>OY728157.1:970023064-971381921 GCA_963277665.1 Viscum album
GCGATCCTACGTGGATCAGTGCTACAGGTCCTGTGTGGGCCCGGTCCTGTGTGGGGCCGATCCTGTGTGGGTCAGCGCTCAGCGGTTCTGTGTGAGCCAGTGCCTACAAGTCCTGTGTGGGCCCGATCCTGTGTGGGTCATTGCGGGGGTTAGTTACCTATCGATCCTTCGTGGGTCCGATGACTTAGATGGATCAGTGATCATCTTTATCATCATCTGAAGAAGTATACCTGTGTGAGCTGAATCTTCTGTTACTCTCCTTTGTGGATTGTGTTGAGCTATCCTGTGTGGATTTACTGTTTACTCTCCTTTGTGGATTGTGTTGAGCTATCCTGTGTGGATTTACTGTTTACTCTCCTTTGTGGATTGTGTTGTGCTATCCTGTGTGGGTATACGTTTTGCTTTCCTGTGTGGACTGGGTTGTGCTCGGGCTCGGACGTTGGAGCCGAACGGGAATTGATGACTTAGGTATATGTATGGGCATATACCTAAGCCGTGTCAGATGTTACTTCGTGATTGTATCCTTCCTTTGTGGATTATCCTTTGTGGATTTCGGGAGACCTTCGGGGGTCTCGGGGTCCCTACTGAGCCGAACGGGAATTGATGACTTAGGTATATGTATGGGCATATACCTAAGCCGTGTCAGATGTTACTTCGTGATTGTATCCTTCCTTTGTGGATTATCCTTTGTGGATTTCGGGAGACCTTCGGGGGTCTCGGGGTCCCTACTGAGTAGCTTATACTCACCCCTACACGGGCTTGCCCGCACTACGTTGTGTTGGTTGCAGACGACGGACAGCGCTGATCGTGGTGGAGGCGTGCGGAGCAGGACGGTACCTGGAGGTGGACCACTGGGCGGGACGTACTTGGAGCAGTCAGGTGGACCTGAGGAGCAGTGAAGGCTATCTGTACCCACCCTTCAGGTGGGGCTTCCAGAGGACGGATCGACGCTGCGGCTTTTCCTTTCAGTTGCTATTTTTCCTTTCAGTTGTACTTTACAGTTGGGCTTGTATTTCCGGCCCCTTTTTCTTTCAGCACAGCTTGTACAATTTTTACTTAGTGTTTACTTTTCTGCTTGCTTACTCTATGGTGCTTGTTTACTTTTCAAAGGCAATGCCTTCCCTTTTTGTTGGGATTTACGCCTTGGTGCTAGTCGCCAGCCCCTGGCCTATGGAAGGCGGGCTTGGGGTAGTCACGGCACGAGCCCCGAGGACGGGTCGTGACAAACAATGTCAATGAAGAAGTGTTATAACCCTATTAATGGAAATTGAGTTTAAGAAAATTATTTCCCTGAGTCTTGACTTGCTACATAAGTTATTTAACTCATATATAATAAAAATATATTAAATATTTAATTTTTTAATAACCTTTTCTAGGTTTATTACCTTATCATTAAATCATTTATTTCAATGAAATATTTTATTACTCAATCAGTTAAGTTCACATCGGGTGTTTTTGAAGTTGTTTGGTTCATAATTGAAAAATGACTCTGGTAGGTTTGCCATGACCAAAGGGTCATTATTACATTATATATAGAATATTATTTATGATATAATTATAATTTTTTATATCAAAATAAAATTTTATTGTCATTCATAAAATACGGTCATGAAAAATGAAATATCTTAGATTGCAAGGTGGTAGTTTGTACGTACACAAGAGCGATGTTTTTACTTTTCATAGGTTATAAAATATAGAAATAAAATAAAATATTATATTTAAATAATAATTATCAAGTTATAAAAATAAAATAAATTCATTAAATCCATCCCCATGACCATCAATGATGGATGTGATTGAAAAATGAAGTACATTGCTCTGTGGAGATGGTAATCCATACACACCCACGTGTGATGTTTCCATTTTTTAATGATTGGAATGGTATGAAGATAAATGATATATTATATTTATTGAATCATAATTATGTAATTAATATCATATATATACAATAAATCCATCATAATAACCATCTCTGAAAGGCGGTGATGAGAAACAAAATAAATCGATTCGCGAGGTGGTAGTCTGCAAGTACACACAAACTATGGTTTTGTTTCCCATTTGATGGAAAAGGAGATAGATAAAGGTTATGAAATCAAAATAATAACATATAATTATATGATATATAATGATGTTATTATATTGTAATGGTTTGGATATAATTTAAGTTGGTATAAGAATAAATACAATGAAAGAACTTTATTTAGAGTTACACCTCCTATTTATAAGACCACATTCGGCTTACACCTTAAGACTTATAGGTTGGTCTTTAGGTTAGAGAAGGAACTCTATGATGAGGGGATGGATTTTATTAATTTTTTTGGGTATATATTTTTCAATATAAATGGTTAAATAGGTGTATAAAAAGATGCGGGGTGGTGTCCTTATATAAGAGAGTAGTGGCGCACTTTTAGAATTACTTAAAGTAATAAATTAATTTAAATTAATTTTCATTTTTGAAGTTGAAAAAATTGATATATTTAAAATATATTATGGATTAAATTCTAATTCATCTCATTAAATAATATTTATATAGGTTTAGATGATGTTTGAACCTCGATCTCTTAGTTTTAACCTCCTCTTAACCATTTTACTGATTTTTGTGATAACAATGTTTTCTACTATTTAGGATTCAATAAAGTTTTTATAAAAGGAAAAGTGAACCATAAATGGATAATGGTAGATAATATTGACCATATTACATTGAATTGGATAAATATTATATTTTTATGAATTTTAAATTATTAATAAAATATTATTTAACATAAAATACCATTAAAGTCATTTCTGGGACTATTCACATAATTTGAATTTAAAAAAAAAATCAATATAGTAATTTAATATTAATAAATTTTTTTAACACATCAATAATATGTCATATTTATCTAAAAAATTCATGTAACACAATAACTCATCTATTTTTAAAATCATTTACTTAATTTTTCTATTACTTGAACAAGCACTACGTCTGTGTTGCATAAGAATTTAAGGTAATAATTCCATATCCAAAAATTAAAAATAAATTACCATGATAAAAAAAATCTATTCATATTTCAAATAACCATTTATAACTGAATATAACCTCTTTTTATCCCCAGGAAAAAATATTTGAGACCTTAAAACAAATTGAGTAACATTTTTTATTTATTCTTTACTTAAAATAATATTAAGGCCATTATTAATGGAAATTGGTAATAAATTGAAATATTTCCAAATTTTAGATTATTATGTTAGAAATAACTCATCCAATGAAATAAAGTCAAATTTTTGGGTGATTTTAAAGTCTTATCTCACAGTTTTAATCTTTTTTACTCGTTTTACCCTTACCATGGTGACAATATTTTTACCAAGGCTACTATTCATAATGACAAAAAATAAAAGGTACCTATTTACCAATTTTTTACATAATTATTCTAAATATGGATTCTATTTTATCAAATTAAATCCCTATAATTAGTATAAATTACTTTTAAAATAAACTCACAAAATGCGCTGAAAAACAGTTTTCTAGAAAAATACATTTTGAGTATAAAAATGTTTTTAAATAAAAACCTAGAATAATATTGATTTTAATAAAATAAATTGGATTATTTTTAATCCAAATTAATTAATTAAATTTTAAAACCAATTTAAAACAAAATGGTACTTTTTGAATACTTGAAAATAAAAAACGTTTTCTATAAAATCAGTATTTTTTTACTATTCACTGAAAAATCAATCTTTTCAAAAAACCCTAAAATTTAACCCTAAGATAATTTTTATATTATTATTTCGAAAATTATATCCTTTTTATCAAATAAAAATTCAAAAAGTGACAAAAATTAATTTATACAATAAAAACACTTTTTGAAGAAAATGTATTTTTGAAGCCTAAAATGTCTTTACAAAAAAATTGACTGCTTACTTCTTAAGAATTAGTCAATACATTTGTATTGAGTAGGACCATTATAAATTTATTTAATATTAAATTTACTCTTATTCATACCTTTCAATCCAACAACTATATTATAATGGTCATATTTTAAATAATATTATTTCATGATTCGTTTAAGATTGGTGTTGCTTGTCTTGTATGTTATCTAATGTATTATTCTTTTCAAATATCAGGGTATTACATGACTGGTTGGAATGGGGAAAGATTTTACACTTACTAAATCAAAGTTACTAAAATTACATATATAATTTCTACTCAATGGTCTTATTGAAGATCCATTTATTGAATAATTGAGATTGCAAATGAAGTGATGACTAAGGGGTCAAGATCAGAATAAGACAAAATTAAAAAAAGTTGTTAGTAAGATAATTTTTGAATGGTTCAACCCTCATATAAGTATATACTCATATTAATATTGTTAACATATAATTATTTATTCTATGTTAAAATCAATACCTTATATCTTCTTATCTAGATAATAAATGTTGAGAATGAAGTGAAAATGTCAAATGGTTTGCAGTTTTTGGATTAAGGTCCTCTAAAGAAAGTAAATAGATTCAATTCCTATAATATTCATGGATTAAATTTTTATAAAATTTACTATGAAAAATTATTAAAAAATAAAAATAGTGGTGTATTTACACTTGTAGAGGTGGGATACTATAGAAAGATGTTTGATAAAATCAAATTAAACTACCATGGTCAATTTTTAGTTGTCTTATTCAAATTGAATTATCAACATTGATAGGGTTATAATTAAATATTAAATACATTTTACTTATATTAACTTATCTCACTTGATATATATTGGTGATAATGAATGGCTTGATCTATTTATCTTTTCTTTACAAGTGAATACAATTTATTATGTTGTTTATGATGGAAAATGTTTTGTATGTGCTTGTTTGTCATGGGGAAAATATGATTAATTATGGGGGGTTTAAATGGTTGAAAAATCTTTCAAATCAGGTTCATCATTTCCAAAAGACTTCCAACAAGTTTTTTTTCTTGGATCCAGAAACAGCCAATGACCCCCTCATTCAGTATATTTCACAAACTTGCTTGCCAAAGTTAGGTGATTATTGAAATATGGCTCCAATGATGCTTACAAACTCACATTGGTCGAGTAGATGGGAGGTCAGACATGTCACACCCTTCGTGAATAATTATTTCTTACCTAGGGACTCTCTTAAAGATTTAAGACATATTCATGAATACTTTATTAAACACCGAGTATTACTTGGGCCACCCATCACTACAGGAAAACCACCCTTTAGCGGCGGTTTAAACCGCCGCTACATGAGTTGGCGGTGGTTTACAGAAACCACCGCTAAATTTGGCATCAGCAAACTATTAGCGGTAGTTGTCACGACCCGTCCTCGGGGCCCGTGCCGTGACTACCCCAAGCCCGCCTTCCATAGGCCAGGGGCTGGCGACTAGCACCAAGGCGTAAATCCTGGTAAAAAGGGAAGGCATTGCTTTGAAAAGTAAACAAGCACCACAGAGTAAGAAAGCGGAATAGTAAACACTAAGTAAAAATAGAGTACAACTGAAAGTGCGGAAAAGTAAATGGGCCAGTATACAAACCCAAACTGAAAGTAAAGTACAACTCGAAAGGGAAAACAACAACTATAAAGTAAAAGCCGCTACACCGAGCTGTCCATTGGAAATCCCACCTGAAGGGTGGGTACAGATAGCTCCACTGCTCCTCGGGTCCCGTCGTCCGCTCCGAGCACGTCCCGCCCAGTGGTCCACCTCCAGGTACCGTCCTGCTCAGCAAGCCTCAACCACGATCAATGCTGTCCGTCGTCTGCAACCAACACAACGTAGTGCAGGCATAGCCCATGAAGGGGTGAGTATAAGATACTTAGTAGGGACCTCGAGACCCCTGAAGGTATCCCAAAATCCACAAAGGATAAACCACAAAGGAAAGATACAATCACGAAGTAACAACCGACACTGCTTATGTATATTCCCATACAAATACCTAAGTCATCAATTCCAATACGCTCCAACCTCCGAGACCAAGTACAACTCAGTCCACACAGGAAAGTATACGTATTCCACACAGGAAAGCAAAACGAAATCCACAAAGGATAGCACAACACAATCCACACAGAAAAGCAACAGGATTCAGGTCACACAGGTATACTTCTTCGAGGACGATAGAGATGATCACTGATCCATCTAAGTCGTCGGACCCACAAAGGATCGATAGGTACTAACCCCCGCAAAGACCCACACAGGATCGGACCCACACAGGATCTGTAGGTGCTGGTTCACACAGGACTGCTGAGCGCAGACCCACATAGGATCAGACCCACACATGATCGGTAGCACTGATCCACACAGGATCGCTGAGTGTTGTAGTCGTCGTCATTGAATCCACTAAGGATCTCTGCACAGTCGTCGTCACAGTCACAGTAGCAGTCACATCCATCTCTAGGGTTCCCGCACACAGCAAGCTCGTTCGGGAGGGTCCGCTCCACGAGCCGAGAGGCTGATACATCAACTGTCACAAAGTCTAGAGTTGATGTATCAAAACGTTCCGTATCATCAACAGGAACTCAACGCAACAGACGGCGCGTCAATCAGACGCCCGGTCTGAGAGTTATTGGCTTTTTCGTCCCAGGGGCTTGGTTGGTTTTTAAGGCAAAACCAACCCGACCGTACTCCACCTGCATCCAAACCTCGGGCGGAGTATGCCAAAAGATCCATCTCACAAAGAGGAACTCAACAAAGCTGACATCACGTCAATCGGACGTCCGTAGCTCAAGATATGAGCATTTCCGCTCCGAGGGCCCGGTTGGTTTCGTGTACGAACCAACCCGGCCGAACACAAAGTAATCCGAAACCTTGAGTGCGATATACAGAAACGACCGTCTCGATCCAAGGATCGTATCGCCACTGATGGTGCATCGTTTGGAAGTTCGTAGCCATAGTTATGGGCATTTGAATCCAAACCGCTCGGTATCGGGGGTTTCGGGCCCGGGCCGTCCCTGCCCGAGACCCCCCGGTTGGCCCGAACTGGGTCGACCCGCCCCAGACAGGGTCGACCCGGACCGGCGCGGCCTGGCGGACCGGCCAGGCGCCGGTCCAGCGCAGCGCGCCGCGCGCTGCCAGCTCGGCCGAAGGCCGAGCTGCTGGAAAACGGGGGGCCGCCTGCCCCCCTTTGTGAAACCGGCCCCCCCTCATTATGGGGGGCCGTTTTAGGGCTGGCCGGGGGAATTAATTCCCCCCGGTTTTTCCTCCCTTCCGGCCGGCCCGACCTGGCCGGCCGGTTCTTCCTGAACGAGGCCGGCAAGGCCGGTCCCCCTTCCGGCTTCCGACACCGGCGGCCCGGCTGGCCGCCGGTCTTCTCGTTCCGCCGCAGCCCGAATCTGGCCACAGCCTTCATTGTCCGGTGCGGTGCAACGGCACCGTGCCCCACCATCGCGGCCCCGCTCCGGCCGCGACACCTTCAACTTTCTTCGACGCGGCGCGACGGCGTCGCGTCCTTGCATTATTTTACGACACGGCGCGACGGCGCCGCGCGTTTCTTGCCGTATGATCCTGCGCGGTGTGACGGCACCGCGCCACACCCATTTTAATCCACAACAGAATCAACATGAATAGGAGGAGGGTTGGCCGTGTTCGTGCGGTCCGGCCCCCTCGCGTTATTTGCTAACAGTTGGACAAATTTCACGAAGAAATAATCACGAGTATAAATCATGAACAAGGAATAAAATAAACCCCTACCTCGGTTTCAAGAACGGAGTTCTTCAATGACCCGCGGAAGAAAAGCGTCGCGGAGGTCGGGCGTCGTTCCATCTAGGTTGGTGGGAGAAGAGCTCGGTGAAGTCGTGCTGAGACGTCACCCTCTGTATACTTCGTAGGCGGCGGTGCTTCCCTTCCTTACTCCAGTTGAAGATGGTCGGAGGTGTTGCTTCACGTTCTTCGGAAACGTGGAACGTTCTTCCTCGAGAGGTTGGTGATCTTCCAAGAGTTCTTCTCCTCTCCTTAGTTCTCCCCAAAAATATTATGCCAACCCAAAAAGAAGAATATAATCTATCTTTTTAATGCTGGAAAAATGAATTCAAAAGAATTCAAACACTCAAATTAATTAATTAAGTTGGTTCAATTAATTAAATGCAAGGAGTTGGCAAGAAAATCAAAGGTCACATTAAGAGGGGAGTTGTGGGAGTTTAAAGCTTCGTGTGGGCCCCACCACACTTAATCCTCTCAAGGGAGGTTAAGTGGATGTGGGTCCCACCTCTAACTCCCTTTGGGAGGAGTTAACCAACAAGTTAAAAATAAAATTGTGTTCCACAATTTTATTTAACTTCTTCTAATTTTTCCCCAAAACTAACTTTCATTCCGCATAAAACGTAACCTCGGAAAAGGTCTCCTTAAGAGAATATCGGCGCTGCGAGTTCATCGGTGCCCTCAGAATTCGATTCCGGGCACCGGTTCAAAAGTTAGAAATTCCCGCTCGTTCGTTCACTGAACGTACCCAAGCCAAACTTCGGAAATTGATTCCGGGCACACCGGGCCTCAGAATCAGGTGCCGTCAGAAACCGAGCTCTTGTAAAATTCTAAAGAAAATTAAGAAAAAATTCCCTTGAATTTTATGGGTCTTTAAATTACTCCCACCTCAGGGCTTTACGTCCCCGTAAAGTTACATCAAAACTAGGGAAACAAATGAGGGTACTGAGAACGCATTTGAGCCTCCCGCTCCCAAGTGCTCTCCTGGAGGTTCCCGTGCTGCCATCTGATGCGCACTAGAGTAATCGACCGTCCATGCAGGACCCGCTCCTGTCGATCCTCAATCTCCACCGGGACCTCCGTAAAAGTCTCCCAATCGTCGATGTCAAGCTCTCCATGGTCAATGATGTGCGTCGGGTCGTGCACGTATCTCCTCAGCTGAGATACGTGGAAGACGTCGTGCACCCGGTGCAACTGAGGTGGTAGATCCAGGCGATAAGCCACCTCGCCAATCCTACTAAGGACCTGGATGGGTCCGATGAAGCGCGAAGATATCTTGCCGCCACGGCCAAATCTCCGTATACCATGTCGAGGTGAGACCCGCAAGAAGACGTGGTCGCCGTCCTCGAACTCTAGTGGCCTCCGCCTCCTGTCAGCATATGACTTCTGCCGGCTCTGAGCTGTCCTCATCCGCTCCTGGATGACCTAGACCTTCTCTGTCGTGGCCTGGACCATCTCCGGTCCCACAAGTGCTGACTCCCCAGGGTCTGTCCAGCACAAAGGAGATCTACAAGGTCGGCCGTACAACGCCTCGTACGGTGCCATCCCGATGGTGGAGTGGTAGCTGTTGTTGTACGAAAACTCCACCAAGGGTAGGTGGTCCTCCCAGCTATGACCAAAGTCGAGGACACATGCGCGGAGCATGTCCTCGAGAGTCTGAATGGTCCTCTCCGTCTGACCATCCGTCTGAGGGTGAAAGGCTGTGCTCAGACGTAGCTGCATCCCAAACGCCTCCTTCAACCCCTTCCAAAGCTGGGAAGTAAAGCGAGCATCTCGATCAGAGACGATAGATGATGGCACACCGTGAAGCCGCACAATCTCCTGAACGTAAAGACGTCCCAAGCTCTCCACTGAGCCCTACTCTCTAATGGGTAAGAAGTGTGCCGACTTGGTGAGTCGTTCGACAATCACCCAGATGGAGTCGTGACCTCTGGAAGTGCGTGGAAGTCTGGTCACGAAGTCCATAGATATGCCATCCCACTTCCACTCCGGAACCTCCAAGGGATGAACCAAGCCTGCTGGTACCTGGTGCTCAGCCTTCACCTACTGGCAGTTGAGGCATCGAGAAACGAACTCTTCTACACCCTTCTTCATACCTGGCCACTAGTGATGTCATCTGAGATCCTGGTACATCTTCGCCACTCCGGGATGTACCGCCAAGGGAGAAGTGTGAAACTCTCTCAGCACCTCCTCCCGTAAAGAAACTGGTACCATGGTACATCCTCTGAAAAGGATGTCGTGCTCTGCTCCAAAGGAGAAACCATCAGGTGCCTGTCCTGAGGATATCTGTGCACGCCGCATCTCACAGTCAGCATCCCCTCACTGTGCCTCTCTGACCCGCTGTAGAAGTGGAGGAGTGACTGTGAGAGACTGAAGGAAGGTTGCTCCATCTCTATCCACAAAGGATAACTGCAAAGAGGCCAGCTGCTCCGTCGCCTCCTCAAGTAGCTGAATGCCCGTCCTCCTGCTGAGGGAATCAACCACTATGTTCCCCTTCCCAGGAGTATAGACTATCTCAAAGTCATCGTCTTGGAGGAACTCGAGCCATCGTTGCTATCTCAGGTTCAGGTCCTTCTGTGAGAAGATGTACCTGAGACTCTGGTGGTCATAGAAGACTGTAAAGCGCTCGCCCATCAGGTAGTGTCGCCATGTCTTCGGAGCGAAGACCACTGCTGCTAACTCCAAGTAATGGGTAGCATAGTTCTGCTCATGCGGCCTCAACTGATGTGATCCATAGACGATCACTGCCCGCTCCTGCATCAGGACACATCCGAGTCCGGTCCCTGATGCATTGCAGTAAACTACGTATCCAACTCCCTCCTCAGGAAACCTCAAGATAGGTGCGCTGGTCAATCTCTGTCTCAGCTCCTGGAAGCTCTGCTGACATCTGTCTGACCACATGAAGGGTTTACCCTTCTTCGTCAAAGCTGAGAGTGGTGCCGCAACTCTGGAGAAGTCTGGCACGAATCTCCGATAGTATCCAGCTAATCCCAAGAAACTCCGAACCTCCGTCACGCTCCTGGGTGGCTCCCAAGCTAACACTGCCTCGATCTTCGCAGGATCCATTGCAACTCCCGCCTCAGAGATGACATGTCCTAAGAAGTGGAACTCACGTATCCAGAACTGGCACTTCGATAGTTTACCATAAAGCTGGTGCTCTCAGAGTGTGTCTAGTACAACTCGCAAGTGGTAGGCGTGCTCCTCCTTAGTCGTCGGGTAAATCAGAATGCCGTCGATGAAGACCACGACAAATCGATCGAGGTATGGATGAAATATCCTGTTCATGAGGGACATGAACACTGCTGGAGCATTGGTTATGCCGAATGGCATAACCAAGAACTCATAGTGGCCATACCGACATCTGAAGGCCGTCTTCTGCATGTCCTCGTCTCTAACTCTGAGCTGATGATAGCCTGACCTGAGGTCTATCTTCGAGAACCACCGTGCTCCCTTGAGCTGATCAAAGAGGTCATCAATCCTAGGTAGTGGATACTTGTTCCTCACTGTCACCTGGTTCAGGCGACGGTAGTCAACACAAAGTCACAAGCTCCCGTCCGCCTTCTTGGCGAACAATATCGGGGAAGCCCAGGGTGAAACACTGGGTCGGATAAACCCCTTGCCCTGCAAATCCTCCAACTGTACCCGTAGCTCTCAAAGCTCGGCGGGGGCCATCCGATACGCTGGGGTCGATATCGGGGCTGTCCTGGGGTACAAGTCAATATAAAAGTCTACCTCTCTACGAGGAGGTAGCCTTGGAACGTCGCCGGGAAAAACGTCCGCAAACTGATCCACCACTGCAGGAAAACCAGGACTCCGCACATCAACTGCTCCAAGGATGAGGCTAGCCAACTGATGAGTGATGGGCTGTCCTCTCCTCCGCGGAAGTCCATCCTGTGCTGCAAAGGATCCCTTCTCACCGGTGAAGGTGAACCTGCTCCCGTCGGTGCGTACACATCGCACCTTGCACCTAAAACAGTCAATCTGTGCATGGACTGTAGATAACCAATCCATGCCCAAGATGACGTCGTAAGGCCTCAATGCTGCTACAAGAAGATCCCAGCCGAAGCTCTCGCCTCCTAGAGTAAGATCACACTGCTGGCACTAGTGCGTAATCGTCAAGTCTGCTCCCGTAGGAGTCTCTGGCCGTAAGGATCGAGCCAACGGCTCTGTCGGAATCTCTGAGCTCCGAACAAGGGCAGCGGCTATGAAAGAGTGACTCGCTCCTGTGTCTATAAGTGCTGCAGCAAGGGTGGAATAGACACAAATAGTACCTCGAATCATATCAGGCACGCCGTGGTCGTAGGCCTCTGCTGCCTGGAGCTGTGCCTGTCTCTGCCCGCCAGCTCCCTGTGGTCGAGGTGGACCTCCTGGTGGTGGTGGTGGTAGAGCCTAAAAGCGTCGCCCACCACCTGCTGCTCGGACAGCTCCTCTGCCTCATCCGCCTCCTCCCTGCGGACCGCCACGGTCGACCCTCTGCCTCTGCCTCGGTGGTCCCTCAACCGTCTGTTGCTCCTCGGCACGGCGGGTCGGGCAGTCACGAGCCATGTGGCCCTACCCGCCGCACGAGTAGCACTGCCTGCCCCTCGAAAGACTGGATCCGCACTGTGTGCCCCGCACTGCTGAGCCAGTTTCCTGAGGTCGTCTACCTGAGGGTCTGGTCTGCCTGGACCCCTGAGTCATCCGTCGACTGCCTCCTGTAGATGACTCTGCCACGTGCTGCCCTGTGGTGGGTCTCGGCGCTGGTGTAGACTCAGCAAGAAAGCTCTTGATCAAAAGGGCCCGCTCCAGTACTCCTGTCTGAGTCGGAATGCTGAGGGAGATCAGTGATGCCCTGATATCGTGTCTCAAACCCTGCTCAAAAGTCCGGGCTCGGAAGAATGGGTCCCGTACCATGTCGGTCGAGTAGCGCGAGAGATCAGTAAATCTCGCCGAGTACTGAGCGACCGTCATGCTTCCCTGCCGCAGCTGAAGAAGCTCCTATATACGCACCGCACGGAGGGTGGATGGGACGAACTCCGAGCAGAAGAGGCTCTCAAAGTCCGTCCAAAGTAGAGATGCCTCATCATGCACCTGGAGCATCGAGCTCCACCATCGGCCCGCTGCTGCGTGCAGTAGGCTCGCAGCGAGGATCACCATGAGGTCTGCTGGTGTCCTCACTAGTCGAAAAACTCATACGACTGCCTCTAGCCAGTCCTCAGCTGCCTGGGGGTCCGTCTCTCCATGAAACCTGGGCGGTCACTGGCGCTGAAACTCATGCAGTGCGCTGAGGCGACGTGCATCATCAGCGGCTGGTGCTGGAAGTATCGGTGGCTCGGCGGGTAGTGCTACCGCCGGTGCCACTGCTGAACAAGGGCCCTACACCGAGGTCTCATCGCTCGGTGGGCTGTCATCACGCTCGACTCTCGGAACCCTAGCTGGCTGCCGTCGTGGGGCCACCCTGAAAAGGAAACAGGTGCGCCATGGTCAGAACAGTATACCTGGTGAGATGATATAAAGTAATCACAAAGAAAACTTTGAAACACACATGCAATCAATGTTTTCGTGTATTAAGTCGGAAATCAGAAGTTAGGGTCCTGGTGTACGGATACGTCGGCCGCCGCACCAACACTGGGCTCCCTGAACTGATAACCACACTCAATATGCTAAACACTATTGCTTCACATAGAAAAGATCAGAGTTCACGGTAGAACCAAACTCCTCTGATACCAATTTGTCACGACCTGTCCTCGGGGCCCGTGCCGTGACTACCCCAAGCCCGCCTTCCATAGGCCAGGGGATGGCGACTAGCACCAAGGCGTAAATCCCGGTAAAAAGGGAAGGCATTGCCTTTGAAAAGTAAACAAGCACCACAGAGTAAGCAAGCAGAATAGTAAACACTAAGTAAAAACAGAGTACAACTGAAAGTGCGGAAAAGTAAATGGGACAGTATACAAACTCAAACTGAAAGTAAAGTACAACTCGAAAGGGAAAACAACAACTGTAAAGTAAAATCCGCTACACCGAGCTGTCCACTGGAAATCCCACCTGAAGGGTGGGTACAGATAGCTCCACTGCTCCTCGGGTCCCGCCGTCCGCTCCAAGCATGTCCCGCCCAGTGGTCCACCTCCAGGTACCGTCCTGCTCAGCAAGCCTCAACCACGATCAACGCTATCCGTCGTCTACAACCAACACAACGTAGTGCGGGCATAGCCCGTGCAGGGGTGAGTATAAGCTACTCAGTAGGGACCCTGAGACCCCTGAAGGTCTCCCAAAATCCACAAAGGATAAACCACAAAGGAAAGATACAATCACGAAGTAACAACCGACACTGCTTAGGTATATGCCCATACAAATACCTAAGTCATCAATTCCAATACGCTCCAACCTCCGAGCCCAAGTACAACTCAGTCCACAGAGGAAAGTATACGTATTGCACACAGGAAAGCAAAACAAAATCCACACAGGATAGCACAACACAATCCACACAGGAAAGCAACAGGATTCATCTCACACAGGTATACTTCTTCGAGGACGATAGAGATGATCACTGATCCGTCTAAGTTGTCGGACCCACAAAGGATTGATAGGTACTAACCCCCGCAAAGACCCACACAGGATCGGACCCACACAGGATCTGTAGGCGCTGGTTCACACAGGACCGCTGAGCGCAGACCCACACATGATCGGAACCACACATGATCGGTAGCACTGATCCACACAGGATCGCTGAGTGCTGTAGTCGTCGTCGTCGAATCCACTAAGGATCTCTGCACAGTCGTCATCACAATCACAGTAGCAGTCACAACCATCTCTAGGGTTCCCGCACACAGCAAGCTCGTTCGGGAGGGTCCGCTCCACGAGCCGAGAGGCTGATACATCAACTGTCACAACGTCCAGAGTTGATGTATCCAAAAGTTCCGTATCGTCAACAGGAACTCAACGCAACAGACGACGCGTCAATCGGACGCCCGGTCTGAGAGTTATTGGCTTTTTCGTCCCAGGGGCCCGGTTGGTTTTTAAGGAAAAACCAACCCGACTGTACTCCACCTGCATCCAAACCTCGGGCGGAGTATTCCAAAAGATCTGTCTCACTAAGAGGAACTCAACAAAGCTGACAACACGTCAATCAGACGTCCGTAGCTCAAGATATGAGCGTTTCCGCTCCGAGGGCCCAGTTGGTTTTGTGTACGAACCAACCCGGCCGAACTCAAAGTAATCCGAAACCTTGAGTGAGATATACCAAAACGACCGTCTCGATCTAAGGATCGTATCGCCGCTGATGGAGCGTCGTTTGGAAGTAAGTAGCCCGAGTTATGGGCATTTGAATCCAAACCGCTCGGTATCGGGGGTTTCGGGCCCGGGCCCGGGCCGTCCCGGCCCGAGACCCCCCGGTTGGCCCGAACCGGGTCGACCCGGCCCGGTGCGTCCCGTCCTGGCCCGGCGCGGCCTGGCGGACCGGCCATGTGCCGGTCCGGCACAGCGCGCCGCGCACTGCCAGCTCGGCCGAAGGCCGAGCTGCTGGAAAACGGGGGGCCGCCTACCCCCCTTTGTGAAACCAGCCCCCCCTCATTATGGGGGGCCGTTTTAGGGCTGGACGGGGGAATTAATTCCCCCCGGTTTTGCCTCCCTTCCGGCCGGCCCGACCTGGCCGGCCGGTTCTTCCTCAACGGGACCGACAAGGCCGGTCCCCCTTCCGGCTTCCGACACCGGCGGCCTGGCTGGCCGCCGGTCTTCTCGTTCCGCTGCGGCCTTCGTTGTCCGGCGCGGTGCGACGGCACCGCGCCCCTCCGCCGCGGCCCTGCTCCGGCCGCGGCACCTTCAACTTTCTTCGACGCGGCGCGGCGGCGTCGCGTCCTTGCATTATTTTACGACGCGGCGCGACGGCGCCGTGCGTTTCTTTCCATATGATCCTGCGCGGTGCGACGGCACCGCGCCACACCCGTTTTAATCCACAACCGAATCAACATGAATAGGAGGAGGGTCGACCGTGTTCGTGCGGTCCGGCCCCCTCGCGTTATTTTCTAACAATTGGACAAATTTCATGAAAAAATAATCACGGGTATAAATCATGAACAAGGAATAAAATAAACCCCTACCTCGGTTTCAAGAACGGAGTTCTTCAACGACCCGCGGAAGACAAGCGTCGCGGAGGTCGGGCGTCGTTCCGTCTAGGTTGGTGGGAGAAGATCTCGGTGAAGTCGTGCCGAGACGTCACCCTCTGTATTCTTCGTAGGCGGCGGTGCTTCCCTTCCTTACTCCGGTTGAAGATGGTCGGAGGTGTTGCTTCACGTTCTTCGGAAACGTGGAACGTTCTTCCTCGAGAGGTTGGTGATCTTCCAAGAGTTCTTATCCTCTCCTTAGTTCTCCCCACAATGATTATGCCAACCCAAAAAGAAGAATATAATCTATCTTTTTAATGTTGGAAAAATGAATTCAAAATAATTCAAACACTCAAATTAATTAATTAAGTTGGTTCAATTAATTAAATGCAAGGAGTTGGAAAGAAACTCAAAGGTCACATTAAGAGGGGAGTTGTGGGAGTTTAAAGCTTCGTGTGGGCCCCACCACACTTAATCCTCTCAAGGGAGGTTAAGTGGATGTGGGTCCCACCTCTAACTCCCTTTGGGAGGAGTTAACCAACAAGTTAAAAATAAAATTGTGTTCCACAATTTTATTTAACTTCTTCTAATTTTTCCCCAAAACTAACTTTCATTCCACATAAAACGTAACCTCGGAAAAGGTCTCCTTAAGAGAATATCGGCGCTGCGAGTTCATCGGTGCCCTCAGAATTCGATTCCGGGCACCGGTTCAAAATTTAGAAATTCCCGCTCGTTCGTTCACTGAACTTACCCGAGCCAAACTTTGGAAATTGATTCCGGGCACACCGGGCCTCAGAATCAGGTGCCGTCAGAAACCGCGCTCTTGTAAAATTCTAAAGAAAATTAATAAAAAATTTCCCTTGAATTTTACGGGTCTTTACAGTAGTTTTTTTCATTTAGCGGCGGTTTAAGAAAAGCGTCGTAGTTGACTCATTTCGCGGCGGTTCACGTCACTTTAGTGGCGGTTTTTAAGAGCCCGATATTTTTTTATTAGCGGCAGTTATAATCACCGGTAATAAAATAAAATCCAGTAGCCGTAAAACCACCGCTAAAGTCACGAGAACCACCGCAGAATGCACGGGGGTGATGCGACTCTGTAGAGGAGGTTAAAACTGTCGTGAAACGTAAAAATACTTATGTTTAGCGGCGGTTAAAACCACTGCTACTGTCTTACCTGTATACTATTAGCGGCGGTTAAAACCGCCGTGAAAAGCTGACCAGAAAAAAAAATTCTGCTTCCACTGCACCACTGCCCTGAAAAACAAATCAAACCAGACACAATCTCATAAAATAACATCAACTCGATAATTTGTTGGACCTTTCAAGGATTTTTTTGGATATATTCCCTAGGTTTTTCTTTGCAATTTTGCATCTTGAAAGGATTTAGTAACTCATTATGGAGAATAAAAAAATCATCTCACTTTGAATTTTTATGAACCTATTCTTACAAATACACTAGGAATTTATGGTACTTGTGTTAAATTAATGGATGTTTATGTTTAATAATAATGTAATAATATGAGTAAAAGGATTATGTCCTCATAGTTGGTATCTGATAAATGATTCAATTAATATTTTGAAATTAGGATGAAAAAAATTTAATGGGAACCCTATGGATAATTCTAAGGATAAGAATAATTATATAAAGGTATCTTAGAATCTTGGTGAAGTATAAATAAAGTTTTATTCATGAAATTATAGATGTATGTGGATACTACAAGTGGATTTGGTTCTAGAATAGATCTACTAGGAGCAATAACTCTAAAAAAGGCATGTCAGGATTGACTCTAGTAGTACCGGGTATATGAAAACTGGTTGTACTCAACACACAGTTTAAAACTCCTAGGTGATATGTTTTGGAAATTCAAAAACTATTTATGATCCATTTTAGTTATTAAATTATAAATTGAAGGGTTTATGAGATTAAAAAAATTATAGATATTTTTAGCATGTCAAAATGGAAACATCAGAAAATGGATTTAACTCCTAGTCATCCAAAATCTCGACTACCAATTCAAACGCATGCCTAACTGGAATGATGTATACCACATTTGAGAAATCAAGACATAAAAGAAAACATCAGAAATCAATAAAATTCATAAAAGTAAACATGAGAAATCAAGAAAATGTTAGGACATGAAAATATTTGGTGGAAATTATGTGCCACACATGGTACATATACAAACCAACTGTTCCCATATTTGTTCAACACATCGACAATAAAACTACTCACTGTCCAATGATGCATCGTCACCCTCTCCACCATCATCACCCTCTCCACCTCCATCTCCACTTTCTACTATCACCTATAAGAACATTATATTAAAAATTAAATACTATTTCATATTTATATTAAAACATAAAACCAATGAAAGTTTGAAAACTAAATGATTTTGTTTTTTTGTGATTTGCCTACTGACCACCGGTCGATGCACTACCACCTAGGAAATATCTGCTCATCTGCTGATGTATATCAGTTATCGCTTTCCGCAAAGCAGATATCTGAGCCCCTTGATCTTGAACTGTGGTTCGTAGAGAAGCAATCTCCCTCTAAGCATATTTGGGTATGGACTGACTATAACCAGGAGTAGATGCAACTGGAATCCCTAGTGGCATGCCAAATACCTCAGATGGTACGGGTCCGAAACCCATCCCGTGCACTCTACTAGGATGTTCCTTTCCAAGGACTTTAGCAACTGGGTCATCTTGGGAGACTGAGTAGGACTGCCCATGATTGGCATCCCATGGTTCTTTAATTTTTACCTATAAATAAAATATCAATATATATTAACACAGTAAAAACTGATAATAAATTATTATAATAAAAAATTGACTTCATATCCCAACTTCTTTGGCATGCTCATTAAAAAAACTTCCATCTGTTTTTTTGTGAACATCCAACCACGGTTCAGTTCGGGATGCTTCATGGCCTAAACTCTGTGACTGCATTAAGTAAAGATAAATAAACAATTCAATATATTAAACAGATAATATTTTTTTATAAATATGTAAAATAATTAAAAGATTACCAATGTCGTTCGGCTTCTAGAAAATCTTTTAGAGCCCGTAGTGTGAGAGATGACTTGCTTAGCCCGGTTTGATGCATTCTGTCTTGAGATATCCTGAAATAAGTAAAATTAAATTTAAAAATAATGTATTCAATGTCATCTCCTATTAATATACATGTATAAATGTAAAATGAGGATCATATAATAATATATATTTCAATACCATCTTCTTCTCATCACGATGTATATCAATAAAAACTTTACACTGTTCTTTCGGTACCCCACTGGGTAGCTTCTCATACATTTGTTGCACAGTCAATGAAGTATCGTTGACATCACACAACAATCTCGATTTTAAATCTTTCCATTTCTTAGCATGATTTTTCAACGTCCACTTCCGTTCTATCACATTAGTAACTGTAAATATCGACCCATTTTCATTTGAATAAAACAACAGAAAAATGTCCGTGGTAGTTTAATTCAATAATATCATGCAGCTTTCCATAGTATCCCACTTTAGCAAATATAAATATACCATTATTCTGTGTTTTCAAACCCACTTCTCGATTGACTGTATGAAATCTAAATCCATTCACATTATAAGAATCAAACTTTCTAACTTGTTTTATAGTACCTCTAGCAAGAAACTTCAAATCTTATAACAAGTCTGCTCGAGTATCATTATTCATGATCTGAAAAAAGAAATATAATTTAATATATTTACAAAATGTATGTGTCAAAATGATATTCGTATTTATTGCAATATTTATGAACTTACACATCGTGTAAACCATTCTACAAGCTCTTTATTCACAACTTTTGTTATATCTTTCTCATTTTGTGTTCGGCCTCCCATTCATCTCTTTGTTTGTATCCTCAAATATTTAATAAATGGATCTGAAATTTCACTATTCAACAACACATATCTATGTGCCTGTAATAATTTCAATACTGTCATCGTCACATTTGAGGTCCTCCCAACTGATCATCCAATATCAGGAAATATTTTTGATTTCTGATGCATTTGAGATTGATTTGATGTGTCTTCAACACATCCAACTCAATTAAATCTTGTCTCAATACCATCAAAATATTTGGAACAAAAGGTAAGACACTCCTTAGCCAAATAGCCTTCAGCAATAGAGCCTTCTGGTCGAGCTTTATTTCTCATGTATGCTTTCAAATGCCCAAGATATCTGTGAAATAAAATAATAATATTATGCATTTATTTAAATGCCAAAAATTGTTTACTTAAATGAAAAACATATAAATAAAATAACTCACAATTGGATACATCCATCAATAATGAACAGGGCCTCCTAATTTAGCTTCCTCAACCAAATGCACAGTTAAATGCATCATGATAGTAAAAAAAGATGGAGGAAAGATCATATCCATTGCACAAAGTGTCATTACAAACCTCTCCTGGAGGTTGTCAAGATGAAATGGATGTAGAGCTTTCTCACATAATTGCCTGAAAAATGTGCAGAATTGGAGTACAACAACAATTAATTTTTCAGGTAATAATGTACGCAATTTCAATGGTAGTAACTGTTGTAACAAAATATGTGAATTGTTACTTTTCAATCCATGTAACTTACGATTCTTCAAGTCAACAAACCTCGAGATGTTACTCGAATACCCATCAAATACCTTCACATTCTTTAAAATTCAAAGGAATATATCTTTATCCCTATTTTTCATTGCAAAAATGACAGGAGCATACTTTTCATTCTCATCTTCCCAGATATCACGTTTTATGTTTATTACTTGTAAGTCTTTGCGATCATTGAGATGATCCTTCGACTTTCCATGCTCATTAAGTAATGTGAAAATCAAATTATCACAGACATTATTCTCAATATGCATCACATCAAGATTTTTCCGCACTAAATTAAATTCCCAATACGGGAGTTTTAAGAATATAATTTTTTTCTTCCATTGTTGCATTCTGATTTTACCTGACAATGCACTTCGGACCCATTTTATGCTATCATTCAAATTATGAACCTTCCCAAATTCTGTTTCAACATTTTCAAGATGTGTCAATATTTCAGAACTAGTTAACAACTTTGGAGGTGGTCTATGATCAATGGAACCATTAAATTTGGATCTGTTTAGCCGAAATCTATGAGATGCATCGAGAAATCTTTGATGGCACAAGAAGCACCATTTTCTACTATGAGGTAGCAGTTTGGGCTCAAAATCAAAGTTACAAATGGGACAAGCCAAACCCATGAAGCTGTTCCAACCAAATAAATTCCCTAGCCCAGGGAAGTCACTAATGGTCCACATTAAAATAGCATGCATTTTGAATATTGTTTTAGAAGAAGCATCAAATGTCTCAACATCGTTGCTCCATAACTCCTGCAATTCATCAATCAAAGGCAACAAGTATACATCAATATCATTTCCAGGCATTTTTTTTCTAGGAATAATCATCGAAATGATAAAAGATGTTTGTTGCATACACATCTACAGAGGCAGATTATAAGGGATCAAAACAACTGGCCAAATGATATAACTGGTACTCAAAGTCCCAAATGGGTTGAATCCATCGGCAGCCAATCCCAATCAAACATTCCTAGGATCAGCTGAGAAATCTAGATGTAATGAATCAAATGTCTTACACGATTGGTAATCTCGTGGATGTATCATTAACCCATCATTATTTTTATCTATAAAATGCCACTTCATGTGTTCGGCGGATTTCGATGACATGAATAATCTTTGCAATTGAGGATTCAAGGGAAAGTAACGCAAAACCTTTACAGGTGTGTTCCTTTTCTTCTTCTCTATGAAACTATGTTCATTCAGACTTCCAACATCACCCTTTTTTTTCCATATAGAAGAAGAACATTTCTTTCAATTCTGTCTACTTGAATCCTCTCCCCAATAAATCATACAATCATTGGGACACGCATGTATTTTTTTATAATTCAGACCAAGCTTGTCAACAACTTTTTTCATATCATAAAAAGATTCTGGGATTTTTGCATTAAGAAATGCATCACGAATCAATTCCAATATCATAGACATTTCCTTATTTGTAATTCCATATAGACATTTGATATGGTACAACTTTAGCAATAATGAAAGCTTTGAATATTTTAAACACCCACTATACAACTCTTGATTTCCATCGTCAACTAAATCATGAAACACATTTTTCTCAGTGAAGTTTTCTCTTACATTTGGCTCCACAGAATCAAGAGGAGGATCCAACGATATGTTACAATCTTGATCTTCTTGTGTTACAGTCTCAAAAATATCACTTGTCACGTTGCAATTTATAGCACCCTCTTCTGGTTGGTTTGATATGTTTTGATGTTGATAGTGGTGTCTTGTAGTGCCGAATGCATCATTTATGAGGTTTTTCATTTCATTTTCCATTGTCGACGAACTTGGGACCTCATTTTGTGGATTAACATCAGTACTCAATCTTTCTGTAACGTTCGATTCTCCATGCCAAACCCAACAAAAATATTGACCAGGGAATTTCTTCAGTATTAAATATTCATAAACTTCATCTCTCTTCAACCATGTTCTAAATTTACTATTCTCCCTTCAACGGATCAATTAGAAATTAAAAAATCTAAAAACTCATTCAAACCCTTAACACACTGAGGTGTGTTCCTTGGTAATGTGATCCAGTTTTTATCCATGTATATCACAATGTGCCTACACAATAATAAAAAAAATTAAAACACATAGTTACTACTAAATAGAGAAAGATATTCATATATACGATAATGTAAGATTACAGAAACATAATATTCAATGAAAGTGATTACTTTCATCCAAGACTATACATATTAATGAAAAATCATCTAGTTTGGATAACATACAGAGAAAAAAAATACAAATAAAATTTAAATATAAAATAAACCTAGTTGAACTATCTCATAATAAAATTTCCCAAAAAAAGTTACAACTATATTCACAACTCAAAACATCTCCATGTGATCCCCAAAAAGTCACAACATTCCAATGTCCATTAATGGAATAAGAGGAAACAAATAACTATAAATCACAATCTTGGAATTAGAATGAAAAGATAGAATTTACACACACACATGAATGTGTATGAAAAGTGTGATATAAATAGTCCTAGAAATATTTTGTAATTCCATTTATAAAAAAGATTAAAAAATACTTATTTTAAATATAGTTCTAGAGTTTATTATTCACATATAGAAGTTTTAAAATACATAAATCACATGATTTATCCATTTTAGTAAAAAATCTACAATTCCTATATAAAACATGGGTAGATTTAACACATTATATAGTAAACATTAAACCAAAAAAATAACTGAAACAAGAAATGAACATAAAAAAGCACCAAGATATTACTAAATAACTATATAAACATCCACCAAGAAATGGTTCCGAATTAAAAAAGCAAGGTATATGGGTTCAATCTAGGTAGGAAATGGGATACACAAAGTAATCATCAATGGGAACCAAGAATTATGTGTAACTCACTGGGTTATAACATGAAGGATATTGGAACACACATATGGACACCAAAATTTTTATCATCCAACCCTATTTGAACTAAAATCCAATTTCATATGTCCAAGTGCTCCAATCCCTTATATATAATCCCACCTAAAGACACCTAGTCAACTACATCATACCAAGCACCCTGTGTGTAACTAGCCATCTCATCTTTCCCAAAGACACCTGGGAAACTGCATCATATCCGCGCCGACTTTCCATTTCCTTCACAGCCACCACCACTTGGGATTTCCCATGTTCAATCAGTGATACAAACTACGTGAGTTTCCTCCCAGCATTTGCATCTCAGTTCTGGTAGATATTGGAACCAGGTTAGCTTACCGTACTGGTAACATTCTTATTACTTTCAAAAAAACATTCCAACTTACATTACATAACTATCTCTGCAGATTACCGCTTCCAGGACCTATGCGACCCATTGCACTTGACAAGGGTGGAATTCACACTCACATGTTAATACATGTATGGTATTAATACATGATGATAGTGTTTACTTTGTTTTCATATATATTTTATGAATTCCTGTATGTATAAAAATGTATATTACATCATGCAGAGTATGCATACCTTATTTTAAATTAACTCACCGTATGCCTCCCCCGATTGGTAAAAGGTTTTTATATATTTTAATGATCTGATTCTAATAATCTTATTCTATTTTTATATATTGTTTTATGTTCGTACATGCGTATACCCCTGAAGATTTGTGGTACATTTGATGTCCGGTTGAATCAAAACATCACATTTTATAGGTCAAAACAAGTCACATTCATGATTTTCCTCTGTTTTTGAGTCCATTTCTATATGCATGTTACAGTTGTTCTGAGAATAAATGATTTTTCATTTTCAGGTACTAGTTGGCCAGCGATTTCAAAGGCATATTGATGAAAGTTAGCAAAAATGAATTTGCATCTTCGTGTATAACTGGATCAATTTATTCTATTTTATTTTAGTTATCATATTATTTTTCATGTATAAGTTGATCATTTTATTCTATTTTAATAATATATTTTCTTTTCTCTTCAGTCGTAACTACCTTTTTTTGAAGACCCATTCAAGATGATGGGGTAAGATGGTTTTAAGGTTTGGATTTTGTGATTTTTTCGTTCTATTTTTATTGTTTTGGGTTAATAAAGAGTTGAAATTGATACATCCCATTCATTTACCACTGTGTAAATATAACAGGACAAAATCTTTATCTATGCAAATATCCATAGAAGGATGGCTAGAATCCTTCCCTCATCTTGGATCCTTTGATTTGTTTATCAGTAGGTTGGGTTGGGTCAGTCCTGTTGGTTTTGGATCCGGGGATTTGTTTCTCAGAGGTAGGATTCCATTATCATGCACTGTTACATTTTAATTATAATTTATTCAATAATAAATTTTCTTTTGGAGCCTATGTCTATGTGAATTACCTTACCCTATAGCCTCAATCTAAGTGAATTTACATTTTCATTAATTAGGGACATAGAGCCTCAATATTACTCCCTAACCCATGCAATACTTTGGTGGTCCTAGAGTATCAGTTTGATCAACCCGTTGGAGGAGCCTCAATCCAATACCCCACCCACTATTAACTAAAAAACACAACCATTGAGCATATTTACCATTTATAACCATAAACATTTAACACATTTATCTTTCACATACATAACCCATTACACATATACCATTATTCCATACACCCCCTTATCATGGTTTGTTAACTAGTAACATTCATCATTTAGTTCATTTCATAACAATGTTCACATGAAAAAAAAATCCCCATGGGTTATATCTCACTAAAAAATATATCTAATTAATTATTATGGTCCCAAAAAACCTTTAAAACCAAATAATGTTATAAACACAATTCAAGTACTCATTTGAAATAATTTCGAATCCACCAATTAAAACATGGGTATTCCACTATTAAAACTAAAAAATTCCTCAAGGATTTCATTACTAAATCAACCATTCAAACCAACCATTTATAGTTTTCATAAGATATTTTTTAAACCCCAAATTCAAATAACCATTTGAAATCTCATAATAAAACCCACCTTTAAAGCATCATTTTCATCATATAAAATTCATAACCATATTAAAATCCCAAACACAAATTTCAAACCATTTCAAGAGTCCCTTGGGAATTTCAAAAATAATTACATATAATCATTTAATTTTACCCTTTAACCACACCCACATTCCCAATTAAAATTTAGAACACATTCGCTCTAACATTTATCCCATTTTACTGTTCACCAATTTATTTCACAATTCTCAAGGTTTTGGCATATTCCATGGGTATCACTAGGTTTGGTCTTACATCATCAACAAACAAAAAAAGGTTTGTGAAGGGTTTAAAAATTAAAACCTCAATTTAAGTCCCCAAATCACATTACTTAACCAAGGACTCCAAATGAAATAAGGAAACACATAATCACAAAATCATAAACATATAGACCATTAAGACTACTGGAGAATTTTCTAAATGAATAATGAGAATAAAAAAAGGATAAAAAAGAGGTGAAGGATCAATATAACTAGGTCGCCGGGGTCACAGGGGGCCGAGGGAAGTGGGGTCGCGAGGTCGCCGGGGTCTGGGGTTGCCGGGGTCACGGGGTCATGGGGTCGCCGGGGTCGCGGGGTAGTAGGGGTCACGGGGTCGCCGGGGTTGTGGGGGGCCAGGGTCGCGGAGGAAGCCGGGGGCCGGGGGAAGCGGGGGAAGCGGGGTGAGAAGAGGGTCGGGGTGGGGGGAAGGGTCGGCAGTGTTAATTTTTTTTTCGTGGCAGTTTATTATAAACCACCGTGAAACCATTTGAAAAAAGGTTTAGCGGATATTTCCAAAACTGCTGCTAAAAAACCGTCGCTAAACACAATTTATGCTGTAGTGCATTAATAAAAAATAAATTATTAGCATGGATGGACTTTAGAATCATCTGTGTGTATATGAGATTCTTCATTGATGGAGAAATATGTATATATCTATGGTTCTCCATCGATGGTATCCTTTTGTAAATTTATTAGATATTCTTTGGTTGTTTATTATTACGATGCTAATTTTAAGCCACATAGTAGGGTGCTCTAGAATTTATCATCATCTAGAGGGATGAGGGTTGTTTCAATGTTAATATTGGGCCCATAAGATGGGATTCCTATGTGTTTGTGTAAAAAAAATAAGAACAAACATAGTTCGGTGCCACTTAAGGAGACATATAATTACTTTTAAGGTTATGTGACAAGGACAAAACCATGAAATTTAATGTTACGTGGAAAGGATATCAAGATCAAAGGTTAATAGTCAAAGAATGGTGTGAGACTTATGCCGAAGAGGCCTAGGGAATTTGGAAGGGACGTGGGCTCCTAATTTGGATATGAACCTACTGGGAATGTGGACCATAGAGAATCAGGGTTGATTTGGGATATTGATTTTAGAACTCAAATAGGCTTCCTATGTATCCCATTTGGATGGGAATAAAAGCCCACATAGTTTAGTGAGTTTGTAGAACCACACCTATGGAGGTACTCTGTAGGTTTGTCTTGTAGGGTATGTGGAAATTTGAGTGGATTGTGACATGGTTCTAGGACTTATACTAAATATGAAGCACTTTTTTTGGTTCCATGAGGAGTATCTAGACTCATGGTGATTTAGAGGTATGGTTGGGGCTTTCACCTAAGAGGATGAACATTTAGGATTTGTCTTTCAGGGAATGTCCCCCTTTGAGATAGATCAATTTTTAGAACCCATTACTATAGAGACCATATTGGAGGTTTTTATCATAGGGTTTATGACCTTTTAATATGGATACGTTTCTTTGAGGACCCACTCCCATGTAATTCCTCTGAAGGAAGGTGAGAAGAAGATCTGGAAAAGGATTATCTACCAAAACATGCATTGAATCATGTGGATTTCATGATCATTGATAAAATATAAGCCCACATGATTCATGATTAGTGTGGGAAACAATAGGAATTCAAATAATTGATAAACCACACAATATACTTCATCCAATGGTGGATGAGGTTGGGGTTATGGGAGAGAGAAAAGGTTTTGGCACCCATCTCCTCTATTGTTTTCATAACCATGATAGATGCCCCTAGGTGGATATGACCCTATCAAAAAGTATTCGGGCTTACTATAAGAGGAATTCCCTCTTCTCAGTTCTATATAAGAGAGGAGGATATGGAATTAACCCTCATCAAAGGGAAAAGAAAGCATTCCCCCCCTTAATGTTTTAAATAGGAGGTCCCTGGTCTTACATATGACAAGGGAAAGACATGGTCCTAGCCCTTATATCTAAAACTAAAAGGTCCCTGGCACTACCCCCAAGGATGGGGTCCTCTTTATCTAAGGTTTTCATAAGATTACACACCCTGAGGACCCTAACCATTATGTGGGAAAAGTACAAGATAACTCTTACTGAAGGAATTCACAACCAATGAAAGAAATGATGGTGTGTATTTTTTCCATGTTTGTGAAAGTCTAGAGGAATCAGTGGAGATTTTGATTTGGTCTCCCTCAGATGAGAGTCCCAAGAGAAGAGGTTCCCTAACATTGGTGTCATGATAAAGGGGGACAAATGAGGATCACGTAGGTGAATGATGGGTGAGATGAAGATGGATCGTGTAGGTGAGGGCTGAGTGAGTTGAGGGGGGATCATGTAGGTGAGGGATGAGTGAGATGAAGGTATCTCATGTTTGGTATAGTTGGGTGATCTTAAGAGATCCATAGTCAATGGGAAAATTAGGTGATTTTTTTTGTGAGGCCTTGTTCTAGGCTCCAAGGGTCTCATCAAATTCATTTGGATGATTTTCACTTAATTCCTAGGCTTTTTAAGGGGAATCTTCCCAATTTTATTTGGATTACATGAGTGGTTAATGCAGGTGATCTTATTTTTAAAACACTAAGATAGCTTTAATACTACTAACACTTTTAATTACATCTTCTTTCAAGTCTTAGAACTCTACTTGAAAGGTTGTAAGGGCCTGGGAAAGGACTAGGGTGAGCATAACTTCAAGGATTCTCTAGGTTTTGCAATCATTTTAAATGAGGAGCCCTAGGGTCCTATTTATATTAAATATTGGGACCTTGGGTGAAGGAGGTGACTCATGCTGGTGGGTCAAACTGGTCATCATGTAGGTGTACCCTGCACGATTCTCTTGGATGTTCCTTTATGGGGCTTATACGGTGACGCTGACACGCAGGCTGGAGCTACGTGATGATGCTACTGTGTAGATTGGAGATGCGTGGTAACACTACTTCATGCCTTTCATGGTACTTCTAGGAGAATTTTGTGAACCTTCACTTCCCTTACTTCTATTTTCCTCAAGGAATTCTACTTTTAAAATCCTCATTCTCTAGCAACAAAAGAGAGTGTCAACAAAATACCCCCTTAGGATTGGATATAATTAGAAGGATAGGGTTTGATCATAAGGTTGAGGAAAAATAATATTGATGGATCCTTCATTTTATGGTATCTATATGTTTTTTAAACTTTTCACTCAGGATTGATGGACATTATAACTTGAATTCCATGCAAGGGATAAGTAAAAGGGTGATCCATACTGGTGGATCATGTGGGTGGACCACATGAGTTGGTCACGCAGGTTAAAAACATGGTTATTTCACACACATAGATCATACAATAGTCACCTGGGTCTATAGATAGTGTTGATGGATTCAGTGGGTCTTCCTTCTCACCCTCATACTATTGCTGTCGATGGATTTAGTGGGTCAAATAGGTCTATAAATAGTGTCATACTAGTCTATTCATTGAAGCTCCATTTGTGTAGACCCGGTATTCCATTTCCTATGCAACGCATACACCTGGGAGAGTGACTTGTGAGAGACACTTGGGAGAGAGACCTGTGTGAGGCCACTTGGGTGAGTGACTTGTACAAGGTCACCTGGGTGAGTGAACTGTACGAGGCCATTCCTTTTCCAAATTCTTGAATTTATAAACATTAAAAAATAAGATTTTATCTCTAATGGAATCTTGAAACTTCCTTGTATATTCCCAATGTATGACTAGAAGGTTAAAATTTTCGATGAATAAGATGATAATCATATCAAGGATATGGTTGATATGGTTAGGCCAGATTATTACAATTTATGCGACACTACTATCCTAGAATTGGAGAATCGCATAAAGAAAAATCATCGTGAATATCCTAAGAGTAACTGTATACCAATATACAACCACAGACATTTGAAGGATGTCTTCATCCCAAATATGAATAATTATACCTCGATTTCATAGGTCTAAGAATACAATAATTTTACCATTTCCAACATTCCATCTGAAGGTGCATAAATCAATGATGGAACGTCATCCCTTGATTGTGTCATGCATCATAATAGCTGAGACCCATATTTTAAACCTAATAACCTAGAGTTAAATCAAAACAATTATATTTCTGTCTTCCATGATTCGAAGATAGATTAATAGAAAGGACAGAGGGAAGACTGGGACCTCTGCCCCTGAGGGGGTTTCATACCCGAGTGGATGTGGGTGTATTGGGTGCAGGAGACCTGTACTGATTTTTCAACCAAACTAGAGGCAGTTGGTATTTATGAGACTGTCTAGGTAGCTCAAAAATATGTACACATGATCCCATCCTGAGCTACTAAGCTAACGAATCCCATAGACCAATTCCTTCCATATGATGCATAGAGAAATTGGAATCAGTCTATGGGATTCCTACAAGATATTTAGATCTCCCATCCCGGGGAAGATGTATGATGAGTTCATCCCACTGAAATCCACATGGGATGATGTATAAAGGACGACCATCTTGGACCATGAGATGTTAAAGATATCATGGGATATCAAAAATGAAGACCATCACCTAAGGGGGGACATTCATTTTGAAGCATGTGTGAATGATTTCCCAGAGTCCAAGGGGGAGGGCCCTATATGTAAATGTCCCACGAGATTTCCCGTGATGGAGAAGTGGGGCATTACCAGTAAATTATAGCCCACATTAGAATAATGTGAGTACAATTAATGGGGTTGCACAATCAAGTCTGACAAAACTACTAAGACATGTCTTGTTGGATTCTTAAAAATGTGGTTAAGCATCTATATGCTACTAATTCATGAATAAAATGGCAATGTAATGATGATAGCTTTTGTTATAACGACCAAGCTAGTAAAGAGGAGGAATATTAGATTAGAATCCTCTATCTTACTAAATATCCATAGGTTTCTACTACATGTGCACATAATAAAGGACCATTTTAGAATTGAGGGGCCATTATAAGTACTTTGGGGGTAGATTATGACACATTTTTTATTTTATGCTGCCTTGAGAGGAATCAAAGTTCCTGGGGGCTAGTTTCAACCTTTTTTTTGGATGTTTTTGTTATCCATCACTTGTCCCAAAAGAATAGTGAATCCTTAAAGAGACTGAATCTATTTATTAAATTAACCTTATTCCCATATGAGGATCCACATACTAGGACAAAAAATGATGAAAAAAATATGGGTACGAACAAAGATCGTATATGATTTCCCTTAGGGATGGAGTGCTAGCATCTCAAATCAATGACGACATTATATATGAGGCCTATTCTCCATATATATTTTCACACAAATTAGAGTGCCTACAGAAAATAACTGTATCCCCTCCTATGCATGTTTGGTCAAAGAGTCACCCAATGTTGGCCTAAAAAATCTGTTTTCTCACAACTATGGAGATGACTCAGGTGGTGATTAATATTCCTCCATAAGGTGCATCCAATGGGTTGACCTCCTAGTATACTGAAGCTTGGATTTCATAATCTCCCCATGGGTATTGAAAATGATCGTTCCCTAAGTTATAGTTGTAATGATTGTTGGGTGGTGGAATCATGATAGAAAGGCTCCACCCATTTCAGATAGTGACAGTGAAGAGGTCTTGATCTCATCCAAACAACCCCAAATATATTTTAGTCTTCCATTCAAGGTTAAAAGGGATATGCCAGCTGAGGTTTGGACTTGACGGTCCAACCATAATAATCAAGAGGAGGCATGGGTTATTTATCCCATCCTTAAAATGTGATGGAAAGAGCATGGAAATTGATAAAATCAGGGAGTGTTAGGTATGATTCACAGTAGGATAGAACAGTTTCAGACTTTGTATAGTCGGAGGAAGTTCAAAATTAGAAAAGCAGAGCTTCTAATTCCAAGGACCCGTGGACCCTCCTTCGTGTTGGGTTGCATATTCCAAATATTTGGGATATTTTATCCCCACCCAACCTATAATTTTATGTTAACCCTATCGAGGCATGGATATATATATTCGGGATATGAATATTCTCATTTATGCCATCGATGATTTGATCCCCACTACGAGGTGAGTGGAGGACATGATGAAACATGTGGATTTTTAGGGGGTTGATTATCTGTTCGCCGATGAATGATATGAATTTATCTATCCTCATGATGTAAGTTTTTTCCTATATTTATTTCCTCATTCACACCGTTCTTATTTATTTTTAACAAAATATCATTACCGAGGAAAGAGTAGCCCTGATTTGTAGAGAGTAGAGGGAGAATCATCCAAGATCTCATCACCGAGATATGGCCCGATATGCTTCCTTTTGGGGGATGAGGAATTATCTCCTAAATTGAGGGATATATCCTCAGGACAAATGAGGATATGGTGGGAGAGTCCTATAAAATACCACCTCTAATACCTTTATTTGGGGAGGCATGTTCTATCCTTCCTCCATCAAAAGTGATAGAACGACAGAGGGTAACACACTTGACCCAACACATCATTAGTCAGGGTGAGTTTTCCTGACACCATTTATTCTTGATTTTTCCAGAATAAATTCTTAATTATGATTTGGGATATAGTATCCACTCCCCTATCCCCTCTCAAGGGTATTATAGATGACCCTCCAAGAACTGAGGAGGATATTCCAGATGAGATATAGATTCCTGCTATTGAGTTTTCCCCTTTGATAGGAGAAGTGTCAGGGGATGAGGTAATATATACTCCTATCACTGTTGGGAGGGAGGAGATTCCCAATAATGTAAAATAAACACAATAAGGTTTCATGTTCCAATTATTTACTTCTGTTCCTCATGATATTTCAAATCCACCTCATACACCGGAGGACGCTACTATTACCACTGCTAGTTCTGTAACCACCCCAAAAGGGGTTTACATGGATCCCAAACCATCCAATGAAGGTGATGATGTTGATATTCATATGACAAGGATTAAAAGTGTCATGACCGCTAAAGGAACATTAGATGCTTCTAATTGTAGAGCCAATTTGGGTGCTGATCCTAGTGTCTTAGACATCCTTACTAGCGAAGATTCTTTGAGAATTGATGCCATATATAATGAAATAATGGACACATTTAATCCAGATATTGATATACTAGGCTCCCTTGAGGATTTTGTGGATTTTAATAAGGAGTTTGATGGATGTGAGTTTTTTTTATGTTTTCTACCATGGCCAACCTACTTACATCCAATTCTTTAAATAAATGATCTTGATTGGTGCATATCTATCTGTAGAAAATGTCACAAATCAATCCATGACCAAGGAATTGAGTTTCTTCCCACTCCATATACGTGGGGAACAACATTCACGGGTCTCAAAGTGGGATATTATCATGATCCTTCCATCTTAGGCCCTGAGAAAACTTATGATAATGTTATTCAGTGGGAAATCTCAGTTCAAAGTGCTAAGATCAAGGGTTATGGGTAGGAATATGACCAATAAAATGATTTATCAATGGGTGAGTGTCATCAAATGTCTTGATTCTCTTTTTTCCTTTCTCATTTCCATATTTCAATGTCGATGAATAATTTCATTCATCTTTTAGCATCGACAGTCGCAATATATGAACTCAAAGGGTAGTCCTTTTCCCAAATTCTATCGATTACACAAGGATATGATGATGTCACTCCAGGAAGGACAATGAAAACTTCCTTCATAAGAGAACCAATTCCATAGTATACCCCTCCACTTATGAATATCTCCAAGGTAGGCCAAGAATCTTAGGATACTCTTCAGGCATTTCACTGTCTCGTATGATAGGATATTTGAGAGTTAGTTTTGAGGGAAAACATTAAAGATTTACCTTAAAGATTCCTTTAGCTCCAAATTATGTTTGTTAGGATAGGGTATTGGGGATTTGACAACCATGTGGTTCACACTACCTTGAAGGAAATGATTTACTACAGGAGTAAGAGAATGAGTTAAAATAGTGCTTTATCAAGGAAAGAATGGTCATCAAAACCAATGAATTCCAAGATGCTTTATCTCTAGTGAAGACCAATCATGCCAATAATTTTATGGAGTGAAGGAAGTGGTTTGATGAGAAATCTACTAAAATGTCATGCTTGAAATAAGAGTTGAACACCACCCAAGGGGATCTCGTACAACTTCATCATCTGCTACATGGGGTTCAATATGAGGGGAAAAATTCCATTATAACTATGGATGAGGAAATATATATGGCTGAGGAGACTGAGGTTGTTCAACTGTTCAAGCTTCAACAAGATATCAATGGGGCTTAGGAGATCCTCTAACAACTCAAGAGCTATGTTTATGATCTTTTATAGAACATGACCCAGAGACTCTAATTTTGTGGATGTTACTATGCTTTTTTCTCCATAAATGAAAAGAGTTTTGTTTCCAAATAATCTTTGTATTCATCCATATTTTTCTTATGACATTACAACACAACACAAAAGCTAGTTTGGTTATATAAACACCCATGCATCAATGAGTTATAATCAAAATAATAGGTATGGAGAGATGATCTAATTTTTTCCTTGGTATTTGGACCTAGAGATCATAGTTCGACTATTTCTAGAGTCACATGGAAGACCCTATGAACTTTTTTTTCTTTTTTTTCATTACACTAATTTTTTCCTAAGTCTAAATAAATATGAATTAGCAAGTGATACTTAGATTTTTCTTAGGCTTCCCTTTGTGGGTTTTTGTCCTAACAAGTTTTATGCCTTTTTTTATTGATCATATTTTTTTCCTAAACCATGCAGAGTGTATGTTTAGTGAGTTGAGACTCAACTTTTACCCAGGGTTCCCTTTTGTGTGTTTTCAACCTAATGAGTACCGTGTCCATTTTTTCAGAAAGTTTAGAGTCTTGCAAGATGGACTAATGCAAATGAAGTTTAAGGTCAAACAAATTTGACCATGAGTTATATAATGATGACCCAAGTAGGGTTTTCTGTCTGAGAATATTTTGAAATTATTCAGTAGCACAAAAATGGAAATTTTGAGTCATGATTTTGTGATTTATAGAAATAAAATATGACCCATGTAGAGTTTGATATCCAAGAATGTTTTGAAATTATTCAAAAGAAAAAAGGGGAATTTTTGAGTCATGATTTTTTGATTTCTAGAAATAAAATATGGCGTGAGACAATAATACAAGGAGTGACTATAGACCATATTCAAAAAGTGGTTTTCAGTACGATTTTGTCATTGGGGATTATGAAGATATAAGTGGTATCTCTTGGGTATGAATGTGCCTATGGTTGATATAACATTTTTTTGGGTGACTCATGAAAAGACAAATTGGGGAATATCAATGCACAATCAAAACAAAGGTATCCTCAGGAATCTAAAATTATATTATCGATGGCTGAGTAGTTTTTGCTGATCCAGATTTCTCAAGACCATGAAGGGGGTTTCATCAAGGGAAGGTGTTTGAGAATTAATGGATTATTTGTGTTGGCATTGTACATGAATGGGAAATTGATCCTACAATTTTTTTGGGGGAAAGTAGGTGGAATTATATTGGATAACCAATATCAAGGGTAAAGGCTTATCCTCAGTAAGGGTTAGAGCATTGTGCAGTTTAATTTCACGCGACCTTGACATAGACCATGCAATTTAATATCTTATAGCAAAGACGTTGAGGGATATAATTTAATTTCATTTATAACTGACCAGAAAATTATAATTTTTCCATTATGTGGTGATATGACTAAGAATGTTCCATAATTTTTAGGTGTGAAGGGGGAAGTTGTAAGCTGTAATCTAGGGATTCTAGATCCAAGAAGTGATATTGGACAAGTATGCAAGGAATGAACATAGAATAATGTTAAAAAAATGGGTTTATTTCATGATGTAATTGAGGCTTATGAAAATATAATATGTCTCTCCTTGGAAATAATGTGTCTCTGGTTGATAGGACCTTTTGGTGGGAAAATTATGCAAAGACAACTTGGGAATGTTAATGTATAATCAAAAAATAACATCCTTTGATTGACATGACATTTTTTTGGGATAATTATGCATATCCAACTAGGGTGTATCAATGCATAGTCAAAAGAAGGAATCCTCATGAATCTAAAATTCCACTACCGATGGGCGGGGAAAGCTTATGGGGATTCATATTTCTGAGAAACAAGTTTGGTTTATGGAAGGAATGTTCCTAAATATGGAAGAATAATTTCATACCAAAATTACCCAAAAATGGATAGAAATGTTTTCCTTACGTAGGTTTGACCCATATGTAAGAAAGAGGGATTTTTTTAATGTGGTTAGGACAAAGACGTAGGATCTAGGAATCAATACATATCTCATCAAAGTGATAATCGAGCAACACGTAGTTCTAGAAAATATTCCCCACACTAATTGAATTCTTGTGTGGAGAAGGGAATTTTTTTTGAATACGATCTCACGAGTGAGGTAAGAACCCATACTAGAACCTCCTGTGTAGATTTGGATCATATATAAAAGAGTGGGATTATTTTTCCCATATTTCAGTTGGACCACGATGTAGGATCCGGGAATCATTATGCATATTTTCAAAGTGAGAATCAAGACACAAATAGCTCTTGAATTTAAATCATGAAAGAGACAAAAACCATCCAGTTTAATGTCATTAAATAAGGAATTTTGGTGTTCCTTTTAGGGTCTTGCATCTATAACCATTCTAACCCTGATGTGAACTGATATTCCTTAATCATGGGGGAATCATTTACCCAAAATTCCTAAGCCCGTGTGAGTTGTGCTCAGCGTGAGAAAAAAGGAGCAGAAAAGGTTTCTTCCACTACAAAAATAAGATTAAAATTAAGGACAATGGAATTTTTATCTTGCGGTGGATAGACTATGATCTTGGATCCAGACATCTCTATGTATCTCATGGGAATGAGAATCAAGTTATACATAATTTTTGGAAACTGTGAAGTTTAATGTCATGCAGTATGGATGCATGTGTCTTCTTGTTTTTGGTCATATAGCTAGGACCAAGGTTACTTAATATCATGAAAATGATGAGTGATATGAAAATTACTGGGCCTATGATGTCCTGTCATACTTTGTAAATGAAGAAGGAAATGATAAACCATGATACTGGGGGTTCTTAAATAAGGAGAAGTGATATGGGAAAAAACACAAGGAATGACTGAAGACCATGTTCGAAAAGTGGTTTCCAACATGATGATGTCAGGGATTACTGAGATAGAAGAGGTCTATCCTAAGTACGAATGTTCCTTTAGTTGAAAGACCCTGCTTTTGGGTGACTTATGCAGAGCCATACTAGGTCATATTATGCATAGTCAAAGGTAGGTGTCCTCAATAATATGAAATTCTATTACTAATGTCCGTAGAAATATTGTGGAGATCCAAAATTGCTCAGGATGAGGAGTATGATGTGTGAATGGTATGTGTCTGAGTACAAAGGGATCATTTTGACTGGCATTGGCCATAGAGTGTGAAGTCACCTATATAGGTCTTTGTTTGTATGTAGGAGAGGGATATTTCTTTTTCCAATATGGGTTTCTAAATGCGGAAAACTGAGTTAAGGTATCTTGTATAGATCTATATTTTTCTGAAAGAGAGGGTTATTTTCATTAATTTATAGATAATCCCATGTCATAAGGTCTAGGTGTCACTACGTATCCTATGATGTCAGGAATCAATCCACACATAATTATTATGTGAAATATACCTATGCAGGTCTGACCTATACACTGGGAGGGGGGATTTTTATATTGTTCCTAGACCCCAGATTGGGGATTTGGGTATCACTATATATTTGTTGATGGTAGGAGTCAAGCCACATGTAGTTCTTGAATGGATGTTTGGTGGGAGACCAACACCAATGATTATGATGCACTCAAGCACATATCTAAATGTCACATAGTTTTACATCGTGCAACAAGGATGTGAACCATGTAGTTTTATTTCATGTTGTGAGGACATTGTTGTACAGTTTAATGTCTAATGACTAGGGCATTAGGACATGTAGTTTAGAGTCTTATAGCTTAGACTATGGTATTTTGTAGTTTTCGATCATATGATCAGGACCATATGTTGTTCCTTTTAAGGTCTTTCATACATGACAATGATGCTATGTAGTTTAACATTGTTCAAGAAAGATGAGTAAACCATGAATTTTAACATCATACGGCTAGGATGAAGGTGTTGTGTAGTTTATTATCTTGTAACTTGGACAATATTTCATGCCTTTTAAGGTCATGAAACTAATACCAGTTATGCATTTTAATACTGTGAAACATAGATGAAGGTGTCTTTATCACATCAAGATTAATGAATAAGCTCAATTAGAGTGGACCTTGTGTAAGGAATTAGGTCCCTCCCACTTTTCCTCAATCCTTTGAGGTTTCTTCCCTAGTATCATTGGGGTCCTGAGGGTTAGCATAAGTTATCATTATAGGAATGAGAAGAGGTGTAATTTATTATTAAAATATCATGATATATGATTTTTATGGACCTCCAAGTGATGAAAGGTATGTAATATTTTCTCATCAAGTCGCTCTAATTCATCCATCCATTTTTAGGATTTATTATAAATGAAAAATTGATCACAGATAAAAATGTGAAGTGAGGGAAGTTGGACCTCAATGGGTAGGACTGCTTCTGTCTTGTATAAAAGTGGACATAGAGTCACCAATGTGGCAGTGTGGGTTATAGTCCTATAGGTCCAAAATTAATTCAAGATTTTTTCAGTCTAAGAATTTTTATCCTTATCCACCATATTCTGATGTATGTTTGATAGGGTCTTGATAAAGGCCTCTATCTATGCACTGGTTGCTTTATGATAGCGGGATGAATGGTTGGATTTGATATTATACTCCCAATATATATTCTCCAACTTATAAGAACAGAAATCAGTTCCATTGTTTGCCATTACTGTATTAGGGACACCAAATCTAGTAATGACGTTGGATTTCATGAAGTTAACAATGCTTTTGGCCATGACCTATTTGAGGGGTATTGCTTCATCCAATTTAGAGAATAATTCGGTAGTAGTTAGGATGTATTTGAACTTCTTGGTCATAGATGGAGGATATCACCCTAACATATCGATTCCACACATGAAAAATGTCTTGGATTATTTGGTTGTGCATAGAATCTCTGGGAATTGATGGATGAAGTTGGCGTGCACCTCGAAGGAATTATAGTTTTTGGGGAATTTTGTGCAATCATAAATCATTTAAGTCTAGAAGTATCCATGGATTTGAATCTAATTGGAAATATTGAACACTAATTGGTGGGAACCACAAGATCCTGTATATAATTCTTTCATGATAACAATGATCTCTTCTTTGTCAACACACCTGAGAATGACTCCATCAAAGCCTTGTTTACGTCTGAATTTCTACTAATTTGGCCCATCATAAAGAGTGAAGTTGGTTAATAATCATAAAATTTTCTATTTTTTAGATATGTTTGATGAGATCAATCCATTTTGAAGGTAGTCCACAATGGGTATCATCCAACCAGTTGTAGGACTATCTGGTTCAGGGATGGAATTAACCTAATTGATTTTTTACATGTTGAGAAAAACAATAGACGAGACCATTCAACAATGAACAATAATAATGAATGTTTCATCTTGATCTATATCTACCAAATCCATGGCTTCATTCTCCAATTCATCAACTTGGGAATTCTAAAATCTTGGGATCTGAGTCAATGTCGACTCTAAGGGGAATTCTTCCAGTAGTCCCCAGACAAAGTCAAGTAGGGGGATTAGATCTTCTTTTCTAATAGAATAATCCCCATTGATCTTATTAATTAACAAATTTTAATTTTATTTCACCTTAAATTATTAGAATGACATTTTAAGGACCAATTCTAGCCCTACGATGAGGGATTTCTATTTCGCCTCATTGTTTTCATAGCCTTATGACAATATGAATGAGTACAAAAAACTACCTTTGTTGGAGAGATGATCATGAATCCAAACCTGACTTTTTTGATCATGGGGTATTCTATTATCTTATTTGTTGGGATTATATACATGTCATAAAAATACATTTCCCATGTCTAGAGACTATCTTGAATAGAGAAGACCTCTTCATCAGGAAATTTTGTATTTAACAATGTTGTTTCTACAGATGGATATTCTGTAAGGAAGTCTTACAAATCCTATACTTTTACCTGTTTTTTAGGATCACACTAAAGGTAAAATTTATATAGGATAACCACCCACCATGAAAAAAATCCAGTCAACATAGGACAGATTGGGATATATTTGATTGGGTTGTTGTGATGGACCAAATAGACCTTATGGTGTTGCAGGTAGTTCCTTGGTTTATGAACCATGAAGATTCACTAAAAAAAAGCAGATTAGAAACAAATTTTTAGAGGGGGTTATGCACAACCCCCTATAATCATCTAATATAGAGGGCTTTCACAACTCTATTTGAAATTTTTATCATTTTTTCTTTGTAATATTTGGTTGGATTTTAGAGGCAATTGGGTCAAAACCAGCACTAATTTAATAATTAGTGTCCCTATATGTTTAGTTGGATTTTAGAGGGGATATATTTATATATATTTATATAATTATATATATAATATTCATTTGGATATATATTAGATTCTATATATAGATATAACATGGAACTTGTTTTTTAATGGAAATAGTGGAGGTTCAAAACCCCCTATAATCTCTAAAATTAAAGGGGGTTCATGAACTACCATTAATACCTTATATTAGAGGGGGGGGTTAACCCCTTCTAATTTAACAAATTAGAGGGGTTGTGAACCCCATTTAATTTATGACATTAGATGGGGTTTTCAACCCCTATAATTCAAGAAATTAGAGGGGGTTCATGAACCGCCACTATTCCCTTTGATTAGAAGGGTTTTGACCCCCTCTTAAATCTTATTTTAAAAAATAAAAATAAATCACATATAAATTCAAATTTTATAATATATATATGTGTGTGTGTGTGTGCATATATATATATATTACATAAAAACATTATATAAATGTATTTAAATAAATAATAAATACACACACATATATATAAAGACATTATATAAATAATTTAAATAAATACTTATACATATAAACAAAAATGTATACATATATAAATATTAGGGGTGTCCAGATCTGGCCCGACCTGACGGGTTCGACCTGACCCGACCGGGTTGGGTCGGGTTGGGTCGGGTTACACAAAAAAAAACTCGGGTCAGGTTCATAACGGGCCGACCCATGCATGGGTTGGGTTGGGTCTCGGGTTGGAGTCATTTAGACCCAACCCGACCCGTGACCCGTTAGGTGCCGTCCTAAAAAAAATTATAACCTATCTCCCTCTCTCGCTCAGCCGCGACTCACGTCACCCTCCCTCCCTCCCTCACGCACGCTCCCATCAGGTTCCTCGCGCTCGCCTTCCTTCCTCTCCCCACGACCCCTACCTTCCCTCGCGCGTGGTGAAGAAACCCTGCGACAGGCGAGGCGATGCCCCTCTTCTTCCTTCCTTACTCCTTCCTTCCTCGAGCTTCCTGATCCCCTCTCCTTCTATTCTTCTCTCTTCTCCTTCCGCGAAAAAACCCTTCTTTCATCCTCCTCTCCTCTTGCCTCCTTTCGCACCTCCGAACCCACCCAGAAAAGGTATCCTGGTTTGCCTTCTCCCACGAAAGACACCTTCTCAGCTCAACAACAATTTGGGTTCGGGATTCGGGAGAAATACCTTGGCTTAGGTGACCTCCTCCTACTGCTGCTATTACGTGTGGGTGTGGTGGTGGTAAGCAATTTTTTTTATCATGTTCTTTTAAATTATGTTTTCCTTTCCATTATGTATGAGTTCTCAATTTTATTTTTCTACTCCTGTAAAATTTTGGTTTAGTCACACATCCACTGGTTACCGTTACCTAGTTTGACTCAACCTTTACACCTTGAAACTTTTGTTGGAACAATTGCACTACAACTAGGACCAATTATGGTTTGGTGATGTGGTTTTTGTAGGGATTTTGGGATGTGTTGTTTTATAATCCAAAAATTTAATTTTACATGAGGCAGGATGAGTATCCTTGGTTTCATTTCTTCATTCAGGTTTCATTTTTCCTTCGATGGTGGTAGTTTGGGGTTTCCTTGTTTACTGCTTGTGGTCTTGTGATGTGATGGTGATGATGTGGTTTGGTCTCGACTAACATTTGGTCTCAAGTCGATTCTAAATTGTTTTGTGGTCAGTTGTGTTTTCTGGTGGCATTGGGTTTTCTTGTTGTCCCTGGTTTTTTTGTGATGGTCTGACAATAATAATATTGGTTTTTGGTGTTTCATCATCGATGATGTCGACGATGGTGTATTGATATTGGTGGTTCTAGTAATGTAAAGTGTTGGATTTTTTTGATGATGAGCAGTGGTCGAAGCAGCCTTGGTTGTTGAGTAGGTGTTGTGTTGGGCTTAAGGCATGATGTGCCGTATAATAATTTAAAAATTGTTCTTAAAAATTTTATCATTGATTATCCTTGTATTTTTATTATAATTTCAAATCCATATATTGGTTTTAAAATTTATTCTTCTTATTCTACTAGGGCCTAGGGGTGTGTGTGCCACGAGCTGACAACATTGCTAGCTAGCGATTCATGGAAGGAGGTGGTGATAAAATAAGTGGTTCTAATCCTCCAGTTGGCACAAGAACCCAAATTCAGATGGGGTCTAATACAACTACACATTCAATAGAAATAGGAGGGGGGAGTAGTTGCATACCAGTTGAAGAAAGTGAGGGTACTAAGAGGTCTCCTAAGGTAACAATTCATAAACCTACTGGTTCTAGAATTTCTCAAGCTTGGGATCATTTTCATAAGAAAAATGGAAGGGCTGTTTGTAATTATTGTAGAAAATATTATGCTTGCACATCTAGACAACATGGAACTAGTAATTTGAATAGGCATTTGATAAAGTGCAACAAAAATCCACACAAAAATATTGACAAAAGTCAAACCACTCTTGGTCTTACAAAGAAGTGTGAAGATGAGGATGATGGGACGGTTAAAATTTCAGTAGCCCATTTTAACCAAGAAGAGTGCAGAATAACTCTTGCTAAAATGATAATCATTGATGAGTTATCATTTAAATATGTTGAGAATCAAGGTTTTAGAGAATTTATTGAAGTTCTTCAGCATCAATTTCAAGTTCCATATAGACAAACGGTTGCTAGGGATTTCTTGCAGTTTTATTTGGATGAGAAAGAAAAATTGAAGTCTATGTTTGATATTTTCTCTCACATGGTATGTCTTACAAACGACACATGGACTTCAATTCAGAATCTGAATTATATGTGTGTGACTGCACATTTTATTGATGATAATTGGATCTTAAATAAAAAAATCATCTGGTTTTGTCTTGTTGCGGATCATAAAGGGGAAAAAATTGGTCGAGTATTAGAACAGACATTGAAACAGTGGAGGATTGAAAGGATTAATACTGTTACCGTGGACAATGCTAGTTCTAATAATACAACGATCAATTATTTGGTGAGGAGGGTTAGTTATTGGAATGGGTCTATTCTTAATGGAGAGTATATGCATATGAGATGTTGTGCACATATTTTAAACCTTATTGTTAGTGATGGGATAAAGGAAATATCAACATCAATTTCTAGAATCAGAGTTTCCTGCAAATTTGTGAGAAGTTCACCTTCAAGATTGGGTCTTTTCAATAGCATAGCCAAGGAGTTAAAACTTCCCAGTAAACAGGCCGTAATTCTTGATGTGCCTACTAGGTGGAATTATTGTTACTTTATGTTGGATGTTGAAGAGAAGTATGAGAAAGTATTTATTCTCCTTTAGGAGGATGCAAGTTTCAGGAGTGCTCTTGTCTGTGAAGGTGGGGCTCCTACAACATATGATTGAGAGCATGCTCGTGTATACGTCAAGTTCTTAAAAAAAATTATGATAGCACTGTTGAGTTTTCTGGTTCTATGTATGTGACATGTCACACATTCTTTCATACTCTTTGTGAAATATATAAGAAAATCAAGAAATGGATAAAGAGTCATGATATTACTGTGAGTGCAATGGCTATTGGAATGAAACTTAAGTTGGAAAAGTATTGGGGTATTGGTTCAAATTTTAATTCTCTCTTACTTGTGGCAGTTGTTCTTGATCCCCGATATAAATTGGAATATGTTCGGGATAGTTTTGAAATGATGTTTGATGATTAAGAAGACAAAAATCAGTTGATCAATAAATTAACAGAGGTGCTGAATAATCTCTATGAGTTTTACAAATGCAAATATCCCATTCCAATTATTGATAAATGTGAGTCAAGTTCACATCAAGAGTCACATATTCATGATGCTAGTAACGATAGTGAGGATGTTGAGAAATGGAATGATGCATATAGATTAAAGAAAAGGAAAAGGAAATTGACACAACAAAGGAATGAACTAGAGAGATATCTTGAGATTGATGATTGTGAGGATGATTTCGAAGTATTTGATATTTTAAGTTGGTGTAAAGGAAAGGCAAGAAAATATCATGTTCTCTCATGCATTTCTAGATACATTCTAGCAATTCCATTAACTACTGTATCTTCAGAGTCTGCTTTTAGTATAGGAGGACGAGTCCTTGATCCGTTTCATAGTTGTTTGAATCCAAACACTGTTGAAGCATTAATTTTCTCACAAAATTGGTTTAGAAAGTCGAAACCAATTGACATTCGAAAGAAACTAGAAGAAGTGGAATCGATTGAATCAGGTACTATTAAAAATATTATGATTTTTTATCTTTTTTCATTTTTCAATTATAAAATTTTATTTTAAAAAATAAAATAATGACTTGTTCTTTCTTTTGTTGTGTTTTTTTTAAGATATGCCATCATCCACCGCAATTCATGATTAGAGTTTCACTATCTAAAGTAGTAGTAGAGGCAAAAATGATGGATGGATGGAGCACTTTTAATTAAGGTATAAATTTATAGTTGTTTTACAAATTATTTTCATAATACTATGATCACATACATAGATCACCCACAAAAAAAGAATATATAGTTTCTTCCCATGAATTGATTCCTCATGTGAAGTTGTTTCATCTATTTAAGTTTTATTTTCAAGGCATATTTTGTAGATGACTCCTCATGAAATACAAGCACATGTTTTTCTTTGTTCTTAGCATTGGATTATTCTTTATTAATTTGTTTAGTCTTGTCCAATTGATCAGGCCAAACTAAACACTCTTTCTTTGTTTGACCAATATTTTTGGGCTGCTGACATGCCTTCTTAACTTCTTCCATCTTCATGCATGCATGCCTTTTTCTGTGGTTTTTTTGAATTTCATTCCCTTTCATAGCATAAGGGCCTTCTCCTATAAATAGTCATTAAAACCTTGGATTTTTAACCTTCTTGACTGTACCCTCTACATACTTACAAGGATGGAAATTTCATGTCATTTTTTTTGAATTTTGGAAAATGATAAACTTTCTCAGTGATCAATCATTCGTTCCATCATTTCGTGTGTGTTTTTTAAGCTGTTTCTTAAAATGCCGAGGTTGTTGAGACAAATATTTGTACTTGGTGATTTTTGCAGGTTTGTTGTGCATAGATGTAAGCCCTGAAGGCTTCCAATTTTATATTACCTGTTTCCTGAAATTGAGCTGGGTGATTGATTCTTAACTTGTAAGTTAAACATGGTTGTTCTTCTATTTTATTCCCTTCTTAATTTTGTTCTTAAATTTTCAAAAACTTTGAACTTATATAGTGTGAAAGATGGTGGAGTATCTGCTCTTAGAAGTTTGGATGCTGCTGGCTAATTTCTTTTTTCAACAGGTTTTCTTACCTATACGTAGCATACACATTTTCTGAATATCTGCACTTCTGAATCCTGATCTAAACCTTACCTTATTGGCATTTGGCCTAATTAGATGCTGTTTTTTGTTTTCTCCATGTTTATTATTGGTGTGATTGAATTCACCTTTATATGATGATTTTTATAAAGAAAACATATTTAGTATTTAGTATTCTACATTTAATACAAATAGATGCTGTTTTTTGTTTTCTCTATGTGTTCACTATCTGTTCAGTGTTTGCATCTGGTATGGGGAAGGGGTGCAGGCTGCTAGCTTAGCTGGTGTAGGGGTGCAGTAGGGGGGGCTGGTGGTGCAAGGTGGAGGGGGAGGCTGGTGTGTGCAGGGGGGAGAGGGAGGCAGGGGTGTAGTGCAGGGGGGGGGGAGGTGTTGTGCTGGTTCTGGTCTGGTGTGTGCAGGGGGAGGGGGAGGCTGGTGTGTGTAGGGGGGAGGGGGAGGTTGGTGTGTGCAGGGGGGAGAGGGGGGAAGGGGTGCATTGCAGGGGGGAGGTAGGAAGGGGTTCAGTGGGGAGGGAGGCAGGCTGGTGCAGGGGTGCAGGTGGGGGGGGGGAGGCTGGGTCTAGAGTGCAGGAAGGGGGGGGGGGGCTGGTGTGTGCAAGGGGAAGAGGGGGGCAGGGGTGCAGTGCAAGGGGGGGGGGAGGTAGGCAGGGGTTCAGTGGGGAGGGAGGCAGGCTGGTGCAGGGGTGCAGGTGGGGGGGAGGCTGGGTCTAGTGTACAGGAAGGGGGGGATAGGGGGGGGTGAGGTTGGCTGGTTTGCAGTTGCAGGGGGGAGGCTGGTGTGCATGGTGGGAGGGGGGAAGGGGTGTATAAGGTTGGTGTAGGGGGTGAAAATGTGGGGGTGGAGGGGTTTTGTGCAGGGGGCAGGCTGGTTTGTAGGGGTGTTTGTGTGCTGGAGGGAGGGGGGGCTGGAGTGTGCAGGGGGGAGAGGGGGGCAGGGGTGCAGTACAGGGGGGGGGGGAGGGGGGAATGGGTGCAGTGCAGTGGGGGGGGGGGGGGTGGGGAGGTAGGCAGAGGTTCAGTGGGGAGGGAGGCATGCTATTGCAAGGCTGAAGGTGGGGGGGAGGCTGGGTCTAGTTGCAGGAAGGGGGGGAGAGGGGGGGGGAGGCTGGATGGTTTGCACTTGAAGGGGGAGGCTGGTGTGCATGGTGGTGGGGGGGGAGGTGGTGTGTGCAGGGGGAGGGTGGGTCTGGTGTAAAGGCAGGGGGAGAGGGGGGGGGGCTGGTTTGTAGGGGGAGTATGCAGGGGGGAGAGGGGGGGAAGGGGTTTAAGGAGGCTGGTGCAGGGGTGTTTTTGTGCTGGTTTGCAGGGGGAGTATGTAGGGGGAGAGGGGTGGGGGGGGGCAGGGGTGTAAGGAGGCTGGTGTAGGGGTGTTTGTGTGCTGGTGTGCAGCAGGGGGAGGCTGGGTTTGGTGGCTGGTGTGGATGGGGGAGGGGGAGGGGGGTGCAGGGGGGAGGGGGCAGGGGTTCAGTGTAGGGGGAGGGGGCTGGGTTTTGTGTATAGGGGGGAGAGGGGCAGGCTAAGGCTATGCAGTGCAGGGTGGGGGAGGGGGCCGACTGATCTACAAGGGGGGGGGGGGTACAGGCAAGCTGCTGGTGTGCAGCAGAGGGGGGGGGGCAACAGGGGTCCATCGGGTTGGGTTTAGGGGTTGGGTCTGAGTGGCTGGTTCGGGTCCATCAGGTTGGGGCGGGTTGGGTCGGGTTTACACATATAACTCGACCCGACTCACAGTGGGTTGGGTTGGGTCGGGTCTTTCGGGCATGCGACAGGTAACTCGACCCCAACGGGTTGGGTTGGGTCGGGTTAGCCGCTCATGAAGCATGTGACCCGACCCGACCCGACCCAAACCTTTTGGTTCGGGTCGGGCCCTGAAACACCTACGACCCGACCCGACCCGACCCATGGACACCCCTAATAAATATTTCTATACATAATATAAATGTAATTATAAATATATTTATTAAAATATATAAAATTTATATATGGTTTTATAAATACTATACATTTATATTATGATTTATATTATAAATATATTATATTAAATACATTTTTATTGTATATTTATGTATAAATACATTTATATTGTATTATATATATAGATAAATATAATATATACAAAATTAACTACAAAATTAAATATACATATTATATATTTATATTATATATATTATATTATAAATATTTTATTATATACATATGTATATATATATTATATAATTATTATATATATATTTCAGTATACCATATTAATTATAAATTAATTTAGTATATATATATAACATTTAATTATATTATATATTTCCAATTATATGATTGTATTTTTTTTTGAAAAGGTAATGCTTTGGTCAAAGACCAAAGCACAATTTATTTAAAAGCAAATAACATTACAAGAGTCTGAAATAAGGGATTTTTTTTACAATCTCTATCAAAAAGATCAAATAAATCAGTAGGCAGAGAGTCCATCCACATCATGTGCTGGTGAACTCCTTTGTTGGCAAGAGCATCGGTAATGGTATTCGCTTCACGGTAGGTATGAGTAGCTATATAATCAATCCCATGAAGTGAGTTAAGGCAGTTCATCCAATGAGTAGTATGATTCCAGGCTAGATGAATGCTGCCATTCCAGATGGAATTAATGATAGTGGTTGAATCACTTTCAATCCACAACTTTCTCCAACATCTTTGAATTGCAAAGTCAACAACATGGATGACCCCCAACATTTCCGCTTCCAGCGATGACGAGTGACCACATCCAACGTAGAAGCAGCCCTGACACTGACCAGTAGAATCTCTGAAAATATCCCAGTAGCTGACAGGGCCTAGATTTCCTTTGGAAGCACCATCAACATTGACTTTGATCTATCCTGGCATTGGTGATTGCCAGAAAACTTCGATGGTGCGTTTGGGCTTCAGGTAAATGCCAGGAACTCGGTGGTGGCGAAGGATCTCAAAGTCCCCAACCGAGTTGTTGCAACAGTCTTTTGGAATTAAAACAGCATCATGGATCGCAACAAGAATCTGAGATTTTCCTGCATTAAGACTAAAATAGTGATTATTATGAATAAGGTCATTTCTAAGATACCAAATCTCGTGTATGAGTTCCTCCGCTACTACCAGCAAGATGTTTTTTATCTGCAAATAAGATTCAAATCTAGTCCAGTTTTTAAGAAACACAGAAATAGAATCAGTAAAAGACCATCTGAAATTGAATAAATCAAAAATAAAATTCCATAAGGCAGAGGCTGTCGCACAAGACATAAAAAGATGATCCGCATCCCCCCTGTGCTGGTTACACAGGTGACATTTAGAACAAATATGGATTCCAAAAAATTAAAGACCAGTATCCGTAGGCAATCTATTATGAGCAATACACCATATGAGAGTGATCCTAGAAGGTTTAATCTAGGGTTTATTAAACTGGCTCACCCAAAGATAATTCGATTCAATATGGGAAAAATTCTACTTATAAAAGTTTTTAGAGTCAAGGATTCCATTTGGGGAAGGTTCCCAAACAAGGAAGTCACCATCAGAAGAAAAAGAATGATTATCAATGATCTGCATAATGTTATCAAGGAGATCATGATGATGAAATTGAAGAACATATTTTATAGATTGATTAGTGTCCTCAGGAATTTGACTTGGAGGTAACAAAGCTATCAAGGGGTTATCATACCATTTTCCACACCAAAAATTAATGGAAGAATCATCACCTACTATCCATCTATAATTCTCCATGGTCTTATGATATGAGTCCCTGATAGATGGCCAGATGGAGGAGTTAATGTAAGTAAGACTCCCTTTTAAAAGCTTAGAGATAAATCTGTGATACAAAAATTTAGTAGCTTTATAAGAGGGATTAATAATATGCCAAGTGAGACGGGCCTGGAGAGCATCATCGAACAACTAAATTTTTGATGCCAATTCCACCTTTATCAAGAGGTCTACAACAAGAGTTCCAAGGTATAGTGACAAGCTTCCTTTAAAAAATACTTCCTGTCCAAATGAAGTTTTTAATATAAGTGTTAATTTTCCTGAAGATGCCAACATGCCATTTATAAATCATAAGGGAGTAGACCATTTTAGAGACAATGGTTGATTTCACCAAACATATTCTCCCAGCCATGGAGAGGGATTTCCCTTTCCAATTAGAAAGTTGGTTTATAATCTGGTCAACAATATTAGCAAAATGGGTAGCTTTGGGTCTCCCCAAAAATATTGGAACGCCCAAATAGGTGAAAGGTAAGAGACCTTCTTTAATTCCCAAATAAGTGGTAATGTTAGATTTCCTTCCAACAGGAAAATTCTTTCCAAAAAAAATGTACGATTTATTCCAAGAGATCACTTGACCAGAGACTTCCTCATAATGAGCAATAGCTTTCTTAAGAACATGAATATTCTTTTGATCCCCTTTGAGAAACAAGATAATTTCATCAGCATATAAAAGGTGAGTAGGGGCATTAATCTTTCTAACAACTTGTATAGGTTTAAGATTACTTTTATCAACCAGATTATTGAGGAGTCTACTAAAGTAATCTTCCGCAATTACAAAAAGAATAGTAGAAAGAGGATCGCCTTGTCTGACACCTTTAGAACAATTAAAAAAACCTCTAGGAGTGCCATTAATAAGAATAGAGATATAAGCTGAGTGAAATAAATTCCTAATTCTTGCAATGAAAGAATCTTGAAATCCAAAGATTTTTAGGACTTTAAAGATGAAATTCCAATCAATGGTGTCAAAAGATTTTTTGATATCCAGTTTGATGGCCACACATCCCCCTATATTTTTTTATTTAAACTGTTAAAGCATTCAGAGGCAAGACAAATACAATGTTGAATGGATCTTCCTTTAATAAAGCCAAACTGATTCCAAGAGACAATTCTATTGCAAATAGGAGAAAGTCTATTTGCAATGATTTTGGTTATGATTTTAAAAATCGTATTTATAAGAGAAATTGGTCTGAATTGATGGATCTCAGATGCATTCTCAACCATAGGTATTAAGGTTAAGAATTGAGAATTGATTCCATGCGGGAGGAAACCATGAGTGAAGAAGCTCTTAACAAGGTTACAAACATCCTTGTGGATTATGTCCCAATGATTTTGGAAAAAGCCATTGTTGAAACCCTATGAACCAGGAGCACTGTTTGGATTAAGTCCAAAAACAGTGTCTTTAATTTCATGGTCAAGAGGAGTGCTTAAAAGCGACTCATTGTCCCCTTCATCCACCATTAGAGGGATAATATCAGGTTTAAGATCAATGTTTATACCCAGACCATTAAAAATGTTATAATAGTACGAGGTCACATGATCCGTGATGGTCTCTTCAGAGTCAATGATCACTCCATTATGAATTAATTTGGAAAGAGGACGATTGGTCTTTCTAATTATTTGAGGGAAATTGTAGAATTTGGTATTATGATCTCCATCAGTAAGCCATTTAGTCCTGAACATTTGTTTACGAATATTATCCTTGAATGTGAGAAAGGAATTAAGTTTGATGAAAATATTAGCTTCCAATTGAGGATCCAAGTTGAAGTTAGAGTTGGTGTTTTGAGTTTGGAAAATACTAAGTTCATTCTCAAGAGAGGAGATATCCAGATCTATTTGAGCATTGGAAGATTTACACCAACCTTTAAGAGCCTATTTGAGAATTTTCAATTTATGCATACATGAAAAAGAGTCTTGTTGATGTTTCATGGAGTTACAGATGTTATAAATAAATGCAACACAATCTGGATTCAAAGACCAATCATTATTAAATTTAAAAGGAAGAATAGGTTTTCTATCATTTATAAGGATGCTGACAAGGATAGGATGATGGTCAGAGTTGAGCCTAGGAAGAGTAACACTTGAAATATTATTCCAATTATCAAGAGCCTTCATATTAACGAAAGCCCTATAAAGCTTACCAGCAACCTTTTTATTATAGTGTTTTCTGTACCAAGTAAATTTAGCACCAGAAAGAGTGATTTCAAAAAGATTTCAATCTTCAATAGCAGATCTGAATTCCCTAGAGGATATGGAAAGATGAGAGGGTCCAATCTTTTCACAGGGCCTGAGGATGGCATTGAAGTCTCCCATGACCACCCAAGGAACTTGAATGCATTTATCCAAATCAAGGTCATTCTATAAATCTCTTATATCTTGATATATATTGATGGCATAAACCAAATTTCCAAAGGTATGTTGATCATTCCACAAAAAATCACAGGTAAATTACTGATCAGAGATTCTAAAAATGTTGACATTTTTCAAAGAGATATGGGAAAAAATACACATAGAATCAGAGTGAGGGTCTCTTTTGCAAGAGCCTAGAAAATTGTAATTGAGAGAACCAAATCTCAAGAAGTTCATTTTGAAAGTGACTTTAGGATCAGAAATAGCAAAGAGATGAGGTTTGTGAGTGTTTAAGAATCTTCTGAGAGTGATGTAGGTATCATTGTTAGCCACACCTTAATAGTTCCAATAGAGAAAATTCATTTAGAATTGTGTTTTGGGTTATAACCCTTCTTATTTTTTGATTTCCCAGATCCTTTCTTCCCTTGAGATCTCGTGACCATTGGGGAGGATGGAGGGTTTTGTTTGATCTCATGATTTTCAGAATCTTGCAAGACATCATATTTCAGATTAGAAATAGGATTTAGGGCAGAAACCGAAGAGTCCATAATTTCAGATCTGTCCAGTGAATGTTTTCCCATAGTTTCATGAACAGGGAACTGAACATTTAGATGTTTCTCCACATCTTGAGCAACATGATTTGGGTTAGATATGGCAGAAGGGAAGGAAGGACTGTTCTTGGAGAGCTCTAATACAGCTACAGAAACAGTGGAATGCTCAGAGAGGTATGTCCCAACCACTTCCTTGGCAGATTCAGTTTTTGATGAGGGATTAGTATTGTTTTCAAACAAAACTGCACTTGAACCCTCAGGATTCTGAGGATCAGAAGTGGTATTAATGATAGGAGCGTATTTTTGTTTGTCTATATGGGAAATAGTAGAAGCAGAGAGAGACATGTTGTGTGCAGCATGTGTAGAATCTAAAGTAATAGGGGTAGCAGTTTTATCAACAGCTAACGGAATGTACTTCTCAGCATGATGATTCAACTGTGTAGCATTCTGTATTTCAACTGAAGGGTTGAACACTTCTTTTTTAGCAAAATCAGAATCAATTTGTACAATAGTGTCAGGTGCACATGATCTATTGTGAACAAAGTTAGGTGAAATAGTACCAGCAATAGACATTTGATGCTCTAATATAGGCATTTCAAAATTAGAGATAACAGTTTTTGAAATAGAAATATCTTGAATAGAATTACCTGGGTCTGATGTTTTCCCCTTTTCACCTTGTGTCTTGACAAAAACATAAAAAGTACCTTCCTGAACTGAATGAGATGAGACCTCCAAGTCCTTACAAACATTTTCATGTAAAACAGAAGTACCAGATGCAGAGGCAATAAAGGATGTATTAGAGATAGTGGGGGGATTATTGCCAAGTCTATTTACAGTTCCTCCAGCTACTGTGGTCTCTAAGCCCAAGGAAGTATTTCCATTCTTATGAATGGATTCTTCTTCATCAACTAAGATACCTTAGGATTTACCTTCTAGATAAGTAGGTACATTGAGCTTTTTAACCCAAATGTATTGCTTTTTTTTGGAGGGCTCAATTTTATCAGTGATATTCTTCTCTTTTTTACCATAATTTACCTCTTTCCAATCATTATTAATTAGAGGATCCATTTGTTTCCTAACCACCCTACATGTGGAAAAATTATGTCCAGTCAATTTTCACACATCACAAAAGTGAGGTTTCTTTTCATATTCAACGTTGATTCAAATATATTGTTAGGTGTGTTGAAACCAATAGTAGTTGGTAAAGCACTAGCTAGGTTGACCTCAACCATTAATCTAGCATATAGACCAAGGTCACCATTTAAAGTTCTATGGTCTATTTTGACAGGGGATCCTATGCAAGAAGCAATATCATTCAATATTTTCGAATGCCAATAAAACCAATTGAGACCATGAATTCTAACCCAAAAATGCGCCATAGAATTTTTGTGAGTAAAAGGGTTAAAATCAGCATCCCAATATGATATTCTAAGAAAGCCTGGCTTAAGTTTCAAATTACCCAGTTTCCATACCTGATCAAGCTCATCTTGTGAGATGAAAAGGATGTGATAATATCCTTTACCTATGCGAACCAGCTTCCATTTTGAAGAGCCCCAGCAGTGAGCAATCCGATTCTTTAATTCGAGGAAAGTCCAGGGCCGGTCCCCTGTGTTGTATGAGATTTGGCCAAGAATAGAGTACTTGCACAGTTGCTCTCTTTGAATAAGGGATTCTGGATCTGCATCGACCAAGAAACCACCATCTTCAAGCTTTCTGTAGAGTGGCTGTTTTCTTTCCTTTGCATCACTAAGATCAACTCCTTTTAACGCATCACGAAAGGAAACAGGTAAAACGCGAAGAGGGATTTCAGAGATTCCAACTTCAATTTTCTTGGAATCATGATCTAGAGAGGCGAGGGTAGAAGGATAAGCATGTTCCCAATCCAGATTGAAACCAGCCATCAGCAGATCTCAAGGAAAATCAAAAGTGCAAGCTAGGGTTTGCTGACCGTTGAAGCGCGCTTCGAGAGTTCCTATCCCTGATCAATGATTGTATTTAATTGTATTTATATGTACACAAAAATATAATTGTATAATTTTATAATCATTTTTATATATATTTATTTGTATAAATTTTATTCCATATAATATTAATTATATATAACATAAAAGCATATAAATGTTATATAAATATATACATAAATATAATTTATTTAAAAAATAAATCATATAAAAACCTAAGATTGTCGTTTTTATATTCTGTACTTTAATAATAATAATTTTTTTTAAATAATATATTTATGATTTTATAATATATATAATTAAAATTAAATGATATACAATTTATAAAAATAAATATATATTAATGTACACAATATTATGCAGCTATATTTATTGAAATACATATATATTAATGTACATAATATTATACAATTATATTTATTGAAATTCATATATATTAATGTGCATAATAATAATATATGTATTGAAATACATTATATAAATATTTTTATAAATTGTATTTTACATAATATTAATTATACATTTTTATAAATTGTATTCCATATAAAATTATATAAATATTTATATAAATTTTATTTCATATATAATATTTGTATAAATTGTATTTCATGTAATATTAATTACATATGATATAAATTTTTTTATAAATTATATTTCATATATATGTATTTTATATAATAATAATTATATAAAATATAATACAATTTATAAAAATAAATATATATTAATTTACATTATAATAAATATATGCATTGAAATACATTATATAAATATATTTTTAAATAAATTATATAAATATATTAAATAAACACTTATATATGTATATATATATATTATTTAAATAAACATGTACATAATGTATAAACATGTATTTAATTATATAAATAACTTATGTAAAAATATTTATAAATATATAAATATATGTGTATATACATAACATAAATAAAATTATAATATATATACTCAAATGTATGTAAATACACATATATAATATATAGTTTATATAAATGTATAAATTTAATATAATATAAATGTATTATAATATAGATACATAAATATATAATATAAAAAAGTATACATTGATTTATATAATTATATATGTATTTAAATATTTATTGAAATAATATTTATTTAATATGGTTTCATAATATATATTAATACAATAATGTGTAAATATGTTAATAAAATGAAAATGCCTTGGTGGTCGAGTCGTTGGTAGTTTAATCGAGAGGTCATGGCTTTGAAACTTGTTGGTGCAAATTTTTAGATTGAAAATTAATTTTTATTATTATTCAAACACTTTTAAAGAAAATTGAGAAACCAGGAGTTCAACCACAAAAAAAAATCCATTAAAACACAATTTAAGCCTACCAAATTTAATCTCCCCAAATAATTTCCAAGAGATGGAATTTACTTGAGTGTCTGGTTCATCCATTAAAAGATCTTCAAACTGAAACACCACCTTATCCCAAGACTGGATGTACTCCTCTGGGCTGATCTTCCCATTGTTGAACCCCTAACTAAAATCAGGTCCTTCTTGTCGATCCAGGTACACTGATTCTTATTGAGAGTCACCCTTAATGGAATTCCCATCATTCTATCAGCTTCTTCTTTAGTAGCATTGATTGACATGACTTGTTCAACCATTTATTCTTCTGAGATCATAATAAAATCTAAGGGTTGATCAAGCACTTCACCTGACTTCCACTGCTGACAAGCATCCTTGGAGGAAAGGTGGGGATCGCTATCCAACTGATTGGCTTTCAACTTCTTCACTAATCGAGTCTCTATTGGTAGTAGAAAATATGAGTAATCCTTTCTCTCTTTACGGTTTCCCATCTGGATCTTACTTCTCCTCAGGCTTGTAAGCCTACCACTGTGAACCTCGTCCTCTGTATCACCTACAGAATAGCTGTAATAGTCATCACTAGACTCATTCCCTGGGAACTTATGCCCATTCATGGAGGGCCTGACCGAATATTTTTCACAATCTTAAACCATAACATTCTTATACAAATGTTCAAAGTGATTTCCCATCTCAATAACTACCACAACCCTTCTAGGACTTGTCCTGATCAAGTCCTTACCCCCCTAAAACTTGGCTCAAAACCATGCAACCTGTAGGATTACCCTCAATGGGTTCCTTAGAAACCTATGCCTATCCTCTATCACTGATACCACTCCCTAAGCACACCACCTCAACATATGAACCACCCATGGGAGTATTGAGACCTCCCTCATCCACTATCCGAGGCTCCATTTCAGATTTATGCCCACTTCCCCCATGAGGATCCTCAAGCTATGGTGGATCCAAACCTCTATCAACCTTTTCCACCTCCTAACTTATTTTCTCCATAGAAACTTTCCCAAAAAGTTTAGGATCATCCTGGTCCTTTCTCAACCATATGAGGATGTATACCCCCAAAGGATTAAATTCTTATGATTCACTATGTACTAACTTTTTTGAAGTCTCCACACCCACTTTCCAATGACCAGAGGAACCATCCACAACTCTAAACATAATATACTTGCTGCTACCTCATACGCCCACACCCTTATTCTTGTCCTCCTATCTAGAAACATACCTATAGTATGCCGATGAATGAACCATTATCTTATAAGAAGAACAAAATTCATCCCATGATTCATACAAGAATTATTGTCTACAAAGAAACTATTCACCTACTGTAATCCAAATGTAATCAAAAGGAATCATTGAGGCATCTAATTCCACACAAAATATTGAATTTACAAGATGATAAATAGATTTAGTTCAGCTATCGGAACACAAGAACCTACCTACAAGGTTCCAAAGCATCCTAACAATCAAACGGGTTTTAAACGGTAGGGGTAGGTTAGGGAAACTAACCCAGATCACCACTGAAGGAGAGTCATGCTTCATATGGAAGTTGTAGTTCAATCTAAAGAGTTAGAATTGGGGCCCATTGTAGTGGTGGGGAGCACTATACCAAGATTTTATTAGGTCTTCCTCTGAGGTGAAGAGAATCATGATCTTATTGCTGTCGAGAAAACCCATTGTTTCCCTATCCAGTAAGTCCCAGGAGCTGAAAATGGACCTATCAAATGAGTCCACTGAAGGCCTTCTCTGTGAGAATCAAGAAATGAAGGTTAGTTTGAGGAAGGAAAAAGTTTCATTAAACTCCACAATCAAAATCAAAAGGTTAGGGAATCCATCATATAGATCGGGAACCTTATGGTACAAAGATCTTAGAGGGATCAATGGAATAAGATCAGGGTTGGAAAAGGGGGAAAAGGAGGACTCAACTCCCTTAAAAGATGTCAGAGGTTCCTCCCCCACTGTAGGAAGAGGGATTGACATGTTTTCCACTGCCATCATAGAGCAGGAGCATACATCACAATGCCCCCCGAGAAGTCTCTTTTTAGGTCAACTTTGAAATTTTTTTAAAGGATATATTGGATTTGTAGGTTTTGTGGTGCATGGTTGATCAGGAATGGGAGGGGATGGGCTATGGGTGATGGTACTTTAATGGGAGGGACTGTGCGGCTGTGGTACTCAAACAAAAGGGAGTGTGCCGACCAGGGAATGAGATAAAGGGAGACAACCTATGAATGGAGGTCAGATGAGTGTGGCACTGGAATGGGATGGGGGATGGGTGTGGTGAACTGGAGGGGTTGGGTCTCTACTGTAGGATTCAAAAACTCAAATAATTCTAGACATGGTTCTAAAAACCACCTCTAATATGGACCATTCAACTCAATTAACAGTGGTTTACAATTACCACCAATTTGATCAATAATTTAGAGGGCTTAAAACTCCCTCTAAAATAAGATTATGTGGTGAAATTAGAGGGGGGATTTGACCACCTATAATAAAACCATCAATAAATTATTCATCATTTTACCAGTGGTTGCTTATAACCACCTATAACAACAGTAGGTGGGAACATTAGTGGTGGTTCCTCATAACCACTACTAATGTATTTAGAAGGGGTTATAACCCCTTCTAAACTAAAAACGACCCCCTTTAATCAGGTCATTGTTTTGTAGTGATTAATACCAGGAATATTTTCTCAATATCTAAATAACGATTCTCAATGTCGATCATGGTTCAAATGAGATAATAGAAGTTTTTTTCATTCCCGACATCATTATTTTGTTCAAGGAAATCTCCGAGTGATTTCTATAGGGATGTCACCTATAGAATGAGTGGTTTCCCCTCAATAGGTGGCATCAACACTGGTGGAATCAAGAGATATTTTTGGAGACTTTAAAATGATTCCTGATAGTCATCGATCCAAATATAGGTGACTCCCTTTTTCAAAAACCTAGTAAAGGGAAAACACTTGCCTATGTGGTTTGTTATAAAGCACCTAATGTAGGACAAGTGTCCCTGTAAACCCCTAAAATCTTTAAGTTTATGAGGAGGTGACATATTGAGGACATCCTTTTTCTTCTCAGGGCCGAATTCAATGCCACAATGACGTACTATGAAGATGAGAAATTTCCCTGAGGTAACCCCGAAAGCACATTTCAAAGGTTTCATCTTCAAGACATGATATCATAGTTTTTTGAAGATGGTATCAAGATAAGCTAGGTGGTTAAAACACTATCGAGACTTGACCACCAGATATTCAACATAGAATTCGACAGACATTCCCAAGAAGAGTTTCAATATGTGATGCATGGATTGTTGATATGTAGAACCATAATTATTCAAGCCAAATAGAATTCCATGATAGAAAAATACTCCCTGGGGGTCCATGAAGATGGTTTCTTCTTCATATTCTTGGGCCATTCAGAATTTATTATACCATAAATATCCATCCATAAAGACAAGTGATTGATATCCGGTCATTGGATCAATTAGGAATTCTGTAACTGGCACTAGGAAATCATCTTTCAGAAAGTTACAATTGAGATATTTGAAGTTAATGCAAACCTTGATCTGACTATTCTTCTTATTTATTAGGATGATATTGGCTATCTATTTCAGATACTGGACTTCCCTAACAAAATTATTTCAAATAATCGCATCAACTTCAGCCTCATTTTTGGTAGAGTGAGTCGAGTGTGTCCTTATGGCTACCTATTTGTATCCTCTATGATTTTCTAGAAATCCCAAGTGGTGAGTGGCCACCTCGGGATCAGGGCCTAGAATTTATATGTAATTCCAAGAGAACAGATCCCAGTGATGCTTTATAAAGGAGGTATATACCTCTTGTTCTTTAGAAGTCATGATTCCCTGATCAAAGTAGGTCACAGATCTTCCTCTTTACCTAGATTTATTTTTCCATGTTCATCAATGGTAGTAGAGATAACTTCCTAGAATGATAGAGGGGAATTCCTGAGTTCCTCCTCCTCTTCTTCTTCCTCTTCCTCCACCCCTTCCTCTTATACCTTACTCCTAGGGCGAGTAGGTAATGAAGAAAAATTATTAGATTTAGGAGAGGATTCAATACTTTGACATCTATGAAATAAAGTGACTTCCTCTAACCCAACTGAAGATGTGAGGTTTCCTTGAAGTTTTGGAGGGGATGGAGTGAGGGATAGAGGAGTATCTTCATCCTATCTTGGTAACATGAAAACCTCTTCCCGATCAACTAATGAGTCAGGGATCAGTTTAAGACTAGGGGATATAATGAGGTCATTTTTATATGATCTTTGAGCCATGTTTGGAGAGTCAGTGACCTTTTCAGCACCACTAGGACCAGTTTTCATGAATAATGTTATGATGGTTGTTGAATATGCCCCTGAATTTGGACCCATGCCTTCGATATGATGGATAATAAGCATATATTCTCCACCGATCTTCTTGAATGGATTGGTCGAAGTTATTTCTAGACCATTCAGGGCCATGACCTTAGAAAAACCTCCAGACATGGGTTTTTTTCCTTCCCTATGGTAGAATACTACACCAATATACTACAATTAATAGGATTTGAATGGGTCTTTTTCACAATAAACATCCCAATTTGACAATTAATCTAATATTTGAGGCATTGGTCATATGATGAGGGTTTTTACATATACTGATGAAACCAAGGACTTCCTAGTAGAACATTGAATGTCTTGTATTTCTGAACAACTAGAAATTATGATTTAGGTATGAGGTCCCCAAATGAGGTTCTAATCTTGATTCTACCAAGAGGATTTTGTTCACTCTTATCATAACCCTATATCATTAAAGAGGAAAGGGACAAGTGAGATTCATTTTAACCCAGTTAATGAAGTGTTCACATTGAAATGAAGTTGACTCCTAAGTTGTTGTTAATGGAAGCCTCTTAGATATCAACATAATTTATCTTGCTAGATACATATAAGGGTCTGATGTGTTCCTATATAACAACATCTTTGTCCTGCTCCATGAAATAGATGATCACGTGACATTCAGTAGGATTGATCTCTACACAATAAATTTCAACATCGATTTTTTTAATTCAAACTCTTGAGGGCTTAGAAAATCCTCTATGAGTGCTTCCTGGTGGTATTTCGATAGACTTAGAGAATACATGATTGAAAACTTGTCCAAAACCAGGGCTAGTTTATTTTGAATGTCATACTTTTGGGATAGTGGTCTATGCTTCCCAGTATGAATCTTCTCTTTTACAGGAGCTTTAGGATTTAGAGTAATTAACACTGATAGATTATCCATTAGAATAGGAGTTTAAGGCACTTCTATTCTTGGTGGGACTAGTTGACCAGGTGTGCATATGATCTAAGGAATATTTGATGATAGAAACCCTATAATTGATTTTATAAGATAATTGGTCAAGGTGATCCTTGACATGTGTGGGGGAAATTTATTTCTTCTACTGAGCCCGTTAGAGGTATCTCCTATAAGTTTTGGCAGCATAAAGGGTCAGAACAGGGATGATACTGAAGTACTGATTTCTACCATAACCATGTGATCCCATATATCCTCATCTCGGTATCTTACCTAGATTCTATAGTCGTATGTAGATAAATTAGTTTCATGGTAATATTCATCATAAGAGAAGTGATCCATCAAGTGAACGACATTAATAGACTTGAAAATCAATTCTTTATCTGATGAGGTTTCCGTCCAGTAGGTCAACTCTCAGGGTAACAATTAGTGGGGAGGTTTCTGTGCTTTTGGGATTGAAGTCATTAAGTATGATCAATCAAATCCAAATTTGGACTTGGTCTAGTTTCGTCTTCCTATTATTGTTTCCCACCCATCCGACCATGTCTTTTTTTAGAAGATTAGTTTTTGGAGGATTACAATGCTGATGGAGTCAGTTGCACCATAACAAAAGTATATTGGGGAATAATTGGTTGCTTCAATTATTCTTTTAGGATTTCATGAGTCTAGTTGATTTAATTTATAGTCATCCAATCAATGAACTTTTTCACACCTTTGTTAGTAACTTCCTATTATCCACCATCTTCCCTTGGGGTTGTAATGGAGACACATGGCACTTGTGTTGGTCATTTTCTCAGCTTCACTTTTCTGGATTCAACTATTTTTTATAGGATGTCTTTGAAAATGAAGTATTCCTAGATGGTGTGAGACAATGTTTGATAATAGGGTAAATAGTTTGGAGATCACCGAGACCAGCCTGATTGGGATACTTGGGATTTGGAAACTTGCGCAAGTTGTTCTCCAAAGTTGTGATGAAGTATCCAAGGACTTGGTCATCACAGAAAGAATACATTTTATTATTTAATCCCTCAAATTGTTTTTTCCTCTACTCCCTTATCTTGTACTAGTGAGGAAAGTGTTTTTTATTATGCTCAAGAGGAGGTGTTTCATGATATGGAATGGGCTCTGGGGTTAGAACAAGTGAAAGGGATTGTTTAAGCATAACTTCCATATCCTTTTCCTTACATATTCTCTTTTATTGAGCTGATGGAATTAATCGGGACTTGGAATTGGTTCATGAGATAGAATCTTCCAATTTTTGAGAAATTTAAGAAAGATCCAAAAAAGTTTGTATATTTCAAAGGGTTGAGTAGCATGCACAACTTGTTGTGAAAATTCTTTTTATAGATAAACAAAAAGTCTTCTGGGAGAAGTTGAAGGTTTTGAGAGTAAGTCAACTCCTTAAACCAAGTAATGAAATCCAAGAACATTTAATTCTCCTACTATTTTCAGTTTTAGAGTCCAAGGATTGTCTTCTTATACCCCATTGAGCTAAATTGAAAGAGAAATATCTAAGAGAGATCTTCCCATTTTACAATTAATGATTCGAAAAACTGGTGTACCAAATAAAGTCTGACCCCTGCAGTGTTTATATGAAGAACTTGAGTTTCACTACTTCTTGTTGTGTAGGGGTTCCCATCATGGGATCACAGTAGGACATGAAATGTTTCAAATGCTACTCTAGATCCCCTGATCCATTAAAAGATGGAAATGTAGGGTTCTTAATGTTTAGTGGGAGAGGGGTCAGATCAACCTATTGAGGATAAGGATTACTTTCTAGATGAACCGGTGAACGATGTTCTCCTATATCTTCCAATATACCCTTAAATTACTCAATGGTATTGATAATACCATGAGTGATGTCTTGTTGAATAGGATATTGAGTAGGGGTAGCAGTAGGTAGGGCCATCTATGGTGTCTCTGTTTATACCTGCGGTAGGTAGCCTGCAGGGGATGGTCTGTGAGGATGTGTCTGACCCATCCTTAGTTGTGTACCCACGAGAGGGAACTCTCGATATCTTGCTATCACGGGGTCCAAGTATATTGGTTTTTAGTTCCCCACATTGAAAGGATATTTTAGATCTATCTCAATTGCTGGGATGAACACTCTTTGTCAGGGTGTGTTGGTTGGGAGTGTGAGTTGAGGATCTTCTTGTAGAATATATGCAATAGGGATGTTTCCTTAGAGTAGTTCTATATTGTGTATCTTAAACTTCTTCATCTCTTCCTCTTGATGAGAGAATCTCTGCTCAGCTAGAGAAGTTTGATATCTTTGGGATGTGGGTGGTATAAAACCTTTAATTTACCATTTTATTTAGTGGATGATCATTGAGGAGGTAGTAGTGGAGTGGTTGAGGGAACCCCCATATTCAAGGATATCCTCTGGTTTTGGGTTCGAACACCTCCTTCAATAATTTTTGTGTGGATCACATTTCAAATAAAAATTCCTCCTTCTGTTCCTCTATATTGGTCTCGTGTTTTGTAGTCTATACAAGGGTGGTGTTAACGATATTCACTAATGTGAAACTTATTACAGGAATTTCATTATACTCCTTGATAGACTACCTTTTTTCACCCTCCATGTGGCCTCATACTCTTTTCCACTAATCCTATTTGAATCATTTGAATAACAGTGATCCAGAGAGAATCTCCATACAATTTTTTCATTCATGTTCCAAGTGAGGACATTGGGTAATTGGGTGGTATGAACTTGGAGGATCTATTTTGTGGAACTTCCCCTAGTTAGTAGAAGAATTAATTCCATTGAGGAGGATGTTTTTTAGGTGAAAAATCCCCCAGACCTATGGGCTGGTGATGTTCCCATTTCATTTCCATAAACATTTGAGCTTGTTTTTCCAATATCACAGGTTGTGTTAAAAAGCCACCAGCCCTACGAGCTGGGGTATCTCTTGGATTTCCATGGTTTCTAATTTTTTGGATGATTTATTTATTTTATAGATCCATGTTCAAACATGGACTAGGTTCATTATATGATTTTCACCTTAGCCACCTACTTCTAAAGATATGGGTGATGCTTGACTATTAGCCTCCCTTACGCGGAAGGCTTGATAAATATTTTTGAATGATTGATGTAGGAGTTTTTTTTATGGATCACCCTCTTATGGATATATGTATCTGAGAACCATATATGGATGATTTTTTATAATTGTACGATATATTTTGAATAGAGACCATTTTCTAAAGATAACATGAGGTTATTACATTGTACGATGTCAGTTTTGGCGGGATTTGATGATTGGAGAGTGTGGTGAAATGTAATACCCCATGTTTTCCACATCCTATTATATAAACACTAGATGGGGAATACACGATCAGTTAATGAAATTATTTTAATTCATCAAGACATGCACATTAAAGGGGTCTTTATTGTTTTCCCAATTTTAGGTGTCATGTAGCTATTAGTGTCACCAAGTATATTTGGCAGTGCATCCATTCTATTACCTTAATGTATATTTGATATTCATCTTAAGAAAATACCTTTTCTTTTAAGTGATTAAGAGTGATCCATACATTTATGAAGATTCCATTCACACAATATTCCAACAATGCCTATGGAATTATATATTTGGGAGTGGATAAATTCCATAACATGATTGGTATATTTTTCTTACCCAGCTGTCTCCTCATGATCAACATGTATTCTTCATCTTTTGATAGAGTCTCCTCCACATGGTCTGACCAAAGTGGACACTTCCCTACTGCTTTATTCTAAACAATAGGATCAATAGAGATTTCCTCAGTCACATTAGAAGGTAGGTGATCCAAGGGTGGTTCAGAGAATGACCATTTACTTATGATATTTTTTTACTGAGAAAGAATTTAACTTTTCAATGATAGGGAATTAGGCATGATTGGCCTCATTTTCCCTAGTACCTCATGGTGGGATGGCTTTCTCATCCTTAAATTGGGAAGGGGAGGACCTTCTTGTTGAAGTGAAATGTTAATGTGGATATGACCTTCACAGTGACTACCATCATGGGTAGGACTACCATCATGACTTGGAATCCAACTATAAGTAGAATTTCTTTAGCGTATACCATTGGGAGGAACTTCAGGGTGGATAATAGTAAAGGGAGGACCTCCTTTCTATTTGATCTTCTGACCATGTAGAGGTCTGTTGTGGTTCTCATCAGAATATGGGCTCTCAAGATCAATCAAAATCTAGACATGAAGTGGGACTTTATGGTAATATGTCCGAGGAGGACCTCTAGAACTATTTCTACAACTTCCATAATTTGGTAATAGAAGAGTATGATCCTGGGATTCCATACATAAATATACGATTTCTTCAAGATATCTAGAATTAATCTGATTGGGATTATAGATCGGCTATTTATTTTCTAGTCACCTTTAGGGATGTTTATTTTTGGATGAATTCTTACAGGATAATGGGCCCAATTTATGGGGATAAAGACTTTCATATATGGAAGCCTGTTCGATTAGCTCTTGTGTCGCTTCCAAAATTTTCTAACAAGTCTTTGGAAATTTGGAAAGGGTTTGTGCCTACCCTAGAGTGTCCATTAGGATAGACCGATTACCTCCAATTGGAATGGGGATATGGACCTGATCTGGTTTTCCATATATCATGGGGGTATTTGGACCACAACCCTCTAGGATGGGATAAAAAGTGTGTATATGCTCCTTATTAACCCTTATTTTACGTTGATAAGTCACCCCCAATTGTGGGGATGAAGTTGTGTGTTTTCCCCTCTACCACTAATTCTGCCATTATTATATCCTAGAAATTTTGTAAGATGTGATAAAGAATTTTTTTCTACCCTTTCACTATTTTCGGGATGTGCTTGGTAACTTCAGAAGTTGAAATAGGGATATATACCCATTTTTTGGTTGGATTAGGGGTGTGAACTTACTCATGTCCTCCATTTTTTTCTGATATATATTGATAGTAATCAATTACAAAGGAAGAGATTTGGGTATTCCCCCTATTTTGTTTCAGAATTTGATGGCTAGTTTCTATGAAAGCATCGAGGTTAGGTTGGAAGACTTGATATATGTAGACAGGTGTGTGTGCCTACTCATGTTTTTCTACTATATTTTATTGGTAGGATTTATTGATATACTAAGGTGTTTATTCTTGTTCTCGGTTTGCAGCTGAATTTGAATGGAGGGATTCTATGGATGCTGCCAAATTGTGTTGAAAGGCATGGATAGTGCAGGAAGGTGTCTGTGCCTACTCTCAATTTGCTTCTAAATTTGACTTATGGTATTCGTTGGAGGGAAAACAGGTTCAAAACTATTCCATATTATTTATTCACTACCCTCAGCGAGCCATCTTTCATACCCAAGTCTGGGTGACCAGGGCCAAACTCTTGAGGAAAACACCCCATCATGATATGGGATTTTCAATGCATGGCATTGGATACTTATTGCAATATCCCTTTTGAGGGACCCCTTGTTTCACCTAGATGAGTTCATCAATGACCTATTGATCTACCTCCCTAAGATATGGGAGGATATGATTATTTCATTTTGAATATAGGCTCCCAAAACTATTGGAGACAAAAAATGGTTCCATATACTTCTAGGACACCCACCATCTTTGAGTGGATGGATGGTGGGACTTCATTAGCTATAGATCTTGTCGAGATGCCTCTAGGGTTGGGACAGTACTATTTAGTTGTTACTAGAAACTGGAACATTTAAAAACTTGTGTTGGAGATGATGGGTTGGAGATAGTGTCCTCTGTTTAATTGAGGACCCATCTTGTGTAGTGGCCAAAGAATATATATGCTATAACTGGTATGACACCATTTGTATTGAAGGTATATTTTTATGAAATTGACTGTAAAATATTTGAAAAAACCTCTGTTAAATATTCATCTCAATAAACAACCACATGAACAATTTAATTTTTTGGATCCATGTTTAGTCCTCTTTCCTTTTTGTGAAAAAGGGGACTGACTTATGGGTGACACGATCATCTTGGTTAATGATTTCACATTGGGTTCACCAAAAAATGTTGTTTATATACTTGTGTTTTGCACTTTAGGTATGATTTATTTTGGGGGGTTTGAATGGTTTCACAATCATTCACATCAGACTCATCATTTCTGAACAGATTCCAATTGGTTTTGTTCATGGAGATGGAAACAACCAATGGTTCCCTCATTCAATATATTTCATAAACCTGCTTTCCAAAGGTAGTTGGTCATTGTAAATTGTCTTTAATGATTATTAGGGACTCACATTGGTCGAGAGGATGGTAGGTCAGGCTCATCACACCCTTTTGGGGTAAATCATTTCCTACTCTGGGACTCTCTTAAAGATTTAAGACATATTCAAGAATCCTTTATTAAATCCCAAAATTAAATGGGCCTCCCATTAATCAACAATCAATTATGAGCACGTATGGACTTTATAATCATCTATACATATATGATGTTCTTCATCGATAGAGACATCTGTATGTATATGAGGTTCTCCATCAATGGCATCCTTTTATAAATGGATTAGAGACTCTTTGGCCACTTATTATTACGTTGTTGTTTTTAAGCCACATAGTAGGGAGCTCTAGAATTTATCATCATATTGGGAGATACGAGTTGTTTCGATATTGGTATCAAGTCCATAAGATGGAATTCCTATCTATCATTGTGAAAGGAATTAAAACTTACATAGTTTGATGAAACTTAATGGGTCACATCATTCCTTTTAATTTTATGCATTAATTACCAAGATTTTTCGTTTAACATCACACGACAAGGAAATCTAGTAGAAAGATTCCTAGTAAAAGGATATTGAGGGACTTACATTGAAGCAGACTTGGGAACCTGGAGGTATGTGGGATCCCAGGTTGGACCCTATAGGGAATGTGGATCAAATAGAATTAGTTTTGATTTGGAGTGTTGGGTTTAGACCTTATGGAGGATTCATATGTATCCCATTTGGATGGTAATCAAATCCCATGTAGTTCATTTAGGTTGAGGACCCAGGCCTATGAAGGTCCTTATAAGGTTTGTACTATTAGGAATGTGGCCCTTTTAGAGGATTGTGACATGGTTCTAGGACTTATGCTGAATATGATCCAATTTTGTTTAGATCCATGAGGAGTATCTTGACTCATGGTGATTTAGAGGTACGATTAGGGATTAAACCTCAAAGGATTCCCATTTAGAATTTTTCTTGCAGGGAATGTGTCCCTTTGTTATAAATTGGTGTTTTCAGGACCCACACCTATAGAGGCCCTCTTGAAGGTTTGTCTTGAAGGGGATATTAATATATGAGATGGATACATGGATTTGAGGACCCAAACCTATGAAGGTCCTCTGAAGTAAGGAAATATGAAGATCTAGAAAATGATTATCTGTTGAGAAATGCATTAGATCATGTGGATGTCATGATTTTTGATAACCTATAAGCCCATGTGAGTCATGATCAATTGTTAAGCAAGAGGAATTCGAATATATAATAAACCAAAAAATTCTCCTACATTCATTGGTGGATGAGTATAGGGTTATAGGATAGAGAAATGGATTTTAAACCTATATCCTCTCCTGTTTTTGTAAACAGGTCGAGGTTATGTGAGAGAGAAAGGGATTTGATGTCCATATCCTCTCTTATTTTCATAACTAGGATAGGGACTTATGTACCCAGGTGGATATGACCATATAAAAAATTCAAGGGTCTTACTCTAGGAGATATTACCTCTTCCCAGTTATAGATAAGAGAGTAGGTTACGACATTATCCATTATTAAAGGGAAAATAAAGCATTACCCCTTCAATGTCTGAAGCAGGAGGTCCCTGGTATTAGAGATGAGAAGGGAAGGAAATGTACCTAGACATCGTGTCTAATACTGAGAGGTATCTAACACTTTCCCCAAGGTTGGGGTCCTCATTACTGAAGTCATGAACAACTGTACACACCCGAAGGACCTTTCCCATCTGGCGTGACAAGTGCGGGACAATGCTTACCATAGGAATGCACAACTAAATGAGATACATTTTGGTGTATATTTTTATATGGTCATGAAAGTTCAAAGGCTTCAATAGAGGTTTTGATTTGGTCTCCCTCAAATAAGAGTCCCAGTAGAAGAGGCCCCTTGCTGTTGGTGTCATGAAAAAGGGGACCAAAGGAGGCTCACACAGGTGAATACTGGTTGAGATAAATATGGATCCCATAGGCTAGGGCTAGGTAAACTGAAGGGAGATTGCACAATTTAGGGATTGGAGAGATAAAGGGATCTTATGCATATTATACCTGGGTGAGTAGAATAGATCCTTGGGTGATGGGAAACTTGGGTGAGAACACTTGGGTGAGGCCTTTCTCAAGGATCCAATGGTATCCTTAAGTGACTTTGGACAACTAGCACTTAAGTCTTGGGTTTGGTAATGTTACTTCACCCTAGTGTGTTTAGACTAGGGGGTGTGGCTTTCACATGTGATTTTGTGTTTAAAACACTAAGGAAACTTTAATCCAATCACTACTCATGATATCCACTTATTTATAGACTTATAATTCTACTTGAAAGGCTCTGAAGGCCTAGTAGAAGGACTAGGGTGAGCAGAGCTTTTAGGATTCTCTAGGTTTTCTAGTCATTTTAAATAAGGAGTCCTAGGATCTTACATATAAGAAATATCAGGACCCTAGGTGAAGGAGGTCGATCACACAGGTGGGTCACACTGGTCATCATGTAGGTATACCCTATGCGATTCTCCCAGTTGCGCCTTGATGGGGCTTGCATGGTGATGCTGGATCTACATGATGATGCTTCCACACAGGCTGGAGTTGCATAGTGATGCTACTTTGGGCCTTGCGTAATAAGCTTGGGTGAAATCTGAAACCCTTCACTTCCCTCACTTTTATTTTCCTTGAGAAATTATACTTTGAAAATCCTGATTCTCATTCAATAAAAGAGAGTGTCAACATATGTGGATGATGAATTACATGAAGGCTGGAGTGTTGTTGTACACTTAAAAAAGAGAGACTTGTATGATATGGGTTATGAAGGTCATTTGGTACTTTATGACAGTGAACCTCATCAACCAAAAAAAATTCAATAGTTTTTCTGACAATATCAAAATAATAAAACTTACAAGAAAAGTTTAAAATGAAGTACTCTTCATAATGTAGGTTGATAACAATAAATACATTGAAGATAAAGATAATTGAATATATAAATTAGTAATGAAACTATAAAACAAATTATCATCTATAATCCAAGAGGTATAGAATCTGGGGGGGGGATCAATCGTAACAAATATTATTAAAATATAATTTAAGAAATACATCACAGTGGGGGTTTAAGAAGTTGAGTATGTAGGTCACCACACGCATCTGGCTCAAAAAAGTGCGAGAAAAAATACAGGGACACAAAGGACCATCTTGATCTTGCCTCCATAATAGCTCTCTTTTAAATAGAATCAATAACCAAATTGGATTCTCTATAATCATGTGTGATATCCAGGATGATATAGTTTATGAGTTAGAGGCATTCAATCTAGGGTGTTAGCATTCTCCATAGAACTTTCCTAGATCAGTCTATTAAGTTTTCCTCTTCCATGAATGAATCAGATTCCATTCAAAGAAAATTACAACCATGGTGGCCAACATATCTAATGGAAACGATCATTTCTTGTAATTTAGCTTCAATAGCACATCCATTTTCAATGAAGTGATATAAGCAACCTTTAACAAATCCCCAATGGGTTTTAAAAACATCCTCATAACCCGAAGGTCCAGGAACACCTGATGCCTCCTAACCCACATTCACATTCAACCATGAGGGGATTAGAGGAATCCACCTAACCGACTTCATCACCGGTGGTTTCCTAGTTCTTCTAGGAACTATAAATATTCTAAAGATAAAAAGATAAAAAAAATCATTATTCATATGTCTTTTTTGATGTTTGGAGGAAACAATAACATCCCTATGAATGGAATTGACTCCCATGTGCATGGAAGGTGAATGGTTATCAAATGAGAGACCATTTAGTTATATCCATATATATTTAATGAAATTATAATATTCTATGAGAATAATACCTTGAATGTACTCAGTATTACTGACTTTAATAATGTATTTCATCATGCCATCAAATCTTTCCATATTTAGCCTGCAACCAAATGTATCATGGATGTACTCCTAGAACCTTCATGTGAATTTAAAAGTAAAAAATATATGTTTGATACATTCCTTAGATTTAAAGATGATATAGAAATCCAAAGAAATATGCATTCCATTTATTTTTAGTATATTATGGATCGATAGCTTTATCCTCCATGTTCGATAGAGTAACTACATTATTGATGGGAGAATGAAGGCTTTCCTTAAGATCAGAAGCCATAGGGGGACCATAAAATTTCTATAACAATTTTACCTACACCAATACCTAGTATTGAGCTAGCCTATAGAGTTTTGTGTCCATATGATAATGTCCCTATCAACATAATCATACCTCTGAATTTCAATCCAAATATGAGATAGAATAAATCCATAAGTTCCAGCATCATTTCATTGAAGTTCAGCAATGGGAATGTGATTCATGGAGTGAGGGATAACCACGTCCTCATGCATTGGACTAGTCATCCAACGTGTACTCAAAAAATTAAGGTTAGACTACTAACATACCATCCATTTTGATAAATTCATGAGATGAGTATAAGAATGTTTTATGGCTTCCCAAATAGATGAGGTTAAATATAAGGAATACCCAATCTGTATTTTTTGGATGAATTTTCTTGAGAGAAAGTCCAATGAATTGTCATTGTATGTAAGGAGATTATAGGTGAATTTACTAAGGTGGGATTCATTAAATAGACTCAAATACTTTATTCCCAATACACCCATGTCAATGGGCTTGGAACACTCTTTCCAGGCCACAGTAATCAACTTTCTACCATGAATGGACACGGTCTAGATGAAGTTTCTAATAAAAAATTAATAATATTTAGTAAGGTCCTTGGGCTATCTATACACTGATAAGGAATAGATAAACATTGAAGTGATCATATATTTGACCATAAAAATTCTTCCCACTTGAGTCATGGTTCCCCTTTCCATGTTCACATCTGAGCAATTATTCTGGAGTATGTATTTTCAAGATGAAACCTTTTAACTTTACCCTAAAAGAGGGGAACACTATGATATATAAATGGAAAATATCCTCTCTTCAGACTAGTAGTTCTGGAAACCTTGTTTTTCTTGTAAATAGGCACCCCATCCTCAAAGGGAAAAAATTATTTGTTCCAAATAATAACCTATCCAACCAGTTCTTCATAGTTTCCAAAGATAAATTTGATATAAGATATGGTTCCTCTATCAGCTTTCCCAAAGTGAATGTTTTCATAATCATAAAGATGGTTCAAAGGGGTATAAATCCACCTCATAAACTTTATTTTCTAATAAATTCCATCCTGGACAAGGTCATTGAGGCATAATCTTAGATAATATTCAACCAACATAAAGAGGAGTCCATTGAGAGGATCCCCTTACTTGAACCCCCTAGAGCAATAAAATAATACTATAGGGGATCCATTAATAATATGGATATCCTGGAATTATTGAGAATGGTGTAGATAAAATTGATAAGAGTTTTTTAGAATCCATGTTTTTTTATAATTATAAGAATGAATCTTTATTTAATTATGTTAAAGGCCTTAGAGATGTCAATTTTAAGTGCAAGATTTCCATATTTAACCTTCTTCTTCATGATATTGATTCACGCAGAGGTAGTAAAAAGACAAATCTCAATGTTCTTTCTAGAAAAAAACTCAAACATATTCAGATTTATGATTCCCCTAGAAATATATTCCAACCTTGTGGTAATGATCTTGCTGATCACTTTTGGGACAATGTTCCAAATTGCAGCTCGCCTAGAGTCCTTGATGTCCATAGCATTTTCTTTTTTTGGTATCAAGTCAATGAAGTTATATTTAACACCATAGGTAATATAATCATGATTGAAAAATTCCCTCACTGAATTAGTGAATTCATCATGCACAATATCCCAATTGAACATGAATAATTTATTGGTAAGTCCATCAGGTCCTTCCACACTATCAATGTTCAAAGAAAATAGGGATGATTTGATTTTATTCTCACCAAGGGCCTTAATTAACTTCCTATTTTACTGATCATAAATGTTGGAGATGATATTATCAATTATCAAGTGAGTGTTATCATCCCCATTGTCAGATTACATGTCATCAAAATATCTGATCACAAAATTAGAAATCTCATTTTCTGAAATGAATGATAAACCATTAATGTTGAGGGTAGTGACCCTTCTCATGGACTTATTTTCTAAATGGTGTAAATGAAAGATCTTAGAGTTTCTATCACCATCCTTCATCAATTTTATATTGTATTGAGTCCTGTCCAAATTCTCCTTGAGGTTTATTAAGTCATCAAGCTTAGAGAGGGCTGGATTTCATCCCAGGAGGGCATATCTCGATAATGATTGATTTTTTGATAGCGGAGTAGGTAATTTTCAACATCCCTGATGTAATCATCAATCTTGGATAAGGAGGCCTTTCTCCATTCCTTTAACGTCCTTTTTTTCAGTTAGGTGGATAATATTTTAATGGGGATACTTGGGGTTTTAATTTTCCATAAATCCAGGATAAGTTCCATATATCTAGGTATGACAAGCCAAGTGTTGTTGAATTTTAAAGGGATTGGGGAAGATATTAATTTACTATAATAGATGGAAATCATCATAGGGTTAGGATAAAAATGTGTCTTGTGAAGAGTGATACTATAGACATCAATAACATCATTCATTTTATTAACTTGGAAAAATCACCTATCCATTTTTCTAGCTTGCCTCCTATTTAAGGTATATCTACTCCATGTAAAATGATCTCTAATAGTAGGAGTTTAAAACATGATACACTTTCAATTTAGGGGGAAAATCAGAAGATTATAACCTATTTAAGTGTGATCCAGTTTTTTTAGGCCTAAGGGCATTGTTGAAATCACCAGACATTACCTAGCTTTGGTAAATTTTGTCATAAATTAGGTCCATATAATTACAAAGATATCTTATTTTTATGTAAGAGTTATAGGCATAATCAAATGACATATAAAGGTAAATATTATACATGTCAGTAGAAACTGAAATTGCTTGGTGGGATTAGTTGGTGGAGATAGGATGAACACATTCTTGTTGAAGAACCCAAATATTCTGCGCATCATTCTCATGGAGGTTGTGTGAGACAAGGGAGTATCCAAGGGAATCCCACATAAAGGATTTCTAGTTGGAAAATTTCATTTTTGGATTACAAAGACCAATCATCATGGGTTTTTTTGTCACTATAAGGTGTCTAAGGGTTGTGATCATAGAAGACTTCCCAATCCCTTATCAATTCCATTAGAATATCTTCATTTGTTGAGGGATATTCTTCCTCTAGATTTTTACCCCTATTGTGTCATCCCCATTATTAATTTCTTTCCCTTCCCTTTACATTTTCCTTTATCATTTATACCCCCTAACCATTAACTCTCAAGTATTTTTCCCTCATCATTGATTTCACCATATAAGTGAAAAGCCTCAATATCATCATCCTAAAGCCTTCCACCGATAGGAGTGAACTTGTTGGGAGACTACTCAATATCAAAGATAGTTTCTCTAGCCAATAATATATTATAAACCTTGTTTGTATGCACTTGAGTGAATCGAGTAACCCTATCATGGTTAGGGACCAGATTCTTGACTTGGGAGCTCTCTAGAGGGTCACATTCTCTTGGAGTTGCTGCTGTGTGATTTCCTTTGAGTTTCTCACTAAGGTCAGAACCAAATAAGGGGGCATAATAACCTAGTAGCTTTTAATAGGGGAAACATATACTTTGAGATGATGTTATGTATCTTCCACTATGTTTTGAACCATAGTCAGACCCAAAAGTGGGTATACATCAACCTCTTGAAAAGTTATTTTAGTAATTTCCAAACTTGGAGTAGTAGTAGGGGCACTGCAAAACTTTTTGGTAGTTCAATAGTGGATTATCCTTACTACCTTGATCAAGATCAAGGTCAATTGAAGGGGAAACAAGATCATTTGGATCATCACTCCCTTACAGGCATAAAGGATCATCCTCAGTCTCATAGTCCTCTAGATCACAGACTACCTATAATTTATGAAAATAAGGGTTGTTCACTTGTTGAAGTTTTAGGGAATTAGAAACTTCTTCAACCTCTACAACTCCATCAAGAGAAATAGGGTCATTATTCAATATAATGTTCATCTCCTGGGAGGGTGTGTTATCTTGATCATTAGATCCAGGTCCTTTTGAGGGTAGAGAGGATCCCTTAGGTTCTGTGGTAGTCTGGGAATCCTTTAACACATCATTGGGTGGGGATGTGGGAACATTATAAGTGGAAGGAATCTATATTTCCCCATTTCCTTTGTCATTGAAACTTCTTAAAATTGATTCATCATTCCCATTTACATTTCATAAAAATTAAAATAATTGGATTTGTTATATTTGGTTTGAAATGGAAAAATAAATTTCACTCCTTAAGAAACATAGAATTTCTCTCATAAAAAATATCTAGAGAGAGGCTGTCATTCCTGTTTGTGAGAAATAATTCTTAAACCAATGTGGAATCCATTTCAAACTCAAAAAGGATCTTTCAATTTTCCCAAACATTGGATTTTTGTTTTTCTTATCCATTATGATTAGGTTACCAATAGAGGATGCAATATCCTAGAGGATCTGGGGATACCAATACAACTAGTTAAACTTATACACGCGGATCCAAAACTTTGTGTGAGTATTTATTACATTATTTGGATCAAAGTTTCAATACCACTCTTAGATCCAGAGGATTATAATATTCAGGGGGATAAAACCAAAACTCATTTTCTTTATATTTCACTCATTATTTGGAAATACTACATGGAATTATCCCCTTACCATGGTAGTCATCTTCCTTTCTTTAAATCCTCAAATCACTGCAATCCTTCTAGTAAGATCTAGAAATTTATACATCCTCTCATATTTTGGAGTTAGAATGTGTGCTATAATAGAGAATTTACAAAATTTTACCCTCTCCTCGACAACATCCTGGTTGGTAGAGATGTGAGAAACCCACCCATTCTTGATGACACTTATAGGAGATGGAGAATTGAAATTAGAGAAGGGAAGTTTTAATGTAGATCTGATAAATTAGTTGTAAGATCACCATCCAATGCACCTACAGTGATAAAGAAGCTAGTCATTCCTCTATCGAGGGGATATTTGTGAGTTACCATTACTGGTATGCATGTCATTTTAGGAAAAACTATGTATTTTATTAATCATTTAATGCATTTTTCAAATAGATAAAGTTAAAAAAAGAAGAGATATAAATATGAATACAACATATGTATGGGATATAAAATACTTATAATTATCATTACATTTGATGAGTTGGGGTACCTATAAGTAATGCTACAAGAATATATGGGAATATTCTTTGGCAGCTTGCTTGTGTGTTTTAATCCTTCCCATAAATTATAAATATTGGAGGTATATTCCGATAGTTTAGAAGAATGATGTGGTTGAAAACTAATTAAAGATAATATTAATTTAATATTCATTGATAACTAATTTTAAAGGCATTAGTAAAATTATTAATATACTAATAAATTTTCAGGTTTATTATTTCTAGATGTTTTTCATTTCGATGTCCTTGACACTATTTCACACCCATGGACTATTAAAAATTTGGGAATGAAATGGATATACTTTAAATGTAAATTATGATATGATTTTAATGAAATATCTCTGAAAACTCGAAATATGTGTGAGAAAGTGATTGAAGGCATGTCACATGAGCACTAGAAGATGTTTTCAATATTAACAGGGATACATCTCATGAGAAAATTGAATATTTTATAGTATCCTAACAACATAAACACAAGAAAAGTATATTTTTTATTAATTATATTGTTTTTTATTGAAATTATCTATAAAAATACAATTAATCATGAAAAAAATCATTCCTAATATTGATGGTTCATATATTTTTTCTAGAAAATGAACAATATTGGTTATATTTTATCCATTATTATTTATATTATTTTATTATACCTAGATTCATTTTTAAATTATATATATATATATATATATATAGGGTCATGAATTAGGTCACCTAATTTGATGGACAATGATGTGGCTTAATATTCATTGGAAACCTAATGACAGTTTTATGAATGAACCTACCATAGATGTTGGAGTAAGTACTTTTAATTAACATTTAATGTTATTTCATTACTATAAAAACATAAAAATGAAAAATAAATAAATCAGATAATATTATAAAGTTTAGATTATTTATAAAATCACTATTAATTGTTTTTGTCATAATAGTTTAAAATTCAAGAATTTTGGGATTCTAACCCTTCACAATCATCATCAATTTCATAGAATGATGTAGTTTAAATCATTTTAGGGAAGGTTCATCCTAGGAATGTATGGAGTATAGGTTATGGGAATACTCCATCAACTATCTTTAGTAGGGATCTGTTATCATTTATTATTACACCTTCTAGTGGGGGTTTGAGTAGTTATATTGACCATGAAGCGTAGAGGTAAATTTCATGGATGAAAGAAAAAGTGAAAGAACATGAATCATATAAGGAAACATAGGATCAATGGTAGTCAAAAATGGAAAAATGAATTTGTTTCTATATTTCAGAGGATTTCGGGAAAAGTACCCAAGGAAATTGATTGTCCTATAGCTCATTCTGTAGAGGTATATTCTAAACTCAATCCATGACATGTCCAAATAATTATTTTGTTTATTTATATTATGATATTTAATCATGTTGATGTTTCTTTATGAGGGAGAGTTTGGGTAATGTGATATGAGTGTTATCTTTGAATTATGTGGCTTCATATTGGTGTGAAACCATAGGAAAACTATCGTAGAACTATTTGTGACGTGTATGAGCAAACAACATGTTAATCCGAAATGTGGTGTTCTTAGAATGTCTAAATAAATAGTTTGTAATGATATAAAAGTCTTTAAAAACACGTGTTAGGGGGTTAAAAATAAGAAAAAAAACCTTAGATTATTATGATATGTAATATCATTGAACCGAATCCACTAAACCGGTTCCTCAATCTGGGTCAACACATGACCTCAAGCGCGCCTCCCCGTATGACAGAGGTTGTCGACTAGCAGTGAGGGTCTAATCGGTCATGTGGGGAGACTATACCCACTTCACCAGAGTGATCCACAAAAAATAACATATGAAATAAAGGAAATAATAAACAATTAACCAGAAACATGAAATACCAACCACATCTTAAACAGGGTACAAATCACAACCAAATGATAACTATTCCATGTCATTCTAATAGTGCCAAAAGTGAAGAAAAAAAATAAACAAGTAAATCCCAAAATGGGTCTTGACTCCATATATGGATCCTCATCCATGCATATCCCAAGACTGATGTTTCTGACACTTTTATCGGGGTACGCATCCGTATGTGGAGGATACACTGATAGGTTACCCCACATTCCCACTTTACAATGGTAGGCGACATCCGTAACTTATTCAGGGATGTTTCCTCCTTGATCGAAATGGTATAATGGGATGTCGGTTCGTCCTTCCTTGGATTCCTCCTCGAAACTCATTGCCTAGTCTGGGTCTGCCTTAAATATTAAGGTGTTTTTCATGAAACTTTTCCTAGTTCCATGTATTCATGGATTCCGGTTAATTACGCTGCTTCTTTCTCGACATTCCAAGGGGTCAAGTTAGGGAAGAAACCCTTGATTGGGGGAGTAGTCCCATTGGACATTACTGGCATGTCTAGACACTGGAACACTGATGCGTTTGGGTTTCTTCCCCTTATGATTTGGATTATCAAGGGCACGGAAGCCTGAGGAATCCCACGTCAAGTGTGGGGAATTATATTCCATGGTAATTACTCTGAGGTTTTCATCAGCTTCCTATTCTTAAAAGTGGGTATGCTGCGAGTTTAACATCTTGGAGAGATGGATCAGACTGATCAGAACACTGATAAGAGTGGATCAGATGGGTGCATCCCTAAGAGGAAGCACCTGAGAGTCCTATTAGATAAGTGCATCAAAACTTATAATAAATAATGATCTGAGGGTGCTTGGATCCTTATAAAGAAGACACTAGGGTTTGTCTTTGGATGGGATTGAACCTCAGGGAGGTTTTCTATGTACCTTGTCTCAAGAGAGAGGGATCAAAACCTACGTAGTTCAAAAGGGTGATAAATCAGGGTGTGCTCGAAGGACAGTGACCCAGAGATGATTCTGGGGATTACACACAGATTGTGGCCCATCACAAGAGGGATGCTTTTGGGTGGATGACTATGGACCGTGTGGGGCATACACGTGGTTAGCTGCTTGATTTATTCTAGGAGCAATGAACAATTGGGTGACATGATCTCACCGGGATGTGGCGGCCCGAGAAAGAATTAGGATGGATATGGATGGTTGAGAGAAGTGGATAGAGAATGAGATGGAACTGACCTGAGGATGATGGTGATGTTTTACTTGAGCCTCTAAGAGACTTCCTACGTATCCCCATGGTAGGGAATCAAAGTCCATGTAGTTCAGTGGGGGGATGGGATACCTGAGGAGGCAGCCTATGAGAATGGATGAATGGATGTGACCCGGAGGAAATAGAACCTTCAAGTTGGGGAATGATCTTCCAAGAACACAGGAGGTTCAAGAGAGAGACCACGATGAGGCATGAGTGATGAGATTGAACCTTAGGGAGGCTTCCTACATATCCCCGTGATAAGGAATCAAAGTCCATGTAGTTCGGGATGAGGGTATAGAATCGAGGTGTACACATAGGAAAATGACCTAGTGATATACTAACGGTTATGCATGGTTTGTAGCCCATGTTGGTTTGATACTCGAGGGGCGGAATAGGGATGTGAGTCCCAACAAAGGTGACTACAATGACTTACTGCTAGTTGGGGTTACAACAGCTTACCACTGGTTGGGGTTACAATGTCTTACCGTAGGTTATTGTTGCAACAGATTACTGCTGGTTGTGGTTGTAATGGATTACCAGTGGTTGGGGTTGCAACAACTTACCTCTGGTTGGGGTTGTAACGACTTACCATTGGTTGGGGTTCCAACGACTTACCAATGGTTTTGGTTCCAAAGGATTACTATTGGTTTGGGTTACAATGACTTATAGCTAGTTGGGGTTACAATGGCTTACCACTAGTTGGGGTTACAATGGCTTACTAATGGTTGGGGTTGAACCTCAGGGAGGCTTCCTACGTACCCTATCCAGGAGACAAGGATCTAAACCTACACAATTCAAAGGTATACATTTTATAGTCATGCTGGACGAAAAGAAGGATACAATTTAACATCATGAAGGACGAAGGTGGATCGATGTGAAGTGTTTGAGACCGATGGGTGTTTGGCTTGAACCTCATGGATGCTTCCTACGCAACTTTCTTGGATAAGGGAAAGGATCAAAGTCTATGTAGTTCGGAATGGTGAATACAGTTTAACGTCATGCAGGATGAAGGTGAACTGACGTGAAGGGGTCAGGACAAGTTGGTGTTGGGTTTGAACCTCAGGGAGGCTTCCTATGTTCCTTTCTTGGATAGAGTCAAGGATCAAAGTCCACATAGTTCTGATGAAGGCTTGGGACTTACGCTAGTGTGTCTCAAGAAGGAAGCCATAGTTAATTCTTACTATAATTCCACGCGAGTCATTCTCGGTGTGAGAAACTAAAGGCAACAAAGGCCTAATGATCATGTTGAAAAAGGTGCGTACATGGGGGATGAAGTGAGGTTATGTGTGGTTAGCATCCCAAAGATAAAACAGGGGCTTACAGATGGTTAGCAGCCTAAGGAGATGGAAATTGGGACTTACTCCATGATGGAGACCCAATGGTCATAAAGTCCAAAAGGAGAGGGATGGGGTAACGAAGGTCCCGTTACCCATCTCTCTTCTAGTATTTTGCATTGAAGAATAAAGGAGGAGTAGGGATTCTACCTCCCGCAAGAAAGGATAGGGGCTTACACCGAGATGGTTTTACTTCCCCGCAAATAGATGTCGTTTCAGTAAAGTGGATCTCATTCCACGTGAGGAGGATCTCACTCCCGTGGAGATGAGTGGGCTTAGAGAATGTCTGAGATGGGGCACCCCATGTATATTGCACGGGGAGAGGATAAAGTTTATCATCATGTGTTGAGGATGATGGTGCTTGGCAGTTTAACTTACTGTAGCTTGGACAAGGCGGGTTCTCTCAGCACCCCCAGGATTTACATAACTAATACCCACCCACCCTTGGGGAAGGGAAGGCATCATAAATTACATGGTGAGGCAGTGCTATGAAGTAATCTATTGAGGGGATGATGTTAGCATGGATATGCAAAGAAGCAATAGCCGTTAGTGTGCCTATGCGAAGAAGCATGAGGCTAAGAAACACAACATGAATCCCCAGACCAGGGACCTTGAAATCACTTCGCATGAGCCTGTAGGTCCATATGAGAAAGGGGTGTGTAAAGTATTTAGTCTTAGAAAGAGAATATTCATGAATAAAATGGGTTTCATGAAGGAAGGATGATTCACAAAGAGGATGGACCTTGCGAAGGGAAAGGACTACCCAAAGAGGAGGGTCTTCACGAATGCAAGGGGCTTCAAGAAGAGGGGGGTCTTCACGAAAGGACAAGGCTTTGCAAAGAGAAACCTTTAATGGAGAAGGGATTTGCCTTAGTGAATACCTCTTTGTTTGGAGAGAGTTTCACGAAGGCTCTATGATTTGCGAAACCTCGATCTCCCTAAAGGGGCTCCTTCCACCATGAAGGGTATATGACTTTGCGAAGGGAATATCCACCATAGGAAGAGGCTGAAAAAAATGAAAAGGGGTACCGCTCGCAGAGGACAAGTACATTTGGCGATCCATTTGAGGGTTTCACAAAGGTTTCTGTGAAAAGGGAGCTGAGAATTTGGAAGGACAGAGTAACAATGGTTTGGAAGAGGGAGAGAGCCTTATATTTATAGGAAACCCCAGTTGGTGGGGTCCCAGAACCCCTGAGAGAGATGGGTAATTCTGTGAAGAGGAACCACTCTGTCGGCCCGTGTCGGTCTCGTACAGGGGGCGTGACATTGCGCAGAGGTTCGTTGACATGGAAAACACAGAGCTGGCCATGGAGGGAAAATGACGCCGCATAGGGGATTCAGTCGGCGTCAGACTCGCTCCAGGCTAGGACACTGCGGAGCCCCTCACAGAGGCATTGGTGCGAAGATGCACCCTCCATGAAGAGCATTTTTTACATGACCATTTTGAGATGGATTGTAGGGATGCTTGATCCTTTCAGTATGTGGCATTCCACGATTACATCTTTGAGTACTTGGAATGAGTGGGACGCATTTTTTGGAAACAAAAAATCTCCCCCCATAGAATTGGAGCTGATGGAAACAGATGGTCGAATTCTGAGGGAAAGATGCCAACGATAGTCGGATAATTAAACTCTCGACAGATTGTAGAGGTGGAGGTGAAACTGGTTCACTCAGGGCTGCACGTTACCCTTCTCATGAAGGGTTCTTCACAAAGAGGGCTTGTTCCGTAGGGTGAAGGGCACCACGAAGAGACTGGGGGTTGTCGCCAATCCGGTGCCCCTGGTTCCTATATATAGGGGCTCATAGTGTTTTTTGTCTGCACCTGGATCATTCCAATTGACATTGCTTATGCCCTCTCTTCGTGAAATGATCCACTCTGCGAATGCTTTAGTGAACCAGAGTCTTTGGTCCATTTCTTCGTGAAAACTTTTTATCAAACCGAAGCATTGTGATCTGCTAATTTCTTTACGACATAGGCCAAATCCAATGATTCTTTACAGTGTAGAGGAACTATGCCATTATCTCCGTGAAGGGTCTTCACAAAGGGTCTTTGAGAACAGTTCTTTACTTAACTTTCGTGCCCCAGCCTCAATTTTTATCTAAGTACTCTGATCCAATGGCCACTTAGGCGGTTGTGTGAGAGGTTCGTGCCGATGCTTCTCGGAGGGAGGCCATGACCAACAACCTAAAAATAGGTGAGTATATCCAAAGCACTTCTGATCACAAATCGTTGACAGAGCGTCTTACAGTGGTGAGAAGAGAAAATACACTATTAAATAAGCTGCAATTATATGGTTTTGTCTTGTGGGACAAAGTATTCATTCCCAGTAATAGCAAGGATGAGCCAACCTATTGGTTCAGGAGTACCCCTAAGCAATATTAGTGGCATAAGGACGTAGATGGGCACATCAAGAATGATCATACTTTGGTCACATCAAATTGTCTGTATAATCATTTCAACAACATCGATGGTAGGGAATTGGCATAAGAGACATCCCCATCCCTGTAAAAGACGATCATTAAGGTCGGGCGCATAAATCCGGACAAGGGGTGGACCATAAGTTGGGACTTGCGCTAGGGCATAAACTTCACAGATGACTGTGCCTGGACCTATTGGGCATGTGTATCCTGTGAAGAGTTTGATAATGTAATGAGGAGGGTTGGATTGTATAAAGTGGCATGGGACTCTCAATTTAGCATCTCCCAACCGAAGAAATTTATATCAGAGTTGTTGAGCCAGTGGTCCCCAAATACCATTACTTTCCATCTGCATCACGGGGAGGTTGGCATCAGCCTTTGGAACCTTCATCCGATTTCCAGCATCCCAATCCTAAGTGGGATGTATGATGAGTTCCTCCCTACTGTGAATGTTTGGGGGGACAGGGAGAAAATTTTTCATTTGGCGATGGCATTGTTGAGGCTTGTTCCAGGAACAGATGAGGATAAACAGAACACTCGAGATGTCCACTTCAAGAAGTGGTTCAGTTACTTCATGAATTTACCCTCAGAAGAGGGAACACTACCAGTGAGGCCTCCTAATTTTCCACGAGGAGCTCAGCGGGGTAAAGAGGGTTCATACTAGAGGATCCTGGAAGATAGCTATTGGAAGCTATGGGGATATAGTATTAAGACTGAGCAACAACTGATTGTCGGAATTTATAGGTTTTTCTCATCATTGATTAATGGGTAGACTATACCAATAAGAGATGCCCACATGGGGGTGCGACCAAGTACATTTATCATGGACTCTCAACTATATGGAGGGGATAACATCAATTTGGGCATACCAATGCCTGAAAAGTTGTACCATCTACTTTGGAGCGTTAGTGAGGGGAAGAGGCCGCTGTGAGTATGCGGGTCCATTCCACTTTTTTTTACAGCTGGATCAAGGCACACATGGGGGGATAATAATACCTTAAACCCATTTCTCCACTGGGGATACATTCTCGACCAGAAATTTTGAACATTGCAGGGAGCACCCTGTTGAAGTTGGATGCTATAACCATGCTGGGTAAGATGGGGTGAGAAGATTAGTTCATCTTCCAACCATTCCCCTTTCCATATGGGGCCTATACTGATGAGGCACATATACAATATAGAAATGGTCATATCTGATTTCCTTATGCAGTGGTGTGCTAGTGGAACAAGTAGATTAAAAACCCATATGTGAGCTACATACCCTGCACCGGTTCGCCAGACAATTCTGTTGCCTTCAGAGGCTGACTCCCTGGGTGTATATGAACATGCGCCACGAGAATAACCCATGCATGATGCGACAACTCTAGATAATGTTTGCAAGGGAGGATGGTAATATTTTTAATGAGTTTCCCCCATCTGATGCTGCATTCAGATTGGTCCATGAGTATGCACAGAGTTGGGAGGCTGCCTACCCTGGTGAAATGATGAAAAAAGTGACCATCCGGGCTAGCAAGGTGGTTCCTACACCACGCCTCAGGATAGTGATGATGAGGGGAAATCAAGAAGGTGGTGAAAAATTCTCCAGGTTGGCTAAGCTGTAATAGAATGGGTGGTAGGCTGTGAACCGGAAAATCCCAGGCCAGTGCTGACCGGAAGGGAAAAGGGAGAGGGGGCAGTGCCAGGCCCAGTAGCTCTATCTGGGAGGTCCTATGAGGGAGGTGAATCATCTCAGGGATTTTTCATGATTTTCCCTCTATCTCCCAGGAAGTAGCTGCAAACATTATAGACCCCCATCGATGCCGTATTTCCAGAGGCATTGAAAGATTGGGAAAAGAGCAAACAATACATCAGTATCAACGGTTTATAGAAGAACCTGAACATGAATGGAATGTTACTGGGGGAGATCATATTTTTTAAGGGTGTATTAAATGATACCCCTACCAAGGGAAGAAAGTTTTCAATGGATCTAGAATAGGTAATACATTCCCGTGGCGACATGCGGCCGATGTCGCACCGGGCAAGGGTGCTACTAAATATGACAACTCGCGCAAAACTAATGGATACTCAACTAGCAGAGTGTTTCCCCTTTCCCAACCATACATAAAAATCATGGTGGGAAGAATTTAATGTGGGAGATCTCCACCGAGCAATGGAGGGGACTTCCAGGGGGGCTCTCCTAAAGAAGGTGAGATACCCACCTCGGGGGGAATCTCCTTGGGTGAATTCACTGCAACTTTAGAAGTAAGTCTCCACTCCCTTTCAATGTACTAATTCCATCCCAACAATATATTTATTTCTCAACTAACACAAATCTTTACAAGATAACCTTCAGTCGGCCACTCTCGCTAATGAAGATGAAGGCGTGACAATCGCAGAGGACCCAACACTAGGGCATACAGAAGGAGATATGATGGTTGTGGAGTCAAGAGATGTTGGGGAAGCAAGGGAAGCCTTCTCATAATCCTCATAGCCCACAATCATATATGGAGGGCCATTCCCCAGCCTCCCAGTGATGTTAGACCTGAGGCGAGACCAAGCGGTAGATTAGGGTAAGTTTCATACTCTAGAGCTATACCCATTGTCCGGTCAGTCAAACTAGATAACCCGACCTTTGCAGGTACAGTTTCTAGGATAGTGCATACATTGTTAATGAAAATTTTTGGAAGACCTGAGGCAATGATCCTAATAGAGGTGCCACTCCCTATCATGTTAAGTTCCCTAGATGACCAGGCCATAGTTGCCTATGAATGGCCGGTGGCGGCTGGCGATACTGCTGGTGGAACAGAGTTTAACACTGACTGGGTGGACATCATCAAAGTGGAATCTAGTGATGAAGACCAACCCAAGGAAGACCCTACTACTGATATCCTGGAGGCGTTTCCCAAATATAAATCTGAAACCCACAGGATCGTGATGAAACTACTTCTGACGAAGAGGACAACAAGTCTGTTTGTCGTCGATCATAAAAGCTAATAAAGCGCTTTATCATAGAGACCCACAAGAACAATGGATAGATAATATGGGGAGGATTTGTTCCCGACTGTTCGAACTATACGATGGAGGGGTAAATGCCCAACACCCTCACACACTTATTTGGTACTAACATGCCATGTGGGTGTGGGAGGATGTGTGCAGACTCAGTGTTGGTTGGAAGAAGAGAAATGACGTCAATATTCAAAGACTCCAGGAGGTTGAACATGAGATTTAGCTGTTGAGGGCATGGGTGAATGAGCAGTCTTCTTTCCTCAATGTGAAATCGAGGCTCATATTATAACTGAAGGTCCTGCGGGCATAGGCCGAAGAATAGATGAGGTGAGACTCTGAAGAGATGGACCTTATCTGAGCTGACGAGGATCAAGCCTGGATCGAGGCTGATGAACTATTACCCATTTCCGTCAAGGAGGAGCATGAGATTAGTAGGTGACCAAAAATTCTTGACTTAATGAGCTAATGAGTGGAGGAGCTGAAATGTTTCATTGAAGATGTCAACCCATCTATTGGAGGGGACAACCCCTAGGTGTTATAATTTATATGAACTCATGAACTTGTTTTTATGCTTTTATTTTTTATTTTTATCACATGAAAGAGTTCCATTATCTATTTTAATTGTTTCATTTCTATCACATCCATGAAATATCCAAAGACCAATCCCCAATATCATGTGGGTCATGCCCGATGTGGGAAACAAGGGATGACCGCATCGTTACTTCGTTTTAATGTGGGAGTGCCAACCAATATTTTTTCATCTAGGGTATAAATAACCAATCCAAGATTCTGGGAAGAAATAGGAAGGCCTGACTGGAGAATGAAGTTCTTAGAACAGTCGAATTTCTGTTTACCCAATGTGCTCTAGTGCACGAGCGGAGTAACCCGAGGGCCGTTAGAATCAATCCGAACATAGGGGAGTGAAAAGTGTAAATCAAGATACCCAAAAATTGGAACACTGTAGGGATGGAGTGACATTGAAAGATAACTGTTGGCCATGTTCAAAACATAGCATCCCTATTGGGTTAGCCTGAAAGGGGGATATAAAATGAGGGATGACCGCTAACCATGTTCAAAACATGGGGCCTAACTCAAGATGTCATCCATTAGTCTTCCGAAACATTAGACCAGGATAGTAGGTGAGCCATAAGACGAGCATCTATACTATTAGGGGATTCCTTTAGGCTTGAAAGAGGATGCATATCTAAATAAAGGGCACGCAAAGCATGGAGGGTTGAGTGATAGGTTGTTCGAATGGAGTCCAACACTCTTGAAATTATTCCACCGTGATGGAAACACATTAGGGAAGCACATTGATTTGATAAGGGATCATACCTACCTCCAGATATGACCTCTTTGGTGAGGACATGGAATGACTTGTAGTTTTACATTATACCAATGAGGACGATAGAAACGTAGTTTAACATCGTACAGTGAGAACAATGCACATAGTTTTAAGGTCATAATACCTGAACAAAGGATAACAGTTCAAAGTTATTTTTCAAGGAATATAGGCTCCTAGTTTAAGGCCATAGAGTTTGGACCATTAAGAGGGGACTTGGTTTAATGGAATGTGTGCAGGGAGGCAAAGTAGCCAAACCTGATGTGTAGTTACCATTGGGAGATCTTATTTTAGGGTTGTGGAACTCGGAATAGGTTGGGAAGAGATAAGGGAGACACATGGTGCGATTTTTGAAAAACCTGACGTGAATGAGAACCAAAGAGGTACTCTCCACACCACATACTCCCAAAAGAGTTTGGGCCAAGGGGCCGAAAAAGGGGCATGATTTATGATTCTAGGGGTTGGACCTACAAACGAAATGTCTTGGTGTTCCTATGTATTGCATGAGGATGAGAATCAAGAAATACGTAGTTCTGGAGGTGGAATGGTAGGGTACCAATGCCTAGGATAGTACTATCATGCGGGTCTAGGCCACACACCTAAAGAAGTGACATTTGATAAATCTTGTTTGTTCATTTGGATGGATGTGTGTGTTTTTTTGTGCAGCAACAAACTTGGGATGGGGAATCCATGCATCGCTATAGGAATCAATCCATATGCATGCCTTGACAAGCGACATGGTTCATGAATGATACCAAACATGATGTCCCCTCATGTCAGGACATCACAATGCGGTGTTTTTTTCCATCATGTGGCCAGGATGATAATTTCATAGTTTAGTGTCGTATGATAAGACCAAACCATGCATTTTAACGTCGTGCAGTAAAGACACAATAGTTTAAAGTCACATGGGACTAGGAAGCATAGTTTAAAGTCCTATGTCTTGGATGTAGACATAAGAAATGAGGTTTTAGAGGGGAATAGACATGGCATGATAAAGCATACCCGACGTGAATGAGGACATAATCCCACACACGCAAAATTTTGGTGAAGAAACCTAGGGACAAGAGTAAAAAAAGGTCAGATAATATGATGATGAAATTTCTAGTTGTTCCTATATATCCCATGAGAATGATAATCAAGCCAAACATAGTTTTGAGAGTGAATTTTAACATCTTGTGGGAAGGAAGAGGAGAGATTATCTACTAAAAGGGGAGTACGTGGTGTGACTATTTCACACCCGATGTAAATGAGGAAATAATCCCAAACACACCACACCACAAAATCCTATGAAAGTTCGGGCCAAAAGGCTAAACAAAAAATGATTAGGGGAACCCGAGATGGACCCCAAGATGAGATGCCCTGGTGTTTCTACATATCCCATAAGGATGGGAATCAAGCTATACATAGTTCTTAAAGATGTCATAAATTTTAACATATTTCGAAAAGGACATAGAGGGATCTTTGTTTAAGGTCTTATATCTCAGACCATGAGAAGTGAGACTCTTATAAACAGGTGCAAACCTTGATGAAATCCCTAAGCCCACTTGAGCTGTGCTCAATGTGGGAAACAAGGGCTGAGAAGGTCTTTCTAACATGTAGAATATAGTAAAAGGGGAAAATGGTGTGGAGTCTCGAATAAAACCTCACCGTGGCCTTATCCTCCTAACGTGATAACGCACACTGAGGGATAACACCAAGAGTGTCGAATTCCATTTGGACATGATGGAGTGGGAAAAAATGTGAATCATGAAACTAATATTTAGGGCTTAATGGGGGTGGTGTGATGATGGAGGATAGCCATTTACCATGTTCAAAACACAACATCCATATCATGTGACCTAAAATGGGAACAATAACTGAGTGTCGACCGTTGTCCATATTCATAATGTGGGACTTGTATCAATTTTTTGTTTGAAATTCTTGGGGACATTGGACCAAGGCAGTAGGAGAGAACTGGGGCCTATCATCTGTGCCATTCGGGGGTCCTTTCGAATGTGAAAGATGATGAAATCCCAAATTAAGGAGAACATGATGCATGTAAATGGGTGATAACATGTCTATATAGAATCCAACACTCTAGGTCCTATACCAGAGTGCTCCTAGGAACATTGTTGAACTTCCAAAGAGGGTTTAGGGGACCAATTCAAGAGCCGCCGACTCGAAAAGATGAGTGGAGAACAAGGGGAAGAAGTGCTTCCAAGATGGAGAGGTACATGGCGTGGCTGCTACAAACCTAATGCGAATGAGGACATAAGCCCATACCACACCACATAACCTCCCTCCTAGAGGACTCAATCCAAGGGGAAAAAGAGATGAGGAGGTTTCTAAGAGAGAGGGCTTGGACTGAATACAAAACATCCAGGTGTTCCTATGTATCCCATGAGGATGGGAATCAAGCCATACATAGTTCTTGAGAACCTGTGCAGTTTTACATCATGTGGAAATGATGATAATTGGAGGGGTGTCTCAGGGTGATGTATGCAACATAGAAAAAATATCCCAATGTGAATGAGGATATAGATTCCACACCATACCGCACAATCCTAGGTGATAACTTGGGCTAGGGGGATGGAAAGGTCGAGGGACCTGAGGTTGGGACACAAACGGAAAGTCATAGGTAGTTTTCAATTTATCATCATGAAAGATGAGTGATGAGTGGTTTCACGTCCTTCAGGATGGACACATCATTCCATTTAACATCATTCGGTGAGGATAGAAAAGTTTTAAGTCATGTGGGACTATGATTACATGGCCTTTCATGTGGGTATTACCTTACCAAATATCCCAAGCCCACATGAGCAATACTCGGTGTGGTAAACAAGGAATGATATTAGGTTATCCCCAGCATACAAGGGAACAACAATGAATGAAATAGATCGGGCGGGCTGATCCCAACTAGACCAACATCGCTGCCCGAGGAACATTGACATTTCAAAGGATAAAATGAAAAAAAATGAATCATTGCACAAAAAATTTGGGACGTATGGGGGTGGTGATAATAATGGAGGATAGCTGTTGATCGCATTCAAAACACAACATTCATATCATTAGATCTAAAATGGGAGCAACAAATGAGTGTCAACCGTTGATCATATTTGCAATGTGGGACTTGTATCAAATTTTTATCCAAAATCCTTGAAAATGTTGTCCCAAAACGGTATGAGAGCCTTGGGGCCTAGCATCCATGCCATTCGGGGGTCCTTTCGGATGTGAAGGATGATTGAAACCCAAACGATGGGACGCGTGAAGCGTGAATATGCCCGTGCAGTTTTACGTCATGTAGGAAATACATAAGAGGTGGAGGTCTCTAAGGAGGGGAACACATGGTGTGGTCTTGATAAACCCGATGTGAAAGAGGACATGAGACCATACCACACCATGCGTCTTGAGAGGCATCTAGGTCAAGGGGGTGGACCAAAGGGGAGATCTTAAAGTTTGGGGATGGGCCTATGGACGAAATGTCCGAGCATTACTATGTATCCCATGAGAATGGGAATCAAGCCACATGTAGTTCGGAAAGGGCCATGAAATTTTACATCGTGTGGTGAGGATGTGGGAGAATAGAAGAATGGGAGGAGCACATGGTGTGATAATTTCAAAACCATCCCAAATAGGGCCAAGTAAGTCATCAATACACTATGTGCGGTCCTCCGAGAGACCTACACCCAGGGGGGAGTCAATGAGAAGGATTTGAGGGCTATACTCTAAGACGAACCATATGAGCTTTCTTATGTATCCCATGAGGATGCGAATCAAGTTATACATAGTTCTTGAGATATTATGCAGTTTATCATCAAGCAGGATAGAGATATAGAGAGATCTTAGTTTAAGGTCACAGAGCTCAGACCATTTCACAGTTTATCATCATGCGAGATGAGTGATGGGTATTTTTACGTCCTTCAACCTAGATGGATCACACATTTTAATGTTATGTGATGAAGATAGAACAATTTAAGGTAATGCAGGACCAGATATAGTTTAGTGCCAGGCGAGACAACATACAGTTTAATGTCATGTGGGAAAGATGCTGAGTAGTTTTACGTTCTTCAGTTTAGATGAATCATGCATTTTAAACTCATGCGGTAAAGTTGTCATAATTTATGGTCATGTGGGGAAGTTTACTTAGGAAAAATATTGCTTGAGGAATTTGGCATTGGTGGGAGGAGTTATACGCTCACCATACATGATAACTAGGGAGTATGCGCCATTGGGGTAAACCTTGTGAATGATATAAGGTCCTTCCCATTTTGGATCCAATTTAGGTGGTTTCCCCTAGGTATCATCGATGTTCTCAAATCCAACACCATGTCACATTGCAAGAAATAGAGGAGGCAGAATTTCTTGTTGAAAGCTCTGGCCATCTTGTTCTGATGCCTCTCTAGATTCTGCAAGGCACAAATCCTGTTCTCATCAAGTGCTTCCAGCTCAACCAGCTAGATTTTAGCTACCTTATTTGGTGTCTGCTGCTCATAAAAATCTATGTGTAATGAAGGAAACTAAATCTCGATGGGTAGGACCACCTTTGTGCCGTACACCAGGGAATATGGGGTCACCTGAGTGGAATTGCGAGTCGTCATCTGATAAGCCCAGAGGGCATTGGGGAGTTTATCCAGGAACTCTTCTTGTTCTAACCAACTATATTTTATAGAATGTTAGAGAGGGTTTTTTTGAATTCCTCAATATTCCTATTTTCTAGAGAGTGATAATGGTAGGTATGGTTAGAACAAATTTTGTACTTGGAATAAAACTTATTCAACTCGGCTTCCCTAAAGTTGGTGCCATTATCTGTGAGGACAGTGTGAGGGAATTTGAATCTATAGATTATATTAGAGCTCAATAATTCAATGATAGAACATGACCTGACCTCTTTGAGTGAAATTTCCTCTTCCCACTTGGAAAAGAAATTCGTAGCAGTCATGGTGAACCAGCACTGGCGAGATGTCACCGGTGGATATGGTCCCATGACATCGAGTCCCTAGACCGTAAAGGGCCAAGAGTACTTGGTAGTGTGGAGAGGCTCTTGTGGATGATGCACAAAGTTATCATGGATTTGGAACACATGTAACCTCTTGGAAAACTCGATACAGTCACGGATCATGGTGGGTCAAAAATAACCCAACCTCCAGATCTAGTGAGATAGTTTCGACCTGGTTTGATGAGCCCCATAGGAACCGACATGAACCTCCTGCATGAACTGTGAAATCTCAACTCCTTGAATAAAACGGATGATAACCCCATCAAACCCACATTTGTAGAGAATTTTCTCAAGATAGGGACCACTCTGGAGGGTAAACTATAATGTGAAGCGTTGGATTTGATAGCGCTCATCTTGATCCTCTAGGAGATTGTTGTGCTGAAGATACTTGAAAAAGGGGGTCCTCTAGTAGGGAGTCACCTCCAATGCTATGGTAGGGGGACCTGGGGGTCCTGATATGGAGCCTACAGTGGTAATTTGGCTTGCCTATGGTATATCATCATTGTCCGGAGTGATGGGAGCGATGAATCTCTGGTGCACCGCATGAATAATCAAATCATCCTGGTCAGGTTCTACAAGATATAAAGCCAAGATGGCCAAGGCATCAGCTTGAACATTTTGTGAACAAGGGACATGAGCAACTTCTGGCCGTGATGGGAACTGGGACATCAACTATCGGGTATATTCCAACAATGGTATGAGCTTCGACTTATTGACGATGTAGTCAATGTTGATCTGTTTGATGACTAGTTCAGAATCCCCTTTCACATGCAAGCAGGGAACATCAATCTTGAGGGCCATCTTGAGACTAGTGATGAGAGCCTGGTACTCTACCTCTTTGTTGGTAAAACCTTATGACAATAGGAATGAATATGAAAGAACAACTAGCGTTGGCATGATGAAGACGTCACCCAAGTCCACTCTATTGTGTCTGATATCATTGAGTCTTATGCCGGTAGGACTTTGGGAAGCACTATCAAAGTGCATTTTCCAACATGGGATGACTTGGTATACTAAGAGGATTGCCTCATCAGGAAAATAAAGATCTATATACTGGTCCACGAGAGCTGGATGGGCGACAAGGAAGTCTTCCAACACCTATCCCTTGATGGCCTTCTAGGGGATAAACCTGATGTCGAACTGTTGGAGGATCACTGCCCACCAAGCTAGATGGTCTGTCAACATGGGGTAGTTCAGAATGTACTTCAGTAGATCCACTTGGGACACTAGATGTATCTCATGGTGTTGCAAGTAGTGTCACAATTTCTGTACTACGAATACCAGCGCAAGGCAAATTTTCTCAAAAGAGGAATATCTAGTCTCTATATTGAGGATCATTCAGCTAAGATATTATAGACTATTCTATATTCCCTCATTGTTCTTCTTGGTGAGAAGGAAACTGAGAGATAATTCTAGGGTAGTCACATAAAGGACCAACGACTTTCCTGAAAAGGGTGGCATTAAAACCAATGGCTGTAATAGGTACTGATTTATTTCCTCAAAATAAGTCCGACACTCCTCATCACACAGATAATTAACACCATTCTTCATGATCCGAGAAAAGGGATTACACTTGCCATCTAGATTCATGATGAATCGGCGTATATAGGCTAAGTGGACTTGAAATCCTTGAATATCTCGAATGTTTCTCAGAGGATACATCTGGATGATAGCCTTGATATTATCCAGATCTATCTCAATGCCTCTATATTTGAAAATGATGCTGAGAAACTTTCTAAAGGTGACCTCGAAGGCACATTTCAAGGGGTTCATCTTCAGATGGCAGGATCGGATGAATCAGAACACTTTCTAAAAATCTTTTAGATGGTCCGACAACTTGTGGGATTTGACCACCTAATCGTCCACATGGCATTCCACCAATGTTCTGAGGACCAGCTTAAATTTATGATGGATGGCACACTAATGGGTGACACCTTTATTATTTAGACCAAAGGGAATTACCTAGAAGAAAAAAGTACCTTTTTGGGACTTGAAGGCTGTAGAATCCTTATCCTCGAGGGCCATTTAAATTTTTTTGTACTCAGAATACTCATCCATGAAGGAGAGGGCTTGGAACCGAGCGATGGATTCAATCAACAGTACCATCGCAGGAAGGGAAAAATCATCCATTGGAAATTGATGGTTGAGATCCCAAAAGTCAATGAATATTCTAATTTTTCCATTCTTCTTCCTGACAGGAACGATGTTGGTGAACCGTCTGGGGTATTGTAACTCTTTGACGAAGTTGGTTCGGATGATCTTATCAACCTCATCCTCAACCATGGCACCGTGAGAAGGGTGCATCTTTCTGGGAGGCTGTTTGAACCCATGATGATTCGTTGAAAGACTGAGGTGGTGGATGATGACCTGAGGATCTAGTACTAGCATCTCATCATAACTCCAAGAAAATAAATCATGATTCTTCTTCAGGAGGTCCACGTATCACTATTTCTCTCGACAAGTATAGAGGCACTGATCAATGTGGGTTTCAGATCCATCTCACTACCAAGGTTTACCTGTACCATTTTTTTCGACTGTGGTGGAAACAACCTCTTCAAATGCGAGAGGTGCATCTTCAAAATATTCTTCTTCATTCGCAGAGGAGGGATCCTTAGCGGGAGGCAATTATTCTCAGTCGAAAGATCCTGATGGGACACTGGTGCCAACTTGAGCGGTGATAGACACTGCATCGAGGGCCTTCTATGCTGCTGAAACCATAGAGATGAAAGTTGCTGACCTGATCCCATCTGACCTTCATCCCAAGGGGCCACACTTGATGATATCAAATCAATAATGGCGAGTTGTCTTGAGCCAGTTTATCCCAGCCCAGTGAAACAAGCAAGGATGTCGTATTGCCGTTGCCATAGGGTGGACATCACAATAACATATAGGAGTAGGGGGCTCTAGGATCACCTAATACTGATTTTTATAGGAATAAGAGGTTATATCACATCGTCCCTTAGACTTGGGAATGTGTTTCCCCTTTTTCTTGAAACAAAAAATGATTTCCTCAGATCTGGAGTTGTGTCTCCCAATCGGTGGATTGGGAAGACGTAGGCATCATCCAGAACTGTCCACAGGTCGGTTACAGCCATAGTGGGTTCAACCTTGCTAGCCTGGATCTGCTTGTCTTTATTCTTGTAATAGTCTATATTCAGGTATTGAGATTCACAAGAGGAAAAGGGAGAAACATCACCTCGGAGTATGCCTACTCGACCATTATGGTAGTACTTAAGTAATTGGTGATATGAAGAGAGGACCACTGCATTTAGGAGGAGCCATGGACTAACCATAAATGCGTTGTAGGCAGTATCTTGAGAGAGAACCATGAACTTGGTGCTGGCTACCAAGTCGCTGAACTCGATCTTCATATGAATATTTCCAACTGATGTCTATTCTGTCTTTTCATAAAAGTAAATTTTTAGGTTAGAGGGGATCATATCATCCTCAGACAATCCCATATTTCAGAGCATCCAGGTTGGGATAAGGTTGATCCCAGAGCCTGTGTTGACAAGATAATGACGAACATCCACACCATTGAAGAGGCCAATGATGTACATCAGGTGGATGTTCCCCTATATGGTTGATAATTCATCTTCTCTAGAGAAAGAAATAATGGCCTGACATTCATCATGCTCGACTGCCTCAGCATGGAAGGCTTCTGTGACTGCTACCTCTGTCTCAAACTGGAGGGGGATTCTTAATGCCTCGACAAGGGATTCACGCATATCCAATGATATGAGAAGATCCTCAAGGGTAGAGATCATTTTAGGAATTATAGAATGATTCTTAAGGATATCAAACTTTCATGACAAGTGTGAACTTCTGTTTATAGGAGGTTGTTCTATGGCAGAAGGTTTGACATGCCTTTCTGGCTAAACTGGCGATTGGATGGTACTGGGAATGTCCCGCTGATCCCTAGTAAAAATTTGTGGAGTGACCAACAAATGAGGGCTAAATTACTGAGGCTGATCCGTGACAGAACATGGCTGGTTGTAGCATGACTGTGCTGGCTCTGCTTGATCAAGCAGCACAAACGACGGTGAAGATAGATATGGTGAAATAAGATGAAAAGGATATGCGTGCTGAGCTCTCCATTGGGCCTGTTGTCTGGTTTTGGTGGCATGAACAACCTGTCTTGAAGCACTAATCGAGGAATTATGATGACTCACATAACCACGACTCCGTCGATGCTGGAGATGGCTGTGGACATTAGGAGGATCTGCCTAGCAGTCTTCATCATCAGGGATATTGTAAGGGTTTACCAGTTCCACTGTGTTAACTGAAGTGTACCCTTGATCGTCACTTGAATAATCCCCCACCAACAGATGGATCCTAGGGGCATTCAACAACTCTAAGGGAATGAAATCAATGAGAGTACGAGATGAAGATTACATCGATGGGGGATTTTATTTTCCCATGAGCCACCGATGCTGGCCCTTCTGGGAGGAGGAAGGTTGGGATGCCGATGCAGAAGTAGTAGCTGCGGATGACGCTGTGAATTCTAAAGGATCAGGTCGATTCAAACATGCACGGATAATTCCATGGGCATGGGTGACTTCCTTATGATCCATCCAGTCATAATATTTTTGAGACCTGCGGTCAGGAACCTACTGCCACCCACCTACGCTGTTTCTGTTGTCGTCAGGCTGTATGAATACACATGCCACCTGTGCCAGGGCTAGACCTAACCTAACTATGGTGTTATAGACCTGGACTTGGATCTAGTATTTAAACACATATCATTACTTGATAGTGTGCCCCGGGATCTGGTGATAGGGGTAGTAATTAGGGTGGCCTGTGATATCTTCCTCTTCAGGCCACCTACATTTCGACAACCGTAGAATTTCCTGTTCTAAGGAACTTCAGAAATAACTGAGGACCTAAGCTTATATGTGTAGGTCCATTTTATTCTATCCAGGAAGAGGGATATAGGATCCTATACCTAATGAGGGGATGGAGGAGCCTGCTGAGGAGGTGGATCCTACCTAGGTGGTGGAAGCGTGGTACGTGGGTGCACCTGCCGATTCTGAGGTGGGCACTACTGGAACAGCAACTATGCCTGAGGTAGAGGGCCTCTATAAGGCTATGGAGGTGGATCCACTAGTAACAACTCCAAATGATTGGGGGCCTCTATCTGTGCTACCGCGATGGACTCAGCCTTAGCATCTCTTCTCACGGGAACTAAAAGAGGTAACATATGGGCCTTCTTGGCCTGCTGAAAGGATTCCTCTAGACGCTAGGCCTTATCAGAGAAATCATAAAATCCATTGGGGTAATTTTGAGTGACGAGAGAGGAGAACAGTTCAGTTTTTACATTCCCCACACACATTAACATTAGCTGTTCCTGAGTCTGCGGTATATCCAGAGAGTATGTGAGTCCTTTCCACTGGGCGACAAAGTCCATGATGCACTCATCGAGCCTCTACTTTTACTTGAAGAGATCTAAAATACTCTTATTCTGGGTGGTAGATATGAACTGGTAAAGAAACTGCCTATGAAGATCTTCCCAGCCAGATACTAATCTAGTGTGTAGCTGGTTATACCAGACAAACATAGGCCCTTCCAATGTTTGTACGAAACACTAGTATTTGGAATCCTCTTGATACGTTGGAGTTCCCAGCATGGGTCCACACCTTGAGATGAAGTGGTCCAGATGCTACAACAGGTTACCCATCCAATTAAAGGGGGGAGAAGGTGGGGTTTCTGAAACCTGGAGGTACTGGAATATCATCCACCCATACCGGATATGGCTTACCATCAGGTGGAATTCCCACCTGTCAAGTTTCTAAATCCTCGAGGTGGGAAATGTGCACTGCCATTAGATCATCTAGGTGGGGGTTCCTATCTTGATGAGGATCCATGACCACCAGTGTGTTGGAAGGTTATTCAACCTAATAAGCAGGCCCAACAGCTCATGGAGCAGCTGATGGGATGACCTATGGAGTGTTTGGGGGAACCTGAGCTGGGTCCTGAAGATTATTGTGCTGCTTAAGTGGATTTGGTGATACATATCACACCCTCTTTCTGTAAGCTTCAGCTTCTACCCTGTCTATGCAGGTAGGATGGTTAGGGTCACCAGAAGAAAACTCACCGGTGGGGGGGGGGGAATTGTACCTGCCCCTACTGCCCTGGTTGAGGGTCACTGTAGTCTAGTCGCCGCTCTGCAGAATGTTCAGCAAGGATGTCATCAACCATCTTCTTATGCTCCATGAGATGTTGAAGCAAAAATGCATTTTCAGGATCATCTTTCGTGATCTACACTAAGCTAGATGAGTTAGAGGGTTTGACGGCCCGAAGATTCTCTTCGCCCTTATTGGGATTCCGGCTGAGGACTAATGACTCGGTGGGCACGAGAAGACCCAGTAGACTTCTCTTCTGGTGATTAACCCTTCCCAATGGATCCAATAGGTGTGGCACTACCCCAGGGGGGTAATTTCTCATCAATGAGTTTTGTCTCATTCTCTTCCTCTAATAGGTCGGCCATATTAACTGCGACTATACTTGGAGGAATATCCTCAATATCACCTAGAAATTCAGGCTGACACTGGATAGAAATGAAATGAAGAGAATCATATTTCCCCCAACCACAAACCTAAATGTGGGGGGAAGCCTCCTTGATAATTCTGCAGAGAACTTTGAAGCTATGGATGTATCGTTGTTGTAACGCCTTAATGTTTTATAAATGAAAATTCATTTCTTATAAATATTTCATATAATCACATGAAATCACAACATAATGAACTACTAAGTGCTATGTGACCTTTAAACATAAGTTTGTCTCTTCTGTGTTTGAAATTTTGAAAATATGATGCACACAGTTGCGATTAGTAAGTTATTTGGATCCCGATAAGAAAAACTTAATTTTTGGTGAATAGTAACCTACCCTTATGAATAGTAACCTAATAGTGATATACCCAAATGAATAGTTACCTTACCTATGATAGTATATAAATTATATTTAAGTGAAAGTATGCTGTACCTATATTTTAGAACAAGTACATGAATGTTTTAAAGCTGTTTTTTAATAATAAATTATGATTTTAATTAAATATTAAATTAATCATGTTTGGAAAAATATTTTTGAAAAATGGATTAAATTTTTGGATTCTACATGTTAAAAAATGGTTAGGGTGAATTTTTGAGATTTTTCTAAAACACTTGAAAATTTGATGAATAGTAAAATACGTTAATTTGCGATAACTGATAAATACATGAATTTTGATGTCATCTGTTGATGTATGGGTGATGTAAGGCTATTATCTCAAACTAAGATGATCACATTACATTTTTTGGTCATGTAATCATCACTATTGGTGGTCTTGAGGGAAATTAATAAACTAATGATTAAAAAATTATGAAAACCCTCCTCTCTTCCACTATAAAACCCTCTCACTCCCTATTCTATTCACTCCTCTCAAGCCTTGTTACTTGCCAATATTCTGCCCAAATATCTCCCCAAGCTCCTTCCCCACGTCCAAAGGCCCCTAGTCTCTTCAAAATACCAAAACGTATCCCTTTAAGAGGTTCTGAATGGAGACAAACTCAAGAGGTAAACTCCTCTTTCCAATTCTTTTATTTATTTTAAGTTCTTTCCGTTTCTTGTTTCTTTCCTCACCTAACTTCACCCAAATGGTATGATAACTCCAGTAACATACATGTACTGGAATTCTATTATGATAATAGGATAATTCATTATCTTCTCTCCTTTTCCCATCTTTTATTTGAAAGAAATGAAACCACCATTTGAGATGTGTTAATTTAGCACATTCAAGGACAACAGTTTATCAATTTATATTATCATCTTTAATTCTGGTCATGAAACCATTTTTGATATGGTTGAACAAAATTATTATATATTTAATATATCTTAATTAAGGTTCTATAATATTTTTTGTATAAATGGTATTAATTTATAAGGAAAAACATGTTCGTTGTAATCAAAACCCACCGATTAACCAAAACAGTTATCACTAAGGTTTTATATAATAATTAATATTCACTCCCAATAAAAAAATAAATTATTATAACCATTTAATATCCTGGATTTTCAAAAATAAAATTCAACTTAAATTCTGGAAAACCACTTTCATTATACGTGTTTATCCGAACATGAACTGATCATTAAAAACCAAGCAAACAAACATACACGAACAATGAAATTGAACCTTATAACCAATCAAAAAGGTACTGAATGAGATAAAAAATGTTATAATAAATAAATTAAATATAGAATAGGTTCTTTATTTATTAATTAATAGACCTAATTTGTTTATTCAGGTCATTAATAACAAGTGGAGAACACCACGAGACTTAGGGTAAGGGATCCTCTCCATTTCACTCTTAATCAAGATGTCCTCTATGCTATGCCATTTTATGTGTAATACCCCATGATGGGGTATGATTTTACACCTCCACCATACTTCCATCATGATGTATAAGTGATGGTAAACCCCTTTTCTCTCCCATCAAGCCCTCTTAGGGACACCCGACACCATGCCGATAATCCGTAAAGAATTCTACATGAACCTCCTTTGTTCTTTCAGGTTGCCTTATCTTTCTTTATATCAAAATGGAGTTATCTTATATATTTATGTGAATATTATAAATTATGTTTAGTTTTATAAAATTCATTTATCAAGACCCTTTCATCACTCTCTTTTGGGGATATACATGTTTTAAAAGATTCCCTCCTTAGTACTTTCCGATAAGCAAACCTGTTGTAAGGGAACTTCCTGAATTCTTACCCGATTTCAAGTGCCTTCTATATTTTGTTTTAAGACACCATCGTCTTTATAAATTTTTTATTTTTATTATGAAAACTTTCTTGGTTAACTTCTGGTTTTATATAAAATAGTGTCCCCTTTTCTATTTTAAAGGCTCTATAGTATTTTCCTTAAAACCACACAAAAATGTTTTAATGCTAAAATTGTTCAAATAAATTTCATAAAGATAGTCACTTATATTTGAAATAAATTTCCATGATATATTCCTATTTTACCTTATGAACATACATGTATGTTATAATTCATTTCTTTCATGGACACTTTCATGATACACCCATTGGTTATACTTTAGTCATGATTATGTCACCCAATTATTTCCATGGGTAACCCTTATGTTTATGTATAGTTGATTATGTATGATTATTTATGTGGAAAGAATATTCATGAAAATGTTGATATGGGTGATACCAGATAGCGCTCCAATACATTGGGTAAAGTTAAGTCTCATGAGATTCTTTGTGAAACAGGATTGTCGGTTAGCCTTGACCTGTACTACTATGGGAAACGGGATTGGCAGTTAGCCTTGTCCCATACTACTATGGGGCATGGGATTAGTGGTTAGCCTTAACTCATATGAAATACATGTTTTATATTTCTTTCATATTTATATGATTCCATATTTATATGATCCCATGTTAATACATTATTATTTCTTATGTTCCATGCTTTTTATATCATTATGCCGTGTCTCCTAACTCATGTGCTTAATCTTTATTCTTATTTTCATTCCCTTACTGGTCTTTTTAGATCATACCTTTGTTCATGTGTTCCCCAGGGTACCCTATGAATATGTAAGGTCTCAAAGGAAGTTAGGAAATTTCTATGAATATTAAATAAAGAAGTGTTTTTTAGCCCCATGTTTTATGTTTTATGTACCTAGTCTTCGAAGACTCTAGACTTCATGATCCTTGGCTTGTACACTGATGTATAATTATGCATAAAATCATGTAATGTTATATGTGAAAGGCTTGGGTCTCTATATTTGGTATCATAGGATGGTCTAGTTATTTTTTGAGATTAGGAATAGTGCACTTTAGTGAGAACCTTAAGGATGAGACAGAGTATAAGAAAACACTCCTATGTTTTGGCAAGTATAGAGTAAGTGATTTATCAAGAAAATACATCCCTATATGGATATAAAGAGGTAGAGGCAGGTCTGGCACATATGTACCTAGGAGTGAAAACTCCGACAATGAGTTTCAAGATTGACTTAGGGTATCCTGGTACACAACAACCGGCCTTAATGCACTCCTGGTATTGACACTCCTGTGGGATATGCTTTGGTAGATTCATGAGCTTAGTAAAAACCATTATTAAGGGACACAAAAAATCCTTTAAGAATATAAATTAAGAAATAGATCAAGGACAACCTATATTTAAACCTAATAAATCACAAGTTAGGATATACTTATCCTTTACAAGTTTAACCTTTTATGTTCAAAGTTTATTTTTTATGATCAATATCTAAGTATTAAATCCCTCTAATTGTACGTTACTTTTCTTAGTTAATGGAAGGAAATAGAAGAACATGTTCCAACAACCAATTTGATAGGCAATGTGAAGATTTCCCTAATGATATGCATGATATGATGGGAACATGTGTTCAAAACTTCACGATAGTACTTGCTCAGCTGGCTGAAGTTATGAATAATAACTTGAATCATGTTGAACTCCCTCCTCCTCTAAGGAAAGATAAATTTGTCATAGAAGCCTTCGTGCGGAAAATTCCTCCCATGTTTAGCAGATCTTATGATCCCCTCCTCTCAGAACAGTGGATTAACTCCCTTGAAAAGATATTCTCCATCCCCCATTGCTCAGAAGAAGAGACAATTGTACTAGCAGTCTATCATTTTGATGGGGAAGCTGATCGGTGGTCGAAACTAATCAAGAATACAAAGTCCCAAGATGAAATTGATTCCATGTATTGGGAGGAATTCAAGAGGATGTTTTTCAATAAATATTTTCTGGGAACCCTCCATCTTAAGATGGAAAGAGAGTTCCTTGGACTCAAGCAGAATAAAGATGAGTCCATAAGGGCGTATGAAGAAAAATTCACAAGGCTTGCAAGGTATGCCTCTGGCTTTGTCATGAACACCTAAAGAAAGGTGGATCACTTATTTAGTAGATTATATCTGAGTCTACGAAAAGCGTTGACAATTTGAGGCTTTGACAATTATGAGGAGATTGTCTATTGTGCCCTCAAGGTTGAAATGGAGATTAGAGACTCTCAACGGTCTCATGGGCCCAATGAAAAGAAGTAGAAAATAGAGAACAACATGGGTGGTTCAAAAAAAAATCTATGATGTAAAGAAGCATGAATTCCCCCCTTGTAAAAGTTATAGGAAGAAGCATCCTGGGAACTATCTGAAGGGAACCAAGAATTGCTTCAAATGTGGAAAGTTTAGTCATCTGGCTAAGAACTTCCAAAGGGATATGAAAAATCCTACTAATGTGGAAGAATAAAGGAAGGTTCAGATCAACGCTCAGCCAGTGGTGTAGTGTTACAACTTCAAGGAGAATGGGCCTTATGCGAGCAATTGCCCGATGCTGAGGGTTGTCGGAGGAAATCAACAACAACCTCCATGGAAACAAGGAAGAGATTATGCTATCACTACTACTGAGATGGAGCCAGAAAATGATGTGGTGACAGGTACGCTAGTTATTCATTCAAGAATAGTGAACGTACTATTTAATTATGGTTCTACACAGTCTTTTATATATTAAAAGTTTAGTAGAACTATTCAAACACCACCTAAAAAATTGGAGGAAAATTTAACTGTGAGAACAACGAATGGGAAAATTATTGCATCCATGGTTTATAACTCCTCCCTAGTTAACATTTGCGGACTGAAACTCCTAGAAAATCTTGTTATACTTTTTTTAGTGGAGTTCGACGCAATCTTGTGAATGTATTGGCTATGTTTATACAAATACAACATCAACTATTGGGAATGGGAGATCACTCTTCACATTCCGAAGCATCCTCTGATTATTTACAAGTGTAAGGAGGAAGATGAATCTCTTTTAGAATCATTGTATCAAGTGTGGATATTACTTCCTTATGAGAAAGCATATCTAGCTCAAATGATTGAGAAAAAGGAGATAATCAAGCTTGAAGACATGCCCATCATGAGGGATTACACTGATGTATTCCTTAAATAGTCGTCTGGTCTTCCTCCTGACTGAGAGGTCGAGTTCTCAATTGAACTTATTCTTGGATCTCTACCTATATCAAAGAAACCTTATAGAATAACCACCCTATAGATGGAAGAGCTGAAGAAGAAGTTACAGGAGAATATAGAGAGGGGTTTTATATGCCTGAGTGCTTCATCATGGGGTGTTCCAGTCCCCTTCATCAAGAAGAAGGATGTATCAACACACCTTTTCATTAATTATAGTGAGATCAATAAAATCATGATAAAGAACAAGTACCCCCTGCCACAGATAGATGACTTGTTTGATCAACTTCGTGGGGCGAGTTATTTCTCTAAGGTGGACCTTCAGTCAGGATATCACCAATTAAAGGCGAGGAAGGAAGATATTTCCAAGGTTTCCTTTAGAATAATGTATGGACACTATGAGTTCATAGTGATGCCCTTCCTACTTATTATTGCTCCAACAATTTTCACGAATTTAATGAATAGAGTCTTTATAGATTACCTCACCAAATTTGTGGTTGTTTTTATTAACGATATTATGATATACTCCAAGAGCAAGGAGGAACATGTAGAGCATTTGAATACTATGTTAAAGACTTTTCAAAGGGAGAAGCTATATGTAAAGTATAGTAAATGTGAGTTATGGGTGGAGGAAGTATCATTCTTGGGGAATGTTATCACCTACAAAGGGATATCTGTGGACCCTTCAAAGACAAAGGCAATTGAAGTGTGGCCCATGACAACATCTGTAACTGAGATCCATAGCTTTTTGGTTCTAGCTCGGTATTATCAATGATTTGTGAAGAAATTTTCACGATTTTCAAACCCAATGACAAAGATGACACAGAAGGGATTAAAGTTTTTCTGGACTTAGGAATGTGAAGACTATTTTAAGGAGTTGAAAAATAGGATTATCACTACACCAATACTCACACTCCCAATAAGTGGAGAACTCTTTGTGGTGTATAGTGATTATTCAAAGAGGGATTAGGCTACCTACTGATGTAAAATGATAAAGTGATAGCCTATGCCTCAAGGAAGCTGAAAATCCACGAACAAAACTATCCTACACATGATCTGGAGTTGGCGACTATGATCTTTGCGTTAAAAATCTGGCAGCATTATCTCTATGGGGAGAAGTGTGAGATATATATTATTCACAAGAATCTCAAATATATGTTCACACAAAAAGATCTTAATATTCCCCAACAAAGATTGATAGAACTCATCATGGATTATGAATTCTCAATCCACTACCATCCCGGTAAGGTAAACAAGGTGTCAGATGCTCTAAGTAGAAATGATCCTATATCTTTATCAATGATGAGAATGGAAAAGGATCAGATATTATTAGATTTGAAAAGGATGGACATGAGAATCATTAAGGGTGTAACATCATCAATCCTTTCTCAAATGATTGTCAACCATCCCTCATGGAGAAAATAAAGGATTCTCAAAGAAAAGATGTGAAAATTATGAAAAGGGTGGAAGCAGTTAAAAATGAGAAATAATCTGAGTTCTTGATTGATGAGGAAGGAGTTGTTATATTTGGGACACGATTATGTGCACCATCCGATCCAAGGATAAAGAAGGATCTTCTGAATTACACACATAGCTCAACCTTCTCTTTCCACCTAGGAAGCACAAAGATGTATCGAGATCTCTAAGAAAAATTTTGGTGGGAGAGTATGAAAAGGGAGATTGCTGAATATACATAAAAGTGCCTAGTTTTTCAGCAAGTGAAGGCTGAGAGGAAAAAGTCTAAGGGGATGATGCAACCACTACCCATACCATCATGGAATTGGGAGAACATTACCAATAACTTTTTTACTGGAATTACAATGAAACCTAGAGGAAAAAAATGCTATATGGGTCATTTTGGATCATCTTATGAAGACAAATCACTTTTTGGAAATCTGAGAGGACTTCTAATTGGATCAATTTGCATGGATTTACATCAAAGAAGTGGTAAGGATGCATGGAGTAACACTATCTATTGTATCTGATCGTGATCCTAGATTCACCTTGAAGTTCTGGAAAAGTCTCCAACATGCTCTAAGCACTGAACTAAACTTTAGTACAACCTATCATCCTCAAACTAATGTACAATCTGAGTAGACTATTCAGAAATTGGAGGACATGTTGAGATAATGTTCTATGGAATTCAAAGGAGGATGGGACCAAAATCTTCCACTGGTTGAATTATCCTACAACAATAGTTTCCACTCGAGCATCTGAATGGAACAATATGAATCCCTTTATGGTAAAAGTTTTAGAACACCAATGTGCTGGGATGAATTTAGTGAGTGTAATCTTCTAGGGCCTAAAATGGTCGAAGAAATGATGGACAAGGTGAAAACCATTCAGTAGCATATCAAGGCAGCCCATTGTCGACATAAGAGTTATGCAGATAATTGTCGATGGGACCTTGAGTTCAAAGTTGGAGACATGGTATTCCTATGCATATCTCTATAGAATAATGTAATGAAGTTTGGAAATAAAGGGAAGTTAAGTCCCAAGAACACCGACCCCTTAAATATTCTTGATCATGTCGGGGCTGTGGCCTATCGACCGACACTTCCACCTACCATGGAAAAAGTACATGATGTATTTAATATATCCCTCTTAAGGAAGTACATACTATACCTTTAACATGCACTCTCTTTAGAGGTGGTACAATTGGAAGATGATCTTTCCTATGAGGAGTAGCTAGTGAAGATCTTGGATTGTAGAGATAAAGTTCTACGTAACAAGACTACTCATTTGGCCAAGGTACTATAGATAAACCATAAGTAGGAAGAGGCAACATGGGAATTGGAGGAGGCAATGAAGGAAAAGTACCCGCACCTGTTTATGGATTGGAATGTAGAATGAAATTTCGAGGGCAAAATTTTCATAAGGGTGGAAGAATGTAACGACCCAATGTTTTAATAATGAAAATTCCTTTCTTATAATATTTCATATAATCACATGAAATCACAAAATAATGAACTAATAAGTGCTATGCAACCGTTAAGCATAATTTTGTCTCTTATGTGTTTGGAATTTCAAAAATCTGACATACACGGTTGAGATCAGTAAGTTATTTGGAGTCTGATAAGAAAAAATTAATTTTTAGTGAATATTAACCTACCCGAATGAATAGTAAACTACCCTTATGAATAATAACATACCCTTATGAATAGTGATATAGCCTAATGAATAGTAAACTTACCTTTGATAGTATATAAATAAGATTCAAGTGAAAATATGATAAATACATGAATTATGATGTCATCAACTGATGTATGGTTGATGTAAGGCCATTATCTCAAACTCACATGCACAAATTACTATTTTTGGTCATGGAAGAATCACTATTACTGGTCTTGAGGGAAATTAATAAACTAATGATTAAAAAATTATGAAAACCCTCCTCTCCTCCAATATAAAACCTCCCTCACTCCCTCTTATCATCACTCCTCTCAAGACTTTTACCTTGCCAATATTCTACCCAAATATCTCCCCAAGATCTTTCCTCACATCCAAAGGCCCCTAGTCATTTCAAAATACCAAAATCTCTCCCCTTAAGAGGTTCTCAAAGGAGACAAACTCAAGAGGTAAATTCCTCTTTCTAATTCTTTTATTTCTTTTAAGTTATTTTCTTTTCTTGTTTCTTTACTCACCTCCATTCAACCAAATGGTATGATAACTCTAGTAAAATAAATGTATTGTAATTATATTATTCTAATGGTATACTTCATTATCTTCTCTCCTTTCGCCATATTTTATTTGAAATAAATGAAAACACTGTTTGAGATGTGTTAATTTAGCACATTCAAGGGCAACAATTTATCAATTTATATTATCATATTTAATTATGGTCATGAAAAAATTTGTGTTATGGTTGGACCAGATTATTATATATGTAATATATCCTAGTTAATTTTTTGTAATCCTTTTTTTGTACAAATGGTATTAAGTTATAAGGCAAAACATGTTCGTTTTAATCAAAACCCACTGATCAACGAAAACAATTATCACTAAGGTTTTGTATAATAATTAATCTTCACTCCCAACATACAAATGAATTCTTATAACCATGTAATCTCCTGTATGTTCAATAATAACATACAACTTAAATTCTGAACAATAACTTTCATTATACGTGTTTATCCGAACATGAACCGATCATTAAAAACTAAGCAAGCAAACAGAAATGAACAATGAAATTTAACCTTATAACCAATAAAAAGGTATTGAATAAATAAAAAATGTTATAATATATAAATTAAATATATAATATTTTATGCATTTATTAATTAATAAATCTAATTTGTTTATTCAGGTCATTAATAACAAGTGGAGAACACCACCAGACTTAAGATAAGGGATCCTCCCAATTTCACTCTTAATCAAGATATACTCTATGATATACCATTTTATGTGTAATACCAAGTGATGTGGTATGATTTAGCACCCCCCCATACTTCCCTCATGATTTATAAGTGATGAGAAACCCCTTTTCTCTCTTATCAAGCCCTCTTAGGTACACCCGACACCATGTCGATAATCTGTAACGAATTCTACTCGAACCTCCTTTGTTCTTTCTGGTTGACTTATATTTATTTATATCAAAATTAAGTTATCTTATCTATTTATGTACATATTATAAATTCATTTTAGTTGTACAAAATTCATTTATCAAGACCCTTTCATCACTCTCTTTTGGGGATATACATGTTTTTAAAAGATTCCCTCCTTAGTACACTTTCCGATAAGCAAACCTGTTTTTAAGGGAACTTCCCGAATTATTACCTAATTTAAAATTCCTTCTATATTTTGTTTTAAGACACCATTGTCTTTATAAAATCAGTATTTTTATTATTAAAACCTTCTTGGTTCACTTTTGGTTTTATATAAAATATTTTCCTCTTTTCTTTTTTAAAGGCTTTATAGAATTTTCCTTAAAACCGCACAAAAATATTTTAATGCTAAAATTTCTGAAATACATTTCCTAAAGGTTGTAACTTATGTTTGAAATAACTTTCCATGATATATGCCTATTTTAAATTATAAACTTCCATGTATGTTCTAATTTCTTTATTTTATGGACACTTTTATGATACACCCATTTGTTATGATTTATGTCATGATTGTGGTACCTAATTCTTTCCATGGGTAACCCTTATGTTTATGTATGGTTGATTATGTATGATTATTTATGTGGAAATAAAATTCATGAAAATGTTGAGATGGGTGTGCCGAGATATCCCTCCAATGCATTGAGTAATGTTAAATATCATGAGATGCTGTGTGAAACGGGATTGGCGATTAGCCTTGACCCGTACTACTCTGGGAAACAGGATTGGTGATTAGCATTGACCCGTACTACTATGGGAAACAGGATTGGCGATTATCCTTGACTCATAGTAAAGACATGTTTTATGTTTATTCCACATTTATATGATTCCATGTTTATATGATCCCATGTTTATATGTTATGATTTCATATGTTCCATGCTTTTGATATCATTATTTCATGACTCCTAACTCATGTGCTTAAGATTTATTCTTATGTTCATTTCCTTACTGGGATTTTTAGCTCATCCCTTTGTTCATGTGTTCCCTAGGGTACCCTATATAGATGTAAGGGCTCAAATGAAGTTAGGATCTTTTTATGAATATTAAATAAATAAGTGTTTGTTTAGCCCCATGTTTTATGTTTTTTGTACCTAGTCTTCAAAGACGCTATACTTCATGATCCTTGTCTTGTACTCTGATGTATAATTATGCATAAAATCCTATAATGTTATATTTGAAAATATTGGGTTGCTGTAGTTTCTGGAGGGTTCGATGGAGTCTAGGCAACTCAGGGCGCTGGGCCATAGGGAGTGCAACCAAGTCAACCGTGTGGAATTGATGAACAATATCTTCAAAGTGTTCTTGACTCTTGTGGTAATACACTCACTTATAACGGAGACGAAAGTGCGTCGCCCAGAGGGTTTGATTAAAACACGTGACTTCCTCCTGGGTAAGCGATTCCGGCACACTGAGGTTCATGGTTTCAATTGGCCAGAACATCTCTGGGAAGTGGTCCACTACAAGGATGTCCCACAAGCTCCTCGGCTTAGACTCATGATTTGGACCTTGGTTTCCCCATTCATCGACTGGGGGTGTCTGCAGGATTGGTAGCAGCACTGAAGTATATTGTTGAGATGGTATACTGACCGGTGGAGAGTAGAGAGAATGAGCTGATAAGCCACCACATCTTTGGCTGTCCTCTGAGGAATGCAATGACTTAGCCACCACATCCCGGTAAGACGGACTGGCGACTGCAGTTTCTAGTATAGGGGCTGCAGTTACTAGTGGTGGTCCATGTTTCTATTCATCCTCTATTGGTCCCTAGAATAACTCTCCATGATCTCTAGTTGAGGTAGAGAATGACCCTGTTGAAAATAGGGAGGATTGCATGTCTAGGACCTGGAAAGAGGCCAAATCTTCCCCTTCCTGGATGTATCTTCAGAGGGAGTCATGGATCTGGTGGACCTTGGATTTTGGAAGGATTATGCTTATATGCCTAATTCTTGCCTCGACCCTTGAAAGAGAAGATCAGAGTGAGGGTTCCATTTCCGAATCGCATTCCGCCTTGGAATCTGAGAAGCATATGGGATTAATCATGATATGAAACATCTCAGTATTTTTCCTTTGATGGTGGAGGTCCTTTGGATTGAGGAGGACCTTCAGCCGAACTGATGTTGGGGTGAAGATGACTTCCTCTTGGATGAGCTGGGGTGCGAGGGGCACCTGAACAAATGTCAAAAGTAACATGGGGAGGGCATCCACTTCCACTAGCTTACGTATGGAGGGATCTCTGTAGGAAGTACTAGAGTGGGTAGGACCTCCACTGGAGCTAGTGGGATCATGGGAAGTACCTCCATGCTTGTTTCCTTTAACATTGATGGTATGAGGGGGGCCCTCGTACTGGTCGAGCTGAATGCGAGGAAGACCTCAGCGTTGGGTGCCAATGAAGTGGGGAACACCTCCTCTTATCTTATTTCTGGGATGAGGAGGACCTTCATCTGTGGTAGTGAGAACATGGGGAATACCCCCATGTAGATGGTTGACCAGATGAGTAGAATTTTTACATCAATGACCTGTGATAGGAGGAATGAATCCATACCCGAAGTCACAGGTGTGGAAGAGTCTTCCGTACTAGGTGTCAGTGCGGCATGGGGAGGACCTCCACGCTGAGCTTGGGAGTGGGGAGGACCTGTGCTCTCATTTATGGTGGCACTGAGAGGACCTCCATATTAGATGTCATTACTGCGGGTCGGCCCACGACAGACGCCACCTGTAACACCCAGACCCTCATTACCCAGAGTCGGTGCATTATTACGTATCATTGGCATGATCACAAAAGATCAACTCTCGAAAGAATGATTAGTTTAGTAGCCTTAGAAGTACGAAATATGTTCATAAGGTTTACATTACATCATAAAATGGAAAACTACAACAACATTGTTTCCATAGACAACACTGAGACCCCATATACTATCCCTACAGGTCATTCATAATATACTTCTTTGCATCCTGGAAAAAATAAAACATTGAAAGGGGAGATCTTAGATTCTCATTAAGGGTAACAATATAGCAGAAGCTTTCATAAATAAGCATAAACATTTAAGGAAATGTATAAAACTAAAACAAAATCCTTTTCAACATAAACTGAATCATAATATGGAAAATATAAATCACAATAATTCCATTTAATTACTCGCATGGATATTCTACTAGTCGAATAATCACATGCAATATCAATAGCCACTTTCATAACGATGGAATGCATAATGCCAGACTTTCATAACCACATAGTCAATGCCTTGTGCCAAGACTACAAATAAGATTTTGTCAAGGCTTTGTGCCAAGACACTAGTTTGTCTCATGCGACCTATCGATGTATCGAGCAGCTATAGCAGGCTCCACTCGTCACATACTAAGTCCAATGCATTCCTCATATGAAAAGGTTTAAACATAACATAAACATTCGTATTAAAACTAGCATACGAAATTTCAATACTTTATCCATAAAACATAAATGGTATACAAATAACACATCCACAGTCAAACATATTACAAAACCTTCAATACAATATGGAAGTTTGGTATCATAATAAATTAACTTCAAATAAAGTTAAAACCCATCAAAGGATGTTGACATAGATGAAATCAAAACCTTTTTTAGAGAAATATCTCTTTCTATTTTGAAATCATTTAAGAGTCACATAATTATAAAGAAAACATTTATTTTGAAAATATTCTTATAAGCATGTAAGGGAAGCTTCGATGATGTTATAATGGTGGAAAATATACGCACCCACCGTATAAGTTAAAAGAAACAATCTTACCTTAATTTTGTCAAAAAGGTTATAAAGGGCCTTGTTTGGAAAAGGACAGAAAGATTCCTTTATAAACATCTTATAAAAAGTCAAAAAGGGTATAAATGACTTTAACCCATAGTATATAAAATAGTAATAATGTTTTGAAATACATTTTTAAGATTCATGGATGTGGATGATAAAGAGGTCCCAGTAGATACTCATGTAAAAACAACCTCAGATAATAAAGAGATTGTGAAATTAAGCCTTACCTTGTACTTTTACTTAGTCGAGGGTAGGTTAATATCCCTTATAATGGTGAAATAATTGTTATTAAATTATAAAAGAATCATATACATTAATATGATATCATATATGATCTTTTAACATTTCTTTTTTAATAATATCTTAGTATTATCGTCGTTTCGGGTGTTAAAAGATTCATTTTCCTTTATATTCTTTGTTATGTGAGTCATATTTTTTATGAATGGGATGCATCTTATTAATATACAGAATTATTTTAAGTCTTTAAAAATTATTTTTAATCATAAAATGAAAATTAGTCTTGAATGGATACGATGGGGAATGAATCTCATCGTGTTCGTAGAGACGGTAATCCGTACGTACGCACGAGCGATAATTTCATTCTTTTGATATTAAAATAATATATAATTGGATGGTATATCATATATACAGAATAATTATAATGTTATATTTATTATTTAAATTAATTACACATCATTATTATACCCATCCAAATAATAATGCATTGAATAACAATTTCACCATGACGTGGAGACGGTAAGCCGTACGTACGCACGTATGGTGACATGTCATTAAAAGGATGGATAGAATAATTAATATGGTTTACCATGTTTATAATACCATCAAAGTATATAGAATATACTGGAGTTATTATTTTATAATGGAAACAACAAATAAAGAGGAAGTGGAAGAAGAAAGGAACTTGAAAGAGGTGATGAAATATTCACCTCTTCTTCGGGTTCTTCCTTGTGATTTGATAAAAAGGGCTCCTTAGGTTGACTTTATGACTAAAGGAATGCCTCTAGGATGAATGGAGGACAGTTTAGAGAGTATTTGGGCTGGGTTTGGCTGATCCAAATTGCTTTGAAGGTGTAAATTAGAGATAAGGGGGAGTTCCCTTTTATAAGAGGGGTGAGGGGCACCTTAGGAAAATCTAGAAATATTATTTTATAATAAAATTATTTTCGATTTATAATGAATCCAAAATGGATTATTTAAAAGATAAGGTGTGTATGGGTCAAAAACCACTCAACCAATAGGTTTTAGACAGGTTTGTGTCACTATATTAACCTTATATTTTAGATTTTACTCTTAGTTAAATAGTTTGACATTTACCATGTCTCTTTGTACTTTTATATTATATGGTTAATAAACTTACTATATACTTCCAAGAGAACCCCAAATGGTTCATTAATGATACACCTATCATTATATAAGTCTTTTGGCCAAACATTAGATTTTTAGGAATAGAATATCAATTAATAATATAATATTTGTTTTAAAAACTATTTTATGTCAATTTTGACACTATTTGGTATTGTGTTTTTTCTAAATTCATAACAGCATTATTACTTCAAAAAAAATTCATCTAACCAACCCTAATATGTAATATTAACCTATAAAATTATAGTAATTCATAAAAAGTCTCAAATTACATTTATTTGGATATTGATAAAATCAATTATTTTAATATTTCATTAATTAGGTAATTACTGCATCATCATTGTGTCATAAATAAATTATATTATTTAATGTCTAAAAAATATAAATAAAATACCATTATATAGGAAATAGTTTTAGATTTATAATTAATATTTATAGTATAATTTATCTTTTGTGTACCCCTATATTAAAAATGTTTTAGTTATTAAACTTTGATTTTAACTCTTTAAACTCTTCTTTGAATTAAATAATAATAAATGTCCTAATCTAATCCAAGTGGACCTAAAGGATAATATTTTATTCCTAAGGTTATTTTTGGTCTAATTACACTTATCCAATAGAATTAGGACATGCTTTAGGGTAATAATAATATCATTTTTACTATTAATTTCCCAATTTACTTTTAACCGTGGTAAATAAAAGTAAAAAGTTACTATTCAACAAAAATTATTTTCATCTTATTGAACAACATTTTACCTACTGATATCAATATTGTCTCTCGAATTTTTGAAATTCAACTCACAGAAGCGGTAAAATTAAGTTTTATGTAAATTTGCAATTGCTCCTAGGAGGTGGGTAAAAGACGGTAAAAAGTTCAATAAAATTTTTATATATCTAAAATTATTATAAACTGAATCGAATGAATTACATTAAAATTATATATGTATTATGTATCTATTTTGAACTAAAATAAATTTAAATAAAATAAATAATTATTTAAATAAAATTAGGTTTTAAACTATAACTTAGTGTTTTTCACTAATCATCAAAAATTGAAAGTTTTCAGAAAAATACCAAAAATTCACCCCAAGCTAATTTTGATATTTTGAATTCAAAAAATGAAGTCTATTTTACCAAATTAAAAACATATAAATTGCATTTATTAATTTAAAATTAATTCCCGTTGTCAAAACCAAAAAAGCGTATTTTTAAGAAATAATAACTACCAAAAGATTGACACTTGTTTATATCCAATTTCAAAGTGAAATTCATTAGAATGACCAAAATTGGATTAAATGGTAAAAATATAATCTAATTATGCTTCCAAACCATTCATATGTATAGTTGAACACTATAAATTATTTTTATTAAAAAAGTTGTATTCAGTTAAAATTTAGTATTTTTCACTATTCACCCAAATATGAAAGTTATCAGAAAAACAACAAAAAATTATCAAAAATAAATTTATATGTCCCAATTCTAAAAAACAATTTAATTTTTTCAAATTTAGTATATAAAAGTTTCAAATATTGTATTTATAAAGGGTTCTCCATTAAAAGGCGGTAAAATTGCATTTTTTGAAAAATACTTCTTTTTTCTGAAAAAATGAATTTGATCTTAAATTATGTCTAAGAAACTCATAATATTTATTCTAAAATTATAAGTATGATATAAAGTTCAAAATTCAGTTAATACTATTCATAACCACTTTTGAACGGCTAGTTTGGTAAGTCATGGTGCGCTAGAACTCGGTGTTGCGTGTAGTGCAAGTTATTGAATTACATTGAAAAAACAACGTACTATGAAATTTTGGGGTGTTGCACCACTTGTGTCAGAGACCAGGAGAGTCGACTCAAACTACCCGTGGGGTGGTTGGGGTCTCGACCCAGGCCAAGCATATAAGTGCCCCTGTTTGGTATAAATGGGGCATTGCTGGTTTATGTCAGAGGTGGAACGAGCCACAGTAGCCGTTGATGGTGATGCCCCCTGACGGGCATCCTCTTCAGCTTGTTCCCAATGCTGGCATCGGGTTAACCAAACTGGGGCCGGTGGCACTGGTGTGTAACTCACATGATCCTCAGCTTGTGGGTCCGGGTGGTGGTGCTAATGTGGCCTAGTGGGACCCCTCCTTCGCGACCCTCGGGATGGGATAACATATGGGCTGGACCAGACTTCCCTCACCTCATTGGAATAGGGGAGGGAGTCATCAAATCACTATAGGGAGAGGCTCCTGAAACGATTGTAGGTCAGGGTGGGGATTAGTGGCTCCCCGCACAGCCCTTGGGGACAATGGCGAAAATGAGGTGCAGAAGCCTCTAAGTACTGTCAGGTCATATTTCGGGTGGTATTAATCCCCTCATCCTCATATCGTCAAACAAGGTTGTTAATTAACCTTATCTGAATGTGTTCAGTTGGAGAGATGAGGCATGGGTACCCAGTAGATGTGGATGTGGAGGTTTTCGTGGAAAAGATGAGTCTGCACGGGATTTCCACAGTGAAATTTCCCCAACCCCTATGTCGGTGGGTGGGTGGTGATTGGTTTATTGTCATAGTTTGGGTCCTAAAAAGTAGGGAGATTCAACCATTTGTGTTAAACGAAGTAAAGAGATGACCAATGCCCCGTCGTCATTCCATCTTCCATTGTTGGCAAGAAAGATCCACACTAACAACGTCATTGACTGGGATGTCCAACATTAAACTACCCCAATTTGTGGTGAGTTTCATGCCAGGCCCACTATTTTCTTGGTAGGACCTAGCACTAGATACATGGATCTGGTGACACGCTAATCCAATGATTTCTCAAACGATACTAATCTCCACATTGAGGAGAATAACTTCACGTCGGGTTCACCATTTTTGTTTCTGATGCTTTCGCCAGGGCACACATCCGTCTGTGGAGGACGCGCTGATCCGTTGCCCCACATTCCTGATTTCCAAAGGCAGGCGACATTTCTTACTTATTTAGGGATGTTTTCTCCTTGATAGAAAAGGGATGATGGGATGTTGGTTCCTCATTTCATGGATTCCTCCTCATAACTCATTGCCTAGTCTAGGTCTCCCTTAAAGATTAAGACATTGTTCATGAAACTCTTCCCAGTTCCCTGACTTCATGGATGCTGGTTAATTACGTTTCTTCTATCTGGACATTCCAAGGGGTCAAGTCAGGGAAACAACCTTCGATCGAAGGAGTGGTCATGTTGGGCATTGCTGGCGTGTCTAGACGCTGGACCACTATTGCGTATGGGTTTCTTCCACTTATGATAGGGCTTCTCAAGGGCATGGAAGCCCATGGAATCCTACGTCCGGTGTGGGGAATTATATGCCATGGACATGTCTCTGAGGTTTTCCTTGGCTTCCCCTGATTAACACAGGGTATGCCGCGAGTTTAAAGTCTTGTGGAGATATATTGGACTAATCAGAACACTGATAAGAGTGGATCAGATGGGTGCGGCCCTAGGAGGGAGCACCTAAGAGCACTATTAGATAGGCGAATCACAAAGTCTAATGAAGATGGATCTGAGGGTTCTTGGGACCCTATAAAAGAGACACCAGGGTTTATCGTTGGCTAGGATTGAACCTTAGGGAGGTTTATTATGTACCATGTCTCAAGAGACATTGATAAAAACCTACATAGTTCAAAAGGGTGATAAATCGGGGAGTGCTCGAAAGACAAAGACTGAATATAATGATGTGGCTTATGCATGGATTGTGGCCCATTGCAAGAGGGACACTCTTGGGTGGATGACTATAGAACGTGTGGGGTTTTCACATGATTAGTTTCCCGATTGATGCTAGGAGAAATGATAAAGTGGGTGACATGATCTCACCGGGATGTGGTGACCCACGTAAGAATCCATATGGATATGGATGGTTTAGAGAAGTGGATAGAGAATGAGATGGAACCGAAGTGAGGATGACGGTGATGTTGGAATTGAACCTCAAGGAGACTTCCTACATATCCCCGTGGCTGGGAATCAAAGTTCACGTAGTTCGGGTGGGGGGGGGGGGGATGGGACACCTAAGGAGGTGGCCCATGAGAATGGACACATGGATGAAACCTAGAGGAAATTGAACCTTCAGGTTGGGGCATGATCTTCTTGGAACACATGGGGATCAAGAGAGAGACCACGATAGAAAATGAGTGATGGGATTGAACCTCAGGTAGGATTCCTACATATCCCCATGATAGGAAATCAAAGTCCAAGTATTTCGGGATGGGGGCATAGAATTGGGGTGTATACATAGGACAACGACCCGATGATATACTAGGGCTTATGAATGGTTAGCAGCCTGGGTTGTTATGATGCCTGAGGGGTGGACCAAGGATGTGGTTCCCAACAAAGGGGACTATAATGGCTTACTACTGGTTGGGGTTGCAATGGATCACCACTGGTTGGGGTTTCAATTGCTTACCACTGGTTGGGGTTGCAACGGCTTACCGCTAGTTGGGGTTGCAATTGCTTACCGCTGTTTGGGTTTACAACAGCTTACTGTAGGTTGGGGTTCAAATGGATTACCACTAGTTGGGGTTCCAACCGCTTACCGCTGTTTGGGGTTTCAACATCTTACCACTGGTTGGGGTGTCAACGTCTTACCACTGGTCGGGATTCCAACGACTTACCGCAGGTTGGGATTCCGACAACTTACTACTGGTTGGGGTTCCAATGGCTTACCATTGGTGGGGGTTAGAATGGATTTCTGCTGGTTTGGGTTACAACGACTTAACGCTGGTTGGGATTGAACCTCATAGAGGCTTCCTACGCACCCTTTACAGGATTCAGGGATCAAAACCCATGTAGTTCAAAAGTATACAGTTTAATGTCATGCTGGATGAACAGGGGATACAGTTTAACATATTGCTGGTCGAATCTGGACTAACATGAAGTGGTCGTGACCAATGGGTTTTGGGAATGAACCTCAGGGAGGCTTCCAACGTACCTTGCTTGGATAGGGGAAAGGATCAAAGTACATGTAGTTTAAAATTGTGAATATAGTTTAATTTCATGCTAGATGAAGGTGAACTGATGTGAAGGGGTCAAGACAAGTAGGTGTTGGGCTTGAACCTCAGAGAGGCTTCCTATGTACCTTGCTCGGATAGGGGAAAGGATCAAAGTTCACATAGTTTGGATGAAGGCTTGGGACTTATGCTCTAGTGGTCCAAGAAGGATTCCATGGTCAATTCATAGTCTAAGCCCACGCGAGTCTTGCTCGGTGTGAGAAACAAGAGGAATCAAAGTCCTTCCGATCACGTCGTGAAAGGTACGTACATGGGGGATAAAGCGGGTCTTACACGTGGTTAGTGGACCAAAGAAGAAATAGGGGCTTAAGTGTGATTAGCAACCCAAGGAGATGGATACTGGGATTTAATCCAGGATGGATTCCCAATGGTGATAAATCCCAAAGGGAGAGGGATGGGGTAACTAAGGTCCCGTTGACCATATCTCTTCCAGTCTTTTGCACCAAAGAAGAAAGGAGGAGTAGTGATGCTACCTATTGCAAGAAAGGCTAGGGTATTACATCGAGATGATTTCCCTTCCCCAAAAATAGATTCCATTCCAACAAAGAGGATCTCATTTCATGTGAGGAGGATATCACTCCTGTGAAAAAGAGCGGGCATGGAGAATGTTCGAGACAGGGAAACCCATGTATATTTCACAGGGAGAGGCTACAATTTATCATCATGTGGTGAGGATGATGGTGGTTGGCAGTTTAATACACTATAACTAGGAGGAGGCGGGTTCACTCCGCACCCCTAGGACTTGCATAACTAATACCCACCCACCCTTGGGGATGGGAAGGTATCATTAATTCCATGGTGAGGGTGTACTATGGAGTGATCCATTGAGGGGATCATGTTAGCGTGGCTATGCGAAGAAGCAATAGACGTTAGCATGCCTATGAGAAGAAGCATGGGGATAAGAAAAATAACATGAAGCACCACCCAAGGGACCTTGAAATCACTTTGCACGATCCTGGAGGGCCATATAATAAAGGGGTATGTAAAGAATTTGGTCTTAGAAAGAGGATCTTTGCGAAGAGGATTGGATTCAGAAAGGATGGATGCTTCACGAAGAGGATGGACCTTGATAAAGGAAAGGAATACCCAAAGAAGAGGGGATTTGCGAAGGCATGGGGATTCGTGAAGAGGGGGTCTTCATGAAAGGACAAGGATTCAAAAAGAGAAACCTTTAAGGGAGTAGGGCTTTGCCTTAGCAAATACCTCTTTGTTTGGAGAGAATTTTGCGAAGGATATATGATTCATGAAAACTTGAGTGCCCCGAAGGTGCCCCATCCTCCATGAAGGGAATATTTCTTCCCGAAGGGAATCAACGCCATAGGCAGAGGCTAAAAAGAATGCAAAGGGTTACAGCTCGCAGAGGCCAAGTACCTTTGGAGATCCATTTGAGGGTTTCACAAAGTTTTATACTAAATGAGAGATGAGAAGTTGAAATGGCAGAGTCACAATGGTTTGGAAGAGTGGGTGAGACTTCTATTTATGGGAAACCCTAGTCGGTGGGGTTGCATAACTCACCGCAGAGACGAGTGACGCCATAGAGAGGAACCACTCCATCGACCTACGTCAGTCTCACAGAGGGGGCGTGACCCCATGAATAGGTTCCTTGACATGGCCGCTACAGAGCTAGCCATGGAGGGAAAATGACTCCGCAGAGGGGCTCAGTCGACGTTGGACTTGTTCCAGGCCAGGATACCACAGATCCCCACGCGGAGGAATCAGCACAAAGATGTGCCCTCCATGCAGAGCATTTCACACAGGACCATTTTGAGATGTCTAGGAGGGAAGTTTGGCCCTTTCGATAGGTGGATTTCCCCAATCGCATCATTGAGTCCCTGGAATGAGAAGGACACATTTTTCAGTGCCAACACCCAAATAAACTATCTTATATAGGGCATTTTCCATTATCCTGACTTACAACCATGAAAATCTGCTCGAGTACCCAACGACAGCTTGAGAAAAGTGTGAGTACAACTCAGTAGTCTACCACCAATGGTGTCTACAAAATATCTAGTATAAATAGATAGTGCATTCAAGTACCGAATAAATGATAAGATAAAAAAATATAACTCAGGTTCTATTAGTTAACTATATTCACTTAAACCATTTCAACCATTTTTTCCCTTTTCATCACTTAATCCATCTTCATTACTATTTTTTTTTCATCACTAGTTGTATGGGTTAGGCATTTACATCATTTAACCAACATCCTAATTCGGTCAATTTTCATGCATAAGGGTATAAATCAAGTTCCCTATCTCAATAGGTATAAACATTTCACAAAAAAATAAAATACACCGACCTTGGAGAATCGGTCCAAGTAGTTTCATCAAATGAAACCATTAGGGGTATAGAGCCTCAGTCCCCTTACCTAACCCATGCATTATAGGGTGGGGTTTAGAGGTTCAGTCTAACCCGACCCATGGGCATAGATCCTCAAGTCCAATACCCAAAAAATACCAAGACATGTTCACATGCTGATTAATCCATTTACCACATATACAATATCATAAACCATGCATAAAAAATACACATAACATTCACATATTATAATTAATTAAATACATAAATCAATATCAAGCCTTTGTTCACTAGCACATTTACCATTTATATTCTGTATCCCATTTAACCCATTTCCATTTTCCCATGCCTTAACCCCTTAAGCATAATAAAAAAATTTCATACCTTAGCCCATTCAACTTATTCATAAATTATGAAGCATTATCCCTTTTAGCTCATTCATCATTTCATAATAAATTACCCATTTAACATGTTTATCATTTCTACATACATTAACCCTCTTATTCATTTTGAGTACAATTCATAATCCACTTAGTGAAATCACTTTATTTCACTCAATCCATTTCATTTTATTTTGAAAAATTCCTTATGCCATTATCAAAGTCAAGGAACGACTATAAATATCCCCCTTTTCTACTCAATTAACATCTCAATGTGTTCATCATTGGATATACTTTATCACAAGTCAATTATACACTTAACATTATCATTTTCCATGCCCGGGAATGTTGGCGCACCCCATGGGTGGAACTAATCTAGTCTGATCATCCTCAATGAATCCCATAGGGATTATGAGGGGTTTAATTCACAATTTAGCCTACGTTTTTACCAAATCTTAATAAAGGCATCAAATTCCCAATAGAAGGGAATAAAATTTACATCAATGAAATCATAAATTGACATCAAGACTGTGGCATATAACTTGTATACCACCTACCTCGAATTCGAAGATGAATGCACCATTAACCTTAGACGTATATTCATATTCAAGCACAATTTGAATCCCCGACATAATATCCACTGAAAAAAGATGATTTTATGGATTTATAATAAGAATAACAAAACCAAAATCCCTAATCTATAAAAGTGAAGTAATAAGAGAATTATACTTACTCGAAGCTTTGATCTGGAACCAAAAACACTACAAATAGATTAGAAATTAAGGAGATCGACCATTGGGAAGATTGGGGGTGTTTGGTTTGTAGTTAGGGATGGATGAGTAATAAATGGGGAGAAAAATGGGTGAGGAACTTAAAATTCTAAGGGGGAAATTTGTTAATTTTTCACTTTTTAAGGGGGCACACAGTTTTCCAAACCGTGCACCTACCTTTATCCAAGAGGGATCTAAGTCGCATGGTTACCTAAGGATTCTGCATGGTTTGACAAACTATGCACCAATCACGTGGAGTGCCTCTTTCCAAGGTTTCATGGTTTGGATATACGCCTTGAACTATTTACACTAACTATTCACCAACCATAAAACATGCACAAGATAACATAGTTTCCCATTTATTTCATGTACTAAACCCCTAAAACACCCTAATCTTCCTCATACACCCGCTAAACATTTAATTGGACAACTTCAAGGGATCCAAACTAAAATTTAAACAAGAATATACCTCCACGAAGTATGACATCTTACAACCTCCTCACCTTATAAAAGCTCGCCCACAAGACGCACTCCAAAGAATCACTGAGCCTCCTAAGTAAAGATATCAGACCACTAGACCCCGCATATCCGAATCTCTTTCCTAAGTATCTTCATAAGACTTACAATGCTTCCAAAAAACTCAAACCAAAGGCATGCTCTTTCCGTGTAAGACTTTCCCACTATGATCCACCAAAAAAACTAGATTCTCATCAAATGATGCATCAAATTATAACTATATATCAACCACTAGAACTACATAGGTATTCCTAGTCAACACTTCCTAAAACACAATTCAAGGAGACTTCACACACAACATCATAACATCATGGAAGATCCAACCAGAACCCCATTGGTCTCTATCCATCTAATGGATTGAAGGCCTTCATTTTTATTGATTTTGATAATCTACCTTTTAATGGGTGAGGTGGAACCCTTACAAGGCCCATATGCATAAGTATTACATGGCCTATAGGCCTTAGAGGAATTCATTTCCCGTAGGATTCAAACACCCAAATACAAAACCATAACACTCATGTAAATCTACCATTAAAACCCGAGTCAACTATCATTATCAAGGTCAAATCACTAAAATAGTTCTTAATCAAGTCCCTTCAAGCCAAAACACCAGTACCATCATCAACTAACCACCTTCTAGCTGTGGTGATCCCCACCATACACTTTAACTTACCCCCCCACCTTCTAGTGGTTGGAACCTCTGTTATTGAAAAATACCACTAGAACATAAACTGAACTGTCACAACATACCTGATGTGTTCCCAAATCATCATACCCAAACATCCATAAGGACTTCACCCCATATTGGAATCCAACCTTGCCATCAAAACCACCAAGGTGGATATCCCAATAACATCCATTCACAGACTAAAAAAAACTTCACCTCACTCAAGTTTTCCTTCATGTACAAAAATCCCTTTTCACTAAAAAAACCAAAACAGAGGTGGGTCACAACTTACCACATCCATTCCTTTTACCATATTATGTTAGACCACCCCGATTGGCTTGTCTGAGAATATCCATCTTTCACTATTAGAACACTACCCCATTTTCACCTTTACAAGGTACTTACTAAATTGTGGCCTATTACCATCATCCAATATTTTTACCGGGGTCATTCCTTGACTTTCAGTAAAACCCCACCATCAAGGCATCCACTACTCCCCATGCCATCATCATGCTCTAATTCACCCATCATCATTCCTAACACAATAACTTCCACCATCCATACATTGATTGAAGATGACTAGAAACTTACAAAACACCCATTTACAAACTTCAAAACATGATTTTACTCCAAAAGTTTCACTAAAGGCAGTTTTTAGCTCACCACTTTTGTCCCTTGATCCTAGTCGAGTTATACTATTCCCCATATGGATTATCCTGGATCTGCTTGAGTTCACTATTAGTACACAACTACCTTACTTGAAAAATATGCCTTAACACCCAAGGAAACTCCATGGTCACCCAATCACACCTACTAGAGTCCACGCCCGCCCTATGATGAGGTTTTAGAACCCAACCCCCTTTCTCGGAACCTCTATCATGTCTTACCACACCCTTTAACAACCGTTTCTAAGAAACTCAACATACACATCATTGGTTTACCATTGGAATCTCAATGCCACCACATCAACTCTAAAATTTTCTCCACTCATATAAAATGGGCTTATCACTCTCCACCTTAGTAGTGTCGTCATCACTACTTTACACAATCATTTACAACCACCACAAATCACATTTTGATCATAAATTGAACACCAAAAACTTAGATGTGTCCATCTAAATTATCCCAAAACAACAAAATGAACATCACCCGATACCCATTCCAAGCTTCTAAGAATAGAACCCACGACATTCGTTGACACCCGATCCATCTCAAGGACCTCACCCATAAATGGTCAATGGTGTACATCCCACCATCCATATCCACGCACATAGATTCATGATCATGACCTCCAAGATGTCCCACCCCCAACCAAGAGTCCTTTAAGTTTCCATAAATAAATCCAGAGCTTTCTTTCAATACATGAGATGATGTCATGATGTTGGGCATGATCATCTCTTGCTAAAAAGTACACTAATAAGTTGTCGTAGAATTCCACCAAAAATTATAAACCATAGTTTTCACCTCCCACTATAGGGACACCTTAACCTGGAAAAAGTATCAGGCTTCCTAACCTGTAACTTATCATCAACACCTGGCCACGACTACTCAAGCAGGGTTACCAACCGAACTAACCACCATTTCATGACTCTCTACCAATCAGTTATGAACCGACATTTCCTTTAACACTACCACTTCCGCACCTCTCTATTTCTATAAAAAATAATTTGGTGATTTTTAATGGAAACAAAAAGAACCATCACACCAATCCAGAACCAAATAGTCTCTTGTATAACTATTACTTTCCATTGGTTTCAAGGAAAATGACAGGTGCTTACTTCCAAGCCAACTCTATACATATCTCAAGTGACATCATGATTTACTAGAACATTCCCCCATATGGACCACCACATATCCCTTGATGTATTTCACTTTTCTCTGACCACACATTGAAATAAACTCCAGATCACACAAGTCAAACACCACCATAGCCTGGACCAAATGATCTCTTACTCACCTAACCTTTCCTCCTAGTCTGTCAGCCTCAACAGACATAAGGAATTCTCAACATATCACCCAACCACCAAACCATTCATACAAATAAGAACCAATATGTGACTGACCTCACCTCAGGTGTCACCTTCATAACAAAATCCCCAATCCATGTTTCAATCACCCTTGTATCGTCCACCCGAAATCATCATCGAGGCCTCCATTAATCATCGTCAAAATAGAAGGGCCATACACCCAAAAAGTCCGACCCTTCAAATCCAACCTTACAACCTCTACCAACACTCAGGTTTCTCCCTAAGAAAGAAACCAGGATGTAACCATGAACTTTTACCAAAACTTGATGACACTGACCATGCTTCAATTGAACCTCTGAAGCAACCACCCATGCTTCGCATCCAAAGTAACCTTTAATGCTAGGGAAAATTACCTTGAGGATACCCTAAATTTCTTAAATATTTCGGTGCATAACCACTACTCGAGTCACTTTTCCAAAACCTTAAACCTTCCCACTTATCCATCTAGGCCAAAATTTCCCTAGGTAACACTATCCGTGTTCCACTCCCAAAGTCCAAAACATCCACCTATGTGATGCACACCCAAAATCACTAGAAACCTCATCAAAATTCTCTCTTAGGTCACCTTGAAGATTGAAGGATACTAACTACCTAAACTGGAGTCAGGAAAGGAAAATACCTTTGGTCCTCTCTCTAAAACCAGAACGTTAATCCACAAACAATTCCTTACTCATAATCATAACTCTTACTCCCATTTCGATACAATCGGTGCTTAGAGTACCAAGTGACCATTTACTCTAGGTTCCGCACCAAAGATACTCATACACTTACATTAATACTATGAGCCAAACACCCTATCTGAGGTCCAAATAACAACTGACAAAGTCTAAACCCACAAAGGTTACCACAATACCCAGTACCATCCTTAAGTTTCAACATAAAACCTTCACGATCATGACCCACAAGGGATTCTACACTCACATTACTACACAATGTCTCACAACCCTAAGCTACAACTCTACCGAGGGTATAATATGAAAATCTATTTTACTATACATAAAAAACTAGAAAGGGCTCATGACCCAAATACAAGGTGTCAAACATAGGCAATCCCACTACCCACACCACCCATAAAAATGGCCAGATAAACAACACAAAGAATACTCAATATTCAGGTCCCCCAAAAAGTTCCATCATTACACCTCCTTCAGTAATTAACTTCACCATTTTGAAAATGAAGAATTAAAATTTTAAACTATCCATATTAACAAATTTTCAAAAGCAACTAACTTACTTGAATACATATTTCAAAAAATATTTCTCACCAGAAACTTTAAAGGATGACTGACAATAGTAGACTATGGAATTTTTTTTGACAAACAACCTTTAACAACCCACTCTGCATACACTATCCCAATGGTCATGATCAAACCTGTAACACTGCGCTAAACCATCCCTACCATGGGTAATGGTAAACATGGGGTAAACCAACTTACACAGTCATAGGACTTTCATTATAAACCCTTATTAAACTATTTCCACACTCAAAACCCAAGTCTTCCTATTAGGCACATTTCCCTTTCAACAACTTATTACAACCAAAATTTTAACTCATTTAAAACCCTTTATTAATCACAATTTCTTTAACCATTATTTAACATTCTATCAATTTACCCATTTTCATCATAATAATTAGACACTTTTTTCTTCAATTTCTTATGGAATATAAAATGCATCCAACCCTTTCACGCCCCACACACCCATCCCCAACCTATCATGATGCATGAAACCTATATCCCTAGGTTCCTACAATGATGAATGAATTCACAACGTCATACCATTAAGGCAATGAGAAATATAATATAAAATGGTCACATCACACAGTAAGTGCATCACCCAATAGTGAAGTATCATTCAACTGTAACAAGACATATCAAGAACAACAGTTCCCACCCTAGGTACTTGGGTTTTCCCTCGTACATGGGTTAGAGACTCCAATGTACAAGATCATTTCTATTTCACAACACTTATTAATCTCCCTTATACCATCCCAAATAGTAATTCGATTGAAAAGAACCCACTTTGATATACATTGTAAATTACTCGACCCAGAAGCCACTAAACCGGTGCCTCGAGTTGGGTCGTCACATGATCTCAAGCATGCCTCCCTATAATACAGTGGTTTCTAACTACCAGAGATGGTATAATGGATCATGTGGGGAGAATATACCCTCTTTACTAGAGTGATCCACAATATATAACATATGAAATAAAGGAAACAATAAGTAATAAACTAGAAACTTGCATTACCAGCCACATCCCAAACAATGCCCAAATCACAACCAAATGATAACTATGCTATGTCATGATAATTGTGCCAAAAGTGAAGAAAAAAAAAGATAAATAGCTAAATCCTAAAATGAGTCCTTACTTAAAGTCCAGATCCTCATCCATTCACATCCCAATCCAAACTCAAATATCTTGCATAGGACCTTTTCCCTTGTCCTGTCCTGTGACCACAAAAATCTGCTTAGGTACCCAATGACATCCCGAGTAAGGTGTGCGTATAACTCAGTAGGACACCACAAACAGTGTCTAAAAAATATTCAATCTAAATAAATAGTTCATGAAATTACAGAATAAATGAAAAGATAAACAAAAGATAACTCAAGTGCCATTAGTTAACAATATTCACTTAAATCATTTCAATAATTTGTTCGAGTTTACCCACTTAAACCATATTCATTATTAAATTCATTTTCATCACTTTTTAAATGTGTTAGGAATTTTCATCATTTACCCAATGGACTAATCCAGTTAATTTTCTTGCATAAGGGGAAAAATAAAGTTCCCTATCTTAGTAGGGCTAAAAATTTCACAAAAAAATATGATAAAATTACCTTGGAGCCTCGGTCCAAGTAGTTTCATCAAATGAAATCATTATGGGTATAGAGCCTTAGTCCCTTTTCCTAACCCATGCATTATGGGGTGGGGTTTGGAGCCTCAGTCTAATCTGACCCGTGGGCGTAGATCCTCAAGTACAATACCCCATAACTACCAAGACATGTGCATTCCTATTTATCCATTTACCATATATACCATATCATAAACCATGCATAAACAATAAACATAACATTCAAATATTATAATTCATTCAATACACAAATCAAAATCCAGCCTTAACCCATTATCACATTTACCATTTATATTGTATAGCCCGTTTATCCCATTTCCCATTTCTCATGCCTTAACCCATTAAGCATAATAAAAAATTCTCATATGTTATCCCATTAAACATATTCATAAATTCTGAAAAATTATCCCATTTAACATATTCATCATTTCCCAATAAATTACCCATTTAACATGTTCATAATTTCCACATAAATTAAACCACTTATGAATTTCAATCACAATTCATAAACCATTTACAAAAATCACTTTATTTCAGTCAAACCATTTCATTTTAATCCAAAAAATCCCTTATTCCATTATGAAAGTCTATCCACAACTATCAATATCAACATTTTCAACTCAAATAATATCTCAACACGTTCATCACAAGATCTAATTTGTCACAAGTAAATTCTATGCTTAACATTATCATTTTCCATGATCGGGAATGTTGGATCACCCCATGGGTGGCCCTAATCTGGTATAATCATCCTTGATACATCCCACAAGGATTATGAGGGGTTTAATTCACCATTTAGCCTAAAGTTTCACCAAATATTACTAAATGCATCAAATTCAAAACAAAATCAAATCAAACACACAACCATACAAGCACAAATCAAAATCAAGACTTTGGGATATAATTTTCTGACCAACTACCTTGAATCCAAAGATTAATACACCCTTAATATTAGCCTTATATTTTGATTCGAGAACCCTTTGAAGCCCTAACTTAAGAACCAATGAAAAAATAGGGTTATAGGGATTTGGAAAATGAAGAATGAAACCAAAATCATTAATTGAAAAAAGAGAAGCTAGGGGAGCATTAGACTTTCCCAGAGTTTCGATCTGAAACCAAAATCACCCCAAACATCCTAGAAATAAAGGATATCGACCATTGGGAAGATTGTGGGAGTGTGGTTTATCACTAGGGTTAGAGAAGGAAGAAATCGTGAGAGAATCAGGTGAGGAACTTAAAATCCCAAGCGGGAAATTTATTAATTTTTCACTTTTAAATGGGGAGCATGGTTTGGCCCCATAGTTTTCCAAAGTGTGCACCAACCATATGCCTGCCTCTATCAAAGAGGGGTACAAGTCGCAAAGTTACCTAGGGATTCCACATAATTTGAAAAACCATGTTCCAACTATGTAGAATGCCTCTATCCAAGGTTGCATGATTTGGCCATCCCCCTTATATAGTTTACACTAACCACACAACATGCACAAGATGGCCCAATTTCCTCTTTATTTCGTGTTCCAAACCCCTGGAACACCCCCAAGATTCTTCATAAAGTCAGTAAACATTTAATTGACCAACTTTAATGGATTCAAACCAAAATTTAAATAAGAACGTACCTCCAAGAAGTATGAGATATTACATATGATAAAAAGACAATGGCTGTTGATTAATTTTTTAAATATAAGAACTGAATATACATCAATTCGAGTGGAAGTTTTCTCAAGATTATCATAAATGCATTTTTAGTGTTTTAAAACTCTAAAACATGCATGTAATAATCAAAAGAAAAGAAAAAAACTCAGATTATGTTGAAATCATGGTAAAACAATATTTTAATTATTTGGGATGTGTAGAAGCATATTATATTTACATTCGACACGTGACATGCTTATAATTTCATAATATTCAGTTTTGAAATATATTAATGTCTTTAAGAATGATCCTTAGGGGGTCAAAATAGATAAAATAACCTCAAAGTTCCATGAAATCATAGAAAAATTACCACAGATTAATTTTTAAAATGTAGTAACTAACACCATGCCAATATATGTTTTAATTTTCCCAAAATGAAAAAAAAACATTTATTGTGTTTTAAAACACAAAAATGTGCATAAAATGGACAAAACCATAAAAAGTGACCTCATATTGGCATTAAATCATAAAAAATACATCATAAAATTATTTATGACGTGAATAAGTAGACGACGCGTTAATCCTATAAGCGATGTGCTCAGAAGTTCTGAATAGGAAGTTTTTAATGATATGAAAGTCATTAAAAATATGTTTTAGGGGTTTAAAACTAATAAAATAACCTAAGAGTGTATGATATCATAGGAAAAAGAATTTAGATAAATTTTTAAAATTTAGGAATTTAATACACATCAATCTAATTGGAAATTTTCTGGGATGTCCATAAACACATTTTTAATGTTTTAATACCCTAAAACATGCGTGTAATAGTAAAAACCAACAAAAATTACCTCAAATTGGTGTTAAATAATGGAAAAAATTTCATTGAAATATTTTTGAAGTGTATGATAATATTAAACATCCAAATGAAATGTGGTGTGCTCATAATAACTCAATAACTAGTTTTATAAAATTTTAACCTTTTTAAAAATGTGCCTTTGGGGGTCAAAACCAAGAAAACAACCTAAGAGTTTCATGAAATCTTCATAAAACAACCATAGATTCATTTTTGAAATGTAGGAACCAAATCCATGTCAATTTTATTTTTGGTTTTCCTAACATGACAATAAACACATTTTTAGTGTTTTAAAATGCTAAATTGAGCATTTAACAGTCAAAACCATAGAAAAAACCTCAGATTTGCGTGAAATAAAAGAAAAACTATGATAAAATGTTTTTTGATGTATATTAGTGGATTAAATTTCAATAAAACATGCAGTGTTTTTAGAATGTCTGAATTTAATGTTTTTAATTATTTGAAAGTTTTCAAAAACATGCGTCACCAGCTTAAAACCAAGAAAAAAACTTTGGAGTGACATAAGTTTGTAGTATAATGATAGTATAATTATTTTTTGTAGTGTAGGAATTGAATACACATCAATTCGAGTGGTAGTTTTCTCAGGATGATTGTATACACATTATTAGTGTTTTGAAACTTTGAAACATTCATGTAACAGTCAAAATCATAGAAAATGACCTCATATTGGTGTGAAATCATGGGAAAAATATGTTTCAATTATTTGTGACATTTATGAATAGAAGGAATGTCCATATATCATGTAGTATACAAAAAATAACTCAATAATAAGTTTTAAAAGATATTAAAGTCTTTAGAAATATGACTTAGGGGGTCAAAAACAAGAAAAAGACCTCAAAGTGCCATGAAATCATTATACAACAACTATAGATTGATTGTTAAAATGTAGGAACTAAAATCACATCTATTCAAGTTGTGGTTTTCACGAGATGAAAGTAAATACATTTTAATGTTTTAAAACACTAAAACATGCGTTTCATGTTCAAAATCATTGAGAAAAACTTTAGATTGGAATGAAATTATTGTAAAACCACCATTGAATGATTTTTTAAATGTAGAAAGTGATATCATAGTCTTTATAATATATTTATTGAGTAATTTCATGAAAACTGGACATTGGTTTAAAAATTTCTTAGATTATTATATACCAATCCCTTTTGAGTTTTAAGTGTTGAATCTTATCTTAAATAGGTATGTTTAAGTTTTTCAAAGTGTTATGGGTGATATAATATTTTTTATATATTAAAATTTCATATATTTGACCAAAAAATAACAAATATTATGTGTAAAATTATGAATATATATTTTGCATGTTATGTTTCCAATTTATTTTCTAAAATGTTCTTATTTGGAATGTAGGTGAAAAATGTTGTTAATGGGTAGTAGGTTGATCATTCCAATCCACAAAGATCATCAGAAGGCTGTCGCGATGACTTATAGGTTTTTTATTATGATTAAACATTATCATTGATTAAATTATTATTATTGTTTATTATTTTGAGTTCTAATTTCTATCTTCTTTTTGTTTCAGTTGATGAAATTTTGGGGATGGTTTCATGTATGGTGAGTCTAACAATGGTGGTGTTTGGATAGAGTAGATGTGTCGATATGGATGTGATATTCATGGCTTGATGGTGGATGTTGGAATTATCCTTTATGTATATGATTACTGAGCTTATTGTTGACTGGTTGTTGTGTCTGTATGAATGGTGGTTGTGTATACATGACCATGAATGTATGATTGGGATCATTGTATATTTATTGTCGAGTTCATTCTATGTATTTTTTTAAAAGTATTATTCCTAAAAAATAATTTCTTATTTAATTTTTTTACAGCGGTTATAAGAAACCGCTGCTAAAATTAACCGCCACTAAAATATTTAGCAATGGTTCATATATTTTCCTGATGTGAAAAGTAAAACCACTACTAACTAATATAGTGGTGGTTATTTTATTTTCCCCCAATTTATTTAAAAAAAAACCAATACGAACTATCACCTAATGAGTAACAAACCATTGCTAAATGCATAAAAATGAAACTGATATAATCCGCCTCTAAATCATATTGGACCACTGCTAATTGATCTTTGACATGAAAATATATAGCAATTTCAATAATTGTTTCTAGTTGTAAAAAAACCACTACTAATCCTCATTTTCCATTTAGTTATTGATTAATATAATTCCTTTTTTTACAATCAATTTCACCACTATGTTTCTACTTGTTCAACTAGGTGTCATGAATCATTATAACCCCACTATTACAAAAACACAACTATCTGATGGTGGGCTTAATTTGTGCTAAAATAAAGAACTTATAAAATATGATTAGTGTTGACATTAGCATTGAGAAAAAGATACACAACAAAATTTCAGGGGTTTTTTTTAAATCTGTTTATTTAATCAGAAATAATATATTTTCATCATTAAAAGTTATGTGTAATGGAAAACTGTCGCAAATAAACCACTACTCAAAATATGAAAACAATTAACCTTATTTGTGATTTAACATCACAAATGCTATGTGAGGAAATATTTTTAGCGATTTAAGTTGAAATAGATAGCTAAAAATATTTGATAATACATTATTAAGTATGTAATTAATATCTAACACAAATAAGTTAGGTCACATTATTAAAATCATAAAATATTATATTCCTATATAAAAAATCAAAATTAATAGGGATGGATTAATCCGACATAAAATGTAATTAAAAATAAAAAATAAAAAATAAAAAATAAAAAATAAAAAATAAAAAATAAAAAATAAAAGATAAAAAACAAAAAATAAAAAACAAAAAACAAAAAACAAAAAACAAAAAACAAAAAATAGAAAATAAAAAATAAAAAATAAGAAATAAAAATCATAGAAAATTTAATTATGAAATCATGTATCTTGAACTTATTTAGTAAATCTCTATATATTTTAATTTAGAAAAAAGTGTATTCCTCCATTTGATTCACTTAAACCCTAATAAAATTTGTAATCCTTCCAATCATAGACATCTCAAACTCCAATCTCATGAAGTTTTAAAAAATTTTCCACTAATTTTAACTTTATTTAAATATGATATCATCACTATATATGAGTACTATAAAGAACTCTTCCTTTTAATATTTTGGACATGACCCAACCCATTAGGACCCCACCTATGCAGGTAATAAGCTAAGTGTACCACAACAATCTTGCCTTTGATGGGATAGGGGCTAGCCACTAGAACCTATAAGAAATAACCATACATGGGATTCATTAGTATATATTAACCTACAATAGGCATGAAACTAAAAAACACAAGATATATCCAACAAATACCATTAATACACATTAATAACTAAATTGTATACTAAATTCGTGAAGGATACATAACCTATTAAATACAATGCCTCATAGGAAAACTATGAAAAAAGGCAATAAAAATAAAAGAACACAAAGAATGATAAACACATGAAAAGTTTAAACTTATCCTTGCTACAAAAACTTTTTGGGAAGAGCCCACCAACAACAACCAACACTCTCATGAAGGAGTGACACCTCTTCATGTGGGATGTGATTCGATTGAGGGGTTTATGTAATCTATAATTGTTTGACCTATTCCTTATAAAAAATGGGGTTACCCACTCCACTAAGTGAAAAGAGGACCCAAACCCCAACATCAATGTGTCACTAGAGGGGTTACTAACCCTGTATCTTCTTCAAGTATATATTCTACACAATATCCTCATCTCCATAAAGCTAAAAAATAAAAACTACCCAAATCACAATGAAAATGGTCTCCCATGACTATAATGATCATACTATTGTGATTTAAATGGGAAAACACTTAGAATGTACATCTTACTCATTTTATTCCAACACCTGGGTAAGTATAAGGCCCCGACCTTAAACCTTACTTAATCTTGAGTTATTACAAGATTACACATTGAGGATCTTTTCGGGTTTAGAGTTTTAGAGAATTAGATCATAAAACTTGCATTACATTCCACATATAAACAAAGTGGTTACATAAAGATAGTATTCTTCATTCCCATCAATGGAAACACATTTAAAATAAAACATTGATTATTTCTTGACACTTCCTTGACACTATCATCATATCATGTACCTTTCCCTTGACCTATGAAAAACATTTCAAAAAAACTTGGGATGAGCATAAAAAGCACAGTATGGGTTATAAAAATATAGAAAGGAAACATGAGTTCATATATACATAATAATGAAATCATACTTTACCCATAAAACATAGGCACTTTAACATACCTCATAAAATCATGAATAAATCATAGAAATCATAAGACATAAAGGTAACTTGAGGCATTCATAACATTCTTACGTAGGGAGTAACCCTCTTGGTTACGTTTGGAATACCCATCACAGTATATTCCCTAAAATCTATTCGGAGAAACCTTAACGTTTCACTCCTTCGCGTTACCCAATGCATTGGAGAGCTATATCGGGCTCACCCGCCCTTAGTTTATCACGGAACCACCCGTCTTCATAATAATGCCCAAGAACCATAACATAATCGTATCACATAAAACATGAATAAAGGAAACATAAAACTTCCACATTTCAATCACAAGATATCAATACAACACAAAAAAAATTGTGAAAACCATTTTCAATACCAAAATAAAAGAAAAGTAAAACATGGTATTTATTTTTCTTTTAAAAAGAAGGTATGGCTTGTAGAGGAAGCCGAAACTCAAATAACGGTCACGACGGCGGAGAAGTCGTTGTCACCGCATACGTACGACAAAAACATTCCCTTTTTTCATTTAGTAAAACGCTTCGTATAGAAAAGATTCCTTTTGGATATACGTAAAAGTCAAAGGGGTTTATACACCGTATAAAAGAAGGTTGTCTATAAAACAAAATATGCCTCAATGAAAGGAGATTGAGACGAAGTCCCATACAAAGATCATTTTTAAAATAAAATAGATCTATTATGTGTATTCAATATAAGTACACATAAAGAAAGTACAAATACAAGATATGACATAATAATATCATGACATAATTTGAAAGTAGGAGATTAACCCAAAGAATGGTAATTGGGTTAAGAAGTTCCCTTACCTCGTATCCGACTTGACCCGGCCGTTCTTTAATCTCCTGAATAATAAACTTGAGTTAATCTATACTTGATTAAGAACCCTTTTCAAGTTAATTATTCATTTTATACCATGTTATGAACATCATGTAATCATCTAAGTTAATAATGTTCATTTTGTCGGTATTTCGTTCTTAAATCAAAAATAGACTTCTTACACTTACATGTTGTTAATTTGGTCAAAGGTTCGTTATATCCAGAATGATATTAATGATTTGGATAACATATATATCATATATATTCAGCATATAGATGTATTTATAATATTACATCACATTTAGAGGTAAGAAATGAAATTCACCGTTCATGGAGACGGTAAGCCGTACGTACGCATGAACACTACTTTCATTTCTATTATGTATTTTCTGGAATAGAATCATAATGATATAAGAGTATATTATAATTCTAGTATAATAACATATATAATATCATTAACTTTATCCTTTACACATCCCACATATGGTATTAACGAATCAAATCACTTTCAGGGGGCGGTAGTCCGCACTTCCTAAAATGAAGATATCGTGTTTACCCATAATGGGAACCATAAAGGTATGCCCAAAATGAAAAAAAACAGAAGCTTAAGGAAAACATAAACATATTATATATCATATATAAAAAATAGTGACATCATAATGGCCACCTTTGAAGGTGTTAAATGAGTATTGAACAATCATCGTTTCGGGAGGCAGAATTTCGCCATCCACAGAAACCGTATGTTCTTTAACCATTTGATGTAGTTGTGTGAGAGTGTAGCTCAAATAAATCTTATAACAACATCCTAGTATATTGAAGATACTGGTGTTGTTACAAAAGAAGTAAATAAAAAGAGTTTAGGGGGTTGGAGAAGCAAAATAAAACAAATGAACATGAGAGAATGAATTACCTTTAAAAGTGTAACTCCTTTTGATTTGAGCCTAAAGGCTTCCTTTGAAAGGATTCTTCCCAAAGGGAATCCTCTAGGATGAAGAGAGGGATGTGGAGAGAGTAAATGGGCAGGGTTTGGCCGAGCCAAAGGCTTTAGGAGTGTGTGAAATGAGGTAGAGGTGGGGGCCTTTTATAAGAGGAGAGGAGGGGCACTTTTGAAAAGTAAAGAAATATTACTTTATTTGAAAATGTGTTTCGGTTTTAAAAAGTCCCACATTGATATAATTCGTGGATAAGGTGATAAGGGTTCTAAATCCACTCATCCAATTGGTTTTGAACATGTGTAGTTCATATATTTTACATTATCTTTCCATTTTACTTAAATCGTCAAATAATGATGTCATCGCTGCATCATTATTATGTCATAAATAATTTAATTTATTTAATGTCTAAAAATTATAAAAAAACTACTATGATGTATTAAATCTTTTTAGATTTCCAATGACTATTTATAATCAAAAATCTGATCTTTATAACCCCATGTAAAAATTGTTTTCGTAAAACATATTATGTTTGTGTCATTTTTACTTTTACATTAAATAAAAAGTTATTTATGTCATTTCCCAACCAAAGTGTCTTCATGGGGTCCCCAAGTTGACCCATGGCTTGTCTTGGTCGGCCATGACACAACCAATGAGGGTAGGACATGTTTCAATCTCATCTTATTTTATTAAAGCATTATTTTTACCTTAAACTACACTAATTACCACTAATCGCGATTAAGAACTTAATAAGTTACTATTCACCAAAAAATTATTATAATCTCATTGAACCGCATTTTACTTCTTAATGACAACCATGTATGTCGGATTTTATAAATTCAAAACACAATGATGGCAAAATTTCATTTAAACGGAAAATCAGTCTTTATAAGTACCACTTAGTGATTTCACTATTCATCAAAAATTGAAGTTTTTCAGAAAATTACAAAAAATTAACCCTAAGCTATATTTGATATTATGAATTCAAAAATGAAGTCTATTTTACAAAATTAAAAACATATAAGTCACATTAATTAATTTAATAATTAATTCCCGCTGTCAGAGCAAATAGCGTGTTTTTATGAAACAATAAGTATCAAAATATTGACACTAGTTTAAGTCCAATTTCAAAGTGAAATTGATTCCAATGACCACCATTGGATTAAATGGTAAAAATATATTCATATTACACATTAAGACCAATTCAAAAGATAATCTAATCATATAAATAAATTAGATTAAAAAGCAGTTTTGATGTAAAATGCAGTATTTTTCACTATTCATTAAAAAAATGAACATTGTCAGAAAAATACCAAAAATTCACACAAAGTAAATTTTGATGTCCCAATCATAAAGAATAAGTTTATTTTGACAAACATAGTTTATAAAATTTTCAAAATACATATTTAAAAAGGGTTTTCCATCATAAGGCAGTAAAACAATCTTTTAAGAATATTAGTGTATTCCATGCTTAAGATTGGATTTATTTTCATTTTAAGCCTCTAAAACACTATCTTAATCATTAATAGACATAGATAAAAATATCTATTATTCATTACTTACTTGGGATGTTACATCCTTCCCCCCTTTAGAAAATTGCGTCCCTGCAATTTATTTACTTATCGAATAAATGGGGGTACTTATCCCTCATTGCATTTTCAGATTCCCATGTTGCCTCTTCAATCATGTGGTTTTTCCACAAAAACTTTACTTGGTGAATCACCTTATTCCGTAACACTTGCTCCCTATGGTCAAGAATCTGGACCGGTTGTTCCTCATAAGATAGGTTCTCTTCCAGCTGAACTACCTCTGGGCTCAAAATATGAGATGGATCTGGCATATACTTTCTCAACATCGAAACGTGAAAAACATTGTGTACCTGAGATAAAATCGGAGGTAAAGCCACTCGATATGCAACTGATCCAACTCTCTCCAGAATTTTGTATGGTCCAACGAACCTTGGACTCAACTTTCCTTTCTTGCCAAATCTCATCACACTTTTCCAAGGAGAAACCTTGAGAAAAACATGATCACCTACCTCGAAAGATAGATCCTTCCTCCGGTTATCCGCATAACTCTTCTGCCTGCTCTGAGATGTTCTCATGTGTTTCTGAATCAACTGAACTTTTTCTGCCATCTCTTCTACGAATTCTGGTCCCATCAACTTCCTTTCACCCACTTTATCCTAGAAAGTTGGAGTTCGACACCGCTTCCCATATAATGCCTGAAATGGTGCCATCTGTATACTGGAATGAAAAATGTTATTATATTAAAATTCATCCAAAGAAAGATGTTGGTCCCAACTTCCCTGATAATCCATAGAACAAGCTCGTAGCATATACTCCAATGTCTGAATTGTTCGTTCTGACTGCCCATCTGATTGAGGATGAAAAGCTCTACTAAAATTTAATTCAGTACCCAACGACTTCTAAAGGCCTTTCCAAAAGTTAGAAGTAAACCTGGGATCACGATTCGATACAATGGAGAGAGGAACTCCATGTAACCTGACTATTTCTTTAAGATACAAACGGGAAAGTTGATCAAGAGAGAAAGTATCTCGTATAGCAAGGAAATGAGCAGATTTGGTCAAGCGATCAACAATAACCCAGACTGCATTATTACCTCGAGATGTCTTCGGTAATCCAACAACAAAGTCCATGGATATATTCTCCCATTTCCACTCTGGCACTGGTAAAGGCTGAAGCATCCCTTTCGGTAACTACCGCTCTGCTTTAACCTGTTGACATGTCAAACACTTCACAGTAAAATCAGCAATGTCTCTTTTCATTCCATCCCACCAGTAATACTCCCGCAGATCTCTATACATCTTAGTACTGCCCAGATGAACTGAAAACGGAGAACTATGAGCTTCACATAACAACTCTCTCTTCAACTGTGAATCACAAGGCACACACAATCTCTTCCCAAATCTCAAAACACAATCATTATCAATGTTGAATTCAGGCAACTTACATTTCTGAACCAGCTCTACCTTTTTCTGCAACTCACTGTCTTGCTTCTGTGCTTGCTTGATTCTATCTGATAGAGATGATCTCACTAATACCTGAAACAAAACAGAAGGACTTCCTGCACCAACAACTTCTACGACAAATTTCATCAAATCCTTAACCAAAGGATCACGTTCCAAACGCAACATTATTAATGAAGCATTACTTTTTCGAATCAAATCATCATCCACTTTATTTGCTTTTCCCGGATGGTAATGAATTGTACAATCATAATCCTTGATTAATTCTAGCCATATCCTCTGTCTCATGTTTTACTCTTTCTGAGTGAATATATACTTTAAACTTTTGTGATCGGTATATATTTCACACTTTACTCCATACAAATGATGCCTCCAAATTTTTAAAGCAAAAACAACAGCAGCTAATTCCAAATCATGTGTAAGGTAATTTACCTCATGAGTTTTCAAATGTCGTGAAGCATAAGCAATTACCTGATCATTCTTCATTAGAACGCAACCAAGTCCTTTCAATGAAGCATCACTGTATATAACAAACTCACCATTCCTAGAAGGTAGTGCCAAAACTAGAGCATTCACCAATCTTCTTTTCAATTCCTGAAAACAATAATCACATTCCTTTGTCCAGATAAACTTAACACCCTTCTGAGTTAGCTTAGTCATTGGGCTAGATAACCATAAAAAAATTCTAACAAACCTTCGGTAATATCCTGCCAAACCAAGGAAGCTACGAATCTCGGTTACAATTTTGGGTCTTGGCCATTCTTCCACAACTTTTGTTTTTGTCGGATCAACAGTTATTCCATCTTTAGAAACAATGTGACCAAGGAAAGAAATTTGTTGCAACCAAAACTCACACTTGCTGAATTTCCCATACAGTTTCTTTTCTTTTAAGGTTTTCAAGATAACCCTTAAATGTATTTCATGCTCCTCTTTACTTTTAGAAAACACCAAAATATCATCAATGAAAACCACCACAAACTTATCCAAGAACTCATGGAAAATTCTATTCATTAAGTCCATGAATACAGCAGGTTCATTGGTTAGCCCAAAAGGCATTACTACAAATTCATAATGGCCATATCTTGTACGGAACGCGGTCTTCGGAATATCTGCCTCCTTTACCTTCAGCTGATGGTACCCCGATCTCAGGTCAATCTTTGAAAAAAACTAAGCTCCCTAGAGCTGATCAAACAAATCATCGATATGAGGCAAAAGATATTTGTTCTTAACAGTGATATTATTCAAGGCTCTATAATCAATGCAAAGTCTCATAGAACCATCTTTCTTTTTAACAAATAAAACAGGAGCACCCCATGGTGATGTGCTAGGTCTAATGAAACCTTTCTCTAATAAATCTTGAAATTGCTCCTTCAACTCTAAAAGTTCAATTTGTGCCATTCGATAAGGGGGTTTTGAAATTGTCTTAGAATCAGGAACTAAGTCAACAATAAACTCAACTTCCCGATCTGGTATTATTCCAGGCAACTCATCAGGGAAAACATCAGGATACTCATTTACCACTGGTACATCATTAATCTGAACAGTTCCTTTATTTTCAACGATGTGTGCAAGGTAACATTCATTTCCATCTTTTACAAGTTTCTCGGCCTCTTGATAAGTTATCAACAGTAAGGGTTCATTCCTGTAAACAAACTGAAAGTCTTTCTGAAAAGAAACTTCTTTATCTCTACAGTCAATCTTAGCATGGTAAATAGAGAGCCAATCCATACCCATGATAACATCAAACTCTACTAGAGGTAGAAAAATATGGGTTGCAAGTAGGTTCTTTCCACAGATAAGGATAAGAAGATTCTTATAAATTCTTTTTGCCTCAAAATTTCCCCCATGTGTTTTTACCAAAAGTTCAGGAGTCATTTATTGAGATGGTATTCCCATTTTACTAGAAAAGGTTTCAGAGATGAAAGAATGTGTAGACCCCGAATCAAACAACACGCTGGCATGATCTGAAAAAACAAAAAAAGTACCTGATACAACTTCATTTGATGGCCCGACATCTGCTGAAGTAGTTGCAAAGGATTTAACCACCCCTTTCTGCTTGTAGTCTAACTGCTTCCCATCACTCAAGCTCTTTGCCGGACACTCATTTTCATAGTGACCCATCTCATTGCACTTATAAAATTTCACTAACTGTAAATCAAATTTGTTCCTACCTTCACCTTGATCCTTTTCAGTGCAATCACGAGCCTTATGTCCCATATTACCACATCGTTAGCACTTTCCATAATTCAGAAGACATTCCCCAGCATGCCTTTTTCCACATTTATCACAAACTGGAAACTTAGTTCTCTTACCATCAGACTTTTTTGAAGAATTCTTACCTTTCTCCTGCCACCTCGGTCTCTTCTTCTGCTGGTTGTTATAGAACACTTGGTCATCGGCAAACTCCATTTCAACCTTCTCAGCACATCGAACAAGCTTTTCATAACTTTTAAACTCACGAGAAGCTAATGCCCTTCGATATTTTGGATTTAATCCTGAGTAAAAATGATTGATTTTACTATCAAGGTCTCGAATAAAATTTGGAGCATACCTTGCCAATCGAGTGAAACTTTCTTCATAGGCAGCCACTGAGTCTTCCTCTTGCCTCAATTCCAAGAATTGTTTTTCCATCCTAAGTCGAAAAGCCTTAGGAAAATACTTCTCAAGAAACATACCTTTGAATTCATCCCAGTCAAGAGCATCAATCTCATCGGCGTCCCTGATATTTTTAACCATAGACCACCACTGATCTGCTTCACCCTCCAAACGGTAAATAGCAAGACTAACCTTTTGATTGTATGAACACCCCATGACATCAAAAATCTTCTCCAGTGCTTTAATCCACCCTTCAGCTAGCACAGGGTCAGATGATCCTCTGAATGATGGTGGATGTTGCCTCATGAAATGTTTCACCACTGACATGTTCCTCTGCGGTTGATCTGGCTGATCTCGTGCATGGATACCACCACCATTTATCGCTTGAGTCAACTGTGCCATTACTGCAACAAACTATTCAGTTCCAATTCCGACCATCTCAGGATGCTGATTCGGAAGGTTATTTCCTTCTGTATGCCTTCCTAGCACTGCTTCCCAGTTTCCTCTGCGGAAAACCATTCTGAACAAACATGTCTTAGATGAAGCAACATGGTAATATTCAAATGCTATATCATTTCAAACAATTTTTTTTGGATAATCATTTAATAGAATTATAACTCCTAAAGTTATCTTAGCCGACCTTTGATACCAACTATAAGGCCCCGGCCTTAAACCTTACTTAATCTTGAGTTATTACAAGATTACACATTGAGGATCTTTTCGGGTTTAGAGTTTTAGAGAATTAGATCATAAAACTTGCATTACATTCCACATATAAACAAAGTGGTTACATAAAGATAGTATTCTTCATTCCCATCAATGGAAACACATTTAAAATAAAACATTGATTATTTCTTGACACTTCCTTGACACTATCATCATATCATGTACCTTTCCCTTGACCTATGAGAAACATTTCAAAAAAACTTGGGATGAGCATAAAAAGCTCAGTATGGGTTATAAAAACATAGAAAGGAAACATGAGTTCATATATACATAAGAATGAAATAATACTTTACCCATAAAACATAGGCACTTTAACATACCTCATAAAATCATGAATAAATCATAGAAATCATAAGACATAAAGGTAACTTGAGGCATTCATAACATTCTTACGTAGGGAGTAACCCTCTTGGTTACGTTTGGAATACCCATCACAATATATTCCCTAAAATCTCTTCGGAGAAACCTTAACGTTTCACTCCTTCGCATTACCCAATGCATTGGAGAGCTATATCGGGCTCACCCACCCTTAGTTTATCATGGAACCACCCGTCTTCATAATAATGCCCAAGAACCATAACATAATCGTATCACATAAAACATGCGTAAAGGAAACATAACATTTCCACATTTCAATCACAAGATATCAATACAACACAAAAAACATTGTGAAAACCATTTTCAATACCAAAATAAAAGAAAAGTAAAACATGGTATTTATTTTTCTTTTAAAAAGAAGGTATGACTTGTAGAGGAAGCCGAAACTCAAATAACGGTCACAACGGCGGAGAAGTCGTTGTCGCGGCATACGTATGACAAAAACATTCTCTTTTGTCATTTAGTAAAACGCTTCGTATAGAAAAGATTCCTTTTGGATAAACGTAAAAGTCAAAGGGGTTTATACACCGTATAAAAGAAGGTTGTGTATAAAACAAATTATGCCTCAATGAAAGGAGATTGAGACGAAGTCCCATACAAAGATCATTTTTAAAATAAAATAGATCTATTATGTGTATTCACTATAATTACACATAAATAAAGTACAAATACAATATAGGACATAATAATATCATGACATAATTTGAAAGTAGGAGATTAACCCAAAGAATGGTAATTGGGTTAAGAAGTTCCCTTACCTCGTATCCGACTTGACCCGACCATTCTTTAATCTCTTGAATAATAAACTTGAGCTAATATCTACTTGCTTAATAACCTTTTTCAATTTAATTATTCCTTTTATACCATGTTATGAACATCATGTAATCATTTAAGTTAATAATGTTTATTTTGTCGGTATTTGGTTCTTAAGTCAAAAATAGACTTCTTACACTTACATGTTGTTAATTTGGTCAAAGGTTCGTTATATCCAGAATGATATTAATTATTTGGATAACATATATATCATATATATTCAGCATATACATGTATTTATAATATTACATCACATTTAGAGGTAAGAAATGAAATGCACCGTTCATGGAGACGGTAAGCCGTACGTACGCATGAACGCTACTTCCATTTCTATTTCGTATTTTCTGGAATGGAATCATAATGATATAAGAGTATATTATAATTCCAGTATAATAAAATATATAATATCATTAACTTTATCCTTTACACATCCCACATATGGTATTAACGAATCAAATCACTTTCAGGGGGCGGTAGTCCGCACTTCCTAAAATGAAGATATCGTGTTTACCCATAATGGGAACCATAAAGGTATGCCCAAAAAGAAAAAAACAGAAGCTTAAGGAAAACATAAACATATTATATATCATATATAAAAAATAGTGACATCATAATGGCCACCTTTGAAGGTGTTAAATGAGTATTGAACAATCATCGTTTCGGGAGGCAGAATTTCGCCATCCAAGGAAACCGTATGTTCTTTCACCATTTGATGTAGTTGTGTGAGAGTGTAGCTCAAATAAATCTTATAAAAAAATTCTAGTATATTGAAGATACTGGTTTTGTTACAAAATAAGTAAATAAAAAGAGGTTAGGGGGTTGGAGAAGCAAAATAAAACAAATGAACATGAGAGAATGAATTACCTTTAAAAGTGTAACTCCTTTTGATTTGAGCCTAAAGGATTCCTTTGAAAGGATTATTCCCAAAGGGAATCCTCTAGGATGAGGAGAGGTATGTGGAGAGAGTAAATGGGCAGGGGTTGGCTGAGCCAAAGGCTTTAGGAGTGTGTGAAATGAGGTAGAGGTGGGGGCCTTTTATAAGAGGAGAGGAGGGGCACTTTTGGAAAGTAAAGAAATATTACTTTATTTGAAAATGTGTTTCGGTTTTAAAAGGTCCCACATTGATATAATTCGTGGATAAGGTGATAAGGGTTATAAATCCACTCATTCAATTGGTTTTGGACATGTGTAGTTCATATATTTTACATTATCTTTCCATTTTATTTAAATCGTCAAATAATGATGTCATCGCTGCATCATTATTATGTCATAAATAATTTAATTTATTTAATGTCTAAAAATTATAAAAAAAATACTATGATGTAGTAAATCTTTTTATATTTCCAATTACTTTTTATAATCAAAAATCTGATCTTTATAACCCTATGTAAAAATTGTTTTCGTAAAACATATTATGTTTGTGTCATTTTTACTTTTACATTAAATAAAAAGTTATTTATGTCATTTCCCAACCAAAGTGTCTCCATGGGGTCCCCAAGTTGACCCATGGCTTGTCTTGGTCGGCCATGACACAACCAATGAGGATAGGACATGTTTCAATCTCATATTATTTTATTAAAGCATTATTTTTACCTTAAACTACACTAATTACCACTAATCGCGATTAAGAACTTAATAAGTTACTATTCACCAAAAAATTATTATAATCTCATTGAACCACATTTTACTTCTTAATGACAACCATGTATGTCGGATTTTTTAAATTCAAAACACAATGATGGAAAAATTTCATTTAAACGGAAAATCAGTCTTTATAAGTACCACTTAGTGGTTTCACTATTCATCAAAAATTGAAGTTTTTCAGAAAATTACCAAAAATTCACCCTAAGATATATTTGATATTCCAAATTCAAAAATGAAGTCTATTTTACAAAATTCAAAACATATAAGTCACATTAATTAATTTAATAATTAATTCCCGCTGTTAGAGCAAATAGCGTGTTTTTATGAAACAATAAGTATCAAAAGATTGACACTTGTTGAAGTCCAATTTCAAAGTGAAATTGATTCCAATGACCACCATTGGATTAAATGGTAAAAATATATTCATATTACACATTAAGTCCAATTCAAAAGATAATCTAATCATATAAATAAATTAGATTAAAAAGCAGTTTTGATGTAAAATGCAGTATTTTTCACTATTCATTAAAAAATGAACATTGTCAGAAAAATACCAAAAATTCACACAAAGTAAATTTTGATGTCCCAATAATAAAGAATAAGTTTATTTTGACAAAAATAGTTTATAAAATTGTCAAAAGATATATTTAAAAAAGGTTTTCCATCATAAGGCAGTAAAACAATCTTTTAAGAATATTAGTGTATTCCATGCTTAAGATTGAATTTATTTTCATTTTAAGCCTCTAAAACACTATATTAATCATTAATAGACATAGATAAAAATATCTATTATTCATTACTTACTTGGGATGTTACAGTAATAATATATGAAAAACACTAAAGGGTACACAGTACACAACAAACTGTTTTATGCACATGGTGATTAGGTTCTCTGGTAATTTACTTCTATTATCATTATATATAGGGTAAAACTACATGACCTGTACATTTATGTTCATGGAATGTAGCCTCATGTTCTAATATGGTGTGTACTCAAACACACCACATGTCATGTAATAGTACATGATGTGTACATCTAACTTACACACTATGCACACTGATCTAGGTGGATGGGTGTGCACTCCAGTACACACCATGTCTATTAAGTTTTAAAGGATTAGTGTATGATCCTAAGAAGTGGGAAAAAATAGGAAGGATCTATCTTTGATAGAATTAACACAAGAAGGAAATGAAAAAAACCTAAAAAACAGTGTACTTGGTTGTTTTTTGTTGAAAATTTATTCTTTAAAGAATGATTGATGATGATTACCAAATAAATAGATAGAGGCCTCTTGGATCTGAGGGGATTACACGAGTCTTTAGATCTAGGAACGTTTCTTGAGGATACCTAAATTTAGAAGGGGTTCTAGCACCTTCACCCAGTGATAAACCATGACTCGGGTGGAAGAGAGTATCTGAGAGGCTTTCATACAATCAATTATGCCCCGAAAAGGGATCCATTACCTTTATATAATTATCCAAAACACATTTTATTTAATTAAACATGTAATCCATATTCAACATATCATGTGAATATGTTACTTCCTATTGTAGGAACCCATTTAACCCATTAAATGTATATGTAAGATATAATAAATATATTCCTAATAGTTTGGTAACTGAAAAAAAATTTATGAGAAAGAGGTGGTAGATTCATGCACTCATTCTATATTTAATTGGGTATAATCTATATGTATCATAAACATATTATTTTTAGGAACATCCAACAATCTCCCACTTTCACTAAAATCTATAATGACTTTTTTCTAAACGTCACAACCCTTTTTGAAACCATCCAAACCTCCTTTTGGATATAATTTTATCAAAATCTTTTCATTTTAGAATAATTTTTTTTTCCAAAACTCAATAATTATTCCAAGGCCTAATTGTGAGACCTTTAAGTCCTTAATTTCATTAAAAAAATATGAAATATTGATTTTATAGATGTAAGCAAAGAGTGGTCTCTAGAAAAACATCATTGGTACTAAAGATACAAAGGTGTCTGGTGTGATCTCTATCAAACATAATCATATCTTTATATGAACATATACACCACAAGATGTATCATATAAATCATATGTACACATATATAATCACTTTTTCCATGACATCGTGTGGCCACTAGACATGGAACATGTCAATATAGTATTTTCCATCTCATTTTTTTGATTATCTAAAAAAGACTAACCAAGTAGATGAATACATCATATTTCATTAATCTTACATATGATTATATCACATTATCATCATCTTAGTAGCTGAACACATCTTATGAAACTCAACTAAGCATGAACATTAATTTAATTAGTCTAATTAAATCAAGGTCTTGATGTATTTACCCACCATACAAGTGAAAAAATGCACATTGGTCATGCTCTAATCAACAATTTGATTATCAAAATTCCCAAACACCCCCTAATTAGCTAAGTTTTTTTGACTTGCATACATATGGTGTCAAATTATAAAGGTTAACAAGCTCGGTGTCTCTCCAAAATTAGGTAAAAATGAATGATACTAAGCACACAACCCTATGTATATTGATTACCATATGACATTCCATGAGATATACTTTGATGAGTCAGTACAGGTAATAAGTATCTAATTATTACCTTGATAATACATTATTTATATCTCATATACAACCATTTCTAACAATTATAAGAATATATTCATTCTAAACTTAATATATTATCACAATCCATTATATTATATGATGATCATCGATTATGTATATTTCAAAGTCATACTTTGATGGGATATTATCATTTTTCCATTTATGTAAAGTAAATTGGAACACACACATGATTGAATGATAAACATAGATTTACTTTATTATAAAATAATGATACATTTACAACTGTTATATCCAATATATCATGTGTTTAAAACTCGTAGATTTTACATGAACCTCATTTTGTAGTTTCAATAATGTTTTGGTTAACTTATTTCATCTATATAAAATTTCTTCCAAATCTCTACACGACCACCTGATAAAATTATCCAAATAAATTTATAGGGTGTATCCTCTATGAATTAAGCTAGTTTGAATAATGGAGGGATATAAGAATAATATTACAAATTTCAACATTGTTAAAATATTCAAAATAATTTTCTTTATAACATCAAATGTTAACTTCCATTGTCTACTTAAAACTCTTTCTAATCTTAACACCATCACCATCCTTGGAAAATATTCCATAAAAAATCTTCCATGAAATAAATGTAACTATTTATATTGTTACAAAATTATATATCCTAATCTTATTTAGGAAATTTTTACGTTCAATTTAATATGGAAACTAAATGTATCTCTTTACACTTCTATTTACTATCACACCTAAAGAACTTTTAGGATATCAAATGTAATTCACTTAGTAAATTTGATGGCATAATCATTTAGTAAATAGTGATATTCATTTTCTTACAGAAACTAAATGAATCTCTTTATATTTTCTTTTTTTTATCACATATCCTAAACCCTTAGTATATTAAGTGAAGAATCACATAATCTTAGATTTGAACAATATTTTTTAACTTTGAACTTCTCAAAGTTGAAAAATATTCCCACTGGTCTCTTAGATATTAAATTCTTTCTCAGAATGTTTTTTAAGATTAAACACACAATTATTTATGTTAGGAAATAATTCTTATTTTCTTTTAGTATGAATATTTAACAAATAAGCTATTATTTCCATATCTCATATAATATTCTATTTTTAGTTAAATTTCAATGAAAATAATATTATTATTTAAAATATGACACTTGTGAGATACGAGAATAATTTCCCACATATTTTAACAAATAACTAGATTAAAACTCTTATCCTTGTTTATTTTCTAAAACATGTGACAGAATCTGATGAATCACAAACCAATTGTATACAATTAAACACCTCATTTTTTTCATAACATATTTTTTTAAGAAACACTATCCATTATTACATAAGATAAGTAAGACGGAGATAAGAATAATTTAGTTATATTTATCTAATATTTCATTACATATAAATATCCACTATTGAAACTATTTTATTCATCATTTAAATGAAAATTACAAGCTCTATCAATTGTTTCCTTGATTTTGAACTTAGACATATTTAAAACACTTGTAAAATATAAATTTGGTATCACATACCCTTAAAAATCATAAAATCAATTTTTATAATATTGATACATGATATTGATTTTCCATGGAGTCTCTAAACTCAATCATTTATTCTATATAATTCCCTTATATGGAAATATTTCTCCACATTCTTGTTAACTCAAGGTTTCAGTCACCTTCCTTGAATTCTAGAAGAAAAAATGTTAGATAATTTAACTAACTTTTTTTCTTCCTATTTGAAAATTTTCTAATTTATATTGTAAACATACAGATAAAACCCAGAAATCATATTCCTCAGTTCATGTTTTCTTAACACTTTGAAAAAATAGGGTCAATATTTATTAAAATCACCCACATTGTCAAAAAATTTCCATGGATAACAACATATTAAATTCCTTAACCAGAATAAGTATTTAGGAAACCTTTAATCTCTCCAAGTCATTAACATTCTCAATCATATTGAGTGTATGAGACTAAATTTCCTTAGGAAAACATTCATATAATTTCATTGAAAATATAAGTGAATCATTTTATTTTCCTTATAAGAATCTGTATTCACATGTTCAATAAATTCAATAGTTTGTTTATATTGGAAGGTATTTCCTATACACATAGAATATCTCTTAAGAAAATTTATTTAAGTCACCAGTCTTACCAATTTATTATATTAAGTTTATCCTAAACAAGGATTAATCTCAAAGTTAAGATTGGTGGTGATGATGATATGTATATACAATAGAAGATTTTATCATATGAGTATCAATTTTTATATCTTTTCATGAAGTATTTTTAATAAAAATCATCCCACTAAAAATTATAACCCATACATCATATCCATTTTGTGATCCATGATTCCTATTTCACTAAGAAATGTGTACACTATGTAATTTCTATCACAACTTATTTATTTATGTAGGGAAACATCCCAATCATAATAGTTATGATTCTTGAATAGTTGAGTAGATATATCTTTATAAAAATCCATCATGTGGAAATAATCAACTCTATTCACATGGTAACCTAGTCATATTTGGGTCTCTTGGCTAGTGTAACCCAAATAAAATCCCAAGGAATGGATGAAAAATGACAATCTAGGGGGAACATAGCTATGGAATGACTTATCTAAGGATGTTACAGTGTCACTCATCACTTTCTTGTCTTAAAAAAGTTATTCATTGTGCATGTAGCTATGTTATGACCTTCCCATTTAGATGATAGAGGTATTTAAACCTTCCACTTTGTAATGAATCTTACACTTAGTACTTGAAAACTTTTCTTTTGAAGTCCCAACAATTTAATTTAAATCATATGCATATTAAATTCATAACTATTGTATCTTAAATAATATTTATCATCTCATGTATTACACATTTATGTATTAATGATTATAATGATCTAGTTTTGTAACCTCTGTTCCATCAACCAAATTAATGTGTTCACATGTAAAGACCCGTAAAATTCAAGGAAATTTTTTTCTTAATTAGCTTGGGAATTTTACAAGAACGTAGTTTCTGACGCTACCTGATTCCGAGGCCCGGTGTACCCGAAATCATTTTCTGAAGTTTGGCTCGGGTACGTTCGGTGAACAAACGAGCGGGGTTTTCTAACTTTTGAACCGGTGCTCGGAATCGAATTCTGAGGGCACCGATGGAATTACAGCGCCGATATTTGCTTATAAACGCCATTTCCGGAGTTGCATTTGCTCAGGTGTGGTTTTTAATTTTTGGGGTTAAGTTAAGAAAATAAAATAAAGTGGTGCGACAACTTTATTTTATTTCACTTAAAGCCACTTAAATCCACTGAAATCCACTTAAGATAAGTTGAAGCAGATAGGGTGGAACAAAAAATATCCTACCTTATTGGTAGGATATTTGTGAGATGGGGCCCACATGAGCCCCACCGTTTCTTTTCCTCTAAGTAACGCACCCGTGAAAACCCCTTTTAAATGAAAGTCAACCGATGCGTTTTCTTAAACTCTTAACACCCCTATTAATTGGACAGTTAAGTTGTTACCATTAATTCACCGAATTAATGGTTCGTTTCTTAACTTGTTTTTCAAACTGTTGGAATAATAATAAAATAAGCCCAACACACATTTTTCTTGGGTGCGGATTGTTGAGAGGATTTGGAGAAACTCTATCTTCTTCCTCCTTCGCAAAGAACACGAAGAACGTGAAGAATGCGTAGAACGCGAAGAACACTGACCTTCTATGAAAGGCGACGAAGAACGCCGAACCCTCATAGATCGATGACACGACGCCGTGTACCACGACGCTGATGATTCTCCTCCCGCGACGTTCTTCTGCGACAATCCTTCCCCGCGACAATCTTTGATCAACACCAATTGAGGTAGGGGATTACAGATCTTTTAAATTTCCTTTTTGTATTTTATCCTCAACATAGATTTAATTCGTGAAATTAAATCTGTGTGTTTTCTTTAACCCTCGGAGATCGTCGACGCGACGCCGTGTACCGCGACGACGCGACGCCCCCTTCCGCGACGCGACGATCCTCTTCTTCCGCGACGGTCATTTCCGTGAAGAAATCTCGTCTGAAGACAACAACGAAGTATGGGTTTGTTTGGTTTAAATATTTGTGATTTATAACCACAACGTATGATTAAAATTGTTGTGAGACTTTTAAAACCGCTAACGCGGTGGGTGCGGACTAACGAACAAGTCCGAACCCACCGCCCCTTTCGTTCTTGGTGTGCGAAATGGCGGACGTCGACAAAGCAGGCCGGACGGGCGACGCGGGGTCCTCGCAGTGAAGTACGGACCCCTGGAGGACCTTTGGCGAAGACGGTGTGAATGTTCGACCACCGGAACTCGTCCGGTGGTCCGCAGAGCGTCCTGCCGGCGGGCCATGCCGGCACGGCGGCGAAAGGTGGCGGTGCCCAGTGCAACGCCGTGGAGAACTGCTGCGGCTGAAGCCACCGTGGTAGCAGCGCGGTCCCGCGACCGCGCGGGACCAGAGGAGCACAGTACGTGGCGGCCCGGCCATGTCCGCTGGTAAGGGCTGCCCCACGCGGGGCCGCGGTTCTCTTACACAGGGCAGCATGCCCCCTGCTCTGCTCGGCCGTAACCGGCCGAGCCGACCCGCCGACCGGGCCAGGTCGCCCCCAGGCCGGGCTGGGCCACCCTGGCTAGGCCGGGCCGCGCCGACCGGGTCGGACCCGGACCCGGGTCGGGTCAACCCGGTTCGGGTCGTCCCAGGGGGGGTTGGTCCGGGTCGGTCCGGGCCCAGACCTCCGTTTTCGGACCTTTTTGGTCTTTTCCCATAACTTGAGCTGCGGGCCTCCGATCGACTCACCGTTAACGGAGATGCGATCCTTGGATCGAGACAGTCGTTTCGGTATATTGCACTCAAGGTTTCGGAGTACTTTGGGTTTGGCCGGGGTGGTCTGTACACAAAACCAACCGGGCCCTCGGAGTGGAAACGCTCATATCTTGAGCTACGGACGTCCGATTGATGTGTCGTCGACTTTGTTGGATTCCTCTAAGTGAGAGAGATCTTTTGGATTACTCCGCCCGATGTTTGGACGCAGGTGGAGTACGGTCGGGTTGGTTTTGCTTTAAAAACCAACCGGGGCCCTGGAACGAAAAAGCCAATAACTCTCAGACCGGGCATCCTATTGACGCGCCGTCTGCGACGTTGAGTTCCGGTTGTCGATACGGAACTTTTGGATACATCAACTCTGGACTATGTGTCAGTTGATGTATCAGCCTCTCGGCTCGTGGAGTGGACCCTCCTGAACGAGCTTGCTGTGTGCGGGAACCCTAGTGCTGGCTACAACTGCGACGATGACGATTGTGCAGAGATCCTCAGTGGATTCGACGACGACGACTACAACACTCAGTGATACTACGTGGGTCAGTGCTACAGATCTTGTGTTGGTCCGATCCTGTGTGGGTCAGCGCTCAGCGGTCCTGTGTGGGCCAGCGCCTACAGATCCTGTGTGGGTCCGATCCTGTGTGGGTCTTTGCGGGGGTTAGTTACCTATCTATCCTTTGTGGGTCAGATCCTTTTTGGGTCATTGCGGGGGTTTGTACCTATCGATCCTTTGTGGGTCCGATGACTTAGATGAATCAGTGGCAATACCTGATCATCTCTATCGTCAAACGAAGAAGTATACCTGTGTGAGATGAATCCTGTTTTGCTTTCCTTTGTGGATTGTGTTGTGCTATCCTGTTTGGATTTACGTTTTGCTTTGCTGTGTGGACTCGGTTGTACTTGGGCTCGGATGTTGGAGCCGAACGAGAATTGATGACTTAGGTATATGTATGGGCATATACCTAAGCAGTGTCGAATGTTATTTCACGATTGTATATTTTCTTTGTGGTTTATCCTTTTTGGATTCTGGGAGACCTTCAGGGGTCTCGGGGTCCCTACTGAGTATCTTATACTCACCCCTACACGGGCTATGCCCGTACTACATTGTGTTGGTTGCAGACGACGGACATCGCTGATCGTGGTTGAGGCTTGCGGAGTAGGATGGTACCTGGAGGTAAACCACTGGGCGGGACGTACTCGAAGTGGACGGCAGGACCCTAGGAGCTGTGGAGGCCATCTGTACCCACCCTTCAGGTGGGACTTCCCGTGGACGGTTCGACACTGTGGATTTACTTTTCAGTTGCTGTTTTCTCTTTCCAGGTGTACTTTACTTTCAGTTTGGGTTTGTATACTGGCCCACTTACTTTTCCGCACTTACTGTTGTACTCAGTTTTTACTTAGTGTTTACTTCTACTGCTTGCTTGCTCTGTGGTGTTTGTTTACTTTACAAAGGCAATGCCTTCCCTTTTTACCGGGAATTATGCCTTGGTGCTAGTCGGCATCCCCAGGCCTATGGAAGGCGAGCTTGGGGTAGTCACGGCACGGGCCCCGAGGACGGGTCATGACAAATTGGTATCAGAGGAGTTTGGTTCTACCGCAGAACTTGGGACTCTGATCTTTTCTTTGTGAAGCAATAGTGTTAAGCGTATTGGGTGTGGTTATCAGTTCAGGGAGTCCAGTGTTGGTGCGGCGGCCGACGTATCTGTACACCCGGACCCTGACTTCTGATTTCCGACTTAATGCACGGAAACATTGATTGCATGTGTGTTTCATGTTTTCTTTGTGATTAGTTTGTGTCAGCTCACTAGGTATACTGTTCTGACCGTGGCGCACCTATTTCCTTTTCAGGATGGCCCCATGATGACAGCTAGCTAGGGTTCCAAGAGTTGAGTGTGACGACAGCCCACCGAGCAACGAGGCCTCTGTACAGGGCCCTTTGACAGTTGAGGCACCGACGGTACCTCTACCCGCCGAGCCACCGATGCTTCCAGCCCCAGCCGTTGACGATGCACGTCGCCTTAGTGCACTGTACAAGTTCCATCACCAGCGACCGCCCAGGTTCCACAGGGAGACGGACCCCCAGGCAGCCGAGGACTGGCTGGAGGCAGTGGTACGAGTTTTTCGGTTAGTGAGGACACCAGCAGACCTCATGGTGATCCTCGCAGCAAGCCTACTGCACGCAGAAGCGGGCCGATGGTGGAGCTTGATGCTCCATGTGCACGATGAGGCATCTCTTATCTGGATGGAATTTGAGAGCCTCTTCCACTCAGAGTTCGTCCCTTCCACCCTCCGTGCGGTGCGCATCCAGGAGCTTCTTCAGCTGCGGCAGGGCAGCTTGACGGTTGCCCAGTAATCGGCGAGATTTTCCGATCTCTCGTGCTACTCGACAGACATGGTACAGGACCCATTATTCCAGGCCCGGACCTTTGTGCATGGTTTAATACATGAGATCAGGGCATCACTGATCTCCCTCAGCATTCCGACTCAAGCAGGAGTACTGGAGCGAGCCCTTTTGATCGAGAGCTTTCTTGCTGAGCCTTCATCAGCGCCGAGACCTACCGCAGAGCGGCACGTAGCAGAGTATTCTATAGCAGGCAGTCGACGGATGACTCATGGGTCCAGGAAGACCAGAGCCTCACATAGACGACCTCAGGACACTGGCTCAGCAGTGCGAGGAACAAAGCGTGGAGCCAGTCTTTCGAGAGGAAGGCAGTGCTACACATGCAACGAGCAGGGCCACATGACTCGTGACTGCCCGACCCACCGTGCCGAGGAGCAGCAGACGGTTGAGGGGCCACCCAGGCAGAGGCAGAGGGTCGACCGTGGCGGTCCGCAGGGAGCAGGCAGACGAGGCAGAGGAGCTGGACGAGCAGCAGGTGGTGGGCGATGCTTTGAGGCTCTACCACCACCACCACCAGGAGGTCCACCCCGGCCACCGGGAGCTGGCGGGCAGAGACAGGCACAACTCCAGGCAGCAGAGGCTTACGACCACGGTGTGCCCGAGAGGATTCGAGGTACTATCTATGTCTATTCCACCCTTGTTGCATTTCTTATAGACACAGGAGAGAGTCATTATTTCATAGCCGCCGCCTTTGTTCGGAGCTCGGAGATTCCGACAGAGCCATTGGCTCGATCCTTATGGCTAGAGACTCCTACGAGAGCAGACTCGAAGATTACGCACTGGTGCCGGTAGTGTGAGATTACTCTAGGAGGCGAGAGCTTCGGCTGGGATCTTCTTGTAGCGGCGTCGAGGCCTTACGACGTCATCTTGGGCATGGATTGGTTATCTACAGTCCATGCACATATTGACTGTATTAGGCACAAGGTGCGATGTGTACGCACCGACGGGAGGAGGTTCACCTTCACCAGTGAGAAGGGAGCCTTTGCAGCACAGGATGGACTTCCGCAGAGGAGAGGACAACCCATCACTCATCAGTTGGCTAACCTCATCCTAGGAGCAGTTGACGTGCGGAGTCCTGGTTTTCCTACAGTGGTGGATCAGTATGTGGACGTCTTTCCCGATGACGTTATAGGGATAGCTCATCACAGAAAGGTAGACTTTTATATTGATATATACCCCGAGACAGCCCCGATATCCACTCCAGCATATCAGATGGCCCCCGTTGAGCTTCGAGAGCTACGGGTACAGTTGGAGGACTTGCACGACAAGAGATTCATCCGACCCAGTGTTTCACCCTGGGCTTCCCCAATTTTGTTCGCCAAGCAGGCGGATAGGAGCTTGAGACTTTGTGTTGACTATCATCGCCTGAACCAGGTGATAGTGAGGAACAAGTATCCGCTACCGAGGATTGATGACCTCTTCGATCATCTCAAGTGAGCACGATGGTTCTCAAAGATAGACCTCAGGTCAGGCTATCATCAGCTCAGAGTTTGGGACGAGGACGTGCAGAAGACGACCTTCAGATGTCGGTATGGCCTCTATGAGTTCTTGATTATGCCATTCGACATAACCAATGATCCAGCGGTGTTCATGGGCCTCATGAACAGGATTTTTCAGCCATACCTCGATCGATTTGTCATGGTCTTCATCGACGACATTTTGATTTACTCGACCACTGAGGAGGAGCACGCCTACCACTTGCGTGTTGTGCTAGACACACTCCGAGAGCACCAGCTTTATGGAAAGCTCTCAAAGTGTTAGCTATGGATACGCGAGGTCCACTTCTTGGGGCACGTCATCTCTGAGGTGAGAGTTGTAGTGGATCCTGCGAATATTGAGGCAGTGCAAGCTTGGGAGATACCCAAGAGCGTGAAGGAGGTGGAGAGTTTCTTGGGACTAGCTGGATACTACCTAAGATTTGTGCCAGACTTCTCCAGAGTTACGACACCACTCTACGATATGACGAAGAAGGGTAAACCCTTTGTGTGGTCAGACAGATGTCAGTAGAGCTTCCAGGAGTTGAGAAAGAGATTGACCAGCGCACCTATCTTGAGGTTGCCGGAGGAGGGAGTAGGGTACGTAGTTTACTACGATGCATCAGGGACCGGACTCGGATGTGTCCTGATGCAGTATCAGGTAGTGATCACTTATGGATCACGTTAGTTGAGGCCGCATGATCAGAACTACACTACCCATGACCTGGAGTTAGCATCATTGGTCTTCACTCTAAAGACATGGTGACACTATCTGATGGGCGAGCGCTTTACAGTCTTTTCTGACCATCAGAGTCTCAGGTACATCTTTTCTTAGAAGTACCTGAACCTGAGATAGTGGCGTTGACTCGAGTTCCTCCAGGACTATGACTTTGAGATAATCTATACTCCTAGGAAGGGGAACGTGGCAGCCGATGCTCTCATCAGGAGGACAGACATTCAGCTACTTGAGGAGGCGACAGAGCAGCTAGCCGCCTTGCAGATATCCATCATGGATAGAGATGGGACATCTTTCTTTCAGTCTCTCACAGTCACCCCTCCACTACTGCAGCGGGTCAGAGAGGCACAACGTGGGGACGCTGATTGTGAGACGCGGCGTGCACATATATCTCAGGATAGGCACCTGATGATTTCTCCTTTTCATAAGAGCACGACGTCCTTTCCAGAGGACGTACCTTGGTACCAGTTGCTTTACGGGAGGAGGTGCTGATAGAGTTTCACACTTCTCTTTTGGCGGTACGTCCTGGAGTGGCGAAGATGTACCGGGATCTCAGACAACAGCAGTGGTGGCCGAGCATGAAGAAGGCTGTGGCAGAGTTCGTTTCTCGATGCCTCACCTACCAGTAGGTGAAGGCAGAGCACCAGGTACCAGCAGTCTTGGTACAACCCTTGGAGGTACCAGAGTGGAAGTGGGATGGGATATCTATGGACTTCGTGACTGGACTTCCACGCACTTATAGAGGTTGCGACTCCAGTTGGGTGATTGTCAACCGACTCACCAAGTCGGCTCACTTCTTACCCATCAGAGAGCAGGGCTCAGTGGAGAGCTTGGGACATCTCTACATTCAGGATATTGTATGGCTTCACGGTGTGCCATCATCCATCGTCTTCGATCGAGATGCTCACTTTACTTCCCAGCTTTTGAAGGGGTTGCAGGAGGCGTTCAGGACGCAGCTACATATGAGCACCGGATTTCACCCTCAGACGGATGGTCAGACGGAGAGGACCATTCAGACTCTCGAGGATATGCTCCGGGCATGTGTCCTCGACTTTGGTCGCAGTTGGGAGGACCACCTACCCTTGGTGGAGTTTGCGTACAACAACAGATACCACTCCACCATCAGTATGGCACCGTAAGAGGCGTTGTACGACCGACCTTGCAGATCTCCTTTGTGCTGGATAGACCCGGAGGAGTAAGCACTTGTGGGACCAGAGATGGTCCGAGCCACGACAGAGAAGGTCCATGTCATCCAGGAGCAGATGAGGACAACTCAGAGCCGGCAGAAGTCTTATGCTGACAGGAGGTAGATGCCACTAGAGTTCGAGGATGGCGACCACGTCTTCTTACGTGTCTCACCTCGATGTGGTTTACGGAGATTTGGCCGAGGCGTAAAGTTGTCTCCAAGCTTCATCGGACCATTCCAGTTCCTCAGCAGGATTGGTGAGGTGGCTTATCGCCTGGCTCTACCACCTCAGTTGCACCGGGTGCACGACATCTTCCACGTATCTCAGCTGAGGAGATACGTGCACGACCCGATGCATATCATTGACCATGGGGAGCTAGACGTTGATGATGGGGCAAATTTTGCGGAGGTCTCGGTGGAGATCAAGGATCGACAGGAGCGGGTCCTACGTGGATGATCGATTCCTCTTGTGCATATTAGATGGCAGCACCTGAACGTCCAACAGAGCACTTGGGAGCAGGAGGCTCAGATGCGTGCTCAGTACCCACTTTTGTTTCCCTAATTTATGATTTATCTTTACGGGGACGTAAAGCCCTGAGGTGGGAGTGATGTAAAGACCCTTAAAATTCAAGGAAAGTTTCTTCTTAATTTTCTTGGGAATTTTACAAGAACGCAGTTTCTGACGGCACCTGATTCCGAGGCCCGGTGTGCCCAGAATCATTTTCCGAAGTTTGGCTCGGGTACGTTCAGTGAACGAATGAGCAGGATTTTCTAACTTTTGAACTGATGCTCGGAATCGAATTCCAAGGGAACCGATGGAATCACAGTGCCGATATTTTCTTAGAAACTCCATTTTCGAAGTTTCGTTTGCTCGGGTGTGGTTTTTAATTTTTGGGGTTAAGTTAAGAAAATAAAATAAAGTGGTGTGACAACTTTATTTTATTTCACTTAAAGCCACTTAAAGCCACTTAAATCCACTTAGGCTAAGTTGAAGCGAATAGGGTGTAACCCAAAATATACTACCCTCTTGGTAGGATATTTGTGAGATGGGGCCCGCACGAGCCCCACCATTTCTTTTCCTCTAAGTAACGCACCCGCGAAAACCCCTTTTAAATGAAAGTCAACCAATGCATTTTCTTAAACTCTTAACGCCCCTATTAATTGGACAGTTAATTTGTTACCATTAATTCACCGAATTAATGGTTCGTTTCTTAACTTGTTTTTCAAACTGTTGGAATAATAATAAAATAAGACCAACACATTTTTTTCTTGGGTGCGGATTGTTGAGAGGATTTGGAGAAACTCTATCTTCATCCTCCTTCGCGAAGAACACGAAGAATGTGAAGAACGTGAAGAACACCGGCCTTCGATGAAAGGTGAAGAAGAACGCCGAACCCTCGAAGATCGACGACGCGACGCCGTGTTCCGCGACGCCGACAATTATCCTCCCGCGACATTCTTCTGTGACAATCATTTCCCGCGACAATCTTCGATCAACACCGCTTGAGTTATGGGATTACGAATCTTTTAAATTTCCTTTGTGGATTTTATCCTCAACATGGATTTAATTCGTGAAATTAAATATGTGTGTTTTCTTTAACCCTCGGAGATCGTCGACACGAAGCCGTGTACCGCGGCGACGTGATGCCCAATTCCGCGACGCGACAATCCTCTTCTTCTGGGACAGTCATTTCCGTGAAGAACTCTCGTCCGACGACAACGACGGAGTAGGGGTTTGTTTGATTTAAATCTTTGTGATTTATACCCGCAATGTATGATTAAAATTGTTGTGAGACTTTTAAAACCGCTAACGCGGTGGGTGCAGACTAACGAACAAGTCCGAACCCACCGACCCTTTCGTTCTTGGTGTGTGAAATGGAGGACGTCAACAAAGCATGCCGCACGGGCGACGCGGGGTCCTCGCAGTGAAGGACGGACCTCAGGAGCACCTTTGGCATAGACGACGTGAATTTACGACCACCGGAACTCGTTCGGTGGTCCGCGGAGCGTCCCGCCGGCGCGCCACCATGGAGAACCGCCGCGGCTGAAGTCGCGGCGGTAACAGCGCGGTCCCGAGACCGTGCGGGACCAGAGGAACACGGTACGCGGCGGCCCGGCTATGTCTGCTGGCAAGGGCGACCCCACGCGGGGCCGCGATTCTCTCACGCGGGGGCAGCACGCCCCCCGCTCCGCTCGGCCGTAACCGGCCGAGCCGACCCGCCGACCGGGCCGGGTCACGCCCAGGCCGGGTCGGGTCGACCCGGTTCGGGTCGACCCAGTGGGGTTGGGCCGGGTCGGTCCTGGCCTAGACCCCCGTTTTCGGACCTTTTCGGTCTTTTGCTCATAACTTGAGCTGCGGGCCTCCGATCAACGCACCGTCAGTGGAGATGCGATCCTTGGATCGAGAAGGTCGTTTCAGTATATCGCAATCAAGGTTTCGGAGTACTTTGGGTTTGGCCGGGTTGGTTCGTATACGAAACCAACCGGGCCCTCGGAGCGGAAACACTCATATCTTGAGCTACGGACATTCGATTGACGTGCCGTATACATTGTTGGATTCCTCTAAGTGAGAAGAATATTTTGGCTTACTCTGCCCGAGGTTTGGACGTAGTTGAAGTACGGTCGGGTTGGTTTTGCTTTAAAAACCAACCGGTCCCCTCGAACGAAAAAGCCAATAACTCTCAGACCGGGCGTCCGATTGACGCGCCGTCTGCGACGTTGAGTTCTTGTTGTCGATATGGAACTTTTGGATACATAAACTCTAAACTATGTGTCAGTTGATGTATCAGCCTCTCGGCTCGTGGAGCGGACCATCCCGAACAGGGTTGCTGTGTGCGGGAACCCTAGTGCTGGCTGCGACTGCGACAACGACGACTGTGCAGAGATCCTCAGTGGATCCGACGACGATGACTACAACACTCAGTGATCCTACATGGGTCAGTGCTATAGATCCTGTGTGGGTCCGATCCTGTGTGGGTCCGATCCTGTGTGGGTCATCGCTCAGCGGTCCTTTGTGGGCTAGCACCTACAGATCCTGTGTGGGTCCGATCCTGTGTGGGTCTTTGCGGGGGTTAGTTACCTATTGATCCTTTGTGGGTCATTGTTGGGGTTAGTACCTATCAAATCTTTGTGGGTCTGACGACTTAGATGAATCAGTAGCAATACCTGATCATCTCTATCGTTATACGAAGAAGTATACCTGTGTGAGTTGAATCCTGTTTTGCTTTCCTTTGTGGATTGTGTTGTACTATCCTGTGTGGATTTACCTTTTGATTTCCTGTGTGGACTGGGTTGTACTTGGGTTCGGATGTTGGAGCCGAATGAGAATTGATGACTTAGGTATATGTATGGTCATATACCTAAGCAGTGTCGAATGTTACTTCGCGATTGTATCTTTCCTTTGTGGTTTATCCTTTGAGGATTCTGGGAGACCTTCGGGGGTCTCGGGGTCCCTACTGAGTAGCTTATACTCACCCCTACATGGGCTATACCCGCACTACATTGTGTTGGTTGCAGACGACGGACATCGCTGATCGTGGTTGAGGCTTGCGGAGTAGGACAGTACCTGGAGGTGGGCAATTGGGCAGGACGTACTCGGAGTGGACGGCAGGACCCTAGGAGCTGTGGAGGCCATCTTTACCCACCCTTCAGGTGGGACTTCCCGTGGATGGCTCGACACTGCGGATTTACTTTTCAGTTTCTGTTTTCTCTTTCCAGTTGTACTTTACTTTCAATTTGGGTTTGTATACTGGCCCACTTACTTTTCCGCACTTATTGTTGTACTCAGTTTTTACTTAGTGTTTACTTCTAATGATTGCGTGCTCTGTTGTGTTTGTTTACTTTACAAAGGCAATGGCTTCCCTTTTTACCGGGAATTACACCTTGGTGCTAGTCGCCAGCCCCTGCCCTATGGAAGGCGGGCTTGGGGTAGTCACGACACGGGTCCCAAGGACAGGTCGTGACATCACAACACATTCGTATGTAACTATTTACAAAACCCACACGTCTATGTTATTTACCCAAAAACAGAATCCAAGTATATTTATATATATTTGAATGGATCAAATGCATAAGGTACATGAAATTTTCATGTAAGGTCATACATTAAAATGATATTGATAAACTCTACATGATTAAGCCTAGAGTGATAGATATCCAACCCCTTTACCTTTTTAAATAAGCCATAAGCCTCTAGGTCGGTGATTAGTCCAACCTCAAGTCCTTCTCCCCGAGGAGAATTTACTTAGGAGAGAATTCAATTCATAATATCTCTAACACCTACTGTAAAAAAACTATATTCAATAATTATTTTTAAGCTTATAAATATAAAAACAAACCAAGGTCATGGTAGATAAAAAACTAAAATTTATGGAGTCTCTCCTAGTATGTAATGAAAGGCAATATCTCCTAGAAGTAATTTATCATATAAATAAGGCACTTACATTATTCAAATTCTATGAATTTTTTTATACATGAATGAAGTAAGGAATAATTATTAAATAAATGAAAATTTCATAAATTTAAATATGAGAACATTTTATGAATTATTCATAAATAAAATATTATTATAAAAACTTTTATAATTAAGCTAATCAATATGAAACTTCCATAATATTGGTTGTAAATACTTTACATCCACTTTCAATATGAACTATTTCATATCATGAATTATATGGAATATATATATCTAATATTTTATGAATTAGCAATATTTTATAACTTAATTCATATTATATAATTTTTATATAATCTAAATATCATATAATATTCACTATTTAAACCTTTGATAAAATCAATCATCAAAACACTATTTAAGAGGTCTAAAGAATATCTCAACTAAGACATCTTTTAATTCAAATAATTCAAATTAATTATGAGCAATTCATAATTTTAAATATAAAAACTTTATATTTTGGCCATATTTTTTTTAATTTTGAACTCTTTATAAATTACCCTTATGATTTCTAGATAAGAACATTATTTATTAATGACAAGTTATTCCATATAATAAGTAAAATTTATTTTCAGATATCAATATTTAATATTTATTCATATTTTTGTTAATAAATGTTTCCTAAATAATTAATTAATTAATTATAAACTATTTTATAATTATTTAGTGCATGAAATCTTTAAAAATTAAAATAATCCCAATATACCTTTTACTATGATTCGTAAACACATTATAACCCATATAAATTTGTAAAATATATTCTTGATATTAACTATATAAAATTAATTGAATATTTACAATAAATTTTCCAAAACATTTAATAAATTAACCATAAATATTTTATAGTAAATTAATTTATAAATTTTTTTTTATAAATTTTAGTCTATAATATATTTTCATTATTTATAAAAAATTTATAAATAATCTGATTAAATTCTTAATTGAATTAATTAATAAATATTTTAATTATTACGGAAACAATATTAACAATTTCATATTTAATATATATATATATATATAGGCGGGTAAACACAATTTTTATTAGACCTATCAATTAATATTTTTAATTAAATTATAAATATATAAGCTATACATATATATATATATATATATATATTAATTAATCACTCTAAAAAAATTCAGTCAACCCTTGGCCAACCAGCTTGAGTAGCCGTCTATCCACTAGGGACAATGACCAAGCTCGAGGGAAAAAGGCTAAGTGGAAGATTGTGAGCTGGTCTCCATAGGTTGGTACAAGCATGATGTGTTCGCTGTTTCCACAACCAGGGCTTGATATGATCACAACATATCATTCTCAACATTTACATGTTGAGCTTCGTGTAATGTCCTAACTCGAGTGCCACACATCAGCGCCCCGATTTGGCCCGCTACGTGACCTCAGACACCCCTTCTTATACACTAGAGGCTTCTGACTATTGGTGAGGGTCTATTATAAGTCATGAGGAGAGTATACCCTCTTATCATCTGAGTAATAGACCAGTGGAAAATAAAAAACAATAAAAAATAACATATAATCAATAACTATGCAAAACCAGTATCTCAAGATGACCAAAATAAGAAATATAATAGCAAAATTGAATAGTAGATATGTCATGATAAAGTACATGCCCAATGTCAAAATGAAAACTCAAAAGTAAAGACACTGAAAACTCCCAACAGGTCCAAAACCTTGTCCAGTTCCCTCATCCATGCTCCATGCCAAATCATCCATATAACACTAGGCCATTTCTCTTGACCTATCCTGAAATCATGTAATCTTTTCAGGTACCAATCTGGAAGCTTGAGTAGGGTGTGAGTACAACTCAGTAGGCCAATGCCAAAGGCAACTAAAATAATATCCAGTCCAATAATAGTGTATGCAGTTGTATAAAGAAAATAATTACAATGCATAAGTAAAAACTAATCACATTATTAATTTATCTTTTTTTTAATTACATAAACACCTCGATTCCCATTGACAACCGTACATCATTACATGCTCAGCTCATGATGGAGCCTGAGCTATCCCTGAGGGATATCATATCTCAGAATACCATTTTTACCATTCTTTATCTTAATCTACATATAAAGTCCATGATTAATATTCATTTTTCTAATTAAAAAATAAATTCAATTATTACAATTTATTGTTCTAAATCAACACATAAATTCCATTGTTACTATTTATTGTTCTCAATTAAAACATAAATTCCATTTTTACCATTTATTGTTCTCTTATAATCATAAATTCCCTTATTACCACTCATTGATTAAAATTCATTTCATTAATTAATCCAAAAACTAATTAATCTTCTCATTCTCATTATTAATTCAATAATTAGTTTATCACATCAGTCCCCTTAATCAATTCCCAATTAATTAATCACATCAATCCCATTAATTATTTCACCAATTAATTAATCAATATTCACAAACTCAATATCCCATTATTAATACCACAATTAATTATTCCCCAATCCTAATTCAAGATTCCGATAATTAACTCAATAATTAATAATCCAAAAATAACAATTTAGTAACTCAAAATTAATTAAAAAATTAATTATCTCAAATCAATAATCTCAATATACCATAATTAACTCAAAAATTAATTATATCAAATCTATAATCCCAATATCTCATAATTAACTCAACAATTAATTATCTCAAATCTATACTCCCAATATCTCAGAATTAACCCAATAATTAATTATCTCAAATATATAATCCCAATATCCCCAATTTCACATTTACCTGAGTTAATTAATTCAATTAAAAACTCAATTTATAAATATCAATTATCAAATCTATAATTACATACACATAATTGCAATCAAAACATTGGGATTTGAATTATAGACCACCTACCTCAAAATTTATGTAGAACACTCGCCAACAGAAAACCCCAATTGATATAAGATGATCAAATATACAATGATAGAAGATATCCTGACAAAAAATCAGAATCTAATACCAATTTGTAGTGATCAGAGATGAAGAAATTTCTCCAAATCCACTAAGAGTCATCCTAGTGTTAGAGGAGAAGAACTACAACTGAAAAGAAATGGGACTTCAATCGCATAACATATTTAAAACAAAAGTTTGGGCATTTACATAATGTATAATGTGATTACATGGCATGTAAATATTTTTAATGGAATACACCAAAAACCCCATCATCTTGGATTTATTTTATTAAAGTCCTCAAACAATTACACGTCGTGTAATCCATTTACATGATGTGTAAATGTTTTGAAATTTATTTTTCATCCCATTTTCCTTTTTAAAACCCCAACCTCTTTTTTAGTTTCCCATATCACTAGGAACCCATGAAACACTTAATGAGATGTACCTAAAAAAAGATGAGATCTTACAATCTCCCCACCTTATAATAGGCTCATCCTCGAGCTACACTCCCAAGCTTCTCTAATACTCTAAGGTAAAAAGTTTGGGTCACTGAGACCACATATCATCTTATCTCTCCCATGTTTACACTTGAACCCATCCATGACTCCAAAATACTCGAACTATCTACATGGTCTTTCCACACAACACTTTCTAACTGTGATGCAACACATGTATCAGATGATTCTCAAAGGATGCATCTATCTCAAGATCAATATCATTCACATCGATCATAGGAGAAGGGTAGGGGTGATACCACCGAAGTTGTGACACATGGAAAACGACATGTATAACACTGTATCTATGTGGAATAGACAATTGATATGCCACCGGCTCAATTCTCTCCATAATCTCAAACAGTCCAACAAACCTGGGTTCCAGCTTTCCCTGTCTTCGTATCCTATGGTAACCCAATCTAGGCGGCACCTGGAGGAATCCACAATCACCCTATATAAACTATAGGGCTTGTCGACATCTATCTGCATATGACTTCTATCTACTATGAGTTGTAGCCATATGCTTCTGAATCATCTATACCTACTCAGATCTAACCTGCACAAGATTTGGTCCCAAAAACTTCGACTCACCAGCCTCTATCCATTATAGAGGTGATCCACATGGCCTAACATAAAGTTCCTCATATGGTTCCATCTGAATAGTTTCTTGATAAATATTGTTATAGGAAAACTCCACTAAATCAACGTGCTTCTCCTAATACCCACCAAATTCAAGAACACATGCTCGTAGAATATCCTCAAGCACCTATATAGTATGTTCCAATTGCCCATTTGTTTGTGGGTGGAATTTCATACTCAACAATACTTGTGTTCCTAGTTCCTTTTGTAATCCCTATCAGAAGTGAAAATTAAAGTGTGAATCACAGTATGAAACTATTTTCTGTGGCACTCCGTTTAGATAGAAAGTATCACAAAATTATAGTTCTCTCAAATACTTCAATGAGAAATTATCTCGTACTAGTAAGAAGTGTGCTAACTACATTAGTCGATCCACAATTACCCAAATAGTGTCGTTCTTCCGAGGCATCCTTGGGAGATCCACCAAAAAAATAATGGCCAAGTCATCCCTCTTCCACTTCTGAATGGGTAATGGATGTAGAACATCTCTAAGTCATTGATGCTCTAACTTCACCTATTGACATGTGTAACATCGTATCCAGAACCCTTCTATCTATTTTTTGTGCCTCAATACCAAAACTGTCATCATATGTCACAGTACATTTTAGTCACACATTGAAGTACCACCCATTTCGAGGCATAAAACTCACACATTAGCTCCTCCCACATGCTCATAGAAACAAAAACCCATTTTTTGAAATAGATAATATCATAATCATCTATGCTTAAATCTAAAAGTGACTCCCCACCTTCATGGATTTACATCAAGATCAAGCACTCCAGATCCACATACTTAATATCTTTGATCTATCTAAAAAGTGTATAATCCACTAAAATTGACAAGAGATTCATCTTCTCTTGACTCTCATGAACCACAAAATTCATCTTAGACATCAAAGTTATCACATTCCACTCAGTAATAGACTCCCAAACTACTAATGTATGAGTTTTCCTACTCAAAGAAACTGAAACACTATTTCCTTTACCAAGTGTATATTCTATCTCAAAATCAAATGACTGCATATACTCAACCCATTTCCACTTCCAGAGATTCAAATCTTGTTATGAAAAGATATACTTTAAACTCTTGGGATCTATATACACTGTAAAATTTTTGCCCAAAAGATAGTGCCAACAACACTTCAATGCGTAAAAATTGCTTCCAAATAAAGGTCATGTGTAGGGTAGTTCTTTTCATGAGGCCTCAACTTCTGAGACCAATACACCACAAGTCAATCTCCCTGCATCAAAAATGCTCCAAGACCAATTCAAAGATCATAAAATTTCACCATACACTCTTCTGCTGGCTTAGGTCCGATCAAGACCGGTATCAATGTCAATCTTATCTTCAACTCTTTGAAGGCATTCTCACATTCTTATATCCATTCAGATATTATCACCTTCTTGGTCTCACCCAAAAGTGGTGCTTCTAAATAGGAAAATTTATGGATGAAGCTATGATAGTATCCATCTAAAACTAAAAAGGTTCAGATATCAAAAACATTTTTGGGATACTCCCAAGACACAACTGCATGTAATTTCTCTATGTCTATTAACACACCTTCCTCCGAGATGATGTGACCCAATAAGTATACTTGGTCAATCAAAAACTAACACTTAGATATCTTGACATATAATCTATTCTCTCTTAGTGTAATCATGATGATGTTAAGGTATTGGGAGTGATCGTCATGAGTCTTAGAGTACACCAAGATGCCATCCACGAACACTAGCACAAACTGATCTAGGTACATATGATATATCCTATTCATCAAGTCCATAAACAATGCTGGTGTGTTTGTTAACCCAAACCACATTACGAATAAATCATAAAGGCCATACCTACTCCTAAAAACAGTCCTAGTTATATCCAAAGTCCGAACTCTCAACTGATGATACCCTGATCTCAAGTTTATCTTGGAAAAGACACAAACACCTCTCAAATAGTCAAACAGATCATCAATATGCAGAAGTGGATAGAGTTTCTTCACTTCCACCAAGTTCAACTTTCAGTAATCAACACATAAGAACAAAATCTCATCATCCTTCTTAGAAAACAACACTGTTGAACCCCAAGGAGACATACTCAGATGGATAAATCCTTATCGTCCAACTCCTCCTACTGAGTCTTGAGCTCTTTAAGCTCTATTGATGTCATTCTATGTGGTGGAATATAATATGGATCAAACCGCAACATGAGATTAATGGTGAATATGAAATCTCTCTAATGTGGAAGCGTTGAGAAACCTTTAGGAAACACATCCTAAAACCGGCCCACTATAGGTGGAAAAGAATCCTGCTTTACACCTCTATCATTTAGTGATAGACTTGTAACTTGGGATATGATCTCTCCTTGTTGCTCAGTAATTGGACCTTATTAGACTACCAAGATATCCCACTATCCACGGTGAATAAATCTGTCACCCTTAGGAGACATAAAAGTCACTCTCCTCTAATAAAAATCTATGTCTGCTTGGTATTCCACTAGGCACTCCATACCCAATATTAGGTCAAAACCCAAAGTGTATAAGATGTAATGATACCACAAGAACTTAAAATCTCCAACCTTTAGATAACATACCTTCCAAAAAAAAATGTCCCTCAGCCGTGTTCCTAGAGGCATGTCTATTATCAGCAGCCTGATCATGAAATCCACTACCTGGCTTAAACCATTAACAAGTTGTGCAAAAATAAAGTAATGAGAGGCACTGGTATCAAATACGTCACTAGATAATATAGAAGCTAAAAGAATAGAACCACTCACTATTTATGGTCCAACCTCTCATTCCAAAAGTTTAGGATACACTACATGAAACTATAATACCCCTCTTCCCTGTGATGCAGTCTGACTCCCCTGAGCTACACTACCCTAATGATATGGGAACACTTGCCCAAAAGCATCATATCCACTACCTCTTCCACCTCAGACAGTATAAATATAACTACCAAACTGTTATGGTATAAAATATCCCCTTCCTACACTCTTAATTTACATGGATTCACCCTCACTTCCCGTCTATCACTAGGTTCTGTATAAATTATGTATATGTCCACTACTAATGCAAGATCAGCACTGCACTGGTGGTTAGGGATAGATTCTATGATTGTGCCACTTCCTACCACGCTAGTGAAATACTGTCTAAGTAAGTTCCTATGTTACCGATCCTTCCCCATAGACACTCTTCCTACTACTCCCCTAGATAACACCCTCATAGATATGATTCCTACTCTCGAAAGTCACACCTTCTAATTGTCCAACAACAACCATTTTTCCTACACTAGAAGCCTCCTTCAAGTTTCCCTATTACACGTGGGCTTGATCTAACACCTCCATGAACTTCTTTAACTGAAAGAGGTCAACCTGGGTCTTAATATCTCATTTAAGACCATCCAAAAAATTCCTCGACGTAACCCTCTCATACCCAACCAATGATAGAGCAATGAACTACAAATATATAAGATTTCCAGAATATTCCATCAAAAACATGATCCCCTGAGTCAGTATCATGAACTCAACTGCTCTATCCTGCATCTATGTCTCAGGATAAAAGTGCTCCAAGAACCTCTCTAGGAATTCATTCCATAACATACTGTTAGCCTATCCAGTCTGAGCCTAAATGTTTCACTAGATCTTTGCTGATCCTAGTAGCATATAAGCATCCAACATGACCCTCCTCTCAGTAGTAGTCTATAAATTTTCAATTATAGTCTTGATGGAATCAATCCATATCTCAACACCCTCATGTCTACCCTCTCTAATAAAAGTCAATAGGTGCTGCAACTAGGACTCCCTCTTCAAGTCAGACATGCACTTCACAACCCACTCAGGGTCTCTTTCCACAAATCATAAGAATTGAGAAAAGTTCACTCAGAACTATTCTCCTACCTCCTCACCTAACACTATCGGTGCTTTAGGTTCCACAACTTGTAGGTCACTTCAAGACATAACCTTATGTCATCATCTCAACAAGTTTTGTTGTAGAGGCATCTCTCTATAATTTAAAACACATGTCTCAGGACACATAACATCACTTTATCAAATTTATATACGAGGAAAATTATATCAAGTCACAATAAAGTATTTTTCCCAAACCTCACTACATGGTCAAAATTGAGGTTCTATTTCCACCGTTTACCATCATACAACTAGGTCCTAGTTAACAAGGGTAAACACATTCTAATGTAAAGTTTCTCATTCAACACCCCTTTATTTTTATCTTGCATCATTTTTCAATATTTTTCAATTTAATATTAGGAACCATTTTCATTTCAATTTCACATTAAAGGAAAAGCATTTCAAGTTCAATAACTTACCCAAATCCCACTTACTAATGTATGCCAAAAATGATGCTTGTCATAATAATCCTAAGTGCCTAGAATGATGCATGAAACTCAACTATTGTGTCATACTGGGCTGTGAGTCAATTCTCAATAATCTTTAGAAACAATATTCACATAAAAAAACAAGTTTTTCACCCCAAGTGAAATAATATTCAATTATAGTAGCAAATAACAATAACAACAATCCCACCCTAGGTACTTGGGTTTTTTCCCACACATGGGTTTTCAACTACCATGAACAAGATCATAACCAAGGACTCACTCTTCCTAGTCTCCTATATACCATTACCAAATAGTAAGACAAAAGAAAAAGAAAAGAAAACTGGGCTTTAATACCACTTTGTAATGTCCTCACCCAGGTTCCACACACCGATGCCCCAAGCCGGTCAGCTATGTGACCCAAGATGCAACTCCCCATTTTCTAGAGTGTTCTGACTAGCAGTGAGGGTATAATATCAGTCATATGGAGTCTATACCCTATTATAATTATAGTAATACACCAAAGGAAAATAATAAAAAATAACAAAAAATCATATAGTCAACGATTATGAAAACCATTTTCTTAAGATGACCAAAAATGGAAATACAATATTAAAACTGAATAGTAGATATGCCATGCTAAAGTATGTTCCAAGTGTCAAAATGAAAAATCAAAAGTAAAGACACTGAAAAATCCTAATGAGTCATGAAACACGTCTGGTTCCCTCATCCATGCTTCATCCCATATCTTCCATCTAATACTGGGCCATTTCCCTTGACCTGTCCTATAATCATGTAATTTATTCAGGTACCGATCAGGAAACCTGAGTTGGGTGTGAGTACAAATTAGTAGGTCACCCCAAATAGCATCTAAAATAATATCCATTCTAATAATAGTGTATGAATTTGTATGAATTGAGTAATTACAATGAAAATGTAAAGAGTTATCACATTATGAATTAATCTTAATTTAACCACGTAAACCCCTAGGTTCCTATAGACACCTGTACTTCATTACTTGCTTGGCTCATTCTAGAGTCTGAGTTATCATTGAGGGATATCATATCTTAGAATACCATTTTTGATATTCTTTATCTCAATCAACACATGAATTCCATTTTTACCATTTATTATTCTAATTAACATATGAATTCCATTGTTTCCACATATTGTTCCCAATTAACACATAAATTCCATTATTACAATTTATTCTTTTCAAATAAAATATAAATGAAATTTTTACCATTTATTATTCTCAATTAATAAATAAATTCCATTTTTATTTTTTATTGTTCTCTTATAATCATGAATTCCCTTATTACCACTCATTGATTCAAATTAATTTCATTAATTAATCCAAATATTAATTACTCTTATCATTCTCATTTCTAATTGAACAATTAGGTCATAACATAAAACCCCTTAATTAATTACAAAATTAATTAAGAACATAAATCTCATTAATTAATTCACCAATTAATTAATCAACATCGACAAACTCAATATCCCATAATTAATTCACAATTAATTATCCCCTAATCCCAATTCAGGATTCTGATAGTTTACTCGATAATTAATTATCACCAAATCACAATTCAATAACTATTAATTAGGTCAATAATTAATTATATCCAATAAAATGACTCAATATATCATTCTTAACTCAACAATTAATTATCTCAAATATATAATCCCAATATCTCATAATTAACTCAATAATTAATTATATCAAATCTATAATCCCAATATCTCATAATTAACTCAAAAAATAATTATCTCAAATCTATAATCCCAATATCCCTAATTTCATGTTTCCCTAATGTAATTAATTCTCAAAATTAATTAATTTGATTAAAAAATCAATTTCTGATAATAAATTAGAAAATATAAAATTACATATAGATAATTGCCATCAAGACTTTGAGATTTGAATTATAGCACACATACCACCAAATTTACGAAGAACACTGACCAATAGAAGACCCCAATTGATGTAAGATGGTCAAATCAATAATGACATAAGAGATCTAGACCAAAAAATGGTATCCCAAACCAATCCACAATGATTAGAGATGAAGAAATCTCTCTAAATCTACTAAGAGTCACCCTAGGGCTGGAGAAGAAGAGCTACAAATGAAAAAAAATTAGACTTCAGCTATATAGAACATTTTAAATAGTAGGACTGGCATTTACATGATGTTTAATGTGATTACATGTTGTGTAAATTTTTTAAAGGAATATGATGAAAACCCATCCCATCTAATTTATTTTATTAAAAACCTCAAATAGTTACACACTATATAATCCATTTAGATCGAGTGTAAATGTTATGCATTTTAATTTTCAGCCCATTTTCCTTTTTAAACAATAAAAACCTATTTTAAATTTTCCCATATCACCAGAAACCCATGAACCACTTTACAAGACGTACATGAAAAAATATGGGATCTTACAATTGGGAATATGCACAACACTCCATTCCTAAACCCAACATTTGTATATAGTGTTTGAAACTTACAAATAGCACATTTGAAATAATAATTCATACTATAATTACATCACTTGACATTATATTTCACAAATATTTAATGTCAATACCACTTCCTACACCATGTTGACATTCCACAAAACAAGGAGCAAAACCTGATACTCAATTTTTTACGTGACCCATGATTCAAGCAATGTTTTCTTATAAAACTTAATCCATTATTCCCCTAACCATATTAATATATTAACACAATTTAATTTTATATAGTAAAACATATATTCTTACACTATCATTTTAATAAATACTGATAAAAAACCAATAAGGATGCATATATCTTGTTTTTCATAAACTAGTGAAAGATGCATGCTGATTTGTCAAGGAAGGTGGATATGATACCACGATTAGGTTTTAGAGGTTCATTTTATGATCCTATGAAGTAGAATGAAACCCAAAACAGGAGGGATATATCCTCAATATAAGCAATGTTCACAGGAAATGAAAAAACCCATAAAACAAAGTATACCTAGTTATTTTATTCTACAAATTTCTTCTTCATAGAACACTTGATGTCAATCACCAAAGAAGTCAAAAAAAATATCTTACCTATGATCAGATTATAGTGGCCTTTATATCCCATAATGTTTCTTGAGGATCCTGAAATGAATAAGGGGTGATAGCACCTTCATCTAGTGATTAATTGAATATTTTGTGGAAGAAACTATTCGATAGGATTGGATACAATCAGTTGTGTCCAATTGGAGGGATCCATAACTAGAAAAATGGGTTATTTCCATAGTTCAAAACCATGGAAATAGGGCCCAAAACCATGACTGTCGACTATGGAAACAGTTTTGCACAACTGTGGGCGCTATCATCGTGGTAGTATGGTTTGACTTATGGCCACAATTTTAACCATGTATATTGCCCTAGAAAGCCGTGGAAATAACCCAAAAATAATGTGTGCCCATCCGGATTTGATCCCAACACTTTCCCTTCATGTTTCAGCACTCTAACCACTACACCACTAAGGATTTTGTTTATATATAGGAATATATATATAATATGTTTTATGTATTATTAAGAACCGTAAAAATATCCTGGAAAATATGGCAATAGTTCTTCCTACCATATTTTAGGCAGGAAAGTTTTTCTCCCGTTCAAGGGAGGGATACCTATAGCCATAATTTTCCGAACCGTGGCTACATGCCACATAACTTTGGCTACATTCCACATAACCGTGGCTATAGTTGTGGGCTATAGCCATAGTTTTTTTTAAAAACAATGGTTTTAGCCCATGAAAAAAAGACCTATAACCATGGTTTTAAAACTATGGCTGTACCCACCTATAGCCACAATTTTAAAACTGTGGAAATAGGCCAGTGGCCGTAGCCTATTTTTCTAGTAGCGATCTCATCCATTTATATATTAGGTACATATTCAACGTATCAGGTGCATACATTACTTCCTATTAGAGGAATCCATTAAACCCATTCAATATATATTCAAGCTATAATTAATCCATTCATAATGGATTCTTAACTTAAATAAAACACATGGGAAGGAGGCGGAAGATACATGAAATCAACCTATGAGGTGGTAGATGCATGAAATCAACCTACATTGCATTGGGATGCAATATATATATTCATCATATAAATATTATTTTTGTTCACATCTAATAATATCAGGTGGCATCTCACTACACAACAAGTTCTTCTAGACTACACACCATATAACATTTAAGGATCTTAAATTAAACCCTATCCACCACTGATGACGATACAAAAAAATGTACTTTAGGGTTACATGTCATGTGATATTTATATCACACCAAAACCCTAACCATTATAAGGAAAAAATTGCATACAATGTATTTATAGACTCTATGATGTTTAGTTATGGACTACACATTATGTGCTAGAGAAATCTATAGATTCTCATCCTTTTATGAATTCAGTTTCCGTGCTTGTGTTTTCTAGTATAAATAAAACCCAACACATTAAAGTTCCTTATAACAACACTCCTAGGCCTGGTTAAAAAAACACATACTTTACACTACAACATTTATTCCAGGTGATATTACCCATTCTATACTTGTATATATTTCACATAACCTTCATAATTTAAACATCACATCTCAAAAATAATCATATAACCCCAAATCCCAAAGGTTTAGTGTATTTAGAGATAGACTAAATAAAGATTTTATTTCACATAATTTTGAACATTTCTCTATAATTTCACCATATCAAACCTCTTTATAAACATCTCATATGTTATATTCATCCTCAAAACCTGGGAATTGGAAAACATAAGAAGGTCTGAGATCAAATGCTTAGTAAAGTAAAAAATTATCAATAAGTTATATATCATGATAGAAGGACTTTCAATATTAAATGATCAAACTTATACCATGACAAAAGAAAGCTAAATCACGAGATAATAATCATGATCAATGGGGCATAACATAAGCATTTAACATATAAATGTGGTATGAGCATAAGCATTGGAAATCATAATATTGTGAACATAGATTAACGTTAATTATATCCATGTTTTGTCATGTGAACATAGAGTAACCAAAATTATCTCCATGAAAATACTTTTTTAACATATCTTAACCACAATTATTTCTATACACTGTATTGTGAACAAATCTTAATCGTAATTATCTCCACACACAAAGTCATTACTGCATGAGATGTAAAAATTTAACCGATGAATTAGAGTGAGATATAGGAACCCACCCATAAAATAATGATCATAAATACATATGTTTTCCACATAAAATCAATCATACCTAAAGTACCCATGGAAATAAAATGGGTTTTTAACCTTTCCAAATAGTATCACATAAAATGATATCATGAATTCGATAAGATGATACCAAAAATACAATTATACAAAAAAATAATTTTTTAGTATATTTTGAGGGTGAATCATGAAATATGACTTCATAGGAGATATATATTTTGGATAAAAAGAGAAAAAATGGAATTTAATCCATTAATTGTTTTAGAAAACATTTCTTGACATTGTTGTAAAGAAATGAAATTACAAGACACTTTCAAAAAATATTTTTTGAGAAGGTAACATAATTTTTTTTAAAAAAACACTTTAAAAGAAACATAAATAATGTATCCTTGAAAGGAAATAATGGTTAAGTCAAAAAAAATTAAATAAAAGATAAAAGATATGATCATGAAAATTAGTGCCCTTTTAATATTATAATTTTTTTTATTAAAACCCACATCGTTTTAAAAAGTATTAAAACTTTATTTTGAAAATTGGTGGAGGAATATATTGTGTCACATGAAATAATACATATTTGGGTTTCAAAATTGTAAATTAAAAAATTTTGGGAAGGAAATAATAAGGATATAGAAGATAAAGAGCTCATTCAAGAGGAAGAAAATTATTATTGACAACATTTCATTTTTATGAGGTAAGAAAAACATAAAATAAGTATAATTAAATTAAGAATGTAATTTTCTCCATAGGAAAAGATAAATGAAAATATAGCAAAATTTTATGGTGGAATAAACTATATATAGAAGTAAAAATTTAAATAAGAAACAATATAACTCAAAGAGAGGATATTTGAGTTAATAAAATGCATTACAAACATCATATTTTTAAAGTAAGAATCATTTGAAAATGATTTTTTAAGAAATATATGTAACAAAAAAAATATAATATGAAGTATAATATAATTCAATCATGAAGTATAATTAATCCAACTTGTAAGAATAAACTTTAAGAATAATGATCATAACTCAATGAGCGGAAATTGAGTTAAAAAAAACCCTTCCCTTGGATTCCTACTAGTCGAACATGATCTAAACTTATATTTAAAAAAATAATAATCCTAATAACTTATTTAATAACCTTATTCACATATATTAAATTTTATACACTTTAATTATATAAATTCATTATACATTTATAAGTTAGTTCTTTTTTATTTTCATCATCAGATGTTTGTTAGTTTGATTGTTTCACATAGAATTTATAATGTTGATATCGATCCCTATACCTTGATACCAAGTTCTAATTTAAATTATTATTTAAGTTACAGTAAATTTTTTTCCATATTAATTTATATATTTCTAATTTAATTCCTTGAGAGTTTTAGTTTTTATTCTTTAAAATGAAATAAGTGACATGCTTGTTTCATTAATTTTTAATGAACAAGAGGTAATATATAAATAACATGTTTAAATATTAATATTACCCTTTAAGAATATTAATAATGTCATAAATATAATTTTTATTCTTTAAATAATTTTTTTATAACCATCCATGTAAGGTGGTGATGGAAAAGAAATATGTCATTCATGGAGGTGGTAGTCTGCACATAACACGAGTGATGTTTTCATTTTCCAATAGATGAGAGAGAGATATATAATGGTAATTCTATAAATATAATAAAATTTCAATAAAATAAAAACTTTGAGGTAATTTTATTAGTATCGTTTGATTTTTTTTAGAATAGGGTGGATGAGAATGATAGAGAATAAAATGTTAGAGAGTGAATAATAATCACATTGAGGAGTTGAATCTTCACCTGAATTACTTCTTTAAAATTGTCTATTTTAGGATTATTATTGAGAAAAGAAGTTTAAAATCTTGGAATAGAGATATAGGTGAGTAAAAATTTATAGTTTTTAAAGGGAATTTAGATGGATAAGTGTGGATTGATGTGGGTATAAGTGAGCTCCTTTTGAATATGAGAAAGAGGTACATTTCCTTGGAAACCAAAGTTAGGTGAGGAGTAAAGATGGAATCACGTGGGAGTTAGGTGAAGAATGGTTGGAGAGACATGAAGGTACATATTTACCACCTAATAAATGTATTTTATAAGGAATATGTTTCATTTTAATTTAAAAAAATAATTGACACTTTAAATTACCCCTTTTATACCCTTATTAAACTTGATTAAATTTTTACTATGATAATTATTTTTTTACTAAAAATATAAGAGAACCCATAATACATAATTGAGAAGTTATACATATTAATTTGGACTTAGTTAAATCAAATTTATAAATTTGAGAAAATTAACTTTTAAATTAAAACATAAGGTATATAAAAAAATGATTTTTGTAGAAAATATCTTTAAATACATTAGGTATTATTGTTCATAATTCCTATCAATTTTTAATGAAATGACTAATAATATATTTTTTCTATGTTTCAAAAACATATCAATGCTATCAATAAGGTTTGATTTTAATTTATTAATATAAAAATACACAATACTTAGAAAAATATAATGCTTTTAAAAACAACTACTTTATTATGGTAACAAATAATTACTTTGGTAACTTATTTTTTATGTTATATATAAAAATGAACATATTAACATATTTAAATATTATTATTATAAATATGAAAAAAAATTATTAGACTCAATTTATATAGATAATAAGTATTAATTTTAATATAAGCATGCATAACACATAGAAACAATTTCAGGAAACATATATCTTTTAAGAATAAAATGAATTTCTTATTATTACTTGTTTAAAAATAATTATTGGATGGTTGTTAATTTATTTTATTGTATATATTGTCATAAATATTAATTAAATTAATTCTTTAGTAAATATTAATTTTAAAAAATACACAATACTTAAAAAAAGTAATTTTTTGAAAAATATCACTTTTATATTAAATAATTTTCACCAAATACAATTAAAATTAATTATTTATGTTATAGAAATTTAATTTTATCAATAATTTTATATTAAAATATTTCTATAAATTTTATAAACAAATCATTCCATACTTTTATAATAATAATAATAATAATAATATGCAACACATGTTTTTTTAGTAAATAATCATTTTAATTAAATATTATATATGTGTTCCATAATTTTTTATTTTTTTCATTTTATTAATTTAAATTTTTTCTTAACAATAAAAAAATTAGTATACCTTTTAGATACATGTACATCCAATGACCATTTTTCCAATTACTATATTTCTAACAACCATATACCCATTTATAACGACTATATTACCCTCATTAACTCTTATAAATTCATTTCACTTATACTTATCATTCCCTATCATTATATATTTATCAACATGATTTCTACTTTGGTGATTATATTTCTCATTATAGGTTTAATTATAATAATTTTTATTCTCCATGGAAAATATGATCTAGGAGATCTCATAGTTTTAAATATATTATTCTTTTTTTATTTATTGTCCCATTTTAATTTATGGAATTTTAATGGAAGTATCCATATATGATATTTTTTATTTATTTTCATGTTATATTGTTGTAATGTTCCATTATTAATTAGTAAAAGTTTTTTAGTTTTATTCATATCTAGTACGACTCATTTCATAATCATTCTAAATTCTTTTGAAGGAATAGTTATTTAGAATTATAGACGTGTAATTTAAAGAGAGACACTGGGTCTAAAAACCTTAGGTGTTATACTATACCCCCCCATTAAAAATAAATTTCATCCTCTCGATTTTAATTATTACTCCCTAATAAAAATTGATAAGGGTACGACTCAAGATATAATTTGCATCTCAATATCACACATAAGACTATAAAACTCATATTTTCCTTTATAGTTGGAATATATTGATATTATCAAATATTTATTACTTATATTACAATTTATATTTCTATCAGTCTTATGAGTTTATAGAGACACACCTTTCATAACTTTATTTTCATTATCCTACTTCCTACCCAATACTGAAATGAAAACTGTTATGATAATGTCCAATAAAACCAAACATAACTAATCCTATAGTTAAATATCTAATGACACATTTTTTTAATTGTTTTTCTCTACTCCAACTATTTTTGGTGAGTATACCTCATTATTTGGCATTATAACTCATATTAACATATAAGGAATAAATTATAAATGACATATATACCTTAACTTATGAATTTATAGGTTTTAATATAGGTTATTCATGGTATATTTTATATTCTATTCTATAACATAAATCATTGTATATTACATCATAAAATTAAATTTCAATCCTTTTTAATGGTTCATAAAGATTATATGAATTAACCCAAGCATATCCCTCATGATTTTCAAACAAGGAGTGCAGTTAGGACAACTTGTTGTGCACTAAGTAAATGATGGGTTGACATGAAACCAACCTTTATCAGGGATTATTACACCTATGAGGATATATTCCAAAGCCTATATCCACTTTTTTGTTATCAAGATAGAAATTCAATTTCTAGGAAACCACATATTCTATAATTTATCAAATTTTTATAATGTTTTCCTACATTTAGGATTATCTATAGGGTTTCAATAATTTTCCCTAGCTCAAATCCCGAAAAATTGATAAACCCTACTATAATAATAATTGTGATTATACAAACCTACACTCCTAGGTTCATTTCTAATAAAAATTATTTTACATTACATCTTTGATACTAAGTGAGATTACCCAAGATAAGCTTTCATATATTTCACATCACTTTAATAATTTAAAAATTACATCTCAAAAATAATATCACAATACAAGAACATACAAGGTTTAGTGTCTTTTGATATTATCTATCTAAAAATATTATCACATAATTGTGAAAATGTATCTTTACACTACATCAAAATCAGAAATTTGCGGGGGTTTCTTAAACCACCAATATTTTTTTTAAAATAATTTAATGGGAGTTTTTTAAAACCGGTGCTAAAACTTTTATAATTTTTAAAACACGACACTTTTTATCCTTGACACACCCTCGCTCCCATCAAACCAGACACCCCAACCCCGAAGCCCCTTGATCCCAATCCCCTCACCATCGGTCCGATCCCGATCCATAGATACTCCCTTCCCCAATAAATACAGGATCTCAATCCCAAGCTGTCGACACCCGCTTCCCCCGCCAACACCCTCTTTCTGATATAGAGTTGCTGAAACCCCCTCACTCGCACCCTCAAGCCCCCTGATCCCGATCCTTAGCCACCGAGCTCTCTCTCCCCTAAACTGTCACTGCCACTAATCCCCCTAGTCACTGCCTCGCTACTAGTCCCCCTCCTCCATTTGCCGCTGTAGGATCCTTCTTCTTCATTTATTTTAGATCATCAACGTATTAATAAACCAGTCTTGAGGTAGGTGTTTTTATGTAATTTCTTCTTATTTTGATTCATTTACGAATAGAATTGTAATTTTTTCCATTTGGGATTAGTTAATCCTATTTTATCGATTTTTAAACAGAAATGACCCATTTTTAGGAAAATTGTGTTTGGAAGGGATGCATTCATATAGTGAATTAATCCTTTGTTTTGAAATGATATCAAATTTTTTCACAAATCTTGGTGTATTTCATTACATAAATATAAAGTTTCCCTTTAATAAAATTATGTTTATTGACTAATGTTAATTCTACAAGTTTTAATGTGTGTGTTTCCTTTAAATGTATTTTGTAATGATTGAATGAAAAACATTAAACAATTTGTTTTGAATGGTTTATAATATGGCATTTAAAAACATTGAAGGCATTTTATAGCATTTTCATATTCTTTCATCAAAGGCCCTTTCATCACCTTAAAATCAATTTTAAAGAAAATGAGAATGATTGGGTTTAATAAAATTAATGGTTGAAAGAAATGTTTTATTTTTTTGATAAAGTAATTTTTTACCAACATTGTTTTCTATAAAGGACTATTTGGAAATTTTTAATGTAAATTATATTATTTGATAAATTCTTGATGAATCCATTACTTATGATTTTCCTTGATGGATGGTTCTTGGTGGAAAAGATAATGGTTGTTGAAATTAGGTTTTGGTCATTGAGGGATCTTGGGGGTGGTAAGATATGGGAACTTTGTATCCAATGGATTGTTTATCGTTCATGTTTATTCCATTGAGGATCATTTTTGGGATCCTTGTTTCTTGAAATATCACTCAACACTTTAATTGGTCAAGGGGAATCTGTTGTAGAATGAAGATAATGTGTAGATTTATTCTAGTATTTTATAGACTGACAACTAACTATAATATACCTATAAATTTGAATTTATGCTAAGGAAATTCAATAAGGAAGCAAGCATGCTCTGATTCGGTAATCTTGTGTACATAGTAGATACAAAATTAGAATGTAGAAAGTCATTGTTATATATTTTTTTTCTTAGTTGGTATCACTAATATACCTAGGACTGTAGCGACGACGGCACTGTAGCGGCGGCAAGTCACTGTAGTGGCGACAGAGCATTGTAGCAGTGGTGGGTACTATGCATGACTGTAGCAGCGCGGTTATGGTAGCAGTACTATTCACAGAATGGGCTTTTGGCCAAAAAAATGGGCCTATGGGTCATGTAATGGGCTAAATTCCCACTGGGCATTCGGGCTATGTAATGGGTCTCCCTCTACCCAGTTAAAGAGGTCTTTGATTTGCTTTAATAATAAATGAGGCTTTGGCCCCAACCTTTAAAAAAACCTAGGACTATCCAATGATATATGAACTTGAAACTTAGTGTTGGTAGTTTTTATGTATCTTTGATCACTTGATAGTTACTCAATACTATAATTTCTACATTTAAACTCATTTATTATATTTGTTTGATTGTTTTGAGGTACATTTTTTTACCAATGTATCTTCCTTGATATGATTGATTCATCATAGGTACACGGTACATACTCATAGATTCAATATCATTTATTGATATTGTATTGTGGTACTTTTCTTAAAGATTTCTTAAAAGAATATTTTTATTAAAAATGTATTATAACATGTATTTTTCCTCTTGGGTTTCTTAATGGGGTTTAAATGAAAAATGAAAGTCTTTTACACACCATTTTCCTCAAAAACTAGACTATATGGATTTCAATTATCATTTTTAAAACAATTCATTATTTACCATATGTATTTATAGGATCACATAGTAATATGTATAGTTTTGGAATAGGATCACATAGTACTATGTATAGTTTTGGAATTGGAATATTAAATCATCTTGAAAATACAGTATCATTAAATATACATTAGATTTTATATCCCATTTTTTTGTGTATGTTTAGGTGAATCCATTTGATCACTTTGATAAATTATTGATAATTTTTCTTTAACATGATTTGATCTGAAATAGTATTGATATTTCTTTTCCTATTGGAGATGTTAATTAAAGAGATTTAGAAAACTTATCAGTTTAGGAATGAATTTCTAAAAGACATTTATATACATATTTTAATTTAATCATTGAACCTAAATTAGGGATATTCGAATAGTTATATTGATATAGGTAATTTTTAGAGCATGGAATATAATCAAAGAACAATTTACTAAGCATTAAGTTAGAAAATTATGATAACTTCAGCATTTAATAAAAAAAATTTAGTATAAGAACATTTAGTTACATCTATAATCAATTTAATGATGGCCAACACAAATTAAGTTGTTAAACTAGAAAATTTAAGTGATTTATTCATGAGTTCCTCCACCATTAGAAATGCTAGTGAAGCATTATGTGACATCCCCTCTAGTACTTATATGAATCTTCTTATATGACTCATCTTATATGAATCTTCTTATAACTACTTGTGTTGTTGTTCTTTCACTTATATTTATCTCTTTTCCTATTTAGTAATAGTTATATGTTTTAATTTTTTTTTAAAATGTGTAAGAACATTGTGATATATATAGATAAAAGCTAGATTACATTAACTAGGAACACACCTTAGTATGTTAAGGGGTTGAAGTAGTTTTTTAGATTTTTTAATTTTCAATAGATCCATTGATTGGAGAATAAGATGTTCATTACCTAAATGTAAATTTAGAATATGTTTGAAGAGAGATGAAGTTTATGAAAACTTGATATTAAAGCAATTACCTGATCAATATTTGTGTTGGATTTGACATGGAGAATTGAACATTAAAGAAACTTTGAACACTGATGTCAATCGATAAAATGAGCTCCCCAATTTATCCAAAATGTACAATGAAAAGAAAAAAATTATTAATAATGTATTCGGCATTGCAAGACAACAACATCAACATCAAAATATATCAGAACAACTAGTTGAGGGTGCTATAAATAGCAATGTGATGGATAATATTTTTTGAGACTATAGGGCAAAAAGATCAAGATTATAACATATCATTGGATGCTACTCTTGATTCTATAGAGACTAATGTAAGGAAAAACTTCACTTAAGAGACATATGCGTTTCAGGGTTTATTTGATGATGGAAATCAAGGGTTGTATATTAGATGTTTGAAATATTCAAAAATTTATTTTCTGCTGAAGTTGTATCTTATCAAATTACTATATGGAAATAAAAATAAGGTGATGTCCATGATATTGGAATTGTTGTGTGATGCATTTCCTGAAGCAAAGATTCTTGATTTTTTATGATATGAAAACAAGCTTGGTTTGAATTATACAAAAATACATACCTATCCCAATGATTATATTCTTTATTGGGGAGAGGATTCAAGAAGAAAAGATTTTATAAATGGTTATTATTTTATATGGCAGTTAATGAATGATATTTGAAGTCTTAATCAACATATTAATATAAAGAAGAAGAGAATGAACACACCTAAAAAGGTTTTGTGTTAATTTACTTTAAATCCCCAATTGCAATGATTATTAATGTCATCAAAAACCCCTAAACACATGAAGTTGAATTATATACATAATTACAATAATGGGTTAATGAAACATACAAGAGATTCAAAATCATTGAAGACATTTGATTCATTACATATAAACTTTTCATATGATTCTAGTAAAGTCTAATTGGGATTGGTTTTCGATGGATTCAAACCATTTGGGACTTTGACCACTAGTTATAGTATTTGGCTGGTTGTTTTGATCCCTTACAAATTGCCTTTATGGATGTGTATGAAAAAAAACATATTTTTTCATTTTGATGATTATTGCTTGAAAAAAAATTCATGGAAATGATATTGATGTATACTTTCATATTTTAATTGAATAATATAGGTGTTATGGGGAAATTGTGTTAAGACATATGATTCATATTATAGAATAATATTCAAAATGCAAGCTACTCTAATATGGACCATTCACGACTTACCTAGACTTGGGAATTTAGCTGGTTGGAACAATTACACAGGTTTGGTTTATCCATTTTGTAACTTTGATTTTGATCCCAAATGACTACCTCACAGTAAAAAATGGTGCTTCTTGTGTCATCAAATATTTCTTGATGAAACTCATAGAATTCGGTGTATAAGTCAAAATTAAATGGTTTTATTGATCGTAGACCACTTATGAAGTTGTTGACATATTCTGAAATACTGGCACAACTTGGAAATGTTGAAACTAAATTTGGGAAGGTGTATCATTTGAATGATAGTGGGAGATAAGTTTGAATTGTATGTTCAAGTGAAATCAGAACACAATAATTTAAGAAAAAAAGTATATTCTTCAAACTTTCATATTGGGAATTTAATTTGTTGTATAATAATCTTGATTTTATAAATATTAAGAATAATGTTTGTGAAAATATGATATTCACATTTATTAATGAGCATGGAAAATTGAAGGATCATCTCAATGCCTAGAAAGACTTACAAGCAATGAATATAAAGCGTGATCTCTGGTCAAATGAGAATGGAAAGTATGCTTCTGAAATTTTTGCAATGAGAAATAGGGATAAAGATACATTTCTTAAAATTTTAAAACATTTCAAGGTATCTGATGGGTATTCAAGTTACATATCAAGGTTTTTTGAATTAAAGCATCCTAGGTTACATGGATTGAAAGGTCATGATGCGCATATTTTGTTACACTAGTTTCTACCATTAGCATTGTATACATTATTACCTTAAACGGTTACTGCTTTTGTATTCTAATTTTTTACATTCTTCAGAAAACTATGTGAGAAAACTATACAAACATTTGATCTTGAAAACCTTTAAAAGATTTTTGTATTGACACTTTGTACAATTGAGATGATCTTTCCTCTGCTATTTTTACTATCTTGATGCATTTAACTATACATTAGGTTGAGGAAGTTAAATTAGGAGGTCCGATACATTATCGATGGTTGTATCCAATTTATAGGTAATTTATTTATATGTTTTTTCATTTAAGTAAATAATTATTGTTACTTATTTAAATACAATTTTTTTTCCTTTTATTTCATAGATATCTTGGGAATTTGAAATCGTACGTGAAGAATAAAGCTCAACCGGAGGGCTCAATTTCTAAATGTTATTTGGAAGAGGAGTTTCTTACCTTCTTTTATAAATACTTTTATGATATTTAGACAAGATCCAATCGAGTTGGATGTGTAGAAGAAACATCGTATCAATCTCAAATACATGGGAAATCAAAAATATTTCTTTCTCTTGGACAATCAGTTGGGAGGAGCTCAAATGTTACACTGACAGAGATGGAATTATCAAAGACACATAGAAATGTGATATTGAGGAGTGAGATTATAAGTACATTTATTTAAGATTTGAGGATAAAAAAAATATGAATGAGAGGCTGAATAATAAATGAGAAAGATATAAAAAAATTTGTTAATAAAGAGTTTGTAGAATGGTTTGCATAATGTGTAAGTTCATAAATATTTCAATCGATACATATGTTAGGATGACACATATATGTTGTAAATATAATAATTTATATTACTTTTTTAGATCTTCAATACAAATACTCAAGATTATTTTTTAGAATAATTAAAGTTTCTTGCTTGAGGTCCTTTATAACATGCTAGAAAGTTCGACGCTTACAATGTGAATGGATTTAAATTTTGAAGAATTGATTGGGAAGAGGGTTTTAAAACACATAATAGTAGTATATTTACATTTTTTTAAGTGGGATACTATCGAAAGTTGACCAATATTATCGAATTAGACATTTTTTAGTTGTTTTATTCAAATTCAACTGGGTCAATTTTATCAGTTGTGTTAAAATAGATTCCTTTAAAATTACTTATGTGAACTTCTCTTGGTTGATGGATGTTGGTGAATATGAATTACATGATTTTTATATCTTATCATTGAAAGATAAAATGGTATATTATGTTTAATATGTCACATATGAAGGGTGGAGTGTAGTTACTCACATAAAACAAAGATACTTGTATGATATGGGAGTTGAAGTGGAAGATTTTCCCTCTCACATTGAATCCCATCAACAACAAGAAGAGAACTTATTTTTCCATACTAATATTGAAAATATTAGTCTTTTTAGGATGTATGAAGTATATTAAGTAATTATAGAGTTGGAAAATGACATGATTGAAGGAGAAAATGATTGTATGTGCAGCCATCCATTCATTTATCATCCACTTATGTCATTTATGAAATCATTTATTATCATAGTTTTGTATATTTTGTTTATCAGTACAGTGAATAGGTTTTCATTTATAATTTTTTTATACATGAATTTTTTGAAATATATGTTCTGAAGTTAATTTTATTTGATTAAATGACAGGAATTATAAGGTGGAAGTGTTATATTGATACCGGTCAACCCTCAGCAGTGAGGCAGCATGCCACTCCTGGTTCTTTATGAGGATATTAGAGGGTGATTGATATAGGTATAAATTTTAATATGAATAAAGCTATTGCAGTTTTTCTATACTACTAACTATTTTTTTCATAAAATATGGAAATAATGCTACAACTGGTGAAGATATGAAAATTTAAGATGTATCAAATACAAATGGACTAAAGATAATTGTCCCATTTGACTACTATGGGGTCCCTACAGATGATGTCGTGGGATTATTTGGAAATATTCTAGGCTAGATGGTAGTGGATCTGGTTACCCTGTCGATTACATATGATAATTGAAGACATATTCCTTCTTATTGAAAAAATGAAGTTTTTGATTCATAGATAAAGGTAATTTTTATACATTATAGAGTAATTGAATGTCATTATGTTGTTAAATTCTAATATTTTCTTAACGAATCTCTTTGTACATATGTTTTTCCACTTTCCCATTACTAATGTTATTACACAAAACTGGATATTGAAAGCATTTGTTGATTTATATCAGAATATGACGAGATTTATCCTCAGTGATATTGCATCGATGATTGGTGGTGAGTAGGTAAATCACACAACTTCAAAATCATTTAGTTCGCAAAATTTTATTCGTTTTATGTATAAATATAAATATAAAACACTCTTTAATTTTCAATATAATTATCTTACAAGTGAATGTAATAGGAATTCGAGATTGATATGAAGATGGAGATGAAGATGGAGAGGGTGACGAGCAGAGTTCATATGGTAGTGATTAGTGGTATTTTTATGTCTTGAACTAATATAGAATGAGAGGGTTTGTTGATGTATTATTTGTGACATAGACCTGAAACCATTTATGGTTGGATGTAAACTAATATACTTGTTTGTTCATTCCATATTTGTTATATATGTGCGATTTTTTGTGCTTCTGATATGGTTTTCTTGTGATAGTGATAGGTGATACACTTGGTTTTCATTTTTTTGAGGGTAGTTCTAGGGCTAAAAAAATCTGTATCTAACATTGTTTTTGTAAATTAACATTTATCCATGGTTTAAATAGCCACTACATATGGCATATTTTTATTTATGGCAGTTAAAACTGAATCTATAAGATGTATTTTTTTGGCGGTTGAAACTACCGCTAATCATGACACACTATTATTTAATGGATGTTTCAACCATTTTAGCGGTGGTTTTGTCTGGGATTTATTTTTGGGATTTAGTATAAGTTTTAAACTACTCTTAAATCCTTATTTCCCCTGTGAGAAACCACCATGAAAATAAAAATAACTGTTTTTAAATACGCTTTCTATGACAATTACTAGAAACCACCACTAAATTGAATAAACCACCGTGTATTGGATTCTGAAACATGATTTAGCAGTTGTTTTTTGAAACCATCACAGAACCATGTAGCAGTGGTTTAAACTGCTTCCAAATCAAAAAAACCCACTGATACTCAATTATTTTCTTGTAGTGTTAGTTTCACCATTCTAAACCTGCTTCTAAACGTGTCATATTTTCTACTCATCCTTATAACATAAGGAGTGGAAAACATAATAAGGGGTTAGGTCAAAATCTCAGTAAGGGAAAAAATTATCAATGATTCACAAAGCTATAAGGAAGGTCATGTAATCTACAATGATCAAACACATACCATGTAATAAGAGTGTGGAATCATGACACAATAATCATGAGCCATAGAACATAACATAAACACTTAACATAGAAATTTGTTATTATCATTAACATAATAACTCAAAACATTGTAAATATATCATAATGACAATTATTTATATACACAATCATGTGAACATATATTAACTTCAATTATGATCACACATTGTGTTGTGAGTATATATTAATTTCAATTATTTTCATTCATTTTCTTGTGATCAAAGCTTAACTATAATTATGTCCATGCCCAAAGTAATCACCTCATGAGATGTAAAAATTTAACCAATGCATTAGAGGGTGATATAGGATCCCACCGGTCACATACTAATCATTCATACATATGTGTGCCACATGAAATAAATCATATCATAAATAAAATCTGTAAATAAAATGGGTTTTGTAAACTTTTCAAATGGTATCACATAAATAACATCATAAAATCGATCAGATGATGCAAGAAATCCAATGACTAAAAAAGAGTATTTTATAAGATAATTTAGAGGGTTAATCATGAAAAAAAACTTAGTATTTAGATATTTTAGACATAAATATATAAATGGAAGCAGATCTATGAAAATAACGAGTTTTTAGAAAATATTTCTTAACATTATTGTAAACAGATGAAGTTATAAGACACTTTAAAAAAATAATTTTCAAGTAGGATACATTAAAAACTTTTTAAAACTAATATTCAAAATAAATCCCAAAAACAGAACCTTTAAAGGAACTAATGGTTGGTTCAAAAAATGTGGAGTGGAAGATAAAGGATATAATCATGAAAATAAGTGCTTTTTAATATTTCAAAATATCTTTATTGAAACCCAAATTTTAAAAAAGGTAAAAAATACCACTATTGAAAATAGGTAAATATAAATATGAAGTTCATGTGAAATAATACATATTTGGGTTTCAAAATAATTATTTAAAATATTTTTAAATCTAAAAAATATTGACATGGATGAAAAATTTCTTATTGATTAGGATGAGAATTTTTCTTAACAGTATTGTAGTTTTAAGTGGTTAGAAATCCATCAAAGTATAATAATTAAATTAATAATGTAATTTAATATAAATAGAGAAATAAATTACCATATGATAAAATATTAGGGTATAATAATCAACACATAGAATAAAGAAGTTCAAAAAGAAACATTATAACTCAAATTAAGGATATTTGAGTTAAAAAAGCCCTTACGTTCCTTATATTTTTGAAGTAAGAATCATTTGAAAAGGATTTAATAAGATAAAAATTTTAATAAATAGAAACATAATATTAATTAAAATATAATCCAACCATTATATATAAGTATCCAATTTATATGAATAAATTTAATTTATAATGGTCATAACTCAATGGATGAAAATTGAGTTAAAAAACCCTTACATTGGATTCCTACTGTTTGGACACGCTCTAAATTTTTTTATAATAAACACAACCATATTAATAAATTATTTCATAACTTTAATCACATATATTAAATTTTATGCACTTTAATTATAATAATTCTTTAAACATTTATTAGTTAGTTTTAGTTTGTTTTCATCATCAGATGTTAGTGATTTTGGTTTTTTCCCTCACACTTTGTAATGTCAATATCAATCCTCACAATTTGATACAATTTTTATCATTTCTATATTAATTAATGTAATTTAATATATGTTTAATATTTTTTATAAAGGTATCATTTCATTACAAGATAGTTTTAGTTTCAATTCATGAAGATGAAATCAATGATAAGCATGTTTTCGTAAATTTTATAGAACAAAAGGTAGTTTATTAATAATATGTTTAAATATTTATATTACCCATAAAAAATATCATTCATGTCAAAGATATCTTTTATATTTATTTAATTAATTCTTATAAGAACTCATGGAATGTGGTGATGAAAATGAAATACGTCGTTCATGGAGGCGGTAGTCCACACATAACACGAGTGATCTTTTCATTTCTCAGTGGATGAAAGGAAGATAGATAATAATTATTCCATCAATATAAAAACATTTAGGAATACTAATTTTTACAGTTTAATTATATTAATATGGTTAGAATATGTTTTTTGGATGGTGGAAGAGAAATATATATAAGAAATGGTTAGAGAGTGGATAATAATCCTCTTGAAGACATAAATCTTCTCTTGAAGGAATTATTAGAAAAGGATGATTTGAATATTATTATTGGGAAAAGAAGTTTTAAAATGTGAAATATGGATATATTAGAGTAAAAATTGTTATAGGTTAAAAGTAATTTCAAAGGATAATTATTTCTTTATGTGGGTGTAAGTGAGCTCCTTATATAGGTGAAATAGGGGAACTCTTCCTTTGAAACTAAAGTTAAGTGAGCAGTAAAGATAGAATCAAAGGGGAGTTAGGTGAGTTAGGTAAAGAATGGTTGGTGATAAATGTGGGTATGAATTTATCACCAAAAAAGGTCTTATATAAGTTCTATGTTTGATGTTTATTTAACAAAATTATAGCCACTTTAAATCACCCCGTTTTACCCTTATTAATAATTATTAAATTTTCACCATGTTAATTATTTTTTACTAAAAATATAATATGATTCATAATACCCAATTTTGATGTTTTGAATCAAAATTTAGACTTAATTTAGTCTAATTCAACTTCTAAATTTTAAAAAATATCTTTTAATTTAAAACATAATATATAGAAAAACCATTTTTGTTTTGAAAAATGTATTTTCATATGTTAAATGTTTTTTATTCTTATTTATTTTAAATTATTAATTAAATAAATATTAACATTGTTATTTATATGTTTAAAAATCATATTATAGTCATAAAAAGATATACATTTAATTTATTAAGATAAAAATACACTATACTTAGGAAAATATAGTTCTTTAAAAAATAACAATTTTACTATAGTAACTAATATTTACTTTGGTAACTTATTTTGATGTTAGAAATGAAAATAAAATTATTAGAATATTTGGTTAACCGGATTATAAATATTAGAAATATTTTATTATACTCAATTTCTATAGTTGATAAAAATTAATTTTAATATAAGCGTTCATAACACATTAAAATGATTTTAAGGAAAATATATATTTTAAGTATAAAATAAATTTATTCTTATTACTTACCTAGTACTATATATTGTATGATTTTTTTATACATTTTCACTTTTTTATTAAAATAATTATTTACTAAATATTAATTAAAAAATACATATTTTTTTTAAAAATTGTCCTTTGAAAAATATCACATTTATATTAAATAATCTTCACCAAATACCATTAAAATAAATTATATTATAAAAATTTAATTTTATCAATCCATTAAAATAAAAATCATTCTTTGAATTTTAAAAACAAATCATGTCATACTTTAATAATAATAATAATATGCAACACATAAAAATATCTTTATAAATGTATATTTTAGTATATATTATTTTATTTTTTTTACTGAAAATACAGAATATTAGTATCCCTTTCGGATACATGTATTTCCAATTACCATATTTACAATGACTATATTTCTAACTACCATATTTCCAATGACCATATACCCCTTTATAATGTCTATATTCCCTCTATTACCTCTTATAAATTCATTCCATTCAGGCTTATTAAGTCACACTTCTTATTCCCTTTCATTATATATTCGAAAAAATTATTTCTCCTTAAATGATTTTATTTCTCATTTTAGGTTTATTTCTTCTAATGGTGATTCTAGAGGGTGAAAATGATGTCTATTATCCCTAAATTTTAAATATATTATTATTTTCTACTCATTGTCCGATTTTAATTTTTGCACTTTTAATAGATATTATCATCCATGGTATGTTACCATCCATGGTATGTTATAATTATTTTCATATAATCTTGTTATAATATTCCATTATAAATGAATAATATTTTTATAGTTTGATTCATATCTTATATAACTCATTTTATAATCATTTTTAATTATTTGGAAGGTATAAGAATATTTTTTTTATAAATATAGACTTGTAATTTAAATAATGATAAAGATCCCTAAATCTTAGAGAGTTACATGCATCTTCTAACTTGTATCCTACACCTAACAACACAATTTCTTGCTAGGATAGACTCTCTAATAGTTGTTTCCTCTGTTCATGAATTTATCAACCACTCTCCAAGTCCCTTCACTTTTCTCTTATTGAATCATGAGAATAATAATTGATTAAAGAATAATTTAATAGTTATCAATTATTCAAATTATTGATATTGTAGAATTTTTACCATGTTATTACCATGATAGACTGAGAAATTATATCATGGGAGGAAGTATCAAATGCTTGAAAAAAGTGGTTGAATAGATTAATTTAAAGTCTTACATTATTAAAAAATCATCAATGCATCAATAATCCTGTAGCATCAATTCATAGTTCATTATTGTTAGCTTGTGAATCCTTAACGATACCTCAATCTATGTTAACACCACCAATGACTGATTCCTGCATCACTGATCACTTTATGGTTCCATCACCATTTGAAATGGATGACTATAACACACCAACTCTAATAAATAATTGACAATGGTTATTTTACAATATTGGAACAAGATACAGGGGATCACATCTTGGAGGATTGAATAATTTATTAGTATCTAGACACTATATAGATACATGATTCCTAAATTACACTAAAAAATGAAATTAAACTTAAAATTATTGTGATAAATTCATTATTTATTATATAATATCCCAAAAATCATTCATAGATCACTTTTTTATCATTGCGAAAGGAAAAATTAATAAAAATGTTGGATCAGATGCTTAGTAAGGGAAAGTATAAAAGATAATCTATCATAGGATAAATAAATAAATGATAATATGGTAGAGATAAAAAATAATCAAATATTCCATATAAATAATATTATAAAAAGAGTACTAAATCTATGGGTAACATAGAAACATAAATAATTATATGGATATAACAGTCTAGTTTCATAATGATAAAATGCATCATTCCAAACATTATAATCTCACCATCATGACCTTGTGACAATAGACCATACATAAATTGGTATAACATACAATAAATAACCAATAAAATTTATCTCATGATACCTACTTAGGGATTGAAAAGTTATAAAGATCCCATTCCATTAATTTCTAAGTCCAATTCATTTATCATATAAAAAAATGAATAGAACTTTAATAAATAATCAACATAAGCATTTTTGTTGAAAAAATATCATAAAATATGTGAATATTTTCCCCATTCAATAAATAGAACAAAATTATCCTAAACTATCTAGATTAATATGGTGGAAGATATCATTATTTTATATCTCTAGTAAATAATGAGATTCATCAAAGGATATTGACATAGATAGAAATATTTTCAAAAGATCACTAAAACATTTCATGAGGAAAATACACTTTTAATTTTGAAATCACTTATTTAAAATATAAAAATTTCCCAAATATTATCCTTTTTTTATATTTTAAAATATCCATGAAAACTTGTAAATAAATATTCAAGGTAAATAATAGTTATGGCAGTGGGAAAATCCATTCGTCAGAAAAATACAAGAAGATTAATTTTATACTTTTTATTGAAAATAAAAAATGGTTAAAAATTTATTTAATAAATAATTTGATAATAGTAAAAATATTATTGAAAACATTTAAAAGAAAATATAGACATAGAAGAAAAATATTTTTAAATGAATGGAAAATCAATGTCTATTTTTTATAAAAGATTATTTTGAACTTTTGAGTACTTAGAGATAGAAAAATAAAAGGAAAAATTGTAATTTAAGGATATAACTAGAGGAAAATAAAATAAATTAGGTTTAAGATAAAACAATCATGTAATACCTTCAATTTAAACTTAAACATTAATAATCCTGAATAAGGATGAGATTGTGAAATATACCATTTCCTCAAGTTAGACTTGCCTCGTAAGTTCCTTTAACATATTTTATAACAAATTAAAATTTGTTATATTTATATTCCATAAAAATATTAATACTTATAATATCATATATGATCCATTTATAACATCTTATCACCCATTTATTAATAATTATTTATTAAAATCATTGTTTTGGGTGATAACTATTTCATTTTTCACGCATATTTCGCTTCATCAGTTCCCGTCCTTCACTTTGATCTTGATTACATAACTAAATAATTTTAATCATGTAATTTAGATCTTTATATTACATAATATCAATATTATTCAAAATTAATTAATCATTCATGTTATAAACATTATTACATCACTCATGTTTGTGGTAAAACTAATCTAAACAAAAGTATGTTATAAAGGACAAATGGGTAAAAGCACGCTAAAGTATAATCTTAATATAAATTTTATATAATATTATTCAGGTCATAAGTATTATTTATATTCATTTTGAAATATTTTATAACAATTTTTAAAAGGCTAATATTGAAATTGAAATATATTTTTCATGGATATGGTAGTCCGTATGTACACAATGAACAATACTTCCATTTTCTAGAAAACATAAAAGAAATAAGATAATATTTTTTCATTAAAAAATAATTATTATATCATAAATATAAAATATATTTATTAAATCCATCATTACATCTATCCATGAGAGGGGGTGATGGAAAATGAATCACATCGTTTAGTGTAGATGCAAACCAGACAACCTACAAAGGAACATACTTCAGAAGGAGGAGGAGCAATGAGATTTCACCATAAAAGAAGCTAAACTGATTGCAAGAATGATAGGGTATGACACTTGCCATCGAGAAAAGCCTATGCATGCATAGAAATGCCTAGCTGAACAACCATGCGAAGGTGGAGAGCTGATTTCACGATGAAGATGCCGGGGTGGAGCAGTTCCAAGTAGTTAGTCTGGGTTGAATGTAGTGTTTGAAGCCTATAGGAAATGAATTCCTCTAAGGTCTACAGGCCATGTAATACTTACACCTACGGGCCTTGTAAGGGTTCCACCTCACCCCTTTAAAAGTGGATTATCAAAATCAATAAAAAATGAAGGCCTTCAGGCCATTGGAGGAGTAAGTACAAATTATTACATACATTCAAAAACATCAATGTACCTTTGTATTTTCCCCTGAACTCGACTCATTCTATTTCCGAACAAACCACCCATGCTCGAGAAAAAGAATAAACCTATATAGGGAAAATAATTCTTATGTTAGTAATAATAAAAATAAATAAATAAAATAGAAAGTGATAATTTTAAAATAAACTTTGAGTATTACGAGGAACATTAATTATTTTTTTGAGTTGTGATTGATTCTTGCATGTAACACAATTTCTTATTCATCTTCAAGAATTATCTCTATGAAAATTAATTAAATAAGTATAAGATAAAAATAATGAGGAAATTAATTTAGTAGTAGAATATAGTATGATAATAAAACAATATAATCTCTTTTTCTTAGTTTTTGCGATGTGATGTGCATTTTAAACTAAAATGAAACTTATTAAATAAAAAGATACACTTGGAGTCATAATGCTCACACCATGCATCAGATTGAGGTGTGGCTGATTCCTACATGTCCCAAATGACTTATGAGTCATTTTTGTAAAGTATAAAAAATAATACAAATGTGTTTCCTTGATTTTGAGTATGTTACATGTCCTTTTCACTAAAATGTCATTTTAAAATGGAAACACCCAGTTTTATTCATATTGATCACGTATTGTATCAGTTTGATGTGATACTAGTTCCTACACATCAAAAACGACTTATGGATAATTTTCCTAAATTATCATGATAATCCAAGACCATTTTCTTGGTTTTCACTAAGTGACACATTTTAAACTAAAATGTAAATTTAAAACAAATAACAGACACTTTGAGTTATACTAGGAACATCTTGTATCATATTAAGGTGAGTATGATTTCTACAAGTCAAAAATGACTTGTGGATAATTTTACTAAATTATAAAAACAATATAAATGTGTTTTATCAGTTCTGATTTTATCAGTTGTCTTTTTTACTAAAATTAATGTCAATTTCAAATAAAAAGACATTCTTGGAGTCATACTAAGCACACCTTGTGTTAGAGCAAGGTGTGGATGATTCCAAAATACCCCAAATAACTTATGGATCATTTTACTAATGTATCAAAATACATTGAATCTATTTTCTTGGTGTTGAGTATGTTACTTATCTTTTTTACTAAAATTTCATTTTGAAGCTAACATGTAATTTAAGGAATATCAATCAAATTGTACATCAGTCTATTGTGGGACTTATTCCTTCATGTAAAAATGAATTATAAATCATTTTCCTAAATTATGATGACAATCTAAGCATGTTTTATCGATTTTCAGCGAGTAAATTTTTTTGAGCTAACATGCCATTATTAACCTAATAACGGACTCTTTGAGTCATACCAGACACATAATTTATCAAATTGTGGTGTGGATAATTCCTACACATAGAAAATGACTTATTGATTATTTTCCTGAAGTATCAAAACAATCTGATTGCATTTTCACATTTTTGAGTATGTAAGTTGTCTTCTTTACTAAAATTATTGTTAATTTTAAATAAAAAGATACACTTTGAGTCATATTGTTCACAACGTGTGTCAAGTTGAGGTGAGGATGATTCCAACATGTCCGAAAGTATCAAATAAAAATCCTAAATAACAATATTACCATGCTTTCCATTTTATTTCTCTATTTAACTCCTAACACTGCATATTGAGTCAATGTTCTTAGCTAAAAAAGGTTTTTTGGATTAGAACATCAACTGAATATCTAGTGTTGGAAGTTCAACAAAGAAAAAAAATGGTAAGCATGGTAACATTGGAAGAAAGGAACATGTAATCCCATTTATGTCTTGTTATAGTTAGTTGAAAGCAAAATATGACTTCCCAAAATATCTGTGAAAAAATATAAATAAGTATTAAATAAAAATGATAAGAAAATTAACTTACAAATAATAGATTAAATGATGAAAAAATTAATTAAATATGTATTAGGATTATCTTTTCATGATGGTTGTATAAATTATTTACAAATTTTCTTATTGTCATTATCTTAGTTGTAGCCTTTAAGTCCAATCTCTCATGAGCATGATCATCATCAAAGAATACACCCCAACTAAAAATAAAGAATCCACATGTATAAGAAAAAAATTATTATGTGAGTAATTGTAAAGAGAAATAAATTAAATATAAATATGAAACAATATAATAATTCTATGGACAATGATTTTACTATGAAAACATTAAGATTACCACTATGATTGATCAAAGGCAGCGCTGTTTCTCTCTATGAAAATGTAGTGGAGGGAACTTGAAAGAAAGTGATAGTTTCCAAAACTCTAGGGGTGAAATGGTTTTGAGTGAGAAGTGTTTGTAATTTTTGATGTAGAAAGGCATGACAAGTGGATATAAATCTTTGAAAATAAACAAACTCTTCATGGAATAATGAATGTTATATAAATGTTTCATTATATATTTTTTCGATAAAATAGAGAAATTATATCATAACATCACCTTTACATCTTCCCAAAGGCATTCATTCATTATAGGGAGTTATTCCCTGGGATTGATAACATCATCTTGTGAAGAGGACATTGTCAGCATGAGTAGTAAAACATCTAATATAGATTATGTTAATAAATTAGAGAATAAACAATTTTATGATAAAAACATAGTATATTAAAAAGCACTTTTACCTTCTTATTGTACTCTATTTTTTAAAGGTTGTAGGGATTTGGATGATTTATCGAGAATCTAAATATCCTATTTGTGGTCCCCTCTAATGTTGAATACACTCTCTTTTTTGGGACCGACATGAACTAATTGTGGTCTCCCAATGAAAGGGTCATCCTCAATTGAATTTCCGTTTGACCCTGATAGTTGTTTTTGTCACCAAGAGGAAAATCGATCAATTATTGTTTGCTGGTTAGAAGACATAAAATACTTACATTTCTTGTGATTCTATTAGGAACAGATCATCTTTTTCCCCTTCCACACTAAAATTCACCTTCATGAAGACCATTTAATCAATTTCAACTGAATTCATATTGTCAAATCTTTTGAAATATAAAATTATAACTGGAATATTTTGTATAATAAAACTCATATATCCATTATATATTGGTAAAATATGACATATTTTCATAAATTTGATTTCTATCCTTGGAACCAGATATGTGCATCACTTTCATGAAAAGTGTAACCCACTATTTTGCATCGTACTATAGTAATACAGTTCTTTTTTAGAGAATGTATAACCATTGATTACAAAAGCAGTGTAAGATATGCCATTTTCATTCGGTCCTGTATCTAGCCATCAAAGTCGGTTTTCTATTGAATTCATCATCATGATCCATTATGTTTTTATTTCAGGGAAAGAAGGAAGGATGAACAGAGGAAGGGCCTAAGGGGGTCTAAATTAATGGAGGCCGAGGGCATCCCCTCTAATCAGATTAACCCCCTCAGGTTTGAATTGGGAGATATTGGAGATGATAGTTAAATTGGTTCCTTGTTTGGCCAGAGAGGCTAGATGATCCGCCACTTGATTCCCCTCCCGCCAGGTGTGGGTCACCTTTGTACTGATATTGAGGAGTGCTTTGAATTTCCTTATGATGTAACAGATTGAGGAAGGGATTCCACCTCTTCAATGCAAAGCATTGTGCAGAATCATGGAGTTTTTCTCCACTTGATAAAGGGAAATAACCCCTTGTATGCATAGCATGTGCCCCAAAAGAACCGCCTTGGCCTCAGCTATGAGGGAGTTTCCTGTACCAAAGTGAGAAGTATAAGAGAGAAAAACATTCCCCCTGTAATCCCTGACGACTCCTCCACTGTGCATATCACCCAAACTGCAGGCTCCATCTGTGTTCAGTTTGAGGTCAGCCTCTGGTGCCATCCACCTCACTCATCTTCCTTACATCCTAGGTAGCATTTGCTAGGCCATAGGTGAGGGTCCATGGAGAGCCCTTAGGGAAGGTGCATCCATCCAGTTTCTGAACAGAGTCACCATGTCCGCCAACATGTTCCCGGTCTTTTAGATGATGAGTCTCCCTGTGGAGTTGGTACCCTCGTATCTGGCCCGGTTCCTTTCCTTCCATAGGCACCAGCAGCCAGTGCTGAGAATCATGGATCTTGCCATTTTTTCCGGGCCTGCGGCCTCTGCCCCCTGAAACCATCTGTCAAGGAATGGAGTGTCTCAGTTGCCTCTGGAAGAGTAATCAGTGAACCCCCCGAAGAAACTCCACACATCATGGGCCCATTCCCCCTCAAAAAACAAGTGGGCTGATCCCTCCTCCTGCCTATCCTTGCAGCAATGACATCCGGAGGCCATGAAAATGCCGATCTTTTTAATCTGGTCATCTGTCGTTATTTCCTGGTTCTGTATGATCCTGATGAGGAAGTTATATTTTGTGGGAATCTTGTTGCACCACACCAGACTCGTCCACCTGTCACGTTGGGCCTGAGGGATGGAAGCTCTACGGTAGTCCTTGCTATTGAATCTCCCTGAGTTTGATGTGTTGTACCTCTCGTTCCCCTCGTTGTTTGATTTTCATGATCACAATCACCTTATTTTTTGTCTAACATTGTTTTTAAGTGTTGTGAATGATAGGCAAAAGATTGCCAAAGGATTGGCCCAAGAATGGACAAGAAATGGGCTGAATTGCAGTCCACCGGCCAACCGGTGTGATAGCACCGACCAGCCGGTGGACCTGGCAGAGGCATTGCCCACTGCCAGGTTCCACCGGTCAGCCGGTGGCTCTGTCACCGGCCAGCCGGTGGCATCCAGTCAACAGTGTGAGCTACTGTCTCACCACCGGCCAGCCGGTGGCTCTGGCACCGGTCAGCCGGTGGTGCCTGGAAAAGAAGAATCAGCTACTGCCAAGCCACCGGCCAACCGGTGGCCCATCCACCGGTCAGCCGGTGGATCCAAGACTCGAAATCTCCCAAATTTCTCAAGCACCGGCCAGCCGGTGGGACTGTACCGGCCAGCCGCTGGAGCCAGTCAAACTAGCCGTTGCAGTTTGACCAGGCTGGCCCACTTGGCTCCCAACGGCTCTTTAAGCCTCTCCAACGGCTCCGAAGACTCCCCAAGGGTTCCATGCCTATAAATAAAGGCCAAGGAAGCCCCGGACACCTACCGGAACTATACGGAAGCCCACAGACACCTTGTTGATCATTTGGCGTACCTCCGGCGCATTCCTCCAAGGGAACCCCAATTGCTCCAACAACTTCCACATCCAAGGAGCTCCTCCAAAGAAGCTTGGAAGCGGCCTTCAACATCTCCATCCATTCAAAGGCGCCCAAGGCTTCTCAAAATACAGTTTTTATTGTATATTTATTTTGAGCTTTAATTTTGGGTTTGTGCCTACAAACCCCAACACCTTTTCTCATCCCCCTTTCTTTTGGGTTTCACACCACCATTAAGGTGTGAAGAGGTTTCGTCAAGCCTTTCCTTTTAAAAGGCTTGAGTCATCGGTGAGCTAGCCTTCACCCGTTAAAAAGGCTAGTGGGTTCTTGCTCAACCATTGAAAGCAAGTGGGTTCTTGCTAAACCACAAAAAGCAAGCTGTAATAGGTCCTAGTGCTACCTCAAAGCCTAGTGGGTTTCTTGCTAAAACCATTGAAAAGCAAGCGGTAGGAATCTCTCAATGGTTGAGTTGGGAGCGGAGACGTAGGCCGGGTTTTGGCCGAACTCCGTTATCAATTTCTTGTGTGATTGCCTCTTTACTTTCCGCTGCATTTCAACTTTGATTTTAATTTGATAATCTTTTTTTTAAAAGGCAATTCACCCCCCCTCTTGCCATCCTTCCCGTCTTTTGTTCCGACCCAACAATTGGTATCAGAGGGATAATTTGAGTAATACCTTAAAAGGTTTCAAATTCAAAGATCCATTGTGATGGCATCCACCTCTTTCGCCCCCGAGGGCTACTCATTGGGTCGGGCTCCATTTTTTGATGGGACCGACTATAATTATTGGAAAACCCGCATGACCACTTTTTTAAGAAGCATAGGATACCCCATTTACAAAATTGTCATGCATGGTTATTCTCTCTCCTCTCCCGATGAATCCAAATGGACACAAGCCGACATTAGAAATTTCGAGCTTGATGGCAAAGCCATGAATGCTCTACATTGCGGCCTTGACCGAAATGAGTTCAACCGAGTTTCCACTTGCACCTCATCTCATGAAATTTGGAAACTATTGGAAGTGACCCATGAAGGCACTAATAAAGTCAAAGATACTAGATTAGACATGTATAGACAAGATTTTGAAAGCTTTTCCATGCATCCAAATGAGTCCATTTCTGAAATGTTTACACGCTTCACTGACGTTTGCAATGGTAGAAAATCTCTTGGTGATGATGTTTCAGCCGAGACGATGGTCAAGAAGATCTTATGGGTCCTTCCGTGCTCATGGGCACCAAAGGTGACGGCGATCCAAGAAGCTAAGGACGTCAAAAATATGCCGGTAGAGGAGCTCATCGGATCCCTAATGACGTACGAGATCACGATGAGGAGGCAAGCTCAAAAGGAGGGCACACCAATCAAGACACCAAAGAACATCGCCCTCAAGGTACAAAAAGAAGTAAGCTCCTCCTCCTCATCATCATCTTCATCTTCTTCGTCATCAAGCGGTGACTCGGAAATGGAGAATCTCGCCCGCCAAATGCACAAATTTATGAAGAAGCACAAGAAGAAGAAGAAATCTCGCAAGGCGCGAAAGCAAGAACCCACCGCAAGATCCGAGCCCAAGGTGAAATGCTACGGGTGCGGCGAAAAGGGCCATTACAAGCCCGATTGCCCACTCAACAAGAAACGGGCTAAGGAAAAAGGAAAGAAAAAGGTCCTCAAGGCGACATGGAGTGACACCTCCTCATCATCCTCCTCCTCCTCCTCCTCGAGTGACCAAGGTACAAAATGCCTAATGGCATTTCATGAGGTAACTTCTTCCGACTCCTCTTCCTCTTGTTCTTCAAATTCCAATTCTTTAAATCATCTATCTTATGAAGAACTCTCACACGCTAGAGACCAACTAGAAAAAGGTTTTCATGCTTTATCGTCAAAATTTGTTTCTTTAAAAAAGTCTTTCAAAAAACTATCCTCCGAAAAAGAACAACTTCTCAAAGAGAAGGAGGAGATGTCCCTCAAAATCCAAAATTTCCCAAATGTTGATTCCATGGAATCAACCATCAAAGACCTAAGGGAGACCCTAGCTAAGTTCACCCAAGGGGAACAAAATTTGAACAATTTGCTTGGTTCCCAACGAATTTCAAGAACCACCAATGGACTTGGCTACACCAACCAAGCTTCCTCCTCCCATGCTCCAACTGTTTTTGTAAGGGGGATCTCTTGTTTTAAATTTTGTAATTATTGTAAAAAATCCGGGAACCTTATTTATGAATGTAATTGCAAAAATGCCCGGTACGGTCAACCCAAATCTATTTTTTATTCGGACGAGTTTTATAGGAGAAGACCCGCCATGAAACAAATTTGGATTGAAAAATCCCTTTTGGCAAGTCTCTCCGGGCCAAAAATAGTTTCGTTTCCCCGATGATCTTTTGTTTTATTTAGGGGGAGAAATTTTCTTAAATTTAAAAATCTCTTTCGATTCATTTTTCAATTTAAATTTTCAATTCATTTTTGATTCAAAACTCTCAATTTCAAAAATTTCATTTGGTTTCAAATTTCAAATTTCAATTGGTATTTGATTCAAAACTTTCAATTCAAACTGTTATTCAAATTTTCATTTCAATTTCAAAAATCTCAATTGATTTTTCAAATCTCCATCTTGTTTTTCAACTTTTTCCCTCAATCAAGTTTTATGCCCCGTGCTACTTTGATAATCACAAAGGGGGAGAAATTTCTTGATTGATTGGGGGAGAATCCTTTTCATCATGCTTAGCATTTCCTTTCAATTTCAGTATTTTACATTAATTGCTTTGGTGATTGTGATCATCAAAATAGGGGGAGATTGTTGTACCTCTCGTTCCCCTCGTTGTTTGATTTTCATGATCACAATCACCTTATTTTTTGTCTAACATTGTTTTTAAGTGTTGTGAATGATAGGCAAAAGATTGCCAAAGGATTGGCCCAAGAATGGACAAGAAATGGGCTGAATTGCAGTCCACCGGCCAACCGGTGTGATAGCACCGACCAGCCGGTGGACCTGGCAGAGGCATTGCCCACTGCCAGGTTCCACCGGTCAGTCGGTGGCTCTGTCACCGGCCAGCCGGTGGCATCCAGTCAACAGTGTGAGCTACTGTCTCACCACCGGCCAGCCGGTGGCTCTGGCACCGGTCAGCCGGTGGTGCCTGGAAAAGAAGAATCAGCTACTGCCAAGCCACCGGCCAACCGGTGGCCCATCCACCGGTCAGCCGGTGGATCCAAGACTCGAAATCTCCCAAATTTCTCAAGCACCGGCCAGCCGGTGGGACTGTACCGGCCAGCCGGTGGGACTGTACCGGCCAGCCGGTGGAGCCAGTCAAACTAGCCGTTGCAGTTTGACCAGGCTGGCCCACTTGGCTCCCAACGGCTCTTTAAGCCTCTCCAACGGCTCCGAAGACTCCCCAAGGGTTCCATGCCTATAAATAAAGGCCAAGGAAGCCCCGGAAACCTACCGGAACTATACGGAAGCCCACGGACACCTTGTTGATCATTTGGCGTACCTCCGGCGCATTCCTCCAAGGGAACCCCAATTGCTCCAACAACTTCCACATCCAAGGAGCTCCTCCAAAGAAACTTGGAAGCGGCCTTCAACATCTCCATCCATTAAAAGGCGCCCAAGGCTTCTCAAAATACGGTTTTTATTGTATATTTATTTTGAGCTTTAATTTTGGGTTTGTGCCTACAAACCCCAACACCTTTTCTCATCCCCCTTTCTTTTGGGTTTCACACCACCATTAAGGTGTGAAGAGGTTTCATCAAGCCTTTCCTTTTAAAAGGTTTGAGTCATCGGTGAGCTAGCCTTCACCCGTTAAAAAGGCTAGTGGGTTCTTGCTCAACCATTGAAAGCAAGTGGGTTCTTGCTAAACCACAAAAAGAAAGCTGTAATAGGTCCTAGTGCTACCTCAAAGCCTAGTGGGTTTCTTGCTAAAACCATTGAAAAGCAAGCGGTAGGAATCTCTCAACGGTTGAGTTGGGAGCGGAGACGTAGGCCGAGTTTTGGCCGAACTCCGTTATCAATTTCTTGTGTGATTGCCTCTTTACTTTCCGCTGCATTTCAACTTTGATTTTAATTTGTTAATCTTTTTTTTAAAAGGAAATTCACCCCCCCTCTTGCCATCCTTCCCGTCTTTTGTTCCGACCCAACATGATGGTTTGAAGACGCATCTATCTGGTTCAGAGAAGGTTTCAATGCTGTCAAAGATCTCTTGATGCCCCATGTACAGAATTGATCTAAAGAAGTATGGGTGGAGCCTCGCTTCCTTGAAAGAGATGGTGGGGGCAAGGCACCCCGGATAACCAGCCACGCTGCCTGCCCAGTTATGTTTCCAGAACGGGAGGTTTCCCTTGTCAAAAAGCCATTGAGAATGCTGTTGCATGCTCGAGATGAGGTTGCTGATTTTAGACCAGAGGGGGGAGATGTGTACCGATGTCTCACCCACATTTCCAATATGAATTCATGCCATAATCTTTCCCCACAGAGTACTACCCTAAATAATTTCCCATGCCAGTTTGGCATGCATGCAATGGATGGTATCCCCTAAGCTTTTGACATTGATCCCTCCCTCAGGAATCGGGCGTGCCATCTTCTCCCATGAAGCCCAGTGTTTCTTCCCCTTCAGCGCAGCGTCCCATATAAACCTCACCAATAGTTTGTCGATAGAGTTGATAACACCTTTTGGCACGTTGCTGGATGCCAACGCATGGGCCGACATGGCAGACAGAACGCTGTTCACCAAGGTAATGCACCCACCAAATGATAACAAGTGGTTTTTCCAATTGAGTATGCCGCAAGAAATCTTGTTAACCACCTGATAAAAATCTCTAATACGCATTCTACCTATAGAGATGGGCGAACCAAGATAATCCATTAGAAGGGATCCCTGTTGCATGCCCATCCTGTTGCACAGAAGTAGGACCCGCCTACCATTGCATCTGTTGGAGACGTAAAACATGCTCTTGTCCTTGTTGATAACCTGACCACTCCAATGACAGTAATCAGCAAAGATTTTGTTGATTCCATTGAGAGACCTCCAGCCCACGTTTATGAAGATGAAGGTGTCATCTGCAAACATCAAATGAAAGATAGGGGAGAGCCGCCTCTTGTGATGGTAAGGCAGAAAATTGCCGTTGTCTATACTGTTATTGATCATGCGACTAAGATTGTCTTGCATTAGGATGAAGATGCTGGGATACAGGGGTTATCCTTGCCTAAGCCCGCGAGTGGCTTTAAGGAAGCCATGAGATCGGCCCATAAAGGAAATACAAGCCAGGAGGAGCTTACGCACCTGAAGATGAGGTCGCAAGCCCATGGAGACAGACCTAGCCTATTCAGCACTCTGTTGATGAAGCCCTATTCAAGACGGCCATATGCCTTGTTCATGTCCAGTTTGATGGAGACATTAGATCCGTGAGACTTGGTGTTAATGTATCTCATCATTTCCTATGAAATGGCTATAACGCCTTTAATGGATCGGCCCTTCACAAATCCGTGATTCTCAAGGGATATCCACCGGGGGGGGGGGTGCTTTTCTAACCTTGTGTTGATGATACTTGCCAAATTTTTTTAGGGTATTTGCACAAACTAACTGGTCCATAGTGTTGAAGAGAGAAGGGGTCCTTGATTTTTGGGATGAGAACGAGGGTAGTCTCACTTACCACGTGTGGTAGGCTCCCCCCACGAAAGAAGTCCTAGATGGATTTGATAATATCACATTTGACCACCTCCCAAGCGCCTCTATAGAAAGACCTTGGAAAGCTGTCCGGACCATGAGCGCTGTTGGGTTTAGGTTCTCCAGGGCCGCATGGATATCTTCCTCTCCCGGGATTCCTTATAAAAGGGTGTTTACATGAGAAGGCACGAGTTTTGGAATCACTTCCCAGAAAGCTTCACCCCCTTCCGGGTAATCGCTGGGCATGTTCGAGCTCGGCCCAACAAGTAGATCTTTGAATAAAGTGTGATCCATGTCACCAACCACATTCCGGTCATTGGTTTATGTGCCATCCGGCAAGGAAATTCTCGGTTGAATCAGACGTCTTCTCTCCCTTATGAACACATGGAAATAGGCCGCGTTTTTAACCCCTTCTTGTAGCCACTTGACTCTAGAGTTCTCCCTAGAGTGTCATTCCTCTGAGAGTACCAGTTCAGCAAAGCGCTTCCTGTTTTCCATGAGATCATTATAATGTGAGTTGTACCAAGCCTCCTCCAGCTGACCTTCTAGCCGCTCAATATCATCTTTCTGGTCATCCATGCTTTTGACAGGAGGAGCTAGATTCTTAGCCCATGTTGACAGGCCCTGCTTTAGGCATCTAAGTTTGTTGTGGAGGGCCACCCATGAAAACCTCTGGCTCCCCTCTCCCCATATCTCCCTTAATAGATTTAGGTAGCCTGGTTCACTAATTTAATGGTTTTTTTACCTGAAGCATTCGAGAGGGACCTGGCGAGGAGACAAGGACAACAACAACAGAGAGTGGTCAGAGATCCCTATGACCCGATGACTTACTGTGGCATTAGAGAACATAGATAAAGCGTGAATGCTGGAGAGACAATGATCAAGGCGGCTCCAGCAACGGTTTCTCACTTTTTGATTATTGCACCATGTAAAGTGGTCGCCTGAGTATCCCATATCCATGAGACCTTTGTCGGCTATGAACTGTGCAAAGCCCAAGCTCGCCTTGCAGGGAAACGCTCCTCTTCCCTTCTTCTCATAAGGGTCTTAGATGATGTTAAAGTCACCAGCGAGGATCCATGGGAGGGTTCTTGGGTCAAAAGCAGTGAGAACCTATAAACAATTGATTGTATGTATTTGATATCCACCCTTCAATGCTTAATGTATTCAAATATCTAATAATTGATATGTGGGATTGAATGTATGGACCAACATATTCATTATATTATAATATTTAAAGTTGTTCTTTCTACCGATATGTGAAGTTAATTGTAACAATATCTCTTCCAAAAATTCCTTCTCCCATAAATAATCTGAAGAGATAAGAATTTAAGAGACCGATGACGCTGATATCTAATAGGTTATCAGTATAAAATTCAACAGCTTATTCAATAATATATCAATATTCTATACAACCTCATTCCCAACTTCAATTCTTGACACAACCTTTCAAAATATTTATATACTATTCAATGGAGTATACCCATCTATAATGGATAGGATGACATATTTGAACCTCTATAACCTGGTGAAACATCACGTGGACTATTATATCAAAGAATGATGGTGGGAAGGACCCATCTAATTCACATAATATGACTAAAACCTCCTTATTCATGATTGTAGAATTCATTGGGTATATAACTTTATTACATATGTCTTTGAAAAGGAAACAGAGTCCAATTAATGTATGCCATACATTTTTAGGCAGAATAAAACAGAAATAAAAAATCATAAAATCTCGCATCAAAACATGAAATTCATGTGATTTTAGTCACTATAACTTCATACTAGTCATTAACACAACATTATGGATATTTTATGAATACCCATATGGAGCTTTCACACTATTATAGAAAAGGAAAAATTAAAAATTTTCATGTTAGGATCGAGTGTAATCCATTGGATGGAGAAAATTACTCCCTTTACCATTCACTGGGGCCAACTCTTCCCTAATCCCCATGTCAATCATTTCCAACCAAGTCTTGATGCAATATTTCATTTTTACAGGAACATTTAGTAATATTCTAATACCACTTCCAAATATATATTTTTTATATTCATGACATCAAGAAAATGTACGATGTACAAAAAATTAAAATACTATTATTCAGAGAAAATTTATATCTTCTTCCAAAATTATTTTGTAAGGTTTTTCAAAAATTGTTTAAAGAAAATAGTGTCAACACATTTTGGTTTATCAAATAGTTAATCAACCATTAGGGGAGAAGATTTTGTACCTTGTTTGACATTCCCATCAAATTCTGTCATCCATGATCAGTATTTATGTTTTTGAGATAAAAATTTCCAATTTCCTAAAAACAATTTCTTAGAGGAATGTTCCCACTGAATTGATTGTTTGTATTCTTCACAAATGGGATACCCCAACATTCCTTTAATTTTATAGCCTGATAAATTTCCATAAGTAATAAATTCATTTATCATCCCATACAACATGAAACTTAATGTGAATTCTTCACTTCCATGTGGATCATACAATGTAACACTTTTATCCCACATTAATTTAAGATCATTGATTAGTGGATACAAATAGACATCAATATCATTATTTGGTTTCTTTAGTATAGAAGTAAGAAGAGACAACATAATGTATTTGTGTTTTGTGCATAACCATTGTGGAATGTTGTAATTTAATAAATTCATGGGCCATGTATTGTGAGTACTACTATGTACACCAAAAGGATTGATTCTATATTTTGATAATGAAAGATTAAAGTTTCTTAGATAATTTCCAAATTCAAGATCTCCATTATCAATTTTCTTCCACTTAAGAGAATCTGCTAGATGGAATAAGTTCCCATCTTTAATTATTATATCTTCATACCATGTAAATTGCCTCACAATATCCTGATGTCCATATATTCTTCAAAACTATGGAATGATAGGAAATTACCATACAACTTTCAAAGGACTTGATTCATTTTTCTTGTATCAATATACTCCACACTTAGGTCATTTTATGAGTGATTCATGGTCGTCCGGAAACAATATTAAATCATTTGAAAAAACATTTATTCTTTTGAGATCATACCCATTGAACACAACATTAGTTTCAATGTGGAAGTTAATTTTATTATGGAAACATATCATTCATGAGACTATGTAGTTCTATATAGCGGGTGTAGCTCCATCTGCCGCCAACTTTCAAATTATATAACTTCAATACAGCTGACAATATTGGTTATTTTTTACAATCAGTATAAAATTTTCTCTTAGCATACTTTTTTAAATTTTCAAACAACTTTGGATAATCATGAAGGTTATCTTTAATTTCTATTTTAATTTCTTCCATGTGATCTCAATCATTATTTACATTGGTACTTATATCAAATGATCCCTAAATTGCAGTATCTTCCCAATTAGTGTGCATGTTCATTTTTTACCTGTGTTTTGTTCAATATTTATAGATCTGATTTATTCTGTGATAAATCATATGTTCTTCTAACCCTTTCAGACTAATTTTTCTTGAATAAAAATAATGTAAACATGAATAAAGGATTTGAGAAGGGATGTGTACATTCTCTATTGAAAACACAATGAATTCTGTAACTACATCTTCATAATCCTTTGTCAACCAATTAGCATGCATCCATTTTGGATTCATATCCATCCTATTAGGTTCATAAAATATTTATTTTGTATAATAAATAAATAAATACTCATAATATATTCATTATCAGAGGTAAAAGTTATAGATAATTTTAATAAGGGGAACCCAACATTTGATTATTTCAAATAATTTTAGTATGATTTGAAGGAAAATGAAATTGAATTTAAGAAAAGAATTAATCTACTATTCTATATGTTATCCTCTAAATTCATCAAAAGTTAAAAGTTATAGACAACTTTCATTATCATCAGCTTCAACTCCAGAATAATAATTATTACATTCTATTACTTGAGACTCATCCCCCGTATCCTATGGATATACACCAATGTTTCTTTAACTAATCTAACCAAAATTAATCCCATAATGGGTTCTAGTGATCATTTTGGACTATGACTTCTTAGATTAGTTCAAGTAACATAGAAGATATGGGGATGAGTCTCAAGAAAAAAATTTCAATAATAACTATTTTGGAGATGAAGTTGATGATGATGAAATATACCTTTATTATCTTAAAAAATGGGGGTGCTTGGAATTTTTCAAAGTTTCTATTCCTAAAATAACTAAAAATGAAACTAAAAAAAATTAAATAAGTTTTTTTTCTTATGGAAAATAAAAATAGATCATACAGAATAATGAACATAGAATCTAATGTCATTTTTTAATCTAGAGTTATATAATTTTTAAGAATAAATTTTATAAATATAATTAAAATAAAATTGTTCCTGATATCCATATATCTAGATTTGCATCCAGTTAAGATATAATGGAAGAGAATTAAGATGATTCTTGAATTAAACCCGAATGGAGTACAAGATTTAGAAATCAGAAACATCCATATCATGAATTCATATAGGTCAAATCCTTCATTTTTTTTATTGATAAAGATTAACATAATAAAATTCTGAAAATATATCTTATTGGGACAACCATACATGATTATCTCAAGTTATATATAGAAGAACTATCTTCAAAATATGTTTCATTCTTGAAAAAATAATTTAATGATGAAATAGATTCTATTATGAGAAATGATACTTTTATATTTATAAATTTTCTATAATATTAAAATAATATTGGTTTTACATGTGTATTTAGAAGAATTTATGAATCCAATGTTAACATTGAAGTTTTTAATGCTATATTATAAATGAAAGGTTTCAAAAAAATGCAATGGATTGGTTATTTTAATAATTATACTAATTTAGTTCAAATTATGACAATAAGGATATTATTTTCCTTTAAATATAATAAATAATTTGTGTGTTCATTAAATGGATGTTAAAACAATATTTTTAAATGAAAATTTAAATAAATAAATTTACATGGAATAATATGAGGATTCTCAAACTTATTTGATAAAGACCCTAAAGAACATTTCCAATAAAACAATAAAAAATATTTTTAGAATTTGTAGAAGCATTTATGAGTACATCACTGACTATGATGATGAAAATAAATGAATGGAGAACATTTTAAAAGATAGGGTATAAATATTTTTCAACCTCTCCAAAGAATTTGGAAAAAAATATAATGATTTTTAAATTCCAAGAATAATGCATCAATTTTAAAAATGGGTGCCTCACTATAATTCAAGAAAGGGAAGACAATAAGAAAGGGATTGTGGAGATAACCCACAAATTAAAATAAGTAATTGTTATCAAAGATGATCAACTAGAGGTTTGAGACAAATGGATTAAATAGATTGAACATCTACTAAAAGAAAACAGATAAATTCATGAAGATACCTTAGAGTGATAAACTTATATTGTGAAGTCAAAAAAATAAAAGAGAATGAAAAAATATTTCTAAATGTGAAATGATTTGAGATTTCTATTAAATTGGAGAATATAGAATCAATACAATTATTTTATTCTTAAAAAGTAAACAAATAATGACCATACCCTACATAGAGGATTATTATAGTGAAAGAACTATGTATGGGGGAATAAAAATCCTCAGATCATCTTATCATGTAGATTTATCTACATCAAAATGGAAATATACCATCCATTTTTGAATATACTTTTTGTGATAAATACATTTTCATGTGAACTACATTTTTGAAAAATAAATTTCTGAATAACTGGTTGATGAAAACTTATGAAGGACTCACCACTATATCCAAGGTGGATGGTAGAAAGTGTATAATTAGATTTTCCCCAAATAAATCCCAAAAAATTGATACAATCACTTGAAAACTGTGGGATTCTAGTTTTGAAAAAACTTGATAACATGTGGTTCAAAATAATAAACCATAGTTTATAAGTCATTTCATTTTCTATAAACAATTTTGACATAGTGCATTGTTTTTTTTACAATTTACAAATTCTAAAGTAATAATGGAAGGATTTTTTTAGGCGGAAATGTAAAGACCCAAATTTTCCATGTATTTTTTTTAATTATATGAAATTATTATGAGTATGTGAAAATTAATGGCGTGTGATTCCGAGGTCCGATGTGCCTGAATGACTTTTCAAACTTTTTTTAGGTACGTTTATTAAATGTGCGAGCGGCGTTTTTAAACTTTTGAACGTGTGCTTGGAATTGAAATCCGAGGACACCGTTGAACTCACAGCGTCGATTTTCACTTAAGGGAGCCTTCACTGTGACCACAATAGGTCGAGGGTGTAAGTTATATTTTTGGTTTTCATGGGAGAGTTAAAAAAAATAACAAAAAAATAAAACAAATAACTTTTATTTAATTTCTTTGAAACCTCTCATTTGAATCATTTTGGTGGGGACCACCCGACCTTGAACATTTTTTTTTAATGTGATGTGACTCTTGGAACCTCCCTAATTAATGAGCCAACGTTAATTAATATAATTAACTTGAATTTAATTAAGTTGGATCCTCACCTCTTGTGGTTGGAGGAAATTGTTGGCAAAGAAAGGATTTGGGGGAGGAGAGAACTTGAGAGAACCTTTGAAGAACTCTTGGTGGAAGATCCTCTTCCAATGAAGAACAAACCTCCAAATCAAGAACGATGAACCGACGTTCGAGCTCAGATCGGAAGCGTGTTGCGGGGGTTAAGAATGCCGATGTCTCCTTCATCATCTACATCTTCTTCCTCACGCCGTCTCCAATGAACGATCGAGGTAGGGTTTCTTTATGATTGTTTTTCGTTAATTTACATTAAATATCACCTTTTGAGCCACATGATATCAGTCTAATGCGGAGGGTGTGGGCTTAACGAACACGGCTTGATCCCTCCACAACCTCATGGATTGATGTGTTCATTGCGGGTGGATCGTCGGGTTCAGTGGAACCTAAAAATGACAAGACAGATGCAACAACAACGTTTGAGACAAAATTTGAACTCTTTAGATTGAAGAACGGGCCATCAGAGCTCACTCAGGGACCCGAGGAAGTCCTCCTATGACCGATGCCTCCAGGGAACAAGGTAGCGGCCAACACATTGACTGGCTCAGATGGTGGTCGCAGTGCAACCACAATGCCGGAGGAGGCTGCAACCCGTCAGCCGTGGCAGAGGAGCACGACGACCGACATGCTGGCCGCCGCATGGAGGCAGGGCGGCGCGCGTCCGCGCCACCGGTAGAGGAGGAGGCTACAGCTATCAAGCCGCGACGATGCACGAGGGAAACCAACAACTGGTTGGCCGTGGGAGGGCAGTGGCGCCATCGCACCGCTAGAAGGGGATCCGGCCAGATCCCCAGATGGCCGCATCACACTAAGATGGACTCGCTCCTACGGCTCCCGTGTGCTAGTAGGCGGTGCCACGTGGCACCACCGGGTTGGCCAGAAATGAATGACCCTTCGGCCATTTAGGAATCCTAGGGGGGGGGGGGAGGGTGCTTCGGCCTGGGGGGCAGCTAGGGTGGGCCCTACCAGGGTGGAGCGCACCCAGCCAAGCGGACCGCACAGTGCTAGGAAAACCGTGCCCAGAGGGCTAGGCCGGACCGCGGCCCAGCGGTTCGAGTCCGCCACTGTCCAGCCCATCTAGGATGGGTCGGGATGGGTCGGTCCGATCGGGTCGGACCAGACCGAGGCCCATCTGGACCCAAAAACACCTTTTTAGCCATATCTTGAGAACCAGAAGTTTGTTTGAAGAACCATCTACAGTGCTGGAAACCTTGAATCGAGGTGTTACTTTTGGTATTCTCCAATTGAGTTTTGAATAAAGTCAGAGTATGTCCAGGTTGGATCAAACTCGAATCCAACATGGCCCTCGAAATGGAAATGGTAAAAACTTACAAACCAGATGTCCGATTGACACACTGTTAGTCGTGTTGGATCCCTTTTGATGTGAAAGACCTCTGCGATTCTTCTTTTTGACACTTCATTGTAGTTGATGTATCGTTCGATGGATTGAGGATCAGATTCTATCAGAATCTTTCATGATTAGTGCAAGAACCCTGTGGCTAGTTGTACTTAAAAAATCTACAGATCCTGTGTAGGTCATCTTAAAATTATGTGTGGGTCACCTTCAGATCCTGTGTGGGTCATCTTCAGATCCTGTGTGGGTCAGAATCTTCAGATCCTATGGGGGTCATCTTCCGATCCTGTGTGGGTCATCTACGATCCTATGTGGGTCAAAATAAGAGCTTCTATACAAAGTAAGATGATCTAGCAATACAGTTAGTCATCTATACTTCTGTACTTAAGTTATACCTGGTGTGAGGTGAGTCTTTACCTTTGTGGAACAGTTTTTTGTGGTGATACCTTCATGGTATTCTTCTTTGTGGATTTACCTTTGTGGTACTTACATTCATGGTATTCTTTCATTCGTGGAACAATTGATCTTATGGCTAAAGAGTTGGGCTATGTGTTTCTCTTGAATGAGTTGGGTTACTTGATAACTTAGGTATATGTATGAGAATATAATAAGTAGGGTTGATTTTTGCTTTGTGCTTGTAATTTTAGTCATGCTTTATGGATTATCCTATGTGGATTTTGGGAGACCTTAGGGGGGTCTTAGGCTCCCTACTGAGTATCGTTATACTCACCCCTTCAAGGGATATGCCCACACCTTACTATGTCTTGTACAGACGATGAAAAACGCTGATCGAGGATGAGGGTACCATGACTGGAGACTGCTCGAAGGTGGACGTTAGACAAGGCGTACCGTAGAGCTGACCTTTCGAGAATTATACCTAACCTCCAGGTAGGATCTTTGGTGGGTTTTCACAGGGTCTATTTTCAGTTTTACTTGTACTTTTTAGTTGGGATTTTATTACGGATCCTTTACTTACTATAATCACTCTATTTACTATATAGTTTACTTTGTGCTTGTATCTTGCTTTGCGCTTGTATTGTGTAAGTTTTTGGGTTAAAAAGGAAATGCCTTCCCGATTTTAGGGATATGCCTTTCCAATGCTAGTCACCAGCCCTTGTCCTATGGAAGGCGGGCTTGGGGTAGTCACAGCACGTGCCCTAGGGGATGGATCATGGAAAATTTGTATCAGAGGATTCAGTTATACTGAAGAAATTGTTCTCTAAACTTTCAATTAACAATAGTGTTAAGTGTTATGAGTGTGGTTATTATTTTGGGGAATCTAGTGTTGGTGCGGTGGCTGTGGTATGCATATACTAGGACCCTGACTTCGGATTTCCAACTGAGTGCATGGAAACACTGATTGTGTGTGTGTTTTTGAAAAGTTTTCTTTATGATCTATTTGAGTCATCTCACCAGGTATAACTTATTGAATATGGTGCACCTATTTCTTTACAGGATTCCTCCACGAAGATATCCATCTAGGGTTCCATGTAGAGTACACGATGAAAACCCTTTGAGCGACGAACCTTCGGTGCAGGGCCCCCTTCCGGCAGTTGTACCATCGGGTGGTGTACCAGCAGAACCACTACCCATTGAGAAGCCGATGCCACTAGCCCTAGCAGTAGAGGGTGCACTCTGATTGAGCACATTGCATGAGTTCTAGTGCCAGAGGCCATTGAGTTTCCAGGTTCATGATGAGGTGAATCTCATATGGGTGGACTTCGACAGCCTTTTTAGGGTAGAGTTCATCCCAGTGACTTTACGATCTGTGCGTATACAGGAGCTTCTCCACGTGCAGCAGGGTAGCATGACTGTGACTCAGTATTCAGCGAGGTTCACTGACCTCTCGTTCTACTCCACTGACATGGTGAGGGACCCTTTCTTCAGGGTCCAAACCTTCAAGCACGGGCTCATACGGGATATTATAGATTTGATGATTTATCTCAGCATCCGGATGCAGGTAGGGGTGTTAGAGCGAGCACTCTTAGTGGAGAACTTCCTTGCTAAGCAGTCACCAACAGTGAGACCCCCCACCAGACATCATGTAGAAGATTCATCTATAGCTGGTAGCAATCAGGTGATGAAAAGGTCCAAGAGGACTAGACCTACTGGTGGGCGACCACAGGATATAGGGTCGGTTGTGCGGGGCTCTTGAAACCGAGTAGGACAGGCGATGAGCAAGCAGTGTTACTTGTGCGGTAGGTAGGGCCACATGGATCACGACTGCTCGTCCCTCTATACGGATGACCAGTAGATGGTCAAAGGACTTCTTGGGAAGAGGTAAAGATTTGATCAAGGAGTTCCGCAGGCAACAGGAGGACAATGCAGAGGAGTTGGTTGTGTAACAGGCGGTGGGCGGCGATTCAAGGTTCTACCGCGACCACCTCTAGGTGGTCCACCCTGACCATAGGGAGTAGGTGGACAGGGACGAGCTTAGTTACTGGCAGCTAAGGCCTACGACCACGACGCTCCAGAATTTATGTGGTTTGGGTGGTAGTGGATATACTGATATGGATGGATCACATTTTACAGATCATAGAGTCCTTCTTGGTGGGTAAACTCAGAATGCTCTCTATCAAGTATGTCATATGCTTATATGGGATCCCTCATACCATTATTTCTGATCGAGATTTTTGTTTCAAATTATGATTTTATTAGGGGTTATGTAAATAATTTGGTACAGATGTCAATTTTATAATTTCTTATCATCTAAAGATTGACAGACAATCCGAGGTGAAAATAAGTAATTTTGGATGAAAAACTGAGAGAATGTGTCCTAGTATTAAGTGGTTATTTGGAGAACCACTTGGATTAGTTAAATCCACCTCTGATTCAGATAAAATATAGTGAGTTTTTAATGACTAGTCCAAGTCTCATGTAGGAGAAAATGGGGAATGTTATGTTGATCTAGAAAATGATGTTGTTTTCCCAAAGTTATAAGAGGTTATATGCAGTTTTTTTTTCAAATATAACACAATTCATCATTTGATTCATGGTATAAATCTGTTTAATTTAATAATTATGGATGCGAACCCATTTAGATACATGATTTAGGGGGTGAACCATGTGAAAAAACATATTTAATGTGTTGTTTGAGACATCGGTTCTTAATAAAGAGAGAAAAGTTAGTGTTATGACTTATGTGAATAAGTAGGACCCTATATTTGGGGTCGTTAGTAAGAGGTTGATATTATAGCTGACATATCCTTTGAGGAGAATCTAGTTTTATATGTTGATCATTGTAAAAATATATCTATATAAATATAGTTACTTTGGTGCAGGTGTGGTAGAAGCATGAATGTAACCAAGAGGATACTTGAGAGTGAGAATTAGACACGAGGGCTGAGTATCAATAGTTTTTTACAGGTGACCCAAAATGATGTTTGAGAATACAGTTCTAGGATGAACTAATATATATTGAGTATGTTGTAAAACAATTTTAATTATTCTAAGTTACAATCCCATTTTAATATGATAAACTATGTATATTTTTCTTAGTGTGAAGGTTTAGGGGTTTACGAGTGGTTTGAGAAGGGCTTCATGATATGATTTGGGGGATAAAATATGACCCGTGACATGATTATGGGGTGAATTGTGTGGTAAATCTTGGATTGGACTCTAACTCGAGTGTTTTGGTTGAGTGGAAATTTTCAGGAATGAATTTTGAGAGTGGAAATTAGATGTTTTGGCCATTAGGCCAGGTTATTCTGGTGAGACTCGTAGAGACATGATACACTTCAGGGTGATGAGAATTCATTATAGGAAGAGTTTTTAACACTCATCAAATATATTTGAGGTGTTTTTTGTTTAGATTTTATCCTAGATGCATGAAATTTATTAATTTTTATGAGAATGTGGTGTATGGATAGTTCTGGAGGAACAATATGGACCTTTAACTGTTCGAGAGGTACAAAAATACCTTCACAATGTGACAGTGTTCCATTCCATAAAAAAGCATGGCCAGGACCCAGGGATTACAAGACCAAAATTTCTTAGAGTGAAAGTATGTTTCAACCCATGAAATGATGATGGGAAGTGATTTAATTTTTTTTATAGGGGGGTTTCTTGGGAAACCCCTCATTTTCTTTGCTCAATGTCCCATCATTTTTTTGACAATTTTTAGCTTCCAAGGGCTATTATCCTTCATTTCTTGGTGGTTAAAAGTGTCAATAATTGTGATTTAATCCTCTCAGTAAGTCTAATAATCTTTATTCCCTAGATAACTTTATTATTTTCCATTTTATATCATATTTTTCTAAATACCTAATATATTTTGGTTTGGGATGTTGTCATGGATTTTGGTTTATTCGGCTCATTTTGTGTGGTGGTTACTGATAATTAAGATTTTTTACACTAGAGGTTGGTGGTCTATAAATTCTCCCACAAGTATTACCTTATTTTTTATTATGTGCATTTCTTGGTCACACTAGATTACCATGTGTTTGACCTTGAATTTTTTTATATAATCTAAATCATTGAAATTATGATAATTGACAACACCTTGGGTTATATATGTTCCCCAATTGGAAGAAAACCTTAGATGATGACTTGAAATGTTTTTTTGGTATAAAATTTGTTATATAATGCGATGGAACTATAATTTTTTGGAGAGAATTATATATGGAAAATAATAGATCGCAAAATGGTGAATGACGTTAATTGAAAAGGTTAAAGGATGATGTCAGAATGGTGATAAAGTATTTTTTTGTTTAAATGAATAAAGGGTATTTAATGAAATGATAAGGGTATGATGAGATGATGAGTAATTTAATTTTATTAGATTTTGTGAATGGTTTCAGGGTTTACATATCCCTTGGGTGTTTAATTTATGGTTTTAAAGATGAATTTTCTTCTGGGTGTGACCTTTTTTCTGGGATATGTATATTTCATTGGGTATGAAGTTTGTTCTATGACTGTTATATTTCCCCATTTATGGAGCGTGTTCTAGGATGGGTATATTTTACACAGCGTGGTGTTTTTTCTTTGGAATAGGTATATTTCCCAAGAAGATATTACGATCATAAGGATGAGTATATTTAACTAAAATGGTTTCCACTTTTTGGAGACATCTGACACTAGACGAGATAGGTATATTGGTCTTGGGTCTCACCTTTGAACCTGAGGATTTATCATGTTTATTTATTTACTTTCTGATAATTTTTTACTTGTATATATATATACTTTTTTCACTTTATAATGCACTTAATCAGACTGAATATATTTATAGAAAACTTTGGTGGTGGCCTACTGATTTATACCCACACCCTTCCCGGGCTGCCAGTTGGTACCCGAGTAGACGTCATGTCTACATGGCAGGAAAATAGAAAGCACCCTATGACTGATGCTTGATTGAGACTATTTGGACAGCGCATGAGAGTTTTTTGGACCATGCTAGGACTCAAGACCATTTTTTGGAATCTTTTAGTTTTTACCTTTTTATTCTTTGTAATAATTATGGATATAGTGTGTTGTTGTATGATAATTGGACATACATATAGTTCATTTTGTTTTAGCATGGGCTATTACTATTTATTGGATCTTTCCGGGTTGTATGATTATTACTTATTGTTTATTATTATGTGATTTCATTTATTTATATTATTTTTTAACTATGATATGTGGGTATAATATCCTCTCCATACCACCATAGACCCACACTTCTAGTTAGAATCCTATGGCATATAGGGAAGAGTGCCTGAGGTCTAGTGACCCTTCATACCAAGCACTGATGAGTGTCCCACAAATTGGGGGACATTACATATTCTACATAACATCTATCTAACAATATAAAAATGATGCTTTGAATATTAGGTGTTTCTTGCTTTTAAGTGTTGGGTTTGGTTCCCTAGAACCAACTACTTTGTACTTTTGATTGCTAGTTTATTCTTGGTTTTGAATGGTAATATCTTATTGATTATCCACTAAATGAGGCTAATATTCATTGTTAATATATATAATATTCATGTTCTTTATTATTCATAAACACCATTTTAGTGCATTTTACACTTTGAACATCATTTCACATTATGATTGTAATATCTTCTTAAAATGCACTATTATGTGGTACATTTTTGAACATAATTTGAAGTACCCAATGATTCATATTATTATACATATTTTAATTTTATATTTTTGGAAATTGATCTGAACTCCAATATTAACATGTTTCATTCAGGGATCAATGGAGAATTCATGGAGGATGATGGAGATATTTGTCAATGAAAGGAAGCAATTCTGGAGAAGGCAGATTGGACACCATCCCACTGATGAGACTGTGGGGCCCAACATACAGGCCCAATTAATCCCAAATTTCGTTTGATTCTAGAAGATATGTATAGGAACAAATCACTCTTCATGATCTAATGCTAATTAGGCCTCCATAGTGGTCATTTAGGCATCCCAATTTAGAGATAAAATTCTGGTCCAGATTCTGCGGCCCAGACAAACATCCCACTAATATGATCATATATCGGAATACACAACTCAAAATGGGCCCAAAGTTTACAGGAGGTTAGAATACATAAATGGATCCATGTTATTATTCTATGGACCACTCTGATTCGGCCATCTAAAAGAACTTACAAGCGCATCTGTTCGGTGGAAGTAACCTGGCTGCCACCTCGGGTCAAGGGTGGAAGAGTCTCCTCTCCCTTACTTTCCACCACCCTATGCCTACCATACTCAAGTGGGATCCTTTTTACTATTGGAGGCTCTACCCAAGGCTCAAAAAATTCCTATTTAAGGCAGTAGTGGTGAAGGAGTTTTTAATCTTGGATGCTTTGTTCAATTGTAATGTTATGCTGCAATTTTGTTGTCTCAAATTTGTCTTTCACATGTAAGTTGTTCAATTCACTTTAGTTTCTTAATAAAAGTTCTTCTTATAATATTATTATTTTATTATTAATATAACTTTGATACCATTGGATCAAGGTGTGAATTTATTCACAGAAAACCTTGTGAAATTATTCACACAACGGTGGAGTGATCATTTTATTTTTGTTGTTTTCTTTACTTCTCCATTTCCTCCCTCATGAGTCTACTTTCCAGTTCCATTGAAACCATGAGATAAATGGAGGGATAACCCACTTATGGGTTGATCCAAGTGAGAAGAAAGGGGATGTATTGGATGTTATTTATCACCTCATTAATGTATAATCACTTCTTTAATTGAGATTTTTATTTGATGATTTTTAAACTCCATCGTCCTTGTTGAATTTAAGGCCATACACTTCAAGTGCTAATACGAAACTTTACCTTGAAGTGCTCAAAAATTTTATCCCTAAAGTGTATAGGTGATTAGTATTAAAGGGTGTAGGCATTAAACCAGTAAGTGATGATGCTGTTTTATCTCCTTAAATGAACCCATCTCAAATATAAGAAATTGAAATCATTAAAAAGGAAATACGTTCAATCCACCCCGAGCTATAACCTAGGATCAACTCATTCTTTTAAATTGAATTCACTTAAGTCTCTTAGAGTTCCTTTAAACCCATCTAAAATCAACCCAAGTTTTCCACTTCATAGCCAAAAACAGTCCTTAGAATGTGCGTGTCTATAGGTTACTTCTTAGGTCTTTGTGGATGTAGCAACCCAAGCTAGACTACAAGGACTGTTCTACCTTCATATCTTGGGTAAATTTTAGTGAGAATCACTTATCATATATTGGTTATTTTTTTTGTGTAACTATAATGTGATAATATCCTACAATATCTATCACATTTAAAAGTATCATAGAAGTTCTGCACTATGAAGAGAACCTTGAAATGCAATGATGATATTCTTAAACACAAGTCCCATGGTTGTATGATGTCATCTGATTAGACATAGATGACACATACTGTCAGGTGAATGTACTCATAAGAATATGAGACTTCATATTATGATGTTTATACTTGGTAATATCCAAGATGGGAAATTATAAGGATAAAAATCTTGTAGGAATTCCACATGTTGTATATCATTAGATATTCATTTTTTTGAACATGAGTAATGATCCTTAGAATTTAATGTTTTTGTTAATACACACTATGAGTCATGTACTTAGATGCATTACCATAAACCTTGATGACTTTTTTTCATAGTGAAGTTGAGTATATTGGGTTCATCATTAATGATATGTTATTAATTAATAATTCAAGTAAGGATTTATCAATTCCATCTAAATTGAAATCAATATATCACCCCATTGATTGAAATAGAATTGTCAAACTAAATCCAATGGTCATGGTGTATTTATTAGTTAATTTAAAGAATTAAATAAAATACGTATTAAAAATTTTGGTTGAATAAATGATTATTCAACCTTATTGGTGAGGTATCATGAAAAAGGGATTATATTACATTGTGAGAGTTGACATGTGGTTGTAATTGCATCATTATATTATTCCTATATGGGTGCCTTTACATGTTATATAATGATATTGAAATTTAATAAATCCCACCCAATCCAATTAAGCAGGTGACCTAGAGGGTCCTACACTTGGTGTACCATTTGATCTCAATTAAATACTATTTATATTTAATATTTGAGATTCTTATCGAATTTATTTAGTCACTATTTATATATCAGTTGAATGTTTAAATATATATTTATCTTCAACATAATGAATAATATATATATATATATATATATTAAATGAATAATATGTTTATTTTTAGAGATTTAGAAAATGCTAATGAATGTGGATGGGATGAGTTAGACACCTAGTAAGAGTAATAATAAAATAAATACCGTTTAATTAAATATTAATTAATTTAATGATTTTTATATTATCCATGAGACATGAACATATTAAAGAAGTAATAAAAACAACAATAATAATAAATGAATTGGGGTTTACTATGGATTATATATTGGTTAAGGGCCCTTTGGAACCTATTAAATCTGAAAACCTATCTCTATATTTATCTAATTATGTCATTTCTATTGTAACCCTAAGAAATTGGGAAAACCATTTTGGTGTGCAAAAAATTTGTCCTCCATAGAGAATTTTCCCCGTGAAGAATATATCTAGTGTTTCCTATAAATATCAAGGGATTATTATTATACATTTCATCCTCTCAAGAATGAGGTAACAAGAATCAATCCTTCATCTCTGAAGGATTGTGTTGCGATCAAAGGTGATTGATACAAGATGATTGGTACCACCATGCTAGTTCACAAAGTACTATTGATGATGCTTCAAGATCAAGGAGCACACATCAATCACCATTATATTGATTATATAATTGGATCCTCACAAAAAATAAATAGTATAACTCAAATTTTTTTATAATATCAACATCTTTTTTGAAGAAATTTCTCAAGACTGAGGTAATTCTTCATTTTAAATTGATTTTAAATTTTATGTGAAATATACCCTCTCTTGGTTATAAGATTATTTCTCATGAGTATTTATTTTAAATCATGAGAAATATAATTTTTCATCATGTTGTTATGTTTTATTCATTGGATTTAATGGAAAAAAATTATTAGTTATGGACCTGGCCGGGTACCATTGTGCTTGAAGCCTTCTAGTGGTATTAGATTAACCATGATTAAATTTATAATTATTTAATTTCTGGATCATTATATGAATTTTTGGTTAATTTTTTATTTATAATTTAATATTACTTTTAATAAAAAAGTATATATATATATATTCTTCATTCACATGTATATGAACAATAATAGTTTAATAAAATAAGGAAAAAATATGAAGAACCCATCTAAATGTGATAAGGATTCTGACTGATTAAGGAAAAACTATATGATGATGTACCCTTGGACTTGTTGATTAAGTCATCTAGTTTATTGAAAAATTTTCAACATAAATTGTGTATTAGTGGAAATGTTTGGGATGTTTTTGAGGCAATTGGAGATTAATGGAGGAATTTTGGAGAAGTTTTGAATTCATTCTAGAAATTTTGAAAAATTGAGATAAATAAAAAGGTACTGAGAATAAAGATTTTTCACTGAGATTAAAGATTTCAAAGGTGATATTAAGTCTTTATCTATAAGCATAATACATTAGAATTAATCATAAGGGTTTATGTCCCTAATCATAATCCTTTGATGCAACATACGTAAGTATTTGAGCCAGTATATTTACATCATAATATACCTTCATTGGGCATAAGTATTTGAGTGCCTATTGTGAAGCTTCAAGACAGAGAAAAATTATGAGTTTCTACTAGGTACAAATTTTCACTTCAAGAAATAAAATTTTATTACGAAATTTAACCTGAATATGCAAGAACCATTCTTTAATAGAAAAAAATAATACATATAAAATGTTATTAGATTTGAAAAAAATGAAATTTTAAAAATAGTGTTTATTATTTTTATCTATTTGAAGTTCCGACCTAGAATATCTAAAAAACCTGTGATTCTTGATATTGAACCTGTTTGAGAATAAGATACGTATTTTCAAATGTGGAATTTTGTTGTGATGATGAAATGATGGTCTTAAGATATTAAATCACTTGTTTATCAAGTAGTTATTCAATATTACTTGTTGAGATGAGTTCTAAAAGAAAATAATGTTATATATTTTTATGCCATGAGCTGTTTAAAAGATATTGAATATTGAGACTGAACCGGTTGAGTTTAGAAGTGAAAAGTGAAGAAGATGAATTTGTCCACTTGGGATTTTGTATCTCAAGTAAGAAGAGGAAGTTGTTGCACTAGAAATCTACATGTAAGGGAAATTTTTTCATATGGGTTAAAGTAATTTTAAAGGTGAATTTATGATGTATTATTTATTGGGAATTGATAACAATGTAGTAAGAAACCAAAAACGGGAATTCTATAGTGGTAATTTTTTTACCGGAAACATTAGAGTCTTCTTGGTTTTACTTTTGTGGCTTCTGAGTACAATGAGATCCATTTAATACTCTTAAATGGAGTTAATTTTTAGAAGATAAATATTGAGAATATTATGAGATGATGGAATAACAAAAGAGATGTTGTTATCCAGTAAATAATATAATGACTTAAAAATATAGCGCAACCATGAAATATTTAGAGAAGAATAAGAGTTCCTAGTGTGTGAAGCTTAGAACTTATAATCTACATCTTATTTAGTATTAGTATGTAGTGAATGAGTTTTTGATATTTATATTTGAGATGAAAGACTACATCGGATAATGCATAAATGAGAATACTGGCCTGAATATTCTAAGGTATTATGGATATGATCATCATATGTTCCAAAAAAACCTCAATACTCTATTGATCTATTTCATTTGCTATAACTCATTATAACCAGTTGGATACTATGTATGCCAACAAGGATGCTGTGTATTATTATTAGTGGTATTCTACAAATCTATAAGTGAAGGGGGATTCCTACCCACCCATTATTAGTAGGTTGTTGACTTTCAGTGGAAAATTTATACTTATAAAAACATCAGTTTTAGTTAAAAGTATCCCCACACAATGTGGCTAAACCCTATAAAAACATTCCATTTCTTATTCTATTTATTTTATGCATTATCTTGCATTGTTGAGGGAATAATATAACTTTGAAAAAGTAATTCTCTAAAAATTTATAGATGTTTATTTCATGAATAAGAATAAATTATAAAAATAAAAGTCTAAATTGATTAAAATATCCCCTCTTAGTGTATTCATATGATCTAGTGGCTCCAACAAGTGATATCATAACACAAGTTATATATTTTTAGAACTCTCTCAGTGAAATGAATGATGAAAAACATCATCTCTTTGAATTGTAGTGGAGTGATAATAATTTATAGAAATAATTTTCATTGATGAAAAATTGGACGTTGCCTTATTTTTTGTCACTTTTCCATGATGTTTTTGAAGTATCTACAATTAATTTTTAAACCTTTCAAATAGGTGATAATATGACCTTCAATGACAAGAGAAATCTTAAAGGCAATGGAAAATCAAGGAAATATCTTCTTATGTCCCTCTCTAAGAAATTATTAACTAAATATAAATATGAGATAGATTTTTAATCCTAGATAAAGTTGAAGATAAAAGAAGAAGAGAGTAAAATATCTAGTGAATCGTATGGTGGGGTTGAGATAGATGAATATAGAAAGAGGACCATGTATCTCATCTCTAAAAAATTCAAAAAGTTCAAGGAAAAGTATAAGGGTAAAGTTTCATCGAAATTATTCAACCATGGAGGCATTAAGAAATTTTCAATAAAATTTACAAATAAAAATAATCTTATATATGAGGCTAATGAAAATGTTGAAAACCCCAATAATAATAAGCGGTGGAAGAACACCATGACTGAAAATAAATATGGAGAGTTCAAGAAGTTGTTTATGAGAAAAACAAACAAACTCTTAATAAGAAAATAATAAGATGAGGACACCTCATCCTGTAGTAAATTATAGGATAAAGGGAATGTAATGTTGATTATTTTTTTTGTAAATTTTAAAAAGGAAGTAACCTACTCTAGTGGTAAAGAGAAAGGTTGTGAAGAAACATATATAGAACAAATGGTCAAATATGAGTGGGAATATTTCCCTTCATAAAACTCAAAGATCAAAAGAGAACTTTAAACTTTGAATAAAGTATATCCAGAGAAGGTTGAATTGACTGAATAATTTCTAAATAAATAAACTAGACACATTGAGGAACTCATTATGTAAAAATTAAAAGTTTTAGAGAATAAAATGATGCTAAAATATCATAAAGTTAAACTGGTTTCCTGGGAAGATGAGCCAAGAAATATGGAATCTAAATATACTGAAACTAAAACTAATATTAAAATAATTATATAGGAATTAAAGAAATATATTTAAATAAAGGATAAAACATCTGAAATAGCAGAGAGCATCAGTACATCATTTCAGGTTAAAATAGTATCTAGAAATTCTATAAAGTTTCAACCCCTTTTCAGTTCAAAATATGGATAATAATGGGCTAGAAAAGATGCTAAGAAAGAAACTTCTACATCTATATAAGAGAGTGTAATATGGAGTAAATCAACATCCTTAAAGAATAAACAATATTAGAGTTCATATATGAAGTAAAGAAATATAGTTTTTAGATCATTTATATTATTATAGAAAAAGATTTATATTTAGTAACTACTTTTGGTGTTGTGGGTTATCTGGTCATAGGGCCTAAAAATGTAGGAATAACATGTATCTAACAAGAAGGATCAAGGAAAATAGGGGATAAATTCTAGGATCAAATTAAGTGAACCACCATAGAATAAAGTAACAGATAAGGTCATATCAAATCTGTCAACTTAGAACCAATTGGAATGTTTAAAATAAATATATGGTATATGTGAGAATCTCTATCATTATGATGAAAAATTCATGAAAAATAAGCCTAAAAATATATCATACCAAGAAATTTTTTAGGGAATCCAAAATCAAAATCATGATTAGAATCTATTCTTTATAGAGGTGTCCTTGAAGGCAAGTAGAAAGGGAAGACATTGGATACTTGATAGTGGGTGATCTTCACATTTGATGAGAGAAATTAAAATCCTAAAGTGCATTTAGAAAAATGAATGAGGGGAAGTTAGTTTTGTAAATGAAAACTAATTGAAGATCAAAGGTATTGGAACCACTGATATTAAGTCTAAATGACTTTTGTGTAAAGATTTTTTTTTGGAATGGATGAAACATAATTGTCTTAGTGTCATCCATTTATGTGATGATGGAAATGGAGTTTCTTTTCAAAATAACTCACATGTTTTTAAAAATTATAATGATGGAAGAATTATTAGAATAAGTGAATAAAAACGTGGAAAATTTTTTCAGATTGGTGTCCCATCTAAGTCCTACTACATGAGGGAAAAATATGAAAATGGACTATGGAATAAGAGACTTAGTCACCACATCCCAAGAAAGATAATCAAGATCTCCAAACATGAATGTGTGATAGACCTTACCAAACTCAAGAGATGAATAGAAGTTGTTTATAAAATATGTCTGAAGGGGAAGATTTCTCAAAAAAACACATAATAATATGGGCATACAATCCACTAAACAATTAAAAATAATAGAATTAGATATTTGTGGTCTAATGAGGAACAATTCAACCCAGGGTGATATTTATTTCATCACATTCATAGATAATTTCACGTAGATTTGAAATGTTTTATTCATGAGACACAAGTTAGAATCTCTCTAATTGTTCAAAATATTCAAAATATTTGTTGAGAATGTAATTCCCTGACCCTAGAAAGCCAGATATGGTGCCTCACTTTAATAAATTGGCATGATTAATAGGAATAAAATCTTTAAGGGATGATCAATTTATTAGTTTTGAAAAAACAGATTAGATAAATGATACCCATATTACATTGAGAATTAGAAAATAAAACATGAAACATAATTAAATGAAATAAACTGCATCCTTAAAAACTCATTCAAAGATTTATTCCTCATGTCCAGGGAGAGGAAAAAAATAAGGGTGAGCTCAAATTCTCAGTAAGGGTATGTAAAACCAAACAGATAATTAATAAATTAGCATAGTTAACATGGAAAGTTAAATAACTGATCACAAATTCTATTTATACAAATGGATAAGGAAAAATCAATATGGAATGGTAGATAACTGAAACACATGAAATTTAATCAATAAAATGAGAATGAAAGGTATCCATAGATAATGCCATAACAAAAATATCATGGATAATAATAACTGAATATGAATGAATGAAATGCTAAATTATTGGACTCAATGGTTCTTAGGTACATGGTACCTTTACAGTCAACATCTTTCACAAGACAATTTATAACATATCGGGTAAACTCCATATAATTGGACAAATGATTCGTCTCATGAGACTATCGATGCATCGAGGGGATATCTATAACCCATACCTAACTGTGTCATACATATCCAAATTATTATCAATATTTTAATAATATATTTAATTCATAAACAATTTTCCTTATCAAATATCTCTATTGAGTAAAAGATAAGGGTTTTCTAAAATATCCCCAGTTAATAAAATAACAGTCAAGTACACACTGCATGTAAAACGGTATAAAGTTTAGGAAATAATTATACCCATAACATTAGAGTTTTTATATCTAAAATATATGTTATTTATTATGGAACATGGTCATAAGTAAGTGATTGTTTCAAGATAATGTTAACAATCACAAAAGAATGTGAGATTGCAAAGATAACTTTTACCACTTGGAAATTTTCACATCAAAACCCCTTGGATGAGAGTTCAAAGAAAAACATTAAATAAAATTAATTATAAGTGAATCATGATACTAAATGAAAAAATGGTAGTATATAAACAACATTAAAGTGAATTGGTGCATAATAACAAATACGTCTCAATGGAATGTTTATTGAGATGAAATCCATTACCACGAATATTATTTTGGGTGAAAATCATTTGAAATACTATATAAGTGTTTTAAACAGGTTAATAACTTATAAAACAACCATACTAATGTTTATAATATCATGTATTACCTTCTTATGATATCTTACTGTCTATTTGTTAGTTATCTTTCATTATTTTTACTATTTCAGGTGTTAATTGCCTAGTTTTCTGAGTATGTTTTGACTTGTTAATTGTTGTAACTATTACTTATATCATTGTTTAATCATATAAATAATGCAAAAAATTATTTAATTATCATATATATTAAGTATATATGTATTTATAATAACTCATAATTATTTAGACGTAGGAAATGAAATGCACCGTTCATATAGAGGATAGGTTGTACGTACGCCTGAACACTACTTCCATTTCCTTGTTGTATTTAAAATGTAACGGATATATATAGGTATATTATCATCCAAGTATTATATTTATATTATATATGTCCCATGTGACTTTTAAAACCATACTTTATACATTACATGTATAACATGAACAAATTACATCACTTTGAGGAGGCCGTTGTCCACACGTCCAAAAACAAGGTTACCGTATTCCCCCAAAATAAAAAACATAAAGATAAATGGTATAAAAAAATACAGAAGAATAAATACATCATAAATATATATATATAATATATAAACTATAAATACATCATTAATATGACCTTGAAATATGGTAATGGAAGAACGAATGACATCAGTTCGTGAGATAGTAGTCGCTCGTACACACGAGCGATGATTGCGTATCCCATTTGATGGATGTGTGTGAAAGTGTAGGTATAACTCTTCGAATAAAAAAATATTTATATTGAATATTTTTAGGTTATTATATTATCATTATATGAAAATAATTTAAGGGGTTGAGAAGTAAATGAAACAAAAGTGATCTTTGCAGAATGTCACCTCTTATTCAGGTAACTCATTTTGGTTTATACCAAAATAATTCCTTGGTTGGATTTATGCACAACATGAGGCTTCTAGGATGATGGGAGGTATTTTTTGAGATTATATTTTCATGTATTATATGAGGCAAAGGGATTTATTGGTGTGAATATGTGGTAGATATGAGTTCCTTTTTATAATGGAGGAGGAGTGACATTCTAATAAACACAAAAGGTAAACAATATTGTTAGGTATCCCTTACATGAAGTGCCGAAAATAACGAACCTAATTTTATATAAGGTAGGATATGTTCTAAATATTTACATAAAATGGGTTTTATACATGTGTCTAGGTCATTTTTTCCCTTAAGTTTAAGGTTTAATACCTTGTTAATCTAAATTATCTCTTAATCGCTATATTTAATTTTAATTTCTTTCACTAATAGTTTCTGTAAAAAAATAAGTTGAACTTAATATAAATTATAAAATATTATAATTAAAAATAAGGAATAAAATTTTCCAAATTCCAATCACATAAGTGGTAGAAGTTAATTTAAATTTAATCTAGAAGACGGGATGAGAAAGCAGGTTTTGAAAGTAAAAACATTCCAAAGTTTGAGATGTTTTTATATTCAATTTCAATGTGTAATTGATCCAAATAACTTAAATTAGATTAATTTATGTATAATTAAACTAATTAAACATTAAAACCAATTTAAAATATAATTTAACACTATAAATTATATTGGGGAAAAATCAGTTTTCCAATAAGATAAAATATTTTTCACTATTCAACAAAAAATGAAACTTCATAGAAAAATACAAAAAATTCACCCTCATATAATTTTGATGTTCCTATTTCAAAAATAAATTTTATTTTTACATATAAAATTAAAAAATTCTCAAAATTCATTTTTAAAATAGGCGTGCCGTTAAAATGTTTCGAAATTGCATTTTTATAAAAAATACAATTTCTTGGCATAAAAATCGATTTCTTATTATCTTTTTCCTGTAAAATATATTGGATGAATATAAAAAATATTTTATTTAATATATAATATATATATTATATTAATACAATTCACTAATTGTAATTAATATAATTTATTAAGGCAAAACTCCTTTGGAACCTAAAAATAGTTCTTTTTAAAAATATTTCCTATATTTTCAATTGATTTTTATATTAATTTATATTTAATTATTAACCAATGAAATCAAAAATATAATCTAATAAGTGTTTTAATATGAATCATAACGTCCTACTTAATGTCTAGGTTATATCTTATTATATTAAATAATTATATTTTAATAATATATTGTTATTCAGTAAAACTTGGCATTATATGTAACACAAGTCATTGAATAAAGTAATTTTTGTGTGTAATGTAATCTAACATTGGTGTTTTTTATATAAAAATCTAAAAATTATATTGTACATAAATTATCAGTGTTTCGTGTAACGTAAGATTAACTTGGTGTTTCATATAAATTATTCTAGCTACAAAATAAAAATTATCTTAAAAGGAAAATATTGTAAAGTTTTAGGGCGTTACATTCTCCACACATTAATTAAATTACATCCTCAGAATTTAAAATTGATCTTATAAATCAGTAGTTTGATATTTTAAAATACTATTGTTGAAAAAAATACTTCGTAAATAGGGTTCATAACACATCCTCTTGATAATAAGGAAATGGAAATGTGAAGGTCACAAAAAAACCGGGATTTTGAATAGGAGAACATTAGTGAAAACTTGGAGATAGAAGAGAAATATAACTATAAATTTATGATGGATAGTGATAGAAAATCTGTTCAGTTAAAAGTTATTAACCACAAATCCATAAACCATAAGTGCTTATAAAGACTCTTTATATCATAAAAAAATGATGATAATAATACAACAATTTTTTTTTGAGACAATATTTTTCTTAGAGTAGAGGAATTATTACACTCTTTATGAATATAAGTAAATATATGTTGATATTTCATAAACACAATATTTTCCTTTAATTATGTCTTGAACCATTTCAACTTCATTTATAGTACATGTTTCATCATACGGTGAAGTAAGAAATTAATCTCTGAAACCTCATTCAACGAACAACTTTACCCATTTCATAAATGGTTAACCTTTCCAAAATATTATGATCCAATACATTAAATTAATTTCCATGGTAGTTAGTAGTATTCAATTTAATTTATGCATGTCAACAAACATTATCTCATCACCAGGAATATATTAAAGGATATCTTTCCCTCAACCATGTTTTTTTCTAAAAATTTTAACCTTCCACTGATTCAATTTTCTGGGAACTATTGAACCTGTGATCTCAAATCATTAATGAAATAATACTAGAGAAAAATATTTACATATTTCATAACTATTATAACCCATACACCATTGATAAAATACTAAAATTACATAATTCATGAATTCAAATATAATAACATTAATCCTTCCACTTCAGTTGTATCAATAACATAAGCATGAATTTATTCCCTTAGCTTCTTCAATGGTATACCCACTTGATTCATAGGGAATTAATTTGAATAGTTCTCTATCTCCTTACTATTATAACACTTAATAACAACATTTTCCATCTTTAATTTGCATTATTTTACCTGGAGACCCTTTTTTACATACTTATAGAAAAATCTCAATCATTTCAAGCATTTCACAGGATGATTCATTCCACATTTATCACATTTTGGATGATCCTTCTTTCCCCTATTCTTTTTTGACTCATTCCCTTTTTAATTCTATTATGAATAACTCTTATTCTCTTGGATTCCTTTGAATATGTCGGATCTTGAGAATTCCTTCTATATTTTTATTAAACATAAAACTATCACTTTGTATGATGAAAAATTATGAGAAACCAGTTTCCTTTGAAGATCTGGCTTAATACATTTAAAGAAGTGTTCAATCTTGTACTTCATGTTGTGTTTGTAATCCATAGAATACCTAGATAACCTTGTAAAGGTAGATTAATAATCTAAAACACTTTATTTTTTTTCTTTTTTCTTTAATATAAGGAAATTTCTCTTCATCTCAATTTTATGATCATGAGGGAATTATTTATTGAATAATGACTCCTTAAAAGTTATCAATTCTATGATTTCTATTACTAATTCACCATAGTATTTTGGATCAAATACCACCATTGAATAACCTCACCATTGAGACAATACACTAAAAGTGTAATCTTTTTATTTTCACCATATTCCAATTTCATGATTTTTTTATAGAAAAACTTAATTAATTGCTCATCTACAATTGGATTAGTAGTCCCACTAAATTATTTGGGATTCTATCACATAAAGTGATATAATGAAGGATATTCTCACTTTGGAAAATGTTTATTCATTTAATCAGGGTTATTTTTCATAACCAAATTTAGATACCCTAATATAGCCATAATTTTCTTCATTCCAATACCAACTGTTTTGATTTCCATAGTAGGAAAATATCTTCATTCTCCAAGGGTAGTGATACCATTCTTCATTACAAGAACCATTTCTAAAAAACAACACATACTAAATTAGTCCACAAAGTTATTAACTTTGTATAATTATAAATATGTCCAAACACTTAACATTAATTAAAAAATTTATCCATAGCTAATCTCATAATCATAAACCTGGGTTTTTGATAATATCTTTACTTTCTAATCCTTCATAAAGATTTGTAAAGAAAATGTGAATTATCCTTAGCATATCCCCCTGAATTTTCAAAAATGGTGTGTAGTAACACCTGTTTTCATGTACTATTTTACGCTCGAGTCAGGCCCAACACACCATTTTATAGTTGTTAACCCTTGGTATATCTATTCCATAATCACATCCACATGTTGTATCTAGACATGGATGTAGTGCTAGGAAGACCCATATAATATCTACATCACCAAAATTCAAGGATATTATTCTATATTTATCCTTAAAGTCTATCATAGGCTTATGTTATATAATCTATGTTTTTATAAATCTAGTTTCCAAGGTTCCTACAAAAATTTCCCTGATATCAATTGTAAATCTCTAACCCCAGAAACCCAGATCTGGTGTCTTTCTTTATTAAATTGGCATGATTACAAGGAATAAAATCCCAAATAACCGACTAGTTTAGCAGTTTTGAAAAACCTTATTATATAAATGATTTCCATATTAAATTTTGAAATAGAAAATAGAACATTATAAATAATAAAATGAATTGAACTACATCCTTGAAAGATCATTCAAAGATTTATTCCTCACATACTGGGGAAAGAAAAAAAATATGGGTGAGATCAAATTATTAGTATGGGTAAGTACAATATAAGTAGTGATTAATCAATGAGAATAATCAACATGGTAAGGTAAATAACTGTGAACATATTCTATTTATATAACTGGATAAGGAAAAATCAATATAGAACAGTAGATAACTGAAACACATGCTGTTTAATCAACAAACATAGAATGAAATGCATTCATAGGTAATGTCAAAGAAATAATATTAGGGATAATAATAAATGAATATGAGTGAATGAAATTCTAAATTATTGGATTAAATGTTTCTTAGGTACATGGTACCTTTACCATCAAGTCCTTTCATAAAATGATTTATAACATATCATGTACAAACTCATCTGATTTTCCGAATGATTCCTCTCATGAGACTACCGATGCATCGAGGGGATATCTATAACCGAGAACCTCCCTTGTAATACCTATCCAAATAAATACTCACATATCTAATAATTTATTTAAATTTTGAACAACATTCCACATCAAATATCCCTATTCAGTAAAATATAGGGATTGACAAATATTTCATGAGTTAATCAAATAACTATCAAGTAGACACCGTATGTAAACATGATATATAATTTAATAAATAATTATAACCAGCACATAAGAGTATGTATAACTAAAATAAATGTTATTTCTAAAGGAAAATGGTCATAATGAGGTGATTGTTTCAATAGAAAATTTACAATCACAAAATAAAGTCAGATTGCAAAGATACCTTTTACCACTTTGTAATTTTCAAGTCAAAACCCCTTGGTTGAGATAGTTCAAAGTAAAACTTAAAATAAAATAAAAATTATATAATCATGATATTAAATTACAAATGGGTAGTATATAAACCATGGAAAATTGAATTGGATCATAATAATAAATAAGTCTCAATGGAATGTAAATTGAGATGAAATACATTACCTTACATTTCCTTTTGGGTGAATGTCATTTGATCTCTTATATAAAGATTTTAAATATTTTAATTACTTATAAAAGAACCATAATCATATTTATAATATCATATATTCTCTTCTTATGATATCTTATTACCCGTTTGTTAGTAATCTTTCATTATTTTCACTATTTTAGGTGTTAATTGCCTAGTTTTTTGAGTATGTTTTGACATGTTAATTATTGTTCCTATGAATTATATCATGATTTCATATTATAAAAAATGTAAAAAATTATTTAATTATTATATATATATATATATTCAGTATATATTTATTTATAATAATCCATAATAGTTTGGAGATATGAAAGGAAATTCACCATTAATGGAGATGGTAGGTCGTACGTACTCATGAACGCTACTTCCATTTATTTTTCATATTTAGTAAGTAAGTGACATATATATATATGTATATTATAATTAAATTATCATATTATATTATATATTTCACATTTTTCTATTAAAAACATCTATAATACATTCCATGTATAGCGTGAACAAATTACATCGGTTCGCAAGGTAGTAGTCTATCGTACACACAAACGAAGATTGCGTATCTAATTTGATGGACGTGTCTGAAAGTGTAGGTTGAAATATTAGAATAAAAAATATTAGTATATTTAATATAAATATTTTTTTATATAATCATTACATATAAATAATTTAAGGGTTGGGGAAGTAAATGAAATAAAAGTGATTGTTGAAGAACATTACCTCTTATTTGGGTAACTCCTTTTGGTTTATACCAAAAGTCATCCTAGTTGAATTTATGACCAAAGTGAGGCTTATAGAAGTAGGGGAGGTATTTTGGTAGATTATTTTTTAAGAGTTTTGATGATAAAAATGGTTTTATAGGAGTTAATATATGGAAAGGGTGAGTGCCTCTTTATAGTGGATGAGGATTGGTATTCTTATAAATATAAAAAGGTAAACACTATTTGAGAGGTCTCCCTTACATAATGTGCCTAAAATAATAAAAAAATCTATAAATTAGATGACATGGTATAAATAAAGTCATAAAAAGGGTTTTGGACATGTTTCTAGGTCATCGTGGCCCTTAATTTTAAGGCTTTGTCACCTGTTAATCGATTTTTTCTCTTAATCGTTGTTATTAATTTTAATTATTTTCATTGATATTTTTGGTAAAAATATAAGTTAACCTTACTATAAATTTTATAATATTATTATACTAAATATATAATCTATTTTTCTAAATTATAATAATATAAGTGTATGAAATTAATTTAATTTTAATCCCACAGACGGGATGATAAAACAAGTTTTTAAAGAAAAAATGTTATGAAGTTTGAGTTGTTTTTATATCCAATTTTAATGTGAAATTGATTATAATAAAATAAATTGGATTAATTTATGTATAATTAAAATAATTAATCATAAAAACCAATTGAAAATATAATTTAACACTATAAATTATATAGGTGAAAAGATAGTATTCAATTAAAATTCAGTATTTTCACTATTCATCAAAAAAATGAAACTTCATAGAAAAATACCAAAAATTCACCCAAATATAAATTTTAAATCAATATTTTAAAAATTGAAATTTATTTTTCAATATAAAATTTATAAAATTATTATAATTTAGTTTTAAAACAGGTTCTCTATTAAAAGGTTGCAAAATTTCCTTTTTTGAAAAATTCAAATTTTAAGCATAAAACCAGATTTATTCGTATCTTATGCCTATAAAATCCATTGTATGAATGTAAAAAATATTTTATTTAATATATAATATATTTATTCCATCAATACAATTCAATTATAGGAACTAATTTAATTTATTAACACAAAACTCCTTTGGAAGCATAAAAATTGTTCCTTATAAAAAGATTTCCTATATTTTCAATTGGACTTGATATTGATTTCTATTTAATTTTTAACTAATGAATTCAATAATATATTTATATTAGATATTTAATTTTATTCATAAATCCAACTTAAAGGCTAGTAAATATATTGTAATATTAAATAATAATATTTTGATAATATTTTGTTGTTCCGTAAAACTCGGCCTTGCGTGTAACATAAGTTATTGAAGAAAGTCATTGTTGTGTGTAATGTAATATAACCTCTATGTTCCATGCATATAAAGATAAAAATTATATTGTGCTCAAAGTCTCACTATTTCATGTAGCATAATATTAACCTGGTGTTGTTTATAAATCATGCTTGCTACAATATTAAATTTATTCTAAATGGAAAATATTATAAAGTATTGGGGTGTTACAGAGAAGGATCTTGGTGTTCATATAAAAATTATTAGGCCAAAAATTAAAAATTAGTATGCAAACCATGATTTTCAGTGATATTTAGAAAAACATGGGATTAAAAATCAATATAGTATTGCATACACTCCTAAACAAATTGATTTGGCTGAAAGTAAGAATAGAAGTATTGTAGAGATGAGTAGAACCATGCTTTCTAAGAATAAGATTTCATTCATATTTTAGAGAGAAGGTGCTTATAAAACTGTGAATATTTAATATAGGTTATTTTTAAAACTTTAAACTCATAAGACTCTATTTGATATGTGTCATAATAATAAACTCACCATAAAATTCTTTGAAGTCTTTGGAAGCCCCAATAACATGATGATAAGAGACAAATATCCTAGGAAGTTTGAAGAAAAGGCTAAATAGGACACCATTTTGGTGTATCTTTCAAATGAATCTAGTTAAAGATGATGTACCCAAGAAAACATATGGTTATACAAAATTCATATGTTGAAACAATTTAAAATAGTAGAAAATAAATGTTCCTATTGGGACTAATGTTGAATCTACTAGGGTTAAACTTACAGAATTCTAAAAAATATATTTTTCAGGAAAATTTATGTAGAGAACCAAAGCTTGACGTACATAGATATTACATTACTTTTTCAGAATACTTAATACATAACAAAAAGAGACACACAAGGACCATAATAGTTTAGTGTCTTTGGAAACTTGGAACGTAATCTTCTAATCGTGGTGAAAGATCTTCAAAATCTCCCATAAAGATCTTTCACTTTTTGTTTCCTTACCTAAAACCTTTCTTTTAATCCTGGGGGGAAATAAAACATAAAAATGGTGAGCTCAAATGCTCAGTAAGGGTAAGCATGGATAAAATAAAACATACCATATACATTTGAACTTAAAAACATAAACATAATGTTTAAACATCAAAATCTTGAGCAACGACATAAAACATGGAAGTACATAAGGCATAGATCATAATGGAACATAAATCGTGATAAAATAGCATGGGAATAAAACATGTAATCGTGGAATCCATTAAGAACATGTAATGATTTCCATAGTAGCCAAGGCATTTCTGACAAGACCATCTTCGTGGACAAATTCCCTTTCTGAATCGATTTCACTCCTCGTTCCTGTCCTGTAATACTGAACCGGATTAACTTACCGTTCCAGCCATGTATATCTCATGAGATATAAATCTTTACCCAATGAATTGGAGGGAGATATAGGTCCCACCCATCTAATAATGAAATCATTCTTACTTGTGCCACAAAATAAACACACATCATTCATAAAAACCTAATAAATAAAATTGGTTTCATAAACATCATCCCATCATCACATAATCCATATAAAAGAAATGGATATCATTTCATAATAAGAAAAGTTAAACCATGTAAATCATAGATACATTATACTTGAATCATACACATATGAAATAATATCATCTTAGATGAAAAATGGTTTTGATAAAACACTTGAAATGAATTCTTGAGGAAAATATCATTTCTTCTTAAAAATCATTTTCTTTTCACAAAATGCCATGAAATTTTTAAAGAATAGGATTTTGTTTAAAATAGTCATGAAATCATTTGGAGTAATCTTCATGAAAATAAGGATTTATAAAACCGTAAAAATCCTTTCATGCCGTATATGTTAAAAAAATACATTCTTCTCGTACTTTTGTTGGAAAAGTAAAAAAGTACCTCGTATGGTTAAAAAAAGAAAGATTGCTTACATACCATGTATTAAAAGTAAAAAATGGTTAAAAAGGAAATTAAAAATACATAAAAACACTTTTAGAAAACATGGACATGGATGATAACAATAACACCAGAAAATACTTCCGTATAAGCAATCTCGGATAAAAATGAGATTTGCAAAATTATCCCTTACCTTAGGTACGATATGCTTCGTATGGATCCGAAACTCCTGTATAATGATTTAAATAATGTCATTGACTTCCGTTCTTTTGTAAATTCCATGTAATAGCAGCGTTTTGGGTAAAATAATTTCATTTATCGTATGTGTTTCGACTTGTCGTTCTTGATATTATTACTTATATCTTGATTTACATTATTACATAATGTAAAACATGATTTATATATAATATATATTCATCATATACATATATATTATAGATCGATTAAAGGAATGAAATACACCGTTCGTGGAGACGGTAGGCCGTACGTACGCATGAACGCTGTTTTCGTTTCCTTGTTGAATTGAATGAAATTAAATAGATGACATACATATATATATATACATAAATATAGTAGCATTATTATGTCATATATTTTATTATTATTCATTATATATACTTTATAATCACTCTTGAATGGTTAATCATGGAAAATGAATCTCATCGCGTTCGTGGAGACGGTAGTCCTTACGTACGCATAAGCGATGATATCATTCCCATGATCATTGAATTGTATTTGAGTGTATGTATACTATTTAAGAATCAATATCACTTTACAAAAATAATATATAGTCATTATTTACACCATTATATCCATCCAAGTAAGGTGGTGGTGGAAAATAGATTACACCACGGCGTGGAGACGGTATTCCGTACGTACGCACGCGCGGTGATTTCGTTTTACGTAGGATGGATAGATGGTGAAATAGGGTTGTTTCATACTTATAATAACATATCCGTATATGATTGATACTGATGTTATTAATTCATACTGAAACAACTAAAGAATAAGAAGTAGAAGAAGAAATAAAGTTGAAAGAATCGGTAACGGACATTACCTCTTCTTTGAAGAGCCTCTTTGAGACCTCCTTTTAGGGCACTAAAATTGGTATTTGAAGAAGTCCAAGACCTCTAGGATATTTCTAGGGAAGTGTAGAAGAGAATTTTTCAGGGTTTGGCCGAGTTTGAAGGCTCAAAGTGGTGTGAGGAAGAGAGGGAGGAGGTGCCCTTTTATAAGGGAGGAGAGGGTCACCTTTGGAATAACTAAAAATATTATTTTAGTATAAACTCATATTCGATTTTTAATAGCTCCAAATTGAGTTATTTTAAAGATAAGGTGGGGATGGGTCTAAATACTCTCATACAATAGAATTTAGACAAGTTTAGGTTTCTATTTTAACCTTATCATTTATATTTAACTTTAAGTTAAATAATTTTTCTTTTACCGTGTCTTCTTTTTTTCTTACTCTATAAGGTTAATAAACTTACTATAACAATCCAAAAGAACCCTAAGTTGTTTATTATTAATATATATAAGCTTATCTAAGTCATTTTGAATAACCTTATATTTTTAAGAATAAAATAACAATTAATAATATAATATTTGTTTTAAAAATCTATTTTATGTCAATTTTTACACTATTTGGTAATTGATTTTTGTAAAAATCCTAAAATAATTATTAGTTCGAAAAAAGTTAACTAAATAAATACTAGAATGCCATATTAACCTATAAAATTAGTGTAATTCATAAAAAGTCTCAAATTACATTTATTTGGGTATTTATAACATCAATTATGTCAATATTTCATTAATAAGATAATTACTGCATCATCATTGTGTCATAAATAAATTAAATTATTTAATGTCTAAAAATTACAAATAAAATATAATTATTTAGGAAATATTTTTAGATTTCTAATTAATATTTATAGTCGAATTTATCATATGTATAACCCTATATTAAAAATGATTTACTTATTAAACTTTGATTTTAACTATTTTAACCCTTCTTTAAATAAATTAATATTAAATGTACTAATCTAATCCAAGTGGGCATAATTGGTCATATTTTATTCCTAATGTTTTTTTAGTCGAATTACACTTATCCAATAGAATTAGGACACGTGTTCGGGTAATAATAATATCATTTTTACCCTTAATTACCCTATTTACTTTTAACCGTGGAAAAAAAGTAAAAAGTTACTATTCACCAAAAATTATTTTCATCTAATTGAACCAAATTTTAGTCCTTGATATTAACCGTGTCTCTCGGATTTTGGAAATTCCACTCAAAGAAGTGGTAAAATTAAGTTTTATGTAAATTTGCAAATTCTCCTAGGAGGTGGGTAAAAGACGGTGAAAAGTTCAATAAAATTTTTATATATTGAAAATTATTATAAAATGACTCCAATGAATTACATTGAAATTATATAGGTATTATGTATCAATTTTGAACTAAAATAAATTTAAATAAAATAAATAATTATTTAAATAAAAAGTCAGTTTTTGAATAGTAACCCAGTGTTTTCACTATTCATCAAAAATTGAAAGTTTTCAGAAAAATACCAAAAATTCACCCTAGGCTAACTTCGATATTCTGAATCTAAAAATGAAGTACATTTTGAAAGATAAAATTTATAAAATCTCAAAAAGTGGGTATTACTATTCATAACGGCTAGTTTATATAACATATCGTTGTTTAGTGAAACTCGGTATTGCATACAACACATGCTATTGTGGAAGGTTGTGATTGCGTGTAATGCAAGCCAAGTCAGGGATGCGTGTTGTGCAAGCTCCTTTTGGTGTAGAATACAACACAATATATTAATGAAATTAAAAAGAATATTTTTCATAAAATCTTGGGGTGTTACATTCTACCCCCCTTAAAATGAATTTCGCCCTCGAAATTCGTCGGGGTTATAAATAGTTTACTACTCGAAAGTTTCTTTAATAGAAACCCACATCGTAAAAAGGAATACCAAAACTTGACTTTAAAAACTAATGTATGAAACGTAACGGTTACCCAAATTAACTAATCACTGGGTTTCCACATAGGAGAACATTGGTGAAAATATGGATATGGAAGAGAAATCTAACCGTCATGTTCTGATGGAGAGTGGTAGAGAACATGGATATGAAAAAGCCAACAATCACAAAGCCATAGATTTGTGATGATCTAAGGTACCATCTGATCCATCAGATATAAGGGCACTAGGACAACATTTTTGGTTTTCAAGATCATTTCCCTAATACGATGAATTAAAAGAAATACTTACTGTTGTTCGTGAATTGAACAATTTCCACTTCATCTCTTAAAAAAATGAAGTTGAATTTGTTATTCATGAAGCGTTAGAATATCATGTGATCGAATGATGGGTCATTCCATCTGTTTCAAAGAAAAGGTTATCAAAAGTTATAAGTCTATATTATGGTTAGATTAATCGTTTATGGTTCCAAAAATGGACGTATACTTCATATATCATACCGCTTAATAAAATAAAACTAGTTTATACTAACCAGGGACTTCCTGTAGGCCAGTGGTAGGTGATAAAGTCCAGTCACACTTCGGTTGTGGGTTCGATTCCCACAGCCTTTTCCGACGCGATGGGCTGTTGCCCGTCCTGGAGGTTGTCCTTTTTCTAAAACTAAATTACTATAACATCCCATCAATAATATCGAAAAAAGTTATATACTAACTTATGTACAATATAATACATTCCAATCTTTAGGCTTATCTAAAATACTTCAGTCCAAGCTCATAGTATAAAGAAAATGATTACTTGAAATGTCACATAACAATCACGTGAATTCCATCATTTATCCCCCATATATCATAAGATATATCTTGTTGGTCAAATTACAAACATGTGGATTCCTTAATCATGTATTCTCTTGAAGAATGAATACCCATTGAACCTTAGTGAAAACATGAATGTTGTTAAATTTTAATACTTTCCATATACCAAAATCCCAAAAATTCAATATACTCAAACCATAATATCACTTAGTCCTTATATCTGTCATGAGCTCATGAATACAATAAAACATCTCATTATCTTCTTATCCCTTAATTATGCTTATATCATCTACTTTCCAAAAATATCTGAATAACCTTCCATGGTTACCGGTACCATTCAACATATACTTTCAAATACTTTAGAAAAAACAATAGTGTAAGAATCCTTAGATGATTTGTTATTCCATAGTACCATACATTATTCTTTATAAACATACAATCATTCCACTAACTTATTAAACCACTGACTGAGCTTCACCATTTCTTTCATCACATATTTCATTTGTAGTCTCTTCATCATCATCCAGATAAATACTACTCATATGACCATGCTGATTCTCTTCATGAGATTTTCCCTTAGGGCATTGGTTTGCATAATGCCCATATATTCCACATTTAAAACATCTAATCATTGTTGATGTCATAGCAATACCATTATCCTTCTCCATGGTGTTAACTGAACCTTTTTCTTTGCACTTACTGGCTTTGTGTCCATATTTTCCACACCCAAAGCATCTTCCAGTTCCTTTGAAACATTCTCCTTGATTCCTCTTCCCAGATGATTTACATGAGGGGAATTGAACTTTCTTTCCTCTATGATCATCATGAAACTCCATCTTTCTCTTATTATCTGAGTCGGGAAACTTGCCAAAGTTGATATTATTGATCATATTATGAGATTACTGATTAGGCATAATAACGATGTTTGGACTTCCAAATCCCGTTTCATTTGGTTGCTCATGAAGAATATCATTCCATTGTCCGTCATATCCTCCATTATCATGAATCTTCTTGTTTCCAACCATTTTCTAAAACCCAAAAAGAATAGTGTGAGAGGAAAAAATCATGCTAGGGGAAAGAACATAGTAAAGGGGGAGTAACCTCAATATCTAACATCTTAGGATAAATTCTAAGATCTTTACTATAGTTCTAGGACTATATTCTATATGTAAACTTATCCTTAGGGACATCCCTAGACATACCTTAGAAATATCTCTAGGGATCTCACTAACGTTTTTGCGTCCTAGTTTCCAAAGGTTTACTAAACCTTTCCTTTTATACCAATTATAGATACCCAAAGCTTGACGTACATAGATATTACATTACTTTTGAGGAATACTTAATACATAACAAAAACAGACACACAAGGACCGTAATAGTTTAGTGTCTTTGGAAACTTGGAACATAATCTTCTAATCGTGGTGAAAGATCTTCAACATCTCCCATAAAGATCTTCCACTTTTTGTTTCCTTACCTAAAACCTTTCTTTTAAACTTGGGGGTAAATAAAACATAAAAAGGGTGATCTCAAATGCTCTGTAATGGTAAGCATGGATAATATAAAACATACAATATACATTTGAACTTAAAAACATGAACATAATGTTTAAACATAAAAATATTGAGCAAAAACATAAAACATGGAAGTACATAAGGCATAGATCATAATGGAACATAAATCATGATAAAATAGAATGGGAATAAAACATGTAATTGTGGCATCTATTAAGAACATGTAATGATTTACATAGTAGCCAAGGCATTTCTGCCAAGACCATCTTAGTGGGAAAAGTCCCTTTCTGAATCGAGTTCACTCCTCGTTCCAGTCCTGTAATACTGAACCAGATTAACTTACCGTTCCAGCGATGTCTATCTCATGAGATATAAATATTTACCCAATTCATTGGAGGGAGATATAGGTCCCACCCATCTCATAATGAAATCATTCTTACTTGTGCCACAAAATAAACATACATCATTCATAAAAACCCAATAAATAAAATGGGTTTCATAAATATCATCCCATCATCACTTAATCCATATAAATGAAATTGATATCATTTCATAATAAGAAAATTGAAACCATGTAAATCATAGATACATTATACTTGAAACATACACATATGAAATAATGTAATCTTAGATGAAAAATGCTTTTGATAAAACACTTGAAATGAATTCTTGAGGAAAATATCATTTCTTCTTCAAAATCATTTTCTTTTCACAAAATGCCATGAAATTTTAAAAGAATAGGATTTTGTTTAAAATAATCATGAAATAATTTGGAAGAAGCTTCATGAAAATAAGTCTTTATGAAACCGTAAAAATCCTTTCATGCCGTATAAGTTAAAAAAATACATTCTTCTCGTACTTTTTTCGGAAAAGTCAAAAAGTACCTCGTATGGTTAAAAAAAGAAAGATTGCTTACATACCATGTATTAAAGGTAAAAAATGGTTAAAAAGGACCTTAAAAATACATAAAAACAATTTTAGAAAACATGGACATGGATTATAACAATAACCCTAGTAAATACTTACGTATAAGCAATCTCAGATAAAAATGAGATTTGCAAAATTATCCCTTACCTTAGGTCCGATATGCTTCGTATGGATCTGAACCTCCTATATAATGATTTAAATAATGTCATTGATTTATTAAATAATCATATTAATTGTTATTATATCATATATGTCTCACTTATGACTTTATACTGCCCGTTCTTTTGTAAATTCCATGTAAAAGTAGCATTTTGGGTAAAATCATTTCATTTATCGTATGTGTTTCGACTTGTCGTTCTTGATATTATTACTTATATCATGATTTACATAATTAAATAATGTAAAATATGATTTATATATAATATATATTCATCATATACATATATATTATAGATCTATAAAAGGAATGAAATACACCGTTCATGGAGACGGTAGGCCGTACATACGCATGAACGCTGTTTTCGTTTCGTTGTTGAATTGAATGAAATTAAATATATGAAATAAATATATATATCCATAAATAAAGTAGCATTATTATGGCATATATTTCATTATTATTCATTATATATAATTTATAATCATTCATGAATGGTTAATCATGGAAAATGAATCACATCATGTTCGTGGAGACTGTAGTCCGTACGCACGCACGAGCGATGATATCATTCCCATGATCGTGGAATTGTATTGGAGTGTATGTATACTATTTCAGAATCAATATACCTTTAAAAAAATTATATATAGTCATTATTTACACCATTATACCCATCCAAGTAAGGTGGTGGTGGAAAATAGATTACACCACGGCGTGGAGACAGTATTCCGTACGTACGCACGTACAATGATTTTGTTTTCTGTAGGATGGATAGATGGTGAAATAGGGTTGTTTCATACTTATAATAACATATCAGTATATTAGTGATACTGATGTTATTACTTCATAATGAAAGAACTAAATAATAATAAGTAGAAGAAGAAATAAAGTTGAAAGAATCGGTAACAGACATTACCTCTTCTTTGAAGCGCTTCTTTGAGACCTCTTTTTAGGGCACTAAAATTGGTATTTGAAGAAGAAAAATACCTCTAGGATATTTATAGGGAAGGGTATAAGAGAATTTGGCAGGGTTTGGAGGAGCTTTAAGGCTCAAAGTGGTGTGAGGAAGAGAGGGAGGAGGTGCCCTTTTATAAGGGAGGAGATGGGCACCTTTGGAATAACTTAAAATATTATTTTATTATAAAGTAATATTCGGTTTTTAATAGATCCAAATTAATTTATTTTGAATATAAGGTTGGGATGGGTCGAAATACTCTCATCCAATAGAATTTAGACAAGTTTAGGTTTCTATTGTAACCTTATCATTTAGATTTAACTTTAAGTTAAATAATTTTTCTTTTACCGGGTCTTCTTGTTTTCTTACTCTATAAGGTTAATAAACTTACTATAACAAGACAAACTAACCCCAAGTTGTTTATTGTTAATATATATAACCTTATATAAGTCATGTGTCCGAACATTATATTTTTAGGAATAAAATAACAATTAATAATATAATATTTGTTTTAAAAAACTATTTTATGTCAATTTTGACACTATTTGGTAATTGTTTTTTTGTGAAAATCTTAACAGAATGATTAGTTTGAATAAAGTTAACTAAATAAATAATAACATGTTTTATTAACCTAGAAAATTAGTGTAATTCATAAAAAGTCTCAAATTACATTTATTTGGGTATTTATAACATCAATTATGTCAATATTTCATTAATAAGATAATTACTGCATCATTATTGTGTCATAAATAAATTAAATTATCTAATGTCTAAAAATTAAAAATAAAATATCATTATGTAGGAAATATTTTTATATTTCTAATGAATATTTATAGTCGAATTCATCTTATGTATAACCCTATATTAAAAATGATTTACTTATTAAACTTCGATTTTAACTATTTTAACCCTTCTTTAAATAAATTAATATTAAATGTCCTAATCTAATCCAAGTGGGCCTAAATGGTCATATTTTATTCCTAAGGTTGTTTTTGGTCGAATTAAACTTATACAATATAATTAGGACATGTGTTAGGGTAATAATAATATCATTTTTACCCTTAATTACCCTATTTACTTTTAACCGTGGTAAAAAAAAGTAAAAAGGCACTGTTCACCAAAAATTATTTTCATCTCATTGAACCACATTTTAGTCCTTGATATTAACCGTGTCTCTCGGATTTTGGAAATTCCACTCACAGAAGCGGTAAAATTAAGTTTTATGTAATTTTGCAAATTCTCCTAGGAGGTGGGTAAAAGACGGTGAAAAGTTCAATAAAATCTTTATATATCTAAAATTATTATAAAATGACTCCAATGAATTGAATTGAACTTATATAGGTATTATGTATCGATTTTGACCTAAAATAAATTTAAATAAAATAAATAATTATTTAAATAAAAAGTCAGTTTTTGAATAGTAAGCCAGTGTTTTCACTATTCATCAAAAATTGAAAGTTTTTAGAAAAATACCAAAAATTCACCATAGGCTAATTTCGATATTCTGAATCCAAAAATGAAGTCCATTTTGAATGATAAAATTTATAAAATCTCAAAAAGTGGGTATTACTTTTCATAACAGCTATTTTATATAACATATCGTTGTTTAGTGAAACTCGGTATTACGTACAACACACGCTATCGTGGAAGGTCGCGATTGCCTATAATGCAAGCCAAGTCAGGGATGCATGTTGTGCAAGCTCCTTTTGGTGTAGCGTAAAACACAAGACATTAATGAAATTAAAAAGAATATTTTTCATAAAATCTTGGGGTGTTACAATATAGTAGAGAAGGATGTGGTTGATATTAAATTCAATTTTACCAGTGATGAATTAGGTACTAATAATCATTGGTAGATATAGTAGTGGATAAGAAAACATGTTGATTCTGAGAACATTATTGGCCAGTTGGATGCACTTGCCTAACCCAAATAAGACTATAATTAGAGAACCAAAATAAAGTTATTCCACATGTTGAACCCCATTCATAAAATGAGGTTGTTGAGCATGATGGTTGGATTAATAAAATTAATGAATATCTTTAAATAGAGAAAAACTCATCTTTGGAGCTCATACCAATACATGATGACCATAATTTCATTGGGATTAAGTGGGCTTTGTAAAATAAGATGAATAATAAAGGTGAATTCATAAGAAATAAAGAAAGGATCATGTATAAAGGGTTTTCTCATATATAATGTGTTTTATTCGAGGTAAATTTTGTATAAGTACTGACAATTGAAATCATCATGTTGTTTTCTAGTGGTGGAAAAACATAAAATATGCTAGATCTATCAATGGTATGTTAAATTTTCCTTTCTTAATGGTGAGTTAGAAGAGCAGGTATTCATTGAGCAACTTAAATGGTTTTTTATTCATAAATATGGGAGTATGGTATGCAATATCAAGAAACATTTTTATGGGTTTAAATAGGAATAATAATCCTGATACACCGAGATTGATGGGTGATTTATGAGAATGAAGTTTTCAAAAGGCAATATTAATAGTAATTATTATATAATGTAGTACAAAAGGAACTCTTAAAATCATAGTATATAACAATGACATCTTATTTATAAGTGATAAAGAGTCTCTCTATTTGTAATTTTCTAAGGAGATGAAAATAAATTTTTAAACGTCAACATTGGGTGATATTTCTTACTTTATGGGGTTAAAATTCATAAAATAAGATACACATATTTTTTTATATCAAGAAAAGTACTCTAAGGGACTATTGAAGTGGTTTGGAATGTAAGAGTGTTAAAGTATCTCCACTTATATGGATATTATAACCAAACAAACTAAAGATGATGTTGGCATAAGTGACAATCAAATAGAACTTAGGGAACTTATTGGTATCCTTCTTTGCAATACAATTTCCAGACCCGGAATTGTGTTCACCATGACATTGTGCTCTAAATTTTAGTATGATCTCAAAGAATTCCATCTATTATAAGGGAATAAAATCCTTAGATAAATTATAAGTACAACGAGTTTTATCTTACAGTATAGATCTAGTTCACTCTTAACCTTGAAAGTCTTTACTGATGTTTATTTAGCTTGTGGATATGTTAATATAAAATCTATATCTTATGGGAAATTTTTCATTTTTTAGTGGTATATGGCATGAAAAATTAAGAAGTAGTGTTTAATGGACATATACACAATTAAATCTGAGTATATTGTTACAACAGATGCCTCCGCAAAAATGATTTGGATGCAGGTTCAGTTGGATGTATTGAGAGTTGAAGTTGATGGACCACTATGCATTTTTGATGATCAATAAAGTGATATAGATATTTCTAAAAATCCATTTCATCACTCAAGATCTAAAAACATCGATCTCATCTATCATTTCATCAAAGAATTAGTAATGGATTGTAATGTTAAACTAGAGTTTATTGGTACTAAGAACCAAGTGGAATTTATTTTTACCAAGGAATTAATAAAGGAAATATTTCAGGGTTTAAGCCTGAAACTTTATGTTCATCCTTTTGTACACACCTAAGGGTAATTTTCAGAACATACAACACCACTGTTCTTTGGATTATGTTAAAAATGGGGGTGAAATATTGATACAACTCTTTTTTATAGGGGATAAAATTTTTGTAGGGATAGTATACTACTGTTTTATATGGATATGTGGATATTGAAATTTGGAGGAGATGTTTGAAAGTGGTAAGTGGACACACACATTGAGGGGAAGTTCCCATAAGTCACTACTCTATAATTTCTTGTCATTGAGGGATACAATTCAATAAAAACGTTACTTTATCTATTAGTGTGGTGTGAGACATTTCTCAAATGATAAAGGATGTGAAATGATGTTTCTAATACCCATTGTTGTTTTTTGAAAAAATTATCAATAAAAATTATAAGTTTCTTATAAATAATTGAATAGAGTTTCCAATAAATCCAAAATGGAGATATTTAAGTGACCATGGACTTTTTGATATTGTTTTTTGGTTGTTTGAATATGTTTTAAACCAAAATTGATTATTAGTGGAAGTGTTTGAGATGTTTTTGAATAGTTGGAAAGGGATAGAGGAGGCTTGAAGATGTTTTTAAATTGTTCTTAAGATTTGGAAAAATTGAGATAATTGAAAAATAATTGAGTGTAAAGCTCTTATGCTGAGCATAAGTCTTCGATAGGTGAACGTATGTCTTTATCCTCATGAATAAGGCTTCAGTGTTTATTGTAAGGATTCATGTCTTTTAGTGTAATCCTTTTAATTACCAAACATAATCATTTGAGGCAATATATGTACTTCAATATAAGTATTCATTACGATTAATAATTTGATCTCCAAACATAAATATTCAATACTTCAAAAAATTTTGAGTTTTAGCAAGGTGAAAAATAAAGTTTCCAAAAATTTAATTTTATAATGACAGTAAACCCAAATATGGAAGAAAATCTATTCAGTTGAATGAATGTCACAATGAAAATGTAATTCAATATGAGACAAATGAAATTTTGAAAATTGTGGTTTTTTTCTTATTCGTTTGAATCTATTAGTTGAAATATATGACAAACTCCATGATGTTTGAAGTAGAAGTTGTTTGAGAAGAAGATCTAAATTTTATATCTATAATGTTATTGAAAAACTTTCATGATGATCTTAACATCCTAAATCACATGCTAAATCGAACAGTGATGTTAGATGAGTTACTGAGACGAATTTTAAAATAAATATTGAGAAATATTTTTATGCCTTGAGTTTTTTAAAATAAAGTGGGATAATAAGATTGAAGTAGTTGAGTGAAGAACTAACCAGTGAATGATATGAGTTTGTTAGCTAGTGCTATTATATCTTGAGTAAGAAGAAGAAGTTAATACATTGTATATCTCTATGAAATATAATTTTTTTTCATCAGAGTTAAGGAAAAATGAACATATACTTCACTTGGTTTTCTTTATTGGGAAGTACAAGTAAAGTAGTGGGAAACCAAAATTGGGAATTCTATAATGGTTTTTTTTCTCATAACCTTATGTCTTCCTAGTGTTCCTTTTGTGGCTTCTAAGTTCAATGGGATCCATTTCATGATCTTAAATGGAGTACCTTTTGAGAATATCAATACTGATAAGATATTGAGATGGTTTAATAAAAAAGGGGTGTTTTTATCTAATAAATTATAGTGTGTGATACAAATATAGTACAAGTAAGAAATAATTTGAGATAAAGAAGAGAGCCTGGTGTGTAGAGCTCAGATCTTATAATCTACATCACATTGAGTACAAACATCTAGTGAATGTGTTTTGATATTGAGATTTGAGAATTAGATCTATTTGAGATAATAAAATAAGAATGAAATCTATCTTGAATATTATAAATTATCATGGAGAATATCATAATATATTTCAAAAGAAACCCCGAACTTCAAGTGATTTATCTAATTTGTTATGACTCATTGTAACTAGTGAGTTGATGGGAATGAAAAAGGAGATTTTTTCACTAGTAGAAGAGGGATGATATTAGTCTATAGGTTAAGGGTGATTTCTCCATACCCATTTTAAGGTGGTGATTGAATTGTAGAGGAGAATCTGTAGCCATAAAAAAACTTGTTGTAGCAAGGTGTATGGTCACACAATGCGGTTGTACCATTTAAAAATAATTATATGCCTTATTCTATTTTTTCCTCATTATTGTGAAATACTAAGAACATAATATTACTCAGATATATCCAAACTCTAACTAGATATAGAATATTATTTCAAGAATAATAAGAACTTATAAAAATAAATACCTACACTAACTAACTAATCCCCTGTCTATGTATTCATATGATGCATTGACTCTAATACATAGCATGTAGTCTGAAGGTAAATGTTGTGTGTCTAGGTTATTTTAACATGGACATTCCTTGAATTAATTTGGAAGTGTCATGTGAAGAAAAATGGCATGAGGCATCATTACACACTGTGTTTTGACAACACCAAACTTTGAATGGTTTTTTAAACTACATGATGTATAGCTGGTATGCACATCATATAGTCCACATGGTTTCATAGATAAATTCATGGAAACTAGGTGTTCAAAGATGTATCATGTACTTATTAAACAATGCATGAGACTAACATCCCTAAAATATGGATGTCACATGGCATGTATTTTGCATACATTCCATGTACCTCATAAGTATCCATAAATAAATACATGTCGATTCCCTAGGAATGTATCATGGATATTTTTTGAAAAAAAATCACGATGTGTGGATGAATTTTACATGCTGTGTATCACTTACTTGTTTATATAGAAAATAAAAATTAATTAATTACACCCTTAAACATATCAAAAAATGTTTGTGTTCCAATAATTGAAACTAAATTTTGTGTTATAGGTTTTATAGTTCATTAAAGTCCAAATTAATTTCTATATAAAACTTAAAACTTAATGCTGTTAATGGTTGTAGCTTATTGTATACTCCATGTGAATTAAAAGTGCTAAACATTTCATAAATTAACATGCATCAGTGTTTCATTTATTGAAAATACATAGTATATAATTATATTTCATACTATGTGAGTACACAGTGAATTACCATAAAACATGCCATGTAGTTCAGACAGTAACATGCCATGCTTCCTCGTTGTACAGACCATGCACTCAATTAATTATAAATAAAATTAATTTATTTAATTTGTTTAAAATCACAATGGATGAGGATCTACATGACTGTTTGGATAAATATTAAGATAAATGATTGAATTAATTAATAGTATAAATAATTTCTTCATGTGATTTATCATAATAAATAATGATTAAAATGAATGCTAGTTTATTAACTACATATTCAGTACATGTGTATGACTAATCAGGAGCTTTAACCGACCCGATCATGTATGTTTTCTTTCAATTTAATTTATTGGTAACTATTATTATTATTAAATTAATATGATAGTATGCGTTTTATCCCTCCCACATTTATTATGTAGGATCTCTATGCCCATGGTTTCTTTTTATATAAACCCATTAACAATTCCATTGGTTCCCCTCACCTGTATGTGAGTATAATCATATGTAAAGGATAAAGATCTATGGATATGAGGTTTTTCAAAACCTGAGATGAGGTGAAACCAACCAAGAAGATACATAGGTTGATTATGGAATATTTAAAGTTGAGCTAATCTTGGATCAAAGGAATTATCCCCTAGGGCCATGTGTTGATTTGTTTTCTTATTAATAAATAAACAATTATAAATCTCATGATAAATTAATTTTATTTCTTTTTGATGCAAGGTTAATTTTTATAGATTCTATTTCATGATCACATAAATAAATTAATTAACAATCATTCAAGATTTAACTAAAATAAATAGAATATGAAAAAATAATTTACCAATACATGGTAAATTAATTATGTAATATCTACTTAATATTAACAAGAAATGTAAAAGGATAAAATGAGAAAGTTTACCCATAAAAACCCCTCAAGTTAATATTAATTCTAAATTATTCAATTATCTAAGTTTATATGGACCCGTAGTTAAAGTGTTGTTGGTTTAGGACTTTGTCAAGGGCACTTCTAATTATCGTGAAGTCTAAAAAAAGATATTAGTTTGAATGAAACGAAATTGTATTGAATATGATCACCTGAATCCATTCAAAATAAATTTAGAGGCAAGTCTTGATGAAATTAGAGTAAGGATTTCTGGGTTGGGGAGTGCACTCAATGGATTATGGATCTAAAAGATAATAGTTGGAAAGACATATTACTTAAATACCTTCTTATAATTTTTATAGACTATATCTGGGTTCACAGAAGGGAAAAAGGATCATTTTAACTAGAATTTACAAGAGACGAGACATTCTAAATTCAATAGCGAGGTCCATTGAGACTTGATAAAATATTGGGAGACCAATAATATAATTAAATTCTTTCATCTCATATATTCTGGAAATCATGTTCTAATAATATAATTTTATATTTTCATAGTAAATTAGAATGTTTGTTAACTATGTTATACTTTCATTAAATATTGGATTAAGAAAATATCTTTAATGGAAGTAACTTCTAAGAATGCTATTGGTGATTTCACATTGTATCATGCTTTGATTGGAAGCTTTACATGATAGAATCCCTAGAATTTGGCCCTCTTTTTAAGGATGTGGGTGATGAAGAGATTTATATAAATGAAAAGCACATGGATGATGTGCTAGGTTTCCAATGTTTGGTGTTATAATCCATGTAGAACAAGAACATTAAGTCACACAAGAATATTGATTCTTATATATTGCTTAATAATATCGATAATCATGGTTAGAAGAGAGTTAGACAAGATAGATTTGAGATCACCAAGGATATATCCATGAGAAAACTTGGAGAATGTGTGCCAGCTGGACCTATTGTAGTCAAACTTATTAGAAACATTGAGTGTCTAGATATTTTTCGGTTTAAGTACCCTGGATAATTACACACCAATCTAATTCTTTCTTCACTCCATTTAAGATTATATACTTGTTTTTTATGAATTTTAATATAAAAAATTTAATCATTATCACCCATATCTCGTCATTCTAATTCTCTAGGATGATAAGGACACAAATTGAGAAAAGTCTTCTATTATTATGGTGAATAATAGGAAGGATAAAGAATAAGATATAAATACTAATTCAAAGGAATATTCAAAATATTCTTCCAAGAGAAGGAAGATTAATTGGAAAGAGAGGGAACAAGACACTATCTATTTTACATATTGCTAGAAGGTACAATTGAATAAGAATGACACCATGAAAAATTAGTAAGGTATCACACCTAACATTTTTAAATTATTTATTTTATTAATTTTCTTGGCTTCAGGTAAACCTGTCGAGTTTTGGGTTGAATCCCAGTTTTAATTTTTGAGTTTTTATTTAAAAATGCAATTTTGGGAATGACAACATCAGGGTCGCAGGCAAAGAATGGTTTGGAAACTATGTGACTTCACCCTATTCAGTGTGTGGCCAGCCTGATGTTCAAAATAAATAAATAAAATTAAATTAATAATACCATGAGAATAAAATAAAATAATAAAAATAAAATAAATTTAATGAATTGTTTTAATAATAAAAATATAATTATATTATTATATTTTGTTTTATTTATTTAACATTGAGTATTATTATTATCATTATTATTAAGAATTTTATAATTATTTTAAATAATTATTAGGTTATTTATTTTGGGTTTCCATTCCCATATCCCTCATTCTACCCTCTATTTCACTAACCCCCTCCCCCTCTAACCCAACCTGGCTTGGCCCCCCCTCCTCTTACCTTCATTGTGCCTTACCCCCATTGGAAAACTCTCCTCTGGGGCGACCTATCAACAACACTACCACATCTTTAGTGCCCTGATCCCCTCACACCACCCTAGCCTCCCTCACGTATCCCTCATGCCATTCTCCCTTGTTGGCCGGACCACCTCCGACATGGACTTCTCCAACGAGACCCCTTCCAACTCGAGCCTCTCTAGCAATGTGTTTTCGGCTGGTCTCCTCCCTCCATCGACCACCCCTCTAGTTAAACCCCTCTTCTTTTCCTAGGTTTTGGGTTCACGTAAATTGAGGTTTTAGGTTTCCAGTGGGTAGGGTTCTATAATCATGGTTGAATCTTTTTTGTTAGGGGTTTATCTTCTTGTTTTTGGTTAAATCATGTCTTGTTAGGGTTTGTTCAAGGCGCGGTTGAGGTGAAGATGGTTTTACACCATTTATATGACAAGTTCTTCACCCGAGGTAGGTGGTTCCATACATGAACATTTTTTGATGAATTTAATATGATTTTTTGAGTGTTTATATGTTTTCTATGGTTTATGTGAGTGGAGTGAAAGTTTTTTTGAAATGTTTTTATATGTGAGTGGAGTGAAATTTTATATAAATTATGAAAATGATTTATTTAATTATACAAGTGGTGTTAAACTAGTTTTAGATATAATTTGATAAACATTTGGTTTGAAAGTGGATTCATGACATGAATATGGGTGTGTTTTGGGGTAAACTTTTGTTGTTATAGTTTTGAAGTGTTTTATAAATTTTTTTATTGATTTGTTAAATTAAATGTGTGGTGAGAAAGTGGTATTTGACATGATTATGCATGAATTAGATTTTAGAGTGGCGCTTTTATGTAAAAATGGGTGTATTTCATGTGGAAAACATTGTTTTGTTACTTGAAGTCATTTTATATATCATGTAACTGGTCTATTAAATTATGTGTTGTCAACGAATTGAGTTTTGATAAAGCATTTAATTTTTATAAAGGGGTTCAGGTGCACTTTTGGTGTAAAATCATTGGTGTGTTTGTTGATATTATTTTACAAACTTCTCTTTATGGTTTATTAAATTATATGGAAGGTGTGAAACTTTTTTTCAAAATATGATTAGAGTATGTATTGGTATGTTTGATTTTAAAATAGGATTGGAGTGTGAAATTGGTGGTATTTGGTGTGTGTAGTGCCTTGTTTGGTTTTTTTATTTGAGTGTGGCATGTGGTATAAACTTGGAACTTGAATGAGCACTAAGGGAAGCACAAGTAACTAGGTGGGAAGACATGGACTAGTGTGCTAGTGATACAAAAGTAGCTTCGACTCGATCTCACTTAGCAGGATTGAAAACCACAACAGTAACTAAATATTTGGATGATGATTAGAGACCGATAGGGCTACAGAGATCCCCTACTAGTGTCTCATGCATGAGAACGCGGGTTGTTGTGGTTTTCATACCACTTTGGACTAATACTCAAGGTTTTAGAGTCCCATTACTTACTAGTACTTAAAGGTCCCCTCCCATGTTTAGTGCTATTTAGAAATTTCACACTCACCATCGTCATACAGTGTAAAAATTGGGTTTCTTCAAAAGTAAATGTGTTTTTAATTAGAGTTTATTTTTTTGAAACTACTTTCTTTCTAAAGTTTCATTCATTGAAATTTGTTTTGAGTTAAATTTACTTTCCTTAAAATTTTTATAGTATTTATTTCATTATAAAAGCTTTCATTTTTATTTGTCATTTAATGTTTAGTGCATGAAATCTTTTATCCAGGTGTCATCCAACTGGGATTTAGCCCACACCCTAATGTTGTATTTATATTAGCCCTTATGGTGGATCATGGTGGTGGAAACTTGATGATTTGATCCTCTTATTACATGAAGGTTTTGGGTGATATCTTGTTTCCCCCTAATTTTCTCATTATCCAATTTTGGTTTATTTTGGTTTGTAAAATTAAAATATAATAATTTTTAAGGGTACATTTGATTGAATTTTAAGATCTGAATTATTATTTTTTTTCATTTTATTGTGGTAATTTTGTTCAAATATTTTGATCATTTTTATTGGATACTAGGGCACTTGTGCCTGCCCATGGGGAATGGGAACACCCTTCAGGCCTGCTGCAGACCAGGTAGGGAACTTGTTCAGATGGTGACCCACCTTGGTTCCTGAAAAAATGGTATTATAGGTATTTTATTCTCTTTAGAGTCTTGTTCCTTGGGGAAGAGTTTGGGTAGACCAGAGTTAGTATTGTTAGGACTTGACATTTTGATTATGAGTTGGGTGCCTGACAATCACACCTCGTGACGGGACTTAGGTCACTAGGGGATGTTGGGTTTTATCCGAGTTCCTTGGTCCTTGTTGTGTATTGTTATTTGTGAAATTAAATTGGAGTTGGGTCAACGGTCTCAGGGAGCTTATAGGGCCTGAAAAGCCATGTGGATCTGGGGACGTTGTCCTAAAACACTATCTGAAATTGTGGTGTGACTGGCCTATGGCCACCAACCATATGTCTGAGTCACCCACCAATACTAATTTCCTCTTGCATTGTATTGTGCCTCCTTAGATCCTAAATATTAATCTAAAAACCTTTGTCTGATAATGTAAGAAATTTGGATTTTAAAGTGGAAATGGTCTTATTTTCAAAGGATAGAAAAACATCTTTTTAGAATTTTTTTGAATGAGTTTTTAAAAGGGTGGACTTTAATAAAATGTTTTTTGTAAAAATGAGTATGATTACAAAGATACTGAGTTTTCATAATCAAATATTGAGTTTTATTGAAAAAATTGTTTATTTAGGAAAAAGGTAATTCATTTTTCAAAATGGTCTTGGAAACTTAATTTAAATGAGAACACATGAGTTCTAATTAAAAGGAGTGTTGATGAAATATGTATTATTGAGAAATTTGAATTGTTTTGAAATGGAAATGTTTGGTTTTGATCTTTGTTATTATCATTGATGACCACATGCATGTTTGAGGCCCATGAGATACCATTAGTGAATGTGAAACCTACCAACCTTGTTTATTTTCACAAATTTTTTGTAAGTTAAATTTTATGTTTTGTTAACTAGAAATTGTGTGGTTTGTTTCTTTATGATTTTGGATTTTTTTACTTACAAGGTATTTCAGGTTTTAATACTATCCTTGTTTTTGATATGTTTGAAGTTGTGTTTGGTTGATGATTTTGTTTGAGATAATGGTTAATGTATTTTTCTAAAAAACATTTGGGATGACTTTGAGCAGGTTCCCTATATGTGCTTTCGGTGTTTGTTCGTGGTAAATTTTGGCCAATGGACTAGTTTGATTGGGTGCTTGGGATTTTCCCTCACTGGATTGTGTACACCACCATAAAAAATTAATGCACGACTAAAGTGAGGCCACAGGTGATTTTCAATTCCTAGATCCTCTAGTTAATCAAAATAAGAACTTTATTATTGAGTTTAGGGTTGATTCTACCCCTCGTCTTCTTCTTCAGATAATCAAATACTCTCGTAGCATGGGATCAGATGTGAGAGGATTTATAGAAAAATTTTGTTTCTTTGAGTCATTTGATGGTCAAAGGTGAAGTTTGAGATAGTTAGGTTTGAATTTCCCACCTAGAAGCAGTGAAGGAACATCCAGTGAGGAAAGCAGAAAGCGGTCTGGGTGGTTGGTGTGGCCCTAGTCCTAAAAAGGCCTTTGGATCTTTTGTCAGTTTCCTTCTAAGAAAAGTTTTATGTTAGTCCCCCAATGTGGAAAATACGGTTTTAAGAGGCCATTATAAACTTTTGTAGGAGTTGTGTGTTGTTTGGGACTTATTTTAAACTCTATTTCTTTGTAAGGCCACTTAAGTTGTAGTGGTAACTTTTGGTGACATTTTGTAATGTCGTGTTTTCATTTCAGTGTAAGGGTGGGTGTCGTGAACTTTTTCTAAGAACTTTTGTTTTAATAGAAACACATTCTCTGTCATAAATTCTAAAATTTCCCCACTTAGATAGAATCACTTTTCATGTTTCCTTCCTTATGAAGTTTCTCAATCTATGTAGAAAGGGGTGATTCACATGTATCATCTAAAACCCTATGTTGGTGAATGAGTTTTGTGGAAGTAAGTAGATTTTGGGGTGTGCTGTGTCTTTTGGTGGTGTCTAAAATCACGGTATGGTTTCTTGTGGAACTAGAAGAAGGAGTTTCACTATGGTGTTCTCGATGCCTGGCTGCGAGGCAGGAGATGCTTCAACCATCCGAGCTCTAGCTATTGGACCCGGAGAGAATTTTGTGTGTAGTCCAGAACCCCCAAGGGTGTAAAGTATGTTGGTTTAACTTCTTTATTTGGTGTGGGAGGTTGAGACTGTTCGAGGTTTTGGTGTGGTAGCTCCATTTCAATGGTTTTGTTTAGTGAAAAGAGACATGGAGACTTCCTCACCACGTTGTGAATTTCATTGGTGGAAGGATTCCTCTTGGGTTGTAAGGAGGTGTAGTTGTCTCATTGTCTTGAAACTCTATGATTTTACCCTTGTGAGTGCTACTTTCCTTATGGATGTATATGTATGATCATCCTTAAAAGTCCATTTGATTTTAGTTTTTAATTTGGGCTTAACCAATAATGGTAATATTTTGGGAGTGGTGAGCCATGTAGTGTATTCTAGTTGGTTTGGAGTTTCGCTAATCAGATCTCTTGCGGTGAGAGATTTGGTGTTTGATAAGCGGCCATGTTAACCATGTTGGGTTTTTCTATTGGTCTGTGACAGTCAGTTAATCCAGTTGAACCCCATGGTGGGAAGACCCACCATGGTATCACTGAAATTCCACTGAAATAAATTGATGTAGCCTACACCTTATGGTGGGGATCCCATTCAAGACTCCCCGCATTGGTCCTCCAGCCCCATATTGGGCACTGATTTGTTCTTATGGTAGGGATTCCATTTGGCCCACCCCGTGATAATATTTCAGTTATGTTATTGGTGTTGACTTGAAAATATGTGTCGACCTCAGACCGGAGCACACCCAACAGTTACGTTGAAATAAAATCATGGGAGTATTTGTCGATTTGTGGTTTAGTTCTTATTTTCTATTTTAGGCTAGCAGCGAAAGTTTCATTTAGTGATGTCTGGGGTGTTTGGCATAAGAGGTTGGATTATGCGTTGTGGGAAGCTCTTTTCATTTGTTTGATCAATTGGATGTTTTTTCACTTGTGGGGGTGGATGGAACACAGTGTGGTGTCTGTTTTTAGTCTCCTGAGTTTGATTTTCATGTCTCTTCATTTGTTGATATTGTATTGGTCTTTTATTGTTTTCTGTCCAATGGGAATCCCCTTGAACTATCAAGGAGTATCAGTTTCTATGTTGGGGTTAGGTCTTGTTTTTTCTTCCTGAGGGTGGAAAGTGTTATGGTGGGGAGAATGGTCACACCTAAAATCTTTAAATTAATATTATTTTTATTTATTTTCATGGAATCAGGTAACCTTGTCAAGGTTCAGGTTGAATCCTAGTTTGAATTTTTGAGTTTTTATTTAAAAATGCATGTTTAGGCATGGTTGCTTCGTGCGCGCAGGAAGAGAATGATTTAAAAACCTCACAACTTCTCCCATGTCACTGTGTGGACTGCCTGATGTTCAAAATAAATAAATATAATGAAATGAATAATAAAGTGAGAATAAAATAAAATATAAAACATAATTGAAATTTAATCATTTTTTAATAATAATAATAATATTATTATTACTAAGAATTTTTTTTAAATATTTCGTATAATAATAATAATAATAATAATAATAGTAATTATTATTATTATCATTATTATTAATAATTTTATTATTATTTTAGTTAATTATTAGGGTAGTTTTAATTTTTTTTGGTTTCCATTCCTCTCTCACTCAATCTCTCCTCCCTCACGAACCCGCCCCCTCTAACCCTACCTGGTGCGATCCCCTACCGTCCTTATACATCCATCACACAATATCCCCCTTTGGAAAGATCTCCTCCAGAGAGACCCCATATCTGACACCGTGCTCCCCTAACACCGCCTTGGCCTCCCTCGCACTGTCCTCCCACTATTCCCCCTTGCTGGCTGGACCACCTCTAACGTGGCCCTCTCCTGTGAAACCACTGCCTGCTCGAGCCTCCCTTCCAGCATGTTTCTGACCGGTCTCCTCCCTCCTAGGGCCACCCCTCCCAGAAAACCCCTCCTATTTTCCTTCTGTTTTGGTTTATGTCCTTTGGGGTTTTATGTTTCCAGTGGGTTTCATGTTAGATTTATGGTTGAATATTATTAGTTAAGGGTTGATATTTTTGTTTTTGGTCAAATCATGCATTGTTAGGGTTTGTTCGAGGGGTAGTTGATGTGTAGATGGTTTTCACATGATTTCTCCAATAAGTTCTTCACCCGAGGTAGGTGGTTCCATGCATAATTTTTTTGATGAATTTAATATGCATTATTGAGTGTTTATATGTGTTCTACGGTTTATGTGTGTGAAGTGAAAGGTGTTTTTGAAATGTTTTTATATGCCTATGGCCTGAAAGTGTATTTTAAAGGAAATTGAGTTATTTCAAGTGTAAAACCATATCGTGCATCTTAAAGTGTTTTATAAATTATGAAAACAATTTATTTAATTATCCAAGTTCTAGCAAACTTTTTTTATAAATAATTTGATATAAATTTGGTATGAAAGTGGTTTCTTGATATGAATTTGGGTGTGTTTTTCGTGTAAAATTTTATGGTGCTAATTTTGAACTATTTCATAAATTTTATTATTGATTTATTAAATTAATTGTGTGGTGAGAAAGTGGTATTTGAAATGATAAAGCATGAGTTCAATTTTAGAGTGGATATTTTATGTGAAATTGGGAGGTTTTCATGTGTAAAACCTTATTGTGTCACTTGATGTCATTTTATAATTAATGCAACTGGTATATTAAATTATGTGTGGGCTATGAATTGTGTTTTGATAAGTCATTGAAAAGCATTTGAATTTTTAAATAGGGGTTTGGGGAACTTATGTGTAAAAGCGATAGGGTGTTTATTGATATTGTTTTATAAACTTTTCTTTATGAAAACATGTTTACGAATCATTATTAGAGTATGTTTTGGTGTGTGTGATTTTAAAAGAGGTTTATAGTGTACAAGGGGTGGTATTTGGTGTGTGTAGTTCCTTTTTTGGTTTTTTATTTGAGTGTGGCATGTGATATGAACTTGGAACTTGAATTAGAACTAAGGAAATCCCATGTAACTAGGTAGGAAAACTAGAACTAGTGTGCTAGTGATATAGAAGTTGCTTTGGCTCAGTTTCACTTAGAAGGATTGTCAAATATAACACTAATGAAATATTTGGATGATGATTGGATACCACTAGGGTTATAGGGATGTCTCCAACTAGTGTCTCGTAAACGAGAATTTGGGATTTCGTAGTTCCTATACAACCTTTTACGGAGACGTGGGGTTTTAGGGTCCCATTACTTTCTAGTAACTATTGGGCCCCTTTTATGTTTAGTGATCTTTAACTATTTAGCACTCACCTTCGACATATAGTGTATCATTTGGGTTATTTAAAAAGTAAATGTGTTTTTAATTAAAGCTTATTTCTTTGAAACTTCTTTTCATCTAAAGTTTCATTCATTCAAAGTTGTTTTTCTTTAAAGTAATTTTTCTTAAAATTGTTCTATAATTTATTTCATTATAAAAACTTGCAAGTTAATTTTTCATTTAATTTTTAGTGCATGGAATATTTTATCTGGGTTTCATCCTATTAGGTTCTGGATAATAACCTGTATACACCTTTGGGTGTATGCAGTTCCTTTTGTCTATTCTTTTCAGGTTAAGGAAAAACTCTTAGTGTTGGTAGGTTTGATTTCTAATGGATATTGTGTTGGATCCTAGTGGTGGTGGCTTGAGGATGTGTTCCTCTTTTTACATGGAGGTTTGGGAAGATGTCCTGTTTTTTCCCTTTTTGTCATTTCCCTTTTTTGGTTTCTTTTAGTTTGTGAACTTAAATCTAGTAATTGTTAAGGGTGAATATTATTGAATTTTAAGATCTGAAATGTTAGTTTTTTTCATTTTAATGTGTTAATTTTGGTTAAGTATTTCCCTCTTGTTTATTTGACACTCAGGCACTTGTACCCACCCGTAGGGATAGGGAACGCCCTTCAGGCCTTACCGTTGGTTGGGTCAGGCACCAGGTCGGATGGAAACCCATATTGTTTCATGACATAAGGGGAAGCTTTAACTTAATTTTTTCTCAAGTTCATTCTATCTAATTATAATAATTGGGTATTAGATATAAATTTTCATCCTAAATTTTTTATCTAGTTATAGTAACCAAGTTGATTTAGAAGAGTGGGATAAGGTGAGGTGTATCTTTGAGTTGTTTATGAAGTTATAATCACAGTGTTAGATATTCAAGACTACCAGCTAACATTTCTAAAAATAATGATATTGGTTTTAATGAACTGTTATTACATTTTATCTATTACCAAACAAATTATTTTTATATCCTCTATTGATATTAATGGTTGTGTTTTCAAAATTGGAAATAAAAGTTTCTTCTTTTACAATGAAATAAATATTTACGGTAAATAACATCTTAATAATGATCTTTATGTGTTAGATTACATGAACTAGGTAGTGAAAATTGATAAATAATCAAATTTTATTGACTTGTATCACACCTAAATGTGGCATCATCGGCTAGGTCATGTAGAAAAATATTTTGAATAAATTATACCAAGATGGATACTTAGATTCTCTTAAACTAAAACAAATTGTCTTATTCCATGCTTATTTTGAAGAAAAATGGACCGAATATATATTTAGTGGAAAGGGTGAAAGGGACACACACCTCATTGAGTTGGTTTATATAGACATGTGTGGACCATTTACTATTGAATGGGTTGATACTCATACTTTATAAATTTTATTAATGACTTTAATAAATATGGATATGACTACTTAGTGAGGTATATGTCATATTCTTTTGATAAATTCAAGGAATAAAATAATTTATTAGACAAAAAAATTGGTAAGAAGATAAAGAAACTTCACTTATATTCTGATGAAAAATATTCAAACTAAGGATTTGTTGACTATCTATGCGAGTTTGGGATTCCATCTTAACTTACTCCACCTTATGCACCATAATAAACCAGTGTAAGTGAAAAGAGTAACCACACATTATTAGATACAGTATGATAAATGACGAGTCATGTAAGTGTTTAATTAACCTTTTGGGGATATTAATTACAAACATTGATATACATACTTAACTAAGTGTCAACTAAATTATAAAACTATATTCCATACAAGATTTGATATAGAAGTAAACATAGGATGTCACATATATGATTTTGGGGTTGAGAAGAGTTTGTTAAGGACTCCTTAGGTAGAAAAATTACACCCAAGGACATAAGTGTATCTTAATAGGATATTCTAAGGAAACTAGAGGATATTACTTATATAACCCTTTAGATTGTAATGTTGTGGTTACAAGATATCCCCCCTTTTTTTGAAGGGGATCATATCACTAAAAGAGATTGTGGGTGAGATAGACAATGATAAAGTCATGGATTAAGATATATAAGACGTTTCATAAGAAAATATTCTATAAATCCCAATGGAAGAGGACATTTCAATGATGCAAGTACTTTGTTGGAGTAAAAGAGAGTTTTGAGAACCTGAATGATTTGGTTTTCTATCCACTGAGAATGGTGATTCATTATTAGTTGCAAATAATGATCCTATAACCAACAGGGAAGAAATATGTGTCATTGAATATACCAAATGGAATAAAGATATGAATTATATGATGGATTCCATCTACTAAAACCATGTATGGATTTTGGTAGATCCTCTAGTGCATATAAAAAATGTTGTTTAAAAATTTATATTAAATAAAAAACTAGAAATATATAGAAAATTCATTCCCTATAATGTATGAATGGTTATAAGGAGGTTCAAACAATGTTAAGATATAGACAATGATGAAATATTTTCTACAGTTTATATGATGAAATCTATTAGAATTATCCAATTCATAATAGATAACCATGAATTTGAGATTTGGAAGATGGATTTCAAAACAATCTTACCTAATGGGAACCATCCGGAAGATGTTTATATGGCACAACTAGAATAGTTTTTGACTCTAAAGGATGATAAAATGGTCTGAAAATTGTAGATATCCATTTAAAATGTAAGTAAAGTATCCAGATCATAAAAAATTTCTTTTAAGAATCTATAAAATAATTTTGTTTCATAAAGAATGAATGTAATAGTAGAGTATATAAATGTTTTGTTGAGAGTGTCTTTGATTTACTAATAGTATATGTTGATGATGTAATAATTATTATAAAATAGATATCGGTCTTACAGTCCATTAATACATGGTCGAACACATGCTTCTCCATGAATGAATTTGGTGAGGTGGATTACATTCCTGGGAATAAATGGAATCATGATATATCCAGAGGCAACATGGAGTAATTTAAAGTATATACATTGATAAGATAATGAAGAGATTTAGTATGGAACAATCCAAGAGGGGATTGTTTCCATTGTCACATGGTACACATATCTCAAAGTAAAAGTTTCCATATACACACAAGGAGGGGTATTGGATGAGAAAAAACCAATACATATAAATGATTGGGTCAGTCATGTATACCATGTTTGGAAGCATGATAGATGTTTCCTACTCATTTAGTGTGGTACGTAGATTTCATGTTGACCCAGTATACTTCCATTTGATGATAATCAATATTATACTAATTTTTTTGAGGTAACTATGGATATGTACCTGATTTATGGAGGAGATAAGGATCTAGTCATTAAGAGATATAAAGATGTTAGTTTCGAAATGAACCAAGATGATTTGAAATCATAATTGGGATATATCTTCACTCTCAATAGAGTTTTGTGAGATAGATGAGATCAATGAACGTCATGGATACCGATTCTATAGGGGTGTATGAGTATATTGTAGCTTCTGATATAGCTAGATATGTAGTTTAGATATGCAACTTCATTCAAGAGCTTGTTGTGATGCCATGTAGTAAAGATCTTATAACAATATTTTATGATAATACTACAACAATGGATCTGGAAAAGTATCCAAGGCCACATCTGTGGAAAAAGAACATAATATGAAAGTATCAACTCTTGAGGAATTTTTCTCAAAGAGGCGATGTCATAGTAAGAAGATTTTACATGGAATATAACATTGTATACCTGTTGACTAACGCTCCATATTTATAAAATCATAAACATCATGTGAGTATTTTTGTAATAAAATTTATTAGGAGTTGGATCTAGTCCAATTTTTTTTTTTTGAGTTTTTCCATAAAACCAACTACGTTTTAATTTATATTACCTTTTTATTCTTGGTTTTGAACATTAATATCTTATTACATATTGGTTATTCTTCTATGTAACTATAATGTTATAATTTTCTAGAGTATTCATCGCATTGAAAAATGTTCAAAACAATTCCATGAAATGATGAGAAAATTGAAATGCTATAATGATATTCTTAAACATAATCCCTATGGTCATATGATGTTTTCTGATGGGAGTATTCATAATCAGATGAGACTTCATCTCATGAATTTCACAATTATTGTTCTATGAGAATAGATATTATGAGGTAAAACTCACTAATATTAATTCTATAGGTTACATTGCATTGAATATTACTATCCGTGAATGTGTGTAATGATCCTCAAACTTTAAGACTATTACAAATAAATATTACGAGTCACACAAATATATATATTTCCATAAATCATGATGATATATATTCATAGTGAACTTGGACACTTTGGGTGAGTCCTGAATGATATGTTATTAATTAATAAGTTATGGAAGGATTTTTTATTATCATCTTTTTGTAAATTGATACTTTGGACATTTTATTGAAATATACCTGAAGAAATAAATCCCATGGACATGGTGTATTGAAAAGTTTAATTTAGGATGTCAAAGAAAGATGTATCATGTATATAGGTTGGGGACATGGGTATACAAATTTCTTGATGAGATATCATGAAAAAGGGATTATATTATATAGTGAGCATCCACATGTGGTTTTCATTGTTTGGACATTAAATTATTACTTTATTAGCAAATTTAAATGTTTTTATACACTAATATTAGACATTAGTAAAGAATTCGTAATGACATTTAGGAAGAGGTCAAGAGGGTCAAACACTCTTTGTATCCTTCTATATAAGTTAAATACTTTTTTATTTAATAGTTGTAATATTGATCACATTTATTCATTCACTATTTATATGTGAGTTGAATGATTAAATAAATAATTATTCACAATACCATGAATAATATATATATATATATATATATATATATCAAATGAAAAATATATTTATTTTTTGAGGTTTCATAAATGACGACGAAGGTGGATGGGTGGAGTTAGGTTCCTGTTAACAAAAATGATATACTAAATATAAATTTAATAAATATTAATTTATGTATTGATAATTATGTTATCCAAGAGACATGAACACATAAAATAAATAATAATAATAATAATAATAGATTTGGGGTTCACTAAGGATTAATAATTAGTTATGGGATGTTTTTCAATTGTTAATTCTCTAAACTTGGCTATATATATATATATATCCAGTTATGTCATTTCTATTGTAAACCTATGAAATTATGAGAACCATTTCAATGTGCACAACATTTATCCTCCCAAGAGAAATCTTTCCATAATGAAGATCTCTAGGGTTTCCTCTCAAGCTCAAGAGATTCTTAGAACTTCCTCCCTCTATGTTCTACAAAACAAGAGAATATGAATAATTCCATTTTTGTTGAAGGATTATGTTGAAATGAAATGTGAGTGAGATATGATAGTCAATCTAACCATGCTAGAACCCAAATTACAATACAAATTATTGGAGATAAAGACAGCCATATGGATCACAGTTAGATGGATTTTGTCATCGGATCCTTATAGAACAATGAAAGTACAACCCAAAAAACATTCAATGATCAACATCTTCTTAAATAAAGTTATCAAGACCAAGGTAATTCTTCATTTAAAATTGATTATAAATTTTAGTTGAAAGATCATTTCTCATGGTTCCATGATTACTTTTCTTGATTAATTATTTAATATCATGAAACTTTTTGTTATTCATTATGTTTTTAGTATTTATTCATTGAATTTAATGAAATATAATCATTGGTCATGGACTCAACCAGCTTCCATTATGCCAAATTTTTTTAGGTATATGAGGCTTTTCTAATGAAGTTTTTTCACTTAGTAATATCAAATAAGGATGGTTATGAGGACATACACACCAATAGGAATTACACATGTTATATATTCCATTGGATATTTCTATGTGCAGACATATTTATTGGTTATTAGATTTTAGATTATTATTAATGTATATAATTAAAAATGCACTTTGATTTATTATTCAAAACTGTGATGATATATGATCTTGGTGAAGTTGTATACATTGGGTGAACCATAAGTGACATGATATTCAATGAATAAGTCAAGAAATGTTTTTTTTCTATTGAGTTAATTGAATTTAATATCTTAATATTTTTGATTGAAATTTAGCTATCTAATTAATTCTATAGGTATAGAAGTACATTGATGATTTTATTTTAGGCAAGTCAAAGAAATATTATCAATAATATAGGTTGATGTTTGTTGTAAAAAATAATTGAACACTTTTTAAGGTTTTTGTGGTGTTTTATTTGTCTAAAAATAATATTTATGTGCCTATTGAAAAATTAGGATGCCTAAGTAGTTATAAAGCCAGTTGGATATGTTTAAGAATTGCACAGAAAACTAGCAAAGGAAGGATTTTTGAGAAAGATGATTTTTCATGATATAATTATATTACTTAGTTGTAAGTATGAAAGAAATAGTTTATGATTAATGTTTGTGAATATATAGGAGTAAAATAGAAGATTGAACACATGGGTGTTATGTGGAAGATGTGCTATAATGTAGTTTACAAAACATGAATTTCCTAATCATTAAAGGATCACATAGAAGCGGCTTGTGCATCTATAAAGAGACTAAATAGGGGATATGTAATTTGTGGATGGAAAACAATGATTTCCTTGAGCTAAAAATGGAATGTGCTATGCAATGCTGTGATGGGAAGTCATATATTGATGGTTTTATTATAGTTTTTATGAATAATAATTTTGTGATTACAATATTTTTTTGGGTTATTTTACTATAAAATTATCCCAAACCACTTCACTAGATATAATTAAATTAACTTAAAATTTTATCGATGGGTAATTTTTCTAAGTTAGAGTATAGTTCATGAAGAAATTAGACTACAAAGCAGAAAATACAAAGGATTTTTTCATGATATTATGTGAGGGAGTTTTATGCAGAGACAGTCTGAATATGGAGTCGTTTTCATGGGATCTGGTGTGATTCCAATTCATTGTGAACTTTCATGGAATATAGTTCTTGAATTCTATGGTGTTCGTAAAATAAAATTATATTAAGGTAATATTTCACAGGGATAGTTTTTGTAGAGGAGTTTGCAAAGAAGGATAGTTCATGAAGGAATTATAAGAAAAATAGATTTTACACTGTAAATTTTTTTTATCTCATTAATGAAAAATGAACTTCATGTTACACCCTTGTAACTATGAACCCATTCAGATTTGATATAGATCATTTGAATATTCTTCTTGAGGAGTTAAGATTTTATTTTTTCAAGTGATCTTTGAATTCTCAAGTATGAAAGACTTTAAACCAAGAGGAATAATGAGTCTTATTTGAACATTGTAAAACAATAGTGAACTTTAACGATTCCAGTACAATGGTATATTTTCTCTATTTTATATTTTGATTTTCCCTATTTGGGTGAAGCAATTTAAAATTATTATTTCCTTTCATGTTTTTTATTTCTTGATATATTACTGTGAGATAAAAGATAAAAGTGTGTTTTTTTAAATTAAAGTAAGATCATATAGGAGGATTATTTTAATGTATCATACCCAGATCCACCCCCACTATCATGTAATTAAACCTTATGAAGCCAAAAATTGGTATGAAAGTTAGAGTTTAAAGTAAAAATAAATATCTCTTAGTGGAAGTCATGAAAGAATGTAATCACAAAGGGATTCTGATATTTTATGGAATTAGTTTTCAACTATGAATGAATCAGATGAAACAATACTTCTTATATTTATGTATGGATGTTTAAACTACTTCTATCCATGGTATTTTTATTAGTATAGACCATAGATATTTACTTGAAGGAGACTCTAAATAATTGGATACTGACACCATAATAATTAATGCTTTACATGGATCATTTTCTAACACAATCTTCATGATAGTGATGTCATGTAAATCCTCACATTGCATGTGGGAAAATATGATCAATAATTATGAAGGTAATTCAAAAGTAAGAGAATATATATTATAGGTTCTGTGGAAAAGTATGGAGACATGGGTATGCACCTAAATGAATCAGTTGACACATTATTTGTTTGTGTAAATTTGATTATTGAGGATATGGATGGTTTTGAAAAAATCCTCAATGATGTAAAGGTCATCAAGCCTATATTGAAAATATTTCAACCCCGATTTAATCCAAAAGTAACTATTATTGAGAATAAATATCTAATGGGGCTGACATAGGATAGTCTTCACAATGATCCTATCATATATGAAATGAGTAATGATGACAATGAGGCTGTGGACAAGGGGAATTCTATAGAAGTTGAGTTTAAGTAATTAATGAATCCCAACAAGTAAAATCACTAAAAACAAGACTATTTCAATAAATTGATTTTATTCCTTTCCTCAAATATGAAAAGGGGAAATTAAAGTTCAAGGAGAAGTACCCAATGGTATATTTCTTTTGTTTAAAAGTTGGGAATATTTTATAAAATTTCCCAAAGAAGTATCAAGCTGAAAATTTTGATAATAAAATTCCTACTAAGAAGTATTCAGATAATGTGTAAGTTTGGAAAATAATAAGGACACATTTTTTATTAAAAACAACCCACTTTCAAAAGAGGTTAATAGATTAGAATAAATAGATGAAAAATATATTGATGATTGTAAATACCTTAAAAGTATGATCTCATAGATATTGTAGGAAATTCAAAAACTAAGGATGATAATGATAATGATGAGATAGAAGTTGAAGGGGGAGTTGATATCAAAGAAAAATTTTAAGATTCTATTTAATATATATATTTTTGGAGAGACAAAACTAAGAAATCAAATGGAGTAGTTCATGATTACATACACTATATATATAGTAGCATTAAGAAGATAAATCTGAGTTGAGGGTAGATATTTAAATACATAAATTTGAAAATATTAAAAATTTTGGGAATGTTTTTGAATCCAGTCGAAATATTGGAGAATAGACCTCAGTTATCGATGGTTTGAATAACATAATATAGAAAAAAGACCTGGAACTGGTGGAAGACGACCCTAAGAAATTATTAAATAAAAAGAGATAGAGATTCAAGCATACAATGGGTTATTATAGAAACTAGTGTTCATCAAACCACATCTATCTAACTCCACCATCTGGGAATAGTAGTCTTGGACCATGAAAGATCACATCGTATCAAGTTCAATGAGTTCCCTTTTCTCTAAGGCATCTACCACCTGACTGAACTCCCAATAGACATGTGAAACAACCATATGAATTTTAGTGATCTTGTTGGAACAGTCAACACACTGAGATAACACACACTAATGAACATTACATATCTTTGTTCTTAATGAATAAACTACACTCTGAGAATCAGATTCAATCCATAACCATTTTTAATTAAACTGGACAACGTACTTGACAACATAGATCATTTCCCATATTTTAGCTTCAAAGGCATTACCAACTCCAATGAAGGGATAGAAACATCCCTTTACAAACCCACAGTAGTTGTGGAGCACTCTCCCACAGCCCGACAGATCTGTTGGACTCGACATAGCTCAATCAACATTCACTTTGAGGCAAATCACAATAGGTGGTATCCATCGAATATGATTAAGCATTCGAGGTTTGCGTGGATGAACCAAAACTCCAAGCATTCTAAGAGTTTGTAAATCAGAAATAGTATTAGACATAGAACCATCTAGGACAAGGTAGGAAACATACAAATCCCTGTGATGACCATCATTCCTTGATGGACAACGTTGTGCGCACCACCAAACATATCACTATTTCTTTCTTCCCAAAGAGGTACAATGACTGCAGTGATAGAAACAAGTAAAAAATTGTGAATCTGATCACTTCAGTGAGAATGAGACAACCTAGATAGTAGGTCAATAAGTGGGGTGCATGTGTCAAAAACCATCCCGAATAGAGAGACCATATAGGACCAGAGCCACTTGGTCTGGACAAATTCCAAGAATTTGTGTTGTATGGAATCCTCAACAGATCTGCATAGGTAAAATATAGAAGCCATATGAATTCCGTCTTGTTTATGGTGATCAGATGTGAGAATTATGTTTTTTCTAGATTCTCCAGATCAAAAATAATCCGGAAGGACAGATATAACTATCTATGAAATTCATGATCCAAGAAGGTGGGTGGACAAGTCCCCAAGATAGAATCCTATAAAAGTCCCTGTAATTAAACTATCTAGTTCTTATATGGATCCAAACCAAAGTGTCACTGTTAATAAAAGTATATCTATTAATTTCAGTCATCAAATGAGTAGGAACGATAGAGTCAGGTGAGTGAATTTGTGAACTAAATCCCGAAATAGATAGAGGGGCTTCTTTATGTGGAACATTCAGATCATAAAGGGGCTGTTCAATCCAATTTGTGCTCCAACAATTAAGATTGGAGTCACTATATACCAACCATTTTGTATCACGCATGATAATCACATAGTAATTTTTGAGAGATTCCAAAACTAATGAGGCAAGGTAGTATTTTTAACCATTGGGTAGCTGTTTTGTAAATCTGTTTGAAAGGAATTCATCATTAGCTTTATTTTAAATCAGACTCCATGTGAATTTCTCAATAAAACCATCATTGAAGGTACATAGATACTTGATTCCTAGGCCCCTTTCTCCATAGGCTTGATGAATTCTTTTCATGCAATGGTAATCAAATTTCTTTCATGTGTTGACCCTATCCATATGAAGTTACACAAAATGCTTTGAAGATCCTTGAGAAGTACTCTTAACCATCTATAGAGGGAGAAAGAACAGACAAACATAGATGTGATCGCTAAGTTCACAAGGCAAACCCTCCCAGCCAGGGACATAGCCTTCCCTTTCCATCTTGCCAGTTGATGAATGATACCAGCTTATATACCCTCCAAATATTGTCTTTTCACCTTTCCCATGAACAGTGGTACCCCAAGATATTGAAAAGGAAAGAATCCCCTCCTCACCCCAAGATACCTGATGATCCCGTTCCTTTTCCCAACTGATATTCCATTCCAAAAAATAGTGAAAGACTTTTCCCAACTAATGGCCTGGCCAGCCACATCCTCATAATGATTGAATAGGGCTTTAATGGGGGATATAGTTCCCCTTGAAGCTTGACCATGCAATAAAATGTCATCAGCGTAAAAAAGGTGAGACAGGGCATGCTCATTCACACCGGCCCTAATTTGTTTGTTAAGTACCATGTGAGAAAGATCATTGATGCATCTACTTAGTTAGTCCTATGAAATGGAAAATGAAATCCTAAATAGAGGATCACCTTGTCTTACTCCCCTAGTGCAAGGAAAGAATCCTCTTGGGGCACTATTAATAAGAATTTAAATCCTTGAAGATCCAAGTATAGTGAGAATAAAATTGAAAACCCCATTAGAGAAACCATATCTTCAAAGAACATCTATGAGAAAGATCCATTTAAGAGTATAAAAAGCCTTGGAAATATCAATTTTAAGGGTAAAGTTCCCTTACCGTGTCTTCCGTCTCATTATATTGATGCTCTCTAAGGCCATGAAAAGACACTTTTGAATGTTTCTCTTGGAGAAAAATCCAAATTGGTTTGTAGTGATCATGCCATCAATCATTCCACCCATCCTGCTCATGAGAATCTTACTGATTAGTTTGGGTATTGTGTTCCCAAGTGCAACTGGACTGAAATCATTAATATCAAGGGAATTATCTTTCTTGGGAATGGGATCAATGAAGCAGGAGTTCATTCCATGTAGCATGTATGAGTGAGAGAAGAAGTCCTTAGTGTCCTGATCAATGTGATCCTGTAAAATTTCCCAGTAAAATATAAAAAATTTGTTAGTGAATCCATCAGGACCCAGTGAACTCTCAAGATTAAGAGAAAGGAGAGCAGATCTGATCTCCTCTTTACATGGGGGAGCAATTAGGAGTTCATTTGAGTGATCATCAATGTAGGGACTTATACGTTTCACCATTCAATGAGTACTCGACTTCCAATTATTAGAGTATATTCCTTCAAAGTTCTCAAAAATAGAAAAATAAATCTCATTTTCATCAGTGTATAGATTTTCACCAATGCTGATAACTTTGTTCCCTACACATTCCCTCTTTTTCTTATGCAATCTGTTTAAGAACTGGGTGTTTCTGCCCCCATCTTTTAACCGTCTCACATTCGGTAGATTCTTGACTAATCTTTCCTTCATCATTAAGAGGTAATCAAGCTTATTATGGCCTATAATTTACTTTCTAGATATGGTAGGTTACTTATAATAATGGATCTAAATACTTTCTAGATCCTCCTCAGAGTTCTTTATATCCTCATCAATTTTGGAAAATTATTTTCTACTTCATTCCCTTTGTAACCCCTTAATATGTTTAAGTTTCACATCTAGTCTTTGGAGTGGGATCCTAATGTCTTCAAACTTCCAGGGCTTTAAGATAATTTCCCTACATCCTTGATTCACAATCCATCCATTTTTGAATATAAAAGGAACATGGGATGACCTTTTTAGTTGTATGTTAACATAAAAAACAATTGGGCTGTGGTCAGGGTGGTGTTTGGGAAGTATGAATCCAGTGACCCCATGGGAAGCATCATGGTCATAAATTTGGAAAAATCATCTATCAATATTTCTTTATTGTTTACCCTCCCATGTGTATATACACCATTTAAAATCAACCCCAACAATGGGAACATGAGATAGATTGTAGAAGTCAATGCACACGGAAAAATCAAAAGCAACAATCCTAAAAATGTTATTTCCAGTTTTTTTTCCTCAGGATTCAATATAGTGTTTAAATCACTAATAAGCATCCATTTTTTATCTATCCTTCTAGAGGTGGATTTGAGTTCCTAACATAATACCCTCCTCCTAATTTAAGAGGTGGAATCATACAATAAATGATATTGATATATTCTTCCCTGCAATGCTACAATTAATAAGAATGCTTTGAGGCCCACTATCATAGGAATTAATCTGAATGTTATAATGTCTAAAAAACCATAGGTGGTCTATAAGTGATACATGTTGATTTCTAGAGACAAAATTGTATCCAAGAGAATCCCACTTGAATCACTTCCAGTTTTCAAAGAGGAGTTTTGGTTCAGAAATACTAATGAACAATAGTTTTTAGGCTGTAATATAATGTCATAGGTCCCTAGATGTGTAGGAGTTTACCATCCCTTGAAAGTTCTAATATATAATCCTTATTTTTATGGGCCTTTACCCTTGTCTGAGGTCCCCCTTTTTTCTTCATTGTTCTATGGAATTTTCCTTTTCTCCCCTACCCTTTTTCTCTACTCTTTTCAGACTAGAGTCAGGCCTAAGGTCCAGGTTGAAATGATCTACCCCATTCCTCTCCTCAGTCATGAAACCATCCTTTGTAACATCATGCTCCATTATAGAAACTCCTAGTGTATCAGGATTATCCTTTGGAATGGGTTTCACTGTATCAATATTTTGTGACTCCTCAACCTCCTCTGACCAGAGGCTACCACTCATAGGAGTGAAAGTATTCCTGGACTTCAAGTGAGAGGGGTCACTATTGGATTCTTGTTTCCTTGTGAATGATTTAGAAGGGAGTACTTATGTGAAGTTTTAATTTGGGTCATATGTAGCCACTTGAGTTATACCCTATCCGCAACCATTTTCCTGTGTAAAAGTTTTAGCTGACCCAAATTCAGCAGTGGTAGGGGCCTCCGTCCCTATTAGCATAGGAGTTTTGTCCAGGTCATTATCATCACATTCAGGGAGATCCACCTGTTTAGCAGCCTGTAAGACTCTTAGGGTAGTGTCCCTGCTAGAAGGTGGCTCCACCACTTGACTTGGAACATCCATGTCCCCAATAGCCACGAGATCAGATGCAGTTTGAGTAAGAGAGACCTACTCAGCTACCTGTTCAGTCTAGGTAGGAATTACATGTTCGGGAGACTATTCATCAGCCTTGGAGTCCTGTCCAATTGAATCCATCATGTCAAACTACTCATTTTTCCCTGGCATAGCCTCTTAAGCAGATACACCAACATCCCAAGACACTAGGGAAACCTTCTCCTTTCCCTTTTTTCTTTTTCAAGTGCTATCATCATGACCCTTGTCCTTGTAGAGATTACGTACCTTATCCTTTTTACATTTAGAATTTAAGTGGACAAAGAACCAGTTGTTCATATAAGATCTTGGATTATTTTCATATAGAATTTATAATTTCATAATATCATCCCTAGTTGTGTGTATTACCTCCTCAACTAATATGTTATACATGTCTACTTCCACGAAGATTCTGGCATAGTGCCCAAACCTTCGATTGTCTGTTTTCCGATCCATTCAGATGGGATTTCCTATAGCCAAGACAATTTCCCATAGAATGTATGGGTTCCAGTAAAAACAATTTAGTTTAAATATTCAAATCCATAGTTGATCATGAGTGTTCCAGACATTCATGTGATCAAAGTTCTGATCCAATTTCTAAATATTAAGAAAACCAGGTTTCAGAGGCATAATACCTTTTCTCTATGTCCTTTTCTTTCTTTTATTTAATGGAAAGACAATGTAATAGTATCCCCATCCCATTTTAGTCATCCTGCATTCATCAAAACCCCATAACTATGCAATCTTATTTGTCAACTCATTGAATTTCCATAGCCACTCTCCTTTCAATACTGGAAAAATACCCTATACCAACGGTTTGGAAATGTTGGTATAGGCCTCCAAACCGTTGGTATATCCTATACCAACGGTTTGGAGAACCGTGGGGAAGTAAGCCGTTGGGATAGGTCTATACCAATGGTTTTGGGAAAACCGTTGGTATAAACCTATACCAATGGTTTTGAAAACCTTTGGTATAGGTAATATGTAAATCTATACCAACGGTTATGGAACCGTTGGTATATGTATTTCAAAAAAAACATTTGGTGGGATTTGATCCCAGGACCTCTAGTTTATCTTTCAACGACCTAACCACTAACCTAACATGACTTTTGTTAATATAATTTCTTCAATATGTATATATATTATCATCATTATTTTAAATTTTTATTTATATAATGTTCTCGGTAAGAATATTGGATAAAAAATCAAAGGACCTATACCAACAGTTTTGACAACCGTTGGTATAGGTCATGGTTTTTTCATTTGATTCTGGATTGGGCGTTGGTTGATGGGGGAGTTTTCCCAATGGTTTGGCCAAACCGTTGGGAAAGCCATCCCTTTTCCCAACAGTTTGGCCAAACTATTGGGAAAAGTGGCCACAAAGTACCCGTTGAAGTGGTACCCTTTCCCAACAGTTTGGCCAAACCGTTGGGAAAAGTGGCCACAAAGTACCCTTTCCCAATGGTTTAGCCAAACTTTTGGAAAAAGTGGTACCCTTTCCCAACGGTTTTGGCAAACTGTTGGGAAAATTGAGCTCAAAGTTGGATTTCCCAACAGTTTGGCCAAACCGTTGGGAAAGGGGACCGATACCAATGGTTTTTACAAACCATTGGTATAAAAGCATTGTGAAAGGTGAGATTTCCAATAGTGTTTGGGAATGAGTACCAAAGAAATGATCGAATATCGAAAAAGATTGATTTTCTCCTCTACTACATCATAGTTGGCTAAGATATGGGAGACCCTCCCCTTATTTATCAAACGTCCAACCGGTATAGAATCGAAGTCAGAGAAGGATGTCCCAACAACATTCTTTCCCACATCAGTGAATTTTTTTTGTGAGACATCAAGTCTCGAAGGGGAATTTCCCTTCGCCTCCTTCCTGGAAATTGAGAACATCTCCTTGTGAGTAATATGATCATCCGGGGATTTCAAACAACCAGTATCAAGTGCACATTTCCTAGAAATTTTAACTGAGTAATTACCAGCTTCGCATAGTTTAGGGTTCTCCCCTAAGGCCCCTTGAGCCACCATCTCAATGATGATCATTCAGTTGATTAGCCTACATGTTATCACTAAAATAATATAACTTGAATTCAAATGTATTGAAGAGATTAAGGGAGAAGTTTCCATCCTTTTAGGAAAAATATAAAGTCTATAAATACTTTTGAATCTTTTTATAAAATAAATAAATCATATAAAATAGTACATAAAAGAGGAAGAAGAGATGTTTTTAAGTCCAACAAGGTTTTCCGAGGAATATTTGAAGAATGAAAATATACATCAGAGTGAAAAGGATGGTATGGGGTCTAATCATAAGCAGAAGGTAGTGTTAATTGATGCCAAGATAGAAACACTCACTACCAATTTGAAGGTTGATTTATGGATAAATTATAATTATAATACTTAGAGAACCTAATAAGAAACCGATGATATAAAAAATACACACTATAATAAACCTTGTATTAGGTGTTATTATTTTGGAAATATTGTATATTATCAAAATATTTGTTCCATAACTGAAAGGTACTATTGTGCATAAGAAAAATGAAGGTAACAGTGAATAATTAAATATTCCAAGCATGGTTTTGATGGCTACTATTTTTGGGGTGGATTATTTGGACATATGGAAAGATATTTCTCATTAAAATTATTGAGTAATATGCCTATAATGATCCTAAGTGGTCATATGTAGTTTCTCAAGGAATATTTAAGTGAATTGAAAAGGTAAAATAAATTTTCCAATTTTTAAGATGAGGTTAGTCCGTCATATTATGTGGATGGAAAAATGTGCATGAAATCATTAAGAGTGAATTCGAAATTTTGGATAAAGAAGAAAAGATCTAATAAGGTAGTGTTTGTATAGATTTCTATGAGATCATCAGATCATGTCAGAACATGGATCCTTAAATGTGGGTGAACTTCCTATATTATGAGAAATAAGGATCTTTCCATAGACATTAAGTATGATATTGAAGGTGTTATAATATTTTTAAATAGTGAAGGATTAAATATTATTTGGGTATGAAAATACAATTTTTTGCGGTAAAGACATAATATGTGTAGATGTCTTGGTTGTTGGAGTTTAAGTCACATATTGCTAAGTTTTATTTAATTGTGTAACTTGGGGAATACAATGAACATTACCTAGAAGACGCGTATCATCAAGGGAATGGATAATGAATCTGTAATTCAAGTAAATTTAATGAAATATAATCTCTATCTTGTTATTGGATAAGAATATATGTGATTTCTATCTAAATAAGAAGAAAATAGATTATGGAATAACTAGTTTGGTCATTTAAGAAAAAAATTATTGGATGATCTGGGGACAATAATGGGGATTTAGATCTTCCTAATATGTAATGTGAGCATACGCATGCGCACACACATGATATTTGTCAAAAAATGAAGATTATTTAAAAGGAATACAATTAAAAATATTAGAAGTCAACAAGGGTGCTTGAAATACTGCAAGTTGATGTGTTTAGACCTATATCTCTAAGAGATATTGATGGAAAGAGATATTATATTATTTTGATTGATGATTAAAAAAAAATGGAATGGTTTATTTATATCACTCAAAAGTATATGTTTTATAGTTACATTACTCAAAATTAGAGAATGGTTAAAAATATTCTTGGATATAGAATTATGAAATTATAGACTATTAAAAGAACATTGTTTAAAAATATCCAGAAATATTATTATCTTTATAGGCATGGGATAAGGAACCAAGTATCATTAGTTTTAACTCCTCAATTAAATTGTGTAGTTGATAGTAGAAACTGGATCATAAAAAATATGGCCAGAATTATTCTTGTAGATAAATACCTACCAGAAAAGTTTTGGAAAGAAGAAGTTGTGAAATAGATATACATATCCCACATTGATTTGTTATGATATGGATAATAAAAGGCTCTATATGATATGTGGTATTAAAGTCAATATTTATATTCTTTTAAATCTTTATAAGAATGTTATTCATTCTTAATAAGGACAAATTCAAGAAGTTTGAGTCTCGTGGAGATGAAAAGAATTTTCTGGGCTATATGGTCAATAAAAAGAATATAAATGATTTAATATGTGTCTAGTAAAGGTTATCAAAATAAATGTTTTAACTATAGTGAATAATGTTAAGAATATTCATAAAAATAATGAGTGTTTTCTAGATGAAATTATGTGAAGGTGAAAAATTCTAGGGGAGATAAAAAGGCTAAGGAATATTATAAATAAGACACTGATGTTGAAAATGATGAACTTAGAAATGTATATATAGATAATGTGAAGAGTTTAACTAATATGGATGAGAAAAATATCATCAATGAAAAGAAAAAATCATTGAAAATAAGTATAATGAAGTCTCTACAACCAAATTCACAAGAAATTTTTTTTCTAAAGAAAGCACTGTATGTATTAAATCAATAAACAATAGAATGATATTTATGACTTGTTCAGTACTTCAAGAAGCTTAGATTCTAGCATGGTAGAGTTGATCATAATTCCTATGTCAAATATAAGAGTGATAAAAAAATTATGGTGCTTGTATACATCAAATAAATAATATTTTATGGGTTGAATGAAGCACTGTATATGTAGTTTACAAAATTCATGAGATGCGAGTTTTAAGTGTCATTGATTAGAGAGTTTATTTTTTCCCGTGGCATGAAGGTGATACATGGAAGGCATGAAACATTTATATATCAATTCAACTATACCAAATATTTTTTGAAAAAAAATTCAATAGAGGATTACAAGGTGAATACAATATCAATTATTGCAGGAATGAACTTTACAAGGGATAATGATGGAAAGGGGGACAATTTCATGAAATATTAGAAGATAATTGGAATATCATTGTACTTAACAATGATATATCATGTTGTTGTGTTTTCCACTTATAAAGCTACACGATATTAAATTAATCCAAAATAAATACACTTTCTAGTGGTAAATATTATACTATGTTATATCAAATGTACAAATGATTTTAGTTTTCTTTATATTAAAATATCATAAGAAGAGTTTTTGAGATATACATATGCAAGATTTATCTGTTTAATCTAATAAGAGAAGTCCAACATTAGGTAGTGAATTCTATATTGAACGATGTTTCATTTCATGGATTAGAAGTAAAAAAGACTATATTTCATTAATAACTTTAGAATCTGAATATATTATAGCCATACTAGATTTCATGAAACTATTGCATTTGAAGCAAAAAATTGAAAATATGTGATTTGAAGAGATGTCTCCAATTGAAATTAATTTTAATAATTCATGTTCCACCAATCATATAAATAATATTATCCATCCCTCATGGATAAATAAAAATTAAATGAAGTATCTATTCATATAGGATAAATTTGAGAATGGTCTGGTGAAGTTGAATTATGTGCCTGTAGAACTTAATGTCCCTAATATCATGAAAAATTACATACCTGAGGAGGAAATTTAATAGCATCAACTGAATACCAGAGTTCAATTGACCCACACACATAGTTAGTGTGGTTATTATAGCCCCACAATCTATGTTATTTCATGTTTTTTCCTTGTATTCTAGGGGTTATTATTTTACCTATTTCATACCACAAAGAAGTAACCTTTGGGTTTGTTTACAAAGGGGGGATATCATTTTTTAAAGGGGGAAATATTTTTTATACCTATTATGGGGAAGATTAAATATGATAACAAGAGAGAATTGTTATTTGTTTAATCATGGGGTGAAAAATACCAGGGGCGTAGTAAAACATGATGATGCTAAAGATGTTCTAATATTAAATACAAATCACAAAAGGGTGACCGTTGTGTTTGTGATGCCAGTAGTTTACCAAGTGCAATTAAACAATTTTTATTTAGAAAAATTGACTCATTAATGATATTTTCATTTTAATATTGTTTCTTCCACCAAGATTGACTCATGTGAATGTAGAGTAAATCTTGAGTAACTCTTTTATCACTATAAGAATTTCCAGAGTGTGAATAGTGTTTGAATCAAAAAATAAACAAAATTTTTCAATAGGTTAATTATGGGATCTTTATGTTTTTTCAGAAATCCCAAAGGGGGATATTATTTGAAAAAATTCTTAGAATTTCATTTCATTGTTTTTGGGGTTTTATGCTTGTTAATAAAGAAAATTTATGTGTCTCTTGACAAAGTGGGATGTGTAAGTGGTTTTGAATGAACTTGGAGGTGTCCATAAATTACATAGAAAATGGAGAAGGAAGGATTTTTGTGAAGGATGATTTTTTCATGAAATAGTTACACAAATTCATAGGAAATATGTGATAAATAGTTTTTCAATCTTATTTTCAGCCATGTAAAAATTTATTAGAATATGTAATTTTTGATAGTTACATGTAATACATGTCATAAAAAAATTTCATGGAATTAGAGTTTTGAAATCATGAAAGGATCATTGAAAAGAAGTTTCTACATTCATAAAGGGACCACATAATGGTTGTTTCATTTACGGATGGATGACATTGACTTCTAGGAGCCATGAAGGGTATGTGCTACATGATGCTCCAATGGGATGCCACATGTTAATGGGTTTTACACCTAAGATATGAATAGTAATTTTATGATTAGCAGATTGTTTAGGGTTATTATGCTGTATAAGGGTCCATAATAACTTCATTATCTTGGAAAAAATTAACATAAAATATTATCATTGTATAATTTTTATAAGTTGGAATGAATTTCATGAAGAAAGTAGTAAGTGAAGTGTGAAATACAAATGATGTTCACCAGGTAGTGCATGAAGGAGTAGTACGTAGAGGTAGTTCTTGTAGGGAGTAGTTCTTGAGGGGAAATTATTGAATCCATCTTATGGAAAACTTGGGTGAATCACTGTTCATGAAGCATCACATGAAGGTAGTGTGTGGAGCACAAAATCAGGAAGTGAAAAACCATGATGCATAAAGAGAAAGTTTGAAGGTAGTTCATGTAGCATAAAAAGAGTCCCAAATTAATAGTATGAGGCAAGAATTTCATATAGGTATAATAAACTAAGGGAGTTTGTAAAGAAGGAAAACTGATGAAATAATAACAAAAAAATAAAATTTTACATAGAGAAGAGTATTTTATCTCATTGATGAAAAAAGAGGTTTATGTCATACTCATGTTAGTGTTAAACCATTCAGAGTTGATAAAAACCATCTAAAGATTATTCTATAGGAGAATTTTGTTTTTTACAGTATATAGAACAATGAGTTTTAAATGTTTGATTGATTTTAAATGAGTAGGGATAGCGAGTCTGCTATGAATATTGTAACCAACATTGTGCTTTAGTGATTCTATCACATTGGTACATTACTTGTGTATGATCCTTAGATTAACATAGTTTAGGTGAACTAAGTGAAAATTTTTATTTCATTTTCATTATTCTCATTTCATTATATATTTATTTGAGATAAATGAGAGAATTTTGTTTAATTTAATGGTGAAACAAGATCACATAGGAGTATTATTTTAATCTATCATACCTTGATTCACCCCTTTAAGGGAATTTAGCCTTACAGGGCTAATAAATACACAATTATGAATTTTTTTTGTTTAAATGTTGATACAAATGGATTATATTACATATTAAAAATTCTTATGATGTTGTTTTCATTGTGACCTAAAATTATTTATTTATGGGTTCCACGACGTGTTGTTAGATGAAAGTATTATAATTTAGGAAAGTTCACCTAATTCCATTGAGAAATTTGACTAGATGGTCACACAATAAGTGTATCCATAATCTCATTTAAATTGTATTTTAATGTAATATTAATAATAAATGTTACTCTCATTTCATGGAATAATAATTATTCAGGTTAATTTAATCACATAAATTAAGTAAAAACTTATTTAAGTTTAGAATATATATGAGTTGAATTTTAAAAAATCTTTATTTACAAGTTATTAGATATAATATTTTTTATATATTTAATGAATAAAAAAATAATGATATTTAATTAGAATAAATATTTATTATTCATGGTTTAATAAATTCTGAAGAGGACTGACAGACTGAGTTACGTGCTAGATAGAAGTGATATTGATTATTTAATATCATTTAAATAAATAATAATTTATTTATTTAAGATTTTGTTTATAAATTTTTTAATTTTTTCCCTTGTTATAGAATATAATATTAATCTTATTTTACACAAGGAATATATTAGAGATAATATTGTATGAAGGGACTTAGTAAAATTATCAAATATTTGACCACAACCATATATTACATCTTATATCATTTTATAGGGTTATATGAATAGTTGTGCATAATATTTCCTCTTAATTGAGTTATCTAAAAATAGAATGAATATCTCAAGAAAACTCTTAAGAATTAGAGACAATCCTCCTTGTACCTCTCTAGACTTAGATACCAAGATAATAATTCTTTCAAAACCAAAAGACTTCTTGTTGTGACTAATGATGAATGGTTAAAGGTGATTGGTTACTCTATACAAGCACCTAGAATTACATTGATGACATTATGATATTCATGCAGAAAGTATGAGTTCTGTTGGTGGTATTTTACATTGTATTCTTCACCAAAAAAATTAATTGAAAGCGGTTACCAAATTTATCGTCAAGAAATAAATAATTATCAAACCGAAGAAATTATTCTTTTAAATTAATTATAAATTATATCTTAAATGATAATATCTATAAATATTTTGGGTTTATTATTTTAATGTTCTTTGGATTTATCACTTCAAATCAATGAAAAAATTATTGGGTACATGACCAACCTCTTCCACTACACCCCTAAGCCTTTAAGTGACATAAAAGAGGTCACATATTTATTTATAATTATTTATTATTTTTGATCCGTCTCTGGTTTTGGTTAGTAATATTTCATTTAATGTTTTTCATTCTTTGATTAATTAATTAAGATAATAGGATAATTTAGTTTCATATGACCAGTAGTTGGTCACAGATAGAAAAATATAACTTGAAGATCCCATCTATAGGTGATGAGGATACTAGTTGAGTTACAAAGTTACATGGCGTGTAATGAAAAAGGACATGTTAATACCCTTGGTAAACCACAAAAGGGGGATCTATGTAAATAATGAAACTCTATGTGGGTGATTGGTGTACAAAATTATTGAACACATTATTTTTTTCTAGTTGACATGCTTCTTTACAGGGAGTACACGATGTGTAGGTGGCATACATGCTATGTAAAACCACATAGTTTTGTAATGTATAAATTGTGGAAGCTGTGTGGTCAAATTATATGGCATGTAACTACTATATGTCATGTATTGACTATTTAGTGGAAAATATTACATCAAAATAAGTACATTATGCGTATCAAGTAATACACTACATGTAACACATGATAACCCACACAAGATACATGTTTAGTCCTTATTCATGTAGTATAGGTGGTTAGTAATGAATTATGTGTTGTGTATATAGATGTACATGATGTGAAACTCATTACAACTAATGTAAATAACATACTGAGACATGCATGTCACGTGGGTCAAAATGTGGAGAAAATTAATTAATTAAATCAAAACTGAACTACACAATGTGTTCCTTGATTTACTCACTGAGTGATGGGGTTTTTCTGTATAAGTTACATGCCAATTGATTTTCAGTGTATCATAGGTAATTAAAGGGTTTAATAATTATTTTCCATATTATTATTCAAATTAATGATGTGTATGATTGTTGTACATAGTGTGTACTTCATGATAATTTCCAGAATTTCACATCTCATATATTAATGACATGAATCTTTGTCATACATATCATGAAGAATATAAGGATTGATTGAAAAAATGTGCCATGTAGGAACGTAAGTCATGTAAGTACACAATACAAAATAAGGACTATAACAAACTAGTCTTAACATACATGGATATTATATATTTTTAGATGAATATTCATTACATTATACAAACACATGCCTGAGGACCATAATATTTTAGTTAATTTGGATACATGGAACATCAAAATATAATTGGTGAAAGATTTTCAATGTATCCCATAAAGATATCCCCTTTTAAGACTTCCCCTTAAAACCTTTCTTTATAACATGGGGAAATTAAACATTGGAATAAGTGATATTAGGTGATCTGTAAGGGTAAACAAAAGAGATATCATTCTATGATCATATGAAGTAACAAGATAAGAATAATTTTATGTGATCATGAACATAATTTAAAAGGTTTGTACACAACTTGATATAGATTATTAACATGAGTCATGGATTAAAGATTGGGAGTTCATAATACATGAATCATAAGATAACCAAAGAACCTAAGATATGAGAGAATAATATTGGTATAAGACATAGATTTTATATCATATGAATAATCATTGAAAATATTATGTCAAGGAAACCACCAATATATTCATAACATGTTAGGATTTGGATGACTACCCATGTAACTTCTTTAGTCTTGGGCTGACCACCCATGTACCCTCCTTTATAGGCTTGGGATAACCACATGTATACCTTCCTTTACTGGCTTGGTATGACCACCAGTGTACCCTATGTGCTCATAGAGAATTTATCTTTACCTAATGAAACATAAGGTGATATAGGTCCTGCCCATCACAAAATCAAACCCATATTTATGTGTTCCACAAGATCACAAACATTTATTATATCATAACCCATGAAATTAAATAGGTATCATAAATATTTCATCATATCAGAACCTATGGAAAAAATATAGGGTTCATAATCATTTAATTATATAAAAATACATGAAAATAAGTAGGCTCCATAATAATTTTATCATTGTATAACCCATGGAAGATAAATAGCTTTCATAAATAACATGTCATCATAAAGATAAATTGTTTAAAGAAAGAATAAGAATGGTACCCCTGTATCATATCCCTAGAAAATAATAACTTATATCAAAGGATGTGATCTTAGAAGGTGAGGTATTTTGAAAGATCACCTGGATAATTTCTTAATGGAAATAACCATTCATTGGGAATTAATTTTTAAGACATAACTTTTTTAAATAATATTTTTCTTTGAAAAAAAACTTAAAAATAAATAAAGAGAGCATAAAAAATTATTTAAAAATTTTTCTGGGGAAAGTATAATTTTAGCTTAAAAAACACACCTTAAAAAATAAATTTTTTATTGGAAAATAAATTTTAAAACTTGTAAGGGAAGCATAAAATCATCAAATGATCATAAAAGCGGTAAATACTATTCATGTCGTGCATGTTAAAAATAAAGATTCTTTTCAAATTTTGGTAAAAGCTAAACATGAAATTATTTTGAATAATACATGAAGATTCCTTTCAATTTTTTTTTGTAAAAGGAAAAACCTGGGAAAAAATTTCTTTTATAAATTATATGATAATTGTAAAAAAATTTGAAAACATTTTTATTAATACATTATATTTGAAATAAAACATATTTTTGATGAAAAAAATGTTTTTTCTTAAAAAAATATTTTTGATTTCTTGAGTACGTGAAGAGAGGAAAATTAAGGGAAAAATTTATTCTCATGAAATAACTAGAGGAGAGTAAATGTAATTATTTTATTTAGAGTTATATCATAATATTTCATCATTAGAAGCAAAATAATAAAAAATCTCGATTAGCGATGAGATTTTAATATAAAACTCTTACCAATTTGGTAACCTTAATTCATAACCCCATAGAGGAATAAAATAAAATGAAACTTAAATTATCATGTCAATGAATAAATTCATGATATTACATGTCATAGTTGTTTTACATACACCTCATGAAAGAGTGTAGCTGCAGAACATAACATACATCTCAAAGAAGGAAAACTGAGAAAACAATACCTTACTACTGAGTAACTTTTCAATGGTAATCAACATAAAATAATAACATCAATACAAACATTTATTATTATGAAATTATTTAGATTCATGATATATACTGGAATGGGGAATTATATACACTATAAAAAATAAATGAGCAGTGAATATGACATAAATCTATCAGAAATAAAAGTGAGACTTGAATTCCCCCTACCTTAAGTCTTGACTTTCATTGTACTTGTTAAAACCTACTTTATAATAAATATAAGTTCATTATGAATAAATTATAGAATGATAATTATATATATAGTACCATATAATATTTTATTATGACCATTTATTACCATTTTATTAACAATTATATGTTATAGTTTTGTTTCGGGTTATAATCACTTTCTTTTTCTTATATATTTTGACTTTTTATTTGTGGTCCTCTTAATTTGATCATGATTTCATCATTTATAGAATTTGAATCATAATATAATGATCAGATATATAAATTATAATTTTATTTATAGTATTCAATAAAATTTATTGATCGTAAATTAAATACACTATTCGTGGAGATGGTATGTCGTGCGTACGCATGAATGTTGTTTCCATTTTCTTATCATGTTGAAAGAAAGAAAGGTAAATGGTATATATATATATATATATACAATATCATTATGATATAATTGATATTTAATAAATATTTCATATGTTAATTAAACCCATCCTTAATAGATTCCATGTCAGGCATGAACGAATCACATAGCTTCACGAGAAGGATGTCCACCACACACACGAACAAAGTTATTATATTCACATAAAATTGAATGCATAATGTTATTTGTGATATAATAATTACACATAAATAATTGAATTATAAATGTCATAGATATAATATATAATCTATAAATCCATCATTATGACCAACCTTGATAGGTGGTAATGAAAAAATGAATGACAACGGTTCACGAGCCGATAGTCTATCTTACACATGAATGGTGATTTCGTAACCCATTTAATAGAATTATTTACTATTTTAGGTTTTAACTTTAAAATAAATATATATTAGTATATGTAATATACCAATATAATTATGGAATCATTTTTTAAAAATAATTTAAGGAGGTATAGTAAGATTTAAAATAAAACTTATTGTTGAAAAACATTTCCTCTTATTCAGATATCCTCCTTAGGTTTTCACTAATGCCTTTATTTGTTGTATTTATGACCAAAGTAAGTATTATAGGATGATAATAGTTATTTTTAAGTCATTTTAACAAATATTGTTTTATCCAAACAGATTTAGTTGTGTGAAGATGATTGGAGAGTGAGTTCCCTTTTATAGTTGAGGAGGAGTGACATTTTGGAAAAAACTCAAACAATTCACTATTGGGAGGTCAATGTTACCTCCAATGGATAAAAATATTTTAATTAAAGGTGTAGAGGGATTATGTGGTTTTTAAACACCTAAAAAATATAATTAAACACATGTTATAATCATTTCATTCTTTAACTTCAAAGTATACTTATTTTTACCATTTTGGTTTTTTTAATATGGTAACGAGTTTTCTAACCTTGGTAATTTCTCCTTTAAGACTACATTAGAGTAATATTAATTAGATAATATTATATGAATAATTATAAATATTATATATAATTTCTAAAATATAAATACTATGTGTGTTGTAAATTAATTTTAACCCAAGAGAAAGTAATGTTCAAAAACACAGTTTTAATCATAATCGTGCTCACTAAGTTTTTAATATTTAACGGTCAATATACTAATTATAATAAAACAATTGGTCCATTAAGGGAATATATTTTATATTTATTAATATTTAAATATAACTTTATATAAGATATTCATTTAATTAATTCCAAATCAATTAATAAAATTTCCTTTATTATAAAATGCCATTGATGTCAATTTAGACATTATTCAATTAATTTAAAATAAAGAAATATCAAGACAATAATTGAATTAGAATATATTATTTTGGAAACTATAAGAAATGATATGTTAATCTAAAAAAATATTTTAACATAATAATTCATTCAACTTACTTCAATTTTTTTATATTTGTGTTCAGTTATTTTATTTTTTATTAACTAAATAAATACTACGTTGACATTTTATAAGCAATTTAAGTAATGAATTCGTCTCTAAAAATTAAAGATAAATTACTATGAAAAAAATAACTCATTTATATTTTAAAATATTATTTAAAATTGAACCAATGTTGTTTTTACTAGTCCAAAATCATTACAGATCTTAAAAGTAAGAAAAGTATCATTTTTGACTTTTTCTTCACTTAACTTATTATATAGGTGATATTCAAAGGAAATTGGAAATTATTTTCAATATTTTAAATAATTTTATGGAAAATATCAAAAAAAATTCATTTAATAAAATTAAGATAATATTTTATGTCATTTTCACTATTATCATTCTAGTTTAACCCCTTGGTAAACCGACTTTTACATTTACCGTGATAATTAATTTTTAATGCATTCGTTATTCATTTTAGTAAAAATTAGGTTGATATTATTAGATATTATAAATTATTCTGATACCAAATATTTACTATATTTTTCAAATTCAACTCACATAAGTGAAAGAATTTAATTTAAAATAAATTTCAAAGACATGACGAGAAAGCTAGTTTTTGAAGCGAAAAAGGTCAAAGGTTTATAAATTTATTATATCCGATTTCAACATGAAATTGATTCTGATAACTTAAATTGATTTATTTATCTAAAATTTAAATAATTTTTCGTTAAAATAAATTTAAAATATAATTTAAAATATAATTTATTTAAATTAAGAGACAATATTTTCACTATTCATCGAAAAATGAAATATTTTTGAAAAATCACAAAAAATCACCCTAATATAATTTTGATACTATAATATAAAAAATTAAATTATTTTTTCAATTTTTTTTTCTAAAAGTGTCAAAATTTAATTTTATTATTTTTTAAAAAAAATAGTATTTTGAAACATATAAAGTCTTTACAGAAAAATATGTAGTTTATCATCAATATGGTTTCTTTATATAAAACCACGATACCTAATATTTTAAAATAATTTATTACTATTCATATCACTAAGTTACTTATCTATTTTATAATAGTCATATTTAAATAACTGTATTAATTATATATCAAAGTATTTTTAAAATGCATTGTTGCTTGTAATGCAAGCTAAACCAGTGTTGTGTGTTGTGAAAGATTAACTTGGTGTTGAATGTAACTATAGTAAAACTCAATGTTATGTGTAAAAGAAGATATAATTATTGTCTCATGTAAAGAAAAATATCAAAAATATTATACTAATTTGAAAAAAATTATATTTCAAAAAATCAAGGGTGTTACATTCTATCCCCTTAAAGCAAATTTCTAACTCAAAATTCATCATGGGCATTAAAGGTTTAAAATTTTAATATTTATTCATTGAAGCCAATATTTTAAATTGGGTTAGTAAAACATACTCTTAAAAAACGATAATTTTATGTGCATAAGTCATTTGGAATAACACATATTATGTTTCCAAATAGGTTATCATTGGTGAAAAGTGAAATAATGGACATAATAGAGAAAAATAACACCCAAATACCGATGGAGAGTGATAGAGAACATGTTTAGGAGAAATTTAATTATCAAAAATCCATAAACCAAAGAGGATTACAAAATTTCATTGATATCATAAAAAATGATGGTAACAAGACATCATTTTTTTAATATCCTTTTCTTAAAGTTGAAGAAATTTAATATACCTACTTGATTTAATTCTATTTCATATACACAATCTCACCCTTTTGTTGTGCCTTGATCAATTTCCAATTCATTTTTTACTCTAATAAATATAGTTTAATTTGTTATTCCCAATTCAATAATGTATCATAAGATCCATAAATAGAATGATAATGCATTCTGTTTATCAAAATGGTTAGCACATATTATTCAATATACTTAAATCATCATATGGTGAAGTAATATCTAAAACCTCATCTAAAGTTCAACATAAACCATTATATAAATGGTTAAACCTATAACACTTCCAAAAGATTAAAATCCAAAACTTTTGAAATATGACCGCTTAAATCCACTTAACATTAATCAACCATATATCATTAAGTGGATTTTAATTGCCACAAAACAAACATGTTAACACTTTAATCATGTATTCTATTGAAACATGGTAATAACCTAAATTACCATAAAATATATTGAAAACATACATTATAATTCAATTCTTACATAGAACATAGATTATTGGACAAATTACTTAAATCCTAAAATAGTTTAATCTTCATTCATGATAGCATAATCCACTTTGTCAACAATCCATTAAATTATATAGTACTATCCAATTTACTTATTACTATCCAAAATCTAATTATACCAACATCATTTTCTCAATATACATAGCATATTTAAGATTATATTTCATTAATAAAAATATCACCTTATAGGTTAATCACTTTTCTAGTCTATCAGTACTATTCAACATATTTTCGAAATTACTTAATAAAAAAATTATGCTAAAAAATACTTATATATTTCATAGTTCTTAAATTCCAATACATATAAACCTTAATTATTCCACATCCTTCTCAAACCATTATCTTGGATTCATCCTCTTATTCCTTAATATCTATATCCTTTCACATGTCATCAGTAGTCTCTTCATTATCGGCAATATAACCATTACTTGTACAACCCTACTGATTTTCATCATGAGATTTCCTCTTAGGAAATCAATTTTCATAATTTGCATACTTTCCACATTTAAATCATTTAACAGTTGAATATATATTAGGGATACCAATATTCCAATCCACTTAATTAACCGAACTTTTCATTTTCCCTTTACGGTTACTTGCTTTGTGGCCTTTTTCCCATCGTCTAGACATCTTATTGTTCCTCTATGACATCCAATTGGGTGTTTCTTCACACATTCTTGATACATTGGATATTGAATCCACTTTCTTCCATGGTCTCAACTACCCAAACTCTTTGTTAACTCCTTCATTATCTTCTTTGGTGAGTCTGAGAGTTGGTTAAGGTACATTTTGTAAATCATGTTCTATAAAAATTGATTGGTTATAATTACAACATCCTTCACTATGTTCATCATCCCATTTGGATTCTAATCAAAAAATTGTTCATCACATTCAATGTTAACTTGTTTTCTTGTACTTAGATCAATTTACTAAAACAATATAGCATAGTTTGAGAAATTTTAATCATATTGGGAGACTAAATAATCATCAAAATCACTTATAGGATGTCTAAATCAGGACACCTATTTTTTAATATATGAAATCCTAGGTTTATCCAAGGTTATTCATAGTCATATTCTATTCAATAATTCATGGTTGTTCATAAATAGTTTATGAATTTCCAAAGAATATCCCTTAGGATTGTCCAACTAGGTTTCTAGCAAGGATCATTGTCATGCACCACTTCTCGATTGATTCTAGATCGTTATTGTGTTTTCAGGGTTGTTACCCCTAGGTAATTCTCTTCTAGATCCACAACCATTTTTATTATCCAGATAGGGATGTAATTTCTTAGAAAACACTCACTTTATACTTTAGCAAAATTTCAAGTCATTTTCCTAAACCTTGCATACTCATTTGATTTATCCTTAGAAGCATCCCTACAAATATCCTTATAAATATATATAGGGATCTAACTAATGTTTTCTCAACCTAGTTTCCAAAGGACAACTAAAAATTTCCTTTAATACCAACTATAGCGACTTAGGTGTGACATACATGGATATTACACCTTTTTAGATGAATATTCATTTTATTATAGAAGCACACAACTGAGGATCATAATAGTTTAATGCCTTTAGAAACTTGGAGCATAAAATTCAAATATGGTGAAAGATTTTCAATGTATTCCATAAACATATTCCCATTTAGTACTCCTATATAAAACCATTATTAATAACCTGGGGAATGGAAACATAGGAAAATATTAGATCAGATGCTCATTAAGGGTAAAAAAAGAGATATTAATCTATGAGAATTTGAAAGAATAAGATACGAATAATTGTATGTGATCATGAACAAAACTTATGAGGTTCGTACCAAACCTTTAAAAGATTATAATCATGAGTAATGGAATAAAGTTTTTCTATTCATAAGATATGAATCTTAATATAATCAAATAAATTGATCCATGATAAAAAAACATTATCATATGACATGGATTTTGTGGCATACACATAAGTATATAAAATATTATGTCAAGGTTACCCCCCAAGACATTCATAACATGTTAATAATGGGATACCACATGTGTACCTTCTTTGAGCTTGGGCTAACCACCCTTGTACCCCCCTTTACTGGTTTAGGCTGACCAATAGTGTACTCTCCTTTTCAGGCTTGGAATGATAACCCATGTACCCTATAAGATCATTGAGAATTTATCGTTAACCAATGTATTGGAGGGAGATATAGGCCCCACCCTTCACATAATGAAAACCATATTTATGTGTTTTAAAAACCATAGACATTCATCATATCATAACACATGAAATGAAATGGGTATTATGAACATTTCATCATATCAAAACCTATAGAAAAGAGACAAGTTTAAAAATAATTTCATCATAGCATAACCCAAGAAAATAAGTGGGTTTCATAAGAATTTTTTCATGGTATAACCCATGTAAGTGAAGCTGGTTTCATAACAATTGTGTCATCATAAACATAAACCATTCAAATAAAGAATAATAATGGTGTCTTTGTATCATATTCCTTGTAAATCATAAATTATAGCAAAGGATTAAATCTTAGATAGAGAAGGATTTTGAATGATCACATGGAGAACTTATTAAGGAAAATAACATTATTTTTAAAATCACATTTTGAAACATAAATTTTTTGAAATACATTTCTTTTAAAATAACCTTGAAAACTTATATAGAAATATTTAAAAATAACTTAAATCATTTGTTGAGGAAAATATTCTTTCCGCTTTGAAAAAAAAAATTAAAACCTAAAACATTCTAAAAGTCCTTTTATTTTAAAATAAATTTTAAAACTTATAAGGGAATATTAAAATCATTGAGTGGTCATAATAGTAGAAAATTCAATTCATGTCATGCAATTTAAAAAAATATTATTTTTACATGTTTAGTAAAATCCAAATAAGAAATATTTTTGAAAAATACTTTAAGATTCATTTCAAAAAAAAATTTAAAAATTAAAACATTGATAAACATTTATTTTAAAAATAATAAGATAATATTAAATCATTTTTGATTTTTTTAAGAAAACATTGTTTTTGAAAGAAAAGATATTTTTGACAAAAAAATGACTTTTATTAAAAACATTATTTTAGAAATATTGAGTACATGAAGAGAGTAAAATGAATGGAAAACATGTATTGACATGAAATAACCATAGGATAATAAAATTCATTTTTTTATTGCAAGTTATATCATAATATTTCATCATTGGATGCATAATCATAAACAATCCTTATAAACTATGAGATTGTAACATAATACTCTTACCACTTTGGTAACCTGAATTCAAAAGCCTCGTGAAATAATAACATAAAATGAGAAAATTAAATATCATGAATATTAATAAATTCTGAATATTACATGTAAAATGGGATATATATACTCTTCATGAAAGGGTATAGGTGCCCAATATAACGTATGTCTTAAAGAAGGAAAATTGAGACAAAAATACCTTACTAAAAGAGTAAATTTTCAATCGTAATCCCCATAAAATAATAAAATAAATGAAAAAATTAATTATTAATAAATGTGTTATATTCATGATATATCATTTTATGGGGTAGTATATACACCATAAAAAATAAATGATTGTTGAATATGATATAAGTCTCTCAAAAATAAAAGTGAGACAAGAAATCCCTTTACCTTAAGTATTGACTTCCGTCGTACTTGTTCAACCCTCCAGTATAATAAATTTATGTTCATTAAACATCTATAAAATAATAATAATTATAAATATCATACCATATATGATTTTATTTTTACATATTTTTATATGTTTATTACACATCCAGGTTAATGTTACATTTCAGGTAATAACCGCTTTGTTTTTCTTATATGTTTTGACTTGTAATTTTTGGTCACCTTACTTTGATCATGATTTAGTAATTTATAGAATGTAAAACATGATATAAATATCATATAGATCCAATTTATACTTATTTATATTATTCTACATAATTTAGTTATATGAAATTAAATACACTGTTCATGGAGACGGTTGGCTGTACGTACGCTTGAATGTTGTTTCCATTTTCTTATCATGTAGATAGTAATAAAAGTAAATAAAAAAAAACACACACACAAACACACAGATATTTATATATATTACCATTATATTATAATTATCATTTAATATATATCACATATGTTTATTAAACCCATCTTTAATACATTCCATGTAAATCGTGAACAAATCACATCTCTTCGCAAGGTGGTAGTATGCTGTACACATGAACATCGTTGTCGTATTCTCAAAAAATTGAATTCATGATAATATGTGGGATATAATAATTATAAAGGCTTAGTAAAATCATAAATATCATAAATACCATATATAATCTATAAATATATTATTATTCCCAACCTTGAATGGTGGTAATGGAAAAACGAATGACATCGGTTCATGTGGCGGTAGTCCACCATACAAACAAATGATGATTTCATAACCTATTTGATAGAAGTGCATGATTTTGAGTTTGAAATTTACACATAAAAACATCTCCATATATGGAAAACACTAGGTTTATTATATAATTATGGTATAATAATAATAATTTTATGATGTGGAGGAAGATACAAAATAAAAATACTCATTGAAGAAGGTTGCCTCTTCTTCGTGTATCCTCCTTAGGTTTACACTAAAGATTTTCTTGGTTAGATTTATACCCAAAATAAGGCTTATAGTATGGGAGGATGGAGTTTTATAATTTATTTTGAAAGATATTTTTTGATCCAAATGTCCTGATAGGTGTGAATAAGTGGGGGAGTGTGAGTTCTCTTTTATAATTGAGGAGGACGTTCTCATAAATACTCATAATTATTCACTATTGGAGGTCAATATAACCTCAAGTGGATCTAAATATTATAATTAAAATTTTCGAGGGATTATATGGTTCAAATAAACCTCTAACACATATTGAAACACATGTTTTTAACATTTAATTCCATAACTTCAAAGTATCCATATTTTTACCATTTTGGATTGTTTACTCCAGTAACTAGTTTTCTAACTTTGAAAATTTGTACTTTAAAAACTAAATTTGAGTGAAAATTATTAGATAAGTTTTAGATAATGATTCTAAATTTTATATATAATTTATAAATTATAAATCCTAGGTGTGTCGGAAATTAATTTTAATATAAGAGCATGGGATGTGGAAAAACACTACTTTAACTGTTATCGTGCTAACTAAGTTTTTAACATTTAACAGTCAATATAGTTCTTATAATAAAAAAATTGGTCGATTATTGGACCTTATTTAATATTTATTAATATTTAAAAATCACTTCAAAAAATATATGATTTTTATTAATTTTAAATCAATTAATAAAATTTCATTAATTATGAAAATACATTATTGTCAATTTTGAAATTATTAATTTAATTTAAATTAAATAAATGTCAATAGAATAACGATCTTCGTGTATATTATGCTAAAAATAATTTAGAATGATATATTCATATACAAAAATATTTTAACACAATAATTCATTCAATTTACTTCACAGTTATTATTTTGAGTATCAGTTTTTTTTTATTTTTTATAAATAAATAATTGTTGCATTGGCATTTTATAATCATTTTAAGTAACTAATTCATCTCTAAAAATTAAACGTAAATAATTTTGATAAAAATAAATCATTTATTTTTAAAAATAATATTTATCACCATACCTATATGATTTTACATATCCTAAAGTATTATATATATTTAATGTAAGAAAAGTGTATTTTTTATCCTTTTTCTTTATTTAACTTATTATGTGGGTCATATTCAAAGTAAAGTTGAAATAAACTGAATATTTTAAAGTATGCGATGTAAAATATTTAAATAAATTCATTAAATAAAAATAAATTAATATTTTAGGTCATTTTTACTCTTATCATTCTAGTTTAACCCTCGGTAAACCCATTTTTACCTTTATCATGTAATTAATTTTCCCTACACTCAATATTATTTTTTGTAAAAAATAAGTTGAAATTATATGATATTATAAATTATTCTGATTTATAATTATGGAATCCATTTTTCAAAATTTAATTCAATGAAGTGGCAAAATTTTAACTTAAAATTAATCCCGTAGACTTAGTGAGAAAGTGTGTTTTTAATGTGAAAAAGTTTAAAAGTTTATAAAGTTTTATATCCAATTTCAACATGAAATTGATTAAGATGAAATAAATTGAATTAATTTATATAAAATTGAACAATTTTTTTTAAAAATCAATTTGAAATACAATTTAATATTATAAATTGTTTAAATGTAAAGGCGATTTTTAATTAAAATTCATTATTCTTCACTTTTAATCGAAAATGAAATATTTCCCAAAAATATCAAAAAATTTCCCTAAGATAATTTTTGATATAATAATTTATAAAATTAATTTCATTTTATCAAATTAATTTTTAAAATTTTCCAATTTTTTTTATAATTTCTTACAAAAATAAATAAAAATAAAAATGAGTATTTTAAAACATATATAGTCTTTACCAAAAATTATTTATTTTATCAACAATATATTTCTTCTAAATCAAAAAATTATAATTAATATTTTAAAAGTAGTCATTATTATTAATATTTTAATGGATAGATTATAAAGATCACATTTTAATAATTATATTGATATTATATCATTATTTTATTAAACTTTATGTTGCGTGTAACGCAAGCTAATCCAGTGTTGTGTGTAGTGTAAGATTATCTTGGTGTTGCATGAAATGCTAGTAAAAATCAATTTTTCCTATAAATAAATATAAAATTAATGTTTCTTGTAAAAAAAATATCAAAAAGATTAAATTAATTTGAAAAAAAACATTTCACAAAATATCAGGGGTGTTATAAGGACCATTCACTATGTTAGCCACACATCATGTCGAGTGCTAGTATATGACATGTAATTGTTAAACTTGTGAAATGGGTTTAAGTATACATGAAAGAGTACATATCATTCTGGATATAGTACACACACTGTACTTATTAATTATAAATTAATATTTATTTATCTAATTTAATTTAAATTACAAAGGATGGGAATATTAATTATTATTTTTAATGTTAGTTAAGATAAATAATTAATCAATTAATAAGATTTTGAATTTATTAATTTGAAAAATATTTTTTAATAAAGAATTAATTGAAATAAATTCTAGTAGGTATTAATTTCATGTTATGGATGATCATGAGTTTGATTGAACTGTGTAAGAATTGAGTACTTATTTAATTTAAATTTATTATTGTTGGGTTTGAATATCCATTATCTATTTGTGAAACCCTAAACTTCTAGTTCCAATCACCCAAGAGTGAGTAAGAATATATAAATGAAGGAGCTTTAAGTGAGAGGATATGGTTCAAGATCGAGGAGAGGTGAAATAAATGAAGTACACACATAATTTTATGGTTTAATGACACAACTCGAGCTTGGTATCGACTCAAGGAATTCTGTACATATGGTTAAGGGTTGGTTTATCTTCATCTTTATCAACCAAAAAATATTAAAAATATATTGATCATATCACAAGTTTATTTTAATTTTTCTAGAGTATGGGTTTTTTTTATTTATTTATGATATTAAATTCTTATTTTATAATTACATGTAGTCATATTAAGTAAATGAATTCACAAGCATGAAATATGAAATAAAATAAAGATATTATGTGTTATTTTTTTGTCAGACATGGTTAATTTATAATGATAAATACACATAATATTAACAAGAATATAAAAGATAAAATAAATTATATTTATTCTTTAATAAAAATAAAATCCATTAAGATAATATTATTTCAGATACTTATTTCTAGATTTTATGCAAAATTATAACCATAGTTAAAATGTCTACTAGGTCATAATTTAGGACATTTTCAATTATCGATCATTCTTAAAAAAGATAATGGTATGAATTTTACAAATTAGTATTAAGGGAAACAACCATATTCTACTTAAGAAATTTTTTATAAAATTATTATGGAAATCCATTCATAGGATTCCATGATTTGGGAACTCACTCAAAAAATGAAGGAACTGCAAGTTAATGCTATTGGTAAGGCCATCTATCTAAATACATTGGAATAGTTTTCATGGATATAATATGGATTCTGAAAAGGGGATGCTGAAACATTCCACTTGAATATCCATTTTATAGTATATTATGAATCTAACGGTTGTAACTATTCAAATTTGATAAAATAATGGGAGACTAATAAAATAAAATTTATTATATCTTAATTGGTAATCAAGAAAAAGTATTAAATATAATATTATATTTTTTATAGAATATTCAGAGTCATAAGACGATGAAATTATTTCGGTGATCAATATTGGAGAAATAAAATCTCCTAAGTAGTTTTAAATTCCAAGTGTTGTATAGTAAATTACACATTGTACTATATGAAGATCCGATTTTTAATATACTGGAGTCTACAGTTCCCCCTGATCCTTTAAAAGTGGAAAGTGAGGAGGATTTTTTGTTTTTTGAAAAAACTTAGATGATTAGTTGAATTTAAAATGCCTTGTATTATCATTGATGACTAGTGATCTCCAGAGGATTCATGAAGACATGGATGTATACACCATGTGGTCTCATATATATAAACTTCATTAGGATAAATAAATACAACAGTGGTATGAGATATCCAAGTCACTCTTTATGTGAAATCTTGTATATGGTGCCTTAGATGGACCTCATGTAGTAGTGGTGATTGGATGCTTTGATCATTTTTAAATTATGGATTTCAACAAACCCATGGAATTATGAATAGATCTTTCTCTATTTTCACTTCCTTAGAGATTATCAAGTTTTATTATGAAATTTTATATGAAAATATAGATAATATGAACTCATATCTCCTCAATTTGATTCTCTAGGCGTATAATGACATGAATCATGAAAAAAATCAATTTTATTGCGATTAAGGGGAATTTCAATGTAAAAATACCTATGGAAACAAATCATGAAAATCCTTCAGTTCATTTTTCATTAGGTATGAAAATCCACTAAAAGAAGAACTACACCTCAATGAAGAAACCAAGGGAAACTTTTGGTGCATTCATTACCAAATATATTCTCTACATTTTTAAATATTTGGTATAAGATACTAATTATTCTACTTAAATTTGTGTCTAAATATCGGAATGAAGTAGATTATAGAATGTTTCTATGGGTGAGGGGGATCTTTGAGCCGCCAACTAAGAAGGATTGGCTATATTGGAAATTGGAGACTTCCATCACACATTAAATACATGATTGACTTTAGTTTTAAAGAGTTATTATTATGTTTCTTATGTAACCAAAAACATAATATCTTTGCCCAATTTAGATATGGTAGGTGATATCCCATATTAGTTAGGGTACCACCAAGTGGAAGAGGATGTGTTAGTGGTATGGAATTTTATAAATTTTTATTTTTTAATTAATCCCTTATGATTGGTTAAAGTCAGAATACACTCAAAATAATTTCCCCCTTATTGAATATGCATAATTAATAATAAATTAAAAAAAACATATGTATTTAGATTTTTTTGTCTCAATATGAGAGCTTACTCCCTTCTAGGTTCAGGTTGATTTCTTATAACTTGATTATTACTATTATAATAGTGATAACAAGATCAGGGAAGGGTATATCCTTTAATCTTTCTATGATATCTATAGCTTATGAAAATTAAGGGTAGAGGGCATCATTGAACATGAAAAGAGACATCAATAATGTTGGGTGTTGTTTATCCTCAAACCACCTCCCTCTATATTATCTACTCTCTCATAGTTGAATAAGATCTCCTATCCTATTATGATTTCCTCAACACTAAAGAATGGACCCTCTTCAGAGAAGACTTCAACTGGACAAACAACATCAAACATACAAGATGAAATTCAACTTATCATTTTGATTTTTTAGGATCATATTATGATGAATGAGAGAATACATACATGAGAAATGATATACTCCCTCCTTAGTAGAAATATATTTTATGATTATTAATAGAGAAAACCTAATATGACTTATTTTTAATTACCAGATGAAGTTTGGTTCGTAATATTCAGTTCTACTCTCTCCTTGATACAAATGTTTTTAATGGAGTAGATTATCTGATTCTCAATTACCAAACACATTTATATTATTAATTTTATACTTCTATACTTCGTCAAAACTTGTGATTTTTTTAGATAAATTGTATGTAAATTTCCTTTTTGTTCGATCACTATAAATCCCCACTAAAAATAGTAGTTTGAATTGAAAAAATTAACTTAAAACATTCTAGTTTTACTATCAATAATGTATTCGAATTCTTATAATAATTTCTCTGGATATTATTCCCATTTAATCACCATTTAAGTCCCATTAAATCTTATTTGAATCACAAATGGAATTATGAATTTTGATTGAGCTAGTTATATTTTTTAATTATATGCACAACAATGCATTGAATAATTTAAAATTATCATCTAGATATTACAAATTCAATGAATTAACAAACAATTCATTCTCTATGTTTTCATAGGGTTGTTTGTACCCTGGAATGGCCATGTACTTTATAAACTACTTGTAACCTACAATGATTTATAGTGTACCATACAAACTTCATAAAATGTTCTCATAGGGTAGGAAAAGTTCTACTATTCTTCAGAGTCTGTTTGTACCAATAGACTATTTTCAACCTATTAAATCCCTTTTAAACTATGATGCAATGTTCTCACCCAAAGTAGGGTTCTTGAATTTTACCCTCTGAAGTATTCAACATAGGGTTTATATATCCTATAAATATTATGTACCCTATGAAGTCTTCAAATTATCAGAATTCATAAAATGTGTTATACTATATAATGATGGGTTGTATGCTATAAAGTTATTTTTTATCCTACAGAGTCTATTGTAGGGTTCATTCCTTTTCTATTTTCCCATATATTAAATACATCATGCACCTTATGAGGTTTTAGAGTCATAACCTATGATGATTCCAATATACCATATGAAATGTGTAGGGTTCAACCCTTTTCCATTTTAAGTTGCAATTTAGCATTTCGACATTCCTTTAAAAAAATATGAACCCCTTTAAAATATTTACTTTAAACAAAACTTTTATAAAAAAAATCTCATTAAATCACACTCATGGTGGAAAATAGAGAAACATTATTCAATAATTCCAAGGGAAAAAAATCTATCCCTTTGTATTTTTTATCAAACTCCTGAAACTATTTCTTAAAACTCAATATCTCATTCTAGAAACCAAATTACACCCTTTTTCAGGTGATAACCATATTGACACCATACTATATGTTAGATTAGTGTTTTTTAGAGAACTCTATCTCTCAGTTACCATATTTTTTTCCAGGTGATAAGATTCTCTCACCCTTAATAAAGAAACTCACAATTTTATGTTTATCCTATTTACCCAACAAAAAACAGCTTCTAGATTCAAGTGAAATAAATATAATAAAAAATTCCTCCATGAGAAATTTGTTCCTCTACCCTTTGATAAAACAATCTAAAGTCATCTTTCATACATCAAAATGCATCTTAAGATAGGGTAAGGGGGTGAACATTCATGTTTTACATGAGTCTCTCAAATCTATCTTTTGAATTTCCTTATTGAAAATGTCATCAAGTTGGTCTTTAATAATAATGAATTTCAATTTCATATCACCATTGTCTACCCTCTCTTTGATGAATTGAAATCTAATGTCAACGTGTTTGGATCTCGAGTGTAACAAATTAATTTTAGTAAGACTAATTACAATTTTATTTCCACATGAAATTTTTAAAGGTGTTTCAATAACCACTATTAAATATTCAAGTGGATCATTTATCCAAATCATCAGAGTAAAAAAACTAGCAACAATAATGTAATCAAAATATATGGAACTCAATGTGACTAATTTTTGTTTCTTAAAATTCCAACCCCCACAAAAACTTTCCAATATAAATAATCCACATAAGGTAGACTTTAATTTTTCATAATAACATTCCCTATCCACATCATCGAATCCAAAAAAATTCAGGTGGCCTTATTTCCTGTAAATTAGTAAAAATATTAAAGTCCCCCTAAAGTATTCAAGTACTATCTTTGTCCCCATTATGTGTGATTAATTTGGGACACTATTATAAATGGAACAAAAAATACCTATGAACATAATGTTGGGTCTAGAATTTGTAAGATAGATCAGGCCACCAACTTGTTTTTTAAACACCATTAAATTTACATTATCACTTCTAGTATCGTTAGATTGTTTCAAACCAAACTATATAAGTGTTGACACTGGATTGGAGTCTTCTATATAAAAATTATGGAATAATTATTTATTATATTTTTTTGGATATAATGGTAATTTTCTTTTTTTGTTTCAATTATAATCCCAAGAAATATCTTAGCTCACCTAGAATGGAAATCTCAAACAAATTATTTATTTGTTTGTAAAAAAAATACTAGTCACTTTACCCCTCAGCTATAAAGATAAAGTCATCAAAATATACAATTACAATAAGTGTTCCAAACATAATTTATTTTATGTATATGTTTCTTTACACATTGAATTTTATGAATTTAAAGTCATTTAATTTTTTAACCCTCCATGAATACAAGGCTCTTGATGATTTCTTTAACCCATATAGTGATTTCATAAGTTTTCACACCATTGAGATACCATTATCAAGAAATAAAACTTTAGTATACTTAATATGAACTTACTCCTAAATATCACCATTCAATAAGGTATATTTTACATCCATCTGATAAATTCTATACTTCTTATAAGACACAAAACAAGAAACATTATAATAGACTCCAAACTTAGAACCAGAGAAAAGGTTTATTCAAAATAAATTCCTTAAAATTTAATATACTTTGCAAAAAAAAATTCATTGTTTATTATAACTTATCCTTCTTCATTTAATTTTTCCTAGCATACCCACTTGGTTTTAGTAATATTTTTGTTACTTGGCCTTAGAATGAGATCCCAAGTTGAATTAAATTATATTTTTTTATAATTCCTCATTCATGGATCTTAAACAATCTTCATATTTAATTGTTTTTCCCACTAATTATGGTTCTATTTGACTGACTATAGTTTTTTGGTTGTCAAATATTAGATCAATTCTAATTTAAATTGGGTAATTTTGATTCCCAATGAACTTTTTAGACTCTACATGCTTCTTTATCCTTTATTACAATTATTTTTATTTACAAATTTATCCTCTTCATTACTAGTCACTTCTGATTCAACTTTATCATGATGAAATTAATTCTCAAGTTTCTCAGTTTTTTTCTCTGAAAAATGCATATTTTTGTAAAAAATTACTCAAAACTATTATTTATAAAACATAAATTGGGGATTTATTTTAATTTCTTTTATATAATTACAATTAACCACTTTTTGAATTATTTTTTCGAGCATATTTACCCCTTTACACTTAATAGATATCCCAAAAATTTACCCTCTTCTACTTTCTCATCAAAATTTCCCATCCATTCATTTTTAATCATAATCATGAAAGTATAAAAAAAACCCTAAAGTATTCCACTATGGGATTTAATTTGAAACATAACTCATAGAAAGTAATGTTGGAGCTTTATCTTATCATTTAATTGTTTTGAACATAGATAGTTGCGTAAAAAACTTCCCTCCAATAAAATTTTGAGTGGTTTTGTTATGCTAATACAGTCCTCCGCATTTCTACAATAAATTATTTCCATCCTTTAAACTAATCCATTTTTTTGTTCTATGTAAATATTATTATATTGATGCCTAATACCATGATTTTCAATGTAAGTATCAAATTATATTCTTGTAAACCTTTCCCATTGTCAGATTATAATTTCCTAATGACAATCCCAAACTATTTCTCAACCATTATTTTGAATATTTTGAACTTATAATCTACATTAGATTCATATTTTTTAAATGTCACATTATTTGTTTTGGTTCAATCATTTAAAAATCTGATGAAATTAATATCACATTGAGTGGACTTGTTTCTCATGGGTCCTTCATTTTATGAAATATTCAAGTGATTTCCCCCTTTTGGAATGTCCCAAATATTTCTCCCCTTTTTATTTTGAGATAACAGAAGTGAATCAACACATATACTTTGTAAAATTTTCTCAAATTCCTCAGAAAAATATGAACTAACATTATGCACCGTAATTTGGTCTCATTTTTGAACTCAGGCAGAATGAATTATTTGAGTCTCAAATATGAAATAAGTTACAACTAGTTTTTCACTTGTTGTAATTGTCTTTCCAAATTTTATCCTTCATAAAAGTCATGTGTTCCACTAAATGAAAACATCATTACAATCAATACACTACCGAATTTCACTCAAAAAGTTATACTTAACCCAATAAGTAAATAAAAAAACATTTTATTTTAGTTTTTGGTCTTCAATCTTAGCTATTCCAATACCTCTTTATTTTATGAGAAATTTTAATTCAAAAATTTTCTACCCCAAAATCATGTTTTTCAATATTCTTCATCAATTTGTAATCTCTTGTCATTTAAGGTGAGTAAACACTGTTAAGAATCCATGGATTTCTCTCTTTTCTTTCCTTTCGATCGACCTCAATAATGTCGGACTTGTCAACAATGGTTTTCCATTGAATCTTATTTCCTTAAGAGAACTTTTTTAGTTTTCCTAATATCTTGGTAATGTATTATTCTTTATAGTGGCCTTACTGGTCACATATTTTATAGATATCTTCAAGTCAATCATACCTGTTTTAAAGAGGCATCACATATGAGTATTCATTTATTATCTATCTTCTAAGAGATCTGATAATTCAATTTTAGGAATATATCCCCACTAAATTCCGTCCTTATTTTATTCAAATTAGGAGACATATTATACTAGAAAAAATATACTTTTATCTACCACTACCACATTACCAATATTAGATTTTCAAGCTATATCTTATATGGAATTGTAGATTATGTTTCTCAAATTATATTTGTCATCTCTAAGAATTTTCAGACTTATTTTTATTAGATATTGAATAATTACTATTATTTTGACTGTTATCTAATTTCTTTGATATATATATATATATATATATCAAATTTTGAGTAACTTCCCCAACCTAATATTTTCTAGTTTGGAAATTATAATATGAATTTTCTAATAGAATAGATTTGACATTTTCATACATAATATGTGAATTTTTTTACTAAAAACAAGTATAATAATTTTTGTCATATTTATATGAATCACACTTCACTTATAAAATCTTATCATCATCCTATTTAATTTTTCTAAGTATATTCACAGCCTTAAGATACCTTGACTTAGTCCATTAAAGTTATTCTTCTATAACAACAATCTTTTTCTCAAACTGATATTCAATTCTCTTATGCTTAGATATATTCACTTTGAATGCCCGATGTCCTCAATGTGATCATATTCATTGCTAATAATCTCATACTAACTTTATTCAGAACGTTTAATTCATTTTTAGGAGTCTTAAATTCCTTTTAATGTTGATATGTTCTATCAAGACACACCTCAAGATCATTTCTCATCATATATCCCAAATAGTTTTCCTCTCCACCTCATTCTTCAATACCTGAGCTATCATCTCTCTTTTTAACATGTTCCGTGATTTTTTTATCTTTTAGAATAATTTTCCATTGATTCATTACTTGAGAAAGAGTAGTCTTCTTCCTCTTTACTACATATTATTCCTTTCTTTCATCTTTTTAATATGCGTTGACTTTTTTCAAATCTCTCATACTATCGGATGATTTTCCTCTATATATTCTATGAGGATTATTTTTTAACTTTTTACTCATTATACTTGAAACTTTTATTTATCTTTGCGTATATAGTTATAAATTTCACAACGCCTATACATATAAAGTATTTTTAGTGGGAGTTTTCCCTTATAAAATTTCTTACCTATTTTAATTTTTTAGAGGAAAAATATTCATCCTTTTTTTATTTTTATCACTGTCATCCCCATATTTTGAATTTCTAGAGGAATTTAGTTTATCCATCTTGATAATTAATTTATTCATATATTTTAATGTCATATATTCTTTATCCTTCTTATTAAAAACAAGTGATTTTCTGATTTCATAGTTATAAAGGGTATTGTAAAGTCCATCATGGGAAAAATATTCTTTATCTTCAATTGCTGAACCCTTTATGTCTATTATATCTCGATAATTTCTACTTGGATTTTTAACAACTATAGAGTCTTCTAATTTTTCACTAAATCCTTTGATATGACTGAACATTTCATTCAACCTGGTAAAATAATCATCCAAAGTTTCATCTTCAGCTGTCCCGATATATTCAAATTTATCCCTCCAGATTTTTATTTCAGATTATTTGAACTTGAAATTCACCTTATACATATTTTTCTGGTATTTTCCCCATTTAATTAGATATAAACAACCCCAATACTTTTGTGTATAATTATTTAGACTAGGAAGATAGAACTACATTCTCAGCTTTCCCATCAACCTTTAAATTCCAGTTTTTTACAAAGGTTATCTGAGAATTTCTCTAAAAATGATGGACAAAATACTTACAACATCAATCACATCCAATCCCAGTAATTTTAATCCATGTGGTATTTTATTCTTCCTCCCATGAAAAATTTTCCCATCAGAGAATGGAACACCTATACTATTCACAAAACTCAAATTCTCTAGGATTTACCTTTTGAAGAGTTAAATATTTTGGGAACTTGGTTTACTTTAATTCCACTTGAAAATTCCAATTTAGTTAGGGTACCACTTGGGGGTGAATTTTTTGAACCCATTTGTATAAATCTTTCTATTTTCAATTAATACATATGAATGAATAAATTTTTATCGCCTCAATATAAAACTTCCCTCATTTTTCATAAAAAATTATTAATGAATTTTTGACACATAAGTATTTACAAGGTGCGATCTAAATATAAGATACTACTTTTTTCTAGGTTCGGGTTGAGTTTTTGAGACCTTTATTTTCAATAATTGAAGTGACCATGTGTTGATGTTTTATTTTTTTTCAATAAGACTTGTGATTAATTATCAATTTAATAATGAAAAGTGATGTCTTGGGTAATGAATTGGGTTTCCAAACAAAAAATGAAGTAGAAAAGATTCCTACTTATTTGGGTAAGAGAGAATATAGTTATTTCCATGATGATTTCATAGAAAAGATATTATATGTAATTATTAGAGAGATGATCCCAATTTTAAGGAAAAGTACCAAATATATGGAAGTATAATATATAATATTATAAAACTAAGGTAAAGAAGTTGGATTTGTATACTATTTAATCTAGAAAGAAAAACATGTAGAGTTGAATTTAATAGGTTTAAAATAGTTTCAAAGTAGTACATAATCTATCTGAAATATTAGAGAATCCATCCAAGTTTTATGTTGAAAGTTTCATGATGAAATCAATCATTAAACTCACATGAATTAAGGTTTAAATGATTCTAATTAAAAGGATGTTAAAATTATAGCAATACTACATTTTTAGTATTTAATATTCTATACAAATCCTTTTAAAAAATCAAAATGTGTTTGGAATTATTTTAATAATTCATACAATTAATTTGAGAAATTTGAGATGTTTAGAAATTATAGTGAAGGCATGAAGTCCGTTTGAAGAAGCACTAAATTCTTTTAAATTATTCTGGTTTTTTAGTTTAATTTAAAAAATTAATAAGTCCAAGAGCATATGACTTTGAGTGATGAGAACATTACTTGGTTTAGGTGTATAACATTCATAGAGAACAAATTTCACAAAGGATGAATGTACGTATGAATTTCCTCTTTGAGAGTGTGACTTTGATAGATCATAAATATGAATTTTGAGGGATTTTGTATGAATTTTTATATTTCATAAGACTTCATAGGAGTTTTCGTAAGACTCTATTGATTTTTATGAATTTATAGGTAGATCTTAACTCTTCATGACATTTTTTATGACTTCATAGAGTTTACCTATGACTTCAAAAACCTTGATAAATTTTAGTAGATCTAAAATTTGATAAAGGAATGAAATGAAAATGTAAGAACCTAGATCTTAATTTCACGTATGGATCTTTATTTCGGGTTATTTTTAGGAAAAAGGAAGAAATGGGAATTTTCTAAGTACATGATGTAAATTTATGAGTGCACACCATGTACCCAGGTGCAGCGTGTAGCCGCATACTGGCCGTGTAACGACCAAGTATATGGCCTTGTAGTGACATGGTATACCACTTAAGGTGGGGGCCCATTAAGTCAACTAAACAATTTGTACCTTTAATGAATATGCTGTATAGTTTTATTTTTATTTGATAAATCAATGTGGGGTCATGTATCATCCTCAAAAACGTCTTCTTCTCTCCTTGGTTTGTACAGAAGAGCAACGGAAGGGCTGACGAACTCTAAACCCCTCCCGATTCTCCGTCTGACCTCTAATTGAGACACTTCCAGGTGTGTTGGAATCCCACTAGTGTGTTCTTAATTCCCCTATATACTTTCTTCCTAATTCATCCTCTCTTGTGAGTTATTCAAGGCTGATTTTTTTTTCACTTTTTTGTAAATCTATGGAATTCTATGCCGATTCAAGGTCCAACATTCAAGAGTATTGATCATACAAAATCAAGGTAGGTGGTTTGTGCCTTTTGTTGTTCGTATTTGGATTATATATGATGAAAGTGCCGAATACCCATGTTGGGCGTATTGTTAGATTGGTAATTTTACCCTATTTAATAACTTCTATGGTTTGTTTGATTAAGAAAGGGTTATTTCTTATGCGCAAGGTTAGATAACTTGTTTTGGGATACCCCATTCTTGCAATCCCATGATTGATTATTTATGACTGTTGGGTCTAGGATTCCTGTAGAATTTCTACGCTTCTATGACATATTTTTTCAGTTTAGAGTTTACAATTATATGAAATGTCTCTGTTATGCATTGTAATTGTTGATTAAAGGGGATTGGACTGTGAGAGCTTCAAAAAGGGTTTAGACCATGAGAGTTTCCAAGGTAGTCCTTTACAATTAATTGGTTTAGACTGTGAGACCTGACCTAGTAATTATTATTATTTGATTAAATGAATGTTGGACCCTTGGGAATTGGCTGTGAGAGCTTCCAGGTGGTCATTGTAGTTTATTGATGCTATGTAGACTAAGGGGGTATTGACTACGAGAGCTGCCCAGGTGGTAATTTGTAAATGATTAGTGCTATGTGGGTCCAAAGGGGTTAGACTATGAGAGATTTCCCAAAGGGTCATTATTTATTAAATTAATGATATTTTAGGCCATAGGGGTTATGCTGTGAGAACTTTCTCCGAGGGTTTATTATGAATGATTGAATGATTTTGAAAAGTCTGCCAAGCCAAAGCACAAGCTTGAACTCGGTCTTTCTTGATTGTTTAGGTTGTCTTGTAAGACATCTATTTTGTTACTATTACATAGGGGGATATATATCTTAGGATAAATCCAGAGATTACATGATTCATTGGAATGAATAATAAATGTTAAATGAATGTAATTGAAAACTATATGATTGTTTAATTTTGACTACTTCCTAGTTTATTGCTTCATTTCTGCTTATTACCTACTATATACATTCATTGACAATTAGGCACAATTATTTTCGTGGTTGCCTACCGGGATTCATCTCATAACCTATTTATGTCACTTTTTTAGACCTAAAAAGATTATATGGTTGCATGTATAGATAAGGGAAAGCACCCTTATTCATCAGGTACTCGATTGTTGTTGGAGCTGGAGAGCATAGTACCAAGCTGGGGATTGGGATGCTATTGGAGTTTACTTTATTTTCTATAATTTGGATTCTATATTGTATTTACTACATTAAAACTTGTTTGGATGGTTTCCTTGAAACATCTTAGTTGCATCATTTATTTATATTCTCCATTTGATTTATTACTATCAATCTTCAGCTATTTCCTTCTATTGTATGGTATTACTGATTTCGATATTGTTTACTAATTGTATTTCACTATGTATAATCTGACAATGAGGGAATAGTTTCCCCATTACCACTCCTTTTCCCTCACTACTTGTCATAATCCTTTGGCATTTGGGTAAATGCGCTTGAGGTTATGTGACATACTGGGTTCAGGGCATTATTTTGTGGCACCCGGATCCGGGATGTTACAAAGTGGTATCAGAGTAAGTTTTCTTTTCTTATTTGCCTTACTATTTGGATCCAATGGATAGGGATAAAAATAAACTTGTAGTTGGTAATAAGATATGCCCAGTAGTAGCTAACCCACATATAGGGAAAATCCAGGTTACCTTGAATATTGCAATTTTCTGGTTTTTCAACTTTTACAGTTGATTTGATTTTACTGTTGGGTGATTCACATGTTTTGTGCATTTATGATTTATATAATTTTGGTTCTATTTTTATTGCAACCCAATTATATGAGGGTATTCCATCTCATGGATCATATAGGAACTTTCTACAGATCACATGACATGCATTCATGTCATGCCATTTATGATGCATTACTGATTTCATGCTATTGTTATAGATGTCATGATATAATACCTTCGATTTTTGATAGGGTATTGGTATATGTAATGTTTCATTTGGATAGACTCCAAGATCTGGTACTTGAGGTGTTATGGGCCCTCTTGGATCAGAATTTGGTGGATCATGTTTGAACTTTAATAGAATTATATTATGATATGAAATGAATAAGGATGAAAAAAATTGATTCTCGGGGATTATGGGATTTCACAGATTATAAATTGGCATTCCCTGTTCAAATTTTAAGTTTTTAAGGGTTTCAGAGAAGTTTTAGAGGCTTATTGATTGAAACCTAGACAACACAAAGTGTGATGTTATGAACACATGCCATGTGTTCTTCTGTTCTGGAAGAAAAATCTTTTCTTAAGTACATGTCGTGCAAAGTATGTACACACTGTGTAGTGGTTGACCGTGTGACTGACTGTGTGGGTAGAGACATGGGTTGATAAAATCTTTCTAGAACATTCCATGTACTGGGAGTAAACTCCATGCTGTAAGAGACCATGTATCCAGACGTGTGACTTACAACATGAGTGGATGAAATTCAGGTGGTACACACTATATCAAGATAGTATATGCCATGTGGTAATTGACTGTGTATCCGACTGTGTGAAAAATGAAATGGGTGGATGAAACATAGGTAGTACACACTGTGTGTAGGGTGAAAACATCATGTAGTGTTACACTAGGAGAGAACCGTGTAGTTATAACCACACAGAAGAACCTGGGAAGGGGGAAAAATTTGAGTACATGCCGTGTCCCATGATGAACACACCCTGTGTATGGTATTTTACACGACCAGGTTGGAAAAGGTACATGCCCATGTTAAGGCTTAAGGGAACACACCGTGTAGTGGTTCAACATGCCATGTTACCCTATTTTGTAAAATTTGAATGTTTTCCTTTTCCTATTTTGTTCTTGCAACTATATGTTTCTATCCTTGATAATATTGTACTAAGGTGTGAACTTGACCATGCAGAGTAATGCCACCGATATGTCCTCCAGTTGTATGCCAGATAGAGGGTGATGAGCATACACTAGAAATAGTAGTTCAGATACTACCATCAGATCATCCCATCATGCCCATCTTGGAACCAACTGTTATACCAGATGCAGGTGCTGATGCATAGTTCCGTGAAGTATTTTTGAGGATGATGCCGACTTTTAAGGGAGCAACACATCCTGCCCAGACTATGGAGGACTTGATGAGGGTGTTCCAACAGAAGCAACATCCCACTTATTTAGGGTATAGGGGACTACAGGCTAAAAATTCATGGTTGTAGGCCATACTTTCTATCTTCGAGCATTAAGAGATGCCTATGGGGAGGAGGGTGAATCTCACGATGTACAAGCTACGTGATTCCTCCAAGAGATGGTGAGATGTTATCTCACGGGTGGTACATCAACAGGATATGTCTTGGGAAGAGTTTCAAATAACCTTTTTTGATTTCTTCTACCCCAATATGCTGAGGGCCGACCGAGCCTATGAGTTCTTGCATTTAGAGGAGGGCTCTCTTTCAGTGATGGATTTCTCTCCTCGTTTTACAGAGATTCAACAATTCAAACTTGTTTTGGGAGGTCAAGAGTTATCACTGGCTTGGTAGTTTGTGGATCGTATTAGGTATGAAATTTGATTATAGGTGAATGGCTTCATGATAACTTTGGTGACTTCTATGGTAAATCAAGCACTGATTACCGAGCATAATATGAGGGAGTTAGGAGCTATGACCCGGGGTAGTTCAACATCCCGGGATGGTAGTCCTTTGAGTGATAGCAGTAAGAACTTTAGGGAGACTTCATGAGATGTTTCTTCATGTATCCAGATGGTATACTACCAGGGTGGGAAGAGTGGGCATACGAGACCACATTTCATAAAGGACCTAGTTGAGTGCTGATCTTGCAGAAAGATGTGCCATAATTAGCGTTTTTTCTTATTTTTATCACCATCATGGAGTAATAGGGGATATGTTATGACTCCACATTTAGGAGAAGGACCATAAGTTTCTCATCATTTAGGGAACTAGAGTTCGTCAAGACATTGAGTTTGAGGAGGTGGTCATGGCTGTGGTAGCCAGATGACAAGTTTTCAGCAACATCAAAGTGGATCAGGTCATGATAGTAAGGTAAGGTTTCTGGGCTGTGGTACATATCAGACTTTTGCAGTGTAGGATACCCACCAAAAGTAGGATCCTGGACCCTCTACAATTAGAGGTATGAATCTATTTTCATCAGTTTTATCTTCTTCTATTTTTGATACTGGGTCATCCCATAGTTTTATATCTATTATCATTGTGGAGAACCTTGGGATCTGTATCATTACTTCTGATGATGTTATGACATGAGACACTATATTGGGTATTAGGATATCTAGCACACGTCAGATGAATGAGTGACCTATTTAGGTTGGTGGGTGTCACTTCTTATGGGTCCTCTTTGTCTTAGATATGTAGAGTTTCGATATTATTCTCAGAATGGATTGGTTGGTCTCTTTCTAGGCCTTTGTTGACTGATATCGCTGCATAGTGAGTTTCAAGTCATCTGAGGGTGGTTCTTTTGTACATAATGGTGAATGGGATGTCCAGAAAAGTAGATATATAACCAGACATCATGGGTTGGGGGAATTACATCCCATATTTCTAGTTTATATCTAGATAACCGGGGGACTTCATAAATGGACTTTCCTCTAGTTTTGGATCATTTCAGGGATGCCTTCCTATAATACTTTCTAGGTTTACCATGAGAGTGAGAGGTGTATTTATCTATTTATCTTGTTTGAGGAGCCGCACTAGTGTCCATTACTCTGTATAGGATGGATACACCAGAGTTACAGGAGATCAATAAGTCGTTGGAGGAGTTTCCAACAAAGGGTTTCATCCAACCTAGTACTTATCCTTGGGGTTCATCTATCCATTTTGCAAGAAGGTAGATGTTACCTTCATATATTGTGTGAATTATCAGAAGCTAAACCAGTTGATGGTCAAGAACAAATATCCCTTGTTGAGTATTAATGATCCCTACGATAATCTTTGAGGATCCTGAGTTTTCTCAAAGATTTAATTGAGATAAAGTTATCATCAGTTGTGTATTATACCATCATATATACCCCTTAGAGCCTTTTAGATAAGGTATGGTCTATACGAGTATTTGGTTATGCCATTCAGTCTCACAAATACTTCATAAAGTTTCATGAAACTGATGAACCCAGTGTTCCATCCTTACTTGTATTCTTTTATGTTAGTCGTCATGGACGATATCTAGGTGTAATCTCACACTCAACATAACTATGCCACTGATCTTGAGATTGTGCTGAGTACACTAAGATTAAATTATTTATATTCTGAGCTATCAAAATACCACTTTTGGATGGATCCGATTTACTTCTTGGGTCATGTCATCTCAGAGACATGAGTATCAGTAGAGCCAGAGGAAGTGAGAGGAGTAGTTTTCTAGGAGAATTCAAAGAATGTATTTGAGGTATAGAGTTTTTTGGGGATGAATGGTTATTACATAAGTTTTATACATGAATTTTCATGATTAGAAGTTCTATTGACATGCCAGACTAAGAAGGGTGTGAAGTACTTGTCGATCGATTCCTATAATTCTGCCTTTCAAGAGTTGAAAGGGAGATTGACTTTAGCACCGATCCTGATTTTGTTGGAGCTGGGAAAGAGTTAAACTGTTTTCTATGATGCATCAGGTGTCAAGATATGAGAAGTTCTTATGTAGGGTGAAAGAGTCTCTGTGTATGGGTCTTGACAGTTGAGAACACATGAGAGGATCTCCCTGATTCATAATCTCGAGTTAGTCGTAGTTGTGTATGCTTTACGCTGTTGGAGACATTATATATTGGGAGAGAATTTTGTGGTGTATGATAATAAAAAATTCTTTAATTATATCTTTTCTCAGAGAGATCTAAATTTGAGAAAAGGAAGGTGGGTTGAGTACCTTTAGTATTCTGTTTTTGAGATTTCCTACACAGTAGAGAAAGGAAACACAGTGGTTGATGCGTTGAGAAAGAGGACTCATATATAGGCAGTTCAGGAGGCCAACAAGGAGTGGTATGTCATGGCTCTGTTCTTTGAGATACATTTGGAGGTTCATGATTTATAAGGGTAGACATTTATTTCTTCTATAGCTGTTACCTCTACTATACAGGATCAAGTATGAATAAGGCAACTATAATATTCCAAAGGCCTAACCCTATGAGTGAGTGTGTCCCGTGAGGACCATACTCCTATGTGGACCGTAGTTTAAGATGAGGTTTTCTATTTTCATGGAAGTTTAAGGATTTTAGTAGAAAAACATGAAAATTTCATGTGAGGTTTTCATGCCTCAACATGGGCAATTGAACCTGGTATCCTCAAGGTAATAATGTAGTTTGGGTTGTTATAAACGGGCTCACAAAGGTTTCACACTTCCTACCAATTAAGGAAACCTTCAGTGTTGATGATATTGGAAGGTTGTATATTCGAGATATTGTCCATTTTAATGGGGTTCCAAAATCTATCATTTCAGATAGGGATTCCTGGTTTACTTCTCTTGTCTGGAAGAGACTGTAGAGGGATTTGGGTACACTGGTACTTTTGAGTATAGATTACCATACCCAAATAGATGTCCCGTCCGAGGGCACGATGCAGGTTTTGGAGGAAATGATTTGAGCATGCATCTTGTATTTCAGGGGATATTGGGAGAGAGACATTCCCCTATTAGAGTTTTCCTACAATATCAGTTTTTAAGAAGTGATTTAGATGACACTTTATAAGGCTTTATATGGTAGTCCATACCTATCACCCCTATGTTGGATGGAAGCATGAGATAAAGATATGCTGGGACCATTTCTTGTCTAGGAGACCACTGAGTAGGTAGAGTTGATTTGTAAGATATTGGATACAACACAGTCTCAGTAGAAATCTTATACTGATCGATAGAGACGACCTATGTATTTTGTGGTCCGAGATATGGTTTTCCTACATATCACACCGTGGTTGGTACATAGGAGGATTGGGAGGTGGGAGAAGCTTTCACCGAGATAAATCATGCCATTTTAGGTTTTGGCGAGAGTCTGGTTTCCTATCAGTTGTCGATACCTTAGAGGTACCGGGCTATGCAAGACGTCTTTCATGTTTCCCAGCTACAACGTTACATTTCAGAGTCGTCTCACATTTTTCGACCTGAGGAGGATGAGTTGGAGGTGGATGAATCCATTGAGGAGCACCCTATTCGGATTGTGGATCACAACAAGAAGGTTCTCTATGGTTTTACATTTCCTGTAGTATGGGTTCTATCGCATCATGAGTGAGTACAAGACATGACTTAGGAGAGGGAGGCCAATGTATGATCATAGTGGATAGAGTTGTTTGCAGATTCTTCTTCACCACCCTTGGAAGGGAAATTTAGGGACGAATTGATTTAAGGGGGAAGTTTGTAAAAATATATGAAAATATATAATAGATTTTTAGTATTTAAAATAGGATTATTCCAGTTTAAATGATAAAAATTTATATCTGATGTAACTTGTACCATTGATTCAAAACCCAAGGGGGTTTATATAAGTAAAATAATAATTGGTTTTTGTTAAAAGAATTCTTCCAAACATGATTCATACCCATATAAAACGTGTCTTCATATTCCTATACAGACTTTTAATTGGTATTAGAGTATATTTTCCTTCTGATATGATCTATTTTTGACTATCATAACTTGTGTTATAGAAAAGGATATCTCTGATCAAATCTGAATTTTTTCCCCAATTTTCTATACAAGAATACAAGATGTAAAGTTTAGAAGTGTATGAAGAGGTTCCTCTAATTATTAAGAGGTTGAAATAATCTAGAGAGGTATCCAAATTATATTTATATTAAAAGGTAACCCACTATCCTGTTAAATTATTTAGTACTAAATATTTTTTTCTTGAAATTTAGGAAAAAAATAAAAAACTATAAAAAATTGGATGTGTGAAAATTTTAAAACACACACCACATAATCAAGTGGTGAGGTCATCATTTAAAAAAAATTCACCTGATTGAAGCCTGAAAATTTGGGGTACCATCCCAAAAATTGAGAGGTTCAATATCAAAAATCTAGACAAATTACACCTACAGTTTCAAGAAACAAATTAATTGGAAGATGTTGTTACTGTTGGAGATTCAAGAACATGGATATTTATTTATGGAATAATATGAACATGTGTGGAGATTATAGAATCCTTGAATAAAGAGAGATTATAGTTGAAACAAAGAGGAAACCTATTGGAATGAAAAAATTCATAAAAAAAGAATTTTTTTATGAGAAAAAAATTTGAATGATTGGAGAACTTCTAAGATGTTTGAAACATATATGACCACTTCTATGGAGAGTGTTGGTATGTACTAACCCTTTTTTGTAATAGATCCAGTTTATTATGTTTTAAAAGTTTATTTATAGTATACATAATACCCTAGGTCATCTCTCAAAGAGAATTGGAGGTTTAAAGAGTGTATATTTAACAAAAAGGACCAAAAGAGGGGGGGCATGGAGGATCGTTTTGAAAACAATTTTAAAAATAAAATGAGTTAATTAAATAGTTCAATATTTTAAAAAAGGTGGGGTATTTAGAATAATTATAGAATGATGTCATTTTAAGTTCACTATTATTTTTAGTCAGTTCATTGTTCTGAAATATAAACATGGTTTATTTTAATCCTTTGGTTGAGGGTTTTCAAGATCTTGATTCCCCATTTTACTATTATAATGATGCCAAAAGAACAAACTCTTGAACCAATTTATTTTTTCCAGGTTTGGACCTTTGGAATAGAATGAGTGATGCCAAATCATACTGAAATCTCATGTATGTGAACATGATAAGGGATGTCTATGTTGTCCAATCACAACAGCCCAAGATTTCCAATTTAAATCTCAACCTAATCAGTATTGGAATATATTTTTTCCACTTAATTATACAAAAAAAGCAATAAAAGGATAATAATTTTAATATTAATATTAAATGAAATGTTACACACAGAAATTAAACTAAATAAATTGATGAAAATGTTCCATAACTCCCTCTCTAAGTGTGTGTAACTTACTCAAAATGACCATCCAACGTTTAGCAAACCATCGAGAGGAGGAAGAGGACTGGGTGGAAATTTACCTTAATACTTGATATTAATACAAGGATAGGTGACTCTAGAACAACTATTATGAAGAGAGTACTATTTTGTGTCTCTAAATTATAAAAAAATTCCCTCTAACTAAACTTAAAAATGGGGTTCTGATGGTTAGAATTTATAGAGAAAGGGAAGGGTTGTTTGGAGAACCCTGTTTTTGAAATACCACATGGATCATGGTTTTGGCTGAAAATATTGTCTTATCTAACTTTTGAAAAAACTAATTTTTTTCCTCACCTATACTACATCAATAAAGTTTTTTCTTCATTTAGAGGTCTACATCCTAAGATATGGAAGAATTGAAAAAGTGACCTTGAGACTATGAACAATGAAGATTCCCATTAATGATGGAATATTTTGGTCTTCAAAGGGATGAATTAGACTACCTAGTGTTCTCTATAAATGCATAACACACTTTTTTTTCATTTATTCACCAATTTTCATCCCAATATAATGCACATATTAGCCACAATATGCATTTTATTCTATATATGTGATTAGTATCTTATGTTTTTTGACCCATTTTGTTTAAATTTAACTATAGGATCTCTAAATCACCACCTACAAAAATGTAATCATAAAAACATGTAAATTTTACCTTTTTAAAAGTGTTAAAAATTAACCAATTTAACCAAATTTAAAGTGAAATTTGTTATTATAATTATAATTTATAATAAATAATAAACTTAAAATAGTGGTATATAGGTGGATATGGAATAATGAATCATGGTGTGATCACACCCCCATACCTAATCATTTTCAATCCTAGGATTGTTTAAAATTCCAAAAATAATGCATGGAGATATTCTGAACTTAATTAAGATTTTACATTCAAATAAAATATAATTCATGATAGAAATGTGATTAAAGAAAAAACCATACCACGGCGTTATTCCCAGGGATCATGTAAAAAGTTGTCTCATAAATTGTATCTGAATGAAATTAAAGGAGTTGTTTGATACATTTTTTAGAAAGGAATTAAAAATTAAACCATGTCAAAAACTCTTCATATGTGTTTGTGACAAAAGATTTATTTTGTTCCATCAACTTTGTATCTTGTAAATATAGGTTATTTTTAAAAATTTCACCTTACTTGATTCTTTCCAATGAACCTTTCCTACACCATTTGTAATCAAATATTAATAAACACTAACTTAATAATTCCAAAAAAGTCATACCTTAGGCTCTTGAGCAAGATATACCTATATTATATACAATTAATCACCTTGATATTTATTTATTTGTGTTTTTTGTTATATTTTTTTTTGTTTTTTAAGGGTTTAAAATAGTCGTCGAGTAGGTACACATGCATAGATCAATACATTATAGTAATGAAACAGTTCAAATAAGGAATGAATGAATGGAAAAAATAATTTTGGAATTATGATAAACATTATCCTAAATTATATCCACCATATTATAAGTACAAAATAATCACACTTAATTGATGGTAGCAATGATGTTTAGAGATATTAATACATGTAGTTTTACCAAAAAATACTCACACATATTGTATCAATAATCTCAAAGGTTTCATAGCAACAAAAATAATAATATCATCGATAAATAACCGATTTCAAAAAAATAACACCTCAATGTTAAATTATTTCTAAAAATAACATTCCATAACCGAAATAAATTTTTATTCAAAGTCAAAACAACATGAAACTGATAATTTTGACAAGGATTTTCAATAATAATCACAATTATGTAGGATTTAAAAATTATTATTCTAGTTCAAAAGTGAAGGGGGGGGGGTAAAAATATCATGAAATAATAAAAAAAATATAGAAAAAAATAAATATAAAAACAATTCTTAACTAACTCTAGAAAGTGGGGATAGACTAAAATACCACAAAATAAGAAACAAAGAAAAAAAGTATAAAGTTGGTGAAAATACTAACTAACCTAGGAATATACCCACCCACAAAACTAGAGTACACAATATCCTCACTAAAATAAAAGATAATGTGGGAATGATGGATAAAACCTAGTGGGTTTCACTAGTATTTTTCTTCTTTAATGTGGTGTTCCTCTACTAGTGACTCTACAATGGTTTTTTGAAAGTGATTCAACCACTTCCCATAAGTAGTGAAAGTATATTGTTTTCTTCATTTTGAACCTTCAGCACAAAATTGATAGAAATTAGTTACAATGTTTGGAATAAACCATCAGTAATGAATCTTAATTGGGTGAAAATTCAGCCTTGCATTGAAAATAGGACCTTATTCCCCATGTAGAATTGATAATGAAGGATGAGGTGGTCATGGGAATCCTTGGTTCTCTTCTTATATATTTGATAGTTCTCATATGAGTCTCTTAACATTTACTTTATCTCATGAAACAAAAAAATCATTTGAGAACTTGCTCAAAAAATATTATAATTTCATTATTTAATGGAATATTAGGCTTACTTCTCTACCCCAATAAGGATATGACATATCCTTCCAAAAACAAGTTGATATGGTGATATACCAATGAGAGTTTTGAAGTTAGTATGGTAAGCCCAAAATTTATCATCTATTATAAGACTCTAATGTTTTTTTGTGTTAAACCATTTTTAAATAATTTTTTTGACATATATATTTGAAACTTCTTCTTGACTAATGGTTTGGGGGTAATATATAGTAGAAAATTGATGTATCGGGTTGAAGAAATGAGAACCCTGATCACTGATGGTGAACCAAGTCAATCCAAACCAATAGAAGAATTGGATTCTAAAAAATTCCACAACATTCTGGGAATCATAAATAGTTGTGTCTCATGAATCTACCCATTTTTCCACATAATCTAGTTTTAGAATAATATACAAGTTACCAAACAAATTATGAAATATCACTTTAAATTTAATTCCCCCAAAACAATTTATGAAATAGAAAGGGTTGTTATGGTTTTTAATTTCTTTTAGAGACATTTACTATCATTTTAAAGTGAGGAAAAAATATAGAAAAACCATATGAATCCTAAAATATTGTTGTAAAAAATAAACTAGAATTGTAGACCTTTAAAAAAGTATATTGGTAACCAAAGTGTCCCCCACATGCAGGAGTGTTGCATAACCTAAGGATGGACTAAAACTATATCAAGAACACAAAACCCATGGACTTGATCACTATAGGTGTGCCAAAGGTAGGGGTTAGCCCAAATATACCAATAAGACTCATGTTTTAGATGATTATCTTGGGTTTTATTCAAATAATTAGGAATTAAATATGCTACTAAATAATTGACAATGTGTGCATACCCAAAAAATTTTATCTTTCAAATGATATAATTTTTCATTAAGAATCATTTAATTTATAGGAATATGGGGGGATGATTCAAAGTCTGGGAATGGAATTATCCTACTAATAGGGCCATCCAATACATTCTAAGCTCTTTTTTATCCCTAATTTATTGTTTAAGTTCCTAAATGACGAGCATCCACCATAAGATTCAGGACATATCTTCGGGATTATTAAGGAAAAACTAATGGGAATCATGATTAGAAAACAAAACAACTTTTTACCCAAGAATACATGAATGGAACTTATATAATGAAAACACAGTAGAAAGGAAGTAGTTTTTTAGTTATCATATTGTTTTTTGGGGTAGGGTTAAGGGAATGTGAGGCATACACATTTACATGAGGATACCTCTCAACAATTTGTGATAAAACTTCTCCAATTGTAAAGTTAGAGGTATAACACATAAGTTCAAAGGGGAGATCCCACCTTGGTTGTTAAATGATGGGAGGTGATGTGAGACTCCTCTTTAGTGAATTAAATGAGTCCTCACAATTATTTTTTCAAAACAAAAAATCATAGTTTTTTTGTAACAATCAATCAAGGGAATTGAAATCTTACTAAAATTTCAAATGAATCATCTATAAAAACCAGTATAACCTAAGAAATATCATTCCTAGAGAACAAATTTTTGAAATGGAATGGATGAAATTATTTCAATTTATGTTTTATCAACTTGAAATCCATTACTAACAACAATATGACCAAGAAATATCCCCCACTCTACTATCAAATATATTTTTTCATAATTTAATTCACAGTCTTTTTTAATACAAATATGGAGTATATAGCCCAGGTTTTTATAAAAAATCAAAGAGCTATAAATTTTTAAATAATCCATAAGAACTGCTACAAAATTCTCAACATTCTCAGAAAACATACTCAACATACAACAAAAAAATGTACCAGGGGAATTATAGAGACAAAATGGCATACTCCTGTATGAAAATGTGCCAACTATATTAGTAAATGTTGTATTTTCTTGACACTTAGGGTATATTTGTATTTGAAAGCTGTGACAAACCAGATATTAATTAGTAATTTTTTTATAATTAAAATAAACAATCTTTGAATATTAATTAAATATTAAATATTATATAAATATATTTACTAAAAATATTGGTATATAAAATAAGTATATAAATTATTCCTTTATGAGAAATTTTAGATTTTAAATATTATGTTAAATATATTATCAATTTTAAAAAATAAGATTTAAATTAATTATAAATAAATTTTGTTTAGTTTAAAATAATAATTTTAAAAAAATATATATACTACAATATATGAAATTTTTATAAATAATTATTTTTAATTACAATAAATACCTGTTTTAATAATGAAATTATTTTGAAACTAAAAATGATTTATTAACATATAATTTTATAAAAAATATATTATGTTGTTAAAATAATATTTTTTATAAGTTGTTTTAATGTAAATAAAAATCATAGGGATAATAATTTTACTTTTTAAATTATAAAAGAAATAATGATATAATACTTGAATTTATTAAAATAAGTGATTTTAGTATTTATTTATATATAAAGTAAATTATTAAAGTTATTTAATGGTAATAAAAATAAGACATATTTTTATTATTTTCAATGTAATATATTTTATTATGAATAAATTATGATCTAAATTATGAATACATAAATAAATTAATATTTCGAATTATAAAATTATGGTAATATATTTTAAATTTTTATAAATTTGTTTTAATTATAAAATTATAATAAATATAAATATGATAGTTATATTATTATAGTTTTCATATAAAATAAAATTAAAAATGGTTTTAAAAAATGAAAAATCCAAAAAAGAAGAAAAAAAGAACAGAGTTAGCAATGGGGGAGATCATTGAATTGATTTGGGGTAAAGGGTTTGAACAAGGGTCTACCTCCAGAGGCCACATAGTGGTTTAAGGTTAGACAAGGGTCGAGCGATTTGAAGTCCGACCGTCGAGCACCAAAGAGATCTGAGGGTGGAGCTCATTGGAAATTTGTCACCGGGAAGGGATTAAACACCGGTGAGGGACTTAGAGCAATGTTTGATTGTGGGTGAGGCTTTAAAAGATTGAGCTTTGGAGGGTTTGAACCTAGATACGAGAGTTTGATTTCCAGTAAAGATCGACCGTGAAGGGGGTTTTGATCGAAGAAGGAAAATTGTTCCCAGCCTTCATATTTGAGGTAAGTTTTTATTTTCTTCTTAGGCATCAAAATTTTCAAGATTATTTTCAATTGGAATTGTTTTTTTCTCTATTTCTTGAATTTATTATACCACGATTGCTACATAAAATCCCTTGGTCACCGATCTGTGGTTTGATTTTAATAATTTACTTCCATTTTTTTATCTGTATTCATTATTTGATTGTTTTATATTTTTTATGTCAGCATTATTGTGATGGATTTTTTTGGATGATTATTTTATAGTTATTGTATGATTATTTATTCCATCTGTTGTCTGTATCTATACACCTATATTTCTCCATAATCTTGTGTCTATCTCTATTTTCAAATCTTTGAGAGTCACCTATAGTCCACAGATAATCCAATTATATATATATATTCCACTGTATTAATATTAGTGTTTATGGGTATAAGAGACTTATACCAACATGAAAATAAAAATTGATAAAACAAATATCAGTCCGGTGACAGTGTTAGTGTGTGTGCAATGCAGTAGCATAAGAAGGTTTTCAACACTTGTATTTTAATCACGTAATGGATTGTTTTTTTAATTTTAAATCTTTAATTTTATAATTTATTATTTTTATTGGGAATTTTGATTTCTATGGAAATCACCTTATTTTAGATTTCAAGTCTATATAAATTTCTCAAAGTATATATATATGTGGTTGTTATTTCCAAACTCAAATGATATTTATTTCATTATATTCTAATTATTTAGGCACTAACGAATTTATATTTATATAAGTTTTTATTATATATGACTTTATGTATATTTTCAATTTTCATGTTACATATACCTATATATGTTGTACTAAATTTTCAAGTCTATCTTTTTATAAGACTTCTGATTTGAGGTTTATATATATGTTTGTCCCTCATCACATGATTTGAAATGTACATGTAATTCATTTCAAATCACAATTTTACCCAATTTGACATTTTAAAACTAAGAAAGAAGTAAGTTTTTTATATTAAAATGTCACTTTTATATTTTTTATTTGTGTTTCATAATTTTTTTAAAACATTTCTGTTATGGATATACAATATTATACTTATATTTTTTGATAAAAGTAAAAACATTATACATATATTGTTAATATAATGATTTTATTAGAATGGTATTTTTTTTTGAAGGCCTCAAACCCTCAGAAAATTATTTTATGTTTTTAAATGTTATGTGATAATGAGAGTATTCTCAATGTTTTAAAGAGTTGTATACTCTGATGTGTATTAAGACACACACACACACACACACACACACACACACTTATACAAGATTTAAATGGCCACTACATGATTTGAAATATTTCATATGCATGAAAATTCACCTTAAAATGGGTGATGATCTAGCTCAATTCGATATTTTAAAAAACTTACACAAGGATGAAATTTTTTATTTAAAAATGTTACTTTTTTTAATTTTATGTGTAATATAAAATTGTTTATGCATATGAATATTTACCTATTATTTTTTGTGAATAAAAAATTACTATTTTTATTATTATATGTGAAGAGATTATAAATTCATATCATTATTTCAAGTAAAAAAATCAATTAAATAGATGAGTTCTAGTATTTTCATTCAAGGTTGAGTTTTAGATTATAAAAGTTATAACTTTATATAATATTTATTTAACGGTTTGAAAAATAAAAGTATTAATACATGGATATTCAATATTATTAACAATCCCTTCAAAAGATAAATGACATGTGCTTTGGTTGTATGAAATATCACAAGTGATGTCTTACGGAAGTTAATATTTCAATATTTATATATAAATTTAAGTGTGTATGCGTATTTGATGCACTTCCATGTTTTTAAATAAAAAACATTAGTGAGAAACATATATACATTTTTAAGGAAAGATAGAAATGTTTTTATAAATATTAGAACTTGGATATTATAAACATGATAGGGAATGGAGAGTTAATATATCCCTCAGGATAGTGGGTAGGCTCAGAAATCCTTCAATGTTTCAAGTGGCCACATGGTCTTGTGTTTATAATCTTGCTTAATGTTTTCCAAAAATCATTAGATTAGTTTTAAATCATATTCAAATTATGATTATTTTTAAAGTAATATAATATTTTATAAAGGTATTTTACAAAGGTAATTTTGGATAACCATTTAGAAAAATTCTTATTGGAAAAAATAAATGTTCATCCGTCGTTTTAAATTATTTCCCTTGGTTTAGTCAAATTTTCTGAAGTTGTCCACTTTTCTTATAGGGTTAATGCACTCTAAGAGTTACTTTATTTTTATTTAACTTTTGTAAATAATTTATAATTTTTAATGTAATTGTTTATTCTCCAAAACCTGGACTGAAAAAGGGGTCCGGTACGAAAAAAATGATCTGTATATTTTCTAATGTCTTATAAGAAAACACAAAGCATTTTTATATCCACCAAATACGGAAGATCAGTTTAGGGCCTTCACACTTGGTATCAGAGAGATGATCCAGAGAACATTGTATATTATTTTTTGTCTAAGAGTCCGAGTATAGAAGTTTCGCAGTCCTTGTTTTCCTTAATTTTGAAGATATAAATTCAGAATTTTTATAGGTCTAATGAATGAATTGTGAGGGCACAATTATTTTAAGGGTGAAGAATGTAACAACCTGGATATTAATAAGCATCTGTTTTATAAGTAAAATTAACAATATTTGATTATAAACTAAATATTTAAAATTATATAAGTACATTTACTACACATAATTTTATATAAAAATATGTACTTATTATTTCTTTATGAAAAATTTGAGTTTTAAAATATTATGTTAAATAAATTTTTAATTTCAGGAAATAAGATTTTAATTAATTATAAATAGATGTTTCTTTCTAAAAGAAAAATTTTAATCTAGATATATTTATTAAAATATTTTAAATTTTTATAAATAATTATTTTGAGTTACAATAGAGACGTGTTTTAATAAAAAAAAATTTGAAACAAAAAATGATTGATTGACAAATAATTTGTTTTGAAAATATTTTTTTTGATAAAATAACATATTTTATAAGTTTTTTTAATATATATATATATATATATATATTTATATATATATTTGGTTCTTGGGGGTACAATTACATTTATACAGACACACACACACACCACACACACAGGCCGAAAAGGCTTTCCATAGACCCCCTAAGGGGATAACTCACTTATCAAGCTATAATTATTTAGTCAATGGCCTATATGCTCTATGGTCATGAAGAACATTACATGAACCATAAGCCTAGTGGGCATGAAATCCTATTACATGGCCCTAAAGGCCCAAATTTTGACCTAAAATCCCTATAGCGAAAAGTTATTCTACAGTACCTGGGATGCTATAGTACCTGCTACAGTTTTTCCGGCAGCTACAGTTCATGTAGTTGTGCCTAACACCACTACAGTGACACCAATGACACAGTTAAACCACCACTACAATCTGATATAGTACCATTGTAGTACTGCTATAGTGCCTACGCGCCATGGGTTTTGAACCACTGACCTAGATGTAGTATTGCATGATGCTTAATATAAATTAACATTATTGTAATTATATGTTAACATTTTATGTTAAGAAAGAGACAATGATAAATTATTTTAATTAATTAACAAAAGTGATTTTATAATTTTTTATATATAAAGGCAATTATTGAAGTTATTTAATGGTAATTGAAGATAATACATATTTTTATTACTTTTAAAGTAATATATTATATTATAAATATATTATGAACTAAATTATGAATTATTAAATCAATTAATATTTGGAATTAGGAAATTTAGGTAATTTATCTTAACATATTATAAATTTTTTTTTATTCTAAAATTATAATAAATGTAAATATGATAGTTATATTACTATTATTTTGGAAATAAAATAAAATGAAATATGGTTTAAAAAATGACAAAAAAAATAAGAAGAAAGAGAAAAGGGTTAATAAGGAGGAGGACGTCGAATCGATTTGGGGTAAACAATTCAATAGAGGGTCTTCCTTGGGAGACTACATTGTGGTCGAAGCTGAAGGATGGGTTGAGCGACTAGAAGTCTAGACATTAAGCGAAGATGGGAGTCGAGGGTTGATCTTGGTGGAAATCGGTCACCAGATGAGGACCAAACTCTAATGAGGGACATTGAGAATGGTTTGACCGTAGGAGCTGCTTTGGGAGGCCAAGTTATCGAGGGTTTGAACCTAGTAGTTGGAGTTTGTTTTCCATTGAAGTTTGACCATGAAGGGTGCTTCGATCGAGAAAGGAAAGGATTTTTTAGTCTTCATATTAGAGGTAGGATTTTGTTTTCTTCTTAGTTGTCAAATTTTTTGGATCATTTTCAATTCCAACTATATTTTCTTATCAATTTCATTACCTTATTCATCCACGATCGCTATCTGCAATCCCTTAGTCATTGATATATTATTCAATTTTATCAATTTACTATCATCTTTTTATCTGTAGTCACTATTTCATTGTTTATATTGTTTTTGTAAAACTTTTTGTGATGGTTTTTCTTTGGATGATTCTTTTACGGTGAGTTTGTGAATATTTATTCCATTCATTATTTTAATCTATACACCCAACTTGCACTGCAAGATTCTATCTTTCTCTATTCTTAAATATTTTAGAATTACCTATACTCCACAGACAATCCAATTATATATATATATATATATATATATTCCACTATATAATTAGTGAAGGTTATGTCTATAAGATCCTTATACCAACATGAAAATGGAAATTTCTAAACCAATTTTCAATCCAGTGTGAGTGTGAGTGTGTGGGTGAAGAAGCAAGAGAAGAATTACTTCCACATTTGTTTTCAAATCCTGTAAGGTATTTATTTTTTTAAAATTTTTAATCATTAATTTTATAATTTATGCTTTGTAAGGAAAAATTTTATTTCTATGAAAATCAACTTATTTTGAATTTCACATCTATATATATATATCGGTATTGTTTCTAAACCTCAAAGACATTTATTTCACAATCTTTTAATTATTTAAGAACATTCAAATTTATGTTTCTATAAGGGAGTATTATATATAAGTGTATATATATTTTCAAATTTCATGTTACAAATACCAATATATATTTTTCTCAATTTGAAAGTCCAAAGTTTTTTAAGAACTCTAATTTTAGGTCTATATTTGTGTTTTTTCCATCATGAAATGATATGAAATGAACATGAAATCCATTTTAAATCCTTATTTTACCCAATTTGACATTTTAAAATCAAGAAAGAAGGAAATGTTTTCTTTAAAAATGTTAATCGTATAATTTTTATGTGTGTTTTATAATTTTGCTTTCAAAATTATCAGTTATGGATATAATATCTTATGCTTATATTTGTTCATTAAATTAAAAATAATATACATATATTGTTAATATAATTATTTTGTGAGAATGATATTTGTTTTGTGAAGGTCTCAAACCCTTACACAATTATTTTATGTTATTACATTTTATTTGAAAAATAGAGTATTCTCCACATTTCAAGAGTTTCATACTTTATTGTGTGTATATAGAAGTATACATATACATATATATATATATGCACAATTTAATGGTCACATCATGATTTGAGATATTTCATATGCATGAAAATTCACCTCAAAACCATGTGATGATCTATCTCAATTCGTTATTTTTTTAAAATTACATAAGGATGAAAGGTTTTATTTAAATATGTTACTTTTTATATTTGTATGTATCGTATATGATTTTTTATGATTATTAATATTTACTTATTATTTAATATGAATAGAAAATTTCTATTTCTATTATTATACATGAAGAGATTATAAATTAATTTCATTATTTTATACATAAAATCAATTTAAGAAAATGAGTTTTAATATTTTTTTTTCAAGGATGAGTTTTAGAATAAAATGTTATGACTTTATATAAATTTATTTCATGGGTTGACAAATTAAAGTATTAATACTAGGATATTTATTATTATTAATTTTCTTTTCAAAAACTAAATAAAATGAGTTTTGGTTATAGAAAATATCTCAAGTGATTTCTTAAGGAAGTTAATATTTATATATTTATATCTAAATTTAAGTATGTATGTGTATTTATGGAATTGTCATTTTTTTAAAATCAGAAAATCCAGTAAAAAATGTATATATATATATATATATGTGTGTGTGTGTGTGTATGGAAGGAAAGATAAAAATGGTTTTATAAATATTTAAACTTGGATATTGTTAACAAGATAGGGAATCGGGAGTGAACTCCTCCCTCAGGAAAGTGGGTAGGCCCAAACAACATTGAATGTTTCAAGTGGCTACAAGGTTTTGTTTTCATAAGAGTTCTTAATGTTTTCCCAACATCACTAGATTATTTTTAAATCATTTTCAAAGTATGATTATTTTCAAATTAATATATAATTTTATAAATTTATTTTTTTGGGGTAATATTCATTGGCCTTTTAAAAAACTATTTTCTCGGCAAAATAGACACCCACCCTTCATTTTAAATTATTCTCCACATGTTTAGTAGATCTTTTTGAAGGAGGTCACTTATATTACATAGTTAGTGAACCCAATGAGTGTTAATATTTTTATTTAATTTTTATGCATCCTTGTTAATTTGTAATGTAATTGTATATTCTTAAAAGACCAGAAAAAGATCTTAGTTTGTAAAAAAATTTCTTTGTATTTTATGATGTCCTTTTTAAAAAATACACAACATTTTTTTATTCACTGAATATGGAAGAATGTGTTCAATATTTAATGTTGGCATCATAATGATGGTCTAGACAACTTTGGAGATTATATATTTTCTAGGTGGTCGAGTATATAAGTTTGTAAGTCTTAGTTTTTCTTAATTATGATGTTGAACATTCCAAATTTTTTTAAGTCTGATGAAAAAATTATGAGGGTGTAATTTTTTTAAGGGGAAATGAATATAAAAACATAGATATTAAGATGTAATTTATTTATAATTAAAATAAATTTATTTTTTTTATAAATTAAATATTTAAAATTATATAATTACATTTACTATGAAAAATTGTATATAAACATATATACATATTATTCCTCTATTAAAAATTTTAGTTTTCAAATATTAAGGTAAGTAAATTATTAATTTAAAGAAATAAGATTTAAATTAATTATAAATAATTTTTTTGTTTAAAAGAAAAATTTAAAGTAAATAAGTTTCTTAAAAGCAGTTCATTAGAGAAAATAATATTTTTAAACATCGAAGGACTTTACCACAAATATTATCTATCATTATCAATACATTTTATTTATATAAATTGATTATAAAAAATATTTGACAAGTACTTATTACTATTCCTATAACTAAGTTTAATGGTTAGGTTATAATTATCTCCTTTAAATTATATATATATAGATATTTTATAAAAACATTGTGTTGCATGCATTGTATGCAAAGTTGGTGTTGCGTGTAATGTACAAAATGTCATATACCAAGCCAGTGTTATGTGAAATGTACACCAAGTCAGTGTTTCATGTAATGTATTCCAGGTTAGTGTTTTATGAAGTACAAGCCAATTTTGTATTGCATGTAGTGTAAGTAGAGTCAGTATTTTGTGTAGGGCAAGCCATGTTAGTATTGCATGTAGCGCGAGCCATGTTTGTATTGAATGTAGCACAAGAAAAGCCCGTATTTCATGTAAAATTAATGTTTTACTTAGTGTTTTAATATATATATATATAAATAACTATTTTCAGTGTCATGTAAAATGAAAAATATTGAAAAGATAAATTAATTAGAAAAAAATAATTCACAAAATCTCGAGTGTTACACCTATGTAATACGGTGATCAGTTTATTATATAATATAATAAGAGTGGGTTAAGAGAAAAATAACCCACAAACACAGTAATATTGAAAATAATATTTGTTGATTAAAATATTTAGACTAGTATAGTAACTAACTACAAAAATGAGGAGGCTCAGATTGAGATCCAACCCTATAAAAATAACATTACCATAATTTACTACATTATATATATTTCAGATAGGTGTATTATTGGTTAAAAAACCAAAGGATCCATTTAATTTAATGATCATTAGAGATTCAAAATCAGAGTGGGTTTGTAGAATTAAAAAGAAGAATTAGTTTGTGGTAAAATAATTTTAACACATTTGATTCACCCCCTATCAGGTGTGTCTATATGATCCTACTAGGACCACCACTTATATAACAGTGATTACAAGAGAGGGGTATGATATATACATTTCCCTTTCTAGGTTACCTATATCTTCACAAAGTTAGGGAATAGAACTTCCTTAAACTCTCAAAACGAAAATAAAAATGCTGGGAATTGTTTATCCCGATACAACTAGATTTCATATTATCCATAAAATTATAGTTCAATCTGATTTTCTATCTCGCATCGGATACCTTAGATCCAAATAATAGATCCTATATAGGTAAGAATTATACTACTAGAATAAAATTCAAAACAAAAACATGAAAATTTACTTCTTTTCTCAAATTTTTGGGATAATATTCTCATGGACAAGGGAATGCATACAAGAGAAATGATTTCCTTCCTCATTAGAAAGCAGTTGTATGAACAATAATAGAGACTAACTTATTTTAATTCTTCAAAATTATTAGAATTATTCTATGCCACATTTTTTTGTTCTTCACCTTCATTAAAATAATTAATCTTCAATAGATAAGGGTATCAACTTCTCAATTCAAAAACACATTTTTCTTTATCATTTTTTTATTCTATACTTCCCCATAACTTGTGAAAAACATTTTGAAAAAATTTATGTAAATTTAATTGATGTTTAGTCTCAATAAATCTCCCTGAAAATTAGTAATTCGAACTTGAAAAATTTACTTGAAATAGTCCAGTTTTACTAGCCATAATGAATTCAAATTCCTCCCATAATTTCACCTGATATTATTCAAATTTAATCACCATTCAAATTACATTCAATATACCTTGAATATATTCTTGAATAACTATTTTTGACTAATACAATTATATTTTTTAATTAAATTTATAGTAAATCATTGGTATAATTAAGTTATTATTTCAGATATTCCACTTTTACAGAATTCAAAATGAATGTATACTCTAAATTTACATATGGTTTTTTACAACCTAAAAATATATTTTTAATTATAAAATAATAATTCCCTATGATGATTTATTATTAAACTTATAAACATCATTATTATTTTTCCATAGGTTGAAAAATATCTCTAATTTTTCATTAGGTTTATTTATACCTTATGAATATTTGTATCCTATGAAGTACTTTTTACCCTATGATGCAATATTCCCACCCAATACAGTGCTAATTCCACGTACCCTATAAAGTCATCAATATAGGTTTCATGTCACTTAGGAAGATCATATACCCTATAAAGTATTCTAAATCATAGAATTATTTCAAAGTGTTATAACCTAAGATACTAATATGTACCCTACAAAGTCTTCTAGATGTACTTTATAACGTTTTAGAGTTATACCCTACCAATATTACATTGTATCCTGGAAAGTGCATAGGAGTCATACATTTACCATTTATAAAATCCAATACATAATTTCTAGGATTCCTTAAAAGGAATACAGACCTCATCAGTTTGTTCAAGGATCTCAAGTACATTCAAAAACAAATCTTAATAAATCACACTCATAGTTGACAACAATGACATCTTTTTTAACAATTCCATGGGCACTCCAAATGGATTTATATTCAAGTTCAAAAATAAATTTTATGACTTTTATAAAGATATAATATGTATGGAATAGAACATTAAAACAATGGTCTTTACATAATATAAGTTAAAATCTTGTATTATAAATCAATAATGTATCAAGTTCACATGAATCAAAGTACACCCAATTATATTATCATTTCTACGATCCTATAAATGAGAAATGATTGAAAAATATATATCAATATGGATATTTAGATTCTTTTAAATTAAAATACTTAGATATATATCACAATATTTTTCAAGGTAATTTGATCAAATCTCAATTTATTGGAATAGGTGAAAGGACATCAGATGTTCTAGAATTAGTTTATATAGATTTGTTTATACAATTTACAATAGAGGATTGAGGTGGTTAATATAAATTCATAAATTCTTCCAATGAATTTAGTATATATGGATATGTATATTTTATGATTTATTAGTCTATATACTTAGATAAAGGTAAGGAATAAAAGAATAAAGTTGTGAATTAGCTTGGCAAGAATATACAGAAACACTACCCAAACTATGGTGAGCGTGTGCTAGAAAAGAGTTCATCATCTATCTAAAGGAGTTTGGGATACTATATCAATTTAATGCTTATACATTACAGAGTAATGGTTCTAATGAAAAGGATGAATTACACATTATTATACATCGTGAGATTAATGATGAGTCGGGTGAGTCTTCTATTATCCTTTTATGGATATTTATTACAGATCATATAATACTTTCTAAAATGAGTACCATATAAAGTAAAATAATGTTATTCTATATAATATTTTGTATGGTAAGTATCCCCTTTTTTCACATGTTCATGTATGTGGATTTTAGTAATTTATTATAGATATCTCTAGAAATAAACGTCATTTTGAGGAACAAATCTTATCTTTATAGGATATCTTAAAGAAACTAGAGATTATTATCTATACTATCAGTTGGATAATATGGAAATTTTCAATGAAAATTTTATATTTATTGAGAGGGAGAAGTACTCTATAAGGTATTGTGGAAGAAAGGTACACTTCAATGAAGGTGAATCCCAATACGCACAAGAGTTAGAACAAGAAAAAATTTCACAATGTCTAGTAGAACAAGTTGTTCCAGAGATAAAAGTACAGTGCATTTGTACTAGAAATATTAGTTAATTGAATAGATATGGTAATCTTGTCACCAAGGATAGTAACAAATTTTTATTTGATAATGATGAACCTTTTTCCAAAAGGGATACAATATAAAGATCAAAAGTTATAAGGTGGAAAAAATCCATGAATTATGAAATGGATTCCATATTCCAGAGCCATGTCTGGGTTTTGGTAGATCCTAAATTTGATGAAAATCATGCTGAGTACCAATGTGTATTCAAGAAGATGATTACCATCGATAACAAAGTCAATACCCTTACATAAAGAATGGTTTTTAAAGGGTTTAATAAACATCTAGGTAAAAACTATGATGCAACTTTTTCACTATTCACTATAATGAAATCCATCAGAATTATGATTTCTATAATAGGTTACAATGAATATTATATTTGATAAACGGAGTTAAAAATAGCCTTCCTTATCAATAGAATTGTTTAAGATGTCTATATAACTCAACCAAGAAGGTTTATGAATCTAAAGGATGCCAATATGGTGTACAGGTTATAGAGATCCATTATGGGTTGAGCCGAGCATCAAGATCCTAAAACATTCACTTTTATGAATGCATAATGTAATTTGGATTCATATAAATTGAAATAAACCCCTATGTCTATATGAGGTTTAATGATAGTGAAGTTGTTTTTGTGATAGAATATATTGATGATATATTACTAAGGGTAAATGAGATACTAGTCTTATAGTATTTTAAGAAATGGTTAAAAAAATTCTTCTCCATGAAAGGATTTGATGAATTCCTACATTCTGTGGATTAAGATAATTCATGACATATCTAAGATACTTCAAGGACTAACTAAAGGTATATACATTGACATGGTGTTTAATAGATTCGAAATGAAATAGTCAAATGGGGATTATTTTTAATATCCCATGGTATAAATCTTACCAAGAAAATGTGTCCTTAGGCAAAGAAATAAAGAAATATAAAGACAAAGATTCCTTATAATTTTTTGATATGATCTATCCTATATGTCTTGTTATATACCAGGATTTATATTGTACAATATTTGATCATGGTTGGAATACACCAAGAAGATTAGGGTGAGACACATTATATGGTTTCAAATAATATCATGAAGTACCTAAGGTGTAAAAAGGATATATTCCCAATCTATAAAGGAGATGAAAAAAATATTATTCAGGTGATGTGTAGTTTCTAGTTTCCAGATAGATCACTGAAAGAATTTTTTCTATATTATTTGGATAAAGGGTTGAAGAGCCTACATGAAGAAAATTATGGGGATCTATAATAATAAAACCTAATAACATCAGCCTGAATAAAGTTTTTACCCTCAAGATAGAAGGAACCAAGGGTAGAAAAGAAAAGGAACCGATCATTATGAGTTGATTTAGAAGCTATATAGTCTTACACAAAATTAACCTCACACCAAGTATGAAGAATTTGCTTGTAGATGTTCATTAGTCACTTTCATATTGTAATGGAGTACTCAATAGACCAAGGAATGGGTATTTTACCTATCATTGCATTGTAAATTACTATTGAATTAGTCTCAATTTACCTGATAGTAATGTTTCTCTAATTTCATAGGAGAAGGCCTGAGAGGATAGCATGGGCTTCCGCGTAAATAGAGTAATCACTTCCTAAGAATGATGAGAAAGATGGAACAACTAAACCCTTGGGGTCTCTAACCACTCCACCTCCATTCATAGATCCCATGAAACAATAACCATTAATGTTTAATTTTTTCACCACTGTGATAGGATTCTATTTTATCCATTTACCCTAAATTGTAGTGCCATTATTGGTGTAGGAGTGTGAGGGAATATGGGTCTTTAAGGAAGGGGAAATCTGTAAATATTTTCAAAACCTAGAATGGTGTAGAATTAAATTTTTGGCTTTAAAGATGATACCTCTGATGATCTTCGTTGAAGACTGGTGGAATTTATCATTCATGGATGAACAGAGGAGTCAACAGCCTACAATAAATATCATAGTTCTGGACTTTCTCTCATTTTTGGGTCTATTCACCCCACGAAACCACTATTGGATGAAATTATCAATGGACAAATCTTAATCAGGACACCCTATAAATTGGCTGAATAAACCCTAGAACACCTTTTCACAATCACTGTTAAAAAAATAATCAGTGGAATCAGTCCTTAGATTCCTACAGAAGAGGTATTTGGAGGATAATCTGACACCTCTCCTTTGGATGCTCTCCTCAGTTGGAAATGATTTGTTTTGAACACACCAAACCAAGATATTGAATTTTGAAGGTGGTTTGTTGCATCATAAAATTTCTCCCCAACACATCTATGGAGAGGATGTAGTTTGTGTTTTGTGAAAATAACTAATAGTGAAAGTACCAGACTCAAGGTAATTATTCATCATGATGTTGTCAAAGATACCCCTATGATTATCATCCAATGTGGAACAGATAAAGTTGGGATGCTCATTGGCCTCCATGAAGCTAATATATGGAGTGGCTAAACTTAGAAATATAGGGGGGTTCCCTATACATTTTTGGTTCGAATATTTTACATCACCCTTACCAATTATCCATCAAGTATGTTGATAGAGGATATGTTGATGAGGTTGAATCATCTTCTAAATTTTGGTGGGTTTAATTCTAGTCAAGCTCCCTTAATTTCCTTCAGTAATGTTCATGTGTTTACCCCACATTGTTTTACCCCCAATTATCTCCCAGGTTAGCTTGGTATGAAGGGCATTCAGGGTTATAGAAATACTCTTTAAATTAATACCCCCTTATTTAATGGTTTTATCAAGATTGTTCCAGAAATCCCAATGGTACTTAACTTCCATGTGGCTATCCCAAAGAAAGGAAATCAAAGTGTTCAATATGTTTGAAATCAATTTCCTTAGAACCTATTGAGTGGAAAAGATACAAATTGGGGTGGAAGAGAGGACAAAATTGATCAGAGTGATTCTCCCTCCCAATGATAAAAACCTATTTTTCCAGTTGAGTATGCGGCCCATGATTTTATCAATGACCTTATCAAAGTGTCTAATAAGAAGGTTATTAGGGGACATTGGGGCACCCAGGTAGTCCATAGGGAATGAATCTTTGTTCATAACAAGACTATTTTTCAGAGACCATATTCTCCTATCCAAGAATTTATTGGTAAAAAATAAGTTTCTCTTCTTATGGTTGATAACTTGGATACTCCAAGCACTACAAACCTCTAGAGCATCATTAAACCCCTGAATTGATTTTCTACTACCATTAATGAATATAATGAAGTCATCCACGAACATGATATGGGAGATACCCCCAGTGAGTTGCTTGTTATGATAGGGGATTCCCTTGACCACAGTTATGCAGTGATTAAATTATTTGATAATTACATCTTGAGAAATGATAAAGAGGGAGGTGGATAGGGGATCTCCCTTCCTCAATCCTCTAACAGCTTTGAAGAATCAAAATAGTTTACCCCTAAATGATGTAGACAACCATGAAGAACTAAGACATCGAAAGAGAATATTGATGACCCACCTAAGAAACACCATACATGAAAGGAACCTATTGATAATTATCTACTCAACTATATCATAATATTTGTTCATATCTAGTTTTATGGATACACTCATTCCAAAATTATTCTTGTTGATATCAATGATCACCTCTTGGGCCAAGTCTACAACATATTGGATTGATTGGCCTTTGAAAAACCCATGTTGTTTTTCAGCCACCCAACTTGGAAGGAAGAGAGAAAGGATCTTATTAAGAATTCCAAAATGACCTTTATAAGGCATATTTCACATTCTAATAGGATGATAATGGTTCAAATAATGACGTACTTTTACCTTGGTCACTAATTTCTTTGGGTTGCCTAGGCCAATTGAGGGAGATTTCCAAATTGGAAGTAGTCCTGAATCGTACTGATTAGACTTGACTTAAAAATAACCCAAGATACCCTATAAAAAGAAGAAGTAAAATCATCTAGGACAAGGTAACTATCAATATTTATAGTCCAAACCACATCATGAATTTATTCCTCATCTGGTATAGCCTTCATCCTCTTATCCACTTCTTGAGTCCCAATACATGGATTTAAATAAAAAATATCAGTTGAGCCCATCAAGTAACCACCCACCATGCTCGGGTTGGGAGATGTAAGTATTCATTTGAAGTAGTTATAAGTCATATATCCAACAACATCACTGTCATTAGTGTAGGTTCCATCCTCCATAAGCAAGTTGGGAATCATGGATATTCTCTTATCTTTGATACAAGCAGGAAAGTACCCCATGTTTCTATGTCCTTTGAAAATACATTTTACCCTTGAATTATCATGATTATCACTTTCCTGATTCAACAAAAAATCTTCTAAGGAGTATTTCTTGCATATCAATTAAAAAAAATAGAATGATCCCATACATTCTATAGGCTCATCTCCAACCATTGAATGTCTTGATTGAGTCCAGGTGTTGAACACGTGTGGGGAAACTCTTGACCTAAGAGTTTGTTTTTCCTTTGAGATGTATTATACTATTGTGAAGAGAGATCTTAGGTTTACCTCTAGAGGTGAAGTCCCAAGAATTCCCCAATGTATTTAGGAAACTTGGGTTATTGTCCCTTGTGGAGGATAAGTGGAAAAAATCCTCACTAACACTACTAGAATTCAGGATGATGAAAAGAGGTGAGTGGTATGATAGACCTTGAACTAGGGGAGTAACTTTGACATTGGGGATGGAATTTAAAGTCACTCCATTCACCAAGAATCGATCGAGTCGACTCCACATGTGGCGATTCCCATGCTGATTATTACACCAAATGAAAAGATATCTTGAGAATACATCATCCTTATAGGCATTATTTATCATGAACACCACAAAGAATTGAATGTCTCTTCTAAGAGAGGTTCCACAACTTTTTTCCTCCTTTATACAGGACACAATTTTGAATTCTCCTGTGAATAACGATAGAAAATCACTTAGGTTAAGAGATATCAAGTCATACTAGAGGTAATTCCTTGATTTGGAATCAAATTTGGTATAAACAATGGGTAAGATGATATATCTAGAACCCAATTATATTTTGGAATTGATAAGCTGGTCCTATGAAGAGATCATGTCAACTGAAATAGCAGCTTTCCAGAATAACTAGATGTGAGAATTTGTGGGAAACCATTAATGAATCCATGAACTCTAAAATGATGAGAAAATTATTTGGACTTTTAAGGATCTTGTTTGGGTTCAATCACTTCAAATATAGAGAAAAAGTTATTATAAATCTCATTTTAAATGAAATTCAATTTTACTAGAGAGCCCAATTCACAGACATACCATATAGGGAAATTGATCATCGCTGGAAGAGATGTTTGGCTTTGACCTCAGGCTCATGGCCCTAGAATTTCCTTGAAGAACTTTTTTTTGTTTTGTATTTCAGTTGCGATCTTGTCTGGGCTCCACTTAGGATATTGTGGATTAGTGAAATAGGAGAATGGATTTTGTTTTCATGGGATCTTTCGATGTAAAAGGAAAACTGACCATGGGTGGGTGATTTGAGATTCTCTCAACCATTTTCATGTAATGAGGGATAATAACTAATGAAGAAACCTGCATTTTAGGGACAAAATTATCCCCTAATTCAAGCTCACTGATGGTGAGGCATGATGGGGGGGTGAATAATTTGATAATACACCATTCTTTCTTGGCTATGAAGAGAATAACAACTATGGGGGCCATGGTAACCTAGAATATATAAAAAAGGAAGTTCTTTGATAATTGAGTGGAACCAGATCCTTTCATGGGGGGATTTCCACCACTGATTGACTATTTGAGTGAGAAGATCAGGCTTCCAACATCAAAGAAGAATATAAGAGAGGTCCTCCCTTGGCTCTATATCAAGGGCCCAGATCAGATCTATAAGGGAAAGAATCAGGCTTTGCTATTGAGATCTCATAATTGTGATGGATATTCTATTGATCACGAACAATATTTGTCTAATAGGATATACAACATTTGAGGGATGCATTACCTTGGTTGTGGAAGCTTGAGAAGAATCACAATAGAGTGGGATATAAAAGAGACTGAGACCAATCCAGAATAACTTCAAACTAGATGAGAATATTGGCCAAAATAGGGTGTTCTAAATCCATATCCACTTAGATCTGAACTATCATGACATCCTCCTAGTGAATGGTCGACTCATTGACACAAAGGAAGGAGCCCAGATACAATAGAGGAAACGAAAGATCATGAAAGGAAGGGGAAATCTAGGTAGAGAAATCCAGACCACTACCATAGAGGAGTCTATAACATGATGAACGACCATAGAATACAAAATAGGGTGAACCTTCATTGTCCAATTGAATTATGGTTCTAACACCATGCCAATATGAATTCTTCTTTATAAGAAAACACTATAAAGAATGATTTTTGGTTTAGCACCAAAACCCTATCCAATAATTCCAAACTCCACGGTCTAAAGAGGAATTGAAATATTTCAAGTGGAGGTTTTTCTATCCCAAATCTCAAAAATAAGAGTAAATTGTAGTTGATATATTTGTCCACTAAAATATGTATAAGAGATATCAAGAACTAAGAGTCTCTCTTTCTATAGATATTTTGAACCCCGTTATACCTCCGAGAAAGCTTGACAACCCTTCTGGTAAAAGGGGTCCTGATAGAGGGATTATTTTAATGATGGGGTAGGAATATGCCTCACTTTGGAAGGCTCTATTGTGATCAGATAAAGTATAGGATATGAAGCATACTTCAAAACCGGAACAATAGTTGGGAGATTCAGAGAAGACACCAGTGCATTAGGCATGTTCTTTTCAAATATAGAATGCATCCAAACCACTAATCAAGAAGGTGTGTCACCTACATTCATTTATAGAAAGATTATAATGATATGAAATTTCAGTTGGGATATTTATAGTGACATAATAGAAGAGATATGATATGTAAGAGTTCTAATTAAAAATTTATCACCAATTATGTAATCGATTTTGAGTATATTGTAGCTTTTGATGTAGATAATGAAGCAGTATGAATATGAAACTTATTTTTGGAGCTTGATATGGTGCCTATCAGAAATTATGAAATCAGATTGTACTATGTTGAAACTACAATGATGGTTCCGGCCAACTAACCAAGTCACATTGAGAACCACATTACTTTTTTAATTATCATAACATTAATATGAATACATATTTTATCACATGATGAATTTTATTCTACATAATAGTAATTCTATAACATCCTCAGTATATTTGTAGTATTGAAAGGTTATATAATATCACCACTCTAATGAAATACATTAAGTGTTATGGAAATATTTTCAACAAAATTTCTAATGGTATTCATGACATATATCTAATGGGACACAAATAATGATTTGACTATCATATGTTGGATATTTCTAAGTAGATTGGGCTTCTTTTTAAGAAATTTCACACTTGGTCATCTTTTAGAAGCGAGGTTATGAGGAAACAACAAAAAATAGTGTAATTACACGTATTTCATAGTTAATTAGATATCCTATTTATTTAAATGTATTTTAGTCTTTAGTCTTGAGATTATTATTAATTTATATCTTGAATCATGTAATTTAATGTATTTTTGAGAACCATGACAACATATTCTCATAGTGAAATAGGATATGATGGGAATGTCATAAGTTATATGAAATTCATTGAATAAGTCAAGAAATGATTTTTCCATTTTGAGTAAATGGAATTTGACATCTTACTACCTTTGATTGAAATGAAACTATCTGATTAGGTCTATGGACAAGATAGTTCATCAATGAGTTAATTTTATATTATTAAAAAAAAAGATAATCAAGAAAATAGGTTTCTGATACAAGTATGAATCTTTCTTGACAAGATATCTATATAATGAGATTATATTTCATATTAAAAATTTATATGTGGTTTTTTCATTATAAAATAAACTTCTTTCTCTATGGGTTCCTTAAATGTTTCTAGAGTCCAATCTTGGGAGTTAATAAAATTTTAAAAATTCTAATGAGAAAGAGGACTAGAGGGTTACACACTAAATGTATTGAGAATTAGAGTTTAATTGTATTTGAAGTTAATATTAAGAATATATATTATTCTCATTTTGTTGTAAAATAATTATTCATGTTAAGTTGATCACAAAATTTTAATCACCATTTATTCGAGTTTAGAATATATATGAGTTGAATATTAATAATTTTTAATTAATATTTTTAGGAAATGATATGAAAATATTTTCATTTAGAACATATAAAGTAATGTAATAATAATAACAATATTTGATTTGGGGAACATATTAGGGGGAATATTTGATTAAGGTCCTTAGTGAAATTATCAAATATATAACCATAACTATATATTCCATCTTCTATCATTTTCTTGGGTTTTATGATTTATATTATGAACTGTTTTATCTCAATATAATTCCCTCAATATCTAGAGAACCTCTGAATAAAACTCTCAAGAATTCAAGGCAACCCCCCTCTCTCAATCAATATTGAGAGAAAGAAAAAAGAATTATTTCAAGATGAAAAGACAAATTCTTGTGATAAAAAATGAATGATACAAGGCACTTGGTTCCTTTATTATTGTAGTTTGAATTATATGACAAATGTTTCAAAATTAATATAGCATAGGTGGGAACTGCTAAATGAATTATACAATGGATTCTTCACCACAAAAAAGATACAAGATATGTTACTAAATTGATCATAATAAAGAAAGAACTATTAAGGAATAATAATTCTTGATTTAAATTAATTATAAATTATATGTGAAAATATCTTCTCCATGAATATTTTATGGCTGCACTCTTAATTTTCTTCATATTTATCTATTAAAATTGTTGAAAAAAAATTATTCGATACTAAACTAACTACTTCGATTGCACCCTGGAATCTTCAAAAACTACATCAAAAAAATGAATAAATGAAATAGAATTTTTTATGATATCATTATCTAAGGTAAATGTTCTAATTTACCCCCTTCAATGGAATATGGAATTTGAAACATGAAAATGATCTATGTCCTAATAGGAAAAAACCCAGGAGAATCCTTAGGTAAGAATACAATCAGGCATACCAAGACTACAGTTCTTACTTAAATATATATAATGATTTATTTAAATAAGATACTTCAACTTTATCATATACAATTTGGAAACCTAGTGGTTATTCAATATTTAATTCCTCCATTAGTGATCCTTTTTAAAATTCCATATTCACATCCATTTGATAATCTTTGAAACTTTTTTTTATCACAGATAAAAAAAAGTTAAACCAACACAGGTCTAGACATCGATGTGAATGTTTATTCCACATCATTGGATTCAATATAAGTATAAACCCTTCACAAAAATATTAATTTATTCTGGATCACCTTTTCCTTTCAATTATACTTATTCTTGAACATATATTAATTTCTAATGGAGTTATGATCTTTGCGTCTTTTTATAATCCAAAAAATTTAAATTTATCTACTTGATCTAACTATTTATAAATGAATTTAAAATATGACTCATATTTCACTAATTTTTTAAATGATGAAGATTCTAATTGAAATAATATAATGGTGTAATCTACATTTCGAATCCTCTAAAAATTTAATTGGAGTATTTTCATCTCAGATAATTTTTGACACATTAATCTCACATTTTTGTCCATATTCTTCATTAACGGTTATCTCTCATCAACAATAACCACTTCTTAGAATTCAATTTTAGAATCCTCATCATTTATCTCAGGTAGATTACCACCAATATTTGTTTCATCCTTATCTTCTTAATCAAACATTTCACTTAAAATCTAAATTTCCAGATTTGTTCCTTGATTCCTCTTCAATCACTTTAACATTATTTATTTCCACCATTTCATTCAAAATATAGTTAAATCATTTATATAATTTACACTCAGTTTAGTATCCTTATAATTTTCATTAATTATTAGCGTAACCACACTTTCCTTGATTTAATTCCTCAGTTTATATGCGTAATTTACTTCTAAGCACCATAAAATGTGTAAGTGATTTCTTAATTCCATTCCACATTTCATAAGGGTTCTTAAACTCTCTTGGACTTAACAACGCCCAATTTTTCATGTAAAAAACCACTTGAACAACTTAATTCAAATAATGACATGAAATTATTCTTTAAATAAGCAATGTTTTTGATATTTTTGACCACCCACTTACACCTTTTTATAACTTCATTTTAGTAGAGATTACTTATCAATAAAAACCATTGTTTATATAATTTTTCTCCAAATAACATTCCAGATCAATTGAGGTAAAATCCATGCCATTATTGGATCATTAAATTTTTCTTGACCATAGAAAATAATTATTATCTCACCTCCAAAAACAATGATTCACTTATTTTTTCAATTTTTGGATTCCATAAAAATTATTCATCCCATCCTACTATGATCATATATGAAAAAAATGAAATATATTTCACCTGGTGTTCAAAGGTTTTTCATTATTATACACACATCATTTTCATTCAAGTTAGGAAAATTTAATGCACCCTTTTTAATTCACCTAGATTGAATTCTCACTATGTTATCTCTCATACAAGCATCAAAGTATTCTCCTGATTAAAATTTAAATTAGTAAAATATTTCATTTATTTAAGCTTTATCAATTTTTTATATTTTGTTATTGTATATAGATAAGCCTCTAATGATAGATGCTCTTCTCCTCTCCCTTCATTAGTAGATAAGTGTTCTCATTATTTTCTACTTTGTAAAAGCTTCTATTTTTCTCCCTCAATATTTTTTTAATTTTTTGAATAAATATCACTTTCAGGTTGAGTGGGAACCTAAAAATCAACTTTCCTGGGACCAAAATACCCACCAATACAAACATAATCACATATATAAACAAACAATAAACAAACATAAATTAAATATTCAAAAAATTATGCATAGAAGGTAATCAGAATGCCAAGTATTTAGCCCAAGGATGAAAAATGTCTATCATTTTACTCCTCAAGCCATGTCAATCTTGGCCTCCCCCACCATCACTCTTCATCAGCCACACCATCATATTCAGAATTGGAACACAAAAAAGAACAAGCACATAAAATATAAGACTATTCACAAAATTTTCATCATTAATGAAAAAAGAATCATTTGTTGGTTCCAGGCGAAGCAGAAGCGCATTGGTGGGATTTCCCAACTTTAATTTTAACATTAAATGACGTTTAATACGAGATCCGTCACAATTTTAAATGTCGGATCTTCGGAATAGAACGAATAATGGAAAAAGATAAGAAGAGTCCCGAAATCCTCGAGATAGGATCATCATATGTTGGTTATAATTAATTTAATTAATTCATAATAATTACCTCGATTGAATTCCTTGTTCGTTGATGTCTTTGGTCATGATCCTGTGATCCGTCGTTGCATCGTAGAATCCAAGTATAGGATTCCTCTAGTTGTGATCCACGCATACTCCACGTAACTCTGGACGTCGCCAAAGGGGACTCTGGGTGCTAGCGTAGAATATCCTTCGCTTGCGATGTCCGTCTTCGATCGCCTTGATCTGGTGGAGGATCTTGATTTCCTAACTTGAAAGCGTTCTTGGTGGAAAGGGAATTCTCTCTTGGCTTGAGAGTATTTCCAATCCGTTGTACACAACCAAAACGGATAACCATCATGAGAATAATGTAATTGGGATTTATAATACTTAGAATAATAAAATGAATTAATTTCCCAAAAGAATTTAATTATTTCATTTAATTCTTAGTAATACCCCATGTCTTAATAAAGACATTTGACCATAATTATTACTTGACATGCATCCAATGTATCACATTTAATATCATTTAATTAAATAAACAATATTTTCTCAAGAATCCTGAAGAAACAAACTACACGGCGTGTATGTATAAACATACACGGCATGTACTTTAATTTTTCCAGTTTTATGTTTTTTTCCTCCACCTCATTTATTAGACCTTGAATAATGACTATTTATTTCTTAAATAAATGTAACTTCATTACTCGCTAATAAATACATATTATTTCTCCCACAATATATTCTCTTGAATAACTAGTTTAGAAATAAACGCGAGAAGACATCCTTGAATAATTATTAAACCACAATTGGGAATAATCTTTATTCAACTTGTTAAATTAATATTTAACCGAGATACATGGACACACTTAGTGTGTGACCCTCTAGGCCTCTTTCTCAATGGCATTAGGCTGAGCCTGCCTAAAGTCCAAGGTTAGCGTCTTGCAACACACCAAGGCACCAATAGAGAAAGAAGTTAACGCCGCATTGATGTGTCACCTCCTACAAATGCTTACCGTGTGATATAATCCCTTTGTCTCGATATCTCCAATCAAGCGGGTTGCATGCTAGTGCCATCAACCCATGTGCTCGATTATTCTTTCTTTGACTTCCGGAAATTGAACTCGCCCATACCTTACCATGGACGTGGATATATTTAGGCTTTTATCCATTCCATCAAAGGGCCTGAGATATCTACTTCCATTATGGAACAGAAGGGACAAATCCTTTCTCACATTATCTATTAATGCAGTATTACTTGTGATACACCCAATGTATCCTACCTCACTGCGAACAGTGTGTCGTCACAGTTTTTGTCAATATATTTAAGTGTGCGAGTTGTAATACTCATTAATAATAATCTTAATGTCTAAGGACCAATACACACGTCTGCAGATAGGAACATCCAATGACATTATGAAATTTGGATTTACTACTGGCGGGTCTCGTTCTCATAATATCCTCCTAGATATTACCAAGTGTGCACACCATGAGAAGGTGCCTCAAAGTTTTATGAGTCCTCACCCCTAATGACCTGTATTATTTGTGACCCTCAAATAATATCATCCGGCCATAGAACATACCTTCAAGAATAGTATTATGGCACTTCTGAGTTCTCATCATAGCAAGGATCCGCTACGATGCTTTAATGCAACAACTATCCTTAGGACATTATCACATGCATTGTCATGCAGAAGAACAATCAAGATGTGATAAGGCTTTTATTAATGAATAAAGTACAAAGTAGTTGGTTTTAGGCTACCAACTCCAACAGACTCCCACTAGGGCTAGAGACAACTTCTAACAACCTTTACCCGCTAGCTCTCACATGATATTCATGCTTTTGCTGAGATAGGCCTTTAGTCATGGGATCTGCCACGTTCTCTTCAATGGACACTCTTCTTACATAAAATTCACCCCTCTGATAGAAATCCCTCAAGAGGTGATACTTTCAGAGTACGTGCTTTTTCCGTTGATGTGACCATGGTTATTTTGCAAGATCCACCGATGTAGTATTATCACAATACAATGTAATGGGATCTTTACTACTAGGCACTACATGATGCTCCTGGAAAAATTTTCGAATCCAGACGGCTTCCTTGGCTACATAAGAAGCCACTATATATTCGGACTCCGCTGTAGAATCAGTGACAACTGGCTGCTTTGAACTCTTCCAGCTCACAACTCCTCCATTGAGGCATTAAACATATCCAGATTGCAACTTTAGATCATTATGATCTGTCTGAAAACTAGCATCAACATACCCTCTGATGACAAGCTCCTCGTCTCCTCCATACACCAGGAACATATCCTTAGTTCTTCTCAGATACTTAAGGATAGTCTTAACAGAAGTCCAATGCTGTTCTCCTGCATCTGCTTGATATCTGCCTACCATGCTCAGTGCATAGGCAACATCAAGCCTCGTACATAACATGGCATACATGATGGATGCTATAGCCAAGGCGTATGGGATCTTGCTCATCCTATCTTTCGCTTGTTGTGTCCGAGGACACATTTTCTTAGAAAGATGTAAGCCATGTGACACTAGAACCAATCCCCTCTTGGATTGTTCCATACAAAATCTCATTAGTATCTGGTCAATGTATATACCCTGACTTTGTCCAAGCAACCTCTTGGATCTATCACGAATGATCTTGATCCCTATAATGTAGGCTGCTTCACCTAAGTCTTTCATGGAGAAGCACTTGTTCAATCGGTCCTTAACTGACTGTAAGAATGGTATGTAGTTTCCAATAAGCAATATGTCATCAACATATACTACTAGGATAACGACCACATTCCCATTAAACCGCTTATAAACACATGGATCACATTTGTTCTTAATGAAACCAAATTACTTTATGGCTTCATCAAATCAAATGTTCCATGACCTGGATGCTTGCTTCAATCCATAAATGAATTTTTGCAACTTGCAAACCCGTTTCGCTTCACCTGGTGTCACAAACCCTTCTGGTTGTGTCATATAGACATCTTCCTGAAGGTTCCTGTTAAGGAATGCTGTTTTGACATCCATATGCCAAATCTCATAGTCATGGTAATTTTCTATGGAAAGTATGATTATTATGGATATAAACGTGGAAACTGGCAAGAAGGCTTCATCATAGTCTATTACTTGATGCTGTCTGAATCCTTTAGCCACTAGCCTTGCTTTATAGGTTCTAACCTGACCTTCCATGTCAATATTTCTCTCGAATACCCATTTTCATCCAACATGCCTTATATCAATTGGCTCATCGACCAGAACCCAAACTTGGTTCTGATACATGGAATCCATCTCAGAATTCATAGCTTCTAGCCATCTTGCACCTTCTGAGATTTCTACTGCTTCCTTGTAGGAGGGAGGTTCATCATTTTCCAACAATAATGATTCACCATCCTCAGTGACTAGGAAACCAAATCTCTCTTGTTCCCTTACCTCTCTTGAGCTCCTACGCAGTACTTGTGTTTCTGGAACCTCTTCCACAGGGACCTGTGGAACTTGTTACTGTACCAACTCCATTGTATCTTGAGAATCAACTTCATCAATGTCAATCTTGCTCCCACTATCCTTCTTGAGGATGTGATCCCTCTCAAGAAAGTTGTCTTGTCTGGCGATAGTCACTTTCTTGTCCTAAGGGTTATATAGGTAATATCCTTTCATTTCCTTAGGATATCCTATAAAGATACACTTTGTGCCCCGGGGTTCTATTTTGCTTCCAGAGAAGGCTTTAGAAAATGCCTCGCATCCCCATACACGTGTATGTGAAAAAATGGGTTTCTTTCCATTCCATAACTCAGTGGGAATTCCATTTGTTGCCTTAGTTGGTACTCAGTTTAATGTGTATGCTGTAGTTTGTAATGCATATCCCCAAAAGTATAATGGAAGATCCACATGACTCATCATCGACCTTTCCATTTCCAACAAGGTGTGGTTCCTCCTTTCACTGATACCATTCCACTGTGGTGTATAAGGAGAAGTGAGATGAGATAGAATCCCAGACTCTCGTAGAAGATCGATGAACTCTTGGTTCAGATATTCTCCACCTCGATCTGATCGAAGCTTCTTTATCTTCTTACCAAGTTGATTCTCTACTTCATTCTTGAATTCCTTAAATTTCTATAGGGGTTCATACTTATACCTCATTAAGTAGACAAATCCATATCTACTTAAATCATCAGTAAAAGTAATGAAGTAAGAATATCCACCTCTAGCTTCTACTGGAAATGGTCCACATACATCTGTGTGTACCAATCCTGGAATCTTTGTGGCCCTTTCACCCTGTCCACCAAAAGGCGGATTGGTCATTGTACCTTGTAAACAAGCGTGACATCTATCAAGTGGTTTTAGCTCAGTAGAGTCTAAATATCCATCTTGGTAGAGCTTTTTCAAGAGCTTCTCATTTACATGACCAAGACGGTGATGCCACAACTGCGTGATTTATGAGTTATGTGAGTTTGTTTCGTTATCGATTTCTAACACTTGTTTTTTGTAATTTAATACATACAAAACATTATTTAAATGTGCCATATCATAACATATGTTGTTCTTATAAAAGAGACAACCCTTATTTACAAACTTGAAAAAAATCCATCCATATCCAAACAAGATATAGAAATTAATTTCTTGGTAACACTAGGCACAAAATAACAGTTTTGTAAAACCAAAATCACGCTAGTTGGCAATGAGAGGTGATAGTATCCAATAGGCAATACATCCATCCTTGTGCCATTGGCAACTCGAAGATCCACCTCTCCTCTGGCGATCTTTCTAAATCTACTTGGTTCCTGAATTTGAATACAGATGTGAGACCCACAAGCTGTATCTAATACCCAATACATAGAAATAGAAAGATTGCACTCGATAACAATCTCACCTTTAGCATCCCCACAATTCTAAGTGCAGTTCCTCTTCCAGTTTCCTTGCTTTCCACATGCAAAACACAATGCCTCCCATTCCTTTCCCTTCCTCCGGATCTTCCCCTTCTTGGAGGGATGGTGATCGGGGGATTTATAACGTTTATAAGTCTTTGTCCCCTTTGCCTTGTCCTTCCTTTTCTTGTTCACCATAAGGACTACGGGTTTGTCACGCCCCATGTCCTTGTCAACCTGGCGAATCATGGTCAGAAGCTCCGACAGACTCTTCTCATTTCCGCTCATGTTATAGTTGACAATGAAGCTAGAGATAGTCTTGGGCAGTGATGATATGATGAGATCTGTATGAAACTCATCTGGGAATTTAATCCCTAAGATGTCCAGGCATTCAATGTAGCCAATAAGATTGACTACATGAGGCCCAGCTAGCGCATACTCTCCAAGCTTTGTGGTAAAACAAGCATTGGAGATCTCATACCTCTCCTGTCTTGCCTTCTCTTGGTAGAGATCTTTAAGGTGAGACATCATGCTATACACGTCCATGTTTTCATGTTGCTTCAAGAGCTCATTAGTAATGGATGATAGCATGAAACACTGGACATATGTGGCATCATCCATGTGTTTCATATAGAGAGATAATTCCTCATCACTAGCCTCTTTCCCAAGCACAACTGGAATATGCTCTTCCAGCACATACAATTTCCTTTCGTGGCGAAGGACGACGCGTAAATTCCTCTTCCACTCTTGGAAATTGGTGCCAGTGAGAAGGTTTTCCTTATAGAGTATGGTGTGCAATGATATGTTTGAATTCATTTTCATTCAATTTATAAAAATTAAGATGAGCAATGGTTTAGTAATTTATTACAAAAATCGAGACAAACAAATAAATTAATACTAATTAGTCTCCCACTATTTTATTGAAATCCAATTGCCCTCAACATTGACTTCAGAATATTCTATTGCCTGAATATTCTAGTGGAAAGGATCCATATTGCCCTTCGTATTACCCCAAATTGGGTTGGTCAAGCAACTTGAAGGGTTTTAGGTAGGCATTCCAAATGCCAACTTCATTAACTTGCAGCTCCTTGATCCGCTGAGTGGACTCCCCAATCCTGAAATCCTTTTATTTTGGATTTCCTCAACCCTTGCCTCTTGGTCACACCAAGTCCTGCTGTGGCAGTCAACCCTTGATGTGAACCAAGTCAAGTCAACTCAAAAACTTGAATTAGAATTCCCTGATAATTGAAAGCACCCCAACTAGGGTTGGTCAAGCACTTTGAACTATGGTTTTATTCTAACCAAGATTATGGAAGGATATACCGACTTAATATTTCTTTTGAGGGAGTTTATCCTTATATGTAAATTTCCATTTTATAATCTTTGATTACATGCTTGTTAATATTAAGTGGGATATACTAAAGTTATTAACCATGTCTAAGATAATATTTACGTATAAGTCAGTTTTATTTTAGTTCCATCTTGCATGCTCGTTTAATTCATTAATTGTGTGATTGTGACAACACACCCACAATAAATAAACCATGAAACTGACAGAAATAAAATAAATGGTATGATCATGAGCTTTTCTATTGGTTAATTTATCTAGCGGTTGATAAACTAACCCAAGACCTAGGGGAGAAACACCTTGATCTTTTTGGGTTCGTGTTTACAGCTTTCCACCTGTCCACCTTTGTATCTCCTTGGATTGGTTTCACCTTAGATCCTAACTTGATCCACCTCCACTAGCTTGGGAGCTCCATCCATTACATATGCATTTATCTCACACGCAGCTGAGGGCTAAAAAGGGGTTTTTACATAAAAGAATCCTTGGGCGCGCAGACCCTACATATTAATGAGGAGATGGCTCGTAGGCCAACAAATTTAATTTAAATAAATAAATTAAAAGAAACCATTCACATACAAAGGTCTTGGTCTAGATCATGATCATCAATACATGCAATGATATTTATGCATAAATAAAACTAGAATTCAATTCTTTAATCGTTATTGTTTAAGATAAATCACGCTCGAATTAATTAATTATCATTAATTAATCAATGATTTTATCTTAAAACCTTTTTCTAAATTTCCTTGAAATTCTCATCCATCATTATTTTAAACAAAAAGACTCATTTAAAATTATCCTTGTATGTAACTTGTACCATGGAGGCAACCCGATGAATTCCCGTTCATTACACAGATGTTAAATTAAACACATATATATAAAACACCTATCACGTGTTGTGCCTCATATTTACGCCTGCACTATGGTACACGTCTCAAATGTTTGTATAAAATAATAATAAATTTTAATAAATCTGCGAAATTTGGGTGAGTACACAACATGTAGTTCCGACTACATGGCGTGTACTTTTCTTCACCATCCATCCGAAGTACACGCCCAGGGACATGGCGTGTTAATGTACTTCGGAAATTTTTAGAGTACACGGTGTGTTCTTTTGGACACACACCATGTAGTTTCTGCGTTACACGGTTTCCAGCCGGGCAAGCCGTGTATGGGGTACACGTTCCAACCTGAACCAGAAGAGACTACACGATGTGTTTATTGGACCACCTGACGTGTAATCCGGAAACCATGTGCCACCTGTTTCTGGTCAACACACGGTGTTTTAAATTCTTAGAAAGAATCCAATACACGACCTGATTTGTCGGATCATTCAATGCATTGAACCTAGAATTCACAGCGTGTACTTCCGAATACACTCCGTGTATTCTGGTGTTGTATGAACAGAAATGTTTGGCTCCTCCGGATGAGTTCCTCTATTTTATTTTTATCAAAATTAAAAGAAAAATTTGTTTTTGTGAGGTGAATGAGAAATGAGGGAGGATGAACTGATCTCGAGATTCAGATTTATAGAATGATAAAACATGAATTGAAATAACTAAATTATTAAATGCGTAAATTAACAATGAAAAAAATAAATAATTATAATCAATGATATGACCTCTCTGATACAACTTTTAGGTTCCGAGCGCAGCGGAAGCACGTTGGTGGGATTTTCCAACTTTAATTTTAACGTTAAACGACGTTTAATCCGAGATACATCATGATATAAAATGCCAGATCTTCGGAATAGAACAAAGAACGGAAAATGAAAAGAAGAGTCCCAGAACCCTCGAGATAAGATCATCATATGTTGATTATAATTAATTTAATTAATTCATAAGAATTACCTCGAGGGAATTCTTGGTTTGTTGATGTATTTGGTCATGATCCTGTGATCTGTCGTTGCATCGCAGAATCCAAGTACAAGATTCCTCTAGCGGTGATCCACGCGTGTTACACATATCTCTGGACGTCGCTGAAGGGAACTCCGGGTGCTATCACGGAAGATCCTTCGCTTGCGATGTCCGTCTTCAATCGCCTTGATCCAGTGGAGGATCTTGCTTTCTTAACTTGAAAGCGTTCTTGGTGGAAAGGGAATTATCTCTTGGAATGAGAGTATTTCTAATCCGTTGTGCACAACCAAAACGGATAAGCCTCATGAGAATAATGTAATTGGGATTTATAATACTTAGAATAATAAAATGAATTAATTTCCCAAAATCATTTAATTATTTCATTTAATTCTTAGTAATACCCCTTGTCTTAATAATTAAAGTTGACCATCATTATTACTTGACATGCATCCAATGTATCACATTTAATATCATTTAATTAAATAAACAATATTTTCTCACAAATCCGGAAAAAAAAGACTACATGGAGTGTACTTTTATTTTACAGTTTTATTTATTTTTCCTCCACCTCATTTATTAGACCTTGAGTAATGACTATTTATTTCTTAAATAAATGTAACTGCATTACTCGCTAATAAATACATATTATTTCGCCCACAATATATTCTCTCGAATAACTAGTGTCGAAATAAATACGATCAGACATCCTTGAATAATTATTAAACCACAATCGGGAATAATCTTTATTCAACTTGTTAAATTAATATTTAACTGATATACATGGACACACTTAGTGTGTGACCCTCTAGGCCTCTTTCTCAGTGGCATTAGGCTGAGCCTGCCTAAAGTCCAAGGTTAGCATCTAGAAACACGCCAAGGTACCCATAGAGAAAGAAGTTAATGCCGAAATGACATGTCACCTCCTACAAACGCTTATCGTGTAATATAATACCTTTGTCTTGATATCTCCAATCAAGCGTGTTGCATACTTGTTCCATCAACCCATGTGCTTGATTATTCTTTCTTTGACTTCCCAAAATTGAACTCACCCATACCTTACCATGATCATAGATTTATTTAGGCTGTATCAATTCCCTCAAAGGGCCTGAGATATCTACTTCCGTTATGGAACAGAAGGGACAAATCCTTTCTCGCATTATCTATTAATGCAGTATTACTCATGACACTCCCAACGTATCCTACCTCGCTGCGAACAGTGTGTCATGATAGTTTTCTTCAATACATTTAAGTGCGCGAGTTGTAATACTCATTAATAATAATCTTAAAGTCTAAGGACCAATTCACACGTCTGAAGATAGGAACATCCAATGACACTATGAAATGTGGATTTCCTACTGGCGGGTCTCGTTCTCATAATATATTCCTGGTAATTACAAAGGGATCACACCGTGAGAAGGTGCCTCAAATTTTTATGAGTCCTCACCCCTAATTAACTGTTTTATTTGTGCCCCTAAAATAATATCATCCGACCATAGAACATACTTTCAAGAATAGTGTTATGGAACTTCCGGGTTCTCATCATAGCAGGGATCCACTATGACCCTTTAATGCAACAACTGTACTTAGGACATTATCACATGAATTTTCACGTAGAAGAACAATCAAGATGTGATAAGGCTTTTATTAATGAATAAAGTACAAATTAGTTAGTTCTAGGCCACCAACTCCAACATCATTGATCCAGAACCACTGAACCATCATGATCACTGGGAATGGTAAACTGTCACTAACAAATACTAGATACAACAATGAAGATGAATCCATGTTACCATAATATTACTAGAGAAAAAAACAAAAAACAAAAAAACCACTAGCCATAGAAAGAACAAATTCCAAAAACACCATTGGACTAACACAATATTGAAAGGAATAGTAGATGAAGGAAATCCTAGAAAATTGGAGTAAGGATAAGAATAAATAAGTAATAAATTAAATTAAAAACACACTAAGAATATCATGTATCATCCACACCCACTATTACCATCACAAACCTCTCTAAAGACTAATGTGCACCAAGGGTGAGAACTTTCATTGTGTGTTAGGTAAAATGGGGTTAGGAGAAATATGTAAGATAATACCACTAGAGGGATACACAAACACACACACCAAGAAAGGGTGAGTTAAAAATGAAGAAGAAAACACTAGAATTAACAAAAAACCTTTTGAATCCCAAGTCATTGTTCACACCATAGTGTGTAACCAAGGACGGGGTTAAACGTGGGGGGTTAGAAAAAAATGGTAGAAGGATAAGGTCCACTTCCCACACCAAAAACAATACTAGTTGATTTCTACCTATAGGGTATCAAAATTACCAGAAATAGAATAAACTAAAAAAAACTCTTTTGGGCCGTGATGTGTAAGGATAAAACTAGGGAGAACCAAACCAACAATAGAGGAGAGACCAGTGAGGAAAAACTCAGATGTTTTGAGAATCAAGTGAACCACCATAATTGGTATAAGAGATTTCAGAATTAAACCCTAAAGAGTATAATGTTAATGAGAGAGTACTAAAATGGATAATATTGAGTCATCTATGTTTCCTTTTGTTTTCCATTATTTCATAAGATAATTTTGAGATTTTCCATTGATTAGGATGATCTTTAAAATAAATTTAATTTTGACTCCAGGTTTACATAGTCGACTTATTATTAGGAGATCCTATTAAAGTACATCGATATATATAGCTTCCATATTTTTCAATTCATCTTTTACAAGCCTTTTTTCAACTTCCACTGATTTTTAAAGATCCATCATTACCAAACTGAATAGGTCCATAAATATTAACTTTTATATTCTTTATCAAGTTCATATTATTGGTCATGTGGGATGATCACTAGCTTTCATTTAACCACAGGTTGAGTGGAGACAAGTTTAGGTCTCTACTCATTTAATTTGATATGCGTAGAATATTATTAATATTCTACTTCCAAATTTGATTTTCTACCCAATGGGTTCATGTTCACTAATCTTGCACCCATACTCATTATTGTTGCATAATAATTGTTTATACCTCTTCTTTTCCTACAATAAACTATTTTTTAGACATTTATAGACTAATAAAAATAATATCCATAAAAATAATTCTTTCATAGGGGTGAATGATATGTTCTCATTATCCTTTGTTGAGTACTAAGTGCTTCTCCTATCAAGTTACTTTTAGTTTCCTCATAAAAGGTCATAGTGTGACATGATCAACTAGATAATTTTAAATCAATTAAGGGTATATCATTTCACCATTTCTACCCATGTTTCTGGACTTTAAATAGCACCTTGATTTTTGATAATACCTTAATAACTGAGATTTATCTTCAACCTTTTTATTTCCTTAATCTTTGGAACGCGTTATCCATATTTTAGATTATTTAAAATCAAATATAGTTATAAAAGTACCCATGTTGTTGGGTTATTGATCACTAAAAACATTCTCAACACTCTTCATCCCTCTTTCATTCCTTTATTTCAACTCTTCATCTAAGTTTTTAGAAAAGATATTCTTCATTGATCCTATAGTTTTAATTTCATTTTTGAAATTTATTCCATAGTGTCATCACTTAATCTTAAATAGTTTTAATCATATTTTTTCTTTCATAGATACAAGAATTAAATTCATTGATCACCTTTTCTTATTCTTTAATTTTTATATATTTTTCTATAGATTCTTATTGATTTCTTAAAGTTACTCTTTATTCATCTACTAACTTCTTAAACAGAGTGAATTCAACCTCAATTTGGTCAATTTAATTTTAATACTCCTTAAAAAATACATAAAGTTTTTAGTGTTTCATTCTTTGTGACACTTAATTCGAAATTATACCTTCAAGTTCAACTTTGAGATCAATAATTACCTACAAATACTTTTATTCAACTATGTCACATTATGTTTTCTCCATCATATACATTATATAATAATCCATATAGGTTTTAAACTCTATCTTATCTTCTTTAAATAAAATATCAACATTATATTCTTCTTTGATTATCAAGAACTTCCATTAAAACCTATTCCCAATCATATTTCTATATTTAATGTTTTGTTTTTATTAAAACTTACTCTTAAATTTTTATGGGTATTAAACTTTTATATCACCATAAAAATTCCTTGTAAACCTCAAAAAAATATTCTTGACCTTTCCATAATTAAAATATATCAATGATAACTTTCCATTAAAACTTTATTCCCTACATTTCAATTTTTTCTCCACAGGTGATAAAATTCACCACTTTAATCTCATCCAGCATCTCCACTTTCATTGATTTAAAGTTTATTTATGGATTTTAATTCCATTTCATTTGATAAGTGACTTTATTTACCTCCCATATTCACATGCATCTCATACCCAACAAAATTATGATATAAATCTTAGAGTGAAATATCCAAAAAAAATTATTTTATTAAATACCATCAAATTATATAGGGGTGGAAACCTCATCATTATTTTATTCACAATTCTGACATAATTTATCCCATCACTAAGTTAATGAATTGATCTAACAACCTTAATTATTTTTTTTGTAGAACCCATCAATTATTTCATTGCGAAACATCTTTAAATCATAAAACCCATATTAAAAGTCATGAAATTTTCAAATTTTACATTAATTTATCCTAAATGGATGTTATAAAATTTGTCACATATTTAAGTGATATAAAACTCATGATTTGCATATATATCCCATTTTATGAGGCTTTAAATAATATATTTTTGGACTTTTCTTTAGTATTGATTAAATTTTTATTTTCCTCACTCAATGAAAACTCTATTGGATTACTAACACAGATTTCATGAATATAAGTAAGGAACAACCTAGTATAAGAAACCATATGTAACACCTTGATATTTTAGAAGAACACTATGTTCAATAGTGTACACAACATGTAACACCGAGCATAAACAAACCCCAAATATATTATTATTTAAATGTGACCACTATAACCTAGATGTTAAATTGGAGGGTATAAATAATATTAACCAAATTATGATATATATATAGGACCTAGTTGATACAAATTTATTAATTAATTCTTTGTAAGTAAGAAAATTATTTTTAGTAAGGTAATTTTTTTCTTCATAATTTTATTTCTCTTTAAAAACTGGTTTTCTTTTTTTTTTTATGAAAATTTTATAAATAATTTCTCTTAGTTTTAGAAAATTTATTTGAAAAAAATAATTTCATTTTTGGATTCTGTATTTCAAATTTATCTTAGGATGAATTTTTGAGAATTTTCTATAAATTTTAAATTTTTGACGAATAGTGAAAAAATACTAATTTTCATTGAGAACTGAATTTTATTTTAAGGAATTTAAAAAGGAAGATTATATTTTGATTTTTTTTAAATTTTAATCATTTCCATTTAATCTAATTTTGTTTTTTGAGATGAATTATATATTTTAATTTATTGTAAAAGCATTTTCATCCAAAAATTTGATTTTTCTGAAGAACCTTTTTTCATTACATTTTTCTGGATTAATTTTAAAATAAATTTTTAATATTTATTGTATTGAATTTGGAAAAATTGATTCCATATTTTGAATTAGAAGATCCAATTTTAGTAAATAGGCCTATTTTATTTTTGGAAAATATGAATAGTACCCTTGAAAATTTTTGTTACCATGGTAAAGGGTAAATCGGGTAATTAGGGCTAGAAATAATATGATAAGGACTATAAAATGACCATAAGCCTTATCCCGATTTTATTGGATGAGTAATGTTCATCCATAATTACTTATGGTTCAAATATATGGCTTATGTTTTCCTTTTAAAAGTGATTATGATATTTATTATATTTTTTATAAAAAAAGACAAAGATGTCACACTCATGTTTTCAATAACTATTACATTTTCCTCTGAAATTGATTATTATAGGCAATGGAAGATAGTATCATGGTCTTTCGGTGGATGTCTCATAAAAGTCATGAAATGGTCTCCAGATTTTTGCATTTATTTAGAACCATCTACTACCCCTTTATGGTTTGGCTTCCCAGGACTCCCATTGAATCTATATTAGAAGAAAGCTCTCTTTTCCATAGCTAGTTTATTTGGTCATACTTTTGAACTTGAATATGAAACTATTTACTTATCTCGACCTTTAGTAGCTCATGTATGCACTGAAATTGACATATGACAAGAGATTTCCTCTTGATTATGTCTTCAAAATGGTTCTTTTTGATTTATCCACAAGGTAGTATTTCAGAATGCGCCTGCTTTCTATAAAAAATGATTTTGAATTGGACTCCTTATTGGGACTGTAGGGATTGAAGGATAGTTTTTCACCCTCTAAAACTTTTCAAATCATTTTTGGTAGAAGAAGAATCCTCAAAAAATATTTTGGCATGACAACCACTGGATAATAACGACAATATTAATCCTTTGGCTGCTTCCACCTCTCAGCTTCCCTTTTTTGGTGGGAATGAGAAAACTGAATAGAACTCTATGGAAGTTAATGGTTTGACTCCTAGAATTGAGCCTCCTATTTTAGAGACCAATAATTGTGATTATGGATTGAAATAGGAGGTTAAATATGACTTGGAATATCCTATTCAAGATGAACTAGAAAAATATTGTCAACTTGAGGAAGAATTCATGAAATTAAGGGATAGAAAAGGAAGGAAATCAGTGGTGGAATTGAATGGTTTTATTAATTATAGTTATATAAAAACTTTTAAAAGAATGGAGTAGTCAAAAAATGATAGAAAATTTGTCACATGATCCTTAGCTTTAAATATGAATGAAAAAAACATTATACCCCCACATCCCGTACCTTCTGAAAAGTTGTCTGGATCCTATATATCACATGATTTGAATGATTTAGAAACTTCTTCTATTGAGGATGAGGAGAGTGATCCTTAATTTTTATATTCTTACAAAATATAATAGAATTTGGACTTCTCAAAAGACCTTGATTCTTTTATGGAAGTGAATGACACAACTTCCTTTCAATAGTACAAAAATGGTGACATGACTACTGATACATATCTTGAGCTATTAAAGGGAATTTTAATCAAGGTTATAGATGGGTTTAAGAAAGATAAAAATTTCAATTTCAAAAATATTCCATGGAAATAAATTCTTAGTTTTTCCTATATTTTGTTCAGTGTGGTGCATTAGTACATGTTGTGCAATTGGTTGGAGAAATTTTCGATGATGTTGATCAGCATTGGTGATGACTTTATTCTTATCTTGATTTTATTTTTAACTATTTATTATGGTTTCTACTTCTCTGGTTCATCTTTTTATATCAAAGGAGTCATGATAGATCACATCATTTCTCATTGAGGCTTTCCATGGATGGAAATCACTGCCTTTTTGGGCCTGATCTTCTTCCGGGATCTGGTCAATCCTTGTGGCACTACCAAAAGTGTACTGCATAGTTATTGTTCCTTTGGACTGCTACTGTTATATAGAATTGATTTAACAGATCGCACCAAAGCCATTTGAATTTATTTCCACCAATGTAGGATCTCTCCTTCTCATGTGGACTTCATCAAAATGGAAAGATTTTTTATAGGGTTTTCACTTTTCATCTTCTGTTGATGTGCATAACATGTTGGGTATGCTTCACTCTCAGCGAATCTATTGTTGTTGAAAATGATTTCAACCTCATGTAAACATTGTCCATTTTTGTTCTTTATAAGTTTTTGGGAAGTGTGAGTTGTGTTTCCAATTCTCACTTAAATCTTCTTAAACAATATTATAACATTATTCATCTTTATATTGTAGAAACTTTTAATAGAAAGGCAATTGTCAAAAGAGTTAATGAGAGGTTAAAACAAAAAGGTAAGGGAATAAAAATTATCTAAACTTGTACGGAAAATATTGGATTAATATTATTATACACTTTTCACGTTATTCTATATTTTTTATGGTTTAATGGAAGCTTTTCCAAAAAAGAAACTTATATATTATTTGAATCATAGTTAGTTACAAAATGCCATTCTTTTTATTTTAATATCTTTTATGTTTCCACATAGAGGAAAAGAAAGATATAAATGAAAATAAATTTTTATTTTAATATAAATTATATTATTTTCATTAGATAGTTTTTTTCAATTTTTTTAAATTATAAAATTACCTTAAATGCTTACTAAATACAAATATAGAATTTATTTAATTTATTGAAAAATAATATAAATAATTTTCAAAATTATTAATTTTGATATAATTATAATTATTTTCTATGGTAAATGAATTATATATATATATATGACATATATTATCGTTTAGAAAGAATTATATTGGAATTACCCTTTGTATTGATGTATTTGAAGTCAAATTAACTGAAGAGTGTCCAAATTGAGATTACTGAAAATTTATCAAAATAATAATGTATTAAATTATTTAAAATAAATAAAAATATTATATTCATTCAATTTATTGGAATATATTTCAACAAATATTATATGTTACATTTTTTAGTCATTTTTTCATTTATCGTAACATTATGATTACAATAGTGGTTACCATGGATATGGTAAAAAATATCTAACCAAGGGGTTAATCAAAGTGAAATGGTGTAAAATAGCCCAAAAAATTATAAAATTATAAAATTTTTATATTTTTATTATATTAAAACCATATCCTATCATATTCTTTAATAACGTTCCATTTTGAGGCATTTGGATTGATAAATTAATTTATTATAATTTAATATTTTCAGAATTTCTAAAAGTTCCCCTCACATCTATTATAAATAGACACATCCTTCCTAACTTATTCACACCCCATTTAGCCCTCTAGATAATCCATTACTGACCCATTTCTCCTTCCAAAATCCTTATAAAATTTATGGAGGTCCTGGTCCTAAAAAATGGCCAGCCCTAGTGTCCCTAAGAGGGATATAAAAGAGGATTCTTTAAGAGAAGGTAATCATCTTTACTGAATTTTTAAATTTTCATTCTTATTTTATTTCCTCTACATTTGTTTTTTACATAATAAATTAATATATACAGTATTATATATATAATTATATGTTATTATGATTATAATAATACATTTTATTACCTTTTATTTATCATATGACAAACAAAAGCCTCGTGTGCGCGTACGTATGACTTAACATCCCCACATAGTGGTGTAATTAGATTTTATTCACCACTAAAATTGGATTGTTATAATGTTACAAATATTTTGTATATATTATATTCATGAAATAAGTATTATTATGGAAATTTTAATTACTATTCACCTTTCTTTTGTGTAATCTGTTGAATAATGGAAATAGCGTTCATGCGTATGTACAACCTACCGTCTCCAAGAATGATGTTATCCACAATTTTATGTCTACTTTTTAAAGATTACAATAAATAAATAAATAATGAAAATATGATATTTGTTTCACGATTAAAAGTATTTATATTATGGAACCCTGATCAAAGTATAAGGACCATGACTTCATAATCAATACAAACATGAAAAACGAAGTAGTTATCACGTAGAACAATAATTTAATAAAGAATATTTTTAAAAGAGAGTGATAAAAGGTTATAATTAAATAATATATTGTATGATATATATGATAATGGTTTTGTAATATATTTATAATTAATATATATTTATTATTACAGAGGTTCAGACATATATAATGTAAACCGAACCTAAGGTAAGGGTTTCTAGTCTCACTTTAACTTATGTGAGATATATGTCTAATTCAACATTTATTTATTTTGTGTGGTTTATATACTTACCCATTATTTTTTTATATCTTGAATCTATTCATATTTATGGTATTTAAAATTTAATTTGAATTTATTTCTTTCAAGGTGAATAAAAATCAAATAGTACCATTTAGTAATGGTTTATTTCACAATATCTTCATTTTTTAGGATTATTTATATTTATGTCTCCATTAGGGAATATTTCTATTCCATTTCCATGTTTTAAAACAAAGAAAAAATGAAAAAATATTTTTAATATTCTGCTAAAAATTTTATAGTGATTTTTATCCATGATTCACTTTTTAAAAAATGTTTTAAAAGTAATCTTCATATTTTTTTCCAAAACAGGTACACTGTGATTTTTCAGACAAAAATACAAAATGATTTTTTAAAACTTATATGTAATGATAAACTTTTACCACCTTCATTATTCCTTAATGATTTGAATCTTTTTTTTTAATTTTACAAGTTAATTATCAATGAAATTTGTTTTCTTTATATTTGTGTAGTGAATTTCAAAGTGAAAAATATATTTTATTCAAAAATGTTTTTGATAATCTATTTATGTAATTTATATTCATAAACATAAAAAAAACTTTTTATAATTATAATTCACTAGTGATATGTTGTAATGAAACCATATTGTTTATTTCTTCATATGGTTTTTGATCAGTTTGATTGGGGATATTCGAGTTTGATTCCATTCATATTACTGTGGATGGTTTATGATTATTTCTATTAACATGGGTAATTATTATCATTTTTATGATAGTTTTTCAAAACAAATGTTTATCTTTGTTAATGTTTAATCCCTTTCATATGAGGAATTCAATAGACTTAGTAAGTGATGAGAGGGACCCACTATATTCCCTAGAGGTATCAGTAGGTCTCATAAGTCAAACTAGATATGGTTTTGGCCAAGGTATTAGCCATTTATTTGATATGTTGGCATGAAGCCTCAATAGTGTTATATGTCATGGAGTGGATCATTGAAGGTATATTTCTGATGTCCAACAAATTCCATCATTATAAATTTTTTTATTTATATTCCATTTTAATATTCAACTAGTTAGAATACCCATGGTTATGTTTTATGCTTATGTGATTATTTATATGAAATCATTTGATAATCATTTATTCTAGCCACATTATGTAAATTATTAATTAAATGGAATGTTTTTCAATTATTTACCTTGACTTACTGTATATGGTTATTTATTCATAGCTTCTACTGTATTCTTACCCTTACGGAGAATCTAAGCCCACCCACTTTCTTATTTTTTATATTTCCACAAGATATGTGGAAGTGATTTGTGAGGGATATGAATGGATTCACTAAGGAAAATAATGACATTATCAAAAAAAAATTCATTGTGTATTTTATGTTTTAATATGTATTGTAAATTGTAAGTATGTATCTAGTTCAACAAGACTACTAAACTATTTGGTCCTTTGGGATCCAATTCCTTATATCATATGCTAATGTTATAAAGTAACCACCAGATCTTGGCTATTAGAGTTGGGTTATTTAAGGATGGTTTCAGAGGAAGTTTAGTAGAATTATTGAGAACTAGATTTTGGAATACATAGGTTAGAGAATGAAACCCTATGACATAATTTGGAAGTATTCCCAAATAAACCAAGCTTATTATTTAGATATTAGTTATACCTAAATTTTTAATTTATCTTAAGTGTTTAACTAGTTTCGAAATTATACATTATTCTTCATAATGCTAGGATAAAATCTAGTTTATTCCATTTTTTATAAATTAATTCTTACTAAATGAATGAAAATTGTCTCAATGAAAATATTCCATGTAGGAGTTTCCCTACTTGGTAAGGAAATGATGTTGGAGTAGGAGATGCAGCTAGAGTGGAAACAATTATTACTATATTGGGAAAACTAACTCAGGTAATAAGAAATAACCATCATTGTATGGTGTAACCTTATAATCTAAAATGTAGTGTAAAAATTCTTGATCGCTTCATGCATTGGAGACGTCCATCATTTTATGGAACTATAAATCCATTTTTAGATGAGGAATGGATAAGTTACTTAGAGTTGATATTTATCACTTTGGGAAGTAATGAAAGGGAGATGGTTTTCATGGAAGTTTATCATCTCTCAGGGGATGCATATCAATGGTGGTCGTAGATTCAAAATAATATGGATACAAAAGAAATATCAGGAATGGAATGGAAGGATTTTAATAATCTTTTCTTTGAAAAATATTTTCTATGAGAATATATAAATAAAAAATTATTAGGCCAAAGAAAAAAGTAAGAATAAAATGTTTATAAGTATAAATATAACTTTAAAAGATTATCTTAGAATGTCATAGACTATGAAAATAATAAAAATATTAAGATTTACCATTTCTTTTATGGTCTTAAACCAATCCTTTGAAGGGCACAAAATAATTTCATCATATGAGGATATAGTATCTTATTCTATTAAGAAAAAGAAATAATTATGGTTGTTTTATGTTTATAAAGGAAAGGAAGAGAAGAAGTGTATGAAAGTGTAAAAAATGGATAAGGGGAATAAAGTAAAGAAGGATTTTTCACCTTTGATACTTGTGGAAGAGAACACCTCAGTATATGTTTAAAAGCAGAAAGATTTTGTTTCAAATGTGAAGAAAAGGCCATGATTCTCATGATTTAAAGGGCAAGAAAGAACTTTCCAATGTAAAATTTGTCCACTATAAGAATATGGATCACTACAAAAATGAATTCCCCATACATCAAGGGAATATACCTTAAAGGAAGCTAAGGGATCAATTTCAAGCTTATACTATTGATTCTGTTGAAGTAAAATGATTATAGTGCTTATGTATTCGGATCAAATAAATATATTGTAAAAGTATTTTATCTTTTATAAGAATCATGAAATGTATAATGATTCTACTGTAATACCATATTTTAAAGGGTATGAGATCATATATTTAATAACACTAATGATCAAGAAAAGTTATTTCGTGAAATTTTTTTCCTCTTGTAAAATACAGATTAGGGGAGGATAAAACATAATATGTGATCAATGTTGAGAGAATAATGATAAAGATATGATTATATTATAGAATTAGTGACTATGAAATTTGTTAGTGATTTTATTTATGTTATCTTTACTAGAGTTTTCTACAAGTTCAGATTTACTGAATATATTCAACAACTTGAGATTTTATTTTTGGAAGCATTTATGTTTTCATTAATGTTTTATTGTGATTTAAGTTATTATCATGTTTTAACAGAATATGCGATCAAAGTATTCACATATTTAGAATTTGGAATTATGAACTCCTTTACATTTTCTAAGGATAATATTTTTATAAAATTTATGGATTTGGAATATGGTTAGTAATATTAACTAATTATGGAATATATTAAGTATATCTTTGGATATTATTGATTGAGGTTTAATTAATATTTATCATATTGTATAAACTATGATAACCATTTTGGTTTTAGTAGATATTTAGAGTCTAAAGAAATGAATTATGGATTATATGATATGTTAAAATTTCTTTAGACATAAAAAAATCATCTCTAAAAACTATTTTATAGAGTAAGATATGAATTAGAAATAGATCAAATAATAACCAAATGATGAGATTATTATTATTACATGGAAATAAATCAATTATATTTATTTCCTTGAGTAAATTTTCAATATTTGAAAATAATTCCCCAACTCTAGGAAAAAGACTTTGGGTAAAAAACATTCTCTGTTTACGTTTATTGCTGAGAAATAAGTGGCCTTTTAACTTGTTATAAATGTGTAGTTTTATGATGTTTACTTTCTCATGGTCATGTTTTCTATTACAATAAATCAATACATGATAGTTATATTTCTCTTACATGTCTAAAGTTTCACTACCCACTAACGTTCTACTATTAGGAATCCAAATTTTGTGGTGAAATTTACATTTTCTTTTCCATATTTTAACAGGAAATTATCTTAACCCCTTTTACCTTGGGGGATTTCCACAAAGGTATTTTAAAATTTCAAACCCATGATTAGGGATCAAAAATTTAAATTATGAGGATTTAATTTATTTAAGGATGGGAGAATATAACATCCCAATATTTTAAAAGAACACTATGTTCAATAACATATACAACACACAATGCTGAGCTTAAAAAAACTCCAAAATATTATTATTTAAACATGAAAATTATAAAATAGCATTTACATTGGAGGGTATAAATAATATTAACCAAATTATGATATATATATATAGTACCCAATCTATAAAAATGTATTAATTAATTTTTTTGGGAAATAACAGATGATTTTTAGTAATGTAATTTCATTCTTCAAAAATATATTTTCTCTAAAAACGGGTCCTCTAACCTTTTATGATAATATTATAATTAATTTCTAGAAATTTTAAAATATTTATTTGAAAAAATTAATTTCATTTTTGAATTCATCTTGTTAAAATTATCTTTGGATGAATTTTTCAGAATTTTCTAAAAGGTTTGAATTTTTAATGGATAGTAAAGAATACTAATTTTTATTGAAAACTAAATATTATTTTAATGAAATTTTAAAGTAAAATTATATTTTTGATTATTTTTAAAATTTAATTATTTCTTTTTAATCTAATTTTGGTCTTTTAAATGAATTTTTTACATAAATTTAGTATAAAAACATTTTACACTGAAAAGGGTATTTTTCTAAAAAACTAGTTTTATTTGCATTTTGGTGGTTTAATTTTAAATTATATTCAGAAACTTTTGTGTATTTAATTTTATAAAATTGATTCCATATTTTTAATTAGGAGTTACAAATTTATTAAAAAGACCCATTTTATTTTTGTTTAGTAAGAAAAGTAACCTTAGTATTTTTTGTTACTATGGTAAGGGTAAATCGAGTAATTAAGGGTAAAAATAATATGATAAAGACAATAAAATAAACCTAACACTTATCCCAATTTTATTATATGATTAATTTGAGTACATAATTTTTCTTGCGTCTAATATATGTCCTCTTGTTTCCATTTGGATGTGATTATTGTATTTATAATATTTTATTAATACAAAAGTCAAAGATGTAACATTCATGTTTTTTATAACAATAACATTTTTAATATGTATTTTTTTATTGGATTTATTTGACTATAAATATTATTTATAAATATAAAATATTTTCTTCATACTGGTAATTTATTTATAAATTTTAATAGAATAAATAATTAACTTAAATGCTTACACAACAGCGATTTAGTAGTTATTCAATTATTAGAGAAATTAAATAAATGGTTTTGAAAATATTAAAATAAATAATATTTGAGATAATTAATGATATACAAGAATTTTATAGATTCCCTTCGTGTTTTAGATATATAATTAAATATTTCTTTCAAATTATAAGTATTATCTTGAAATTGTAAAATTCAAAGTAATGAATTGTTCAACAAATTAACATTATGAATATTTTATAGTAAATAATATTTATTAAATGATTAAAAAAAGCCGAAAAATATAAAATTTTGAAATATTAATGTGATATGGGTAATTAAATCTAACATTGTCCACTTATGTGTCTTTTGGAATTTTATAGTAACATTATTGACCTTTATGCAGTAGAAAAGTTAATAGTACGATAATTGTTAAAATAATTTACAGGAGGTTAAAACAAAAAGATAATTATATATCCATGACCTAAAATTGTAAAAATATTATTTGATGAATTTTATGAAACCCTTATCACATTGATCTTGAATTTTATTTTTCTAATGAAAACATTTCCTTGAAAAATATATATTATTTACATCAAAGATAGTTACAAAATGACAGTCTTTTTGTTTTTAATATATTTATGTTTCTAAATAGGAACAAAAGAAAAATATTAATGATCCTAAATTGATATCTGGATATTTATTAAATTATTTTCATTTTATAAGTTTTTTTAATTTTTTTAAATTTTATAATTACCTTAATTTCATGAGCAATACTAATACAATATTTATTTAATTAAGAGAAAATAAAATAGAGGATATCAAAAATATTAATTTTGATATAATTTTAATTATTTAATGTGTGAAACGAATTTTATATATCTATATGACATATTATTGAGGTGTAAAATAATTATATTTTAATTCCAATTTGTATTGATGTATTTTAAGTCAAATTAAATGAAAAATTTCACAATTGACATTAGTGATAATTTATAAATTTTTTTATTATATTATTTAAATTCATAAAAATCCTATCTTTGTCCACGTGAATTTAGTATAGTTTAAAAAATAATAAATGTTACATTTTTAAGTCATTTTCCCATTTATAGTATCATTATGATTAAAATAGTGGTTACCACTATAAAGGTAAAAAATTACTAACCAAGGAGTAAATAAAAAATCATAAGGTTTAAAATGACACAAAAACATGTCTAAATTTTATTGGTTGATGATATCACAGCCCTATAATATCTTATATTCTATGAACTTTCCTTTTTTAATAATTTTTCATGATAAATTAATTTATTTGAATTTAATCTTTTGAGATATTACAAAAGTTCCTCTCACCTCAATTACAAAAGGTAACCTCCTCCCTTATTTATTAATAACAAAATTATCCATATATCCCAACCTATAAAAGACCATTTATCATCCCAAAATCCTTAAATAAGTTTTTAGGTCAATCCCTTCCTAAAATACCAACCATAGTGTCCCTAAGTGGAGATCCAAAGGAGGATTCTTTAAGAGAAGTTAATCATGTTTACTGACTCTTTCAATGTTATTTATTCTTCTACTTCCTATTACTGTGTTGTTTAAATAAAAAATCAATAAATCCAATATCATATATACAATTATACGTGATTTTTATTATAATAAAACCATATTCTACCTTTTATCAGTCCTATGGAAAACAAAATCATCGTGCATGCGTACGTACGACATATCGTCTCCACGTAACGGTGTTATTCATTTTTCATCACCACTATAATTGTATGGTTATGAATATATTTTTAATGTGTATATATGATAGTTATGTCATAAATATTATTATTTAAATATTAATTTCTATTCAACTTTATTTCCTTCCATCCGTTGAAAAATGTAAATAACGTACGTGTGTAGGTACGAAAAATCGTTTCCATGAATGGTGTTATTCTTTTTTATGTCTCTATATTTTAAGGGTTAATATAAATATATACATAATGAATATAAGATATTAATATCATTATTAAATTGGGGTAATTTTTATATATATTTCATGCTAGTTTTCTATAAAAAAATTCTATTAATTATGGTTTACCTCTTTCACGTGAGGAATTCATTGGATGTAACAATTTATAGGTGGGGTCTGCTATAGTTCCTCGATGCATCGGTAGGTCTCAAGTGACAAACTAGAAATTTGTTGGTCAAGTACTTACCCATTTATTAGATGTCATTGCAGGAAATATCAATGGTATTATGTTGTCTTGGAACAAAGACCTAATGGTATGTTTCATATTTTTAGAATAATACATTCCATAATTATGAATTCAATTATTTATCCTCCATGTGTTTATTTGATTAGTTATAATATACATATTTAAGTTACATGCTCATGTGATTATTTATATGGAATTATTTGATTATCATTTATTTCTACTATATTATCCTCAAGGTATTTATTGAATAGACCATGTTTCAATTATTTACCTTGATATACTATTTATGATTATTTATTCATATCTTTCACTATATTCTTACCCTTAGGGAGCATTTTATCGCATCCCCTTTCCTATATTTTATTTTTACACAGGATATGGGATAATATTTTATGATCAATATGTAGTGATACACTAAGAATAATAATGGAATTCTCAATTTTATTTTATATATCATGTTTTAATGTGTAATGAGAATTTCACGTATGTATCTAGTTTATCAAAAATATTAAATTATTTAGTTCTTTAGGATGTGATTCCTTATATCTTATGTAAATTTAATAATGTAACCACCATCTCTGGGATACTGGAATTGGGGTATTTACACTTTATAATTGACCCCTTTCAAGATTTCCAAATCTAATATTTTTTCCATTGAATAATGAAACTCATTTTCTTTTCATGAAATTTTCATTATCCAATTTATCCCTTTTAAAAATTAGTCATGATTAATATTGTGGACATGATTACATTTTTTACCCCAATGTCTCAATCATTCCCTAATAGGGGGATGGGAGAATTAGGATGTGAGATTTTTTTGTGACTTCTAATGGATCTTATTCTAATGTTGGAATGAATGATATGAACCTAGCTTTCTAAACCAAACATCCAAAGCATCCATTAATGAAATGTAAATGAAAAAATAGAATAATTTTACTTGTTTCACCACTAAGGGATATTCCAAGGAGAATATACTGCTAATTGTTTATGTAAATGATTAACCATTATTTACTTCAGTGATTATATATCGTTAATAAAGGGTCACTATAGATCCAAGGGAGACTCCCTACTTCATCCCATCTAAATACTACTTAAAAGTGTCGATTTAAAAAAATTAAAAATTATACCTCTCATAATAATATCATTGAAATTATTAAATACCAAAATATAAAGAGAGTTTCCATTTAATTTCAATCTCCTCAATCAATTCGAAATATTCTATGATATTCTTTTACAACTCCTCTTCTCAGAATTTCAGATTCAACGAAACCCTGCAATCTATAAATAGTCTCTAATATTTATATTTTCAAATATTCAATTAAAACATGTAAATTTTTACGACTTTGAATCTTCAAAACACCCATATCTCTATCCACTATGATATTTTTAGCCTCTAAACATGAAATATTCATTATACAACTTGTAATTAAACTTATATAACCATGGAGTATTATTCCAAAATTATACAATATAATGGCCATTTTAAACATTAAAATTTTCTTTATCTCCAATAACTAAGAGATGTTACCCTCTTAAACATGGGATAAACTTGATGTACATAACTACAGACTTATAGGATAGAAGATCTCTCAAATTTATGAATAAATCCACATTTTGTTCCATATCTTCCATTGAAAGTATATTACACGACATCCATAAGAATTTAACCTATTTGGAAAGGGACTTTGTAAACAACCACAATATGTGCTATAACATAATATCAGTCAACATTCCATTTTTCTCTATTATATTTGGAAAATAACATAGCACTTCCCTAGATACCATTCCTAAGAACCAATAGGTCTTCCCCATTTTATATCCAAACATGGGATCTAATATCGAATAAATAAGTATCTTATAGCCAATAAGGACTCTAATAATAAAAAATCTTTTTTAATGATAACAAACTCAATTTGTCATCGTGGTAAACTCTATTATGATATAGTGTATCCCATTACAATGTAGTATTATTATCATTACTTAAACTAAAATTATATCCTTGGATTGATAAAAAATAAAAAATTTACTTGTCATAATTGTAAAAACCAAATATTTAGATCAATATTCACAAAAAATGCGTTTGTGTTCCAATTATATCCCACATAAATAACATTGATTGCAACATTCTCCCCCTTTTAATTTTTTTGAAATATCAGTTGAAATTAAATTCTCCTTATATTATTATAAGTATAAATAACAATATAATAACTCAACCATCACTATAAGTCTATGTGTCTAATTTTTAGTGTAGGCTAAAATAAATCATGTGTTACTTCTTTGATTCAATTTATACCTCTCACCATCATCTATGAAAAAACACTCATTATTTACAATGTTTCATTTAAATATTGTTATAATTCACCTCTTGTAATCATTACCCATCATATCTCAATGTTTCATATAGAAAACACTCCATATCAATGGTAGATATCCCCCCATGATTTTATAATTCTCCATGATGACATCATTTCTCCCATTTAGAAAATAAACCCCAAGTGTAAAGACCTGACAAACACTAAACAAACAACTAAAACAATAAATGAATATATAAAGTAAAGATTTTATTAAGCATATCAATTTTAGGGAGGTTTTTGAACACCGATATTCAACTTCTTCATTATAAACACCAATGTGGACAATTGTTTTTTAATGATATCAGACACTTTTTGATTCATTCCAACATGATACACCTTGAAAATTCCTTATTCTATGTTACCTTTAATGCAATGGAATGAAATTTAAATTTGATTCATGAAAGATTGTTGTAACATGTTACTCATCAATTAAATCACACTCTCATTGTCATAATATATATCCATAGAGACTTGTACTACATTGACATGATCTTCCAATTATAGGTCCATCAAAATCAATTGAGTACACACCTTCATCACTAAAATTTAATATCCTTGTCCATTCTAATACACATACTCTCTCACTTCTTTCTAATCCTTAAAATTAGTTCTTTACCAAAAAAATAATACAACTTCAATTTTTGATTTTATATCCAAAATATATCCATCCTAACCAATATCCATTTATGATAATAAATCCAGATCCTTTACAATATCAAACACTGAAACCTAATCAAGGGTACTTTGGATAAACCACAAGATTCTTTTTACAGTGGTAATTTTTTTTATTTCAGATCACTTTGAAACCTTATAAATAAGAATGATTTATATACTAAGTCCATATTTGATTCTATCATGTATAAAATGATACCAATCACTCTCTAGTATAAATTAGAATAAAAAACTTTTCCATCTTCATCTTTATAAGTTTTGTTCTGACTAAGATTATAGTTAAAACACATTTTCCATCCTATATCTTGATCTTATTTAGTAAAAGTATTATATATTTTTCATTATTAATAAAATAAAATTACTCTCTTAGTTTACATATACCCTAATAAAATAATAAATCTCACAAATCATAGACACAAAAAACTATGGTGTCATCAAGATTTCAATTTTTTTCTAATTATTTTAGATTAATCTCTCCAAATATGACATCATAAAAATAGATTAGTACTAGGAAATAATATTACTATTAATATTTCACAAATATTTTGAGATTAAAAAGTTATCTATTGGCCTCCATCTTGCTCTGGTAAAAGTATAATTGAGCGTAACAATCTTTGGTTCTTTCAATAACTCATATAAACACATTTTCTAATGAAATTATTTATCTTCACTATAAGTAATTTTAAAACTCTTAATTTTATCAATGTATAATTCCTCATTTATCACTCTATTAAATAATTTCTAATTCACATCCATTTGAAAAACTTTTAACCCTATTAGAATTTCAAACTATAAGAAAATTAGAATTGTCTCAAGAGAATCCATCAGTACGAATGCCCCTTATATGCTTATATCTTTTGATCTAAGAATGTATCTTATACACCAATATTTCCCTATTCTAGAAAAATATTCCATGGTAATCATATTTATTATTGAGCACCCATTAATTTTCAATGAAATTTTGATCATTGGGCCTTTTCAATAGCTTCCAAGCCATATTTTTCTTTTTTAAATCCTATTATTCATTCATGGATTTAACCCATGATTTATTCGTTACTAATTATTTTAATGATTCTGATTTCAAATGAGATATAATAGTAGCGTGACCTAAATTTTTTATCTAACATGACTCGACCCACTAGATCCTCACCCGATTCATTGGTCTTCCAAGAGTTCCACTCCAAGTCTGACTCTAATAGGCCATGGGAAGGTGACTAGCACCAAGTTTTCATATCTGACATGATGGGTGGCCTTATACTATATCAAAATTTAATAGATACATCTCTAATTAATAAAACAAATAAAAACACCAGCCAAAAGTGTGTGTGTATATAATCTGTTTAATTGTATACAACACATGCATGAGGTATTAGGAACAAATACATATACAATAAGGAAAGTACAATGGAACTACACATTCAATGAGCCTCTAAATTTGATAGATACCATACATAAGAATGATATTACTTTCTTTATGTACTACTTGAATGATATCTAGCTACAATATTTACTACCACCATCAAGGACCACTAAGCCCCATTATAGGTTGTTAGGCTTCATCGATCATCAGCTCTGAAAATTGATACATTATCTACATTTACCAAGAGTATCCTCAAAACCATACATCATTTTAAAAGACACAACATGTATATACAAGAGGAACATAAAAGGGTGAGTATAAATATACTCACTAGGATTCCCAAAAATCCAAAATTTAAAAATTGAAACAAACCTTTAGCCAAAACCATTGGTTCGAGTAAGTAACCAAGAGGAAACTAGAAAGGATAATCTAGATATTCTATATAACTATAACTTTCAAGGATGTAAGGATGGTCCAATAATCTCATCTCCAATCTGAAGAAGCTATAACATATGATAAAATGAGGGATCATGGTACATTGAAGGGTCTATAAAGCTTGAAGTCAATATTGATCTATAAAAAACATCTCAAAGGAAACCCATGTGGTTCAATAGAGTTTAATTTCTCGAAGAATATGGTATTTTTCATCCTTAAATACTAAAAACCACCCCCATAATCTATGAAGTGGAGATTATTAATCACTAAATATTTTTTTTTCAATTCGAGGGAGTATTGTACCATATAATCCATCAATAATGTACCACTGATCAAGTGATGAAACTATTAATTATAGTCAACCCATGTAATTTCATAAGAAAATGTTGTGGGGGATCCCAAATCCAAGTTAGGTGATGGGAATTCCAACTCCAAAACAATGATGGGGTACCCATGCCTCACTAAAATGTAAATATTATAATTGGGAGTTCCAAACTTGGTGGGGGACCCATACCCCTCTAGAGCGCTAATACGGGGGAGTACTTTCTCCAGATGTAAAGCCCTGAACCCATATTTCCAGATTCAGTACTAAAACATGATGTGTATTTATTTTAAGATAATATAAAAATAGACAATAAATTATACATTTGAGGAACTTTTCCTGTATAGGTTTTGGAGAATTAGACAACAAATTACATATATTGAATCAGAGTTTACAAAAAATAATAACTAATATAAATAACTTGATTCATCTACATTTGAATTGTAAATATCCATTAAAATTATAAGGATTACTATGAAAAACATTTTAAAAATATGGGATGAGAAAGATACATCAATAAGTGATATAAAAACAAGGAAAAGAATCATTGGTCTATAAATAATTTTATACATATGGAAACATTTTCACAAGACATACTTCTTATCCATTAAGTATAGTATAAAAACTTTGTGAAAAAATATAGAACATAAATAAAATATGTAGGTAACATGGGGAATTAATTATATAAAATTGTTACCATCATGGATACCATGTGATTTGAAACCCTTATGGATACATTATAATGTAACCCTCACGACTTCCTTACAATGTAACCCTCACAGCTGCCTTACGGTGTAACCATCGTAGTTATACATGGAGTAACCATACGACTGACCTCCAACATAGTCATACCCAACGCATTAGAAGAAAATATAGGTCCCCAATAATATCATAAAAAATTCCCATGAACCCAAACATAATCATACAACTTGAATAATGGCATAAAAACATTGCTTTTGAATTTTGTTAAAAAGAATTTTAAAATAGTATTTTAAACAAAAAGCTCTATAGAAATTTCATATAATTTAAGTGAGACTTAATAGAGTAGAAGAATTATGTATATACACTATAAATACACATAATTAAACGTAATATAAAAAAAATTCCTCACACAAACAATTTTAATACCACATAATTAATGAAGTAGAAGGTTAACCCAAAGAATGGAAATTGGGTTAAGAATTCCCTTACCTCTGGTTCTTCTTACTTCAAATATGTTTAAAAATATTGTATAATGGTTAAAGGAGTGTTATTAATATTTTAAAGAAATATATTAATGTTTATAACACCTTATATTATCATTTAATTACATCATTTAACACGTCAATTGTTAGTGTTTTTATCCTTCCATGGTTTTGTGGGAATTCTTAAATGATTTCCATGGCTGGTTTGTATTTGATTTTCTTATTGTAATGAAATGAAATTCCATAAGTGGAATGAAATATAATTAATTTGTTTGAAGAATATATAATGATACCATGAATCAATTTTTATCATATATGATGATGAATCATTAGAAAAAACGTTAATGATATTTTTTAGATCATTTTTGGTGGTTCCTCGATAATCATTAACTTGTTTCATTATATATATTAATTTAATGCATAGAATTTTATTCCATAACAAAAAAGAGGTTAAATACTAGAAATTAAATTATGTTTCATCCATTAAAATTGTAAGAACCCAAATCTTTATTTTTAGGTATGTCTTTCCATTTCCTGGAGTTTTTGAGAAAAGAGGAGTTTCTGGAAATTTTTAAAGTACACTCCATGTACTTTATGAGTACACGCCGTGTACTCCATTGCCACTCGAAGTCATGTGATGGCCGTGTAAGGGCCACACACACGGTGTGTAGGGATGATGTGGAGTCCGCTTAAAGTGGAGTATGGAAAAGCCGAGTACAAGCCGTGTACCCCATAAGTACACACCTTATATTTTCTTTTTTTTTCATTAAATAGATAGGGGTCGCGCATGACAGACTGAACTGTCTTCTTCTCCAGCACCTTCGACCGAGAGCGACCCATAAGGCCGCAGTTCTTCTCTGAGCCCCTGAGCCCCCGTCCGTTCGCTGAATCAACTGCCTTCAATTTCATTGGGATCACCTCGGTAAGCTCTCTCTTCTGCTTTAGCCTTGTTCCATTATTTTCCCTCTTTCTCAAGATATCACGGGTTGAGAGTTTTGGACGTTTACTCAGATCTTTGATGTTCTAAAGAGAATCAATCATTGTGGTTCAAGTATACCTATCTCCTAGAATTGAGGTAGGTGGTTTGTGCTTTTTGTAGGAAGTATTTGAATATTTGGTGCAATTCCACCAATTCCATCGAACAGGGTATTGTGTGTTTCTTATTTTCCCATGTTTTTTGCCTACTGTTCTTGATTTCTTGAGTAGACGTCAATGCTTGTGAATAGGGTAACTTTTATTGTGCTATGGATATTTTTCCATGCATGTTTTTCCTGTTAGGCATTTTTCCAGTTGCCATGCCTAGTTGTAGATAGTAGAACTGTTGTACTGTTATGCTGTTGGGACTTATAATGATAGCCAAGTAGTTTTTGAGGTTTACTCTAGGCGATACGAATGCTATGCATGTTTGTTTTACACAGGTCTATGAGATCCTAGAATAGTGGACTATAGGGAGAATGAATGTAAGGGCTTCTCCAGAGTGTCTTATTAATTCGATGCAAGACCAAAGGGGGAATTGAAGATGAGTGCTTCCTCAGAGTGGCTGTAGTTCCTCAATGCAGACCACAGGGGAAATGAGACGTTGAGTGCTTCACTAGAGAGCCTTTACTACGATATGAGACTATAGGGGGAATTGACGGTGAGTGCTTCCTCAGAGAGTCTATTCTTCAGCTGAACCAGAGGGGAAAAACTGTGTGTGCCTCCAAGAGGGTCATTAGTACTTTTTGGTTGAACCATAAGGGTTAGGGTGTGAGAACTACCCATGGGATTTCCTGTTGTTCAATTTGTTGTTTGGCTGTTACTTGTGTACTTTATATGCTAGACGCTATGGATTTTACCTGCTGTGTGCTTTCCTGTACTTTTACTTGCCATGTATTCACTGACAGTTAGACACAGATCTTTGGGAGGTTTCTTACTAAGACCTTGTCTGACACTCTATTTGGTCTATGATTTTAGACCCAAACAGACTATATTGTTGTAGGTATAGATAAGGGCAAGCACCCTTCTACTTCAGGTACTTGACTTACTGTGGAGTTAGAGAGCATGGGACTAAGTTATGGCTTGCAATGCTGAGGAGTTTACCAGTTTTCTTTTTCAATTTGGTGTAGTATTGTTTTCAGCATTGTGACTTGTTTGGATGATTTCCTAGACATATGTGTCATGCATAATTTTATATATATCTATGTGTGTGTGCTCCAGTTGTTTGCTGTTATTCTTCCACTTTTTATCATTTACTCTTGTATGGATGGTTACAGTTTCTACTGTTGTCTATTTGTTTTCTTCCACTGTGTACTCTGCCAAGGAGGGAATCATTTCCCCACTAGCACAACCAAGGCCCTCGCTACTAGTCGATAACCTCCGGCATTTGTGGAAATGCGCTTGAGGCCATGTGACCAACCGGGTAAGGGGTGCCTCTAGTTGGCTTCCGGAAGCGGGACGTTACAAAGTGGTATCAGAGGTAGTTTATTTTCTCTTGATTTACTGTTTGGAGCCTTTATCCAGGGATAGGACAGATTCGGTACTTGGTATTAAGATGTGCTCAGGAGTATCTAAGCTGTGTATAGGGAAAATCCAATCTACCTTTCTTATTATAGTTTTCTAGTTTTTCTATGTTACAGTTGATCTGATTTCACCTAGAGTGATTCACATTCTTTATGTTGTTATTGTTGTTGATATTGTGGTTCTATTTCTGTCGAAACCCGATGATATGAGGGTGTTACATCTCATGCATCATATATGCACTTTTTATAAATCACAAGCCATTAATTCTTTCCATGCCATCTAGGGTGAATTAGCGATTACATGTTGTTGCGATAGACGTTGTGTAGATTATGCATGCTGTTGTGATAGATGCTTTGATAGAATCCCTGATTTTTGATAGAGAGGTTGTTTTTATTATAACTTGTTTAAATGAATTCCAAATTTTGGTTCTTGAGGTGTTATGGCCCCTCACAGATCGGAATTTGGCACCTTCATGCTTGTTTTTCAGTGTTTTCTGGGCTTCGGTGAAGTTTCAGAGCTACTGCCCGGAAAAACCCAGAATACATAGCATGTACTTTATATATACAGACCATGTAGTTTTTAAACCGTGTCACTGACTGTGTATGTAGAAACACAGGTTGTGAAAAATCTCCAGGAACACACCATGTACAGCAGGTACACGCAGTGTAGTAGTGAGCCGTGTACCCGGCCGAGTCACTAACAATACGGGTCGGGGAAGCTTGTGTAATAAACGCCGTGTTTTGTATGAACACGCCATGTATCCCTGTTCTACATACCCGACCATGTCATGAAAAACATGGGAAAATGTTATCTCGTCATATACACACCATGTTTGTTTGGAACACGTCGTATAACGATCATCCATGTAGCCGGCCGTGTCGCCAACAACACGGGTCACGAAAAATCATCAAGTACACGCCGTGTTTGTTTGGAACATGCCGTGTTGTCTCAGCCATGTAACTGAAAGTGTAACTAATAACATGGGTTGTTGAAACCTTGTCTAATACACGCCGTTTCCATAGGGAACGTGCCATGTAGTCTTAGTTTAGGAAGACCGTGTGGGTTAGCCGTGTAAGGAGACTCGGGCAGGGGAATAGAGTTAAGTACACACCGTGTAGAGTTTATACACTCTGTGTAGTCATGTTTTGTAAACATGAATGTTTCTCTCTCCTATTACCATTTTTCACTCTTGTGTTCTCAGTCTTTGATATTCCTAATCTAAGGTATGCTTTTGATCTTCAGATTTATGCCTCCGAGACGTCCTCCGGTTGTACGTCAGTTTCCAGATGGTGATCACACGCCAGATATGGCTGATCAGGGACTTCCTGCGGATCCTCCAGTTGGGCCAGCCTTGGCACCGACTATCATACCTACTGCAGGCATTGATGCATAGTTTAGGGAAGGCTTTTTGAGGATGATGCAGACCTTTTAGGGAGCACCGCCTCCTGCCACGACTATGACAGACTTGACGCGGGTTCTCCAGAAGTAGCATCCTCCTACTTTATCGGGGGAAGGAGGACCATAGGCTACACAGTCATGGATGGAAGCCATGGTTACAGTCTTTGAGCATCTGGAAATGCCTCCAGAGAGGCTAGTCAAGCTCGCTACCTATATGCTATGAGACTTCGCCAAGAGGTGGTGGGATGTGATCTCATAGGCAGGTCATTGGCAGGTTATGGCTTGGGGAGGAGTTCCAGCGTGTGTTTTACAACTACTTCTACCCGGAGACCCTGAGGGCCGATCGAGCCTGGGATTTCCTGAGTCTAGAGAAGATTACTCTTTCTGTAATGGTGTATTCCTCTCGTTTCACCGATCTCTAGTGTTTCACACCCCTCTGGGGTGGAGATTGGATGTTCTTAGCAAGGAAGTTTGAGGATGGTCTCAGGAGGGAGATCCGCTTGCAGGTGAATATCATACAGTTTAATTCCATCACTTCCATCGTCAACCAGGCGCTGATTTCAGAGCACAATATGAGAGACTCTGGAGCTGCGAGCTAGGGCGGTTCTGCTTCCATTGCTAGTATTCCTCTAGTTGACAGAAGGAAGCGCCGTAGAAAGTCTACGCATGGTGATCCGAGGAGACGAGATTCATCTTTAGGTAGCCAGGTAGTATGATACCAGTGTGGAAGGGCAGGGCACATGAGTCCATAGTTCCAGAGAGACCCAGTGGAGTGCTGATCTTGCGGTAAGATGGGTCACCATCAGTGTTTCTGCCAGGTTTTCTCACAAGTTGCTAGTGACAGGGGTACTTCCATGACTCCTCGTTCAGGAGAAGCACCACCAGTTTCTCACCAGTCGGGGAATTGGAGTTCTTTCAGCCGTTTGGGCTGAGGTGGAGGTCGAGGCCATGGCGGTAAGTCACCAGTCTTTTAGCATCAACAGGGAGGATCAGCTCAGAGTGGTTAGGCAGGATCAAAGGGCCGTGTGGTAGGCCCAAATTTTGTGGTTGAGCAGACCTATCAGGAGCAGTATCCCAGAGCTTCTACAATTCTAGGAATGATCTTAGTACCCTCAGTTTTATCTTCAACTCTTGTCGATACTGGTTCTATGCATAGTTTTATCTTAGTTTCTATTATAGAGAGTATTGGGCTGTGTATCTTTTCTTCTTTTGACTTGTTGACACTAGACAGACCTTTGGGGATGAGGACATCTAGTGTACGTTAGTGCAGAGAGTTCCCTCTCGAGGTTGCAGGGTATCATTTCTTATGGAATCTCTTTGTCCTAGAGATGACAGTCTATGATTTCATTCTTGGGATGGACTGGTTGGTTCCCTTCCAAGTAGTGGTCGACTATTATCTCCACAGGGTGAGTTTCATTTCACTAGAGGGTGAATCTTTTCTTCATAGAGGTGAATGGGATGTTCAGACGAGTCGAGCAGGACTCGAGCATCATGGTATAGGAAGGGTTATGGACCAGATTTCTAGTCATTATCTGGATGACCAGGGGACTACACAGTTAGACTTCCCTCTTGTGGTGGATTGTTTCACGGATATCTTTCCATAGGACTTCTCAGGTTTTCCTCCGAAGCGTGAGGTAGACTTCTCGATTGAGCTCATGCCAGGGGCGGCATCAATGTCCATTCCTCCTTATAGGATGGCTACACCTGAGTTGCATGAGCTCAAGAAGCAGTTGGAGGAGTTACATGCAAAGGGTTTTATCTGACTCAGTACTTCTCCTTGGGGTTCGCATGTCCTGTTTGCGAAGAAGGAAGACGGTACCCTTATGCTCTGTGTGGATTATCAGAAGATGAACCAGTTGACAGTCAAGAACCAATATCCCTTGCCAAGGATTGATGATATTTTCGATCAGTTTCAAGGATCCCTAGTGTTTTTGAAGATCTGTTTTAGGTCTGGTTATCATCAGTTGCGCGTTATACCATCAGATATACCTCTAACATCCTTGAGGAGTAGTTATGGTCTCTATGAGTATACGGTTATGCCGTTCGGTCTCACAAATGCACCAGAAATTTTCATGGCACTGATGAACCGAGTGTTCCATCCTTACTTGGATTCCATCGTCATGGTCTTCGTGGAAATATCTTTTTGTACCCTCACACTCGACACGACCATTCCACACATCTTTAGATCGTTCTGAGTACACTGAGAGAGCATCAGTTATATGCTACGCTCTCAAAATGCCACTTTTGGATGGATCTGATTCACTTCTTTTGTCACGTCATCTCAGAGATAGGAGTATCTGTGGTCCCAGAAGAAGTGAGAGATATAGTTTCCCAGGAGAACCTAAAGAACATTTTTGGGGTACAGAGTTTCCTAGGGCTGGCTGGATACTATAGACACTTCATTCAAGACTTTTCACTTCTAGAAGCACCATTGACAGGTCTGACCAAGAAGGAAGCAAAGTTCTTATGATCTGATTCTTGTGAGTTATCCTTTCATGAGATGAAGGGAAGGTTGACGTCCGCACCGATACAAGTCTTGTCAGATACATGAAAGAACTATACTGTTTATTATGATGCTTTAGGTATCAGAATGGGAGTTGTACTTATGCAGGGATATAAAGTCATTGCATATGTGTCTTGGAAGTTGAGGCGACATGAGAGGAACTACCCCACACACAATCTGGAGTTGGCAGCTATTGTTCATTCTGTGCGCTGTTGAAGACAATACCTTCTAGGAGAGCACTCTGTGGTTTTCACCAACCACAAGAGTCTTAAGTACATCTTCAGTCTGCGTGATCTGAATCTGAGACAGAGTAGGTGGGTCGAATATCTTAAATCTTTTGATTTAGAGCTTTCCTATATGTCGGGAAAGGGAAACGCAGTGGCAGATGCGTTGAGCAGGAAGACTCAGATTCAGGCAGTTCATGAGGCCAACAGTGAGTGGAAGCTTATGTATCTGTTCTCTGAGATACATCTAGAGGTGCAAGACAGACAGGGACATACTTATCTATCTTTTGTAGTTGTTACCTCTATACTTATTGATAGGGTACAGATGAGGTATCTATCAAACTCAAAAGGCTTAGTCCTGCGGGAGAGTGTGTCAGGAGAGGACCCTCTTCTTGGATAGATAATGGGTGATGATGAGATATTGAATTTCCAGGGACGTGTATGGGTGCCAGCAGACATACACGAGGAGCTGATGTGGGATTTTCATTCCTCAATTTGGGCAGTTCATCCTGGCGTCACCAAGATGTATCAGGATCTTCATCACCAGTACTGGTGACTAGGTATGAAGAGAGATGTTGCTGGTTTTCTCTTGAGGTGTTATACTTATCTACAGGTTAAGGCGGAGCATCAATGAACATCAGACCTTTTACATGAGTTACCCATTTCAGAGTGGAAGTGGAACGATGTCAAGATGGACTTCGTGACTGGATTTCCGAGGTCGGCTTGAGGGAACGATGCTGTTTGTGTTGTCGTCGATAGGCTTACAAAGGTTTCTCACTTCTTACCGATCAAGGAAACCTTCAGTGTTGATGATCTGGGACAACTATACATACGAGAGATTGTATGTCTGCAAGGAGTTCCACACTCCATTGTTTCAGAGAGGGATGCACGCTTTACTTCTCGGTTCTAGAAGGGGCTTCAGAGGGCTTTGGGTACACATGTACTTTTGAGTACAACATACCATCCCCATACAGATGGACAGTCCAAGCGTACGATCCAGGTGCTTGAGGATATGCTCTGAGCCTGCATTCTAGACTTTGGTTGTTCTTGGGAGAAGCATATCCCTCTTGTGGAGTTCGCCTACAAAAACAGTTTTTAGGCGACTATTCAGATGGCACCTTACGAGGCTTTGTATAGTAGGCCAGGCCGATCACCTTTATGTGGGATAGAGGTAGAAGAGGCAGCTTTACTGGGACCTCTTCTTGTTTAGGAGACCTTAGAGTAGATAGATTTGATTCGGAAGAGGTTGAATACAACACAGTCTCTACAGAAGTCTTATGCCGATCAGCAGAGATGACCTATGGAGTTCGAGGCTAGTGATCAAATTTTCCTGCGTATCGCACCGAGGTTGGGAAACAAGAGGATTCAAAGACAGGGTAAGCTTTCACCGCGGTACATCGGGCCATTTGCGGTATTGGAGAGAGTTGGGCCAGTTGCCTATCGGTTGTAGTTACCTCAGAGGTACCGGGCTATGCACGACGTCTTCCACATCTCTCAGCTCCGACGTTACTTTTTAGACCCGTCTCAGGTCTTTGAGCCCGAGGAGGTTGAGCTCGAAGCAGATGCATCATTTGAGGAGCATCCCATCTGGATTGTCGATCATAGTACGATGGTTCTCTGTGGGCGGTCTGTTCCTCTAGTACGGTTGTTGTGGCAGCACAGGCGAGTACAAGATGTGACCTGGGAGAGGGAGGCTGATGTACGATCGCAGTGGCCAGAGCTATTGGGGGTTTCTTCTTCTACACCATGTTAGGGAAATTCTAAGATGAATTTCATTAAGGGGGGAAGTTTGTAAGAACCCAGATCTTCATTTTTAGGTATGTCTTTCCTTTTCCTGGAGTTTTTGAGAAAAGAGGAGTTTCTGGAAATATTTGAAGTACACACCGTGTACTTTATGAGTACATGCTGTGTACTCCTTTGTCGCTCAAAGCCGTGTGCTAGCCGTGTCCGGGCCACACACACGATGTGTAGGGGTGATGTGGAGGCCGCTTAGAGTGGAGTACGGAAAAGCTGAGTACACGCTGTGTACCCTAGAAGTACACGCTATGTATTTTCTTCTTTTTTTCATTAAATGGACCGGGGTCGCACCTGACGGACAGAACTGTCTTCTTCTCGAACGCCTTCGACCGAGAGCGACCCGTACGGCTGTGGATCTTCTCCGAGCCCCCGAGTCCCCATCCGTTCTCCAAATCAACTGCCGTCAATTGGATTGGGATAGCCTCGGTAAGATATCTATTCGGATTTATCCTTGTTCCATAATTTTCCCTCTTTCTCAAGATATCATGGGTTGAGAATTTTGGACGTTTTTTGAGATCTTCAACGTTATAAGGAGAATCAATCACTGTGGTTCAAGTATATCGATCTCCTAGAATCTAGGTAGGTGTTTTGTGCCTTTATGTAGGAAGTCTTTGAATATTTTGTGCAATTCTACCAATTACCTTGAACAAGGTATTGTGTGTTTCCTATTTGGCCCCTATTGTTTTCTTTCTTTGCTTGATTCGTTGAGTAGAGGTCAATGCTTGTGAATAGGGTAACTTTTACTGTTCTCTGGATGTTTTTCCATGCATGTTTTTCCAGTTAGGAATTTTTCCAGTTCCCATTCCCTGTTGTAGGATAGTGGAACTATTGTACGGTTACATTGTTGTGCCTTAGAATGATATCCAATTAGTTCTTAAGGTTTACTTGGGGTGATACGCGCGCTATGCATGTTTGTTTTACACAGGGCTGTGAGAACCTAGTGTAGTGGACCATAGGAAGAATGGACGTATGGGCTTCTCTAGAGTGTCTTATTAATTCGATGTGAGGTCAAAGGGGGAATTTACAATGAGTTCTTCCTCAGAGAGTCTGTAGTTCCTTAAAGCGGGCCACAGGGGGAATGAGACATTGACTGATTCCCCAGAGATCCTTTAGTACGATACGAGACTATGGGGGGAATTGAAGGTGAGTGCTTCCTCGGAGAGTCTATTCTTCAGCTAAACCAGAGGGTCCAGTCTGTGTGCGCCTCCCAGAGGGTTGCTAGTACTTGTAGGTTGACCCATAAGGGTTAGGCTGTGAGAACTACCACGGGGGTTACCTATTGTTCTATTTGTTGTTTGGCTGTTACTTGTGTACTTTATATGCTAGACACTATGGATTGTAGCTGCTGTGTGCTTTCCTGTTTGCTGCTTCCTATAATTTTACTTGCCATGTATTCACTAACTGTTAGGCATAGGTATTTGGGTGGTTTCCTACGGGGAACTAGTCTGACACCCTGTTTGCGCCATGCTTTTGGGCCCAAACAGACTATATTGTTGTAGGTATAGATAAGGGCAAGAACCCTTGTACTTCAGGTACTTGACTTGCTGTGGAGCTGGAGAGCATGAGACCAAGCTATGGATTGCGATGCTTGGGTGTTTACCTATTTTCTTTTACAATTTGGATTAGTATTTTATTCAGTATTGTGACTTGTTTGGTTTCATTCCTAGACATATGTATCATGCATCATTATATATATATATATATCTGTGTGTGTGTGTTTGTGTGTGTGTGTATGTTATCCAGCTTTTTAATGTTAGTCTTCCACTGTTTATCATTTACTCTTGTATGGATGGTTACAGTTTCTGCTGTTGTCTATTTGTTTTCTTGCGCTATGTGCTCTGCCAATGAGGGCATAGTTTCCCCACTATCACACCCAAGGCCCCCGCTGCTAGTCGACAACCTCTGGCATTTGGGGAAATGCGCTTGAGTCCATGTGACCAACCGGGTACGAGGCGCCTCTGGGTGGCTTCCAGAACTAGGATGTTACAAAAATTGTTTTACAAATATTTTTTAAGGGATAAAAGGAAATTGAAAACACATGACCCATGATTTTGGTAATACAACACATCACAAATGATGTGTTTATAAGAGGGGTATGAGACGAAGTAAGTTGAGTAATTTTCCATAAACATGATAAAAAAATCCATAATATATGTAATAATAAAGCTTTAATTCGTCTTATATTAGGGTAAAATAATAGAGTATAAGAAAATAAAATGAATTGAAAAGAAAACACAAGAATAAGAAAGAGGATTTTTACCATTTGATACTTTCTCTTTCTCCTTGAGATCCTCCTTAAGGTCTTTAGATTTGGTCTTTTTGTGAGACCAGTAGGTATTGGATGTGGGGAAGAGACTTGGGGAGGGAATTTGGTATAACTTAGAAAATGATCAAGGCCTGAGAGGTGTGATAGGAAGAGGGGAATGAGGGTGGTATTAATAGTGGAGGAGAGGAGGGATTTTACATTATTTTAATCATTATTTTAATATTTTTGCTCAAGAGTATGAATAGTATTGATTCATGTGACCCCAAATAATAATAATTTCATGTGATTTCGAACAAAGTAATCCTATATCATCCTTTCATCACCTATGATGAAGTAAAATAAGTATATAGAATTAATCATGTTTTATCATATTTTACTATTCATAAAAAATTCAATAATTTTAGAAAAATCCGAAAAATTTACCCTAATGATTCTTAGATATGTAGAATTAAAAATTGAACTCCATTTTTTGAAAATAATTTTCTAAACCTTATTAATTTAATTTTTAAATAAAATCAAAATTCACTTGAAAAGTACAATTATAAATTGAAAACTGCTTTTCTAACACTTTGAAAAATCACATCAGGTATATTTAAATTATATTATAATTATAAGTCATAAAAATAATTATTTATGAATAAATTTTATGAAAATAACTTTTCCTTTAAATTATTAAAACAATCATAAATTTTAAATTAAATATATATGACTTACAAAAATATGGACAATTAATCAATAAATCTTAAAATATTTATTTACTTATATTATGACCTAATTATATCATATTGAAACATATAAGATGGATAAATTTAATTTATAATTTCATTAGGGAATTTACTATTCATAAGGGTACATTACCATTCATAATGTTCAAGGTGCTATTCATAAGGGTACATTACTATTATTAAGAGTCATGTTACTATTAATAAGGGTATGTTACAATTCACAAATAATTAAGTTTGTTCTATCAGACTCCAAAAAACTTACTGTTTGCAATCGTGTATGTCCGTTTTTCAAAATTCAAGACACAGAAGTGACAAAATTATGTTTAATGGTTAGTTTATAAATGTAACATAGTATTTAGTAGTTCATTTAAGCACAAAGTGTTTCCTTTTAAAATATCAGGATGTTACACCATAGATAGAAGACCTACAATCCATGTGTATGGGGAGTTCCACCCTATCTATATAATAGACATGGGGGATCCATTCCATGACATAAAAACTCTGTTAGGAGAGTACCAACCCAAAAAACTCTAAGGAACACCCTTGAAACCATTCATCACCTCTAAGGAAATAAAGTGGATAAGATAATCATAACACCTCACATATTGCCTTTTTTCATAAATAGAATCATATTATCATGTTCTATGTGAAACAATTATCAAGATGGATTACTCACATTCCTAAATCCAAGTCTTGGGAAATGAGATACAAAACAAATCCACACAAATTTGAAAAAATACAATTCATTCACTAAAGGGTTACTAAACATGTATCCACTCAACCATAATTTTTCTTTGTACTAAATCTATATATCTTGTTAATACCAACCATATGGTGTGTTATACATCATACCCAACATGTTTTTTTAGCTGGGAAACTCAATGTGTATCTACACCACATGGGTTCCTATCACTTCAGGGTATACAAAGTTTCCATTTATTTACACGATGTGTATTTCCACTATAGATATTGTGTGATACTTATAAACTACCTAAGATCTAACATAGTGGCCCTAGAGGTACATGTAATCTTTTTATTTTAAAATACACACCATGTAGTTGAGGTTTTCACTAGATTTTCAGACCCCCCAAAATCATCTCACCATCACTACCATGAATCACCAATTTTTATGCCATTATGACATTAATCATCATTCAGGACCACCCATTTTCATTATAAAAACCACTCTATAACCTCTGTATCATCATGAATCTACTCCATTTTCTCCCAATTTAAGGTTATACCAAACATTTTCTTAGGTTTTCCCCTTTTTCACAATAAACACCATCTCATTCACCAACCATCACAATTTCCCATCTCTAATCATCCAAAATACATTTACATACCATGGTCCACTGGCCTTGATGAATTCCAAGTGATATAAAACTAAAACATGATTAAGATGTGTGAGAAGGAGGGAGAATCATGGATAGTGTGAATATAATCCTCCCAAAAATTCCAAATGTTATATAAACCACAAAAACACAAGTCAATGAGAAATTCCATATGAATAATGTGATGATAATTAAAGAACGAAATCATCATATGTCATCTCCCCAAATATAATTCCATATTAAAATAGGAGAACCTTCAAAGATCAATGATATTTAATTTTAATGATGGAAAATCCATATAAAATCAAGATGTAAGAAACCAACAAGAATATGGAATTTAATTTAATTTTATGACATGAAAAAAATACATGTGTCCAAGAAAAAACCCTTACCTCATGGAATAATAACTATCACTTTAATAAATTGTTGCATCTAGGGTTCTATCGGTAATTTCCATACGATATGATCACTGATATTGTCACAGATCTGGCCCTGCTAATTAATATGTTATTGATCCTACCATTAAATGGTATCTCCATCTCCCTTTCACTAGTTTTCATAAATTACAAATTAATTAATTTAAATAATTATTTAATTTTTTACACTAGTAATGTCCTAAACCTGAGGACACCATTGTGAAATAAAATTATGTCACTCATGGTGTAAAACCCCTATTCTGTATACAACCAAAATTTTATTTTTCCATATGATGATTCATCTAATAGATATAATAATTTCATCAAAAAAATCAAAAGCTACAAATAAAATTTTTATGCTTAATATATTTTTATCAAGTCCTCTCTATGATCTCAATTTCACACCAACTCAACCTAGGGGAAATACCACACCATAGAATTAGTGGAACCATCAAATAATTTTTTGGAGGCTTCTACTAGGGTAAATTTACCATTTTACCCTAGGTGTGGTTATAAGGATTTGAAACATAAAATTGAGATAATTATCAACCAAGAAAATTCTGGGTCATTATATCCTCGTCACCTTTAAACATTTTCATCCTTGAAAATGAAGAAACCATAGTACTCTCTGATAACCTCACAAAATAAACTTGTATTAGAAGAAACCCACCCACGAACACAGTTCCTTCATCTATGGAAGTCTAAGATTTAAGAAAAATCAGTGTACCCCCACCCAATAAGGGAACATCTTATTTCATCACTAATGATATCAAATCCAGATCACCTTGAATAAATGATTAATAAAAACACGCATCTTCTCTATACGAATCTCAACAAGACTCAACACAATTTTTTTTACTTAATAAAAATTCATCCTACTACTTGGGTGAAATGAATTTATGACCCATTAGCATTCATATATAATGATTCATTACCTATTTCACCTCTGGTGGGAGAATCCCACTCCCCGCACTTTAATAACCTTATAAATGCTGGTTTCATGAGAACAACCCATGCACGCCATCATACAACATCAATGGATTTAAAAAGTTTTTCACTGACACTGGGATAGTTTCATGATAGAATCCTCACCCAATCCTACCTCTATTTCTCGATCATCTTCAACTCATAGGGTATATAAACCAATGTATCATTATCTTGGATTAAGGAAAACATGGTCTTTCTACCTCATCTTATTCAAAAACATTTACTGGAACCCTTTTCCTACAACTCAATCTCCACAACCTATCCCATACTATTGAATATATCTAGGTTGTGTTTTCATTTATCTTTCACGAAATTTTTCTATGAGAATATTAGGAACTAAGTCTCATAAAACTACTCAACAACACCCCAGTACATGTTGTGTGGTCCAATCCACTATAATCCGAAGTGGATAGTCCTGACATTCAGAAGTCCCTTCTATTACATCTCTAGATCCCAAGATAACACCTACCTTAGTGACTAAGATCCATAAAATATAGAGAAAAATATTTTCCTCCACCACATAAATTGAGTTTCCTTGTGATTGGTACACCTTCAAAGAGCCACATGACATAACACACTAAGGGCCATGCTCTACTAAATTTGTACCTAGTTAGGATTTACATTAAACTATTTAATATAAACACTAAGGTAAAAATTATAACCTCCCTATAAAAGTGGTCAATGTTCTCCCCAACTTATTTAAAAATTCTTTAGGTGTACTTATTGAATAAATCCTTTCACACAAGACCACAATATCAACACCACACTGTGGGTCTCTCTCACACTAGGGATGAGTTCGGGGACACCACCATCAATCATAGGTGAGAATGTATCACTCTTTTGATTTAATAATCACTACTCTAAAACTATTTTCTCAAACACATCCTCTATTTACAATACAAAGAGTGATTTTTATAAGCATCAACCAAAAGACCATTATTACTCTACTAATATTTCATGAGATTTCATAAACTCAACTTCCTGAAGATCAATTATACTTGATGAACTTAGATTCCAAACTATGAGTGGTTACTGCATAACTAGAACTATTTTGGGATAACAAGGTAAAATTACTTGAATTACCCATAAGATGATCTACATAATGATTCCTCGATGGGTTTGGTCTCTATGATTGTATGAGACACATGGGTTCTAATCATTCCACTCAGCAACATTCAAACATCATCACCCCAATGAAATATGATGCACACATCAGCCTATCATGAAGGTTCAACCAAGATTCAACCTTTAAAAACATTCACACATTCATGCACATTTATAGGAATTGAATTTACCCCTCACTAACATAACACACAAATAAATTCTTACCATCTTATGGGTAAAATACTTTAGCATCTAGAGGGTAATTTCTTCTCAGCATACTAGAGGGGATCTTGATCATTATTGTAAGTGGAACTTGCCTCTTCTACTCAACTGATTACTCTTCACAATTCCAACAATGGATTGGATATCCATTGTTAAGGGAATGCACCACTAGAATCTTATCTTATATAAAGGAAAATATTGAAACACATCTCCCATCATTAAGGATAATAAAAATTTACCATATTGGGTGAGAAAATTTCACTCAACATCAGTGGAATTTCCCTAACTGAACAAGGTTGGACTATAGGGTTCCACTAGAATCTATAACTCCTAAAACAATAGTGTAAGATTAAGACCTCATGCCTATATCGACAAATACCAAGGTTTAAAAATAATATACCTGAGTTATAATCTGATTTACACAAATTATCACATGTCTATAAGTATCCACATCATGCACCATCCTAATAATTTGACTGTTAGTAATATGGGATACATAAGAACTAACCATCGGTGGAAATATTTGGAGAAAATCAATGATTCATATATCTCCATTTACCCTTGAAACACCCAGTCCTTCACTAAAAAACTCCTTGATATTCAACAAGGTTTATAAAAGGGGGTGCCTAATATCATCACCATCTCCAATGTGGTGGTCTATATTTGGTATTATTTTGGGTGACTTTAAGTGAAAAGATAACTTTCACCCACAACAAATATGCATAGTCACCAAGGATTATTTATATGTTAAAACTTGATCAGGGGGCTCTAGACTAGATGATATTGTATAGAAACACAACCACAAATTGAAATATTTTCCTCTAGATTGTCTATCCAAACTATGGTGATTAAATAATTCCATTACAAAACATATCTAGAGAGCACATTGTGAGGTCCATGGGTCTTTATGAATTCTCGAACATGGTCATGAGACCCCTATGCATGGGGGGGGGGTCTAATATCCATGATTAAAACACTATACAAGACAAGGGAATAATCCCCAAAAATGGGAGAACATTCCCACCACGAGTTCAAGAGAATCATCATCCACTAATGGATCACTATATTATATAGGGAGATGAATGCGTGGATCATCCTCTATAGTGCGAGAGTTCAAAAAAAGGAAAGTGTACCCAACTCTATCCAATACTATTTCACGTTAGGATATTGATCTCCTCATAAAACCATGTGATATATGACATCTAAGGAACAAAACATATCTAGAAATAGATAGTCACACCCAACCAGTAGGAAATAACATCCACTACATAATACACACACTATGAACAATAGAGAGAAAAACTACCTCAAATTATGAGAAAAAAATATATGTCAATAGATTCATGGAAAATAACATCTCTTCATTAACCAACAACTGGTGAGAGGCTCAACTATACGCATGAGCTTTTCATGACCATGACTCAACACATAGACTAGATATCACTCGGTAGCACCCTTCATTCAATAAGTCTGAACCGAAAGGATTACATAATATCTAAATGAGTTGATTTATGAATGAAATAAAATAACATATACAACTACTATGTAATACATGTACCAACATTCTTGTACACCTCAATGACATCTTTGAGTGATGGGTCAACTAATTAGTTATCATAGTATTGGTGAAATTATATATATACCAATGAAACTATCTCATTCTCTATCATATGTTAAAAAAATCCAAGATCCATTTTGACATAATTTACCTAAGATCCCAAACTATTCCTCTCATGTTTATTAGATCTAAATATCATCCCTAGGGAAGACATACTCTAATACCACTCTAACATGATTTGACCCATAGCTTCCCCCCTAGGCTGGTGGTAAGCTAAGAGTTCCACCATAAGAAAACCTATAATAGATCAGAGTTGGTGACTACCTCCGGTAGGAATATCTCATAACATGGGAGGCTTTATCCTATATAGACCTATAATGGATATATTTCCAATGTATCAAAAAAATAGAAACCCCGACATAAAGTATATATATAATCAATTTAATTATATACAACACATGAAATATACATCAAGTAAAAATAAATCCCCATGAACAAAAATATAGTATAAGTTTGCATCGAAAAATCCTTTGAATCTGATAGATTTGATACATAAGAAATCACATCCTTTCTGGGTGTACCCTTGAAACAATCTCCTTCCATAATTTCCACCACCGTAATCCAAGTCCACAATGATCTATAATTTTTTACCTAGAATCACTAGGATTCATCTCCAATCAGGACTCACAAACTATACATCTACCAATACTTTCCTAAAACCTTTGAATCATCTACAAAGACACAAAACATGTGGGGGAAAACTTCTATATAGGGTTGAGTGTAGACTACTCAATAGGATACCCCAAAACAACTAAGGGAAAACTAGAGAAAACCATCTTCTTAAAACCAATAGTATGAGTGAGTAACCCTAAGGAAACTAGAGAGGACAATCCAAATATATTGTACAATGATGAATCACAAGGATATAAGGAAGGACCTAATCATCTCATCTCTAATCCTTGTAAGTAAATGCATATGAGAAAAAAAAGTGAGATTGATACACTAAAGGGTCCAAAAAATCTTAATTCATAATAACTAGTTATAAACTACATCTCAAAGGAAAACAATGGGATTTGTGGAGTCTCAAGCCTCAAAGAATCCAATTTTATCAACCTTTCAAACTACCACACCACTTCTAGAATCTATAAAGGAGAGACTTCTCATCCTGAAGTATGATCATTAGTCAATGAAGTACTACAACCACTGATCCATCAATACTATACCAACAATCAAGTGACTGAATGATCAATTCAATGATGTGCATGTAACCTTAAGGAATAATTGGTGGAGGATCCCACACCCTTGGTAGTTAGTGGTAAAACCAACTATATAATAATGATAGGTCACCCTTGTATCACTGAATGGTATAAATATAATGAGGAATTAGTAAACCTAGTTGAGGACCTATACCCTATCAGAGCTCGAAGAGAGGACAATATAGATCTATATATTGATAACCTTCACCCCAAGAATTTTGGGAAGTATTGACCCTATCTATAAAAATTATTTTAGGGATCCATACTATGGAATAACCATACTTCCTAAGGAGTTCCAAACCAAATAAAACTATGAGGGTAACACTTGAACCCAGTAATTTCCCCTATGATGCTAAAGAGGATAAAATGACCATACCATCTAGTATACCTCCTTTGTTTCTAAAGAGAAACGTACTACCACATTATACATGGAGAAATTATTATGATGGATTACTCACACATTGAAATCTATTTCATTAGTAGCGAGATATAAATAATCCATTTAGGCTAAAAAATACATAGCATGCACTAAAATAGTACATGAAATTTAACCCCTTAACCTTTTTTGTCCACGTACTTCCTCACTACATGGAACGTGAATCCTAACTACATGATATGTTATACATCATACTCAGTGTGTAGTTACAGTTGTGAAACATATAATGTTTCTTCAATACATTAGTCTCGTTACATTGGGGAACACAACATGTACATTGTGGTATATAATGCATATTTACTTTATACATATCAGGTGATACTTATAAAACACTAAAATCCTATCTCTTTTCCCTTGAAGGTACACTACATGTTTTTTTATAAACTACATTCCATGTATTCGATTCCTTTGCTAGATTTATAGATCTCTCCAAGATTTTGGTGGAAATTGATCAAAATCACTACTATCCACATCATTATGCGCCTAATAAACATACAATACAATTATGGTTTTTTCTTGATACTAAATTTGTTGATATATCATTATCGAAAACCTCTCCATTTTCCCCCCATTTGATGCAGTGTTAAACAACCACCTAAGTCATTTTCTTGTGTGCACTGGCCACTATCCCACTCACTTTCCATCATCGATACCCATAATTGGTAAAACAAAATCTACACACACAACATTATTCTTCATACTTGATGAAGGACAAGTGAAACACAATTCATGTGTGATCAAGAGGGTTAAGTAGGACTCAAAATCATGGATGGGGTGAATATTGGACACCCCAAAAAATCTAAACATGAAATATACCATAAAGAACACTGGGTAATGAGAAATTACCATAGAAATAAATTAATAATAATCATAGAACAAAATTGTGAGATATCATTACACCAAAGGGAATTCCATATTCAAAAAGGAAACCCTCTGAAGACCAAGTGCATTAAAGTCGAATGTTGGAAAATCCATGTTAATGAAAACAATAACTATAAAAATTAATAGTTGATATCTATGAATTTGATAGTATAAATAATGATAAATCAATCTGAAATAAAATATATACATCATGGAAATAGAGTTATTTCTTCAATCCGGTATCACAACCACGGTTCCATCTATCATCACTATGCAGTCATACTATTGATGTCACCATAGATCCTCTCCTCCTCCTCTATCCACTATTGTTATTTATGTATTCCATTATTCCCATATCACTTTCTATGAGGTTTATGTTGATGTAAAATGGAAAAACCTTGTAAGGATTCAAAAAATTAATTTAATAAAGGGGTATAAGATTTTCTTAATTACAAATTAATTAATAATATTAATTTAATTATTTCATTACACCTACAATACCCTGACACAAGAAACCTTATATGAGTTAAAATTATAATGATCTTAGGGTTAAACATGAATTCTAGATGTAATAATGTTTTCAGTTTTCCCATATGAGACCCTATATAAGATATATAACAATTTCATAACAAACATATGTGTAGAATAAAATTAATATTTTTACACTTAATATATTTTTTATCGAGAATTTTTCACCCACAATTTCTTACCAACTCAGATAAAGAAAAAACACTGTCTTGAATCAATTAAATGATCATTTTTTTGTTTTAATGAAAGGGTAATTTTACTATTTTACCCCTAGTGATGTCTTGGGATGTTGAAACTATAAATTGAGAAAATTCGCAACTGAGAAAATTTTGTGTCACTACATTATCTTTCAATATTTTTTAGGATCATTTTGGAATTTATTAATGTTTGATTCATCAACATCATCTATAATCTTTCTTCTTTGAGTCAATGATTGAATATCTTTAAAAACAACTAATTATTTGGATTTAATTTTAGAATCCACATTATTTTTTAGGGGTTAATGACTTCCAAAACTTGTTTCATATTCATCATATTTTTCACACATTTTACATAAATATCAATTTCTCTATTTAATACCATATTTATCTTTAATCACTCTAAGATAATTAATTTACATAAATTTATACATCCCATTGTTTTAGAATTTATAGGCATTACTCTTGGTTATTTATCCAAGGAATACCCCTTCACTATCTATATCCCTGAACTTTCCTTGATTTATTTCCTTGTATTAAATATAAAATTTTCTTCTAAACACTCTAAAATGTTTCATTGTTGTCTTTCTCCCATTCTGTGTTTCAAAAATTGTATTATATTCTTTGATAATTACAAAATATCATTTTTTGTGCACAAAACAACTTTAACCATTTCATTCCAATAATTATATGAAATTACACTTTCAAGAATAAATTTCTTTTCCATATTATTTATCATCACAATAAACCATTATACAACTCTATTTTCATATGAGTCATCACTGATGATACTTCATGATTGATTCCTTATCTCCAAAAGTGTCATCCCACTAAAATTGAGGCAATATTCATGCCATTATCTAATCAAATAATTTTGATTGACATTCAAATATAATTATTCTCTCACCTCCAGAAATGTTGGATGCACACCTTAACTTCCCTCTTAGTTTTCATAAACATGGTGTAGCCCATCATACAAATATCATTATAAAAAAATTTAAATGACATTAATTTAATTCTATAGGTTGCTTTATTGGGTCAAACACATTGTTTTGAATAAAAACAAGAAATTTTTTAGCTCACTTTAAAAATAATTTCTTTAAAAAGTGCACACCACCATGGAAACTCTCTAGTATAAGGAGGGACTTCGTATGTACGGTGCCAAGAGGTAGGATTATCATGTTTGATGGCTTGTATCGAATCATGGTTGAGATATTATATTTTTTAATTTCTTCATCACCTCCCATTTACTATTTTCATAGGATTATTAGTGTCATAGTGAAGTTCAATACACCATTACATTCCAGTCTTGATGAGACATATTAGATCCCCTACAGTGTTAGAAACTATAGGGGTTGTACTGCTGGTGAGACTAATTTTGGGTGATCTGTTTCATTATAGACTTAAGAAATTCAATGATAGTCTACCATATGGTTTCAAACTGATTAAATGAAAGGGCACCTCACTTGATTTTTAGGAATTTCCCATGATCACATATGAAATATTTTTTTAATTCTTTATCTAAATTTTATTTTATATGTTTCTTAACTTTTATTTTAGTGAAATATATTTTCACTCTTAGCGTTTCTTTATTTTTATGTAACTCTATGTTTATATTCAGTTTTACCCCCAGTTGTTTATCCTTTTACCCAGATCTGTCTTTTATCTTGGTCTCGCACCCGCCCTTTGGTTGGGTTTTCAAATTTTGATTTTAGAACTAAAATTGTGTATAGAAATGTTTTATGATTGTTTATAATGAGAATTTGAGAAAGAGTTGTTTGTTTTCTGAAAATGATGAAATCCTACCTTCAACATGTACTTCCAAACTATTGTTTATAGTCTATTCTGGGAAAGGAAATTCCTGGATTCAGTTGTGATTACCTAGTGAGATGTTGTATGCTTACACCCTACTCGTTCCAATTAATATAGTTGGACACTAGATATTTTAAAGATTTTGGTTTTGACTTTGGCTCACTCATGGGGTGGGTTGTTTCTCTTTTTTTGGTGGTGACCAAGACGTCACACAAAGATATTTTTGGTTTTTGCTTTGTATCTAAGATATATTGTATTAGTGAGACTCCTTGTATCTAGTTCTTGTTTATGTTTTATTTTATCTATAATTATTTTTTTTTTAATTTTGGTTATTACCTACTTTAAAATTTTACCTTTATTCCTTATAATATTAATAAACATGGAATCAGATATACAGTATAATGACCCATTTTTTCCAGACTTTAATTCTGAGTAGAAATCTGATTTTTTCCCATTCTGAAGCTCGTAAGTGAATTTTTTTTTCCTTTTTACCATACTATGTTTTCTTATATAATTTTTATAACCACTCATTTGGTCCTGGAATAGAGTGTTTACCCAAGGACCTAATTTTGGTGGAATTATGAACCATTTTAATTTTAGAAGAATAAATAATAAATAATATTTAATAAATTAAATATTAAATTATTCACACAGGTTTGATCAATGATATATTTTGAGTGGAGTGTTGGATTGAGATTTCTTCTCCACAGTTGAGTCCACAATGAAGATTTTTTCCAAAATGATGAATAAACTCAGGTCGGGCATTGGGTCCGGCTGGACCTACTTTTTTTCCCTTTTTTATTCTTTTATTCTTCCTTTTATTTTATTTTCTGTATTTTATTCTTTTTCCTCCTCTGGATTCTCACATATTCCCTATATGGGATCCTCATTTTCTATACAATTAAAAGAGAAGGTATTGGGACTGATAAAGGGAGAGCGGAAGAGAGGGAGGTACCACCACAGAGCTCGAGATGTGCCGGTTTATCGTGCGACTACCATGGACTATAGAAATGGGAAAATCTTTGTCTAATTCCTCGCAAAAGTATGGTATTTTTAATTTTCTTTATAAATCCCCCTAGTTTAATCATTTTAAAGTTTTAATCCCCTATTATTCTTTCTTGGGACCCTGAGTGGGCCAATCTTTTTCTTTTGGGTTAAAAACAGGGGTTTTGTGGAGTGTCAAGGTTTTTCTATTCAAGAAAACCTATATAAATAGTGTGTTGTTAAAGGAACACACACCATGCATTCTTCCTATTTTGGGAATATGAAGTTTTTGAAGTACACTCAGTGTACTATGATGTACATGCCATTTACTGGTACTCAACCATTTAGCCATGTACCCGACAAGACAACCCGTGTAGGGGTACATAGTCTTGTAGAGTATTTGGCCAGAACCCATGTGGGTCCCACTCCATGTGGAAGTATACATCCTGAACAACTACATGGAAAATACTTTTTAAAGAGATTAGTAGGTAAACCATGTAGAGTTGATTCCATGGACTCATGATTTTACCTGCCAAGTACAGGTAGAGTACATGCTCTGGTTTGGTTTTGGGAGTACACACAATGTGCTCAGGGACACACACTATTTTCTATGCCTTTTAAACCCCTTTTAGGTTTTTGTGTATTTTCTACCAGGATTCAGAATTTTTGGTCAGAGTAGAATACTCAAGAGGGGAGGGGTGAATTTAGTAACTATAAAAATTTCTGTAAAAAAAATATTTCCAAAAAGGGTTGTTCCCAAAATTTAGATACAACCGAGTTAATCAAGGTTATACGATTATAAGAGTTTGACAGTTTAAATAAATTATTTGAAGATCGATTAATTATCAGTAATCTAAATATCAGTTATTAAAGTTACTTTGGAAGCTATTCTACTAAGACAAGACAATTATAAATTCTTTCCAAGACTAACTATCAAAGCGAATTTAGTGATTTCTGAGTTATATTGAAAATTAGTAAAACAGAGAAGACTAATTTATCCAGCACAACAGATATTAAACAAGTGGTTCAGTCTCAAGATGAGACCCAATCCACTCCACTTGGTGATCACCTACCACCAAGCATTTTATATAAATAATTTTGATCCACACCCTGAATCGGGGTTAACTAATAGTACACAGGACTGTCTAGGTCACACAAGGACCTCTTCCCGAGTTCTTCATGGGTACAAACTACTAGTACACACATGGAACTCTTCCACATTTATCAGTGGGTATACACAATATTAAAAAATGTTTGAGTAAGGTTATATTCTATCCTTCAGTTTGATGCAGGAGACCTAATGTGATATTATACAGAGACACACTATACTCTAAAGTTAATAAAGTGATACAAAACAGAGCATTAATATTTAGATAGGTTTAGAAGTGATCTGTGTGTTGGTACTTGTAGCTATGGACTTCTGAGATGAAGAAGATACATAACTCGAGTCCTTGTCTGTAAAATAGAGTGTCATAAGTCAGACCGTTCCGGCTTTTATACTTTGTAATGTTTGACAGTGTGAATATGTTTTCCGGATTCCAGTATGCTTTGTGTGTTCTTAATTTGAATCTATTTACATGAGACAATTCTCTAAAATATATATTGTTATCACATTAATGCCCACCAGCTTGTTCTTTGTGTCGTGCTATATATATCCTTTTCTGGGCCGCATTACTCTTATATCATGGAGTGCATGTGTTGAGGCCGACAGGTTGCATGTCTTCTACACCTCATACCTCATACTGTCTGATGATATATCTATAAAGAAACATTAATTATTTTAGTGCTTTAAAATCTTCAAGTATGACAGTTAGAGATTAAATAGGAATACGAAAAAATATATTATAAAATGATGTCACAATATGTCATGGAAACAGTGTCTCCTTCACACGGTGTCTAGATTGGTCACGGTGTCTCATAGTCATGGCGTCTCATGGGAATGGTGTCTCATGGTCATGGTGTCTCATGGTCACAGTGCCTTGTTCACAGTGTCTCATAGTCATGATATCTGGATGTCACAGTGTCTGATGGTCACAGTGTCTCAGGGTCACATTGTCTTCTTATTCACGGTGTTTGATGGTCATGGTGTCTGCTTGTTCACAAGGTCTTATGGTCACGATGTCTCATGGTCACAGTGTCTGTTTTTTCACGGTGTCTGCTTCATGGTGTCTGATTTAATATTCCAGAAAGACATAACCAGTGGCAGACTAACAGTGCCTCAGACTTTAAAAAAAACTGTATTCAGATATAAGCAATGATGATCATAGAATGAATTAGACTAAATCATTTGTCAAATAAGGCATTATAAAATTAAATCAAGGATAGTATAAAGTAATTAAACTTAATTTAGAGAAACTAAGATCTTGAATGGATTTTCTTAAAGAATGAGAATACTTAAACCATAATACACATGATTTGATATGATTTACAAGACATAACTAGGTTGAATTGGTTTTGTGATCATTAAAACATGATTAGTACATGAGGATTACAAGAATAATCAAACCCATGATTATAACATCCTAAGTATCTTTTTTCATATATTATGATGGTGAAACCTTTATGATGTTTTGAGGAATCCTAGGTGGCATTTTAGGCATTTCTTGAATAGAGTGGTTCTCCCTCCGATAATCTTTTTTAAGTGTATCCTAAGAGTGAGACCCCTTTATCTGAGATGGGCCATCATCCATCTCCCATGAACTATGCTTCTTATATTTCCTTTAAGGATGTATCCCTTGCAATATGTTCCCTTATGTACCTAGAGAATGTGAGACTAGTTGTTATTGGGGATCCCCTGTAGGATTCATCTACTAACGTTTTGACCTATTGGATCCCATGATGGATGCCTCTATCTTCTTCCAATTTCTATGGATCCCCTGTGGGATGAATTTGATTATAAGATAACCTATAGAATCTATCATAGTATCTATTTACCCATATACTATTTTTAGGATCCAATGTAGGATGCCTCTTCCTTCTTAAACAGCCAGAGATGGTCCCATTTAGGATGCCTTCACATTTGTCTTCTCCCGAGGATCTTGTGTAGGATGCCTTAGTCTGGATTACCGTTTGAGGATCCCTTATAGGATTCCCCCTTTTATCTTTTCTACTCAGGATACCCAATATAATTATTTGTATTATGTTTTTACCTTGGGGGTCTCGATTAGGAAGTCTCTTCTGTATTTTTCTTGAGGGAAACAATGAGTACACTATTGTTTGACCAACCTTGAGTTAGTATGTTGGGTTTGGGTAAAGATTATAGTGGGTGTCACCATAGAACCTATAACAAATTTGTAATCCCAAGGGGATATGGTTGTAGTGTTGGGTTTAGGCATTTTTCCAACCTCAATATTTTTTATATATTCACATGTTTGTGGATGATGCAACGATGTTTGATAGAGGTGCTTCCTGGTTGGTGGCTATGGAGCTTGACGTGAGGTGTATTTATTTCTCTTTGGGATGATCAGACTTTCTTCCTTGGATACATATTATGATCCCTGTTATTTCTTATGTTTAATTTTATAAAAATAGGTACTATCTGGTAATTGGATATTGATCATGTATATTTGTTTATTATATATTGGGATATCCAAATATGTTTCCTGATATCTAGTCGTTGAACCTATAACTATGATATATGGTCATAGTGTCCCTAGTAATGATACTTCTAGGTGATTACTCTATCTTGAATAATGAGGACGATTAATCAATCCTTTAATCCTAGCTTCAATGGGGGATAATATGCTCTTATCAACCTAGGGTTTTCGTTGGATGATTACGCTCTCCTTGACTTGTGGTCTATAGAGTATGATTATGCTCTCCTTGACCCGTGTCTAATAAATTATGACTATGAGGTCCTAGATTTCTCATATGATGAGGATATCCAGATTTTCTCTCTAGGATGAGGCTTATGATCCCTTTTTTTAGAGTGGTTGATCTTGGTGCCTCACACCTATGTTTGACCTTCACATTTGGATATTGAGGGGGGGAAGACATCACACCAGTGAGATCTCCTACAGATCTCCTAAGGGTTAGACCCATTTTGGTTCATCCAAGTCGCAATGCCATGACCTCCTACAAACTACGGGCTAGGCTTAGACATTGTATTGGATTTTCATGACATGATAAGTGTGATGACTAGATCGGTGTATATTTATTGGGTGTATGGATTTAATTCCCTGAAATCCTTTTTTACAGTGATTAGAGGTGAGTATGGGTGAACCCAGGTGTTGGAAAAGTATCCCTCTATAGTGACATAGCTTGCTCAGAGATATTTTTAGGTTTTGGATGAAGTAGGTACATGTTGATTGGGATTATGGACCTAGAGATCAACTTAATTATACATGGATTTAGTAAAACAAAGTCCATCTAAATTCCCTTACACTAGATGTTTAGGAGATCGTGATGATAGACCCACAGATCGAGTGTTGTTGGTTTTATTTTATTTCATCACTTAATAATGAATATTTCATATTTATGTATATATATAGGTATGGAAGTATACATGAATACACATATAGATATGGACATCCATGGTGGCACTTTTCTAGTCAAATGGGATTTCAGACCTATGGTTCGACTGTGGTTTCACATTTATTGTCTTTACGTACCTTTTTAGTTGTGTCTCTGATAGGCTGAGAACTTTTTATTTTTCATAAAGAAATAGTAATATTCATTTACAGGTTCATTTTTGGGGTTTCCTACTGACCAAATTTCTCACCCATACATGTGAACCTCCGTGTACATGTAGACCTTATGTCTTCTTTTGAGGTTGAGCACAGTTACATGGTGGATAGGGCTGAGGCCCAGAGTTGAATGATTTAGTAGAGATGCTCATGTGGGTTATTCTGATTGGGATGGTGTAGTTCGAAAGTGTGTGGAGATAGGGTATGTGGTCTAGCTAGGAGTTAGTAATAGAGGCCCATATTTTTATTTCAATTTATTTTTTACTCTTGTATCTATATGGTCTGCCTAGCGGGTGACCTATGTTGTATGGTATTGTTGTTCAGAGTTTTGTAGAATTTTATTTTTTATTTAATAATGTTCTATTTCAGATTATTTACTACTTCTAAAGTCTTTTTTATTTACTAATGTGTATTATATTTAGCTATTTAGGTTTTTCTTCTTAATTTGATATGAGCGAATAGTCTCCCCACTATCACACCCTAGTATATCTATGCTAGTCGGTAGCTTCTGGTGTATAAGGAGGTGCGGTTGATTTCTTATAACCAACTGTATTGGAGCACCAAATTAGTGGAATCTTGGTTTGGATGTTATAAAGTGGTATTAGTGTTGTTCTTATCCTAGTCCTTACTATTAGGGTTATGGTAGAAATGAGTGATAGGAATGTGTCGAAACCTGTGATGGATATCAAATTAGTGCATTGAGAACACCATTTCAGGTAATAAGTCTTAGTTTCCATGGGTATGAGATTGTTGTTCTGACCTATGATGTTACAGTTGTATATGACCTTCTCCTTGATAGATGAAAATATTTTTTGGTTGTTAAGATTTACTATGGTTCTCTAGATGTTGTACATTGGAAAAAGGCCAATGATTAATTTTAGCTCTTGGCCAGTAAATATGAGAGGTGCCTCAGGCATCATATTTTTCATGCAGGATTCACATCATATATACATGCTACTGTGTAATTTTAATGAAGAATGGGGACTATTCAATTAGGCCTATATAGATATATATTATCTATAATGGAAGGTTATGTGGATCTAAATATTGTAATTTTTTCTGTGAGTATGATGACTCAGTCCTCATGCACGGGAGGAGTGGCGAACCTAGTAGGTTTATATGGAACATGATTCCCTTCTGTTTTACACCTTGTAGGGTGTTCTTTATCTGGTTATTGTTATCAAGTCGGATCACTAAGATTGATTCTAATAGGTACCAGGACATTTCCTATGAACTAAACCTCAAGGGGGTAATACTATATATAGATTCCTGATAAGTGTAAGTTCAGTCTTTCTTCTGTGTTGAAATCATGACCTCTATGGAGTAGTTCCTTCTAAGGATGCACGGTGAGGATAAGACCCCTATAACCTGTGTTTTTTTGACCCACATAGGTTTTTGTGATATTTAATTTCTTTAGATAGATTTGATATTTTGAGATAGGGGGTTATAACTTGTGACCCAGTTTCAATACTTGTTCTATAGGGATAGGAGGGAGACGTAGAGGACATTAGTCTTTACTTATACCCTTATAGCTCGATGTCTATTTTGTTTGAGGGTAACCTGTGTGGGTGGTCAGCCTATATTTTCAAATTCCTTTTTAGGCAGTGATCTTTTTTTTATGATTATATTTGGATCAATGAAGGGTAGGTGATCGTGTTTTTCATCATAGTCATGCTAATGCCTTCATTTTAGGACTAGCACATTGGGTGATTTGGTTTCAAGACTAGCTTCGATGGGTAGGATAGTTTCGGTGCCTGGACATATTGACTTGTGTTTATGCTTTTTCTAATGTAGTAATAGTGTGAGTATATACTCATATTTGGGATGATACCATGTGATGGGAAGTCATGGAATAAATATTTACATAAGTGAGGTTCCCAATTTTGAAGAGTACTACCAAAGGAACTTTAAAAATAATGAAATTTATGTGCCTTGTAGGATGATCACCTTCTCCTTGCAATTGAAAAATCTCTGGGGTACGGGTTGGGTGATAAAGGTACACACTGGTTGCACATAGTATCGTTTAAATCCCAAATCGGTGAGTGGTTGGGTGTGAACCGAGGACTTATGGTTTCAAGACATTCTGTAGGATTGGTTTCATTGGAATTGTGGTTAAATAATTTAGATCCATCTATGGTATAGGATACGTCAAGAATGAGTAGGTACTATAAGATAGTTGACCCGCGGCTAAACCTGGAAACACATTGTTGGAATATGTGGTGTCTCATGTTGGTTAAAGGCAAGTTAGCATGTTCTAGTGTAAGAGTGGATTGAAGAGAGTTATACATGAATTTTTTGTCGAATATTAGTATACTTCAAGTTAGTGATGATCATGCTCTATCTTAACTTTATCTTGAGTACATTGAGAGAGCATTGACCCTACACTAAGCTTCTTTTATTTTTTAAACATTTTTTCTATTTTGGTAAGAAACTTATTGAGGTTACACTCGAGGTGTGGTGTAAAGTAATCCATATGGTGGGTAGTGAACCATTGGACATTTTAGGGTGGTGAGCCTCATTTTAAGTTGAACTTTGATGTTTTTTCGTGGGCCATTGGGATTGATACCATTTATTCAAATGATAATAAGGGTATTCTTTTATTTGGGAGTACCAGACCAGTTGTAGTTGAATGTCACTCGTATAGAAGATACTTGTTGATGCTATGCGGCTGGTCATTGGATAGTCCAAATAGTTTGTTTTTAAAGATACTCAATATGAGGGAATGAATGGTAGTTTTACCACTCAGATTCTTGGGGATGAAAAGGTTTATGGTGGGAAGTTTGTTAATACCAATGTTTTTCCGAACTACAATTTTGATCATAAATTTGAATTTTTTCTTTTGGATTCTCATTAGGGGTAAAATTGTATCCTCCATTAGTAGATGATGTCACATAATTTCTCTAACCACTTCTATGGTCTTAGAATAGGGTGTTTACCCTTGGACATGAGTTTGATGGAATTCTGATCTGTTCAAATTTTAGAAGAATAATTAATAATTAATATTTAATAAATTTAATATTAAATTATTTGCGTAGGTTTGATTGGATATATATTTTTATCGAATAATCATTCTAATATTATTTCTCTACCATTGAGTCTGGAATATGGAGTTTTTCTTAGGTGGGGTATAAGATAAGGCCTTTCATTGAGGCCAACTGGGACCCTATTTTCCTTTTCTTTTTCTTCCTTTTGTTTTTTCTTTTTTTATCATTTTCCTCCTTTGGTTTCTCATGTACGCCCCAAGGTGGATCTTACATTACCATGAGTCCAAGAGAAATGGGAGAGAGAGTGATAGAGAGAGAAAGAATATGAGAGAGGAAGAGAGGGAGGTACTACTACAGAGCTCGAGACATGCCAATTCGTCGTGTGACAACCATGGACTGCCGAAATGGGTGAAGCTTCGACAGATTATTCCCAAAAGTATTCCATTTTTATATTTTTCAATAAATCCATATATTTTAATATTTTTCATGTTTTAATCCCATTTTATGGTTTCTTGTGACCCCTAGTGGGTAGATCTACTACTTTTAGGGTGAAAATGGGGGTTTCAGTGCGATTCGAGGGTTTTTTGTTCGAACAAACCCATCTACATGAGACGTGGTTTAGGGAACACATGCCATGCGTTCTTCCTTTTTGGGGAAGATGATGTTTTTGAAGTACATTCCATGTACTCAGATGTACACACCATGTACTGGGATATACACACCATGTACTGGTACTTGACCATGTATATGAATAACCTGGAAGACTACCCATGTTGGGGTAGTTAGTCGGGTAGAGTACACTGGTAGAACCATTGTGGGTTGCATGCCATGTTGAAGTACACGACTTGGACGAGTACATGGTGAGGTCATTTGAGGGACAAAAGAAGGTACCCTGTGTTGGGTACATGTTCTGTACCTATCTTAAACACCATGTACTTGGATTTTACATGCCATGTAGAGGCAAAGTACATGTACAAATTGGGTTTTTACTACACATTTTATCCTCAGGGATACATGTCATGTACTACCCCTTATCAACCCTTCTTGTTTTTTTCATGTCTTTTGTCCCAAGAGTCAGAATTGAAAGCATGATTAGTCTATTCTAGGTATCTTTTCACATAGATGACGATGGTGAGACCCTTGTGGTATTTTGAAGACTACTAGGTGGTGTTTCAGGTGTTTCTTGATTGGATAGGTTCTCCCTCTGGTAATCTTTTTTAGTTTTCACCTGAGAGTGAGACCCATTGATATTAAATGTGACATGATAAATCTCTAATTACCTATACTTCACATCATTCCTTTGAGGACATCTCCCATGTGAGATGCTCCCTTCTGGCCTTGAAGGCTCTAAGACTAGTTATTACTAGGGATCCAATGAATGATTAATTTTCATACATTTTGACCAAGAAGGTCCAATATAGTATGCCTCTATAATATTATTATTTTCAAGGATCCCCTTTGGGAAGAATTTGATTATAAGATGACCTAGGAAATAATTTTTAGTATCCCTTCACCTATATACCATTTTGAGGATCCGATGTGGGATTTATCTTCCTTCTTATATGGTAGTAGAGGGTCCACTGTAGGATTCTTTAACCTATGTGTTGTTCCAAGGATTCCATGTAGGATTCCTTAGTTTGGATTACCATTTGAGGATCCCTTATAGGATTTCACCTTTTACCTTTTTAGATTAGGATTCAAGTTGGATGGCTTCATTTGTGTTTAGACGTTGAGGATCTGATGTAGGATTCCTCTATAGTGTTTGGATTGAGGGACCCAATGGGTGCCCTATTGATTGACCAATCCTAAGTTAGTACATTGTGTTTGGGTAGAGATGGTAGCATGTGTCACCATAGAAGCCATGTTGAACTTGTAACCCCATGGATCTATGGCTATGTTGCTGGGTTTAGGAATTTATCAACCTCACTCTTTGTTATATCTTCACATGAATATTTTTTATTCAAAAAATTTAGCCACTAGTGCTTTCTGGTTGGTGGATGTTGAGCCTAATAGGAGGTGTATTTCTTTCTCTTTGGGATGACCATACGTTCTTCATGGGATCTGACTTCTGAGCCACGTTTCTCCTTATGTTTACTAGTATGCCCAGAGGTTATACCTTGGAATTTGATGTTGAGTCTATATATTTGGTCATTATATAATGGGGTTGTATAGAGGTGTTTCCTGGTATCCTGATGTTGAGACTATAATTGTAATATATGGCCATAGTGTCCCGAGTAATGATACTCATGGCTGATTATGCTATCCCAAGTGATGAGGGTGATTATGTTCCCCTCATCTCATGGGTTAAATGAGGATAATTACACTCTCCTTAACCAAGGGTTGTCGATGGATGATTACGTACTCTTTGGATTGTTGTCTATATAGGATGATTAAACTCTCATTGACTTGTGGATTATAGAAGATGTGTATGATTTCCTCAATTTTTCACAATATGAGGATCTCTATACGTTCTCTCAAGAACCAGGATTATGTGCCCTTTTTTTAGGGTGGTTGAGTATGTAAGATCACACATATGTTTGAAATTAAATTTAAAATATTGAGTGGTGGGTATGAAATACCACAAGTGATCTCTCCTATAGATCTCTTATGGGTCAGAACATTAGGGTTCATCCGAGTCATAATTTCATGATCGCTTACAGACTAGAACCTAAGGCTCATACATTGGACTGGATTTACAGGGTATGAGAAGTATGACAACTAGCTCAGTGTCCATTTACTATATTTATGGATGTACTTCCATGTAATCCTTCTTTATAGTGATTGGAGGTGAGTACGGTTGAAACCAGGTGCAAAACGAGTATCCATATGTGGTGATATAGCTTGCTCAAAGATATTTTTCTTGCATTAGCCGAAATAGGTACATATTGATTAGAATTATATACCTAGAGATTGAATTAATTATACATAACTTGTGTTATATGATGTCTAGATAAATGAACTTTCACAGGATGTCGAGGCGATCAAGACTATAGACCCAATGATTGATTGTTGTTTGTTTTAATTTATTTTATCACATACTCATGAATGTTAATATATATTCAGAAATTAATAGGCATGGGGCCTACTATATGTATTTTAGATGATTCACATTCAAATATAATCCCAACTCTACCCATGATATTTGATATTTGATCACTCAACACTCTTCATGCCTATTTATTTTATTTATTTCAATCCTTAATTTGAAAACCTTCTAAACTACTTATTCTCCTTGCATAATTCTATTTCAATTCTTTCCTCAAATTTCTTCCTCAATTTTACTACATCCACTTCAAGAGTTTCAACCATCTATTAGCATCCATTGATATAAGCATTAAGGGCATTGATCAACTTAAAATTTTATTCAATTTTCAGATTAATGTCAAAAATTCTTATGGATTTCCTTATGAAACACACTTTTATTCCACTAATTTATCTAATTCATTTATTTTCGTTTTATTCTAATATACTCTAAAACTCTATCAAAAAACCAGTTTTTCTATTTTTATTTATTTTCATGTCTAACTCCTCAAGTAAACCATTACGTTCTTCTTTAAGATCAAGAACTCCCTCTAATTAATTTTCATTAACCATTTCATGTTTATTTTTCTCTACCATAAGAATCATTGAAACTAATATATCAAATTTAAACTCTATATCACCTTTCTCAAAGCTAACCTCATCATTATCTAATTTTTTATTACTAATACTTTCAATTGAAATTTCATTCTAAACATATTTCTAGATTTAATGAATTATATTAGGGAAAAACTTAATTTTATATTTTTATAGGTATTATACTTTTGAATCTCTATGAAAATTCCTTATACACCTCACAACAATATTCTCAACCATTTCATAATAAAAATAAAATAATTTTAAGTTTCCCCCAAACCATCTTTTCTCTAGTTTTAACTGTATTAAAATAAGAGATAAAAAATTTACCACTTAAGTCTCTTTATTCATGTCCAATTTTATTAATTTGAAGTTTTTCTGAATATTTCAATTCTATTTTCTTTGATGAGTTACTTGTTGTACCTTATTGTTTCACAAAAATCTCATATGAATCTAAGTTAAAATGTAAATCATTGAGTAAAAGCTATACCCAATTAATTTATTCAAGGGATGATAACTACAGATGGTAAAATGGTGGAAACCAAATAATTATTTTCTTCACAATGTCTACATACTTAAATTTTAATCTATTTCCATGAATGGATCCATCGTGCTCAACTATTTTTTGAGGAAACTATCAATGTTTTCATTAAGATTTATCTTCAAATCACTAAAGATATCATGGATGACATATAACTTGTTCTGTTTTACCTTGTTTTCTCATTCATAGATATTGGATAATTTATTCCATATTTCCTTATAAGGGGTAAAACTCTTAAATTTCATATCAAAATATTTAAAAAAACTATTGTAAGTAATTTTGATCTTTTTCATTTTCATAAATAAAATTTCTATATATATTTGTCAAAGAAAAATTAATTGGGTCATTGACGTGGATTTCATGAAAAAACAGTAGAAAAAACATCAAGTACAAGAGACCATAATTGTGATCTCATATAATTTTTATAAATATCATAATTTCGTTAATTTATAAATATAACTCCATTTGTGTTCATATCAATATCCATGTCCCAGATCTCCTTTTGATAATTTTTTCAAAAATAAACATGTGGATCTAATACCACTTATTATAACTGCACTTTCCCAAATACTCCATAAGGTGGTTGTGAATGAGGGCGGGTAGTTTTCTTCCTGGATTTTAGAAGATATTTATCTCTTATTGTAAATAATGATATAAAGTTGTTACAACCAACCAAACATCCGGCACATCGAATAATTAAATGTAAATATAGGACACCATGATTTTACATGGTTTACCACTAACAAAACATCTAAGGGGTATACACAAAATATTTTTTGATGTTCCAATACATAACTACAAACTATTGTGATAACATTTTTAGGAATGTATCAATCCTAATACAAGGGCCTATCTCCCCTTTGATATGTTAATTAAGTTGTTAAGAAACACTTGTTTAATTAGTGGATGCAGTTATAAACCATCTTTATTTTACCTATGCATAGATTAAATGAAATATATGAAACTATAATTTAAGAATTACTATAATATTTCATTCCAGTCCCTAAAGAAAATGGACATAATCTTCATTCTTACTTCAAATGGGTTCGATCATGATCAAGAAGTTGAAGCTGATGCCCATCGACCACTAGATGTGTCCCTAGGATGAGAAGAATATCTCATCGCATGAGAGGGACTCTTATTCACCATATTATTTTTGAGAACATCTCTATTATATGTAGGAGGAGGAAGTGATAATAAAGGATAATTTACATTTTTTCGTCATCTACACACACTTCTATCAGATAGAAATAGTTCTTATAGGATTTCAAGGATTCTCCTAAAGTTGTTACACTTACTCATATATTATAACACATGAGTAAATTTTACTCCATTAAATATATGAATTTTATTAATGTACAAGTATTACCTACCATTAAATCTTAGGTAATATATATTAATGATAACATAATGGTAGTATTTTTCTTCCCATATCATTGAAGGAAAAAGTTTGGCATCATATACTGAACTTTATGATGAGGTACAATCATATAATTTGATTGAATTTATTTTGATGGTAAGATGAAGGAAATGAAATGAAATTAAATATTAATTCATTCCATTCCTTACAATAACTTCCTATCATATGATATGATAAAATAATAAATGGAATGGTTTCTCTAAACCATGCCATATGATATGCCCCTATCCTATTTAATTATAGACCCATATGCATCCCATGAAAAGTGGGTGGATTTATTGCATTGTGATTGGTTGTTTCATAAAGTATTACATATAATTGGTATATATATATATAATATCTAAAGGCTTTAGGGAATATCTCATTTAATCTCAAACTTTCACTAAAGCCTAAGGTACTTTGTTACATTTCACATTATATTATATTATATACAGTAAATTGTGAAACCATATCCAGAATTCATTTGTATATATTCTAATGTTTTTTATAAATAAAAAATTTAAATCACCTTGTATAACATCATAGGTAATTCCTTGTGAATACCCATCTAAAACTATTTTTTCATTGACTCTAAAAATTTTAGAGCATCCCTCTAGGACAAACTCAATCCCCATTCAGTCAAACAAAAATTGCGGCCCAACATGTATTTATAGAATTGGAAAAAAATATAAATTACTATGTATATAAATATAAATAAAGATAAGGATCTACAAAGGTTTCAATTATACTCAAGAAATAAAGGGATCTGGCATGATCTCCATCAAAAACTTATTTATCTATGCATATGTTCACCAGCCATATATCATAATAGAATTAATTCTCTTATAATCCATTTTTTAAGAAATCCCCTGACTATAAGACATAGTAAAATTAAATCCCATATATCCAACAGATATATTCTTGATTCTCTGAGTATATACTATCCTGGTCCATGAATATATCAAATCTCATTCATCTTTATGGATTATAAATGACATTCCCCTCATCTGAATAAATAAGTAAATCATATGTTCCATATATTTGTTGTAACTCACTCCCAACCTATCTTAATAGGGGTACAAGATGTTTCACTCATCATATAAGGGGAAATTACCATCTTGGTTGAGATCCAACATGAGATGATCAATAACATATCCAACCACAACCTAATTTTCTATGTCAAAATGACTTATGTAAAAAATGTAACAAAGTATGAAGGTTTCTATTCTATGTATTTATCCAAACTCAGGAAATGGTTACAAAATATAATCCATGAACCCATAGTATTCCATATACATATTGTGTGAAACTCTTTGTGGTGTACTTAGTTTTTCATCCAACACACACAAAGAAACTTTTCATTTGTTTGTTTGCCTCATGAGTACATTCTATATTTATATATGATAATTCTAATCACACTAACCTCAACATTTATTTATAACTAATAACACTACATAAAAAATCTTTTGGGGATAACTCAAAGTTGTACATTTAGAGTTTATTTATCATTAAATTTCACGAAATGAATATATATACATACATTGAGACAACCAATTTGAAAGATTGATAAAAAAATGATTCGATTTTATATGATACATTTTATATTCTAAAAATTATTTTAATAATATTTAACAAAACCAGATATAATCACTGGTCTATCATATCAAATATGATAAACTGCCAGATCAACCTTATGTTTCTGCACTTTTTGAGGAAATATTAACTTAATACATATATATGTAATCCCCATAACATATCTATGTGAACATATGATAATATCATCCCATTAAACTCTTTAGTGAGAATCATATATAATGAAATTAATTTTTAATAATTTTGATATTTAGGAATCATATTCCAATGATTGACTCGTTGAACATATTCGAACTCCTTAACTTCACAACATAAAATGTTACAATGTTAACTTATTATTTTTTTACTTATAAATCATTATAGGTTTAACATATTTGTCATTTAAATCCCTTTCCATTAAACTTTATACCTAAAATAATTTAAGTATTTACATTATTGTTTACCAACACATTCGATAATTTTTTAAAATAAGGAGACATTCAATTTAACTGTTATAATACTTAAGGAAATAGTGTTATTAACTTTTTATAGTAACTAAATGCCGCTTTTTGAATTTTTATTTTCTATCAAATATCCTAAATTATTTAGGTTATAAGTAAAAAAATCATAAATTTAGACTGGTAATCCTTTTTTATTAACTTTGAACTTCTCTTAGTTTAAATATTTTTCTAGCAGACTCTTACACACTATATTCTATTTTAAATATCATGATAAGATATAAAAATATATTCATTAGGAAATAATAATTATCTCTTATTAGTAGACATATTTAACAAATAAATCACTGAATCCATATCGCATATGGATTTCTATTTGTTCATATCATTTCCTCTAATACAACTTTGTTAAAATATGACTAGATAATCTCTTTATCCTCGATAAAACATTTTTATCACAATCACCCACTAGAAAAATATATTATGGATACCGAAGAATAATAAATCATGTATATAAAATTACTAATATTTATTTTTTCAGAAAAAAACTTCGTTAATGAATAAATTCTCTAATCATATATGAGAAATGATATTAACAAATACATTTTATTCATTGATTCATCCTACCTTAATAAACTAATTTATATTCAAATCCTTAATGTAGAAACTCTTGTTCCATAATTTGAATGGAAATTTTGAAATGTTTCAATTATTACTTTAATTTTGAAGTTCTATATATTTATAACACATGTAAAGTACACATTATATATAAAATACCCTTCAAAACAATATAATATATTTCTATAACACTGATACTCTACATGAACTTTCCTTGGAGTTTTAAAAACTCTTTTGGGTATCTAGAACAATTACATATTATTGAATTGTAACTCCTTCCTGATAACACCATTAGGTTTCAATGACCTTGATTTGATAATTGATGAAACATTTTTAGAATCTTCAACTAACTTTTATTCTTCTGGTTTAATTTTTTACCCACTTTTACAATCTCTACAATACAAAAACCTTGACAACATATGATTAGTTCATTTCCTATCAACACTTGATAATAATGGGTAAAATTATTTTAAATTAATTCATGTTATCAAAAAATTTCCATAAATGACCAAATTGTGAATTAATTAACTTGATAATTCTTAAAGAAAACTCTTATCACAATAATTTATTTTAATACTAAATCATAATAAGTATTTTTACCATACCTAATCATATTGAGGATATGATACTAAAATTATGGAAGTAATTTTTCATATAATGCCTTTAAAACCCATATAAAATAATTCTTTTCATCCCTAAAATCTAGATTCACCTTTTCAATAACTTCAAAAATTGTATATTCCAGAATGAATTAGTCTAAAACATAAAAAATATATTACTTAATAACTTTTATTATGTCATTATTCTTAGGATTTTCTTAGATTAAGCTTATTATTACTAAAGATTAATTTCAAAGTTATGTTTTATGATAATGATGATATTACCTACAATAAAATATTTTTTCATCAAATGTGTGTTGTGTTTTAGTATCATTTAGGAGTAAATTTTATTAAATGGACTCCCACTAAAAAGAGAAACCCTAATAAATTATATTATATATATTTGTAGGGAAAGATCTATATTTCACTAATAAATTAGTAAACAATAGTGTTCCTCTCTCCATTTAGTTATTTAGGTAGGGAATCATATGAATCATATCCTATATGACACTAAGATAGGTCAGCAGAAGATCCCTTATCCAATCCATCAAATGGATGAACCCAACTTCATTATTCTAGTATTCTTAGTTGTAGGGTTTTCTATCTAAGTGTAACCCAAAAAAACACCCAGAACATGGTTACATTGGATATTCTAAGAAAACACATCAATACCTTGAGCCTACTTATTAGATAATCCAAGGTCACGTATTACTTGATTTCCTAACATAAGTTAGTCAAACAGAATCTAGATTTAGGGTAAACCTACCTTGTTGGATAATCGAGGTCTTGAAAAGTGATTCTTTAGAAGGAATCCAACTCTTAGTATTTTTAAGGGGATTTAATATTAGCATCTCATTTCATGTTATTATCATTATTTATTATTGATTATACAGATTTAGTTTAAAATTGAATAATTACTCCTAATGTTTAAACTAAAAATAAATTTTAAAAGAGATAAATGACAATATGTTACTTGGTTGAGTCAATGGTTGAATATAAATTATTAACCACTAAAATTAAAAAATAGTCCCAAATTCAATGACAAATTTATAACAACTGAATATAAAAAATGATCCTTAAAGGCCATGATTTTTGAGATATTTTAGGTTAATTTTATGTTTTCTCAATGAAATATTGATTTTTAGAAAAAGACATCACTCATACACACACAAAACTCATCATTTTCTAAAATATTTAACTTCATGGTGGTATAAATAGTTACAATAGTTAACTCAAAAATATTTTTAAATTCAGTAGAATAAGATATTGTTTAATAGGGTTAATGTGATGTTAAAAAACATATAATCCACTTAAAAACACAACATATAACTAAACATAATTTAAATAAATGTTCGATCTAGTAACTCAATAAAAATTTCAGTGTAGAATAAAAAATTTCATAAGAATGAATAATGAAAAATTGATGGTTAAAGAAATAACATCAAATAAAATCATAAATAACTATAAAAAATGGTACCTATCAGGATTTATAGTATTTTAAGTATGAAAGTAATAGCCTAAAAAGAATTCAAAAACTTGATTTCCAAAAGTATAAAAAATAGATTTTATCAATCATTTAAATGAGTATAAAATAATATATAATTAAAGTAATAACTCTATTTATAGTAAAGATATAACTCATTTGAGTTCATTCCAAACAATACCATTCTTTTCCTTTTTATAAAGTCCATTAATTTTCCAATTCTAGATTCTATAAGTGTAAAAAAAATGAACATGATATTAAAATAACATATTGATTAGAAGTAAATGGAATCATAGTTTGAGTGAATGTAGAAATAGTTCAAAATTTCTCCATAAATTAGCTCCTTTTATCTTCAAAAAATCAATTAAGATTTTACATCTAACAGTTTTAAGATTTTTCACTTCAAGGGTTGGAACAACTAGTTTATTTATTTAAAAATAGTAGGGGAACATCAAAATCAAAATTCCAAATAATTATAATGCTTTGAAAAAATATTAAAAATAAATTCAATCAGTGTACACCATTTTTTTGGAATTAATGTTTCAATATGCAGGACACAATAGGTAGAAAGACAATAGTTTTATTCAAATTTAAGAAAAATAAAAAGGAAAAACAAAAATATAAACCATGGGTTGACTCCCATTAAGCATTGGATTTAAACTATTCAATTTTACTTAGTGAAATATTAGTTTTCACACTCAAAGACAACATCCAATCCCATTGGATTTACAAACAAAATAGTGTTTAACTCTATGGAAATTATCCAAGAATAGCCTATTATCTTCCCTTACCAATACCCCAGCTCTATTAACTAGCTCTATAAAGATTTTAATGGTATGAAACACTAGGATTTAAACATCCTGAGGATAATTTGAGTCTATAATTGGAAATTAGAACTCTCTTCTTAGACTTAAAATATCTTTTCTGAATAATGGAATCTTGAATGGTTTTTGTTATTTCCTTCCATATCCTAAACTTTTCATAGTATTCTATTATAATCTCATCAATTTGACTCAATTTTAGAAATAATCTTTCTCTAATATATTTTAAATAAAATTTTATGTCCTTAACTAACCAAAAATACTTGTATTAATTCTACACAACAAAAATGACTTGGTTTACCAAAAAAAATTTATATGGGGAGACATACTAATAGTAATTTTATGGTAGTACTATAAGCCTAAAAATCCTTGATCAATTTCAATGACCAATAATTACTGTAACAACAATTTAGTTTTTCTAGAATCTTTTTGATCTTCTTATTAGAAACCTCATATTGTCCCCTAGATTAAGGATTGTATGTAACTCCAATTTCATAAACTCATCAATATTTTTCAATTATTATTATTTATTTTATGTTCTTTAAGTGAGTTTTATTATCTGTGTTAAAATCCTTGGGAATTCCAAATCTTGAGAAAAGTTTCTTTTTAATGAATTTGATAACAATTTTTTCTTGATTTTTTGGTATTTAAATTGTCTCTACACACTTAGAAACATATTATACTATCACCAAAATTTACTCATTGCCTTGATAATATGAGAATGGTACCATAAAATCTGACCCCAAATATAAAAAATCTCAACTATAAGGGTTCAATTTTGAGGTGGCTCATGTTTTCTATGAACATTGACTATAATTTGACACTTTTCACAACCCACTAATAAGATACCAAAATATATGAAATTTATAGGGAAATAAATAAAATATTGTAACACATTTTGGGATTATCACTCCTACATGTTTTCAACCACATAGTAAAGAGTGAAAACTATCAAGAATGGAAAAATTATTCTCATCAAATAAGTACCTTCTAAGGGTTCCATCATCACATCTCCAAAATAAAATTGGGTTATTCAAAAAGTAGTAATTAATTTATCAAATGAATTTTTATCTCTTATTTTTTTTGTAATTTCATTTGTTATTACTCATACATTATGAAAATTATAATTGTATGATAAGAAATAAATTTGTTTTCCTAAAATTCATAGCAATTTTTCATCTAAAAATTAAGAATTGATCTCAAATGGATCTTCATTTATATTGATGAAAAAACATGTAATATGGTTATAAAGCATATTTTAACACCTTTATTATCTCTAATTTACAAATAAAACTTTTTGAATAAGTGAATAATCCTAATTATTATGGGTTTTCCTGTTTCTTGGTGGAAATTATTTCTGGGCAAGATAATTATTAAAAACTATAACTTTTGATCTAATAATTTAGTATCAAGGTATTTCAAGAGAAAAAAACCACTTCTAATAGTTACTTCTCAGTTTTGGTGTAATTCCTATGGGTATTATCTAGAAACTAGAAAGTATAATACACCACATACAACCTTCCCTCATTTATTTTGCCTAAAACATCACCAACAAGGATGTTATTGGCATCACACATTAAATCAAGTGTTGCTTTCTAGATTGAGGAAATGAAGATTAGTGATGAGGTAAGGTTTTATTTTATAAGTTTGAATTAATCTAATGAAATCTAAAAAAACATGTGGTTTATCATTGACCAAAATAGGGAAACAAGGAGTTGTGATCTTTAAGAAATATTTATTAAATCTCTGGTATCAAAAGACATGTTCTATTTTTTTAAACCCATAAATTTATCAGGAATGGAGGATTTTGAATCAAATCAATATATTAAATATCAAATTTTATAACCTCATATAAACATAGTGACTAATAAAAATACCATTGGCGACCATGATTTGATATTTCTCCCAATTTGGAACAAGATTGGTCACTTTAATGTATTGTGAAACTAATTATATATTCTATAAATAACTTTCAAAATCCCTTATTAAAATTGAAAATTAATCAATTACTTTCTCAATATTCCTGTCAATCATGATGGAAAAGATAACCATCTTATATATTTTAAAAGTATCCATGGAACCACAAAATCTAAAGAGAATTACTTTTTTGAAAAATGTATCAAAGGGGTATGTGAATATGGTATTATTTTGATCTTATAGGGCTATTAGAATCTAGTTATAAACAAAAAATATATAAGGAAAACATTAAAATTATTTCCCAGATGAACTCTTAAGAATTTAGTCTATGAATAGGAAAAGAAAATGATCCTTCTGAGTAATATAATCAAACCCTATATAGTCAATAAAAGCTATAAATTAGATCACTATTCTAGTTTAGATTCATTAATTATTTTCATTTACTATATTACTGACTCATCCCTTATTTAAGACCGCATAGAAAAACCTAGCCCAAGGGTTTTAAAAAATGTTATAGTCGATACGAACATCTATCAGTTTTATCACTTATTCCTCAAGAACCACTTTCATATTCAGATTGATCCTTCTTTAGGGAATAACTCCCACCTTTAGATTTTTCTCCATTGGGATCCTGCGTATATAGAATTAAGGGATAATTTCCTCGATATCATCTATGATCTAACATATGGAAGCTTTTTTTACATTTTAACTCATCCAAAATCATTTCTTTTTTGAATTTTCCCAAATTATTTAGAAATAGAATCTGACAATGATTAATTATCACTTATAAATGAATATTTAAAGTGATAAAGAAGTGGTTTAATATCTAATTTTGGTTATTTTTAACTAAAAGGTATAATCCTGGGATTATGTGGACCAAAATATTTAAAGAGTTTGTTAAAAAATAAATGGTAAATAAAGAAAGCCTTTTAATCATCACTTCTTTTCACTATGGGAAGCTCCTCACATTTGGGTTCTAGTTCTGGTTTAAAAATGTTTTCTTGGGTAAATTATTATAAATTCTAAAAATATTCTCTATTATACTCATAAAACGAATCAATTTGTTTACTTGAATTTATTCCCATAAAAATTTCTACATGTTTTTAGTATACTATTAATCTCATATATCATCCTGAAAAATTCTTCTTATCCTTCATTTTCTGGTTCCTCAAATTCCTAAAACTATTTTCTTGAGTATATTTTCAATTTTGAAGGTTGTTTGGCCCTGTTAAAAATACTAAACTCTTCCATGTTCTATGAAACTAGATATCCTTTTTCCTCTGGAAACATCAATCATGGTCCCAAATATAGAAAATAGGCCTTCCTAAAATGATAGGGCCCTCCCTATCAAATACTATGTGTATGATGTGGAAATAAAGAGGTAAAAAGAGTCATTACTCTAAAAATAAATCAATCCACTCTTTATGTGGGGTTTGTGATGGATTTGTCATGAAATTGAAGAAACACCATAGAAAGTTTTAAGTCTCATGATATTATATTTAAATAAGAGTATGATATTAAATTTATAACACCATGGAATTATAAAATAATATTATTGTATTAGAAAAGTATGTGACACACAACACTCATCCAAAACAACCCATGGAATATATTTTTTAAAATTTAATCTCTCTGATAGCTTGTAGAACACACAACCCCGAGTCAAAGTGAAATGTAATATATTATAACTAGTATTTAAATTGTTTGGCATAAATATTACTAGATAAATTATAATTTTGTTGTTAGTTATTGATTATTAATAAAATAATTATCATTTAGAAGAAGAATAAAGGTTTTCTAAAAAAACAATATTTTTTTCTAAATGGCAGTTTAGTCATGATTTTTGCCCTTAATTTATTTATTTTTACCAAATAATAAAAATTTATTTGAAAAAATAATATTATATTTTGAAAAAAGAATATCAAAATTATCTTAGGTTTTTTTGGGGTTTTTTTGAATCATTTCACATTTGATGAATAGTGAAAAATACTTAATATTAATTGATAACCACATTTTCATTCAAATTATTTATAGAGTAAACTAATTTTTTTAATTGGTTTCAAAGTAATATTAGTTCAATTATATATAAAATAATATAATTTAGTTCACTGGAATAATTTTTATAATTAATTTTTATAAAAAAAATTACAACTTTTGAACAATTTCTCTTTGAAAACCCACTTTCTCATTGCATCTCCGGTTTGAATTTTAAATTTAAATTTTCCACTTTTGTGAATGAAATTTTTTAACATGAACTAAATATTTTTATTCATAAAAATATATATATTTTTTAATTCAACTTAATTTTATAGAAATTTTTTTAGTGAAAACTATAAAAATTAATTACTGTAGAGGTAAAAATATATTTATCGAGGGTTCAACTATGAAGATAAAGGTTAAAAATGTCATAAAAACTTATAAAAATATTGTTGGATGGATATATTTACACATTATACTTACCAAGTTCTAATATAGGGATATTTTTATGCTTTTTTCTTGTGAATAAACATATCATGTTATATTCGTTTGGGATATTTCCAAGTAATGTATAGTAGGGTCCCCTTTGCCATCTTATAAAGGGTCACTCAATACCCTCAATTATTTACTCTTACCAAGCCCTTTATCTGGACTTAAACATAATTATTTCCCTTAACATCTTTATTCAAATTCTAGAACTTCTAGTTCTCCCAAATGTTCATCGCTAGAGTCCTTAAGAAGAGATCCAAAAGAGGTTTCTCTTAGTGAAGGTAATTAACATTGCACTGATATTTCATTTTCATTCTTATATTTCAATATCTAATTAAGTATTAAAACTTTCAATATAAAAAAGTATCTAATATATACTATGACTTTATTATCTTTATTGAATAATATTTATCCATCTCCACTTCCATTAAATGGGAAATTAAATCATCCATCCAGTGTATGGCGGCCTACCGCCTCATGAAATGATGTAGTTTGTTTTCTACCACCACATTTAAAGTCTGGATATAATGATTTATTTACCAAATTTATATTATATTTATGTTATTATTCTACTTATTTAATTTTAATATCATATATGTAACATTCCGGATTTGGGGGCTCCCCATAGGTGCCCCAAACCCGGTTGGTCCCATGACTTCAAGCGCATTTCCCCCAATGCTAGAGGATTCCGACTAATAGTGAGGGCAAAGGTGTGATATTTGGGGAAACTGTGACCTCATTGGTAGAGTATACATAGTGGAATCTAAATAGTAAACAATAACATAAGTGATAATACAAAATATATATAAATAGCGAAAGACTGAATGCAAATCCAAAAGAAGACATAATATATAAATATTGTACAAGGAATTTGTATCTAATAAAACCACCAAACATGTCACAATACTTGAAATAAATAACAAAACCAAAGTATGAAAAAACAAGTAAACTCCAGCAACATCGCAAGCCTTAGTCAGGTCATATGCTCTCCAGATCCAACAGCAATCAAGTGCCTTATGAGGAAGGGAAGTTTCCCTTATAAATACCCACCATCATATAAAATGTTTGGGCCCAAAAGCATGACTCAAATACAGTTTGAGATGAATCATAGTTGTAAACTTCCTAAATATCTATGCCTAACTATTAGTGAATATATATAACTAGTAATATACAAAAGTTATGCAATAAACTAGAAAGTACTGAAAGGTAACCAATCCTACAATATCAATTACATTCATTTAACATGTATTATTCATCCATTGAATCAAGTAACCCTAGGATCTAGCCTAATCTATGTATCCCCCATTTAATATAACCAAAACAGACGTCCTATAAGGCCATCTAAACAATCAAGTAAGACATAATCAACGATTGTTCTTTGACTTGGAAGACTCGTAACAATCATTCAATTACCCACAAATGACCCTCTGGGAAGCTCTCACGGTCTAACCGCTTTTGTCCAACATAAAATAGATTAATTACAAAAGACCACCTAGGCAAGATCTCACGGTCTAAACCCTTGGATTAAACATTCATTTAATCAAATACTAATGACCACCTAGGTAGCTCTCATTTTCAATACCCCTGGGTCAAACATTCCTTGAAAACATATATAAATGACCCCTTTGGGAAGCTCTCATAGTCCAATCCCCCTTGGGGCGTCCCTTATATAGGGAAACACACCCATGGGGCGTCCCTTAGATAAGGTATCTAAACTTACGCATGATCCAGAACCCTTTATCAATCAATCAAACTATAGTACGTAATAAACATGGTTTAAATATAATTCACGCAATAACCAAAATATGAGTATGTGGAACTTGTAGTTTATATAATTCAAAGAAAAACAAAGAAAGGCACAAACTACCTACCTCGATGTTGTACGATCGATATACTTGAACGCCAGCCCTTAAATCAACATAAAATGGCATAGATATACAAAGAGGTGAAAAAAATCAACTATTAATAATTCAAAAGATATAAGGAATCAGGAATAAAGGCTCTAGGGGTTTTGAGAACCTACCAGTGGGATTCCAATGCACCTGACATTATCTCAATCAGAGGGAGGTTGGAGAATCAGGAGGCATTTAGAGTTCATTGACCGTTCTGTAGGGATCCTGTATGAACCACAACCAGAAGAAGATGTTTCTGGATAAGAGATGTGACCCCCTCCAATTTATCAAATAAAAAGAAAAGTACAGGGCGTGTTCATTAAAACAACATGTCATGTAATAGCCTTAACCGGCCCCCGACTTATGCGGGCTTCCAGGTAATCACACAACGATGTACTTGGCCATTAGACAGTCAAAATATGGCTGTATACGGAATGCTAGGTACATAGCGTGTACTTAGAAAATTATAATTTCTTTCTTTTTCCTAAAAAAGAACCCGAAAACAAGATCCATACCTGAAATTAAGATCTGAGTTCTTACAAAATTCCTCATTTAAAGAAATTCATCCCCAAATTTCCCATCTAAGGGAGGTGAAGAAGAATCTATGAACAACTATGGCCACTACGATCACACATCGGCCTCCCACTCCCATGTCTCATCACATACTCACACATGCTTCCATATCAGCCATACCAATGGAACATGAAATAAGTAAAACATAGCTCAGTACCTTTATAGTAATGGTAACCGATTGGCAACTGGCCCGACTCTCTCCAAAACCTCAAATGACCCGATGTATCTTACTGAAAGCTTCCCCTATCTCCTAATCCCCCTGTGTCCCAATCTCAATGTGACACATAGGAATCCCTAATCTCCAATATCAAACTCTAGAGGTCATCTATGTCAATCATCATATGATTTATGGAGAGATTGTGTATTTTTCATCCACTACTAGATTAACTCCACCTGCTCAGTGGTTTATTGGACAAGACAAGGTCCCAGCATAGATTCCTCTCTTACCTCTAGAAAACATAGGGGTGATCGGCATGACCTACTATACAAAGCCTCTTAAGGTTCCATAAAAATTGTTTCCTGAAAACTATTATTTTAGGAAGCCTCTACTAGGGGTATGACTCTCTCCCAGGAGCCCCTATAATCCAGGATGCATGATCGAAGCATGCCCTCCAAATCCTGAATTTTTTGTTCTAACTAAACATCTGTCTGAGGATGGTAAGTTGTACTCAAAAGTACCTATGTACCCAAATCCCTATGTAGTCCCTACTATACATGAGAAGTAAAATGGGCATCCCTGTCTAAAATGGTAGAGTGCGAAACCCCATGCAAAATTACTATCTCTCGAATGTACAAATTTACAAGATCATTAACACTGTAGGTTTCGTTGATTGGATGAAAATGTGAAACCATAGTGAGTCAGTCTATAACAACTCAAACCACATCATTACCTTAAGGTGACCTTGGTAAAACCATCACGAAATCCATCACGATCTCATTCCACTTCCACTTATTAGTGGGTAACTGCTGTAATAGCTATGCCAGTTGATGATGCTTCACCTTCACCTATTGATAGGTGGAACATCTCATAACAAAAATAGCTACATCCCTCTTCATACTTGGCCACCCATACTGATGATATAGATCTTGATACATCTTGGTGACACCAGGATGAACTGACCATACAAAGTCATGGAAATCTCACAATAGATCATCGTGTATGTTGTCTAAAACACATACAGACCCATGAAAATGAAAAACCTCATCCTCGCATATGGTCCAACCAGGAGTAGGGTCTTCACCTGACAAACTTAGGTGTATGACTAGACCTTAAAAATATGATAGCTTCCTCATTTTATCTCGATCCATTAGAGTATAGGTAAGAACAATAGACGAAAGAAACATCTGCCCCTATTTTATGGGAACCTTTAAATTCATATCATAGAATAGAGCCATCAAATTCCACTCACTACTGGCCTCCTGAACATTCTTTATCTGATTTCTCCTACTCAACACATCAGCCACTACATTTCCTTTCCTAGGTTTGTAGGCATGATCAAATTCAAAGGACTGAAGGTACTCAATCCACCTTCACTATTTCAAATTAAGATCATGCTGAGTAAATATATATTTGAGGATTTTGTGGTCATCATATACCAAAAATTTCTCTCCCGAAAGATAATGTCTCCAACATCATAAATCATGCACAACTATAGCTAAATTGAAACCATGCATCAGGTAATTCCATTCATGTGGCCTCAAATTTTGAGACCCATACACAACGACTCCTTACCCATGCATAAGCACTACTCCCAGCCCGATACCTGACGCCTCCCAGTAAATTGTGTAACTCAAGACTGACTCCAAAAAAATCAGTATAAGTTATGAATTAAATCTAACTTTCATCTCTAAAAGGCTAAATCACTAGAATCTATCCATAATTACTTTTCACCATTCTTATTCAGGCCTATCAGAGGTGCTGCTAAGTGTGAAAAGCCTTGAATAAAGAATCAATAGTAACCAACCTACCCCAAGAATTAAAAATCTAAACCTCAAATACATTATTTGGATGCACCTAGTCAACTACTACTCTAACTTTATCTAGTCTATTAATACATATTTATCTGAGATTACATGACCCCAAGAATGAATATGGTCCATTCAAAAGTGGAACTTTGAGAGTTTAAAATATAACTGAGGATCTCTCAGTGTACTCAATATGATCACAAGATAGATGGAATGGTCATATCGAGTGTGAGAGTACACCACGATATTTTCCAGGAAGACTACCACAAAAGAATCTAATTAAGGGTGGAACAATCAGTTCAAGGGTGCCATGAAAACTACTGGAACATTCGTGAGACTGAATAGAATAACCAAATTCTCATTTTGACTATACGTGCTTCAAAAGTCTATAAGAAGTATATGTTATGGTCTAACATGCAGCTAATGATAAGTGGATCTCAAGTCAATATTGGAGAAAACCTGGTCTCATTGATGTTGTTCAAAGATATCATCAATCCTTGGAAAGGGATATCGGTTCTTGACCATCAACTGGTTCATATTTCGATAATATACACAAAGTCTTAGGTTATCGTCCTCCTTCTTCGCAAAAAAGAAAAGCGAACCCAAGGAGAAGTACGAGGTCAAATGAAACCCTTTTTCCTTCAACTCCTCCGAATGCTTCTTGAGCTCTTGTATCTCTCGTATAGCCATCCTATACAGAGGAATGGACACCGAGGCCACTCCTGGAACCTGATCAATCGAAAAATAAACCTTTTGCTCTGGTGGAAACCCCAAAAAGGCATACGGAAAGACATCTCTAAAATGATACACCACTGGAGGAAAGTCCATCTATGAAATCCCCTGGTCATCCATATATAAACTAGCAATATGGGCTATAATTCCTCCCAACCCATTATGCTCGAGTCCAGATCTGATCACCTGGAAATCCAATTCACTATTGTGTATAAAAGATCCACCCTCTGATGACATGAAACTCACCCTGTGGCCAAAGCAGTAATAAAAGTCCTGAAAGGTGACTAACCAATCCATTACGAGAATGGAATTGAATCGTATCATCTCTAAGACATAGAAGTCTCATAAGAAGTGACACCCACCAAACTCGAGAGGTAACTCTTTGAACTGATGTACACTAGACATCATAATCCCCAACAGAGTGTCTAGTGTCATAACATCATCATAAGTAAAGATATAGAGCCCAAGTCTCTACAGAACAACAACATATTTAAAACTATGGGAAGCCCCAATATCATAAAGAGAAGTAGCTAAAACTAAGGAAACTATAATCATACCTCTAACTGTAGACATTTCAGGATCCTGCTTCTACTGGGTCTGCTCCATCACAAAAGTCTGACCTATACCATGACCCTATAACCCTACCTAGATTCCCTGATTTGATCCACCCAACTATCTCTAAAAACTTGTTATCTGAATACCACAACCGGTACCACCTCCTCGGCCTGAATGGCCTGAAGAACTCTAGTTCTCTAACTGATGAGAAAATGGTGGCCCCTCTTCAATACGTGGATTCATAATAGATCACCTCTCACTTGTTGCTGGTGAGAAAATACTGTAGTAATGCTGAATAAGACACATCTTGTTGTAAGATTAGAAGTCAACTGGGTATCCCAGGCACTGTGGTCTCATGTGACCATTATTTTTCCACTGGTAGCACATGACTCAACTACCTGAAGAAATATCATGAGAAATATCCCTACGGTGCTTCCTGTTATCAGTTTAAGGACTACCAACCTTGAACAATGAACCACCGTAGTTCGTAGCTCTATAATCCTTCAAGTTACTCTTGGTAATCAGTGCCTGGTTTACAATATCTATCACTATAGTCAACCTAAAAACATTCACCTTTGATCAGATGTTGTACTCGAGTCCATCCTCAGATCGCCTAGCCCGTGATAACTTGTCACCTCCCAAAATAGGTGGAAAGCGCTAAAGCTCTGTAAAGAGAGATGAATAACCCATCACTGAAAGTTCACCCTTCTCCAAAATCATGAACTCCCAGGATCAGTCAGCCCTCAATGTGTTGGGTTAGAAGTAATCATAGAAGTTCCTCTGAAACTCTTCCCAAGCTATATCCTGATGACGTCCCGCCTGTGAGATAACATCCCACAATCTCTTGTTAGAATTACATAGCATGTAAGTCACAAGCTTCAGCCTCCTCTCAGTATGTGTCTCCAGAAGGTTGAATATTTAAAGCATGGCCTCCAACCTTGACTCCGTAGCCTGTGGTATTCCATCACCTAAAAAAGTGGAAGGATGTTGCAGCTTGAACCCCCACGATAGCTCTTCCAACCTAGTTGTGTAACACCCCATACACATGATGTGTTCCTCATGAGATATGATGTGTACTTGAGTATCCCCTTATACCTTGGTACTTATACACGGCTATAACAACACAGTCATACTCGTGTAACACTTCACGACGTGTTCACCCTAGACATAGTGTGTATTCAAAAGTCCTACCCACCCATGTTATTAGTCACATGGACAGATACACGGTCGACTATAGCATGTTGTGTACTTCTAGCACACGATGTGTTCTATAAAAAGTTTACCAACCCCGTGTCTCTACTCACACTGTTAGTGACATGGTGAATAACTACATGGCTAGTATATATAGTACACAATGTGTACATAAGAAAATTCATTTATTCCATAATAGAAGAGTACATGGCGTGTGTTTATAACATCACACACCGTATTTTTTGGGGTTTCGAACAGTAATCCTCTGAAACTTCTTCGGAACCCCAAAATCTTAAAATTGGGCCAAGGCATTCATTTTTTGATATGTGATATCCCATACTCCCCATGAATCAAAGTTTGTCATCCTTATGCATATCATATCTTAATTGAATTCAATTAAAGTTCAAACATGATCCACAAAATTCTGATCCTAGATCGCCCGTAACACCTCAGGGACCAAAGCATGGCATCAATCCAAATGAAATTTTAGATATACCATTACCCTATCAAAATAGCAGGTATTTCTATCAGAAAATCTATCACAATAGAAAGCATATCTAGTACAACATCTATCACAACAACATGCAGTTAGTAATGCACCCTAAATGGAATGACAACAATGCATGATATGTGATCTCTAGAAATCACCTATATGATGCATTAGATGGCATACCCTCTTCTCATCATGTTGCAACCGAAATTGAACTAAAATGATATCAATCATAACAACAAAAAACAAGTGAATCACCCAACAATGAAATCAAATCAACTGTAACAATTAAAAAACCATAAGAAATCTCTATATTCATGGTAACATGGATTGTTACTCTACCTGGGATAGCTAATCCTGAGCTTAGATTATTACCCACTACCAATTTTTTTCCAATCCTAGTATATTGGCTTCAAATAGTATGGAAAATCAAAAAAGAAACCCTTCTGATACAACTTTGTAATGGCCCAGATCCGTGTGCCGCCACGAGGTGACCTAAACCCAGTTGGTCACATTACCTCAAGAGAATTATGCCAAATTCCAGAGGCTGCTAACTAGAAGCAATGCCCAAGGTGCGATATTTGGGGAAACTATTCCCTCATTAGCTGAGTATACATAACAGAATATAAATAGTGAACAATAATAGAAGCGATAAAACCCAAACAAAATAAATATCACAAGACTGAATGTAAATCCAACAAAAGACACAATATATAAATATGATACATGGAATATGTATCTATGACATTACAATCAAGTCACAATGTGTGAAAATTAATACTGAAACCAAAGTACAGAGGAAACAAGTAAATTCTGGAAACATCACAAGCCTCAGCTTGGTCCCATGCTCTCCAGATCCAACTACAATCTAGTACATGAGGAAGATGGGAACTTTCCCTTATCTATACCTGCAATCATATAATCTATTTGGGTCTAAAAGCATGAACCAAGTAGGGTGTGAGATGAATCCCATTAGAAAACACCAAAAGATATATGCCTAACTGTTAGTGAATATATATAGTAGGTAGTATAAAAAATTGAAGCAATAAACTAGGAAGTTCTCAAATGTAACCAGTCCTAAAATTTTTAATTGCATTCATTTAACATGCATTATTCATCCATAGAATAATGTTACCCTGAGATATAGCCTAAGATCGGTTTCCCCATGTAAATTAACCAAAATAGATGACTCATAAGACAATCTAAACAATCATGTAAGACAGAATCCAAGCTTATTATTTGATTTGGTAGACTCATCACAATCATTCTATTATCCACAAATGACCCTCTGGGAAGCTCTCACTCTCTAACCACTTTAGTCTAACATTATATTAATTACTTATTAATGATCACATGGGAAAGCTCTCATGGTCTAAACCCTTGGGTGAAACATTCATTTTATCAAATATGATCGACCACCTAGGTACCTTTAACGATCAAAACCTCTGGGTCAAACATTCCAGGAAAACATACATAAATGTACCCTTTGGGAAGCTCTCACAGTCCAATCCCCTTTGTCAAACATTCCTTAAATTAATTATAAATTACAACCTAGGAATCTCTCACAGTCTAACCCTTGGGTCAAACATTCACAATACATATCATAGACATTTTATATAATCAACAACTCTATCCTAACAAAACAAGTCATAGAAGATAAGGCATGCCTAGTAGGCATCGTAGACCAATAGACCATAAAAAATATATCAAGGTAAAAAAACCCATGGGGTGTCCCTTAGACAAGGTAGTTGACCTTACACGTTATAAATAAACCTTTTTTGATCAATAAAACCATATCATGTAATAAACATGGATTAATTCCAATTCACAGAATACCCAAAATGTTGGTATGTAGCACTTTTTTCATATATAATCCAAAGACCGAGAATGAATGACACAAACCAGCTACCTCGATGTCGTACGATCAATATACTTGAACATCATCCCTTGAATTGGCCTAAAACAATGTAGATTTAGAAATGGTAAAAAACTCTCAACCTTGAATATTTAAAAAGAGAGGAGGAATTATGAAGAAATGCTCTAGGGGTTTTGTGAAATCACTAGTGGAATTCCAACCCACCGAACACTATCTCAATCAAAGCTCGAATAGAGAATTGGGAGGGATTCGGAGTTCGTCGGTTGTTCTGTAGAGCTCCTGTATAAACCACAGTCAGAAGAAGAAATTTTTTAGATATGAGACGTGACCCCTCTCCGATTTATCATTTAAAAAGAAATGTACACGATGTGTTCATTGAATATACACACTATAAAGTAGCCTTAACCGAAGCCTGACTTAAGAGGTCTTCTTGGCCACCACATGGCCATGTATCCAGCCGCTACCTGCTCAAAATGCGTCTATACGTGGTAAGTTATGTACACGACATGTTCTGAGAAGTACACGATGTGTACTTAGAAAATTATCTTTTCTTAATTTTTCATTTAAAAAAACCCAAAAACAAGATCCATACCTGAAATGAAGACCCAGGTTCTTACAAAATATAACTTTTTATGTTTCATTCCATTTTAAATACGATAGTGATGCCCATGTATATGGAGGACTACCGTATCACGAAGTGATTTGATTCATTTTTCATTTAAGATTTACATGGAATGTAATAAGGATATAATTAATGAAGGTATGTGATATATATGAGATGTGATTGATTCTTAAAAATTTATTTATCACCCACTTCCTTACCCATTAACTCATTAATGGAATGATATCATCGCTTCTGCGTACGTACGACCTGCGGTCTCCACAAAGCTTTGCGACTCATTTTCCATGCCCATGTTTTATGAATGATTATAATAATGTATCTATTAATTAAATATGAAAATTACAATATTAATTTAATTTTATATTCTATGTATCTATATGATATACCCAATAACAATAACTTTGAGGAAAAAGAATGGATGACAAAACAAGGTAATTAACACCTGAGAGAATGAAAATAATTAAATACTATTAACCAATGGGTAAAAATATTTTATAAAAGGATCATAGAGGATATTATAAATGTTAATATGGTACTTATATAATTTAATAATAAGTTTAAAACCACTTTAAAATAGCTAAAACCATTTTCAACCCAATGGAAATGCGAGGTAAAGGATTCTGTCGCAATTTCCTTTCATTGAGGCTTAGTTGTATGTAATCCACCAATTTATATTATATAGTGTATAAACAACCCATTTCACATGTAATATGATTAATAATTCACAATTCATGGTATATTATGATTCAATTTTAATTATTTCATCCATTTGTATTTGGATTAAATATTACATTTGGTAATGGATTCTATCTGAATTTCCTTTCATTGAGACATATTTGAAAGTTATGCACCAGTTTATTTTATATGGTGTATATACTGTCCCTTTGAAATATAATATCATAATTAATTCATAATTAATGTTATTTTATGTTTTTATTTGAATTATTGTATCCAAGGTAGTTTGGATTGAAAATTAACACGTGGTAATAAAGTTTACAACTAAATTTCTTCCATTGGGTTATATTTCTACTTCATTGTCTTTTATATTATATGATTATGTTTATATTTTATTTTGACTAAATTATAATTTATATCCACTTTTTTATGTATATATACATTATATACACATAATAGTACCATTTTTACACTCTTGGGTATATAAAATAATTGAGAAAATGTTTATAGGAAAATCTGACTTCATTTCTCTCTTATGTAGGAAATCTATTTTCGTCTTGAACCAAGTTTTCTAAAAAAGTCTTCAAATATTTTTTAATCTTTTCAAAAAAAATAGTAATTATTGTTTTTCATTTTTTTTTAATTTTTTAAAATGAATCTTCATATCTTTTTCAAAACGATTTCTTCCTTGGTTTTACTTGAAAACTGAAAGGAACCTTTGTTTTAACGTGTAAAACATATAAAGAATTTCCTACAGCCATGAACACAAATTATTTTAAATAATAATTATGATTATCAATTAAAAAATCAAAGAACATTACTTTAAAAATGTATTGTGAATTTTTATTTTTTTAATTGTGATTTTCAAAATGGATAGAATATTTTCCCCATGGATGTTTTAAAGATATTTTTATGGTATTTTTATTCATTAATGACAAAAACCCTTTGTTATAACTCCAATGGGTATATGTTTGGTTGATACCATCCTTATTCTTTATATGTATGTTTTATGATCATTTTACCGAGGAAGGTATTGACCTCTACTTTCATGATTCATTTTTTAGTCATTGACTTTATCTTGATATATTAACTTTACTATGATCATTTGACATTAAACTTACCCTAAATATCCATATTATTTATCATGGATATGCTTATTAATTAAATTGTATCTAATTTATACATATTTAATTTTAATTTAAAAGTTATTATACTTATTGGGAAAATGTTGATCATCTATATTATTTCTTTAATACAGATATTTAATAGTAAGGCATATTGACTCATGAATGAAATCAGTCCCTCAAAATATAAGGAATGCTTTATAATTACAATGATGGGTGGGGCCTAGTATAATATAGATGCTTGATGAATTATTCGGTATCTTGAGAAAAATAATTATGCTAGCAATAAATAGGTTTTAACATATAGTTATAAACATTCTTATGAATGGTCTTGATGGTAAAGGTATCATGATTCTTGGGATCATGACATCCAATAATTAAGAATTTCCATTTTTAAGAAATAAGCTATTTTTATCCATGATATTTTTCACAATAACATTATATCAAGATTCATTTCATTATCAGTTTATTGATTAAATGGAATGTGTTTTCAGTTATTTACCTTTCCATATTGATTATTCCTTACCCAGTTATTATCATCATGTTATTTATTAAATGGATTTTGTTTTTAGTTATTTTACATTCTATATTGATTATTATCTATGAGATATTTGAATTGATATTATTTATAAATAAACTTATTTCTTAGTTTGTTGATTATATGTAATGTGTGTTTATTTATTAACCTATCCATATTGACTATTATCAATGATATTTTCTCATTCATATTATCTATGGATTCACTTAATTCTTAGTTTATTAATTACAAGGAATGCATTTTTAGTTATTTACCTTTATATATTTATTATTATTATTGATTAATGATTGTTTCAACTGTAATTAAAACTTATTTATCATTTTATATGACCCTTATATTGATTAGTTTCCTAATAATCCATGAAGTGTACTATAATTTATATGGAAGGATATTTTAGAGGGAGTCATTTTATTCTAAAATTATATATTTCAATATTTGTATTAAATTGTAATGAAATACTCATATATACATATATATATATATATATATATCTAGTTTACCAAGGCTTAAAAAATATTCAGTACTTCAGGACATCATTCTATGTATCTTATTTAAATGTAATACAGTAGACACCAGCTCCGGTTTACCGGGGTTGGGGTTGTGACAGTTGGTATCTGAAAAATTTTAGTAGAAACCTGGGAATTATATTTAGGAAAATATAGATTAGTTAACAAAACCATATTATAAGATTTGAGGATTAGTATAGACTAATTTCCTAAATGTTTTGGTAAGGTATAGATTATTTAGGTTTTCCTTGCAATACATACATTTTTGGATACTAAATGTGGATGTGGATTTAGAATAGATATACCTAAAGGTCATAACTCAAAAATGGGTGCATTGTAATTGACTTGATCATCACCTAATGTATGAAAATGGATCTTACTGTTAACCTGGATTGACACGCCTGAGGTATATTTTTGGGATAATTCACATTTTTTAGAAACCATTATAAATGATTTGAATATATGATGATAATGAATGAAATAGGTTAAACCTAAGGTGTATTTATTTGAAAATAAATTGTCTCAATGGAATAAGAATGTGATTTATGGGTGTAAGGGAAGGGAATAATGAAAATAATTTTAGAGTAAAAATGAAAAGAATGATATAAGGAAATTAATCTCATCTTAAGGATCCATTTATAGTTTATTGAATTAAAAATAGAGAACCGGGGAATTATGTGAGTCAATTACCTCAAATAAAGGTAAACCCATTTGATAAAGAAGGAATTATGTTGAAATAAAATAGACAAAGTATTTATTTATTATGATTTAAGAAATAAATTATAGTAGTATTTTTCTACTAATGGTATTTTGGTGAGAATAAATATGAAACATATAAGGGATATGCTTAATTTTAGAAATATGTGTGTCTTAGTAAACATTAGAGTTATTAATACCATCATGAGTTTATGATATTACTATTTATTACAATATAAAAGTCCTAATAAAATATTTTTGGGTTTTATTTGATGAGATTCTACCAATATTAAGGATACTTTTGGATAAATTTATGGAAGGAATATGTTTTAGTGGAAAAGTTATTTGAGTAATATTTACTTTAAATTTTATAGACAAAAGTTTAAAGGAATTGATAAAATTTATTGTTAATATGATAATTAATGACATTGTAATAATAGTCAAATAATATTATTATACCATTTTAAAAAAATATAGAAAGCCTTAATAAAAATTTTATTTAATGATTAATATTATTTCAAGGATGTCCATTTTTTTGGAAATTTTATAGTAATTATATTTATATTATTTTAGAAAAAGGAAAAACCACATGCGCGGTTAAAACCCATCATGTATTGAATGGTCATGGGGCTTGAACTTACGACTAAAGGATGATAAGGGTTTAGCACCTACCATTGGCCTACATAATTTTCTGGTTAATATGTAATTGTTTTTAGTTAAAAGATTTTAGAAATAAATATTAATGATTAATAATTGGTGTTCGATTTGTGTTTACATGATTAATTTATTGGGTAACGTTTTCTAACCATCTCAGTTAAGAAAAATAGTTTAAGACAAAAGGAAACACTTTTCACTCTTTTGTGGATCTTATGATATGTTAGAAGTGAATTTTAGTGCTTTAGGCACAAAAAACTCATTTTCTGATATTTATTTCTTGGATTATGAGAATAAATGGAAATTTATTAGAAGAAAAACCAACAGATAAAATTCTTATTATGAAATGTATCAAGTAAGTATATTTCTGTATATTCATATATAATAAAATAATTCATCAACATTAGGAAAAGGATATTGAAAAAAATGTTACACTATTAAATTAATATCTAATGAATTATAAGGTCTTCTAAATAATCATATATTTATGGTTTACTAGCTCATAACTTTCCATTGATCATTCACTTTCTTGTGATCAATGACGTCAATCACTCTCAATAATTATTTATGTTTGCCTTCATTGTCCATATAATCACATTCCACCAATTTTATCCTAATTCGAAACCTAGTTATATGTTATTACATGTGACCATTGTACTTTAATTTATCTCTTATAGAGAGGATTGTTTATTAACTATTTTTATTATGTGGGTTTTCAACAAAATAATTTTCAAATGTCAAATCTTTCATTACTGAGATTAAGTTTAAATCATGAGGAAAAAATTTACTTAAGGTTAAGAGAATGTAACACCTCAAAATTATAGAATAATAACATTTTATTCGACATATTATGAGACATGAAACATCCATCTTAAAACACCATTGAAATATATTTTCTTAAATTTAATCTCTTCGATATCTTGCAAAACACAGAACCCGAGTCGATATGAACTACAATATAATACATATCATCGTTAAATTAGAATATACGAATAATCTAAATTAAATTATGAATTTTTATATTCACATTTATTATTAATAAAAGAAGTCTCATTTAGAGGAAAAATAATTGTTTTCTGAAAATTGTATTTATCTAAGAGAAGATTTAATCATGCTTTGTGCACATAATTTAAAATTAACTGTTAATTTTTTTGAAAATTTACTAGAGAAAATAAAATTTATTTTTTAAATCAGTATAAAAATTTATGAAATGGTTAATGTTTTGAATTTTTCTAAAAGGTTTCATTTTTCGATGTATAGTGAAAAATACTGATTTTTAATGGAAAACTGCCTTTTCATTCTAATTATTTATAAAGTTAAATTTTATTTTGAATTAATTTTATTATAAAACTAGTAAAATTGTATATCAATCATTCCCAATTAGTTTATTGGAATAATTTTCATGTTTAATTTTGATATTAAAACTTTGTAAACTTTTGATCTTTTCTCTTGGAAAACCTGCTTTCTCGTTGCATCTGCAAGATTAATTTAAAATTAAAATTTTCAACTAATATAAATATAATATTGAAAGATAGATTCCATATTTTTAATCACAATAATTTATATTTTCTAATAAATTCAAATTAATTTTTTACTGAAATTAATAGTGAAAATATAAAAATTAATTACTACAGTTGAGGTAAAAATGTTTATGGTAGAGGGTTAAACTAGGAATATAAGGTTGAAAAATGTCCTAAAAAATTATGAAAATATTATTTTATTGACATTATTCCAACTTATAGTACCAAAGTTTGAATATAGGGTCATTTGTTTCTTTTTTTAATGTGAATGAATTTATAATTTTGGATTATTTTATGAAATTTCCATATAATTTATAATAGGGTTCCCTTTCCCCAGTTATAAAAGGGCACACAATCCTCTCACTTATTCACACCGCCCAAACCCTTTTTCTTGACCATAACCTAGAAATTATTTCCCAAATAACATTAGTCAAATTATATATATTCCTTTACTCTAAAAATACTATCCCTAGGGTCCTTAAGAGGAGATCTAAATGTGGTTTCTCTAAGAGAAGGTAAGTATCTTAACAACACTCTTTCATTTTATTTATTCTTTTTCCAAATTAAATTATGTATTCAAAACTAAAATATAATAAAAAAATATCTATAATATAAAGAGATTTTATTATGGTAATGTAATAATATTTATCAATATCCACTTCCATCAAATAAGAAATGAAATCATCGATCATGTGCACGATGACCTACTGCCTCATGAAACGATATAGTTCATTTACCATTACCACATTTCATGGTTTAATGTAATGATATATTAAAAACAATTATATGATATTTATGATATTATTATACTTATAAAATTTTAATATTACATATACCATTTTACTTTCAATTCTATTTTAAATTTGATAACGCCACTCGTGTGTACGACGAACTACCCCCTCGTGAAGCGATGTGATTCATTTTTCACTTACACTTTACATGGAATGTGGAAATGATAAAATTAATGAATATATGTTATTTATATGAGATGATATTGGTACTTAAAAATTAATATATTACCCACTTTCTTACACATTCACTAGTTAAGGGAATGATAATGTCGGTTGTGTCTATGTGTGACCTACCATCTCTATAAAGTGATGCGACTCATTTTTTATTCCCAGTTTTTTTGAATGATTATAATAATGTATCTATTGATTAAATATGATATTTATAATATTAATATAATTTGGGAGATTATTTTTCAATAACATATACACAGGAATGAGAAATTTCATGATAAAGAATAAATGAGAAAACAAGATAATTAACAGTCAAAACAATAAAAATAATGAAATATTATTAATGAATTGGGGATAAGATGTTTTAAAAGGATTATATATGATATTATAAATATTAATATAGACCTTATATAAGTTTATAACAAGTTAAAATCCACTATACATGTGGTTAAATCATGTTTAACCAAAAGGAAGTGTGAGGTAAGGTATTCTCCCTCAATTCACTTTCATTGAGGCATATTTGTATGTTATACACCAATGTGTTTTACATATTGTATAAACTACCTATTTTACTTGTAATATCATGAATAATTCACAATTCATGGTATCTTAATTTTCAATTTTAATTATCTCTTCCACGTGGATTGGTATTTTATATTACTAAGTGGTATGATATTTTATCTCAATTTCATTTCATCAAGGTATATTTGTATGTTATGAACTAGTTTATTTTAGATGTTGTATATACTGACCCTTTGAAATTTAATATTATGATTCATTCAGACTTCATGGTGTTTTAATTTTTTATTTTAAATATTTCATCCAAGTGGATTTGACTTGAAAATTAACAAGTGGTAATGAATATCATAACTCAATTTCATTCATTAGGTTATATTACTTCTTCATTATATTTTATATTCTACGATTTTTTGTATATTTAATTTGAATAAATTATGATTTATATACAACTTTTTTATGGATTTAAATTTGATACACATAATAGTACAACTTTCCCACTCTTTTATAGTTAAAATAATTGAGAAAAATACTTTTAAGAAAATATGACTTAATTTATCTCATCATCCAGAAATCCATTTTCTTCCAAAACCAAGTTTCTTAAAATAAATTCAAAAATGTTTTTGAACTTTTAAAAATTATTTATTAGATAATTTTTTTTCCAATTTTTTACTTTTTCGAATTTTTTTTAAAGAAATATTATTTTCAATTTAAAAATAATGCCTTTTTTGATTTAAAAAAAAGTGAAAGAAATATTTATTTTAACATATATAAAATATAAAAAATTTCCTATAATAACGACCAATAAATTTCCTAATGATTCATTTATAAGTTTTAAAAATTATTTTTAGAGAGAATTAATTTATAAATGTTTTGTGAATATTTAGTTTTTAAAAGGTTATTTTCAAAATAAAAATTTTATTTTCCTCAAGAATGTTTTTAAATATGTTTTCATGGTTTTTATATTCATCAGTGAAAAAACCATTTTTTATTACTCCAATGGATTTATGTTTTATTTACATTGTCCTTATACATATATGTAGGGTTTCTGATCATTTGACCATGGAAAGTATTAACTTTGAATTTATTAATTTTGTTAGCCATTTTATTTCCCTTGAAATATTCACATTAATGTGATAACTAGACAATAAATTTCATATAAATATCCATATTATTTATCATAGATATTCTTATTACTTAAACTATATCAAATTTTGTACATATTGTGTTTGAATTTGAAAGTTATTTTATTGGATGGGGAAATATTTAAAATATGTATTATTTATTCAATATGAATATTTAATGGTATGGATTATTGATTCGTGAATATAATCAACCACTCAATATATAAATAATGTTTTAGACCTATAGTGATGGTTGGGGCCCAACATAATATAACCCGATTCATCAGTAGGTATTATGAGACATATAAGTAAGATATAATTAAATGTGTTTTAGACTGTAGTTTTAAACCATCTTTTTAAAGGTCTTGATGGTAGAGGTGTCAAGATACCTGAGATCCTAGAATATAATAATTAATCATTTTTTTCATTATGTTTTTAATTATTATTATCCATGAGATTCTTACAATGAAATAATCTATGGATAAATTTCCTTCTCAGTTTATTGATTAAATGGAACATGTTTTCACTTATTTACCCTTCCATATTTATTATTACTTATATAGTTATGATCATCTTGTTATTGATTAAATTTCATGTGTTTTTAGTTTTTACCTTTCCATATTGATTATTATCCATGAAAATTTTTTCATTGATATTATATCGAGCAGCACTTCCCCCTCATTTTATTGATTACATGGCTCGAGTGTTTAGTTGATCACCTTTCCATATTGATTATTATAAATGATATTTTTTTTGATATTATATCTGGACGAACTTCCTTTTTTGTTTATTAATTACATAACAAGTGTGTTATATTATCCAAGTTGTAATATTGATTAATTTTATTGATTCATTATTGCTTATGATATATTTATCCCTTACTGAGAATTTGGGCTCACCCTTATTCAATATCCATTCATATGAATCAATGTATTTTACTATGATTGATATGCAATGATATACTAGAGTGAATAATGTTATTTTCAAAAAAAATATTGTAATATGTGTATTCAAATGTAATACAAGATTTATGTATGTATCTAGCTTACCAAGGCTACAAAATATTTAGTCATTTGGGATCCACCTGCCTTGCCGGGCTGCCAAGACTCCTCTGGGCGGGCAAAATGAGGCACGACCCAATTGCTGATGGATCGCTGGTTCGAACCATCACTGCCATGCTGTTACCCTCCGGGATGCTCTGCCATCTCGTCTGGAAACTGCTCCTTCCCTAGCTATGGAGGTGCCTGCGGGTACTACCCCTTTGTGGGGGAGGGTTGTTTCTCTGTGTGGAGGGTTCAAAAAGGCCACACTGAGAAATTACCTTTTAAAAAAATAAGAATAAATCAGACACCATCTTTGGGATTTTAGTGGAGGGGTCTCTATAAAGTTTATTCTCTCCCTAAGGTCACAATGGTAGTTGACTTGAAAAATATTTTCTATTGTGAATTGGATGAAAAATATACCCAAATCCTTAAATTTTGGAGGTATCTTATTCTAATTGGCAACACTACACTCGTTTTTCATTCTATATATATCAAAGTCTTTTTTGGGTTTCCATTCGAAATGATATCATTAAAATGTTTTAGATAAGATAGTATTTGAGACAAATTATAATGGAATGAGATGTTGATTTGGAGACTTTTAAACAACTAAAAAAATGTGATAAGTTTGGGTTCCTAATTGTTTTGTTTGATCCTTTGAGGGAAAGTGATATATGGGAAAACAATTCTAAAATATAGTTGGTATATCTTTAATTTATTCGACAAAATTTTCCTTCACATTAACCTTATTCTTTTTTTAATATTTTTTTTATTTTTTAGGTCTGATAATAGGATATATTTTAGTTTCATCATGTCTTTCAAAATGTATAGATTCTATGTTTTCTAGTTTTTTGTTTCAATTTTCTGTCAAAATTTTATTTTGAACAAATCTAGGGTGATTTATAGATTAAACATGAGTTTTTAAAATACTCATAGTGGTAACAACCATCCTATTATCTATTTGGATAACTTTTATAGTGCATATAAATTACCCATATCTCTTTTATTTGTCGCTATATCTTTTTTCCGAATTTGAAACTCCATGTTACACGTCCTATAATCCATTCCAACTTTCTTTGAATAATGTTGAGTTATTTGTGAATCCAATTTACATAAAAACTAATACATCATACTCATTAATTCCTACTAATAATTAGAGGTTCCATACTTTTATTTAATTTAAAATTTCAGCCTTGAATATTGTGGTAATTCATGGGAATCTAGTTTTCTCAACATTCCCTATTCTATCAATGAAAATTTATAGATTTGTCTATATCCTTGGTTGTATTATTCTCAAATATTTGTCTTGTTAGTTAAGGGAAGGAGTGTTGTAAATTTGTCTTAATTAATTATCTATCTTGTTTTTTTAGTTACCTTTAGAAGATTAGTCCACCAATTTTTGACATGAAAGTGAAATACCATTATAAAAGAAATCAATGAGGAGGTACGTAGGGAGAATGTGGTGGGGAAATTTCCTATGTAGGTCCCTAAATATATCCCATACCTCTTGGTAGACCTCTCCATCCTCTTGAAAGAAGATATTTATTTTAATTCTATGTTCTCATTTTAATTTCCTTGGGTAAAATTTCATATTTAAAGTGTTGTAAAATTATTACTAGTTCTTAAAAATTTTCTCATTTAACGAGAAAAACTATCTTCTAATATTCCACAAAATAGTAACAAAATTTGATGAGTTGGTGTTTCAATTATCAAATTATTTATTTATTTTTTTACTTAAGACTATATCATGAAGAGTAGGGTCTAACCCATAGGGATGGTGAATTGTGTGTTGGCTAATAATTAAAATCAATAAAAAAAAGTAATAAAAAACCAAGTGAGGGTGAATTAGAAGTATTAATGATAATAAATTTTTAAAAGTATAGAAAATAGTATGAAGTTTTGTATAAAATCTATGAATTCCATGAAAAATATTGAATCATAATAAAGTAACAAGGTTAGGTAAACTTTCAATTGTATATTATTAAATTAGTTTTCCTTTATTCTTAAAAAATTGAAAAATTGGGATTGAGACTTTCAAAAGATAACACTGACACCTTATGTTGAGGGTATAAGTGCTCAGTTGAGAGATTTTATTTATCTATCAACCAATGAATTCACTAATCTAGAGAAATATGAAGTTTGTTTCACCATGATAAAATTTTCAATGTATCTTGAGAGACAACATTTTTCATGAACTAATCTGGGGTTTTATCTGGCCAAACACCTAACCGGCCCGTGAAATAGCCTGAAGGGAGTTCCTAATATCCACGAGCTGACAACAAGTACGTGGGTATACAAAATACACTTTTGGGAATGATTTAACCCATGTTAAACATCCATAAACAATTTTAAATAATAAAACATCACACCAAGATCAATATCAATAACCAATGGTGATACAACAACTCTAGTTTAACATTTTACATATTCTACCAAAACCAAGGCTACCAAAATGGGAGTGGAACCACATAAACCAAATCCCAAAACCTCCATGCAATGAGTGGGCCATCACCCTCAATCCACCTCCACAAATACCTTCTAGATAGAGACACTAGCAACTTGATTCACCATCACCAATATGGAATATCTTTCCTTTACTTGAGGCAAACATAACAAAGTCTACATAACCAAAGGGTGTAAATAGGGTGTGAGACAAATCCTTATAGGATTACAACCAAAAGATAGTTTCCTTGGCATAACATTTGAAGATAAATCACCATGAATGTTTTAAGAAAGTATTTGAAAATAAATTTAACAAAAATATTTTAAGGGAAACATTTTCAATGAAGCATGCTTAGTAATTCAACATATGTGTAAGGTCCATAATATACTGATGGTAAGAACCACATCATAATAGAGCACCACATCATTGTAAATACCTATAGGTAATAGCACTAATGGGACCCTAGGAAACTCATAAATCAGTTCAACATGGTATAAAAACCATAACCCACAACATCCTAATGCATGGGCCACTAGAGAGGAATCCATACATTTTTATATTGGTTTTTAATATCATCATCCCAGTTTTTTTTATTATTGTGGCATCAATAATTCGAGAAGAAATTGGGCCCTAGACCTTGTGATCCAATCGGCGTAATAGTCCTTGTCCGGCCACCCAGATACCTAGGATTCTTTTTGTTCTCAATATTCCATTTCAAATTTCACATAGATCTCCAAATTCTCATTCACACAACAGAGAAGTACTTAATAAACACAATCAATATCTTTTAGAATACCATATTTCAACCCATACTAACCATGAAACCTTTTTTAAACACATTTCTCACCTCACACATAATCCATAGAACATATTCAAGAATAAAACAAAGCTTACCGACATCATCTAAACATGATAAAGCATGGAACCACCTACCTAAAACTTAGAAACTTCTAGAATCCATTGGAAAACCAATACTATACATCAATGGAACCCTATAAAGGAAATATAGAATAAAAACACCAATATTTAACACAAAAACTCAGGATATAACCCTTATTAGGTCAATCAATCCATTAGATAAGATGATGTTAAATATGGAGGAAGAAAAACCATGGATGAAGGAAGAAATTAAGAGAAAAGAGACTGGATTGACGATTCTTGAATATATAAGAAGCAATAACACTAAATATTTAAGTTAAATAGGTCTAAGAGGGAAATCAGGGGATCCTAGGGCTGGAAATCCTACATTCATCGAATTAGGGGTGGTATAGGGTTAAAATCAAGTTAGGGTAGAAAGGAAGTTCAATAATTTTAATGACATAGACATGAAACATTGTTATCCTGTTTGGTTTTAAAACCGTTGGGAAAACTATGTGGTCTACTCTTTCCAAGAGGAAACTTCCCACACAATTTCTTATGGAAGGGTTCATGCCTGTGTGGCTCGACATGCAGCCTTGATAGTGCCATTGTCCAGTGTGCAAGGTTTCTCTTGGGCTGGCACACAGTTTACCCTAACCGTGTGCCAATAATTTTCCACCTATTATTGGGTCCAAAAACTCAATTTTTCTAAAAAATAATTTTGGAAATCAAGGGATAAATTCATAACCAAAAATTAAAAAAGTAATACCTCAAAATAAAATCACAAATTTGACCACATATTTATAGAAGAAATGATTCAATAATTATTTAAAGAATTGAAAAATAAATTAATTTTATCCCCCCATAACAGTTTTATTCAAAAAAACTTTGTAACAATATATTTCCTCATTTAACTCATTATAAATTTTAGAATAACAAAATAAAGAAATGGTAGAGACAGGTATTCTATATCAAAGAGCTTCTATTTTCAAGACATTTTTCCTCTTGAACTACTATCGAGTCTTCTGGTCTATGCCTGCTACTCTCATCGATCATACAAAATCCCAATGTATCAATTCTCTAAGTTTTTAGGTACTCAGTTGGACCCTAATATTTTAAAATAACATTATTCTCAATATCATATTCAATACACAACACTGAGTTTAAACGAACTGCCATATAATATTAAAATTTTGTTTTTTAATTTCAAATGATAAAAACTTTCCATTAAATTAGAGGGTATGATTATATTAATTAATTTATGAAATATATATAAAGGGCCTAATAAGAAAAATTTATTTACAAATTATTTATAAATTGTCACCCAACTATAATAAAGATATTATATTGTACAAAAAATGTGTTTCCTTCAAAAATGATTTTCATTTATTTTGGGAGAAAAATTTATAATTATTTTTTGTAACTTTTAGAAATATTTTTTTATAAAATTAAAATCTATTTTCAAATCATAATTTCAATATTAAACTAAGTAGATATATTTTTTTGAAAGAATTTATTTTTCAATGGATAATGAAAATCACAATTTTTTAGAAACTATTATTTCTTTTAATTAATTAAGTTATTAAAAATTCACATTATTCTTTTAATTTTATTTAAAATTAAAATATTTATTATTTTTTTTTTTTAATAAATTTATTTACATTTAAATCATCTATATATTATATTTTATTATAATTGTTTTCATAGTTCAAAAAACATTTATTTTTGAAAATTATTCTGACGTGCATAATGTTCCTCTATTTTAACTTATTAAAATAACCCCTATTGTGGAATGATTTAAATTAAATTTGTAGATAATATATCAATATTATATCATTTAAATTCATATAATGATTATTTTGATTCATACAGTTAATATAATATCATTTTTTCCTTGAAAAATCCATTTTGCAGAAAACTACTTTTTATTGAACTTATAGGTTTAATTTTAAATTAAATTCTTCCACTTATATGAATTGAATTTAAAAAAATGGATTTCATAGTTTTATTTATAAATATTTATACTATATAACCTTGTCAACTTAAATTTCATTCATAATGAATAGTAAAAAAAATAAAAAATATTTATCGTAGTGAAAAAATTAATATGGTAAATGTTAGTAACCTTAAAGGTAAAGAGGTTAAAATATTTAAAAAAAGTTTTTTTATTAATAGAGGTATTTATTGGCCTTATATATTTTCCAATTAGTTATTTACCAATTTTCTAGTTACCTGGATTGAGAGTGACTTCCCATTATTAAATAGTTTTGGTATTTACAAAAAAGGCACTCCTCTTCAATTATATAAGGTAATTTTTACCCTCATTTATTCACACCTATAAAGAAATTTGGAATTGAAAAAACCTTCTATAATATCTCCCCAAAATCCTTATCCACATTCTAGAGGTCTTGTTCTTCCAAAAGGACCAACCTTAGTGTCCTTAATAAGATATCCAAATGAGGTTTTTCTAAATGAAGATTATATTCTTCATTGAGTACCTTATTTTTTTACTTCTTCTTTATCAAAATTAAATTATTTATTAAATATTAAAATATAATAACACCACTATATTATATATAATGGGATTTTTTATTTACGGCATAATATTCACTCATCTCCTCTTCCTTCAAATGGGAAACAAAACCGTCGATCGTGTATACGGTTGACAACCGACTCATGAACCGATGTAATTAATTTTCCATCATAAAATCATATGGATATTAAATATAATGGATTTAATTTTTATATGTGATATTATGGAATTATTAACGATTCTTTAAAATTAACATATCATATACCTTCTTACCTTTCTATCCATTGAACAATGATAACATCATTTGTGTGTACGATAGGCTACCTCCTCATGAAACGATGTGATTCTTTTTTTGTCACCACATCACATGGATATTATATGTAAGTTTATGTAATGAAATAAAATTATATTATGAAAATTATTTGAAGATAAAATAAAACTCATCTTATTTCCGTCATGATCATTAAAAAAAGGAAATGTTAGTAACAAATTCCGTATGAACCTGAATATACATTTTCAGGTATGGATCTTGATTTCAGGCTGTTTTAGAGAAAAAGGAAGAAATGAGGTTTTCTAAGTACATGTCATGTACATTTGATCACATGTCTTGTACCTAGTGTCTGCGGGTAACCATTTACTAGCAATGTAACGACCGAGTACAAGGTTGTGTGGGAAACCTGGAAGACCGCCTAAAGCACGGGCCAGTTGAGGCTAGTACACGACGTGTACATTAAATGAACATGATCTGTACGTTTATTTTTAATTGATTAATAGGTTTAGGGTCACATATCATCTCTTGAAACCTCTTATTCTTCCAGTTTCTCATACAGGAGAGCGTCAAGATGGCCGAGAACTCTGATCATCTACTATTCCTACGTTTGAACTCTGATTTAGACACTGATGGGTGCATTGGATTCCCACCGGTGAGTTTTCTCTTTCCCTATATCTTCTTTTCTTTATTTCTAATCTTGAATTAGTTATCTAGGGTTGATTATTTTTACCCTTTTCATAGATCTACATCGTTCTAGGCCGATTCAATCACTAACGTTCAAGAGTGTTCTTCATGAAATATCATGGTAGGTGGTTTGTACCTTACTTCAATTGTTTTTGGATTATATATGTTTAAAGTGTCGAATACCCATGTTTGGGTAATTTTTATTTTGGATTTCTACCCTCTTTAATACCTTCTATGGTTTTGTTGTTTGATTAAGGGGTTTTTCTCATTCTTATGGTTTGATACCCTTGTTTATGGGACACCCCATTGGTGCATTACCTTGTTTGACTATTATTGGACATGATTAAAGGTGATCCCTATAATAGTTTGTATTTCATGTAAAGCCTTTGATGATTATTTATGCACACTGACCTTCCTTGGACTGTGAGGGCCTTGAACCAGGAAAACTATGGGGGTTTCCATGTTTACTTACACAGGACTATGAGATCGTTGGTGTAGACTTTGACTTAGGGGGTATTGACCATGAGAACTACACAGAGTTTGTTTATAGTTATTTATACTATGTTGACCTAAGGGGTATTGACTATGAGGGATACCAGGATGTCATGTATAAGTTATTGATGCCATGTGGACCCAGGGGTATTAACCGTGAGAGTGGCCTAGGTGGTCATTTTCGTTTGATTAGTGGTATGTTAAACCAATGGGGCTAGAAAATGAGAGATTTCCAAGAGGGTTTTTGTGAATAGTTTAATGATTGGGACGAGTCTGCCAAGCCAAAGCACAAGCTTGGAATTGGTCTTACTTATTTTTTTAGATTATCTCCTGAGTCGTCTGTTGTTTCAATTATATAGGGGGATATAGATCTTAGGCTAGATCCCTTGGTTATATTATTCAATGGTTGAATAATTAATAAATGTAAATGAATATAATTGGAAATTTAAGTTTTGTTTACTTTTGAGTACATCGTAGTTTTTTGCTTCATTTTTCATATTTCCTACTATGTATATTCATTGATAGTTAGGAATAGATATTTTGGTGGTTGGCTACTGAGATTCATCTCACACCTTGTTTGTGTCATTCTTTTGGGATCAGATAGATTATATGGTTGTAGGTATAGATAAGGGCATAAACCCTTCAACATCAGGTACTTGATTGTAGATTGGAGATGGAGATCGTGGGACCAAACTGATGCTTGCGATGCTATTAGATTTTACTATTTTCTGTACTTTGGTTTTATTATTGTATTTCCAGCATTTCGAATTGTTTGGATTCTTTCCTAGACATATGTGACATGAATAATTTATATATTTTCTCCAGTTGTATATTTACTATCAATCTTCCAATGTTTACTTTTGTATATGGTGTTACTGCTTCCTCTATTGTTCACCATTGTTATTCTACTGGGTATACTCTACCAATGAGGGAATATTTTCTCCAATTTCTTACCTTGGAACTTGCTGCTAGTTGGATGCCTATGAAGTTTGGGGAAATACACTTGAGGTTATGTGACCAACCGAGTTTGGGGCACCTTTGGGTGGTACTCAGAACTCGGACATTACAACTACATACTACCAACCATCTCCATTATTGTAACTTAGTTAAATTTTCATAACCACATTTCATGGTTTGTTTTAAAATGAATAATTTATATATAAAAATTATAATTATGAAATTACTATTTTTTAGATATTATGGAATAATGACACCTTGGGCCATGATCAATACACGAATGTCATTTTGAAATTATGAACTGAACTTCCTCAAAACACCCAACATGGACATAACAGATTAAGTTATTTAAAACATCATTAAAATAAATGAAGAAACTGGTTTTATTATGATGTATTAAACCTATAAAATTTTATTAATAAAACAAATAATTGTTATAATAATATTATATAGGATATAAAATACATCCATGACCAATTATGGGCTCTAGGTAAGGGTTTTCGTCTCAAAACATCATTATTTAATACACATGTTCTTTAATGTACACAATTTATTTTATGGTGTGTATATAATAATACATTACATATTATATAATGAAACTTATATAATTCATGGTATTCAAATTTAAAATTTATTTACTTCATTCATGGGGGTTATGATTCAAAAATTACCATGGCAATAAGGGTATATGCCTCCATCTCATTTTAGTGGGGATTGTTTGTGCTTGAATTTTAATTGAAAGAAATAATTTGATAATTGTATAATAATGTAATGGGCCAGACCACCCCAGTATATTTCTTTGTGAAAATATAGTCTTTAAGGTGTTCAAGGGTTTAATAATGACTTATTTTAGGAGTTTTCTAAAATATTAGTTTCCCACTAGATGCTCACAACAGTGAGTCTCTGATATAAGGTTTCCAATGGTGAGTTCTAACGTTGACTCATGAAGGTGAGTTTCAATGGTGAGTCATCCACCTATAGGTCCTAATGGTGAAACATCCAACGATAGCTTGAAATGGTGAGTTGCTGAGAGTAGGTCACCAATGGTGATTCTCAATGAGGACTCACAATAGTGAGTCACAACGGTGAGTCGTCCACGAGTAGGTTGAAATGGTGAGTTGCTGAAAATAGGTCTCCAATGGTGAGTCACTACGGTGAGTCAAGATGGTGAGTCACTAACAACAGGTCGCGAACAATGCCATGTTCAATGGTGACTCATCCAACGCTAACTCGTTTGTTTGATTTTTCGCCAAGGATTCTACCTGGGGCCTTTCTTACCCCCTGTTCGGAATTAGGAGGAGGTGCAGATTTTCTATTTCTCAAGGTCCAGATCCCTTGGTCTCTCTTAATTGTGTATCATATGTGGTGTGTTTACCCATATATCCTTTTGAATTCCATTGAATCAAAATTTAATGAATATAATTGAACCATATTTACAGTAATAAATAGAGGCTGGGGAAAAGTGTTGCATGTTTATTTTTTATGGGTTTTGTTATTATTGTGATATGAATAGCCTATGTTCCTACTGAAAAAAATGGTCGTTGGTGGATTTTGTTTTCACATCTATGATGGATTGTAAATTATTGTTGATGTTCTTCTATTGAACGACTACAAACATGAAAATCTAATTTACCACGTATACTCAATTAAATAAATTGATGCCTCATCATCGAACTTTTTCCAGGATAACCCTTTAATTAAGAAGTGGAATTAATGAATGTGAGTGTTTTTAAATATGGAAATAGTGCCTTGTATGGTAGTGTGGTTTTACTGTTGAGGGTACGACTGTTTGTGGGGTTGTTACGATGTGGTTATGGAATCTCAGGTTGAGAGATTGTTTGTTTATGAAATGGTTGGATGGTGTGGTGTAGTAGGACTGCACTGAGTTATGACTTGTTATGCTAATGGATGTGATGGGTGTGATGGAGTTATGTAGTAGGGATACTAGTTATGGTTGTGATGATATTTGTTGCGGGGTTTGGCTGTGAGTTGGGTTTTTTTGTTGATTTGATGGTTTGGGAAGAATTATATTTAATAATGATGATGGAAGTGCTTCTCATGAGTGCTAAATGGTGGGTAAGAGTGAAGTTAGTCCTTTATCATATTTTTCACCCTCTTTTTGGTTGGGTTGTGTTGATGGATGTGTGTTGTGGTTGATAGTTTCACAGGTATGGATGAAACCAAAAAAAGGCTTAATAAAGTTTAATTGAACGGGTGTTAAGAGAAAAAGGTTGTGAAGTGGCTTTCTTTTAACAACATATGAAGTGATTGATGCTAGTGTTAATTCATGCATTTAGAGGTAGTTGAAAATGTGGTACAATGGGATGGTTTTTGTTTGGGAACCCATAGGTTGGGAAGATTTTTATTTATTTATTTATTATTATTTGTATGTTCTCTTTTTATTTCTATATGCACCCCTCCCTAGTTGATCACTACGTGTTGAACACACCCATCATCACTAGGAAGGGTATCTTTCCCAATATCCCAGTGGGTGGATGGATGGTTGGTTACTTACTCTTCCCTTATCCCTCTTCTTGACATTGGTAGCCCAAGTCTCTTTGTGTAGGTTTTGGTATAGTTGTGGGTCCCATGTGTCTGCGGGTGAGGTGTAATTTCCCTGGTGTCTACTAGATGAGATGTTGTGTGCTTTACTAAGTGTCTCCGGGATGAGGTATGGTGGTTGCCCAGGTGTCTATGAGCAGGATGTGGTATGGTTGTGGCCCAGTTTTCTACAAGAGGTATGTGGTGAGATTTATTTTCCTAGGTTGGGGGAATATCTATGAGTCCTAGGTGTGTGCGAGCGGGTTGTGACATGGGGATTTTGGAAGAGTGTGGAAGATCTAGGATGTTTTCCATTAGGGTATGACTAGTTAACCAGTGGGAAGTGGTGAGGGGTACCCAAACATAGATGTGATTATTATATTTCTTTTCTTGACATGAGTTATTTGGAGATTATTCCTTAGTGAGATTGAGATGGCTAGTATTCCTTGTTAAGTGCTATTGATTTTTTCTATTTTCTGACAAGGGGGAATTAGTATGCTTCTCCCAATTTTGCATGAGATTCCTTAGTTTTTCCTATTGAGTATACACATTTGATCACCCAACGTATATAAAAATTGTTTTTAGGTTTCTAGGAGGATTATGTGGACCTTGCTAGACTTTACCAGCTCAGATGTGGGGACAATTGCTGTATCATTCCTTATATTTGTTCTTTCTGTACTTACCTTGGGGTTTTATTGTATTTATAGCAGTTATATTTTTAAACTTGTATGTGGGATTCATTTATGATTTATTTTATATATGTCTTGAATTTTTTTTGTGGTTGATACATCTTATCTCCCGATATTGGTTACTATGAAAAGTGTAATACCTCTCATTTTTTGATATTTTTATACCTTTGGTGTTGGTATCCACTCCGGGGCCTACTGGAGGAAGGACTCAGGCGTCATTATCTCTCTCCCTTTATTTCCAGCACATAAGTGGCATCGTTGGAGGGAGTGGGTCTTGAATTTTTTTTATCATAGGCCGATGGTTGAGAGATAGGATAGATTTTGGAGTTAGGCACAATGAGGATTTCATGGGATGGCTGGGAAACGGTGTTAGGTGATCTTTGTGTGTGACATAGGCTAGGGAACAATGGCTTGGAAATAACATTTTAGGTCCCCCCATGATCAAATATAAGGACTCTAAGTAAACCGAATAACCATGTGAGGCTACACCATTTATAGGGTAGGGACCCTGGGAAAGTTACTTGCATCATAATATCTTATGTTGTTTTTTGTAATGGGTGTTTTTGAGAATTTTTAATAAATAATGAGTTAATTGAATCTAAAAAAAATTCCATTGTACTTAGTATTAGGAGTTCCTTGATTTCATTTTTCAGCCATGGCACACGGTCGTCATCCAAGTCTGGCTCGGGAAATTGGGGCACAGTAAGCCAATCCAGTTGATCGGTGGAGGGTTGATCGAGTGGTAGAAGTCTCTACGTGCTTTCCAATGAAAGGTCGTGGTAAATTATGAGTGTTGTGTTTTAGATATGGTGATAGAGAGATGGATTGAGGAGTTTGGGATCACCTTCAGCTTGATCCGAGCTCTGATGGAGTATTGGTTTCCTTTGGAAGTGAGCCAGATGTGGGGAGTTGTGTGTCAGTGGTGGAAGTTGTACCTGGGAGAGATGAGGGAGGATGATGTTCTATGGGTTGATTTTGAGTAGGGGTTCCAAGTATAATTCCCTTCTTCAACCATGATGGCTGAGAAGAGGTAGGAGTTACTATCCCTCTAAATGGGGATTATGTGAGTGTGGGTGTTGGGGATCAAGTTCAAGGATATCCTTCACTTTTCTCTGAATCTATTTTTGGATGAGGGGCATTGTACAAGAAGCCTATAAGAGGTGATTCTTCCTTCTCTCCAATAGTGTGTTACTCCCTTTACCTTACCTATATAATTAGAGGTCTTGAAGAAGGCAGAGACAATTGAGAGGATGGATTAGTGAAGAGGTATACCATAAGAGGGGGTATAATAGGGTTATTCAAAGGGGAAGGATTCCCCAAAAAGGTCTCATGATTTAGGGCCTTCTTGGTTTCAGCCTATAGGGAGTCGACCTCAGCAGTTCCTATATCAGCTTTTAGGTCCTCGTGCTTTTCCCCTGAACTTGGGACCATGGAGTTTCACTTATAGAGCATTTGGGAATCTTCAATGGTTGACCGCTAGGTGTTCCTCAAGAACCATGAACTGAGTGTGTCTATGGGGTAGACCATCATTAGAGGGGCATAGGATATGGGTGTGATTAGCTTCACATGGTAGAGGCAGCAGTTCCATCAGGGCCAGAGATCGTTCGATGTACGATCAACTTGTTTAGTACCCTAACTTGTGCTTTGTTTGATTCAAGAGCTTCACACTCCTTTATTGAACCTAGTCAAGCCCATTATCTAGTACAAGATGTAGAGAGACTTCCCATGATTTTGGTGTTGAGTATGCTAGTCATAGGTCAGACCAGCTTGTTTAATGTGTGTCAGGGATGTAGACTGATCATGGGACCGCATCAGTCACGTGGGGATATTTTCTTAATATAGATGAAATCAAATGATGTCATTCTTGGCATCAACTGATTATATTATATGCATCATTTTATCGACTTCTTCGGGATTAGAGTCATTTTATACATGTGGATGGCCAGCGTGTGGCTTTCTTTGTTGAGTGGAGCTATTAAGTGTCCAGTCGGTGTGTGGAGCCTCATCTTTCCTTGTTGGAAAAATTTTCAATAGAATTGTTTGATTATAAGATAGTAGAGGTTCCCAGAGTTTTTGGGGAGTTCATGGATGTTTTTTCTAAGGATGTTGTGACTCTACCACCTCATCATGATTTTGAGTTCGGGATAGACTTACATCCCAATGCATCTTTAATTTTGATTGCTCCTTATCGGATGACACCTTCTAAGTTGCAGGAGTTGAGGATATAGATAGATGATATGATAAAAATGGGCTTTATCCAGCCTAGTGTGTCTCCTTGGGGTGATCCAGTTTTTTTTCAAAGAAGGCGTATGGTGGTCTAAGGTTGTGCATAGACTTACAAAGGTTGAATCAGGTAACAGTAAAGAATCGTTACCCCCTCTCGTGGATAGATGATCTTTTCAACCAGCTGAGAGGAGGAAGTTGGTTTTCAAAGATCGATCTCTAGTCTGGATATCACCATTTGAGGACGAATGAAGATGATATTTCAAATACTACTTTCAGAAGTAGGTATGGGAACTTCAAGTTTGTAGTCATTCCATTTAGTGTTATGAATGCTCCATCCATGTTCATGGGACTTATGAACTCTATATTTATTGAGTTTAAAGACCGGTTCATCATCTTATTCATCAATGTAATCTTTATCTACTCAATGATAGAGGAGGAGCATACTAAGAAGCTCAAGATTGTCTTAAATGTCCTTCGACACCCCCAAATCTATGAAAAGTTGTCCAAGTGTATTTTCTGGACAGTGAGGTGCATTCCTTTAGCCCGTGGTGTCCCAACAAGGTGTAGTAGTGGACCCATCGATGGTTGAGGTAGTTGTTTCTTGGGACGCACCCAAGAATGTGGCTAAGGTACCTAGTTTTCTCGGTATGGAGAACTGTTAAATAGTATATGTACCCGATTTCTCCTGATTTTTAGCTCCATTAACAGCCTTGACGAGTAAGGACCAAGATTTTGTGTGGAGCGCATAGGGATAGGAATCAGTTATCTATCTAAAGGGTATGTTGGTCAATGCTTTAGTGCTCTGGTTGTTGGAGGACGGGGTGATGTTTGAGGTGTTTTGTGATGCTTCCCGCCAGGGTTTGGGATGTGTGTTGATGCCATAGTGGGGAGTGATATCTTATGGGTCTAAGTAGGTATGTCCCCCTGAAAGTAACTATTCCACCCATGATCTAGAGCTAGTAGTGGTCATGTTTGCGCTGAAGTTGTGGTGGCATTTCCTCATTAGGGAGAACATTGTGGTCTTGGCGAATAATAATATCTTGAGGTATATCATTTCCTAATGAGATGTTAACCTAAAAAAATGGAGGTGGATGGAGTTTCTCTGGGTCTAAAATTTCAAGATCTATTACACATTAGGAAAGGTGATTTTCGTTGCTGATTCCTTGATCAGGAAGTCACAGAAAGAGGTAGTTTAGAAATATACAGGCGCTTGGATGGTGTTGGGGGAGTAGGCGAGCTTGCAATTACATGTAGGAATTGGTGGTGATAGATGCTGTTTGTTTAAGATGGAAGTATAATATGCTATGATGAAGCCTATGTAGATGTCTCAATCGGGAGACTCAGAGGAAATGGTGATGCATGATCGCATTGACCATGGTGATGCTCCAGTGGGGTGTTCATAGGATGGACAGAATTGGATGTTGTTCCGTGGGAGGCTCTTTGTTCTAGTGGCGATGCAAGAGGGATTACTCCATGATTTTCATATACCACCCTTAGTGTTAAAACCTTGAGTTTCCAAGATGTATTTCAGCTTGAGGATGCAGTTTTGGTGTCCTAGGATGAAACAGGAAGTGGAGGAGTATCTGGAAAAGTTATTAGTGTGCCAGCTGGTGAAGGTTGAGCACCGTGTTCTCAGTGGTTTGTTGCTTCCCTTAGATTTTCCTGAGTGGAAGTGGGATGTCATCTCGATTCATGTTTTCACAGTGTTACCAAGAGCTCAGGGAAGCTACAATGCTATCTGGGTGGAAGTGCATCGGTTGATGAAATCAGATCACATGATAGAAATTAAAGAGTCGAGCAGAGTGTATTTCTTGGTAAAGAAGTATGTGGATGAGGTGGTGAAACTAAATGGAGTTATGATATCCATTTTCTTGAATCAGTATACATGTTTTACCTCATGAGTCTGGAGGGGATTGTAGTAGGATTTTAACACTCAATTATGCCTCAACACTACCTTCCACCATAACAAAGATGGGTAGACTTAATGAACTATCCAAATGATGGAAGATATGTTGTGAACATACATCTTAGGGTTTTTCGGATCTTGGGTATGACACCTTACCTTGGTAGAGTTTTCTTACAATAATTTCTATCACTCTTCCATTGACATGGATCCATTTTAAACCTTGTACAGAAGACTGTGTTGTTCAACTTTGTGAAGGATAGAGGTTGAGGGGATAGCTATCTTTGGCCCTAAGGTTGTACAGAGCATTATAGATAAGTTTTATATTGTTCTTGAGAGGATTAAAGAGGAAAAAAACCATCATAAGTTGTATGCCGATCACTGGGGGATTCCCATGGAGTTTGAGGTTAGGGACCATGTGTTCAAGAAGGTTTAAACTCGACATGGGTAGTAGAGGTTTGGAAGAGAGATTAAGCAATCTCCTAGGTCCATTGGATCCTTCAACGTATTGGGATGAGTTGATGAATATGTATACCAAGTGCAATCTCCATAGCAGTTTGAAATTATCTAGGGCGTCTTCCATATTTCTCAACTTCTCTAGTATCTTCACGATGAGTCCCATGTCATTAACTAGGGTGATTTGGATATCAAATACAACACAAAAAACCTGGAGTGACTAGTAGAGATCCAAGATCATTAGGATAAGGTGATACATGGATGGGGCATTCCCTTAGTACATGTGTTGTGGAGGCATGGTGGCCTAGAAGATAGTTCTTGGGAAAGGGAGACAGAGATGCATGCCTAGTATCTAGAGTTGTTTTGATTTTAGTTTTGTTAAGTTTTACCTTGTAATATGATTTTGAACCATGTTTGTTATGTGATGAGTTGTTTCCTTATTCCATGATATGTGATAAAGTCCTAATTTGTGAAAAGGGGAGGACATGATTTCTTATTTATACACATTAATTTTGATGCAATTAAACACATGCGGGTGAGTTATCTCCCCCCAGATCAGATAGTATATTAACATGAAGGAAGGAATTCCCTGAATGATGTGTCCGGTTAGTGTAGATTTGTGTTCTTGTGGGGTGTGTCTTGTGGCCAGTTGGTGTAGAATTTGTGGGAGGAGGTGTTTTTTTATTTTGAGGTTTCAATCCTTATTTCGAACGACATAGGGTGGTTATTGATGAAATTTGATGTGTTTTGTCGATATCAGTGTTTCGAGTGTGGTAGGATCCTTGAGGGGTATCTCATAGGGTGGTTGTTCTGACCCATCTTTCTCTTAACCATGTTTTGGATTCACAAGGACGAGAATAATTTGAGAGGAATATAATGTAATGGATTAGACCTCCCAATTCCATTAATTTTTAAAAATATGGTACTTAAGGTGTTCAAGGAGGTAATAGTGAATCATTTTAGGAGTTTGACACAACTTCATTTTTCCACAAATAGCTCACAACAGTGTGTCACTAATGGCAGGTCCCCAATGGTGAGTTTCCATGTTACTCATGATGGCGAGTCTTCCACTGGTAGGACGCGATGGTGAGTCATCCACCAGTAGCTCAAAACAATGAGTCACTGATGGTTAGTTTCCAACAATGATTTGTGATGATGAATCGTGATTGATAGCTGCAAAAGTGAGTCATCCACTGGAAGGTCGTGATGGTGATTCGCAGAAAGTGGGTCCCCAAAGGTGAGTTGTGATGGTGAGTCACTGATGGTAGGTCACCAAAGGTGACTCATATAATAGTGACTCATCCTATAGTGAGTCTTCTAACGATGAGTCACCCAACATTTCCTCACCCACCTATGACTCGTGAGAGTGACTCACCCAATAGTGGGTCATTTCTGATAGTTTATCAAAATTCCCATTTTTTCCATTTTTTTCAAATTCACTCCTTTAACATTTCCTTGGTGTAAATTGAGTTCCAAAACATATTTAAGTGATTTTTAATTCATTTCAATTACAATGAATCATATATTCAAACTTTCTAAAACCTTGAGGCTTTTAAATGGTCAAGCGCGTGGTCCTGGTCAAGATCCACATTTAATGGGCAATGCAAAACAATTTCATATCCCGTTATCCTCAAATTTGATCTTTTAAATCTAGGCACCCTTCATTTGTTCATTCCTTCTTATTCTCTTGATACTGAGGTTCCCTGAACCTTTCTTCCGCAAGGAGTAATGCGTCTCTACTGTAGCCATCTATTTGATTTTTCTCCGAGGATTTTCCCTGGACCCTTGCGCACCCCTAGTTTGGCAGACAGGGGAGGCGTTGATTGTATGTTTCTCAAGGTAGGGATCCCTTCTTATCTCTTATTTTTTATCATATAGGGTGGGTTTAATCATGTCTCTTTATGAATACCATTGAATCATAATTTAATGAAAATAATTGAATCATGTTTAAATCAATAAACATGGGTTGGGGAAAAGTGATACAAGTTTCTGTTTTATTGATTTAATTGTTATTGTGATATTTTTGGGATATGTGTCCATTAAAAATTAGGGAATTTAGTTTCCTTTGTTTGAACATCAATAATGTCCTGTGAATTCTTGTTGATGGTCTTCGGTCGAATGACTGTAAATATGACAATATGATTAACCATATATACCTGGTTAAATAAATGCATTCCCCCATATCGAAACTGTTATGTGATCAACCCTATATTAAAATGTGGAATTAAAGAACGAGAGTTTTTTTAAATATATAAATAGTTCCTTGTATGGTTGTGTGGTGTTTCTGTTGAAGGTATGACTATGTGTGGCGTGGTTCAGGTGGTGTAATGGAATCTTAGGTTGGGAGATTGTTTGTTTCTAAAATGGTTGGGCAGTGTTGTGTAGTGGGAGTACACTGGGGTATGTCTTCTTATGTTACAGGATATGATGGGTATGATGGAGTTATGTAGTGTTGTTGTCGAGTTTGGATGGGATGAGATGTGTTTCTGGGCTTAGCTGTGAGTTGGGGTTTTCATTATTGAGTTGATGGTTTGGGTAGAATTACTTTGAATAATGATGATGACAATGGTTTTCATGGGTGTTAAATGGGGAGGAAGAGTGGAGTGATTCCTTCATCATAGTTTTATTCATTTGTTTGGATTGGTTGTTATGTTGTTTGTGTGCTGTGGTTGATAGTTTCCTGTGTCGGGATGGAAAAAAATAAAGGCTTAAAAAAGTTGAATTGAATGGGTGTTAAGCGAAGGAGGTTGTGATGAAGCTTTCTTTTATCAACATCTGAAGTGACTGTTGCTGGTTTTAATAAATGCATTTAGAGGTAGAAAACAGATGTGGTAATGTGGGATGATTGTTCTTTGAGAACCGATAGGTTGGACCGAGTGTTTGATATCTTTATTTATTATTTGTATGTTATCTTGTGATTTCTATACACTCCCCATCCTAGTTGAGCACTATGTCCTAAACACCCCATCATCACGGGGGATGCTTTCTTTCCCCACATCCTAGTGGGAGGATGGATGGATGTTCCTTCCCTGCTACCTATTTTAGGAATTGGTATCCCAAGACACATCAGGCAGGTTGTGGTCTAGTTGTGAGGCCCAGGTTTCTGGGGGAAAGGTGTGCTTTCCCATGTGTATACAGAGGATATGTGGTGTGATTTCCTATGTGTCTTCTGGATGAGGTATGGTGGTGGCCTAGGTATCTGCAGGCATTATGTCGTATTCTTGTGGACCAGGTGTCTATGGGAAGGATTCAGTGAGCTTCATTTTCCTAGGTTGTGGAACTAGCTCTAATTCCCAAGTGTGTGATGGCGGGTTGTGACATGGGTCTTGTGGAAGAGTGTGGATGCACCAAGACATTTTCCATTATGGTATGAGTCATTAAGGAGTGGGAGGTGGTACAAGGAACCCAAACATCAACATTATTTTTATATTACTTTACTTGACTTGTGTTATTTGGTGAGAATTACTTTATGTGGTTGGGATGGATAGAATTATTTGTTAGATGTTGTTTTATTTTTGTTTTCTCATAGGTGTATTAGTATGCTGCTCACTTCTTATCTTTTTTCTTTTGGTACTTACCTTAGAGTTTAATTATATTTGCAGCAGTTATATTTTTAAACATGCATGTGGGGTGGATTTCAACATTCTTTTATATATGTATTGGTGTTGTTTTATGGTTGATACATCTTATCTCATGAACACGGTTACCATAAAAAGGCTAATGCCTCATATATTGTGATATTTTTATACTCTTGGTTCTGGTCGCTACCCCGGTGCCTATTAAAGGTGGGACTCATGGGATATTATCCATCTTCCTTCATTCCCAAATCATGAGGGGGTATCTTTGGAGGGAGGGGACTTTGACAAATAAACAATATTATTTTTTTCTTTTCTAGTTATCCATGAAATTTTCATGTAATATTTTTATTTCCTCTCTTTAGTACTAAAAATTATTAATAATTTTTTAAGAAAATATTACTATATTTCTCTTTTAAATCAAAAATAATTTTCCTTCCATATCCATGTTTTATATTTTTTAAATGTTTTTTATCTTATCCTTTGAATTTTTAATGTCATTTTAATCCATGATTGGATATTTATAAAAAGAATCAAAAGGAATCTTCCTGTAATTTTTTAAACTATGTAACATTTTTACTTTTCTTGTAAAAAATGTTATAGGAATATTAGTTCACTTAGCATAAACCAAACATTTTCACCATCATAACCACTCATTACATTGAAGTTTCTTCTACAAGTTTTCAAGGTAATTTTTCAGAGAAAATGTTTTCCTTATTTTTTTTAAAAAAAAAATTATATTTTAAGTATAGGATTTATATAAATGAACATTTTCTTTTTCTTATTATAATTATTCCCCTAACTAACTTTATCTATTTGTTAAATTTTATTGAATGCTTATAGATTATTTATATATGTTTCTTTCATATATACATAGTCCAATGTCCGAAATTTTATGGGGTAATATATTATTTATATTCATTTCTCAAATACATTCTTTAAAAAACAACTTTTAATTATGATACGAGGAATGATTATGTAATACATTTTATTTACATTGGTAATTATTATGTTTATGCCTTCTGATTGATTCCTTATGCAGAATTCATATTCAAGTACATGAAATTAATATAATGGTTGGGATAAAAATTATATGGCCCTTTAATACATTGGGGATTGATTTAGTGTCATGATATGACATTTATGGGATTAGGGAGTAAACTTATTCCATCATGGGACTCTGTCCATCATGCGATCTTTTCCGATTAGTTAGCATTGGATTATGTTTTTGTTATATTTCATATTCAACCCACATTTTATATGTTACTATTATCTTACTATACCATGTTCTTTATGTTATGCTTCCACGTGATTAATCATGTTCCTTATCTTTTATGATATCATGTTCCACCTTTGACTCAGAAGTTAACCTTCATTATCATTTTTATTCCCTTATATGGGTTTATCCCACCCCTTTATTTTATGTATTACCTAGGTTATCCTATACAATTTTAGTAGATCAAAAATATTTTGGAGCTCATTATGAAGAATGAAATAATTTATTTAGTCTCACTTTGATGCATTATAAACCTAGTCATATAAATACACTAGGACTCATGATCATTGGGTTGTAATTAATGGAAGCTTATGTCAAAATTATTGTAATAAGATGTGTAAAATTATTGGGTCACTATATTTTCTTCAATTTAAATGAATTTATAAGAAAATCCTCATCATTGAGCTCTCAAACGTCACCCCATGTTGAATATCCCAAGTCAATGCAGAAACAATCAATATTGACCATCTTATTCTAATATATTCGAGCAAAGCACCCCCATAAATTTCATAATCCCATGGTGGTTCTTGATTAATATGTTAAGACAACCTTTAAAGCATTAATGGTGATCTTCTTTGTGAACAACTTCTTCTTGGGCTAACATTTGTGACCTTATTTCTTTGATAAGTTAGGGAACCCTACTTTTTAGTTGGTATTTCATTATCGTGACCTATATAGAGGATTCCAACATGGTGATACCATTACACAGTTCAGAATAACCCTTAGAGGAGTGTTTTTGTGAAAACGATAATATTACTTAGGTACACTAACCATTATATAGATGAGTATAACTATGCAAAGACCCTTAGGAACGTATATTAATGACTCATATGAAATTGGATAAATGATCTTTATGCACATTGAACCATATGTAGGTCTTTTTCAAGATAAAAATAACCTTTATACAGGTACACTAGACCTTAACCAGACGGCTGATTACCTTTACACATGTGTAGACTGACCTTTAAACAAGTCCACAAGCATTTCTTTTATAAATTAACTTCTACAAAAATAAATTAAAAATTTATAATAATTTATTAAAAAATAACAAATTTAAAATTCTATAAAACCTCCAAATAAAATTAAACATCAAATTCAAACCTTTATAATAAGAATAAAAATTTATTCCAATAAAAAATATATTAAAACTAAAAATGTAGAACTTTGAAAATATTAATTCTAAAACAGAATGTGCTCCAAATCACATCAAAGAGTTATTTCACTAAATATTAATTTAAATATAATTTTTTTACCATTTCCAATGAAAAAATTAAATTATTTATAATTTAAATAATATTGTGGATATGAAATTTATTGAAATTACATCCAAAATATTTCACCAAAATGTATTCAAATAAATCTACATCAAACTCTAGTCCACCCACCAAATTAACGTGTTAAAACAAAATTATTGTGTACCTCTTTCCACAACCCACAACTTATGTTACCCCCCATAATATATATGTAAAATTTATTTAAAAATATCCAAATATATCCCATTCATAAGTTACATTAACCTTCATGTAATGTTTTTGAATTATTTGAAATTAAAAATATCCTCATGAGTAATCCCGTAGTAAGAGATAACCTACCCCTTTCCTTCTTAGAAACATAATATACATATAGGCCAGTGGTTTGTCTAATCCAAATCCCCTCTCTCCTTGGAGATTTACTCAACATGGAATCTAATTCATAACTATAAAACATATTATGTATAAACCATATTTGACTACTAAATTCAAGATCATAACATTAATCACAAACTGAGGTCAAGTTATATAAATTCAGAAAATTATACTAGCATACCTAACATGTGATTCTTGGATTGGAAATATGTAAAAAGATATTTAACACTATAAAATAAAGGATACACTTATTTAAAAAATATTAAAAATTTAAATTCTTGAAAAATAAACATTGGAATAACCATTAACTAAATGAAAATTTAATAAATTTAAATGTGAGATAAATACCAATGAAACGTTTATACAGAAAAATCTCAATTATAAAAATTTTATAATGTTGAGAAAAAATCCCTCAAGGCATCAATGAATCATTTTTGAGGTGATTGAGCCACCATGTTGTGTTTGTTGACAAAGAAGGCCATGATGTATGCTTTTGTTGAAAAAGGGGGTTTACGTGGTGATTTTTTAGGTTTAAGGAATGATTTAAACAATCCATTATTGATTAAAGAACATAGACAAAGGAATTAATGATCTGGAGGCAGTACAAAAAGAGAGATACAAGGTGGTGTCGTTTTGCAGTGTCTGCCAAATTTTTGGGCCTGAAAATTACAAAATGGAGAGATGTTTTTTTGGAAAAGGTAGGTGTGCACAAAATTGGAGTGGTGTGTGAAAAATTAGTGTTGTGCATGACAAATATAGTGGTTCATGAGAAATTAGTGTGGTGCGCAAAATATAAGCGCGGTGCGTGGAAAAATAAAGTGTTGCGCGAAATATTTGTGCAATGCACGAAAAAAGAATGTGGGGAGTGAAATATTTGAGAGATGCGCGAAATAGAGGGTTGCAGTTTTTCTCGCAAGAGGTGTTTTGAGGTACGAAGCTTGAAAATTGGAAAAGGCATGAGGTGCCTGAAATATTGGAGCAGTGCCCGATAAATGGTGTTGCGCGGAAGATGAGTTTTTGGAGTTCTAATAGAATTATATGCTCAAGGAGGGTTTTTCACGCGGGGTATATTTTGCCTATAAATTTGAATTGACCCCCTCCATTTGGTGCAGCTCAAGACAGAGAGAGTATCCGAGATCTTGCATGCAAAATTGGAGTTTCCAAGAGAGTTGAGTGAAAAGAAGACGGTGGTGCAGAAAGTGAATTTTTCCCAAAAGCAGAGAATTATGTGCACGGGTGTGTAGATGATTCCCGTAAAATCAGTTGCGCATAAAATCTTTTTCATGTAAAATAATTTTTTGTGCGTAAAAGGGGTGTTGCACGTGAAAGGGGTGCTGCGCGAAATGTGAATTTCGTGCAAAAGCAGCGAATTACACGCAAGGCAGTATAAAGGCTGTGTAAAAAAGAAGAGGTTGCGTTAAAAAGATTTGGCTACACGCAAAAGAAGGTGTTGTGCAAAAATTGTATTTCGCGCAAGTCAAGGGAATTTCGTGAAAGGTGTAGTAAGAGTTGCACATAAAAATTGCAGTTTCCCAGTACACTTGGTTCAAATTGAGATTCATCTGCGGGTGAAAGTTGGACATCAACAGAGAATCAATAAATATTTAAGGATGCATATTTCATCAGAGATAATGAAGAGACCTACTGGTCTATAAACTATGAGTGGATCCCTTCCAAGTGCAGTGAAGAAAAGAAGAGGGAGAAGGTTATCCTTTCAACCGTCAGTGAGCCAGAGAGAGAGAAATAGGGAATGACCCTTGGGAAAGTAGTGAGATGACCCTAAACATTATAAAGGCAGTGAGCTTGGGCAAAGAAGTGATATTTTCCGATCATTATTGGCTGTGAGATTTATTGGATTTGGTACATCGGCACATCACCGTTGTATGCTCCTTGGACGTAGCCCAATGAGGGTGAACAAAGTAAAAATCTATGTGTCTACCTGCTTGCTTCCCTGCATTGCATTTAAAGCCTCATCATCAGATAAAGAAGAAAATAATTGGTAATAATAAACACACAAGTTAAAAAAAAGTGACCCTTGTAATAAAGAGGTCAAGATCCTATTGGGCAGGAAGAATTTAGAGAAATAATATCCATACCCTGATTCACCCCCCTCTCAGGGTATGTAGGCCCCTATTAGTCTAAACATATAATTTCACCCACATTTATATGGATATTCTGAAATTTTGAACACAAACACATTATATCCATAATATAAACATTTCATATTATTTATTACATATGATTTTAAATTTATTATATGATATTTTATTAATTATAAACATCTTATAATATATTTTTATTATTATAGAAACATTTTACATAATCAATATATTTCATGAACTTAGAATTATTTTAACCATAATCAAATACTTCATAATTTTTTTGGCGAGGTTTAAATAATTCCCTAATAAAGATCGTTAATTTGAACTATTCGTATTATGCTTTATGAACTATTCCTAACCTAAAAAGTATAAGAAATTTATATTTTACCTTATTTTGTCTTTATTAACTCTTTATAGAATACCCTTATAATTTAATAGATGCTTTATTTAATATATATGTCCTTCCATATAAATTTAGAAAATATATATTATTATTGACATTTAATATTAAAGAATTTTTATTATTAAATGATTGATATATATATATTATTTAACTAATTATAGACTCTTTATAATTAATTAAAATTTAAATTTTTTATAAATTAATAAATATATTTTAAAAAACATTCCCTGTTATTTATGAACATTTTATAAATAATAAATTTGATTTCCAATTTGAAAGATTTAACAAAAATTGTTCCATACTGGCCATAATTTATGATTAATGTCATCTTATAGGCTATGATTAATCAAGGTTACCATCCTTATTTTAGCTATAGTTGGCATATCACTTCTTGTGACATCCCCTAGTAATTGCAAATCAAATTCTAAAAAAATACATTAAACCATTTAAATGACATGATGCACTTTTTGTAGAAAACATTAGAGTAAATCGATTTCTATTACACATGGAAGTCATAGAATATGATCAGTTCAAAATTTGGAATTATCAGTTATTTCTTGGATTATGATATCCCATATTATACAGTGTGATATAATACTAATATAAAAACAATTTATTTGTATTTAATGACTTCCTCTTCAGCATGAAATAAAATATGTTATTATTCATTTTTCTCATGATTTCAAAAATCTATTTTCATGGGAATCTAGGATATGACAGATAGTTATCATAGAGGATTAAACAATAGTTATTTAATTTGTGGATCAATTAGAGACCATTTGAATATCACCTATGAATAGAATTAATAGAATATACATAATTGGAAATGAAGAACTTTTTTAATATTATTAGAAGTTATAGAATAACATCAATATCTTATTCATTAACACTTCCAATGAGTTTAATGATGATAAAAAATTTCAAGATAATCACCTCCCACCTTTGAAAGTATCCATGGGCTGAGTAGAGTCTCTCATTTTACAAGAGGGACTCTTCCTCACACAATGATGTGTGAGCACCTCATTATATTAAGGAGTAAGGAGAATATATGATGAGTGATACATTAGTTAATCCAATTATCTAGCCCAATGAAATCATAAGGAAAATGTTATTTGAGGGTTTTGATGATTCCATTCAAGTTTTCATATTTACTCACATTTTATAACGCATGTGTAAATGCTACTGAAATTTATCAATTTATATCATGCACGTATCAGTATTCCCAAATATTATATCTAATGTAATAGAAGTTAATTCCAATATTATGGAAGATGTTTTCTTCCTATATCATTTGAGGTAGTATCATGGCATCTTATTCCAATCTTTATGATAAGGTACAATTATACAATATAACAACATGAATTTTTAAGTGCTGATGAAGGAGATAACATGAAATCTTATTCAAAACATGATTTAAAATAAATTCTAGTTGTATAATATAGCATGATATGAACTGGAATTGTTTCCCAAAATCACGCCATTTGATATTATCCTATCATATTATAAGATAGCCTCATCTACATCCCATAAAAAATGGGTAGATTCCATGCTTTATGATTTGTTGTGTCATACTATAAAACAAAACATTAATACATGTATATATCATATATATAAATATATAAATGATTTTTAGAATATATCCCTCACAATTTTCCTACCCAAAAGTTGCTTCAAATAAGTGATTAAGAAAACTTTCAACTCATATGTCACTTACAAAAATATCAACAAGATTATTAAACAATAATATAGCGATGGTGTTTCTGTTATTAATAATTCTCATCAATCAAGAAAATATCTTAAATTATGTTCTTCTACTTATTATTTTATCATAATTCTAAATTTAAAAATCTATAGTCTTAAAAACATATGTATTTTAAAAATTATATAATATTTATCTTTAAGTATATTTAATTCAAACATCTAAATTAATCATTTTTAAAATGGATAGTATAAACCTATGTTTGGCCCATATATTAATCCATTATTAATGAATAAAATATACTAATAAAATAATTTTTTTATCTATAATTTATATCATCCCAAATATTTTAAACTTATAAATATTTTTCCAATATGATATTTTTAGGATCTCACTATGGCATGTTCTTTCTCCATCATGTACTCTAACTTTAAGAACCATGAAATATCAGCCCAGAATTCCTAAATATTTCAACCATTTCAAACTTCTAATAATTATTTATCTAACAGAAATATGGAATATTTCCCTCTAGACCATGTGATAAACCTCATGTACATAGTTATAGAACTATTTCCTAGAAAAACTCACAGCTTCTCGGATATCCCAAATGTATTATTTCTAATTTTCTTTCAAAAATGTTTCACACCACATCTATGAAAATCCAACCCATTTTAGATAAATATTTTCTAAACTACCATTCCATAAAATTTTTCAAAATGCAATCCAACATTTAATTTTCCATCTAAGATAAGAACCTTGATTGAGTAATTCTCCATTAACCATGACCAACCACCTTAAGTTCTTCCCCATTTTCAATCCAACCATGTATTTCACCATGACATAACCAGTTATCTTATGGATAAGAGGGTTTTTATAGATAAGAGGATGTGTACCTTGGTTGAAAACTGTATCACTCATCTTGATCATCACCACTTTGGAAAATTCTAATCCATTATAGCATGGGATGCTCATCCTTCAACAAACATACTTTCTAAAATATCAATGACTCTAAAATTAATCACCAAACATCATGCCATGAAAATATCATCACATAACCTTATCTTATTTCCTTTTAATAATAAAAAACACTTACATAACATAATTAAGAATCAATATATTTAGCTTTATATTCTCCTCAAATGATATTATGTTACAACAACCTCTAAAATGAATAATTCTGGTTCCAACATTCACAACCATCCCAATACTATGTTGGAATTTTTTTCAGATTGACAAATCAATCATGATTAGTCTATAATAGTTGAGGAAGCTGTCTACAAATCTATTATTCGAATATTATGTAAAAATAGAAAAGAAAACTCAAGTACACAAACCCCCATGCCTCTTAGATGGAGTGTACCAAGGTATCCTCAATAGGAGACCATAAACACTATAAATAATAAAAATTATTAAGTTATAAATTAAATAAGTTGTAAATAAAATATATTTATTTTTGTATCATCTAACGATCAGACATATGATGCAAAATATTGATTAGAACCTAATCCATAGACACCCACATAGCAGAAAAATATGTTCTCAAAATAATAATTACCAAACTAATGACAAAATGTTAATAATTGTAAAAATAAGAATGAAATGTTAAAAAATAATTGATTAAATAAATTAATTATAATTAGTATATATATATATATATTTATATATATATTATCTTACTACCTCAAATGGGGATCTAAGTCTTGGGATTGATGCCACTCAGTAATTTGTTGTAGATTCATCAATCAAACAAGGAATCGACCCCTCATAGTAAATGTTGTAATAAGAAAATCCCCACTTTGTGGCTCAGGTGATGGAACATGGGATTCATCATTAGGAACCTCATCCTTATCCATGATATACATTATATCATTGAAATCATCTTGTGGTATAAATAATATATAAATAAAACAACATAATAATAATTATAAAAAATTCTATTGTATATTAAATTTATTTTTGTATGAAAAAAGTAATATATACGGTTTTTATTGTATTTTTATGTAAAAACTCATTATTTATCTTTATCTGTATATTTTTTATAATCATTATATTAATATACTTACTCATTATAAACAATTTCCATAAAATATTCAACTTCAACTTCTCTCATTGTTTCAAATTTATTGAAAGCTACATCATCCACATTATCATCACCATTCCCTTAATTACCAAATATCCTTAGGAATATTTGTATATCTTTGAGTATTGATATATTCAGTGACTTTTCTTGCAAAGTTTAAATATTATCAAACTCTAAAAATCATTTTTAAATTTTAATAAACTAATTTTCTTGTGATTTTATTTTCATCAATCCTCAAATCATTTAAATATCTCATAGAAACATAATAATTTACACAATGAACATCATGTAGTATCATTAATTATTCATTTAATTTAATATGTCTTCTTTAATTAATGTTAACATTTCATTATCATGGATGAACATGTAACCCTTGATTGAAATCAAACCAAGGACATTAATCACTATTATTTTTTTTTACCATATATGATAACTAAAATAATAGATATATTATTCTATAAAATGTTAATTTCAATTTATCTATGATAATTTCATTTTAAACTAACTAAATTGTTCATTGATATTTTTCATATACCATATATGTGTGTATGAAATTAAAATCTATTAACCATATAAGTATTATAATATTTTACCAATTTAGATGGTGGAACACGTTGTTCACATAATAAAATATCAATTACATTTCCATATTAAAATACTTGAAAAAGATTATTTTAATTATTATTTTAATAAATAAAATATTGATTTCATATGTATTACAGTAATTTCTTTAACATACCAGTATTTGAAACCAGAAAAAAATTACTACGTTGATATTATTTAAGAGAAACTAAGATAATTGTTATGAATTTTATGATATTATCATAATGTAATTCATCAAAACAATAATAAATTTTATTTTTAATGGAAGTAAAGAAAAAGGTAACAACAACACTTATAGTACGAATCAAAACATTTCTTTATAGTTGAATAGAACATATGTATGAGCCATTTATTGTTCGTCATCTAAAATCTATCATTCATTTTCACCACCCAAACCAATTTCATAATTATTAAATTCTGATAATCAATTATCTATGGCATCATAAATTTTTTTTCATTATGATCCATTCAATTAAGTCTTGAGGAATATTCATATAAAAAACAATAAGGGAAGAAATAAAAAATTTTATCATACAAGAAAACCTTTTTAATTAATCCTTCAAATTATTCTTTATAGAATACTTTTTTCTTCACATTTTTTGTATATCCCTCATATGGTTATATCCATCAAAAAATTACTAACACTCAATGTTTTTCATAATTTGAAAAACTAAGATTAAAAATTCAATTAAATCAATAATGACTAGTGTAAGTATTTTTTTCAATTTATATAAACTTACAGTAATATAGTATTATATCTTTCTCAATATATCGTAGTCTGATGTTTTTGAACATAGTTGAATTATGATAATTCATTTAGTATATCCCAAGTTTATGAATTCAACAACGCTTTAAAACTTATAGGCAATAATATTTATATTATGGAATTATAATGATGAATTTTTAACTCATTAATATGACCATTTTTTACAAAAAAAAACTAAATTAAAAGCATATCCATCTAACAACCTAAAATATATTATCCACTGTCAGAATAATAAATGTTTTCCTTTTGAATGTGCATAGTCTGTTTTGGGTACACTAAATTTTATGATCTATCATTTTTACATAACTCAAATTCAGGATGCCTGCGAAATTGGGTAAGATCTGACTCTACCGTTATGGTATCATACCTCTTATACAATGTTTTTAACATAGTATATAATATGTTATCTGAACAATTCTTCTCTATATGTGTTACATCTATCCTATGATGGACCAGTAAATCGGAATGATATAGTAAATCCTTGACAAAATTTCACTTTATCTAGTTGTGATCTATCCCAACCCACATATATTATGATGGTTTATAGTAGGTTCGAAATTAATAGGAGTTAATAGAGAAAAAATATTTTTTAGTAAATAATTTTATTTTAATTTATTTATGATTCTGGAAATATTTTTTAATATTATAATTAATTTCATTTTAAATAAATTATTATTTAACTAATTTTTTAATGATATTTAATTACTTTTTTGTTTTCTATATTTTACATTACTTGCAATTTATGGTAATTTTTTCTAAAATTTGTTAAATAAAATATTATATTAAAATTATCTCATTTTCTATTAGAGGAAAATTATAATATAATAATAATATCTTTTCTATTTTTTAAGCCCAAATAAAATATATTTTTTCATAAATAAATTATTATCATTATATTATTTCTCTCAAATATTTTTCCCTTCTATTTTCAAAATTAGTTTACGATAATTATATTGTTATAAATTATAACAAAATTTTAAAGTATTTATTTTATTTATTATAAATATATGATTTAATTTTTATATTTTTATATTATATATAATTTCAAATCACTTATACATGTTTTTTTTAAAAAATTGATTATTGAATTTTTTTATAAAAATTTCACTAATTTTAAATAAACCTATTTTTTATTATAATTACAATAAACTATTATAATAATTCTTTTAAATTATTTTTTATTTTAATAATTTTTAATAATTAATTTTTTTATTATTTTCATGATTTTTTTAATTTTAATAAAGTATTAATTTTCATTCATTTTAAATATTTTATTAAATTCCTAGTTATTTTTTTATTTTAATTATTTATTAATTATGAAATTATTTTTATTATCTTAATTTTTTAATAATTTTTATGAATTTATTATTTAAATAATTTTTATAATTTTATAAAAAACTAATCAAAAATAAATTAAATAAATAAACAACTGAAAATTAAAAATTACAAATAAATTTAATTAAATTAAAAAATCTAATTAAATAAATAAAGTGCTAAAAAATTGATCCATAATACAGTAAATAAAAATTACAAATTAAAAATATTTTAAAATAAATTATCAAAAAAATACTCGTTAGTGAGTAAATATTTGTTTAGAAATGGTTTTCAAATTACATATATAGATCTTGAATTCCTTATCGTTTGGAGAACAAATTTTTATAATTTTAAATGTTAAATATATGGGATGATGCACAATAATTTATATAACTATTTTTTCCAAACGAATAACTGTGGCATAAGGAAATATGCTACTGGTAATCTGTCAGATTTAATTGCTATATTTTTTTGGGATTTTTTACAATTGATATTTACAATTGAATCCATCTTTACAATAAGTACATATGATGGACAAACAATCTATCACAAATAACCACTACCCGTTATAAGTTATCCCATGGCTAGATGGCTTTTATACAATAATTGTGATCTATGTCATCCATCAAAACTAGCCACAAATTTTTTAAGTATTTTTCATCAACTAAAAAAGAAAAAATATTCCAGTATTCTCAATTCATAACTTGTTTATAATGGATACAAATGACTCCATTAAAAATAACTATGGAATTCCCTAACATAGAGAAGTATGCTAAAATTATTAGTGATTAATTGAGTCTCTTCCCTGAAAAGTAGATGATATAACTATTACAGGTGACATTTTTTTCCTCATCCTAACAAGTGATCCTAAAAATAATTATTTGCGACGGACTATGATCTTTATTAAATATGTCATCATAATTTTTTTTAAGATTTGATATCTTTATAACCACTAATTTTAAAAATAATAAAGAATTTATCCAATAAAATAAAATCTTAAGAATATATATGAATAATATGTGTATGTGTACATGCATTAAAATTAATTTTAGTCAATATTATATATATATGTGTTTGTGTGTCTGGGTATCAATGATTATGTTTTAAGTATTATTATAGTATATATTCATATATGGAATTATATATGTATTTTTTAGACAATTTTAGGGTCTATCCTTTTTTTGCTATGATAATAATGGAAATCCCCTTTTAAACTACGTTGAGAGGGAACCAAATACATGGCCCATTGACTGAGAGTCACATAGGCCTAAAAAATACATGGCAGAAAGGCCCTTACATGGTCCAAATGACCTAGTGAATTGTATGTCCAGATTACTCCCCTCGTGAAGGAGATGTCCCCAAGGCCCAAGAGGTAGCATTCTTTATTCCAAGCCCCAGTCAAACATATCACCCCCTTCTAGAGCTACTATACTTGTGCTGCTAGTATAATGAAAAATTATTTAAATAAATATTATCTCTAGTGTTGTCTTGAACAATATTAATTTCCCCGACCAATCTCATAGATGTATCCCTTCACTTTAGTAAAAACACATTTTATTATAATAATTTATATATAAATTTAATTTAATCAGTATATATATATATTAATAACATATCTTTATAAATAAAAAATTCATTTTAAAACTGGATGTGCTCACTAAGTCAACTAACCATCAAAATACTCCATATGTTAATGTACTTGAGATTGAATCCCATTGACCTCCCAAAGTTAATTTTTTTTCAAATATTTAATTTATCCATTATCAACCCTAAAATTATCACTCACAAAGGATATCCTTTGTCTACATTAAAAAAATTCATTAATAAAGGCCCTTCCCATTATCATCACTTTCTAAAAATAATAGATAAAGTGCTTCCTTTTTTTATTTAAACCTAACCACAATCATTGTTCCCTTCTTATTAATGAAATTATAAACTGATCCAAAGCCCTTCGTCAATGTATTTAGATTCACAAGACTCAAAATGGGAGCTATCATCATAAAATACCCCATCATTCCCATCAATAGAGTATTTCAAACACTAATGATATAATGAGGTCACTGCTACATGAAAATGAAGGTATATCCTCCCCACAAAGATATTAAAATCCACTTCTTGGCACGTCGCCATGAATTTAGAGTAAAAAATGAGATCACCAAATTGGGCCCTCTACTTTATTCTTCTACGTGGTTTATAGTCACTATTGTCACACCCCTTAATAGTATAACTAGAGGGGGGTATAATATGACTTCACTATAACTCAAACATCAAGGAAATGCATTTGGATAATGTTGATCCCAAAACCATTTGAAACTAAGGAGTGATATATATAGATATCATTAAGTTGGATAGATATATAAAAATTCCAAATGTGCCACTGTATGCACTATGATATAAATGACTGTGTGTCACTCAATAGATCTAGCCTATATGTGAGGCATCATAGCTTAATAGAATTTAGTCTTGAACTATTAGGTATGTTAAATAACCTCAATAAGAGTTTATATGAGTTATTTTAAAATATGAAGAAAATCCAATATTGAGATTCTATTTAGAAAAATAAAGAGATGTTTCAAAATATCATACACCAGACAAAGGGCCTTTGTTTCCTATTATGAGACTACCCCTATCTTGATTATTGGAAACCCAAGTTTATTTTTCTATTAACTCTTTATGTTGGCATCAAATGGGGGTTCTCTAGTTGTTTTTAGGTAGGGTTGTACTAACTTCCCCATGTCTCGACATTTACCAACCAACTATCCATCTTCTAACCGGTCCACTGGTATGATTGGGTTAAAATAATACCTTGAGGATTTATGAATTTGTTTTATATCATTGAGGTACCAATATTATAGTCTAGGATACATGTATAGATTTAGTAGAAACAATACCTATACATCATGGTTTATTCCCCCCAACCATCATTGGCCTTTGAAACCTCCTCTAGATTATGTATGGGGGATTTAGATACATATGAGTCTTTCTCATTCCTAATGGGGGTTTTCAATTGGATGATAATGATTGATCCATATTTCGAATCCTCATAAATGGAAGGTTCTATTTGGTAGATAGTGAACATTCTCAAAGTGATGGGGGGTAATAAATATCGGTGAGTTTGTACTAATTTATGTACCCTTGAGGGATCCACATCCCATACTTTATTACACCAAAAATAATTATAATAGATCTTCTAAGATTCTGATAATGAATATGTATCGTTCAGTATCATAGGGGGAACTGTGGTCACAACTAGTTGACACATTTTTTTTTCATTCGATCATAATTTTTTTAACCCCTAAAATTGAGACCTTCGACCAATCTCTTTCTTTTTTTGGTGGAGTATCTAAGATACATGTCACTTTCACTGAAGGCTTATCGAATTTTATAGGTGCTTTATTAATCATATTCTTGGAAATGTTTTTAAAGGTGAAAAATTCCATAATATTGTTCCATAACATCTGATGGAAAGGGTATTAATTAGGGTGATAATGGAGACCAATATAATTAGTCCACCTAATAAATAAGTTTTTAACCAAAATTTTCTTTAGAGTAGTGATAAAAACCCTATAATTTCATCCTTTCAAAAGTAATAGAAATTTTAATTTTAGTCTTAGTAGTTTTTGATATTTTAATCCTTTTTTAACAAATTGAAATTATTGTTGTTATCATCTCTATACAAGTAGAGGTACCACATGATATTAAATAAGCTTAGGGGTTGATGTTGGCACTGCCACTTGTTCAAACATGAAAGTTTCATTTTGTGATTTAAAAAATTATTTCCTCTATGTCTATGTAATTGGCTGAGATTTAGATTTGGAATTTTGAATATCATCATCCTAACAGTGGGATACCATTATAAATTCTTAAAAAACACAATGTAATTTCAAGGGAAATTAAAAATGTTAATAATTCATCTAAGATTTTTTATGGATATTTGAAAGATTTATCTTGTGAAAGGTCCATTTTTACAGAGTAGTTCCAGAAATTATACCGATTGATGATGTCTGAAAATATATCATTTTTATATTTTTTATAGTTTAAGTTATATAAGATAGTTGTGTTGAAGAGTTTAAGGATTTTTATACTTAAATATATCATCATTTTATATGAATATTTAATACATGACATTACAATGCATGTTAGAAACCTAAAGGCTTAGTGTATTTTGAGAATAGATACATAAAAATTTAATTTATGTACATTCTCCATCATATATCATAAAGTTCTTCACACATTAAACCCTTCTTGAAATACACAACTTAAAATCAATCTTCATAACATTGCGAAATGAAACATAAGAAAGGGTGAGATCAGATGCTTTGTAAGGTTAAACAAGAGAGATATCAATTGATGAACATATACTGAAAAAAGATATGTATAAGGGTATTAGATCATGATCAGAATTCAAAAATATTATGCCTAATTTATAATGGATCATAATCATGATTAATGGAATATGACTTTAAAATTTTAAATACATGAATAATAAGTGTGATAAGTCATTATTAATCAATAATGAACAATGAGTTCAAATAATAATCATAAAAAAAATGTCATAAAAGTGTAGCACCATCATAGGAATAGAAAATATTTTATATGTTAAGGTTAAATACTATATCTCTAAAATCATAGTAGATCAGGCATCAACACATGTTTCCCATATCATAAAATATCATACATACCAACCCAGTTCCCATAGCGTATCAAGCACATCAACTCATTCCCCATAATTATATCCTAAGATATAAAGCTTTACCCAATTAATTGGGGGTATATATAACTAATGTCCCACCCATAACATAATTTAAACTAAAAATATGTGTTTAAAAATATCATAAAATATTCATCTTATGTTCATAACATAATTTATAGAGAGGAAACACGTTTCATAAACATTTCATCAGAGCATAACCCGTGAAACGTAATTAGAGTTCATTAAAATATCATCATCATAATTATAAACAGTTTCGATAAAAAATAAGGATGTTATCATTGGATTATATTTATTTTAAATCATAATTAACATCAAAGGATGATATCATAGATGATAATTTCTTCAAATATCACTGAAACATTTCTTAAAAAAAATTACCTTTTCTTTTTCAAATCACATACTTAAATTCCGAATATTTCTAAAATAATATGAAAAATATTTTAATTTAATAGAACCATGGATTAATGTTATGTTATATTTCAAACACTTAGTGGTCATGATATTAGAAAATTATTCTTCACAACATGTATATTAAAATAAAGATTCCATTCACATTTTCAACAAAAAGTCAAAATGACCTCGTTAATAAAACGATAAGAAGATTCCTTGGAATTTTTGTTATAAATGGGAAAAATGGGTAAAAATGATTTATTTTTGAATAGTGGAAAACGTTATTTAAAATTTTTATAATACATGGACATGGAAGACAAATGTTTTTGATTGAAGGATGAGAAATAAGTCTATATTTTTCAAAAAATATTGTCTTGACCATTTTGAGTTCCAAAGAGAGGAATATGGTACTAAAATTTCAAAATTTCCCAAATAAACACAGGAGAAGATAAATGAATTGAATTTTTTAGATATGTATCATATAATTTTCTCAATGGAAATTAAAGGATAAAAAATCCTGATTAAAATGGTAGTGAGGTATAAATCTCTTACCTCAAGTCATGTCTTACTTCATAAACATTTGAACCACATCTATAATAAATATAGATTTATTATACATGTATTATAAAACCATAATAATATATATGATAACATATATAATTTAATTATAACATCTTATCACCTACTTATCAAAATTCTCTATTAAAATAACATTTTCAGGTGATAAGTTTTTCATTTTTCATGAAGATTAAGGTTTGCTTGTGCCAATGCTTTTACTCTGATGATGGTTCCTTATTATCCAAAATATTAATCATTCCATGAATTTCATAAGTAATCATTATATACAATATTATAACTATTCATATTAATAGGTGATGAAAAATGAATTATATAACTTCGTTTATATGGTTGTATGTATGTATGCCCAATTAATGTTTCCATTTTTAGATTGAGGGAATGAAAGAGAGAAAAATAATAATTCAACTATCTAGAACCATAATTATAACATAAATATAAGATATATTTATCAATTCCATAATTTTAACCATTAATGTGAAGTGGTGATGAAAAATTAAACACATTGCTTCATGGGTGTGGTAGTCCACAGGTACGCACAAGCGATGTTTTTTATCATATGATTAAAAGAAGGTGGATAATGGGTGTTCCATTATCACAATAGAATTTTTTAAATGAAAGTCATGGAAGATTTTAATTTAGATCGGATACTAGAGATTTATAGGAGGCTTAATTAGAAATAAAATTGATAGTAAACTATAGGAAAAGTTGAAATTTGTGGAGGTTTTCTAAACCGCAGCCAAATATTTCTTCAACTTTATTTAGTAGTGGGTTTTCAACAACCGGCACTGAAAATAATGGAAAAATTATAAATAATAAAAATTTGTTATTATTTATTATTGATAATTATTAGTTATTATTTATAATCATTTATTATTTATAATCATTTATTATTTATAATTTATAATTTTATTTTATTATTATGAGTTAATTATTTATTATTTTGAATTAGTAATAAGTAATAATTTTAGACTCAAATTATTTCACGAATAATTTAGAAATAAATATTCAACATCAAATGAACATAAAATTTGATATAAGTATCCTTTTTAGCTTCACAAAAAGTCTAATCGAATATTATTAAATGGGCTACAATAAAATTAGATAATTATTTTTTAATAATTAATAGAATAAAATTTATTATTCTTTAATGAGGAGTTAAAATTAAATATTTAACTTCAAAAGACCATAAATTTTGATTTGGTATATATTTGGGCTCTACCACAAATCAAATCAAAGCCTATGATAACATATGTTCTATATTCATTTGTGGAGACCTAGATCACTATTTTTTGTGGTCAAAAGGCACTAAAGGCCTATAAAACTATGTTTTTTGTTTGTAATCCATGACTTTTAAACATTCAATGTTATTTCATATTCATTTAAGAGTTCCTCCATATGCTTGTTTATTCATCTAAGATTTTATTCCATAGATTTATATTCTTATTGATTTTATAATGTTGCAATTGTATTGGTTTTCTCTCATTTGTTGATTTATTATCTATTATATATATATATATATATATTTGTATGTATTTCAAATCATTTATGTATATTTATTTATAATATATACTTATTTAAATATTATTTATAAATTCATAAATTCATATATATTTATATGTTTTTATACATATTAGTCTGTATTTATATATATTTATAGATATTTTTATCCATTTATCTATATTATATACATTTATATATATTTATATATATGATGCTAGTATGTATATATATGTATTCTATTAGTTGGTGTGTGTGTGTGTTTTCATGAATTTATCTATATACATTCATGTAAATTTACATATATTTATATATTTTTATAATATATATTTCTAAATTTAAATAAATTTATATATAATTATGTGTATATTTACTATTTATTATTTATCATTTATTACAAATTATTTATTATATGTTCATTTTTTTCTTTTTCCTAATTTATTATATATTTATTATTAATATATTTATTTAATATTTTTTAATATTTTTTTATTTTATTATATGTATTTATTATTTATTGTTAATTTGTTATTGAATATTTATAAGTTATAAGTTATTATTTATTTATTTAAAACCTATTTATTATGTGTTATATAATTTTTTTATTTTTATTTTTATTGATTTTTATTATTTATTATCATTATTAGTTTATTAATTATTATATATGATTTATTAATCATTTTTTTGTTATTTAATAATTAATACTTAATATTTAATATTTAATAATTAATTATTTTTTCTTTGTTTGTTTTGTATTATTTTATTTTTATTATTTAGTATTATTTTTTAATATCATTATTCATATATACATATTTATCTATATTTATCTACATATATATATATACACATATATAAGTATATTAAATTATGTTTACTCACCACATGGGCAGTTTGCTAGAGTGGTAAAATCTTTAGAGAATAGCTTAGAGGTAAGAGGTTCAAATGTCACCCAACACATATATATTCTGAATTTAAGCAAACATGAACGACATATGCATGCATGGTAGGATAAATAAACAAGTAAATAAATAATAAAGTTGAAATAATAATTATAAATTACTAATAAATAAATAAATAATATAAAAATATGAAAAATTGAAAATAAAAAACCGCTGAGAAATGTTTTTAGCAACCAATTTTCTCTATGGTTTTAACCATTTTGAATACTAATATTCATGTAGTGGTACTCGGTTAAGAGTTATAAAAGATTACCTTTTGTATGTGATTGGTAAGGCACTACTGAAATTACTTAAAGTATTAAATTAATATAAATTTATTTTCAGATTCATGAGGCTCCAAATTGATATATTTCAAATATAGGATTAGGATGAGTCTAAATCCATTAATCCAATAAATTTTGGACATGTTTATGATATTTTTTTCACCCTTATCCATTTGTTTTACCCCCATTAATCAGTTTGAAATTACCACAATATTAATGTTTTTCACTCTTTAAGGGTCAATAATGTCCTCATAAAAAGACAGGTGACCCATAAATGGACCATTTTTTATATTTTGAAACATATCCCATTCAATAGGATAATTATTGTATTTTTATGTATTTTAAATTATTTTATATATTTTTATTATTATAAAATATTATTAATGTCATTTTTGGAACTATTAATTTACATTGATTTTAATTTCACCAAGGTAACAATGAAATTAAAATACAAGTTTTTAAAACATCACTATTATTCTATATTTGTCTAAAAAAATTTTGAACCACAATAATTCTCTAAAATTGTATCATTTTTAATAATTTTCAAATCATTTCTTTATTTTTATTTTAATTGAATAAATACAATGTTTAAATTCTGTTATAATTTGAGTTAATTATTCAATCACTGAAAATTAGAAATAAATTTTTATTATACAGAATAATTCATATATTATATAAACATTTTCAACTGAACATAACCTCGTTTTTTTCATTATAAAAAATATTAGATATATTAAAGTCAAGAGAGTGACATTTTGTTTTTCTCATTTTTGTAAAATAATATGAATGTCATAATCAAATAAAAATTAAAAAAATGGACATATTTTTGAAATTTGGATGGTATTTTTGGAACTCCACTCATCCAATGAGATAAAATAATGTTTTACAGAAATATTATAGCCTCATACCCAACTTTTAACCCCGTTTTTCCTGTTTACCCTTACTTAGGTGAAAACTATTCACTATGGTTGATGTTTGTAATGAAAAAAAACTAGTTAACACCATTAAATTATATTAACTATTATGATAAAAAAAATTTAATTAATTTTATCAAAATCAATTAACATAAGTGATAGAATTTAATTTAAAATTAATCTACTGAAACATTATGAAAAGAGGTTTTCCAAAAAATGTCTTATTAATTATAAAACGTTTTTATGCTGAAATCAATGATGATATTAATTAAAATGAACTTTTTTTATTATTCATAATATTAATAAACTAATTTTACATTGAACCCATTTTAAAATAAAATTAATATTTTTAAATTCTTGAAATGAAAAGGTGATTTTCAATAAAAATCAGTATATTTCACTATTGTTGTAACACAAATATTATTTAAATGATCTGAATATTTCACCATAAGATAATTTTTATGTGATTTTTTCCAAAATTCTATCCTCTTTATAAAAACAAAATTTTAAAATTGATATGAATTCATCTTAACAGATGTGCGCATAAAAACTATTTTTAGAAAAATATCTATATTTAACTTCAAATGCTTTTGTTTTAATTTTAAACTATTTTTATAACCAATTAATTTATTTTATACATATGAAAAAAATATTTATTCATAATTTATTCATCCCTATTCCTACCTACTAATCCTATGTCTAGAAAATAACTATGGCATTAAATAACAATATTTCAATTGTATATCATGGTTCATCTAAACTTGATGCTACATGTAAATAAAGATGTCAAAGAAATAAAATTTATTTATTTACAAATATATCTTAAAATATCACTGCGTTACAATATAACCTCCTAAAAAATGAATTTACCTCTTCAAATTCTATCAATATGATACAAAATATGAGATTTTCTCGGATTCATGACATGCTCGTATTCCCAAGTAGTTTCTTAGAATTTCTCATGCTTCTGAAGAACATTAACCATATGAGTAGTCTTATTTCATAGAAATTTATCTCCCCGATTGAATATTTTAATAGTTTTTCTTCCTAGAATAGATCATGATTTAGTGGTACAACCTATGAGTTTTATATATATGAATGAATAGATATGCACTTCTTCAAGAGAGATAAATGGAACACAGAGTGAACTAGTGAGGGATTTGGTGGAAGTGAAACCATCCCAATGCAATAAATAATACCAAAGGGATTGATATACCTTGGGATTAGCTTTCTCTTATTTCAAAATCTAATAACCTTTTTCCAAGGATATATTCATAAGAATACATTGTCACAAACTTTGAAATATAGATCTCATAGATGAATGTCAACATAACTTTTATATTGAATCTAAGATTACCTTACGAGCTATTGAATTTGTATAACCATATCTTTTAACTCCTTAGATAACTCAAGTCTCAATATATTTATTTTTCCAACTTCATCCCATAACGTAGTAGTTCTACACTTCTTTCTACATAGGGATTCATAAGAAGCCATATGAATGCTCAAGTGAACCCTATTGTTGTATGAAAACTCAACTAGTGAAAGGTGTTGATCCCAAATACCATTGACATATAGATAATAATATCTAAAAATATTCTACAGGTATTGAATGTTTTTCTCTAAATGACTGTTTTTATGATGATGATAAGTAGTACTGAAACAAAATTCTGAATCGAGTTCTTTCCTAGTATTTCTCCAGAACATTGATATATGCCTAAGATCATAGTTATAAATAATATAATGGTGTACTAATTATATCCTTACTACTCTATTAATGTACATTATGGCAATTTTATCAAGAGATAAATCTTATCTGATAGCAATTAATTGTGCCGACTTTATAAGCTGATCGACTACAACAAAAATAGTATTATGGATTTTATAAATTTTGGGGATTCTGATAAAAATTACATGGAGATGTTTTCCCATTCCCATTATTGTATGGGTAGTTTTTTAGCATCCCTATATAATTATGTCTATTATCCTTAACTTGTTTAAATACGAGGAAATAAGATTCAAACTTTGTAATATTCCTTTTCATGTTATCCCACCATAAATACTCCTTAAAATATTTTTTTTATCTTTTCACTTCCAGGATTAATAAATAATGATAAACTATGAACTTAATCCAATAGATAATTCCTAAAATCAATTATTTATGATAAAAATACTCAACCCTTGAACCTTATATTTTCTAAAAAATTAAGTTTGAACTCTAGTAAATTTCTCATCTTCTTTGGTAGTTCAACAACTTCTTTAATCCTCACGTGGATAGATGGTTGAAAATTCATCTGAGAAATATAGGATATATCCCCTTACCCTAGGATTTAAATTTATATTTTTTATAAATCTAGAAGTGTTATATATCTTTCAATCCTTATTATGGGAAAAATAATGGTCCTTCCGAATGAGAGCATTATCCAGCTTGTTCGCCTTCTTAGGATGGTAATTTATTGAGAATTCATAAAAATTTATTAATTACAACCATATTTTATAGAATATATTCATATATTTTACTGTTAATATATAATCCAGTGTTTTATGATATATATATTTCACAACATTCATCATAAAGATAATTCCTTCGTATCTCCAATACAAAAATTACTGCTTCTATCTCTAAATCATGATTTTGGTAAATTATCTCAGGTATTTACAATTGGTGAGAGGAATATTATATCATCAGACCATTCTATATGATGATACAAACCAATCCCTTTCTTAATCTATCATTATAGATAAAAAACTCTTCTCCACTACAATTTATTGTGGGAATAAGTGCACTAACTGATGTTTTGTTTATTCAATTCCAATTTTATTTTCATTTTACCATCCATAACAACTTAACCCCCTTCCAAGTCATCTTGGGGTGTGTATTATACAATAATGAGAAATAGATCACAAAAAATTGGTAATAAAAAACCGACCCCAAAAAATATTTATTTTGGTTACCATGGTTATCCTAGGACGTTGTTTAATAACTTCCTTCTTTGAAGGATCCACCGATTTACCCTCACTTGACATTATATGACACAAGAATGAATCTTCTGAAGCCAAAATTCACAATTTGTTATTTTATAATATAGATTACCCTTCCATAGGATATATAGTATAATTATCATGTGATCTTCATGCTCTTCCATACTCTTATAATGTATATAAATATCATATATAAACACTATAAGAAATTGATCAAGTTAATCTATAAAGTATCTGTTCAGTAAATATATAGAGATAATGGGGAAATTAGTAAGACCAAATTTAATAACTATAAATTCATTGTTTATGTACCTTGTATGAAATTATTTCTTGGTTATGCATTTACTTTTCACCTTCAGTTGATAGTATTAAGATCAAAGATCAATTTTGGATAAATTTGTTTCTCATTGAATTTGATAAAAAAATCATCAATATGGGGTAGATGATACATTTTCATGATAATGATAATTTTATATTCCTTATAATAAATAATGACCTAACCTTAGTAACCCAGAGTCGGTGCATGATTATAATGATTCAAGTCCTGAAGAGCCGATCAATTTAGCAGTCTTGGAAAATAGATTACATACATGAAATTCACATTAAAATTTCTAACTTAAAATAAAACATAGGTAATATTTTGAGAATTCCATTATTCTATATGATTAAGCCTACATATAAAACATAATACAATTCTTGAAATCATGAGTAAATAAAACATAAGAAAGGGGTGAGCTCAGATGCTCAGTAAGGATAACAATATAGCTGAAACTATCATAAATAAGCATAAACATTTATGGTAATGTATTAGACTAAAACAGAAGCCTTTTAAACTTAAACTTCAACATAATATTTAAAAGATAAATCAAATAATTCTATTTAATTATCCACTTAGATACTCTAGTAGTATAATAATCACATGTAATATAAATATCTAATTTTATAAGGATGGAATGCATATTGTCGAACATCATACCCACATAGTGAAGGGCTTGTACCAAGACTAAAAATAAGATTTTGTCAAGGCCTTGTGCCAAGACACTAGTTTGTCTCATGATATCTACCAACGCATCAAGGAGCTATAGCAGGCTCTACCCTCCACTTACTAATTCCAATGCATTCCTCATATGGAAATTGTGAAACATAATCTAAACATTTGTATTAAAACTAGCATACGAAATATCAATATTTTAACCACAAACCATGAATGGTATAAAACTAGAACATCCACAGTCAAACATAACTCATTAAATAAAATGTGGAGTATTTTATTATAGTAAATAAACCTCAATCAAGAATAAAGTACAACGATGGATACTGATGTAGATGAAAATAATTAGTAAAACTATTTTGGAGAAATATTCTCATTTTCTTGAAAACATTTAAAAATTCTACTATGTATCAAAGAATTCATTTAGAAGAGATTTTTAAATCAAATTTTCACTTACCACATTGAAACGTTTGAATGAAATTTTAATTTTAAAACATATATTTCTATATAAATAAATCCTTTAAACCTTTTGTAAAACATGGACATTAATGATAAATATTTTGATGAATAAATCTTTAAAACATTTAAAATGATATTATAGTTAGAGTTCATAACAAAATGAGAGACACTTTAATAAAAATAAATGAGGTAATAAAAACATTATAATGTCATGAGAATAAAGGGATTCATGATATACTATGTCAAAGTACAATATATACACCATTTAAAAGTGAATTGGCGCATTACAACAAAGAAGTCTCAATGGAATGTAATTTGAGATGAAATCCCTTATAAAGACCATATCCTTAGGTTAAGGATAAATCAATGAAATAATTATGTGTAAAAATAAAAATGCACTAAATATGATTGGATATTCAGTTTAAATAAATTAGAGGACATTCACACATATTCCTGTAAAAGCATCCCCAATGACTTGGATGTTTAACTCAATGAATGGAAATTCATTTAAGATTACTCTTATCAAGTTCATATCGATGACTTGAGAATTTATAAATGGAGTTATTATGTTTATAAAAAGTAAATACTCACAAATGGGAGTGGAAATTACTTCATAAATAAATAAATAGTGATTTCACACATAATGTTGGAGTAAAATAATCAATGAAGTTTTCATAAAACCCAATGAGTGGAAATCGAAATTAGAAATTCCCTTACCGATTTGGTAACATAAAAAACATAAACCTCATGAAATATGGATCATAAAATGAAGATTTAAATACCCATAAATTAAAATACATTACACAAATAATTTAATCATGGGTAGTACATACACTACACAAAAGGAAATAGTGGCAATATAGCATAAATCACAAGGGAATAAGAAGTGAGATGAAAACCACTTACATTTTACTTTTCCTTAGTCAAGGGTAAGTTAAAATCTTATATAATAGTTAATAATTGTTATTAAATTATAAAAGAACCACATACATAAATATGATATAATATATGATCTTCTAAGATTTCTTTGTTAATAATATTTTAATAGTATCATTGTTTCAGGTGTAAACTGATTCGTTTTAATTTATATGTTTTGTTACGTAAGTCATATTTATTTTGGATAGGATGTATTTGATTAATATCCACAATGATATTATGTTCTTAAACATTATTTTAAATCATAAAATAAAAATTATTCTTTAATGGTTATGATGGAAAATGAATCTCATCACGTTCATGGAGACGATAATCCGTACATACGAAAGAGAGATAATATCATTCTATTGATGGTTAAATCGTATATAATTTAATAGTATATCATATATAAAGAATCATTAACATGCTATATTTATTATTTAAATCAATTATACTCATTATTATACCCATAAAAATAATGAAGTGTTGAATAAAAAATTACACCACACTGTGGAGATGGTAAGTCGTACGTACACATGTATGGTGACTTTGTCATTCATAGGATGGATAGAATAATGAATATGGTCATACCATATTTATAATAACATCACAGTATGTATATGTTATTAGAGTTATTATTTTGTTATATAGACAATAAATAAATTGGAAGTGGAAGAAGAAAATAACGTTGAATGTGGTGGTGAAATTATTACCTCTTCTTCGGGCGCTTCCTTTTTATTTGATCCAAAGGGCTCATTTGGTTGGATTTCTGATCAAATTAAGATCTCTAGGTTTAATTTAGGGTAGTTGGGAGGATATTTGAGCCAGTTTTGGTTGTTCCAAATGGATTTTTTAGGTGTGATTTTGAGTTAAGTGGAAGTACCATTTTATAAGAGAGGTGAGAGTCACTTTAGGAAAATCTAGAAATATTATTTTATTATAAAATCATTTTCGGATTAAAATGAATCCAAATGGATTTATTTCTAACATAAGGTGGGTATGGGTCAAAATTATCTAAACCAATGGGTTTTAGACAAGTTTAGGTCACCATATTGACCTTATATGTTAGATTTAAATATTAGTTAAATAGTTTAACTTTTTCCATATCTTCTTGTATTTTTATATTACATGGTTAATAAACATACTATAAAATGCAAAGAAAACATAAAGTGGATCATTAATGACATATATATCCTTATATAAGTCCTTTTTCTGAACATTTTATTTTTAAGAGTATTATATCATTTAATAATATAGTATTCGTTTTAAATACCCATTTATGTCAATTTCGAAACTATTTATTATTTGGTTTTTGTGAAAGTCATAACAATCTGATTTATTCAAAAAAATTAATAAATTTAATCTACCCTAACAAGTCATATTAACCTAGAAAATTAGTGGAATTCATCAAACATTTCAATTTACATTTATTTTAATATTTATAACATCAATTATTTTAGTTTTTCATTAATAAGGTAATTACTACATCATCATTGTGACATATATAAATTTAATTATTTAATGTCTATAAATTATAATTAAAATACCATGACATATGAATTATTTTTATATTTATAACTAATATTTATTTTCAAATTTATCTTATTTATAAACCTATATTAAAAATGTTTTTGTTATTAAACTTAGATTTTAACTCTTTTAACTCTTCTTTAAATAAAATAATAATAAATGTCCTAATCTAATACAAGTGGATCAAAAGGATCATATGTTATTCATAAGTTTGATTATGGTTTATATACACTTATGAAAAAAAATTATGACTTGTGTTAGGGTAACCATAATATCATTTTTACATTTAATTACCCTATTTACTTTTAACTGTGGTAAATAAAATTCAGAAGGTACTATTTATCAAAAATTATTTTCATTCTATTGAACCAAATTTTACTTAATGATTTCAACTTTGTCTCTAGGATTTTTAAAATTCAATTCACAGAAGTGGTAAAATTTTTTTTTTTGCAAATTTGCAAATGTGCCTAGAAGATGAGTAAAAGACGGTAAAAAGTTCTATAAAATTTTAAATATCTATTCTTATTATTAAATTAATTAAATGAATTACATTGAACTAATATAATAATTATGTATCTATTTTTAATTTAAAATAAATTTAAATTAAAAATAATTATTTAAATAAAAATTTGGCTTTAAATAATAATTCAATGTTTTTCATTACTCATCAGAAATTGAATGTTTTTAGATAAATATCAAAAATTCACCCAAAGCTAATTTTGATATTACAAATTAAAAGATAATGTATATTTTACCAAATTAAAAACATATAAATTAAATTAATTAATTTAAAAAAATATTCCCATTTTCAAAACCAGAAAGCGGGTTTTTCAGAAGTAAAAAGCATCAAAAGATTGATATGGGTTTATGTCTAATTTAAATGTAAAATTAACTCAAATGACCAGAATTGGATTAAATGATAAAAATATAATCTAATTATAGTTCAAAACAATTCACATGTATAATTTAACACTATAAATTCTTTTGATTAAAAAATTCATTTTCAATTAAAATTTTGTATTTTTCACTATTCATCATAACATGTTTGTTTTCAGAAAAGAACCAAAAATTTATCCAAACTAAATTTTTATGACCCGATTCTAAATTATAAGTTTATTTTTTTCAAATTGAATATATAAAAGTGTTAAATATTGAATTTAAAAAGGGTTCTCCATTAAAAGGTGATAAAATTGAATTTTTTTAAAAAATACTTTTTTATCTGAAAAATTGCATTTTCCCTTATATTATGTCCATGAAACAAATAATATAGATGTTAAAATTATATAGACTATATAAAATTCAAAATTCAGTTAATATTATTCATAACTTGTTTTTCGAACTGTTGTTTTGGGAAGTTGTGGTGCACTCGAACTCGGTGTTACGTGTAGAAGAAGCTATTGAATTACTTTAAAGAAAATAACATTATATGAAGAATTAGAGTGTTAAATTCTTCCCCCATTTTGGAAATTGCATCCTCATAATTATAAAATTGGGCTTGGAACCTCATTGAAAGTCCCACATCGAAAAAAGTGTCAATAAAACTATCACTTTAAAAGAAAGAAAGAGAAGTACAAAGGTTACCTGAGAAAACCCATACTAGGATTACATGTAGGAAAACATGGATATTGAAGATAAACTAAGTTTCAAGTTCTATGGAGAGTGATAGAAAACATGATCAGGATAAAGTTAACAACAAGAAAACCCCAAACTTGTGATGGGTTAAACGGTCATTAGTTTCACAGTAAGAAAATTAAACGAGCAACATTTTTTTATTTTATGTTTCAATTCATAAATTTGAGTAATTTATTTATGATATTGACTATTAACATAAAGATATGTACTTACTTTTCAAGTAGAGTTTCATCCTTTAATAAATTTCTACCACTAACTAATTTTTTCTCCAAATGATGATTATTCAAGATGACTTGGTCAAACATGAAGGGATAGAGTCAACTTCTAGACAATCACATAATCCACAAAGGATGAACTATATATTTCCCTTAACATTAGTGATTAACCAAAACCAAGAGGTTAGTTCAAGAACATATGATCCCAAAAATTGATAATCCTTTATTGAAATAAATAGTAATATTAATTTCCCAAATTAAACAAACAATACCCAAAGATCAATAAAGACAATTTAATAAAACATTATCCCTAAAATACTTCAATATAATCCAAACTATGATTGAAACCATAAACATAGAAGAAATTAATCAAACAACCTTTTTTATTAAATCATATAATTTATCTCTGAATAACATCAAATACTCTTAAAGTCTCATTCTTAAGTGTAATTAACCAAATCACATATTCTCTATGATAGGTTAATAATTTCAATTAATAACATAAATCTCAATAAAAAAAATTTATTCTTCCAAAATAAAAAACCACCAATACTCATAAAATGATACTCCATAGTATTCTATTTTACTTAGGCATATAGTGTTCTCAACTGAGCAAACGTCTTCCAAAATAACATTTATCACTTAATCTATAAATCATTTTCCTATAATAAGGATATACATTTGATAAAACATAATATCATAAATCAACTTATTATTGATCAATAAAACAATTTAACTAAAAATAATTAGTCACACTAACCAGGGACTTTATGTAGTCCAGTGGTAGGTGATAAATTCCAATCACACTTTGTCTGTGGGTTCGATTCCTGCAGCTTTGTCTGACGCGAAGGTTTGTCACATGATCTCCATGTTGTCCTTTTTAAAAAACTATATTTTATAACATTCCCAAAATGAGATAAATTCCTCAAAATAAGCATAACACAATTTAACCACAAATTTTATCTCACACATCATATTTTAATGCCAAAAATTAATAACTTGTAATTTCATAAAATTCAAGGATTATATAATCCCAATGGTTCTTTATAAATATATCCATCATCAAAGAGCATTAATAGTTTTAAACATTTTTCCTTCTCTTTATTTCCATATAGTTTCATCCTTGACCTAGCAGTTATCCTATAGAATAGGGTATTGACTCAGGTAAGGCCATGGTCCCCTACATTCACAGAAAATAACTATAAATGGATTCTTAGGATCATTTTTATTTTCCTCAATAGTACTCTTCTTTTTTTCTCAGTAATTCTCTACTTTATGTCCTTCCTTCCCATGAATAAATCATTTTTTTCCATTGAGAAACTTTCCTGGATGCCTCCTTCCACATTTCTGGTATGATGGAAATTGAGCTTTCTTTTTCCAACAGTCTCCACTACTGGATCTCATATCATTATCTTCCTTTATCTTCTTTGTTGAGTTGGGATTTTGTTAATGTATATATTATTGATCATATTTTTTGAAACATGAATTGTAATGAACACGATATATTTTATTCCAATAAATGTTTAATTTAGTTGCTCATTTCAACTATCGTACCTACCTTATACATCATGTTCAATGTTACTATGAATTCCTTAGAATATAGCCATTGACTAAAACCAAAAAGAAAAGTGTGAGTAAAAATAGTAATAAAATTATTTAGAGAATATCATGACACCTTATTTTCAATGTAAAACACATTAGTATTAACCTAGGTTATTTATTCTCATATTATATTAAAATAATTCAAATATTTTTGTAAAGAAAACATGAATTATCGTAAGAATATCCCCTAAGAGTGTCATAACCAAGAGTGCAATAAGACACATTGTCGTGATCCAGTTCCCGTTCGATTCTAGGTCAAAGCGGTGGTTTTGGGTTTTACCCCTAGGTACATTTGTGCCAGAGCCGCCTCTACCTGCTCTTATCCAGAAAGGGGTATATTTCTTGGTAAACCGACATAATATTTACTATACCAAAATTTTCGGATGTTCTTCTATACTAATCCTCAAAGTCTATATTAGGGTAGTGTCTTCTAATCAGAGTTTTTCTAAATTTAGATTCCTAGGTTTGTATTAAAATTCCTATGATACCAACTCTAACACCCTGAGACTAGTTTCCTAGAGTCGGTGAATGATGAAAAGGAATCTAGTCCCAAAGGTCCAATCAGTTTAGTAGTCTTGGAAAATAGATTACATACATGAACTTCAACTTACAATTTTTAACTTGAAATACAATGTAGATAATATTTATATAATTATATTATTCTCATGGATTAAACATGAATATAAAACATAATGCACTTATTGGAATACTAATAAAATAAAACAAAATAGAGGGGCGAGATCAGATGCTCAGTAAGGATAAAATTATAGTATAAAATATCATAAATAATCATAAACATTTAAGGCAATTTATAAGACTAAAGAACAATCCTTTTAAACTTAAACATCAGAAAAATATGTAAAAGATAAATGAAATAATTCATTTACTTATTCAAATGGATATTTTACTTGTAAAATAATGACATGTAATATAAATAGAAATTTTCATAATGATAGAATGCGTAATGCTAGACATCATAACCACATAGTCAAGGCCTCATGCAAAGACTACAAATAAGATTTTGTCAAGGTTCTCTTCCAAGAAACTAGTTTTTCTTGGGAGAACTACCGATGCATCAAGGGTCTATAGAGGGCCCCTCCAATTACTTAATAAGTCCAATTCATTCCTCATATGAATATGGTGGAACATAATTTAAACATTTGTATTAAAAATGGCATACGAAATATGATTACTTTAACCACAAACCATGAATGGTATAAAAAGAGCACATCCACAGTCAAACACAACTCATTAAATACAATTTGGAATATTGTATTATAATAAATAAACTCCTATCAAGAATAAAATACAGTGAAGGATATTGACATAGATGAAAGTAATTAGTAAAACTATTTGGGAGAAATATTCCCTTTTCCTTGAAAACATTTAAAATTTTCACTATGTATAAAAGAAGTCGTTTAGAAGTGATTTTTGAATGAAAGAGTCCCATAACACTTTGAAACATTTGAATGAAATTTTAATTTTAAAACATTTATGTCTATATATTTAAATCCTTAAAACCATTTTTAAAACATAGACATTAATGAGAAAGATTTAGAAGAATAAATCTTTATAACATTTAAAATAATATTTTAGTTAGAGTTCGTAACCAAATGAGAGACGTTTGATTAAAAAAAATTGAGATAATAAAAACTTTATAATATCATGAGAATAAATGGATTCATGATATACTATGTCACAGTATAGTATATGCACCATGTAAAAGTGAATTGGCACATAAAAACAAAGAAGTCTTAATGGAATGTAAATTGAGATGAAATATCTTATAAAGATCGTATCCTTATATTAAGGATAAATAAATGACATAATTATATGTGAAAAATATAAATACACTCAATATGAATGGATATTCAGTGTAAATCAATTAGAGGACATTCACATATATCCTTGTAAAAACAACATCAATGACTTGGATGTTTAACTCAATGAATGTAAATTGAGTTAAGATTACTCTTATCAAGTTCATATGGATGACTTGAGATTTTATCAATGGGGTGATTATTTGTATCAAATGTATATCCACACTGACGAGAGTGGAAGTTACTACATATATAAATAAGTAGTTATTTCACACATAATCATGGAGTAAAATAATCAATGAAGTTAGCATAAAACCAAGTTAGTGGAAATCGAAATTAGAAATTCAGTAACTGATTTGGTAACTTACGAAACATACACCCCATGAAAGAAGGATTATAAAATGAAGATGTAAATAACCATAAATTAAAATATATTACACAAAGAATACAATCATGGGTGGTACATACACCACACAAAAGAAATAGTGGTAATATAGCATGAATCTCATGGGAATAAGAAGTGAAATGAAAACCCCTTACCTTGTAATTTTCCTTAGTAGAGGGTACATTAAAAACCTATATAATAGTTAAATAATTGCTATTAAATTATATAGTAACCACATACATAAATATGATATCGTATATGATCTTCTAATATTTCTTTGTTAATAATATATTTGTAGTATCATTGTTTTAGGTGTTAACTGATTTGTTTTCCTTTATATGTTTTATTACATAAGTCAAGTTTGTTATGGATAGAATGAATTTTATTAACATACAGAATGATATTATGTTTTTAAAAATTATTTTAAATCAAAAAATGAAAATTATTCTTGAATGGTTACGACAGGAAATGAATCTCATCACGTTTGTGGAGACAGTAATTCGTACGTACGCACGAGCGATAATATCATTCTATTGATGGTGAAATCATATGTAATTGGATATTATATCATATATAAATAATCATTAACATGTTATGTTTATTAATTACATAAATTATACCCATTTTTATACCCATCCAAACAATTAAGGGTTGAATAACAAACTACACCACGACTTGGAGACGGTAAGCTATACATACGCACGTTTGGTGACTTTATAATTCATAGGATGGATAAAATAATGAATATGGTTGTCACGTATTTTTAATTATACCATAATATTTATATGGTAATTCATTTTTTATTTTTTTTATGGAAGAAACAATGAAATAGGAAGTGGAAGAAGAAAATAACTTTGAAAGAGGTGGTGAAATTATTACCTCTTTTTCGTGTGCTTCCTTTTGATTTAATCAAAAGGGATCCTTAGCTTGGATTTATGATCAAAGTAAGGCCTCTAAGTTTAATTTAGGGTATTTTTAAGGATATTTGATTAGGGGGTGGCCGATAAAAATGGCTTTGGTGGTGTGATTTTGAAAGAAGGGGAAGTACCTCTTTTTAAGAGAGGGGAGGGTCACATTAGAAAAAGCTTGAAATATTATTTTATTATAAAATAATTCTTTGTTTATAATGGCTTAAAATGGATTTATTTCTAGGACAAGGTGGGGATGGGTCCAAATTATCTCAACCAATAGTTTTTAGACATGTTTAGGTCCCCATATTAACCTTATTTGTGAGATTTAATTCTTAGTTAAACTATTTACCTTTTACAATGTCTTCTTGTATTTTTATATTACACAGTTAATAAAATTACTATAAAATGACAAGAAAACCTAAAGTGGTTCATTAATGACATATATATCATTATATTAGTTCTTTGGACGAAACTTATAATTTTAGGAGTATTATATAATTTAATAATATAGTATTTGTTTTAAATACTCATTTATGTTAATTTTGACACTATTTAGTATTCTATTTTTGTGAATTTAATAAAAATCTGATTTATTCTAAAAGAATACATTGAATAAACCCTAACATGTCATATTAACCTATAAAATTAGCGGATTTTATCAAAATTTTCAATTTACATTTATTTTAATATTTATAACATCCATTATTTTAGTTTTTCATTAATAAGCTAATTACTACATCATCATTGTGTCATATATAAATTTAATTATTTAATGTCTAAAAATTATAAATAAAATACCATGATTTAGGAAATATGATTATATGTATTGTTAATATTTATAGTAGAATTTATATTATGTATAACCCAATATTAAAATTTTTTAGTTATTAAACTTTGAATTTAACAATTTCAACTCTTCTTTAAATAAAATAATAATAAATTTTCTAATCTAATCCAAGTGGATAAAAAGGATCATATTTTATTACTAAGGATTATTTTTTATGAAATAAACTTATCCAATAAAATTATGACATGTGTTAGGGTAATTATAAAATAACATTTACCTTTAATTACACAATATACTTTTAGTCGTGGTAAATACAATTCAAAAGTTACTATTCACCAAAAATTATTTTCATCCTATTGAACCAAATTTTACTTACTGATGTCAACCATGTTTCTTGGATTTTTTAAATTCAATTAACAAAAGGCAGACAAATTTTGTTTTATGAAAATTTGAAAATATGCTTAGAAGGTGAGTAAAAGACAGTAAAAAGTTCAATAAAATTTTAGATATCTAATATTATTATAAAATGAATTAAATTAATTTGATTGGGCTAATATAGGTATTATGTATCTATTTTGAAATTAAAATAGATTTACATTAAAAATTATTATTTAAATAAAAAGTCGGCTTTAAACAATAACGTAGTGTTTTTCACTATTCATCAAAAATTGAATGTTCTTAGAAAAATACCAAAAATTCACCCAAATATAATTTTGATTTTACAAATTCAAAAATGAAGTATATTTTACCCAATTAAATACATAGAAATTGTATTAATTAATTAAAAAAAAATATTCCCAATGTCAAAACAAAAAGCAGGTTTTTGAGCAGTAAAACTATCAAAATATTAATATGTGTTTATGTCCAATTTATTTATAAAATTACTTCAAATTAAAAAAATTGGATTAAATGATAAAAATATAATCTAATTATTGTTCAAAACCATTCAAATTTATAATCTAACATTTAAATTATTTTGATTTAAAAAGTTGTTTTCAATTAAAATTTAGTATTTTAACTATTCATTACAATATGAAAGTTATTAGAAAAGTACCAAATATTTATCCAAAATAAATTTTTATGTCACACTTTTAAAGAGGAAGTTTATTTTGTCAAATTAAATATATAAAAGTGTCAAATAATGGATTTAAAAAAGGTTCTCCATTTAAAGGCTGTAAAATTGCAATTTTTGAAAAATACTTCTTTTATATGAAAAATTGAATTTGTTCTTATATTATGTCTATGAAAAAAATAATATGGATGTTAAAATTATATGTATTATAAAAAATTCAAAATGAAGTTAACATTATTCATAACCTGTTTTTCGAACGGCTAGTTTGGTATGTCGTGGTGCACTCGAACTCTGTGTTGTGTATAACGCAAGTAATTGAATTATTTTAAAGAAAATAAGTTAATTTGAAATCTTGGGGTGTTACATAATCAATGAAAATATGAATTCAACCATATGTATTCTTAATAAAAATAGTTTCACCCTATAGTGGAACACTCGAGCTTATGAATTCCTTATCAAAATTCATCAAGGGTTGCTTCTTTAATTCCTAAAACCCATTTGGGTTTATTCTATAACGATTTTTTTTGATATAAGTGTAGAAATATGTCTGAGTTATATTGAAAAATCAACTACACGATTCAGAGATCAACTAGTTAATTATTCTGGAAATACATAAAAAAACTTCCATACAATAGACATATCCTCAATATTGTGTTTCTCCCTATCCCTCTAAGATAAATACCATTTATGGATAATATTTAAGATAAAAAAGTTAAAAATAATATCCATTTTAATTTTATATTCATCCTTAAAATGTTATATGATCATAAATTCTTGAAGAATATGAAATATGACTTATCTTACCCATAAATTCATATGGAATCTACTTTAAAAAATACAGTTCGTGACTATAATAACATCAAATTCAACTGAAGGATGAATTATAATATTTTATAGAAAAACATTCCCATAAACTTAAATTATAGAGGAACTATAAACATGAGATGGAACCATTTTACCATTTGTATCATTTTATTCTAACTCAACATCTAATACTTGATATAGTAATTGGACACCCTTATCAATTTCCTTAGATATAAAAGAGTGGGTATACCCAGAATAAAAATACATTAGATGTTCTATAGTGGATGATAAGTGTACGTTTCACCACTTCATTCTCAGAACCCACTTTGGTAGTCATTATCACATGATAATTTAATTTATAATTGGTCTTAAGAAGTTTTTGATGTAGATCATTATCATAAACATTCAGATTCATGAAATCATTAGAATAATCCCCATACACGTTTCACTTGAATCATTAGTGTGTGGGTGGTTCATTAGTTGGAATCTTCTTTTCCTCTATTTAATTATCTGGAATATTCATTTCCTTTTGACATTAACAATATTTATGAGTAACCTTTATATAAATAAATTACATCCCTGATATATTAAAGAAATTTATTTTATGTTTCTTCCCACATTTTTGGCATGTTGACTGTTTAAATTTCTTTCCACCATATTATTTATTCATATTTTAATGAGACTCTAACTTCACTTTTTTATCACCACAAAGGGAATGATGGGATTCTAAAATTTCTATTTCTACCTTGAGTATTGATTGAATGGTTTCTACATAGATACTGAAGTCTCTTATAGGTAAAACATTTCTATGAATTGGTTTTAAGCCAAGTTTTAATTGATCAATTTTTCTTTTAGGAATGATGTTTAAACTTGAAACATACCTTACAAGTCTAGGAAAAGTTTCTTCATAAGTACAAATGGATTCAATATCCTTTTACTTAATCTCATATAATTTCATCTCAATTGTTTTATGCATAATATGAGGGTTGTACTTATGAAAAAATATCCTCTAAAACTCATCCTATTTCAGGGAGTTAATTTTTATCACTTTCCTCACATTCTTAATATGATTCAAACATTGATATAATTCACCTTCAAAATGATAAATAAATAGGACAATTTTTTTTTGTTCTGAGTATCAGAGAATAGAAGATATTTTCTAAATGGTATTGATCTGACACTCAGCCAATAGTGGATTAGAAGTACCACTAAAATCAAGTGGATGTTGTCTCATGAAAGACTGAATAATATGTTGTCCCATCATTTCCTAAATTGGATGTTCATAATGATTTATAAATTTAGAATGTTCCATAAACGTGAAAATGATATTTTTCATTCAAAAACCTAGAGTATTTGTTTTCTTAGAAGGAAAATCATTTCATTTTACATCATATTCAACATTAACAGAGTTCCTTCTGGTTCCAATCATTAAATAAAATGAAAAAGAGTAGTACGAATAACAATAGTCATGGTGAGAAACCACATAATCATAAAAAATAATATATAGGTAATTTTTTTCATGAAACCTTATTTTCAAGCTATGTAACCTTAGTTTTAACCTAGTCCATTCATGGTCAGAATCTATTCAAATATTTCATAATAGATTATAAAGAAAATGGGAATTAACCCCAGAATATCCTTTAGGGGTGTCAAACCAAGTGTTTAGTATGGAAATATTCACCATGCACTAGAACTATGACCAAGATATACCTAACCAAATCTTACCATGGTTATTTCCCATTGGTGGATCCATTACAAAACAACATACACTTATAGTATCCCTAAAAGGATTTTTTTTTAGGAACATTACACACTATCTATCTTACCAAAACTCTAGGATGGTATCTTATACTTAAGATTGTCCTTATATTTTTACAAAAAATCACAAATACTATTGTCCAAATATTGACTAAACCATTATTTAATACCAATTGAGGTGACCCAATCTTTTCATACATAAATATTACATCATTTTAGATGAATATTCAATAAAAAACATTACGATTCACTCTAGAAGTGTAATGGTTTAGTGTATTTGGAGACGGGATACCTAAACATATTATTTAGGTACATTATTCATCATCTATCATAAAATTCTTATCAATTTTAGCCATTTGTAACATACCCTACTTAAAACATTTCTTCATAAACTAGGTAAAGGAAATATAAGAAAGGTTGATCTCAATTTCTCAGTAAGGGTAAACATGGGAGATATCAATTGAGGATCACATGAAATTATAAGATTTTTATAAGGGTATGATATCATGATCCTAACTTAAAAAGTTGATACCCCATTTATCATAGATCATTGAAATGATTCTAGGAATTAAAATTTAACATTTGATATACATAAATCATAAAATTGATAATTCATAATTAATCAATCATGAACCCAGAGTTCAAATCAATATCGTAAAAACATGTTATAAAAGTGTGTAACCATAAAATGCATAAAAACCACTTCATATGTCAAGGTAAACTATATATACTATAAAATCCTAGAATATTAGGTATCAAGACCCATTTAAAATATCATAATGGAGCTGGAATCACCATAGTTTTCCTACAATGGATTTGTAATCCCTACGTGTTTCCCGTAGTGGATCCAGCACATCAACTAATTTCCCATAATTAATTCATGAGATGTTAAGATCATCTTAATTTATTATAGGGATATATAATTATTATCCCACCCATCACATAATTAAATCCATACATATGTGTGCCACAAGATCATAAAATGTTATTCTTTTCATAATAACATAACCCATGGAAAGGAAACTAGTTTCCTAAAAAGTTAATCATTTACTCAAAACATAACCCAAGGAAAATGAAAAGTTCTAAAAAAATATCGTCATTATAGTCATAAATCATCTTGGGAAATAATAATGATTGTATAAATGGATTATATCCTTCGTAAAGTATAGTTAACATCAAAAGATGTTATCATAGATTAAAATTCCATTAAAATATCAGTGAAATATTTCTTGAGGAAGATATCTTTTTCTTTTTGGAATCACTTATTTTAAATATAAATAATTTTACAATATAAATGGAAATATTTTATTAGAAAATAACCATGGATTATTCTAAATTAATATTTAAGTCATTGAGTGTTCATGAGGGTATGAAATTTCTTTCTTACCATGTAAGCTAATATAATGACTATATTCCCGTTTTTGGTAAAAATTTAAAATTGAATTGTTTGGAAAAAGGAAAGAATATTCCTTTGAAACATTTTTAAAGAATTTAAAACATGGTTAAATATTAATTTAATAAATATTTATATAAATTTAACAAACATTATTTAAAAAACATTTAAAACCTATATATAGAAGAAACGGTTTTTCTAATCAAAAGACGAGAAATAAGGCTAGTTTTTCATAAAAACATTTTCTAAACCATTTTGAGTTCCAAAGAGAGTAAAATAACAATAAAACATAAAAATTTCATAAATAAATAAAGGGTAATAAAAATTAAATGAATTTATTTGATAAGGATCATATAATTTCCTCAATGAAAATGCAATCATAAATATCCTGACTAAAATTGGATTGAGATGTTAATCCCCTATATTAAGACTCATCTTACTTCAAACACATTTTAACCTATTTTATAATATATAAATATTTATTGTATATTTATCTAAGAATAATAAACTTATATATCATACCATATATGATTTACATATCACATCTTATCACCCTTTTATTCACAATTATTTATTAAAGTCTCTGTTTCACATGGTAACTGCTTCATTTTTCATGCATGTTTCAGTTCGGGAGTTATGATCCATATACTTTGATCATGGTTCCATAGTATCTAGAAGTTTAATCATTTCATGACTGTCATAATTAATCATTATATACACTTTTATAGCAATTCGTATAAAATGATGATGAGAAATGAATTATATCACTTAGAGGAGATGGTAGTCCATACGTATGCAAGAGTGATGTTTCCATTTTTTGATGGATGGAAAGAAAGAAAGGTAAATAATAAATATAACTTAAAGAACCTTAAAAATATCATATATGTTATGTATATTACGTAATTACATCATTATAACCATAAATGTGAAGTGGTGATGAAAAATGAAAAGCATCACTTTATAGAGGGGGTAGTCCACACGTATGTACGATCAATGATTTCTTTTTTCCTTATAATAGAAAGAATATGGATAATGGGTTTTAAATTCACATAGTTAAATTAAATGATTTTTAATATAATTAATGTTTAATTTATTATTTGTACCATATAGTGACCCAATCTTATCATACATATATATTACATCATTTTTTATGAATATTTGTTACATTACACAAACAAATACTTATAGAACATAATAGTTTAGTGTATTTGGAAACTTTTAAATAGAAAATATTGGTCCATAGGTAAACTAAATCATGTCCTACTATGATATTAATAGCCTAAACCCTTATGAGACAAATCATACGTAAAAAATTTCTTCTTAACCTGGGGAAAGGAAATATAAGAATAGGTGATCTCAGATGGCCAATGAGGGTAAACAAGGGATATGCTTAAGTATAAAATAAGAATAAGGGTTAGATAGCAAGAGAATAACATTTAGAAACCATACCTTGGTTATCATAGGTCATACTCTAGAGTCACCGAATAGATATTGGTAGTTCATAAGAGATAAATCATAAGGGAATCAAATAACATGATCCTTGAAGGAATAATATTGGAATAAGACATAGATTTGTGGCATAAACATAAGAATAGAAAATATTATGTCAAGGTTACCCACCAATAAATTAATAACATTTTAGGCTTTTTATAACCACCCGTGTACCCCACTCAAGATGAATTTCTTTTAGGGACTATTCTCTTAACTTTTGGATTTAAAATTAGATAGAAACAACACTTATCTCTTCAATTGATTCTCAGTATCTTCTTCTAGACACTAAGGTCTCAATCCATGACTTCTTGGCTTCTAAAATTATGGATATGACCTATGAAATCCACTACCTACTAAATAATAATATCTTTTCTCTAAAAAAATATACTTCATTATGGGAATCGACCAGGAATGTATTTCTAGATTCCAAAAGTTTCTATTATTATAATTTTAATTTAGATATTGATTTCTCTTGGCCTAACTATTTTGATAAAACTTGGATTAGACTATCAAGACGTACCCTCATATAGATGTTTTCTCATAATATACTTCCTAATGATGACTACATAAAAACTTGTGGCATTATGTTATGTTCTAGGTACAGGTTCTGAAACTAACACTGGGAAGATATTACACATCTGTTCTTGTCATGTGCCGCATCCTTATATTTATGGAAAGATCATAAATACATATTTGAAATCACACTACTTGATATACCCAACATTACAGATATGATACAACATTATACAATAGTTAAAGCTTCCCAACAACACAAACATTTGTTCCTAGTGGCTATTGTAGAAAAATACATATCATTTTTAGTGGTCGGAAGGACATACTGTATGGAAATAAGGCCTTCTCCATTCAAGCACCTCTAATTCATCTCATCCCTACAGTAAAGGGAGAAAATGATATTCAGTCCGAAAACTTATACAACTCAATGAAGGACTTCGTGGTCCTCAAGAAAATTAGAGTCCCTTGAAAATATATATAATGAAAATGCTTACTTGAAGTCTTCTAGAAAAATTCCATACATGGATGGAAAATATCAACATTTATGGAGCTTAAAATTATAACCTAGGTCCTGTTGGATGTGGTTCTATATTTTGGGACCATAATATATAGACCATTAGAAGTTCTTTCGACACCAATGGAATCACATCATCATTATAAGATGAAATTCTGAGTGTGATTAATTTTTTTATGATTATAATATTACAGGCTTGGATAATATTTTTCTTGAAATTGATTCTACCATGGTTGTGAAAGCTGTTTCAAATGGAGTGATACACCTATCTTGGAAACTCCAAGCTAGATGAATGAATTGTATCACAATTATTTCATAGATTAATTAAATTTTCACACATGTGTATTGAGTAGAAAACACGATGGATTAAATCATTATGAATAAAGGAAATAAAAAAGAGATCATGTGGTTGGATCATTTACCTACTGACTTGAGTCCTCTATTTGATAAAGGTTGTAATAAAATACCTAATTTTTGAATCATGTAAATTTTTTTTCCTTTAATAAATTTTTCTTAGCCTACTGGGCTAAGAAAACACTCTAAAAATAATAATAATAACCACCTATTTTCCCGCTTTAGGCTAGGGATGACCACTCATGTTGACTATTTTTTGGGCTTGGGCTGACCACTTGGGTATGCTCTAATCTCGCAAGACAATAATATTTACCCAATGCATTGGTGGGAGATCTAAGTCCTACCCCTTACATAATTAAAATCATATATATGTGTTTAACAAGATCATAAAACATTCATCATATCATAGCGCATGAAATTAAACGAGTTTCTTAAATAGGTCATCATATCATAACTTGTGTAAATGAGACGAGTTTCATAATCATTTAATCATTTCATCATAGCAGAACCAATGAAAATGAAGCATGTTTCATTATAATTTTATACTGATATAATATGAGAAATGGAAATGAGTTTCTTAACCATTATTCCTTAATAAAAATAAACAAATCAAAGAAATAATAATAATGGTATCTTGGGGTAATATCATCGTTAATGCACAAGTAACGTCAACATATTTCATTTGAGATTGAAAATTATTCATACTGATCATTTAAAATATTTTTTGAGGAAAATATTCTTTCCACCTTGAAATTAAACTTTTAAAACATATAGAAATTTGAAAATATTTTTCATTTAAAATAACCTTGAATACTTATAATGGAATGTTTGATTAAAATAATTATCATGATGGCCAGAAGCACCGTTCATGGTGTACATGTTAAAAAAATTCCTTTCATATTTTCAGTAAAATTCAAATGGAAACTATTTGAAAAATGACATGGAGATTACTTTTATTTTTTTAAAAGCCAAATATGGTTAAAATTTTAATTTAAAAATAATTTTACAACAAAAAATTGAAACATTTTTAGAAAGCATGGTTTTGGAATTAAATGGATTTCCGACTGAAAAGGGAAATAATGTAATATTTTCATTAAAAAAATTCTCAAATATTTTAAGTAAAAAAGAGTGTAAAATGGTAAGAGTACTTGAAAATATCATGAATGAATATAAGAGAATATATTTATGAGTTTATTTAGAAATTTATCATAATATTATACGACTGGAAACATAATCATAGACAATCCTGATAAACCATGAGATTGTAACATTAAATCATAACCACTTCAGAATATTTGAGTCATATGAACTATGAATGTATAACATAAAATAGAACATAAAATATCATTATAATAAATAAATTCATGATATTACATGTCAAATGGTTTTTTTATACATATTTTAAGATAATATAGGTTCATATCATAACGTGTGTCTCAAAGCAGGCAAATTGAGGCAAAAATATCTTACCTTATGTATAAATATTCATTATACGTGTTCAAACATTCTTTATAATAAATATAAGTTTATTATACATATATTAAAAATTAATATATATATATATATATATATATATATATATCATACCATATGTTATTTTCTTATGACATTTTACTAGCTATTTTTAATAATTCAATGTTAATGTTTTGTTTTGGGTAATAACCACTCTCTTTTTCATATATGTTTTGATTTTTTATTCTTGGTCCTATTACTTTTATAATGAATTGATAATATATTAAATGTTAAAAATTATATTAATATCATATATATTCATTATATATGTATTTATTATAATCCATAGAAATTAGTGATAGAAACGAAATACACCATTCATGGAGACAGTATGTCGTACATACGCATGAACATTGTTTTTATTTTCTTGTAGGATTCACATAAATAATGTTACATGATATATTATCATTAAATAAAATTTTTTATGGAATATAACTCCCATATTATAATTAAAACCATCCTTATTACCTTCTATGTAAATCGTGAAAAAACACATAACTTCGCAAGGCGACAACCCTCCATACACATGAGGCATGTTAGCGTATACCCACAAAATGAAGAGTATAAAGGTATGCAAGATATAATAATTCTAGATGTATAATAATATCATATATATCATATATATCATACATGAATAATATTTACATCATTATTTTCATCCTTGAGAGGTGGTAATGGAAAAAAATAATGACATTGATTTGTGAGGCGGTAGTCCGTTGTACACAAGAATGATGATTTTGTAACGTATTCGATGGAAGTGGAGGTGGAGTTATGCCATGAAAATAAAATTTATGTTATTATATCATAATGTCACAACTAGAAAAAATTCCTATTTCCAGAGTTAAAAACCACGACAATAGGCCCAAAACCGTGGCCTTAGGCTATGACCACGGTTTTGGACAACCGTGGCCGCTATCGCCGTGGAACTAGGTCCCAGCCTATTGCCATGGTTTTAACCTTGGAAATAGATGCCTATGGACACAGTTTTGAAAACCATGGCAATAGGTCTAAAAAATTTCCACTGGGGTAGTTCACCTATTACCATGATTTAAACTCTGGCTATAGGAAGCTTTTACCATGGTTTTTACCATGGATATAGACACTATAAACCGTGACGATAACCTAAATACAAAATGTCACCATGAGGTTTAGATCCCTAAACCTTTGCTCTATGAACCATCATACTTACCACTACACTGAGTGAAGTTACGGGCATATATATATATATATATATATTTATATAATATGATATATATATTAATATAAACTGTGGGAATATCCTCAAAACTGTGGCGGTAGATATTCTCGCCAATTTTTTGGTCAGAATTTTTTTTCGGGCTTATGCATGGGAGCCCTATTTCCACAGTTTTGAAAACCCGTGGCAATAGGCCGTTGAAAAAAGTGTCTTATAGCCACGATTTTAGAACCGTTGCTATAAGCCTCAAAATCATGGCTATAGCCACAGCCTATTGCCACGGTTCTGAAAACTATGGCCATAGGTCACAATTACTAGACCATATACATTGTTTTAAAACTATGTATATAGGTCTGTGGTATTAGACTCATTTTCAAGTTGTGTGTTATAATAATAATTGAAGGATGTAAATTAAGAAATAACTCAAAAATGCTTATGGATGAATATGACCTCTTTTTCTAGTATCCTCCTTAGATTTACACCACAATCATTCCAAGGTTGTATTTATATAAAAACTAATTCCAATAGTATGATAAGAGGGTCGTTTTGTAGTGATTTTGGTAGGTATTTGATGATCCAAAATGGTTTTAAGGTGAGATGAGGAGAGGAAAAGTGGTGGCCTTTTATAAGTGGGGTGAGTGGTACACTTGAAATGTCTTAAAAGAAAGAATGAAATCCACATTTTTTTTCAAGTAAAAAAGGATCCATTAATTTATAATTCTAAATAATAGAAGATATAATGTCGAAATATGTCCATAAAATTTGTTTTTCAGAATTTTTGGGTTATTTTTAATTGTTATAGTTTTAGTTTGAACCCCCTGGTAAACAAATTTTTTCCCTAACTGTGATAAATAATTTCTAATGTTTTACTATTAATTTGGTCAAATATTAATTTGAAATTATTAGATAATAAAAATTATCCTAATTTAAAATATTTAATAAAATTTTCAATATTACAATCATAGAATTGATAAAATTTAATTTAAAATTAACCCCGCATACATGATGAGAAAACATGGTTTTAATGACAAAATGTTCCAGATTTTTCAATGTTATTGTTAACAATTGCAATAAAATTTATCAAAATAGAATAAATTGGAGTAATGGTTGTATAATTAACATAATTTAATGTTATGAACAATCTAAAATATTTTTTTTCTTAATAAATAAATTCAGAGAAAATCCTGTTTTCAATTAAAATTCAGTATTTTCACTATTCATCAAAAAACGAAACTTTTTAGAAAAATACTCAAAATTCACCAAAAAGCTATTTTTGAAATAATTATCTCAAAAATTAATTTAGTTTTATCAAATTAATTTTCAAAAAGTGAGAAAAATTAATTTTATTAATCTTCATGAAAAGTGAAAAAACATATTTTTAGAAAATAGAATTTTCAAAACATAAAACGACTTTACCAAAAATTATGCACATGTTTTATCAATATAAAACCATTTAAATTAATACATAAGAATTAATTATTAATATTAATATATATAAGTTTAATTTATTAGTTATAAATGTTATCTTTAAATTAGTATATTAATAATATATCACGGTATTGGTAAAACACAATATCGTCCGTAACTAAAGTTGTCCTAATGTTTCATGTAGCGCAAGATTAACTTGGTGGTATATGTAACACAAGATATATATAAAATTTAATTTATTTGAAAAAAATATTTCATAAATTCTTTTGGTGTTACATACCCTATATTTAGATGAGGTTAAAGAATAAATAGAATTTCAAGTACTTGGTTAAGAGAAATAACATTTCATTGAGAAACCATTTTTAGCTTAAACCTTAAGACTTGAAATGATGATATTTTGATAAGAAAATAATATCTAGGACATGGGGAAGTAATATGGGAAGGTATTATGGTAGGTCTTGGCTAATATGTAATGCTCAAAAGGTATGAATAAGAGGAGAGAAGAGGTGCCCTTTTATAAGTGAGTAGTGGGGCAGTCTTGGAATTAATTAAATTATTAAAATAATATAAATTAATTTTTAGGTTCAAGTGGCTCCAAATTAATATTCTTATAATATGTGATGTGTATTATTATAAATCCTATTATCCAATAAATTTATAACATGTTTATGTGATATTTTCACACTTACCTATTTGTTTTAACTCCCCGCTAACCCTTTTGAGAATTACCCCAATATCAATGTTTTTTACTTTTTAATGGTAGAAAAGTTTACCAAAAAAATCCAAGTGAACCACATATAGATCATGGATGATATTATAAACAATATAACATTAAATTTTCCTAATATAGGTTTTTATTAGTTTTAAATAATTTAATATAATATAGTTTACAATGAAATATTATTAATATTATTTTAGGAACTATTAAATTAATTAGGGTTTAATATTATCAAGATAGTGATGGAAATTGAATTGAAAATTTTGAAACAAATATATTATGTTATATTTATCTAAAAAAATAAGAACACAACAATTCACCAAAATTTAATTATTTTTAATATTTTTAGAATCACTGATTATATTTTTATATTAATTGAATCATTACTTTATCAGCATTGTGTAAGTATTTAAGGTAATTATTAAATCACTAAAAATTTGAAATAAATTAACATGATAAAAAAATTAATTCATATTTTATGTATAAAATTAGAACTAGACATGACCTATTTTATCCATATGGTATAATATTAGAGATGTTAAAGTCTAGAGAGTGGCATTTAGTTTTCATACTTTTATTAAACTAATATAACGGTCATAATCAATGAAAAAAGGAACAAAGTTCCCATATTTTAGAAACATGTATGTCAATTTTTGAACTAAAATCATCAAATATGATAAAGGTAAGTGTTATATAAATTTTAAAGCCTTATCCCAAAGTCTTAACCCCGTTTTAACCATTTTATCTATTCTGAGGTGACATATATTTACTATGGTTACTATTAATAATGATTAAAAAATAGTTTGAACATATTAATTTATAATAATTTGTATGATTAAAAATATGGTATCTATTGTCTCAATTTCAATTTTCGATATTGGATGAATTTAATTTAAAATTAAACGAGCAAAACACAATGAAAAAAATGTTTTCTAGAAAAAATGTATTCTTAATTATAATAATTATTTATACCAGAATCAAGTATAATATTGATTAAAAGTATGTTAATTAGATTATTCATAATATAAATTGTCTAATATTACATTAAAACCATTTTAAAATAAAATTAATCTTTGTAAATGAATGAAAGAAAAATACTATTTTCAATAAAAATATGTACTTTTCAACATTCTCTGTAAAATCAAACTTCTCAAAAATATAAAAAATATCCATAAGATAATTTTGATATAATTTTTTTAAAAATCATATCCTTTTTATTATATAATTTTCTCAAAAGTTAGAGAAATTCATATTACAATAAGTACTCATGAAACATTTTTTCAAAAAACATATCTATGTTCCTTCAAACGATTTTATTTTCATTTATAACCATTTAATAACCAATGAATTTATATTATAAATATATAAAAAAATATTTTTTCATAATTTAGTTATTCCTATTCAAAACCACAAAATATCATTTGTGATAAATTTTTATAGGAATGTATTTTTATTTGTTGCAACTAGCCTTTTTGTATAAGAATGGTTTTTATTATTTAGGAATCAGAACCAGTCCATCGTAATGATATTTGTGATATAGTTGGAAGTTTCTGAAAGTTTGGCCCCAGTTTTAAAGTGGGGAAAATGTTTTATTTTTAAGAATGTTGTTTTAAAGACTTATAGGATTGGACTAAGAAGCATCCAACTTAAAGTATCATATCAATCTTCACCAGATTCAGATCATCAGATCCAAAATAATCACTGGAAGAAATTATTGTTTTCTAGAAATTTTAATTTTCTGTAATCATAGAAAGAAGAAACTTTCAAATTTATAAAGTTATACGTTGGTATTTGAAGAAGTTTTATTGTTTTTGAAGATATTTCAAAGAATATTGTGAAGTTTGGAGTTAGAAATTTTTTGATATTTTATAAACTAAGACAAATGATTCTTTTCTAATCAAGAAATTTTAAAAAATAATGAAAACCGTCATGATAAAATCTTTTGAAGAAATGGATGAATCATAAAGAATAAATTGATTCAGAATTCAAGAAAAAGTCTCCATCGTATCTAGAAGTATCATAACTAGAAGGTTTTTGAAGTCAGAAAGTGTAAATATGATGAAGTATGAAAATTTTAAAAGATTCTTAGTGGAGTAATAATTGAATACATTCCATAATTATGGAAATATATACAAAATGGGATTTACATCATAATGGAAATTCTATCATAATGAGATGAAAATGAAAGACATATTGTTATGTGCTAAAGAATAAAGGAATATCGCAATGAGATGAGAAAGAAATAGAAACCATAATGAACTATGAAAGAAATAGAAATCACAATGAGATAAGAAAGAAATAGAATTTGTAATGAGTTGAGAAGGAAAGATATCAGAATGAGTTGAGAAGGGAAAAAATTTGTAGTGAGATAAGAAGGAAACATGTTTGTAATGATATAATTAAGAATAAGTCTTAAAAAAATATTCTAGAAGTTTTATAAAGAGTTCAAGAGATAAAAAAATGAAATTAAATGTTTCATAAATCGTGGATAAATATAAGGAGGATTGAAGAAGTCATAGTTGATGTTTAAATATGAGTGATTCATAGAGTTTTTGAAATATGAGGAATCATGGAATGTTTTCAAGTTTCCCACTCTTTATTTTATGTGTTTCCTATAAATAATTGCTCCGATATTTCATTCTTTTTAACTTTCATGTAAGCAGAAAAGGTGTGGCGCTGAAGAATTCGAGTGAATGTTCTTTCTAGAATGAGATATCAGAAGAAGATCAGACACCTAAAAGTTTTTTTACTGAGAAGGATAATTGTATTAAGTCAATAAAACTAAGGAATATCATATTGATCATTTGAGAAGAGTTTTGAGTATTTTAAATTGAAAATGGGTTCATCATATTGAGAATACTATATTGAGTCAATTAGACAGACAAAGATTGTATTGGAAATTTGAGTAGAATTTGAGGAATTCATATTGAGAATGACTTCATCAGACTGAGTTCATCGGATCTCGCATCATCATATTAAGATAATCAAATCCACCCTCATTGGATTGAGATAATCAGATCCATCCAAATGAGACTGATGACTTGGACAAAGAAATTGTGGAGTCATTTCAACAAAATCTTCATTCTTTTGTTTGGATCAAATTTTTTATAAGAAAATATTGTTAAGAGATGAGAGCCAGTATAATCTTTACTATCACGAGATAAAATGTGTCTAATGGTATTTGGAACAAGTTGAATTTATTTATTCATAATAGAAAATCTCTATAGAACCACAGGTGTGGCAACATCAAGGATGCATATTCTCACACTGAGGCTGAACCTTGTAAATCTTGTGTAAATTAATTTTTTCCCTAATTTTTCATGCATTAGTATTTTCAAAATGATGATAAGAAAATAAATATTAGCAGGTTTCAGAAGTTATGTTTAAAACGTATTTAAAATTTTAAAATTGAAAAACTAATTCAACCCCTAGATGTTATTTGATACTTTGGAACTTAAATTAGTACCATATCCTAGTTCCCTTATTGAATCCTTATCATGGATAATGTTAATTCTATAAACAGTAGAGGTATTCCTTTATTTTATGGAAAAAATTAATACGGTTGAAAAACTAGGATGATTCTTAATATCTTATCTCTTGGATGAGAAATTGTTGATACTACTATTGGTTTCCATATATTGATAAATATTATCCTATAACATTTTCAGATAAGAGAATTATAGAGTTTATGTAAAGGATATACATTAAATCTTTATTTCCATATCAAATAATTTTTATCAGAAGGTGATTGGTCTCAATACTTTAAAATTTATAAGGGACAAGCTTGAAATTATTTTCAAAGGGAATACTAAAGTGAAGGAAGCAAAGATACAAATCTGCCAGAGTATATATTAAGAAATTAGAATGAGAAATTTTGAAACTATTGATGAATACTTCACCTGTGTAAATGAAATTTTTTGCAACATCATTGGATTCAAAGATGCCTTGGAAGATTCTAAAATTATGATGAAAATTATGCAAAACTTCACTAAATGGTTAGATTCTAAAATTAATTATTTAGAAGATAAGGATGATTTATCTCTTTATGAATTTCATTAATTTATTATTTCTTATGGAATGAGAAAAGTTTCAATGTTTTAATAGAATATATATATATTTAAATGCCTTCTGAAGCTTTGAGAAATTGGAAAATTAAAGATGTTGATCCATGCGACTCTTAAGTTAAAGAGCATAGTGAGTTGAATGATAAAATCACATCCCTTATATCTGAGAAATATTGAAAAGGAAGAGGAATATATGGGGTAATATTCTTCTAAAATGTTTTTAGTGTAGTATAATTGGACACTTTTCTATGAATTCACCAAAAAATAATGTTAGAGAATATCAATATTATTCAAATGAAAATCCTCAATAGATGTAGTGGAACAAAAATGTTAATGAAGAAAAGTTATCCAAAAAATAAACGTAGTAGTTTAATAGAAAAATATAATCTTTTTGACTAATAAAGTTTAATTTAATTATAATAATAACAATTCTTTTGAAGATGAGTGGCCATAAAAATTAAGAACATTAATTTTAAAAGTTAAGAAAACAAAAGATTCCACAGATAGCAAAGAAGGTGGTAAAGAATATTATAGAGTGTATCAACTTAGAAAAGAACATGTTCCATGTCTTGAACCAATAAAATATCTAGATTGAAGTTAGAGTAATTAATATATATTTTTAAGAATTTTTTGATGAAATAAAAAATGTTATCAGTATGAGGAAGAATACATCGAGGAGATATTTAGTTACAAACATAAAATTGATGATTAGGGAAAGATGATTGTAGATCTCAGTAAGAAGATCCAAACTAAAGAAGAATAAGATAAAAAGTTATAATCAAAACTTCTTGAGTCTGAAAGTACCTTGAGTAAGTTGAATTAAAAATTCAACAATGATTATGAAGTAAAACATGAGACTTCTAAAGTTACTAAGAAGGATCAATATGAGAATCATGTAAAATATTTACTCGCAAAAAATAATGTTTAATCTGATTCTTTTAAAATTCTAGGTTTGGAAAAAAGTATTGGGATTGCTTGGGTGGATAAAGGATGTGAAAAACCTATCAAATCTATAAAATTATTAAAATCATCAAAAAGAAAATATGGTCCACATCCTAAGTTTGTTAGAACTGAATGAAGTTATCAATCCCAACAAATTTTCTACAGAGAAAGGTATTTCTAAAACAGAAAACCAAGACTTTATGTCTATTCCTAGTGTTGTGTAATATTTGGGCATAGATATTATAATTATTGCAACATCTTATATCTACCTGAATGAAGGTTTGATAAAAGTAGAAGAAACTGTGAAAGTAAGATGAGTAACATTCCAAACATACAGAAAGTTGAAAAGGTAAATTATCAAGATGTTAAAAACTATCCAACAAAAAATAACTTTGAATATTTATAAGATGTTTATGGAAGATGTTATCAGGGTGGTTATCAGGCTGAATTATGTATGGTACTCCTTCCCTAACAAGTTTTTTATAATAGAAAAGAAAAAAAAGTTTAAAAGAAGAATGCTGAAGAAAGATCTTTTGTTGTTGAGACAGATTTGAAAGCGAGTAAAAGGAAAATCCATGGATAGTTGATAGTAGTTGTTATTCACATATTAAAGGTGATATACAATTCTTAAAACCTGTTTAATGTCATGATAGAGGATCAATTAACTTTGGTAATGGTAATCTTTAAAAATTATAGAAACCTAAACAACTAAGATTGAAGCATAAAAATTGAAATATAAGAATGTTTTATTTATTAATGGGATTAAAGAATAACTTGCTTAGTATAAGTCAAATTTTTGATGATGGAAAATATGTTTTTTAGAAAATATGTTTTTTATATAATCAAAAGTGTGAAAGATGGAAAAGTTATGAAAATAGAAAAAGAACCATTGTGAATCTCTTACAAATAGGAGAATCCAACAACTCCTATTACTTGAGTGCTGAAGATGATTTTTTTAGGAATTAAATACTTGTGAATGTTAGAACGAAATTTATGAACAAAAATTCTAAATTTTATTCCATAAAAAAGTTTCCATAATTGAAAAGGCTATAAGAAGATGTTCGCGTAACTTTTCAAAAAGGGAAGATGACTAATAAGAGTCATAATATAGTTTACATTCAATCTACCATACCAGTTGAGTTTAATCATTACAATTTATATGAGCCGATGAAACTTCAATTAAAAAAAGGATATTTATATTTTATCAATTTCATTGATGATTCCACTCTGATGAAAACATCATGTTTATGAATCCCAATAGATAGGCAATTTGGAAAAGATACTAAGAAAGAAATGGGGGTTTCAATAAAAAAAATTAAGAATAGATAATGGTACCAAATTCGCGAACCATAATTTTGAATCTTTTCTAATAAATCATGGTATTAAACATCAATATAGTGATCCCCATACTCCAAAACTAAATTCAGTAGTAGAATGAAATGGTATAAGTTTTATGGAAAATGGAGGAAGTATGTAAGAAGAATACAAACATTTAGAATTATATTGGATAGAAGATGTTAGTACTACTATAAATTCAAAAATAGATTCTTGTGGATACTAGAAACTTACATGATACGTTATAAAATTCCGTATAACAAAAATCCTTCATTGAAATAGTATAATGGTTTTGGAAGTCTAGGTTTTCTCAAAATAAAAAATCTGGTTCTGGGAAACTATGATGAGTGGGATAAGAAAGAAAATTTTATAGGATACTGACCAATTTATTAATTTACAAATGCTGGAACAAACACTTAAAATGGTTGGTGGACTCATATTATGTGAAAGTTATGGAAAATCAAAATTCATTAACAATAGTTGTTGAGAATGCTGAGAAGGATAAACTGGATATTTCCAAAAATAATTGAATTAAGTCAAAATATCCTTATCAATATTTAGATGAATCATGTGATGAGGATAGTGAAATAAAGAGATAAAATTTATAATTTTATACCTTAAAAAACATGCTAAGTTTGAAAACATTGTTGGAAATTAGAAGGATCCAATTACGATAAGAAGAATGTTAATATTATAAAATTAGACTTCACTTATCTCAAAAGTTGAACCAGAATCAGTTTCTAAGGCTATTCAACACAAAGAATGGGTGAATTATATAAACTATGAATTTGATCAGGTTGATAAAAATGAATCATGGGAACTTGTTTTATATCCAGAAAATAAAATTTTTATCAGGACCAAATGGGTTTACAAAAACAAGTTAACTTAAAATGGGGATGTTTCAAGAAACAAAGTCATTATTTTTTATAAAATATATTAATAGGTGGAAGGTGTGTATTTTGATGAGTGTTTTTCCACAATTATAAGATTATAAACTATTAGAATATTCTTATCAGTGGCTGCACATTAGAATTATAAATATTATTATATTTGTGTTAAGTGATATTTTTTGAATGGTGATATTGAGGAATAATTTTTCATTGAAAAAACTTGTGGTTTTCAACTTAATGAGGATTAAAAAAAATATTATAGATTGAATGAATATTTTTATGGGATGAAACAAGCTCCTCATTTGTGGTATTCTAAACTTGATTTTTTTTTGAGAATGTTAAGCTTTTCTAAAGGAAAATTTCATAGAAAATTTTATTTGAATGATGTTGACTTCGTAACTCTAATTTTAAATGTTTATGTAGATGATATTATTTTTATGGGGATAGAGAAGATGTTTGTAAATTATTATTTAAAGATATTAATAATAATTTTGAAATTTCAATACTGGGATAATTAACTTTCTTTATTGTCTTATAATTTTAAAAAAAATACATTTTCTTATCTCAAGAAAAGTATTCCAGGAATTTATTAAAGAAGTTTGTCATGAAAAAATCAAAAGAAGTTTCTAATCCTATATCTAAGTGTAAAAATTTGAGTAAATATGAGTCCAGAAAAGTTTGAATTGGAATGATTTTTAGACGCTGATAGGTTTTCTACTTTACCTTACAACCTCACGGTCTGATTTTATTTATTTTGTGACTTTGTGTTCTTGGTATCGAAGTAATCCAAAAAAAATCACATATATTGGAATTATTATTTTTTGATATATGAAAAAGGGACAACTTCACATGTGTTGTTGTAAAAAATAAATAATGAGATAAAGTTTCATGGTTATACAAATATCGATTGTCCACGGATTGTAATCATAGAAAATAAATCTCATAAGGAAGATTTTTCTTGGGTAAGTGTTATGTGAATTGGAATAGTAAGAAACAAAGTTCATTAAATATTAGCATAGCTAAATCATAATATGTTGCAGCTACCCACACATGTACTCAAATTTTATGGAAGAAAGTTCAACTAGAAGACTTGAAATTTAATGTTTCAAAACCATTGAAGATACTTTTTGTTAATCATAGTGAAATGGATCATTCTAAAAATTCTATACAATATTTAAGATAAATCAAATTGATATAATTTATCAATATATAAAAGAGAATGTTTTTTCTGGATATTTTTTGTTGGAATACATCTCATCAATGTATCAAATTGATGATATTTTTTCAAAAATCATGCTGAATGAATAATGTGTGGGATCGAGGCTCAACATCATGTTTATCCTCCTCTAATGACTTCTTAAACCTCGTAAGGATTTACAGCCACTGTTCTTTGGATTATGTTGACAGATGGGAGAATGTAATAAATTTGAATTTTTTTACTTATCTTTATTTTATTAATCAGAAGCTGTGGTTATTGTAAAATGGTGGAGTGAAAAAGAAATGTGAGAGAAAATGAAAAGTGAGAAAGTGAGGAAAGTTTATAATTGAATGCACACAAAATTTTCTTTTCTTTGAGGGGTGAGATTCCATAAAAAATAACACTTTTTCTAGTAGTGGGGTATCAAGAACTACCTTTTTATAAAGTATATGTTTTGATAAAAATAAAAATACTTGAGTTGTTTATAAAAGTTGAGTTCTGACTGAGAGTTGAAAGATTTTAACAAGTGTTTTCAATAAATCTAAAGTTATATATTAAAGAACCTTTATAACAAATTTTTTTAAAAAAGTTTTCATATTTTCTGACAATTAACCATTTTTATAATAATATTTTACATTCACGAATCAAAACCAATACATCATAAAGAGCATTGTAAGAAAGTGAGAAGTAACATCAATTTTGATCCCAAGAATAATGGGGTAGAAAAGTTTTATTTTTATGATTTTTTTTCTATACTAATAGGATCATACTAAGAAGAAACAAACTCAGAGTATCAGATCCATCTGCATCAGATTCAGATCTTCAGATAAAAAATAATTATAGGTAGAAAATTTTCTTTTTTGGAAGTTTTCATTTTCTATAATCAAATAAAAAAATTTGCGGAGTTATAAAGTCTAATGTTTCTATTTTAAGAAGTTGTATTATTATTGAAGAGTTTTAAAAGAAGATTGTGAATTTAGGATTTAATTTTTTTTCATACTGTCTAAAATAAGTCAGATGATGATTTACTGATCAAGAACTTCCACAAATCAAGAAAACAATAATGATAAAAATCCATTGATGTAATGGATGAATATTAAAGATTATATCAATTTATAAGTAAAGAAAAAATCTCCATCGTATCTAGAGGAATTAGACATAGAATTTTTCAGAAGTTAGAATGTGTAAAGATGATGAATTCTGAATAATTTAAATGTTTCCAAGTGGATCCATAATTGAATACTTTTTATCGTTATGGGAAAATCACCATAATGGGGTTTACATTGAAATGATCTAAATAAGAAATATGGATTGTAATGAGATGAAGAAGAAAAGAAGATTGTAATGATCTGAGAAAGAAATAGAAATCGAAATGATATGAGAAAGAAACATAAATCGTAAATATATGAGAAAGAATTAGAATTTGTAATGATAAGAGAAGGAAACAGATAATGATGTGCTCGGAATAAAACAGATTCATGATGAGTTGAGAGGGAAATAGATTTATAATTAGTTGATTATGGATAATAATCAAAAATAATATTCTAAAAGTTTAATGAAGATTTGAAGATTCCAAAACTTGAAATTCAATTTTTCATAATACTTTTGGAAATATAAAAAGGATTGAATAATTCAAAGTTGAAGTTTAAATGTGAGTGATCATTAGAGTTTCTGAAATATGAGGATGCATGGGATGTTTTAAAGTTTCCTATTATAGATTTTTTTAATTTTCTATAAAAAATTGTTATGATCATTCATTCATTGTAACAATTATATAAGTGGAAAAGGCGGAGCGCTGGAGAATTTAAATTTAAATTATTTCCAAAATGATATCTCAGTAGAATTTCAAACAACTTAAGGTTTCGTTTATCAAGCAATAGAATATTATTGAGTCAATTGGACTGAGGAAGATTGTATTGGGAATTTGATTAGAGTTTTAGTTTTTCAGATTAAGAATGTGTTCCTAAAATTGAAAAGTCCATATTGTGTCTATCTAACCAAGAAAGATCACATTGACCATTTAAGAAGATTTTGAGTAATTCATATTGAAGATTAATTCATCAGACTAAGTTCATCAGATCCATCATCATCGTATTGAGAGTATCAGATGCAACCTTATCATATTGAGAGAATCAGATCCTGCCAGATTAGAATAAGGATTTTTGCTGAGAAATTGTGGATCAGTTTGAAAAATATCTTTAATATTTTGTTTGGATAAATTTTATAGAGACCCAATCCTTTGACATATACAATTCTATGATTTTAGGCACTATTATACATCAGAGTACAATCCAAGGATCGTTAAGTCTAGTGTCTTGGAAGACTAGGTACATATAACATAAAAAATGGGGATAAAAAAACCATTCTTTATTTAATCTCCATAAAGAGCTCATAACTTCCTTTGAGCCCTTACATATGCATAGGGTACCTTGGGGAACACATGAACAAAGGGATGAGCTGAAAAGCCCAGTAAGGTAATGAACATAAGGATACATCTTAAGCACATGAGTTTGGAGGCATGACATAATGATATCCAAAGCATGGAATATATGAAATCATTTCATATAATAATAGGATCATATAAACATGGAATCATATAAATGTGGCATAATCATAAAACATTTCTTTAATATGGGTCAAGGATAATGGCCAATCCTATTTCCCATTTTAGTACAGGTGAAGACTAAATTCCAATCCTATTTCACATCGCATCTCAGGAGACTTAACCTTACCCAATTCATTGGAGCACTATCTAGGTACACCCATCTCAAAATTTTCATGAATATTATTGACACATAAATATTCTTGCCACATAAATAATCCTACATAATTAACCGTACATAAACATAAGGGTACCCATGGAAAGAATTGGGTACCACAATCATGACCAATGGGCTTATCACGAAAGTCTCCTTGAAAGGAAAGGATTTGAACATACGTGGGCATTAATATGGTAAAATAGGAAAATAACATGGTATTTGGTGTCAAATAGAAGTGACAACATATATGAAATGTATTTTAGAAACATTAGCATTAAAACATTTTTGTGCGGTTTTAAGGAAAATACTATGGATCTTTTAAAATATAAAAGAGGAAAATATTTTATATAAATCCATAATTGAACCAAGAAGGTTTTAATAATAAAATAATGATTTTATAAATACTATGGTGGAATAAAATAGAGGACAGAGTGAACTTGAAATTCAGTAACAATTTGGGAACTTCCCCTAAAACAGGTTTGCTCATCGGAGAGTTTTAAGGAGAGAATCTTTTAAAAACATGTATATCCTCAAAAGAGAGTGATGAACAGGTATTCAGAAATAAATTATGTAAACCTACATAGAATTAATAATATATACATAAATAGATATAATAACTCTATTTTGATATAAAGAATGATAAGGCATCCCGGAAGAACAATGAAGTCTTGGGTAAAATTCTTTACGTTTTTATCAGTATGGTGTTGGGTGTACCCATGAGGGCTTTATGAGAGAGAAAATGGTTTTATAATCACTTATACATCATGAGGTAAGTATTTTTTAGTTGAAAAAACATACCCCATCATTTGGGATTACACATAAAAAGGCGTGTCATAGAGGACAATCTTGATTAAGAGTGAAATGGAGAGATCCCTTACCTTATATCCATTGGGGTTCTCCACTTGTTATTAAAAACATGAATAAACAAATTAGGCTTATTAATTCATAATTCCAGAACCTCTTATATATGTAATTTATTTATTATAACCCTATTTAGTTCATTCAAGTCCTTTTTTATTAGTTATAGGGTTCAATTTCATTATTTGGGCTCGTTTGTTAACTTGGTTTTAAAAGATCGGGTCTCTTATATTCAAGTTGGGATAAAAATGAAATATGGAAGTGGTTTTCCAGAAATAAAGTTATATGATATTAGTTAACATCCTTGAGATTACATGGTTTTAAAATTAATTTGGTAACTTAGATTGAAGTTGAACTATTATATAAAACCATAGTGATAACCGTTTTTGTTAATCGGCGGGTTTGATTACAAAAACATGTTATGATTTATAACTTAATACCATTTTTACAAAAAGGATTACAGAACTAAAAATAGGATATATTACATATATAATAATATGGTTCAACCATAACTCAAATGTTTTTATGATCAGAATTAATGATTATAATAGAAATTGATAAATGGTTATCCTTGAATGTGCTAAATTAGCACATCTCAAATGTTGCTTTAATTTCTTTCAAATAAAAGGTGGGGAAAGGAGAGAAGATAATTAAATATACCATGAGAATTAAAACATTACAGTACATGTAGGTCACTGGATTTATCATACTATTATTGTGAGGGGTGGTGAGGAAAGAAACAAAAATAAAAGAACTTAAAATAAATGAAGGAATTTGAAAGAGGATTTTACCTCTTGTGACTTCCTCCTTTGAGAACCTTTTAATGGGATAGGTTTTGGTATTTTGAAGAGTCTGGGAGATTTTGGACCTGGGGGAGGACCTTGGGGAGATATTTGGTCATAATATTATCAAGGAACAAAGCTTGAGAGGAGCGAAGAAAAGAGGGAGTGAAGGGGGTATCTTATAGTGGAGGAGAGGGGATTTTTCAATATAAAATTCATTAATTTATTATTTCCCCAAAATAGAATGAATAGTGAGTCTTCCATGAACAATAATAGTAATTTTATCATGTAATACAGAACCAATTGGTCTTACATCAGCAAAAAATCATCAATGACTCAATAAATCCATTATTTAGCATTTATGGTAAATTATCGTTTTTTAGATTCATAAAAAAATGAAGTATTTTAGAAAAATACCAGAAATTCACCCCATCCATTTTTTGATGTTTAGAATCCAAAAATGAAGTCCATTTTTAAAAAATAATGTTCTAATTATGATTATTTTAATATTAAATTAAAATTATAATTTATTATCAAAATATAGTTTTAAAAAGTTGTTTTACTTATTCTAAAATATAGGTATATCAAACATTCAACTTGAATAATATTTATATATTATCATAGGTAAGGTTACTATTCATTAGGTTAAATCACTTTTCATAAGGGCATGTTACTATTCATAAGGGCATGTTACTATTCACCAAATATTAAGTTTTTCTTATCGGACTCCAAATAACTTACTGATTGCAACCGTGTATGTCGAATTTTTGAAATTCCTTACACAGAAGTGAAAAAATTATGTTTAAAGGTCCTTTATTATTTAGTAGTTCATTATTTTGTGTTTTCATGTGATTTTATGACATATTTATAAGAAATTAATTTCCATTTATAAAACATTGTGTCGTAATAAATTTTTTTTATAATCAAACATTGTAAAATGAAGGTATTAAGTATAATATTTTCTATCAGGATATAGAAGGTGTCTAATGGAATTTGGCACAAGTTATATTCACTTATTCATAATAGTGAATTTCTATATACCCATTGGAGTGGCTATAGCTAGGATTTAGGTTCTCACACTAATTCCAAATCTTGTAAATCTTGTGTGATTTTCTTGCTTTCCGACATTGTATTCCATGAGTATTTACAAAACTATTATGAGGAAATAAATATTAATAGGCTACATGGGTTATGTTTTAAAAATTATTAAATATTTTGAATTTGAACAACTAATTCAACCTCCCCTTCTCTGTTGTTATTTTATCCTTTTATACTTTCCACCAAATTCTAAATCTGGGAGATAAATTTCACATTTAATAATAATATTTCAATAGTATATCACAGTTCATTTAAAATTGAGGCTTCTTGTAATGAAATATATCACAAAAATAAAATTTGTTTATATAGAAATGTAACATAATATATTTGGTGGTAACACATCCTTCTCATCATGGAGTTTAATTAGTAAAGGAACTTCTATTGGAGATCATACCAGTTGGCTGCAAACCCACATGCTATATTGTTGTAAAATAAAAACATGTGTAATTCCAAGTTTTTCATGAAAAATTTGTGTTTCATCACCTTATGATGCTCAAATATACATATTGTAGTTCCACATTGAGATGAAAATTGAGAGAGGTAATTCTAAAAATTCTTCATGCTATTAAATATTGAGAAAGTGTGTTTATTGATGTTTGGTGTAGAAGGATTCAAGTCCACCAACTTGGGGCATGGATTCCTCTCCAAATACACTATTTATTTTCATCCCTCCATGGATTTTATCTGAGTAGCAAGGGAATATTTGGATTCAAGGATTTTTAGTGGGATTATCACATAGACTGATTCTAAAATAGAGATAGTGGGTAAAACCTGTTACGGTTTTCCCATTAGTATATAAAGATAATAACCATCTTGAATCATCTTGAGCTAGACTGCTTAACATGGGTTTGTATGTTTCCCCAGGGTAGGAAACTCTTAATAATCCATGTTTTTTGGTTAGATAGATATGTTTTATAATCCATAAGTGTTTTGGATGATGTGGTGCCACTCTTTTTGGCAGAGCAATTCCTTTTTTTTAAATGGATTTCATCATTAAATAGATATTGGTCTCCTAATTAAATTTTTATTTAGTTAATATATTAAATATAAGAAATTCAGTGTTGATACACATTATATTCTCCAAATCAACTTCATACAAGGAAATTTCATCCCTAATAGAAAGAGCCTCAACTTATTTAGGTGGAGGGTGGTCTGTGGATACTTCTAAACCATTCCTTTTATCCTTTTTTAATTCTCACCAAATATATTGAAAATGAATGTTTAAAATATCCCATAAATCATGATTTTTCTTGTAATATTAGGATTACATTCCATTTCCAAATGTTTTGGGTTAAACCAAATTTTTAATGGATGTCTCTACATTATTCTATTCTACATCAGGGTCATGATCTATATTGTATAGGGGATTGACATCAAAATAATTCACCAAAATAAATATTGAAATAATAATTGAACCATAATTTTCACCAGAGTAGTAAGGGGCATCACAATATTATTAATATCTTTCAATATATAGGCCATAATCTTTTATGATTTCTACTTACTTGGTGGACCATTTTGATATACAACCCTAGTGAGGTTTTTCCCTCTCTCCTTAATGCTCTTCAGAAATTAGTTTTAGAAGGTGATCTTGAGGGATTCATCAAAATATTCCACCAAAAACACTCTTGATGAGTAATATTACTCATGAAATTCCATTATTAGAAATGGTGGGGGAAGTTCTTTTGAAGCTACTTCCAGTCTTGAAAATTCTTACTTCCATTGAGGATGGGGGTAAAAATTACATCATATCTATGGATGAGGGATTTTTTTCCCTAATACAATATGGTCTTACATAATTTATAATTTTATGATTCTTTATGAGGAAGTTGTGTTAAATATTTTCCTATCCCTTCGGTATATGGATACTCCTACAATATCATTGGAGTTGATTCCACAACTTTTTTTGAATTACAAGTTTTTATACTAGAATGATATGGGAGCATTGCCATTGGGGGGGGGGGGGTGGTGCTCACCATCAGGGGTTTATATATGATTTTAGGGGTTTCGTTTCTCAAATGGTAGTCATATTTTACCTTCCAACCATCCTGATGCAAAAAATGTTAATGGATCACTTACATCAAGTATAGATTTAATGGGAATTGTGTTTCAACGGAATACATTATACAAACCAACTAACATGAAAACATACATGACCTATATGATTTCCTAAATTGATAAAACAAACCTTCCTTATATCCTAAATAAACCATATTTTCTAATGAGTGTAGTGAAATATAAATCTACATATTCACCCCACCCATTGATATTCATGTATAGTAGGGAATCAAAAACTATTTGGTGATGGTTCAATATACTAGTTAGGTTGGTTTGTTTTATAATCCTTCATTATTTCCCTAAATTCGGATTCCATTCCATTGAAAAGGTATATTGGTTATGATGGTGACAAATCACATTTATTATCCCAAGATCATTAATGTACTACCCTTAAGGCCAGTTTCAAAACTTAAGATGATGGAGATTCACCCAAAAGTTTTGAGGAAGGATAGGTGTACATTATTCTTTCTGTATTTTTAGAATGACATACTAATGAGTCTCCAAGGGCCTTAACATCACTAATATTCTATTTTTACCAATTTTTTCCACATTACTATGGAGTTCTCCCTATCCTTGATGAGTGGTTATTTAATTGGATCTAACTATAAAGTTAATTTATCCACTACTTCATTCAGATAAATGGGATTATTTTGATCCTCCTCCTTCATATCCAAGGGTATTTTATTTGGGGGAGGCACAAATTATGATCATCTCTCCAAAATACCCATTGACTGAGGTAAGACACCATAAGTTGGTGATTATACCTCAGGTGTAACTTGCCTTAGTATCATAAGTTTAACTTGATATAAGTATAAAAATAGAGAAACATTGATATGGGTATGATCTTCATGATAAAGAAAATTTTTCATTTCAAGGAGCGACTTCTCAATAATCACCATAGGGATAAAATCCATGATTTATTATTTTTTTCTATTATTGGAATGAAATCCATATTGTCTAAATATCTCATAAAAGGTGGAACTCTAAAACATATTCTATAGGGAGGAAATATGGAGTTATTTTCATAGTTTTCACTAGTAGGACCTTTATTATTATCAATTTGTTAGTTGTATTCATGGGGGGGGGGCTCCATTTTGGTTGTTAATTTCATTATAGAGATTAATCTTATTATATGAACCTTGTGGAGGACCTCTAGAGTTATTATCTCAGTTTCCATGGGGAGGTACTCCATGTGTTACCAATATTTTGGATTTAAAAAGGGGATCAAATTATTTTAAATTGATCTCCATGCTGCAAAAATGACCTCCAAAATTGGCATCTCTAGGGGGAACTTCATGATCAATTTTTATATTTATATAGGGAGGACCTCTATGACGGGTCCTATAGGGAGGACCTCCCATGATTAATTGTTTCACCTAACCATGGGTAGGACCTCTATATATGGTGATCATATATTTTATATCCTAAGGAGAACCTTTTAGGTTAACATTTTTATTTCTTATGGAAGAAGTCCATGAAATATTCTCTAAGTATAACCACCAATTTATTAGTTATGATACTTGGGGACAACCTTCATAGTAGAAACTCTAAGAGAGAAATCTAGTATTGATAATTACGGTTTTATAGATAATACCACTGTTTTTAACATATTTGGTGTCATGAGGTATACCTCAATGATAAATTGTCTATGGTGGACCTCTAGAGTCATTGGTTTTGGAGTTATGGGGAGGGCCATTATAGACAATCATCTAGGGGATACCTTTTGGGTTGGTCATTATGATGATATGAGGACGACCTTCATAATGGGTATTTTGGAGAGGACCTCCAAAGTTGTTGATTATGGTTCTATGAGGAGGAGCTTCATAGAAGAAATTTTGGGGAGGATCTCTAGAGTTGGGTGTCATGATACCATGGAGAGGACCTGAGTGAAAATAATTTCCTTCTATTATAAATGATGAACTGGTGGGTCCTCATTACACTTTTAGAATGTGGTGATAATGCTAGAGGATGTTAGTGTCCATAGTGGTAGGAACCTTCTCTTGGATCACATAATTCCCTTATAAAATCCTCATTTTGGGTTCTCTTGGTTGGGTGACTAGTGTTGGAACCCTAATCATAATTCATGTCACACAAATTGGGTAACAAAATTCATGAGTAGGATCCATCGATGATGACTCTCTAGTGTCGATCAAGATGTAATAATGATCTTCATGGGTGTGAACAAGATCATGGGTGTGAACATACTCCCAACATTCCATATCTATATTCCCTCAGTGATCCCTTCCCCTTGGTTTCCTAGTTTGGACATATGAGGTAGGGATCTTGAAGGTATCTTCCTCCATATATTCTTAAGGGGTTGGGCCCACACAGTGTCGGTGAAAATAGTTATTGAGTGGATACAACATAAGAATCTCCCAAGAATCATTATTAATGAAGTTTATTTAATTCTATACATCCCTTGGATAATAGAGATAATCATTAATACCCTCCAATGAGTGACTCCCAATGTGGTTTGATATGGCCACATGGGTTATATTATTCTCTATGACCATTCATTAATTATATGGACTAAGTGGATTCATTTCCTAAAGTATTTGATGAGATAACATTAAAGTCAGGATGTATCCATTAAGATGACATTATCTTGGTTTGTGGAAGCCTGAGGTGTCTTATGATTTCCAAAAACCTTGTTGAAATATTGAAGTGTGATGATGTGTGAAATGATTCATTTTGGATATAGTGGTATATCATAAATGATTAACTAAAAAAGTGAAGCCTAGTGTATTTGGGAAATTATTTAAATAAGATAAAGACTTTAAATTTAATTACAATGATATTATTGAAAGATTCCTTAACATTCTCTTAAAATTCCATCATTCTTCTAAAATTATGCGAGATAAGATGGGGATATGCATATAAAAGGGGTGATATATAAATACTAGTAATTGAATAATCATAGCATAGAATAATGAGAAACAGAATATGTGAGACAAGAGCTATATCAAGGATACATAAGAGGGGTTAAAATCATAATCTTGAACAATGAGGCATGATATAACATGATAACAAAAATCCAATGTAGAAATGTGGAAACCACATAAAATAAGACATCATAAACATAAGTAAAGTCTAAAAAATAAGAAAACATATCATAGTGTGCTTAGGATAACCTTCCATGCACCATACATGGATTCTCATGGGATAAAATAATTTCCCAATGCATTTTAGGGTTATATAATTTTGGACCCACTAATCGCTTTCATATAATGTACATCCATAAGTGTGTTGTAAATATCATAAAACAAAAATACATATTTAATCAATTTTAAACCTATTATTAAAGAGTGTGGGTTAAATACAATTAAATCTATAATAAATTTAGTATATATACAACTAGGTTAATTACCTTGTGAGGAAAAGGGGATGGGTATTCACTACACAAGTGTTTGGCATGAATAATTGTTGGATAATTTTGGCAGTATAAAAGTGGTACATAAAGATTCATAGAAGGGATTAAATATAGTGAAAGGGATATCTAATCACATTAAAATCCAAAATACCGCAAATGTTATATTTAATATCATAACCCAACATGAAAAATTGTAAATTAAAGGTAATTATACAAAGAAGGTTCTTGAACGAAGAGGAGAAGGCGAGGATCCATTACCTTTAGAGGGTGCTTTTGAAAGCTTGTGAAGAGTTTCTTAATAGATCAGGGGAACCTTTGGAGAAATTTAAAGAGATATATGAAGATTAATCTTGTTCTACAAGGGTTTTTAGAGAAGACTAATGAGAGTTTGAGTGGGTTTCTTTAGAAAAATAAATGATAATTCTTTATTAATTTATAAACTTGAGTTTAACTCTCTATTAGACAAATTAATCAAAACGAAAAACCATATCATGGTTTTGACCATGGTTTCTAAAAAAAGGATTTCTTTTAATATTTTATAAGGATAATAAGTCAACTCAAAAAAAATAAATCCCTCGATGATATGAATTTCAGTCATGTTTATATAGAATTAATATTAAAACCATAAAATATAGTATATGTTTTGGAGGATTCATTAGGGGTTTATAAAATTTATAAAATTAACCAAAACAAATTTTTATAAATTTAAATAATAAATTTGTTCTTGTACATTCCCTATATAATTTATTACATCCCTTTAGAGATTTTATGATGTCGTAATACACACTGAATATTTATATTGTATTTATTTTGACCAAAAGATTCAACCGTCTCCGAAAATAATGAAAGAAATAACTATTGGATAATTTCAATGTGGTAATTTAAAATATAAAATTTATTCTATCCAAATAATTATTTATTTAAGAGAATTTTAAATTTTAAAACAAAAATCATCAATTAATAAAAAATACTCGGTTTTTTACAATAAAAGTTTTCTGACCCTTATAAAAATTATTTTTGATTTAGTACAATTGTATTATTATACATATTTATTAATTAATATCTAATAATAATATTTTATTAAAATATAATTTATTTGAAAATTTCTTTAATTTAATAAAATATAGTGAATTTATTGAAAATATACACTTCCCAAAAAACACAATTTTTGATTCATCATATCAAAATATAATTTTTCTCAACCTCATTATCTAATTATTTGAAAAGTAATATTAAAAATGGATGAATATAATAATTGTTTTATAAAATGGAATTATAAAAATTCATAGTGTTAGGGTCTAGATACATATCCCTTTATTACACCATCAAATTCCCTATGGGTAAGGTGTGAGATGGTCAGATATTCATGGGGTGGTTCAATGAACATGGTTTATGTTGTGATCTCAATGAAAATGAAATTATATAATAAATGGTTTCTATAATTATTTAGTTGTTGAATCTTTACTTGGTATTGGTTAAAGTAAAAGCCTAGTGATGCTATCTCCACTAGAAGATCCAATAAATCGGATTCATAGGGTACAATCCTATTGGTTGAGGTCATTTCTTTTCCAACTATGTTAATAATAATTTATCACAACCCTTAATATACTCATCTTAATTTTCACTTTACAATGGCTATATTATCAGTGGTTATGATTCTTAATGGTCAATTGACTCTAACGAACTATAAATGGCCAAACTAACTAAATAAGTGCATGAATTTTCTATAAATATATTACTTGAAAAATAAATTTATTTCTTCAAAAAGAAAATTTCATTTATTGACTTTTGGGTCATTGAAAGACTTACCATGAAGTTCACCATTCATATCCATATCTTGTTTCACACACCACATTTTTTGTGTTGCCGTTGGTTGTATAGAACAGAATTTTATATACATTATTATTACCTATATTCATTATTTTGAATATTAATAATGTTCTCATCACATCATGATATTTCCACTAGTGATAATTTTTTTTTGATAATGTCCTAAGGGTAAATCTCACATTAAAATTTCATAATAGTTTCCCACTATGATGTGATCCTAGGTGTGCCCGGAAAATATTCTTAAATATGTGTTATATAGTTGGAATATATAATTTTATGGGATAAAAATGATATAAGATAACATGGGTGGAGAATCATTGGACTTTGAAACACTTTCTAATGGAGTACACTTTAATTTCCTGGTATTTTGAAATAATTAAACTATGTTTGATAATGTGTGTGACACGTAGGATCAAGAAAAAATGAATCGAACAATATTATTATTTAAATGTAACCATTATAATAGAGATACTAAACTAGTGGTTATGGATACGATTAAATAAAACTTTAAATGTATATAATGTTTTTAATCAATAAAAAACTATTGTTTAATTCCTAAAAAATTAGTACATAATTTTTAGTAAAACCATTTTATTTTCTAAATATATGTTTTCTTTAAAATAGATTTTTTTGAGTGAATATTTTTTTTTTAAAATTTAATAAATTATATTTAATTAAATAAATAATATTTTTGAAAATTCTAAGATAAAAAATTATCCTATGGTGAAAGTTTGCTTTTTTTTGAAAAGTTTGATTTTTTGAGAATAATGAAAACTACTTATTTTTATTAAAAGCTGAATTTTATTTTAAAGTGTTTACAACCTTTAAATATAGTTTGAATTAGTCTTAAAATTTCTTTATATATTTGAGACTTAAAATAACCCAATTATATTTTTTCAATTAATTGTATACACAAATTTAGTATAAACACATTTTACATTTAAAAATGGGTATTTTTCTAAAAACATTTATGAAATGTTATTAATGGGTGTTATAATTATGAAAATAATGATGACTCCTTAGTTACCAATTAATTCCCCTCTTAATGGCCAACCTTTAATATTCTCACCATTGGATCAGATCTCATGTACTCTATAAATATGGTGATATGTTAATGAAATGAGATGGACTTTTGGCTCTACATTGTGTTCTATACTTCTTGTTTTTCTTTTGTATTTGTATTTCCATTTGTTGTTATTATCGTCATACACAAATACAACATACGCTTTCTCAACGATGTGCTTCACCTATGATCGATCTTATATTTCCAGTTTCAAAATGATTCGTGGTTTCAATCGGCGTTCGTTCAATTTCACAACTCGTTATCAGCATGATCGTCTTCTCCGCATTTCACATTGTGACATCGCTCTCTTCATCCCCATCATCGGCACAAGAAAAATCTCATAGGAAAAAGGTATGTCACATGTTTTTATTAACATTTTTATTTTGACATACTCTTTCACATGCGCATCGACTCCACTCATTTGAAGTGCTACATCAAAAAGGCGAGTCTTATTTTACATGTAATATATTGTTACATTTATTTTTCCCCTCTTGATAAATCTGAAAATAATATATGATTTTCTTAATCTATTATCGCGGGAAAAATAATGAGCTCCTAAAGAGCTGTAATGACCCATGGTTGAAAAATTTCGCTTCATTCCCTGGAGAGAATGTGTTTGATTAATTACCGATGTGGCCGATGCCGAGACAAACATCATTCATCAAATGAATAAAAAACTACACCACCAGAAGTGGTTGAATGATGAATATCATGTACCCATCATACGTCGAGCTGTTGAATGATGAACATTTCATACCTATCGTATATTGAGCTGTTGAATGATGAACATCCTGTACCCGTTGTATGTTGAGCCATTGAATGATGAACGTCGTGTACCCATCATACATCGATCCGTTGATGATGAACATCACGTACCCATCGTACATCGAGTGGTTGAATGATGAATATCGTGTACCCATTATATGTCAAGCTGTTGAATGATGAACATCACATACAAATCGTACGTCAAGCTATTGGATGATGAACATTGTGTACCCAATGTACGTTGAGAGGAAGTTCGAGCAACATCGCGTACCCGTAGTATGTCGAGACTAAATTCGATGACCCTCGTCTACCCGTCAAACGTCGAGACGAAGTTTTATGAACATATCATACCCGTTGTACGTTGATATAAAGTTTTATGATCATCGTGTACCTATCATACGTCGATCTGAAATTCGCTATTCATTACATGAACCATGATATTTTATATCTATTATTTCTTTTTCACCCTGAAGGTGTCAAGGTTGATTATGCTGTATAAAGGTTTATGATGGAGATGATGTTCACTTTAAATATTTGTAAATATTTGTTTTATTTCTTTTCTCTTTCTTTTATTTCTTATAAAATGTTTTAGAGAAATTAAATACTCTTCATGAACAAGTGTAAATATATTTTATATATATTAATCCCCCGAAGTGGATGAAATTGATGAAAGTTCTGAATTGAATATTCATGAAATTTTCTTTAAGACACTATAAAACTCGAACAAATAATTTTATTCTATTCCCTGAAGTGAATGAGAATATTTATTGAAAATGATTTATTTCATTCCCCGAAGTGAATGAAAATATACATGATTTTATTATAAATCAATTTCGATGTGATTATGATGTTTTTTGAATGATCATTGTGTTGTATTTGTTTATAATAAATAATAAAATTATAACCACTAGAAGTGGTTTGATGACAATAAATATTTACAGAGAACAATGAACTTTATTAATATTTATAAAATATTACATCCCTGACGGATGACATGAAAATAATGTCCTTTGACATTATATTGAATAATAACTTCATTTATAATTTATTATTCCCACAACAACAATATCAAGAGAAATATTATTATTTATCATATTCTTATGGATTATCAATATCATCTCATGTAATTCATCTATCCCTTGAAGTGGATGTTGTTGATCATATAATTCATAAATGAAATTATTTAATTACATAGTTTTGATAAGCTGATATATATTATGAATGTGATTTTACCACGTGAAGTGGATAAAGCAATGATACGATCATGAATATTTGAGAGTTGATGAGGTTTGATCAAATGATTTATCCTTCATTTGATAAAGGGAATGTTGTTTATGAATTATTATTTTGGATAGTGATAAGGTATGTGTTATGAATCCAGAATATTCTTCCTCATTAGTTATCACTACCACATTCACCAGCTTCAAAAATACACTTGGTGATAGGCCTAACCCATTATGATTATATTATGAATTCATCAACCACCATAAGTAGATATTATAATGAAAAATATGAGTTTTTACAATGAATGATCCTGGTGATCTTGAAGCAAAATATTTACAAATATTATTTTGATAAAATGCTTCAAAAGAACTCATATATGCGTTAGTATATGCTCATTTAAGTACATTTACTGGTAGTGAAAATTAATAAACGACTCCAGAAGAGCGACTATATTCCTACCTGGTAGTACAAGTTCTTAATGCTTTCTTATAACTAAAGTCGCAATGAGATATATGAATGATATTCTAGAAAATTAATATCATATGGAGAAAAAAGAGGCACCTCAATTTGTAACAAGTATTCATAAAAGTGATTATAAAGAATTTGTTATGTATAATCGAATCAATAATGGTAAACCATATGTTTATAGATCCTGGAACTTCAAATATATGATATGATGACTTAGGGCATCTAGGATCTATTATAATAAAAGATATTGATTCAAGTATACATGAGCATAAATTTATTGATAACATATTAGACATCCATCAGGGGGAGAATGATGAATTTATTTAATGGATGCATGTCTACAAAATTATCAATGAATTTATTATCATTAAGTCATTATGAATTCCCCATGTATGATAATTTACCACGAGGTACTCATTTTTGAGGTAAATTTTATATATCATTAGTAGCTATTATGGAAATAAATTTCTCATATACTTATGAAGAAGTATATATGGGCACGCCCACAATGTGATCCATCTATATGAAAGATGCATCCACTAAATGATGACATGTGTTATTTGCTACTGGTGAGTATACATTGCATGCAATTCATGTTGATTAAAAGAAATATTTAGTATCATATATTATATGGTCCTGCAGAACTATTGACAAGATGTTCGCAACACTTACATGAATGTAAAGTGTTAGAAATCAATAGTCTAATTATACACAACTGAAGTGTGGTCGAACTGATTATATAAAATCATTGTTCATCATGAGTAGAAAGCAATAAATATATTTTCCCTTAAAGAGGAAAATGAATATATCGGCAACATTATATCTTTTTAGAAATTTTTCTTGAAGTGACACTGTTACCAGAAAAATTATGAGATCTCAATCAAATGTTTTTGATGATATATTTTCTATGAATGCTTTTAAAACTCATTGATGGCTATGAATTGTGACAGATGTCGACATCATAATAATTAGAAAAAAAGTATTAAATGAACTTATGAAATGTTCAACATATAAAGTTCTGGATTGATTATCCAAACTATAAAGACTATTGAATATAAATGATCTTATATTCTTCCTTTTTTGGATATTTATATGAATTCCAGAAGGGTTTAAAATTCTTGAAGCATATTCAAAATTATTGAAGTTTCACCCAATATGATAAATTATGTGGTGAAATGAATAATATTTATCCATATTAAGTTAAGGAATATTATAAATTGAATTTATCATCTCATGTATGAATCAGTGTATTCATCATATTATTTAGGTGTTTTGAAAAACATCTAAACTCTTGAAGAGTTTTCTAAAATCATTGAATCATTTGATTATAAAATTACATTGAATGTCCTTATATTTAGAATTAATCATCCTGAAGATGAAATATTAAATTTTGGAATGATTTTACCCTTAATGAATAATTAAATCTCTTACTTCCAAGAGTGATAGATTTAATAAATAAGGGGTTTATGAAGAACAAACTTATCCCAGAAGGATTAAATATAAATGCAAATTTTATTTATCCCTAAAGGATATACTTGTACATGTGCATATGTACCTTTCAAGTAACAATAAATCATATTATGATTCAAGGTATTGTTCTTCCCTATTCATTGAAATCTAAAGGGTATAAATTATTATTATTCCAAAATTCAAAACTACATGTTTTTGTTATGAATTGATCATGGACATTCTATGAGTAAAATTTAGTGATGATCATTAAGAATGGAAGATGTAAATGTTGTACTATTTTTCCCTTAGTCATGTTTTTTCCACTGGGTTTTCTTGATAAGGTTTGTAATGAGGCCACACTCTGGGGACTTGATGTTATTGTACTCTTTTTCCCTAATCAAGTGTTTTCCCCTGAAGGTTTTTTCCTTGATGAGGTTTTTAATGAGGCAATAATACATCATAACAGATATCCAAGGGAATGTTATAAATTATTATGGATATATATAATTAATGGAAATTGTTTGCCTTCTCCATGATTCAATTTTCAATGAGACCATTCATTATTACCTATGGTCTTTCTCCCATGTCTTGAAGACATAATTAAATAATAATATTAATTGATGTCCTGAAGACACAACTAAATGATATAATCAGGGGGAGTTGGGAACACTGCACTCTTTTTCCCTTCATCAGGTTTTCCCACTGAGTTTTCCAGATAAGGTTTTTAATGAGGAAGCATAACATGGAATTCGTTTATTTTGACTTCACTTCTTTTTCCCACATGATTTTTTTAAGTGAAGATTAAATAAAATTCCATGAAATTATGACATCCAAAGGGGAGTGTTATGAAACGTTATTAATGGATGTCATAATTATGGAAATAATGATGACTTCGAAGTTCCCAATTAATTCCCTTATTAATTTCCAACCTTTCATATTATCACTGTTTGATTAGATCTCATGTACTCTATAAATGTGGTGATATGTTAATGAAATTAGATGGACTTTTGGCTCTACATTGTGTTCTCTACTTATTTCTTTTCTTTTGTATTTATATTTACATTTGTTATTATTGTCTTCATACACAAATACAACATTATCTTTCTCAATGATGTTCTATGCCTACGATCGATATTATATTTCTAGTTTCAAAATGATTCTAGGTTTCAATCGGCATTCGATCAATTTCACAACAAAAAACTGTTTTTATCACATTTTCACGATTTGTTTTTAATTTAAAATTTTAAACTTATAAGTTTTTAATATTAAAAAATGGATTCCATATTTGGTATCATGTGGTCCATATTTAGTAAATAGGGACCTTTTTTTAGTAAAAATGAATGGTTACCTTAATTTTTTTTGTTACCACGATAAATAGTAAATTAGGTCATTAAGGGTTAGAAATAATTTCATAAGGACTAAAAAATGACAATAACACTTACCATAATTTTATTTGATGATTTAATTCCATCCATACTCATAAAATATTTGGTTATATGTCATTTCATTCCATTTGGATGTCATTATGACCTTTAAAATATATTACGTTAAAAAGGTATAAATTGTCACACTTTGGTTTTTAAATACTATATAATTTTTAAAATAGAGATAACCATATGATATGTTTGGTTATAAATATTATTTTTCAATATTAATGAATTATATTTATAATGTTAATTATTTTTTAATTTTTAGTGAAGAAATAATTAACTTAAATGACGACACAACACAAACACAATTATTATTCAATTAATAGAAAAATAAAGTAAATGATAATAAAAATATAAAAAGTAATATAATTTGAGGTAATTAATGTGATAAAAATATTTAATAGTTGAAAAATTTTATTATGAGTATGTCATGATTTTTTTTCAAATTTTATTTTTTTATGATGTTATTAAGGTCAATGTAATGGATAGTTATAAAAATTTACATTAATGATACTTTTAAATAAATAATAGTTTATTGAATGATATAATATTCGTAGAAATAATATATTTAAAAAATTGATTATAAAATGTTTGAAAATAACAATACTTGTCTATTTATGGGATATTTTATTTATAGTAACCACCTTGACCCTCAAATTACAAAAAACCTTTTTGTCATTGTAAGATTGATATGGGTTAGGGAGGGGTAAAAACTAAATATGAGGGTAAAAACAATGTCAAAACATGTCCAAATATACTTTTATAAGTGTATTTAGACCCATAATAGTTATATATTTTATATATATCATTTTTAGATCCATTTTTAATTTGAAAATAATTTATATTAATTGAATATTTTGATAAATTCTAAGAGTTCCCTTCCCCTATCATATAAGAGAGAATATGTTCTTTTCTTTACTTCACACTTCAAGAACAATTTGGTTAAGATAATACCTGCTCAAATACCTTCCATAAATATATCATCACATCATAGAGGAATTTTTGAAAATAAAAAAATTGAGTAAATATTTTGTTGTAAACCTTAAGAGGTTGTCTAAAGAAGATGTGTCGTTCTTAACCGATTGTTTTTATTCTTTTTTTCTTCCACTTACTTAAAATATTATTTAACCAAGACGATATGGTAAAATAATTTTTTTTAATATTTTAATATTTTATTATGTTAGTGGGATAACTGGTATCCATCTCCAACCTCCATCAAATGGGAAATTAATCCATAGTTCATGTGTACGGTGGATTACCGCCCCGCAGACTGTTGTAATTAGTTTTCCATCACCACCTCTTCTGGATGGTTATAATGATGGATTTAATGTATATATATATATATAAATATTATTGATTACTTTTTTATAAGTTTTTATAGATCATACAACACCTATTTTCTTACCACTTCTTTCACTTAAAAATGATTACGTGGATCGTTCATACGTTTGGAGTACCACATTCAAAAAGTGATGTGATTCATTTATCATCACCACATTAAATGGATGATATATCTAAGTATATTTAAAAAAATAATATTATATTTATGATTTTATTATAATTATTGAGATGTATAATAATAATTAAATCATTTCCGTAATTATTTTCAAAAAATGGAAACATTTTCTTTGCGTATGTATGACCTACTGTCTCCATGATTATAACAACATTACTTTTTCAAAATCATATTTACAGAGAAGTTTTAATACTATAATGTATATATAAAAATTATAATGGTTTCATAATTATTATTCTCTATGTTATTTAACAATTGTTCTTTTGAAGATGGTTGAAAAATCGAATCAGTTGTGAAATTATTGACGAAACATTCACAAAATACCCAACACAGACTTACATAATTAAGTAATTAAACATGTCCGTAAAAGAAATGAAAAGATTAATTATGGATAAAATAATTAAAAAGTAAAATATTAATAATACATAAAATAATTGATATTAGTTTATTAAATTTGATTTAGGGGATATACATGGAATGTATGGATTCGAGGTTTGAGATTTCAGCTCAAGTTACTTTCATTGAGGCATATTTTATTATTATGCACCCAATTTATTTTATATAGTGTATATACTACCACTTTTACATGTTATATAATTAATCCTTTATATTTAATGATATTTTAACCCTCAAACTTAATTATTTCATTCAATGGTATTAAACATGAAATTCACCAAGTGGTAAAGGTCTTCTTAACTCAATTTCCTTTTGTGGGGTTATAACACTTCTTCATTGAGATTTTTAAGAAATGATTTTGTGTGATTGAAATATTATATTTTTATTCTATATATTAAATTTTTTATATGGATTTATGTTTGATACAAATAATTGATCCATTGATTAATTCTCTATATAATGGTATGATCTTTTTAAGGGTTATTCTTCTCAAATTATCTTTCTTTGGGACATATGTTTATGATATTAACATATATTCTTTTATGAAGTGAATATAATGAAAATTTGAAATTTTATATCATAAATATACTTATATCCATGATATTTATTGATTTATTTAATGTTATTATTTCATGGGATTATGATTTAGAAGTTACCCAAGTGTCGAAGGCTTTATTTTACAATCTCCTTTCTTTTTGTGATTTTTTTGTCCATGCTTCCATAGGGGAAATAATATTATATCATTTTATTGAATGAAAAATATTTTATTCTCCTCTATAAATGAATGTGTTTAAAATTTTTAATTTTTTTATGCCCTTATTAATCAATGAAATATCAAGAAAGTCAATTGTAAGTAATTATGATCTTGTATTGGAAATCTTTCTCTTCCATATCCATGATTTCTAAATAAAAATTAAAAATTTATATATTATAAATAAATATCATTTTATGAAAATATTTTACATGATCTTTAACCTTATTTTAAACTTTTTTAAATTAAATTTATTAACATTTATCTAATGGGTCACTTTTGACCCCCTTTACAATTTTTTTGAAAAGAATGTCTATTTTTAACGTCTATGACACGAATATATATTCATACCATTATGGACATCATTTTATTTTATTATTATGAACCTAATTTATTCTTTGACATGAAAATATATTCACTAGATGATGTACAATCATTTTTTTAAACATATTGTCATGAAATCCATTTTTTGCATGGGTTAAAAAAGATATGATGATGAATTTTCAAAGGTATTATGTTTCATAGTGCGTGATTAGAAATGTTGTTTTAATGTTATGGTTATTGTAAATTGTTTGTGGTGATTTTCCCCATTATATCTCATAGGTCGGATCGAAATAGCATATACATAGGGTTGAGCCGCATTTAAGCTCATGGGTTAGCCTGATATTGCATATAAGATGGGTTCACCCAGATAGCACTCTAATATATTGAAAAAGGAATATGATCATGAGAGGATTATATTGGATGATAACTATATAGTTTTTCAAATATCAAGGGTTATTATAGGGGTTGATGAAGAAAATTTCTAAGATACCATCTTGTTTTATTTATGTTTTCTATGGGTTTTTAATGATTCATTTGATCCAGATTGACATCATATGGCGCATAATTATTTATTATTATGACTCTTAATTTTATTAGAACTTTATTACATGCCTCATGTTCATTGATAATATAGGTATTTATGGGTCTGAATTGTCTTACTTTATGCTTTTTCACATTGATTATTTCATAATATTGTTATGTTCATCCTACTCTCACTGATGAAATTCAATTTTTAATAGTTATGTTTTCCTTTAAAAAGAATTTCAGCTCAACCTAACTATGATCCCTTTCCACCAGTTTATAAGGAATGATTATAAATGTTCCGAGTCTACAAAGGTGTCATAGGAGAATAAATATTTGGGATATTTTTAAGAATAAAATATGGAATATCAAAAGTTAGGTATAATATAAAAAATAATCTCATTAAGTTATATGTTTTTCTTATTTATGTGTTTTTCCTTAAAATATAAAACTGTAAAACTAAAATTTCCATGGGTATGTAAGTGATCCAATTTTTCCTTTTGACATTGACTGATTTGGTTGGAAAAAATGGTTTCCCATTTATTAGTATGAAAGTGAAAATTTTAATGTTTAGGTTTATATCACCTGATATAGGACTGTGGGTTCATGGTTATTACTTACTCCCTTGGTAATATTCATAGTAAGATATTATGAAAACTTTATTTATCAGTATGAAATCCAAATTTATTTGTTTCCTTGGATATCCCAATCTATAGATATGTGTAATGTTTCTTGGGCCTTAATATAAAAATTAATACATGTTATGCACGTCATACTTTTATGTATTGATGAAAACCATGATGGAATATTCCCATTATAAGGATGGATATGTTGGGTGTGTTATTAGTAATATTCCATTAATGAATAATGAAAGAAATAATTTCTCCCTTACTATTTTAGTGGAAGTTTACATCTTAGGACCATTTATGGAAATAGATTTTCTTTGTTATGTCCATTAACATAGGGTTATATTGGAATTATAAATTATTAAAGGTTAAATAAATGTGACATAGATTAAATAGGTTGAAAATACCCACAAGAAACAAAATTGATTAGATATATCTAGATAAAGAGATTATATTAGACATTGTACATTTATTGGAGGTTGGACAACATTTTGCAAATTAGATTTTTCTCTATGATAGCCTTGGTGTGCAGCAAGATGAAAAATTTAGACTTTAAGCATTGTATCATAATGTTACAACTAGTAAAAGGGTCTATATGGACAAACAATAAGTGTATTGAGAAGCTTAGTTAAGTTATATAATAATTTAACATGATGGATAAATGTTATACCCGTGTCTAGTTTAATAATTATTAATCTTAGTTTGATATCAAATAATCAGTCACTAGTTTTTTGAGAGGATATATATGTGAATTGAATATTTAATAGATATTTATTCAACATGTAATTATTTATTTAATTATATGAATATATATTATAAATTAATTATTGTTTATTTTTAGGGTATTTATTTATTTTTTTTATTTAGTTGTGTGAAAATTTGATAAATTTTTAGTCACTAGTTTTGTGAAAATAATATTTATTTGTCTATGGGTTAATTATGAAATATATTTATTTAATTAAATAAATAATCATTATTCAAGGTCAGATAAATATTGAGGAGGATTGGAAGTTTATGTTTAATTGTCTGGTGAGAAATGTCTTATTAAATACTATTTAAAAAATGTTTATATATTCATTCTAGGAATGAATATTTTTTTATATGTGGGTTCAATGAATTTCATGTAAATATTAACAATTATATAATTATTTAAACATGGGGTTCTCTAAGAATTAAGAATATAATAATAGTATTTAAAAAATTATTATTTTTTAACTCTACCTCAATTTAAACTCGGTTATGACATTCTATGAAACCTTATCCTTTCTTATCATTGTGCACAATGAGTTCTAGAGAGGATTTTCTCACTACATATAAATATCCTCTCCTTTAACACTCTAAATGACATAGACCCATTCAACTCATCCACCAGGGTGATTCCTTCTCACGTTGAAGGATTCTTATGCGACCAACAAAGATCATTAAAATTCTTAAAACATTACATGATAGCTCCCTGAGTATTCTATGATTATGAATAGATTTTTTTAGAATATATATATATATCATAAATTTAGGGAATATAACATTGACTCTTATGATGTAATGAATGTATGAAAATATATTTTCAATTGATTATTGATAGTAATGAAACAATTCAATGAGAGGTAGTTATTTATTAAATTAAATTAATTTAAAATTATATGATAAAAAATAATATCTTCTTGGTTCTAGGATTTCTATATATTAATCCTCAATTTATTTTTATTGGTAATGATGTTATTCATCATCTACATCTTATAATTTTCATTAATTATGAAAAAATTGAGTTTGAAACTATCCACAAGGCTCTTTCATTCTTCCCAAAAGGTAAACTTGATATTTACAATGATTTACAATAACCTAGATATAAATCTTAACCAGTAAGGATGTGTTCAATGGTTACATTTAAATATGGTGGGAGATTATAACTAGGAAAATCCTGAAAAAGGGACTCATCTGTGAAACATTACAATGAAAAGTGTTAGGAAAATCAATCTGTTTATAGGGTAAAGGGTTTAATAGTGGGATCACCATTTCTATTCCCCCTATTGTTTTTCACAACACACTTTACATGTGGGGATGCAAACTTACATTCCAACGGTTGGTGGTCAATGTGATATGTCAATGACATATCTAATTTCACATTAGTTATGAGTATGGGAGGTTCACTCCTCCCTTAATGGGTCTTATTTCCTAGTCTAGGACTCTCTTAAAGACTTAAGACATATTCATAAAATATTTCCTTACAACAATACTCATCACCTTGTTCATGAGATTTATTTATTATTATCATGAATCAATATGAAAATATCTATGTATCAATGTTCATAAATACTTCTTTTGAAGTTGGGTTACACTATGGTTTAAAGCCACATAGCTAGGCATGTTAGGATTTATCATAATCTAGGGAGGTGGGGGTTCTCATTTGTCATCATGAAGTAAATTATAACCCATATTATTCATTTCTATTTAATGAGACACACTGTACCTTTTAGGTTAATGTGGATGGGAACATCATTATTCATTTTGAAGCTGTAGATCCATGACCCATGATGCACCTTTTATGGTCTTTAAACTAGTATAGATAATTTTAATTTTATGATAATGCCACCAAAATCATGATATGATGCAGTTTAAGGGAATACGAATAAAACCCATTCCTATTAGATTAACTTCATACATAATGTACTACTAGGTGAAGGCAACAAATCAATTTATTTCATGGGACTTACACATGAGTGGACCTTTCTAGTTTAACCTAACATATGAATTGGATGAAGGGGTTTTGTGAATTATATTTAGTCAAGGCCACACATATATATATATAGATCAATATTTGGCACAAGGATGAGATTATCAAAGAGAACATGGTTAGGTCTTACACCAAGTAGGGGTTCCGTGACATATATGTCCACCTCGTCTCTATTGGTAACTAGACAGTGAAATAAGACTTAACACATTGGTGATGTGAACCATTTAAGGAAGCTAAGGACTTACAAAAAATTATAAATTTTTTTATTTATGTACATTATGGGACATGAATTTTGAGTTTTTGACAACATTAAAAATAAGGTCAATGAGGCCAGTTGGATTGTTTTAACCAAGGTAGGTGACCTAGGTAAAACTTTTGTATAAAGGAGGTCCATGTATCAACAAATATGGATTATTCCAGAAGTAAATTACCATTGGAAAAATATTTTTTTGCGATAAACCATTGAAAAATTTCAAAATGTACTTTATCAAGCATAAATTTCACAAAATATTGGATTTCTATGTGAGTGGTCAAAGTTCACCAAAGTCTTGTTACTTAGTGGATTTTAATTACAAAAAGAATTTTCTCAACCACCTTTCATTAAAAAGTTACATGGTAGGATTTGATAAGTTTCTATATAGAGGAGGTATTACCTTATTCCCTTCAGTCTCTCTCAGGAATAGTCTCAGAAGTTACCGGAGGAAATGCATTAAATCATTCATGAAAAATAAGACTTTAAAAGTAGAATGATTTATCTCTTGAAATTCATAATTAAAAAATATTTCCTCCCCTCTCAATGTTTTTATTGAGATATTTATAGGTTATTCATGTATTTTTTTCTCCAGAATTAGTTGAATAATCACAATAAAGAGAATACAGGATCATGTAAATATTTAACATTAGAGACAGAAACAACCCTATGTCATAGATGATTTATTCTAGAATGATAAAGGTTTTAAAATCACATAGTAAAGGATTTACTCATAGTAATTTAAGGATTTAATATTAAATATTAAATTATTTTCACTCAAAATGGGAAGGATTTAATTTTATATAATCGTGAAGCGGTGGTTGGTTCAACCTTATACTACTTCCAAGAAATCCCACATAATCTCCGCAAAGAAATTTCTAGATCGTGAGAATACTATGAGACTGATAAAGATATCTTCTTAGATGACATAAATGATATTTCTAATCCATGATAATGTTATATGGACACCATGAATCTCTACCACCAATTCAAAAATGACATTCATACCACAAATGATGAATCTTCTGTGAATGATCCAATTTTTTTGTAGTGAAATTTTCTCTTTCATAAAAAACTAAAGCCCAAAAAAACCTAAATTTTAATTTGAGTTTCCATTTTGGATATATGATTAGTTAAATCGAATCTTATAAAATGAAATATAACCCATGATATTGTATTTACCCGTATCACATGCTTCATTTGGACAAAAAGTGTCTATAAAAGCATCAAAAAATGGGTTTTATGGATTTAATTTCCTTTTAATTATAATTAATTAAAATATATGGCCCAATCCTAGTTGGGGGTTCTCACCACCACATCACCATACTGTATAATATTTTATGGAATATCTATCCTTTGGTGAGTGAGAACTGTGAAGCACATGGATATCCTAGTTGCTTCCACTTTGTGAATGAAGGTAATTTTCTTGTTCAATATGACTTGTATAACCTATGTAATGGAAAAATAATAGTTTCCTTGGAAAAGAGAATCTAATAACTTATTTGGTTCAAAAATTATTAACAAAAAATTGATGTCATTTAATATGGTGGAATCAAGATACAAATCATGATATCCAAAATCGTAGGCATATCACACCATGTGATTTTCTTATATCACTCCTAGTGATAAACAATGCATAACTATATATATCAAAGTGATATATCTTTATTAATCTCATTTATAAGAAACATATACATATATTTCTTGAATTTATATAAGTAAATCTAATTGTCTGGATATGTATAGTAAATTGTGATAAGATTGTATCATAACCCATTATAAAACCTTTAGTTTTCAAAATTGTATTCAAGAGGAAAAATACTATATTGAATATATAAATCTCACCACATTATGAGTAACATACTGAACCAACCCCTATTTAACTTAGTCTTAATGCGATGATTAAAGTTTTATCAAATTATGAAGGACTCACATGAATGTATTTTTTTATCTTAATATAGTTGGGATTAAAATTAAACATGCGCCCATAGTATACCAATTATACTACTTAAAAAATTTCTTATGTTATTATTAGTATGTTTGTTTAGAATAACAGTTATAATTGTGTTTTATGATTCAAAGATGTATATATATATAATTCCTTTATCACATTGTTTATGACATCATATCACAATCCATGCCTTTCTATGATTATCATTGAGCCAGGATAATATTGAGATTTAACTTTAAGGGGTTACTTATCATTACACTCTCAAAATATAAAAATAACACAATAATGAATGATAAATTATTGATTCATTTTTATAAAAAAATATAATTTTAAATAACTTTTAATAAAATAAGTATTCAACCACGTACATAAGAATTAATATCCCATCATCCTGACATGCATATTCCTTAATGTCCTTATATTTTTTAACTTTCATTAGTTTTGTAAAAATATGGTACATTATCATTCCAAAATTACTACATCACCTTGTCTTTATCTTTAAAATTATCCCTTTATATATATAATTTAATTAGATTTCATATTTTATGATATAATATTTAGATAATTGTGAGATTAGGATTTTTAATCCTTAAGTTAAACTCTTTAACTTTATATCCCAATAACTTTAATACAAAATATCTAATATTATAATATATTTAAACTTTAATTATCTAAGACTAAATATTTTCTATGAGATATTTTATAGTAAGAAAATATATAACTCTTATATTAATATGTTCAGTTTACCAAGATATGATCTCATTATTCTAAAGTACATTGGTTGGTTTCAAAAATATTTTTACTTTAGATTAAAATAGTATGTTAGAAAAAATATCACTATACTATTTTTTTGTTTCTTTGAATTTGGACTTCTATAAGTTAAATAATGACTATAAATAATCTCTTAGAAAATATATTATTTCTTAGATATAATCATGAAAGAGAAAATATATAACCAATTATTTACTTTATGGGATATTAATAAAACCTAAATCCATATCTCATATAAATTTATTATTTAACATATAAATTATATTAAAAAAACAAAAAAAAAGAGATCTTAGAATATGATATAAGTCCATATTTTACCACTTTTTATAATGTATTTAGTTTTAATCCCATTGAAAATACTTTCCATTAAAAAAAATTCTCATAAAAAATTGTATAGTGGATAATAAAAATGAACATTATGTTTTACAAAAGCTTTTATATTATAAAATTCTCTTCTTGAATGTTTTCAATTTTCACACAAGTTATAAATAAATAACAGATGAAATTTTATAAATTTTATTTTAAAAAATAAATCAATATATCTTCATTTGAAGCATAAACTCTTACTCATTTATATGGTATCAATTATTATATTACTTAAATCAGTCTATACTCACTTGTAATCTGATGTACATATAAACAATAATTTTATAATGTTTTAATGTTACTATACATCCTTAAAAATCGAATAATTGATTTATACAAAATTAATTCCTAACTTGGACTTTCCATGATGTTTCCTACATCCCTTTTGTTATTTTGAAAATCCCCCCCCCCCAATTTTTGTTCTTTCTAAAATGGAAACATTTTCCATCCTTATTAACATGTCTTTTCAATTTCATATAATTAATTATAAACATTACCTCACTTTTTATCTTCCAACTCTAACCAAAAGACTTAACCTATCCTTTTTTCAAGCATCACATCATTAGAGATTTTTTTGAACCCATTAAGGATGATGTTGTATTTTTTTCAATATATGTGAATGAGTAATAAATTTATTTGAGATGGATATGATATTTGGAAATACTTTTTAAGGTATTTTGAATGATTTTTAGAAGGCTAGGGTTGATTTTTGGATGTTTTTTGTTGCAGGCTTATAAAAATTTGAACAAGTAATTACTATGTATAAATAAAATGATCTCAAATCAAGATAAAATTTACACTATATAATAATAAAATATGCATGTGTAAGAGTAAGTTTGAACTGCCTAAGAATAATCCTTGGTTTTCAATGATATATAAGAATAACATTAATTTTCTAAATTGTATTTAAAATAAATTGGTTTTTTCAGAATGAATCAAAGCTACGAAAGAATAAACTAGTTCTATTTCATAATAACTAAGAGCTACATGAAACTAACTACAATATTTTCAATGTTGTGTCAGAGATTCTCATAATTCTAAAATGGTATGTAAGATTTAACATATCTTATGAAAAATTAATCCAAGTCTATGTGCAATTAAAATTACAACTACACCATTTCATAAGATTAATTTGAAAGATACAATACTATATAATATTATGTTTGAGGCTATTTATTAACAATTAAAAGGTTATAAAGGATATATAAGATTAAACCTTACTCCTGTAAGAATAACTAAGATGTTTTGTATAAGTAATATGATTTTTTCAAATGCTATATACGATTCTTATGCGTCCACATAAGATTATTTTTTAATAAATGAATCATAAGATATAAATGAGGTGATTTTTTATTGATATTAAGTATATCAGTTTCAAAGCATTTTAGCTAATATGTGATTCAAGATGAGATTGGTTCATGGATTTGAAATAAGATTTTATGTTATGGGAATACTATTCACCCTGTAATGATATTATTGTATGTACGTATGCATTCATGGAAGGTGGTTATGGATTTTATGTAATTTTGGATGAAAGAAAAAGAAAATGTCAATTAAATAATTAATTGTGGAAATAATTAAATTTGATAGGAGGTTTTCTTAACAATATTATTCTCTCTGTTTAAGAAAAAAATGATGATTTCCTTGGAGAATTAATGATTAAAAATATTGGGAGTTTGAATATGAAGATTAAAAAACTGGAATCTATTGAGAAATTACAAATTATAATTATGAAATATTATCCTTATGAATATTCAAAATTTTGGAATAAAAATTAAACGTGAGGAATCTGATGAAAAATGTTTATTTTGAATGGTGAAACTATACTGATAAAAAATGGACAGATATAACTAAATAATATCATTGTACAGTAGTAAAAGAAGATCACATCCACCTTATCCACCAATGAATTACACTTGGTGGCCATAGTTCAAGAGGATTATCTGGTGATATTGTATGTCCAAAGGGTTATTTTTTAAACTAGTTGTTACTACCATTGTAGTGAGTTCAATGAAAAACCCTTTCTCATAGGTTAATCTTGATAATAAGAGAGGTGTTGTGTGCATGTGTGAAATAAGAATCATCATACACTATATACATAGGCATCCACACCTGAGTCATCAGGAATATAAGATACTAGAGTGAGTTATCGGGATGAATTCAATATAATCAAGAATGAATCTATGATTTAAAATAAAGATTATCCATACTGATTCACCCCCAACATTGATAACATTTCAAATTTATCCTAAAAATTGGATTTAAATATGTGTTTTCACTTGATATATCTCTTAAAATTGTGATGAATATTTAAAATCAATAAAAAATAATGGAATTTAATCTTTTTATTAAAAGGTTTTTTATATTTGGAAGGAAAATATGGTACACAATCTTCTATCTCTTGGACTTAATTTCCATCAGTATAATCTTCAAGGATTCATAGTACTAATTAATACTACTTCATGGTCCTTATTTTATAAAAAAATATTGAATGTTATGGGAAAGAAATGAGTACATTTATTTCTTCATTATTATAGAAAAATATTTCCAAAGTGATGGGATGTAAAACTTACATGTTGATTTGGAAAAATCTTCCCAAAATTTATAAAGGATAAAATTAATTGAATGAAGTAATGTTACAAATTTATAGAAGTCAATTTGAATATGTAAGAATTCTAGAAGATGAATTTTTTAATGATTTATTTACCATAGTTGTTATGCTTTTCAAAATAACTAGAGGATATGAAAAATCACTAGAATAATCCATAGTTTTCTTGAAATTAATGAGAATTATTTTTGAAAAGTTTGACACCAATATTTCACCTCTTGAGGATAAATATCTAGATAGTTTCACAATTATCAGATATATTTTACTTTAACTACTTATGAGATGTTAAATACACAAATTTTTTATACCTTTAACATTTATAATAACTTATTTCAGAAAAAACCCAAAACTAAAATGAATCAAAATATGTTTCACTAAGATAATATATAATAATAAAATATAAACATTAATACACTATAATTGTGAAATATGAATCATCATTATGAAAATTACAAAAGGAATAAATCAAATGTAAATAAAATGACAAAAAACATGAAATATTCATCCTCATGGATTTCCTTAAAGAGAATACCACTAATTATAATGATGGAAAGAAGATAATACCTTAGCAATATAATAAGAATTTTAAGAGAGAAGTAAACAAATAGGGTAGTTTAATTTTACTGTATCAGGAATGGTAATATATTGGAATATAATATGATCATTATATATATGGTCAATAGATATTTTTTTGTAAACATAGTCAGTGGATATATGGTATTTGCATATATGGTCATTTTGTATACATATATCTAATTGGAATGTTTAGTATTTTATAGTTATAAGTAAATAATGTGTTATATATAAAATACTTGACATGTAATTGATATAAATAATACTAGAATAAAATAAAAAGATACCAATTCATTTGTGAAAATATCCATTATTTTAAAGTAATTATTTTTTGGATTAAAATGTATTTTGAATAAATTTATTTATTTTAAAGGATTATTTAAAATTCATATATTGGTAAAATTTGTGGAATAATTTATAAAATAAGTAATAAATATATAATGAAAATGATATATGAATAATAAGAATATGGTGATTCATGGTAAATGAAAAATATTTTAATTAAAAACATTTCTTTTACTTTATATTTTTTTATTTGAAATATAAATTTATCATATTTGGAGTATAAAATTTTAGGAAGTTTTTTTATATAATAAAACACATAAATTAACATTCATCTGTTGATTATTTGTTTTTAAGGAATATGAATAAGTCAGTTTTATGCATAAAAATATATTTCTAATTTTCTTAATGTGTAATTAATTTATTATTTAAAATTAGTTTTAATCATTTTTAGAAAATTAATTTAATAAAATATATTTCATTTTTATAACCTAGTCATTTAAACTAAATTGTATATGTCAATTTCATTTTTGGGATAAAAAAATTTACTAAGGTAAAAATCGAGTTACCAAGACTAGGGGTAAAATAATTTGAATAGGTTAATATTATGTATAATTTTATAAAATATAACAAATAAAATTATACCTAAATGTGTTGATGAGGGATTTATTATAATTTCCTCTTCCCTTGTCCATTATTATGCCAATATCTATGTAAAAAAACCATTCCACAACACAAAATAATTTTTATCTGAGTGGGGAAAGAACTCTCAGATAAATACAATGTTAATTTGGCCTCAAATAGTTAATCCGGGAAAAAAATGTTCATGCCTTCTGGGGTAAAGGATCTCCTACTGGAGAAGCATGTTATATGGAAATCTTGATGGGCTTGGAGGCAAGGAAGTAATATAATTTGTTACCCTTGTTCTATGTGTGCATGATATTTATGGTGTTGCTGATGATATTATTTCACTTTGGAAGATGATAGGAGATGTCCCTTACTATTGGGCAGAGACCATAAAGGGAGTTATAAATAATGAGATAATCAATTTCCACCATAGTTTTCCCAATTCTCATGGTAGAAAAAATATCCAACCCCAAGAGAAGTGATTTTTATTCCACCTAAGGGGAATAAACTCATCTAAATGAGGATGTCAATGCTATAATGACAAACCCTTTGATGTTTTTCACTAACCCACCACCCCACATAGCTTCCATACATCATAGACCATCTGTATTGATTTTGACGCCACTATTGTATGGATGCCACCTGAACCATAGACATGGATATAAAGAGTTATTTAAGGATGAGTAATATCCTTTATTTTTTAGAAGTCTGAGTGATAGGCAATCGATCCAATTCTTGATTAGAAAAGATATACCAACCATCAAGCTTAAAATTTTGAACACCATGCCCATGGTCGAGATGACAATTTTCTTATTCCAAGCCTTTTCCATTTCTTGCCACTTCTTCCAGCATCCGGTATCAGGGATGATTTCTCTCACTTTCTTATTAGTGGTGTTATTCTATGATCAATGGAACCATCTATCAAGAAAGTTTTTACTAGAAGGGTCTTGTGAAGAATACCCTATGAAGCTTCTGAGAACAATCCTGACACTCTTCTCCCATTCGCTCTCAAAGAATAAGTTCCTTGTAGTTTTAATATCAATTTGATACAATAGATGCATATAGATTCCACATGAATTAAAATGTGTTTAATATTATCATATGTGTGGAGATCTCAGTTCCTGATACACCACACAAAGAATTTGAACTTGGTTAGAATGTCTTTTCCCCAAAAAAGTTTACCCCACATAACATGATCACCCGAGGCATGAATTATTCTATGATAGTCATTGATGGTAAAACCTCTCGTTGAAGAATGAGTGGAGACAAATTTATCAGGATCCCTATTCATAATGATTAAATCATAGACATCGCATTTATCCCAGTTTAAAATAGTCAAAATAATGGTCGGATAAATACTGGATTTCCTTAAAGGGATATATTAGGTCAGACACCCTAGAATACCCAATATATTTACTGCCCTATTCTTATTTAAGAAGATTATATCAACCCTTACAATGATCCAACGACATGAATCTCAAGCTGTGGAAAATGATACTTAACTGAACATCATTGGGACGATGTGTCCCTTTGCGCGGACCATGTACACTTTTTTACTTAATGCTTGTGAATCTTCCCCAAAGTGAATGACCCTATATTAACTCCCAGGATGGTTTACTATTCATGTATTGAATTTTATATCTTATCCTCATAATGAAAAAATATCTTTCACTTAGTAGATTAGAATGTCTAGACCATGAGGTCAAGTGATTCCTTCCCTCAGAAGGCGAATCTCAGATGAAATTATTCAAAATATTCTCAATGTTAGAGATGACAATGATAAAAAATTTGAGAATCAGAAACATATATTTGGAAATGGATGATAAAACATAGTTAACCAGTGTTATCATACCTATGAATGAAAGAAAATGAATCTTCTAGTTTGTGATTCGTTAGGTAACCTATTCAACCATCTTGTCAAAATGGATATTGCGAAGATTTCTGTTAGATATCAGTGCACCCAGATACTCCATTGTAATGGAATTATACTCTCTATCTAGGATGGACTCTATGTATCTCTCCCTTATTCTACAACAACTATGGGATATATAAACTTTGATCATCTCCATATTCACCATATAGACACCCCACCTACAATACTTACTGAGAAACTAGCTGAAGCCTTGGATCAATATTTTTCTTCCATTAATGAAAATGATCTTATCATCTACAAAGATTAAATGAGAAATTTTATTGAATAGATATCTACATAAGAAGGGGGAAATAGTTCTTTCATGAATGCTCTTATTTATGTATCTTTTGTGGGTGTCCTAAATTAGAATTTAATTTCTCCAAGATAATAGGTCTCCCTGACTTATACCACTAATAGACTTAGATAACTCACAATTCTATCCCATGAAAGATACAAAGAACCCTGAAGAACAAAAGAATCTAAGAAAGGTTTCAATAAATCATGATGAGAACCCCATTCATATTGGGACATTGAGAACATATGTACATTTGATTCAATCATAAGTTTTATACATTTTCAACTTGATAGTTACATTTGAACCGATGACATTTTAATCTAAATCCCATACCATCTATTGTTCCATACCATGGAAACCCTGGATAGTCCACTTAAAAAACCATTATTCTCTTTAAATATCCATCTTGGTATGTGACAATCCATTAATCTATTAATGAAATTGGTATGATCATATAAAAGAAGTTACAAAGACTAATTGGCCTATATCTCTTCAAATAAGATGGATTGTTGATCCTGAGGATCATAACTAGAGTTTTTATGCTCACCACATGGGGAATTTAACCCCCTTCAAAAATTCATATACCACAACAATAAAAATTTACTATAAAAGCTCCTAGAATGAAACATAAAAGGAACTTTTAGATCTGTTGGGATTGGGGGTACTATCTATGTCCAACGCATTAACAACCTCATGAACCACCTTTTCATCGAGGATCAGATCCATGTAGAGGATGTCATTGTACATTACCACACTTGGTATGGAATTCAAAATCTCGGTGTTCCTTGTAGAATATATACCTTTCATGAAATTATTCTCCCCTGTAAGTATATTTTTTATGAAAGCTTCACCCATACCTAATACTTCATCCCAATCATTTGAGAAAGTACCACCTTCTTGATGGATATTGGGACTCACAATCCAATGATTTTATTTGAAAGAAGTGTGAAATTGAGTCATATTTTTGTGATCTTCACAAATCTATCTGGCCCTAGAATCTTGTCACAATGCTGACTGTATTTTTATTTTCATTCCATGAGGAAGTTCTCCTTTTGAATTAGATCATTGAAAAGGATTGCATACCAACCATTCTCCAACCTATAATCCAATGAATCAATCTGGTTTTGGTCATGGATTTGAGGTGGGTGACTACTTGTATAAGATTGAAGAACAATTTTGAGACATGTCAAATGATTGTGTAGATTAATCCATAAAAACCCATGTGTTGGTTGGACCCATGAATCTTCCATTTCTTACTAGAAACCTGGGATAGAATCTAGTATTAAAGAAAAATGAAAGAAACTACTTTTTTCATGCCTATGGTACATCTTCACTAGCACTGGGGATTGATCAGAAAGATCCTGAACAAGATGCAGAACATACACATCTAGAAAAGAGAAGATGTCTTGTATGTTTGATAAATACTGATGTAACCTGCACCATATTTGACCTCTTCCTATCTGGTTATTAAAAAATTTGAAGTTGTTCCTTGTATATTCCAGGTCAAGAATACCCATACTAAATATGAATCTTGTGAAATATTGGAATTTCTTCAGCTGAATAGAACAACCTCCCTTATTTTTTGAGGTGTCCAGGATAACATTAAAATCTCCTCCCACCATAAATGATAGATTACCTAGATCAAAATTTTGGAGTTCTTTCCATAGGGCTTATCTTTCACGAGATTCAGATTTTTTTTAGAAAAAAGTTAAAGGACAAAAATTAACATTAAAATTGACCATAGTGGTGAAAACATGAGAATAATCTTAATGAAATTCCATAAAGATTCCTGTGTTTCTGAAAATCCAAATATGTGTGTTGAGTTGATCATTATGTAGAAAGTTTTGTGCCTTTATTCTTTGAGGGAAGAACTCTAGCTTCGAGATATGTTGTTTTAGATCCAAAATAGAGACTATTAGAGATTTTTTTTATTGATATCATGAGATAGGTAATTCGTTTTATCCCATGGGAAATTCCCATGAGCGTTCTCGATGAGGAAAGATTACATTAATGGAATTGTAGTTTTTGGGGGGAACCTACAACTGAACAAGAACTGGTGTTGAGGGAATTTGTAGAAAAATGTCTCTAATGATACTTGGTTTGATATTCTCAAAGAGGATAATGAACTTTTGGGAATAAATAATCTCGTAAGATGATTTTATGAGGAGGTGGGGAGAGATGGCCTGAAGGAGATCACAGGAAAAGTATTACATGGGGGAGGACACTAAGGACCCTTGGGAGAACATTGGAAGCAAGAATGAGAAAAGACTATTAATGACAACATTTCCCATACATTAGAGAGGATTTGAGTTTGGTGGTTCTTATGTAAAATCCACCAGAGGTCTTTAAACCACAAAATACATGTAGGGTTATTCTTTAGGGTGAGGAAGTAAAAAAGGACTGGTAGAATAGAGAAGAACCATAATCAACCTTGAATGAAAAATAATGGGAAAGAGACCAATTAGGATGGAGAATATTTACTGAAATAAATTGAAGTGTGTGGGGTTGGATGGGGGAAAACAATAAGAGATTACATGGGAGATTCTATCACCTTTCTTAAGAAATGGGGGAGAGGAGCCTAAAGGATCCTTCCCACGTTGAGAAACATACAAGGTGGTCCCCATCTTCTTGCACACAGAAGTGGTGTGTCCATGGAATTTATAGAACAAGTAAAACCACATTGGATAGGATGGATGAATTTCCGGCCTCAAGGGGAAATAAGCACCCTACATGAGAAAACACAATCTGGGGTGGGGTTAGAAATTTTTACTTTGACATAGATCCTAGAAATGGAAACATCCAACAACAGCAAAGATCAAACATCCATGTATAAGAAGTAACCTAAAAAACATCTAATGGATTAAAGGAAGAAGTTATTTTTAAATGGAGGAAAAATCCCTAGTAAATTCATCTAGATAGAATCCTGTGAGGACTCCCACCCTGAGTGAACTCTGAGCGGCCATCTCAAAAGGTGAAAGCACAAATTTCCATATATCAAGGAGAATTGAGTCCTTTAATTTAAAAATTATACCATAGAAGAGAGGATGATGCCAAAGGATTTTGGATTGAGCATGAAGAACCTAATTGGATATTCAAATCCCCACAATATAATGAGATTTTTATTGCAGAATGGAAGAGGGTGTTGCTAGCCAAAATGAGCCACTAGAGTCCTCTAATGAAGAAACGAAGACACCTTAATGTCTTCCACTAGGAATTCAAGCATTGGATAACTATACAGAATGACTCTACTGATCCAATGCAAATGGATCTCTATAAATGTAGAAAAACCATCTGAATATGAGTTTTTTCACAAAATAAGGACCTGATTCAGAGAAGGACTAGAAGAAGATCTATCTAGATATTGAAGAGGGAAAGATAAACTCATAGGATATAGATCTGACTCTGGTGGATGAGGTTGTGAAGAAGGGGTGAAATATTCATCCAGCAGCATGAGAATTTGTTGTGTCTCCATATCATGCATGAAGGAATAACCAGTTTAATATTTTTGAAATCCAAAAGGTGTGTGAGGTACATGTTTACACATTAAAGAATGACTATTTGCAATAATGACGCTCAAAATCACCTATAAAAGGACACATCCTCTACCCACTTCAAAGAAAAGGTTTTTTTATATTATATCTCGATTCCCTATAAAAAATACCTCTCCTAAATTAATATTACAAATTTGATTGGGTCTCCCAAATTATTCATTCAAAATGAACCCATTTGAGAGGGAGAAAATTCCACAAAGTAAGTATTTAGTAATTCAACATATTTATCAACAACTATCTCATATAAAATCTTTCTAAACCTCAATAACCATTTCAATGATGCCATATTAACATCATTATGATTTTGTAAAAAATATATTACTATAATATAACTCTATACTCATACTCACTCATACATATATCTTAAAATTGATTAGGTCGGTTGAACCTCCTATATGATTGATGTTATACTGTCTTAATCATTTACAAAAATTATGAGTATTAATACATTACTACTAGTAATAAATGATATTAATGTATAATTTATGTTATGAATATGTTTCTTCAAGGGTTACATAAAAATTAATGTCTATTATAAAGCAACTCACTATTTTCAGTGAACTTACTGAAAACATCTTATAATACATTTCAATATTACTAGAATTACCCATAGATTAAATCAAATGAACATAGGGATACATAAATCATTTCAAAAAAAATTATTCAACAACCCTAAATAATCTTATAATGATGATTGTTTTATGAAGGAATGAGGATGGACATCCCAATTATTGAACTTATATAAAATATTCAAAATCACTATCTTCAAATGGTGAAAAAATAAGAAAAAATATATGTTTAATAAATTATAATAATTTAATACTATTAATGCTAATATGTATGAATATTTTTATGAAATTAATGATTTAAATGATTAATTTTATTATATAAGAGGTTAAAGGTATTTATTAGAAGTTGGGATTAAAGGTAAGGGTTCCTTAAATCATTTTCCCTTTATTGAGATACACTCTATATTAATGAAAATTTTTCTATTATGAAGTGTATTTACTACCTCATTTATATATCATTATAATTCTAATGAAATTAATGTGCTTTAGAAATCCATATTGGGTTCTCTATTTCAAAGTTTATTGATTCCAAAGTTACCAAATTTGTAAGGTTTTCTTTTCCAAAGTCACTTTGAAATAAAGATGATTTATGTCTAAATTCAAATCAGGAGAAATTAAATTAATATTTTCCTCTAAAAAATTTATATATTTAATTCTATAATGGTTATTTTTTGTGTTTACATGTGTCCCTACTATTTATCCTCTCTTTCATTCACAATTCAATTAAAAGGATGCTTGTACATGGAGTTGACATAATCGCTTATTTTGGGTTAGGGATATTTCTTTTCCATGTAGATTATTTTAATATGATTTCTTCATAACCACATCAAATATTTCTTAACAACATTTTATATATTATTTAAATTTATTTTGAAATTTGTGGAATATTTTTATCATTTTAAACATTGTATCATTCCCCTACAACTTTCTTTGATTTTCTTTATGATGATTTCATTCCATGTTTTTACGGTTATTCAAATTAAATTTTAAATAATTTCTCAATTATTATATATAATCACTTATTTATAAGTTATTTCTATTTAAAATAAAATTTACAAAAAAATTAAATTAGAATTATTCTTATTTACTTAATATTTTTCTAATTTTATTCCAATTTGTTTTCATCGTTTTCAAAATAATTAAATGTTTCTTGTATGTCACTAGGGTTATGCTCTAATGATACCATCCTAATTCTTTTCTCTATATGGATTATTATAATGTATTGATTTTAATTTTAATGATACCCATCTATTTATCAGGGTTTAATTTAGAAATGATGGGATTATAAATGTTTTCTTGTTTGGGTATCACACAATGTGTGGTTTTTAATCATATAACTAGTGGTAGTGGTATTGTATAGGCCTTAAATGCATTGTTTAAATATTTATATCTCACGAGTTGAAATATATTGGACTTGGGAGTGAACCCAATCCACTATGCTTATAGGAATGAATTTGGAACCCAATACACAATGTCTTGAGACTCTTTCTATTATGTGATGACAGTTTTGGTAGTGATCCTTGACATAAGAAATTATTTTCTATGTTTATTTATGTTTCACATTATTATTACCCATATGTATGTTATGAAAATTTTATAAGTTATGTTTTCATGGATAATGATTACTAACTCATGTTTTCAGAAGCCTATAGATAATTTTTATGATTATTAAAACACCATATGTTGTGATCCATGATTTAATATCAATGTTTTATTTTTCATGATTCACTAATGATAATTTAATGTACCTTGTTTATATTATCATTCCAAAATATTCATATTATTCTCAATTATTTTTTTCAAATGATATCTATAATTCTTACCCTTATCTATTATTTCATCCCACACTTTATTAAGTATCCATTACTCAAGTAATGAAGAAGAATATTATGTATGATGTGTATATATGGGTAAAAAGTGTGAATATTTCTTAGAACAAGAACAAGTAAGTTTTTAGGTGTTACTCAATATGAGATATATTGAACGTTCCTAGAAAATAACATAATATATATGTATGTTATATTGGGATCATCTAAAATGGTTTCATAATAGGGTTTAGTTAATTTTGTTGATTAATTTATAAAGAATAAGAGGACATAACTTAAAATAACCAATGTTGAACCAAAATTTATATTGGTTGAACACGAATTTTCAAAGGATAAAATTATGGTTTTATAATTTAGGATTTATTAGGATTTATTTTTCTTATCATATGATTTATTAATTTATATATTATTATTTATTACTCTATCTAACAGTTTTGGTTTTTAAATGGTACAAAAAATTCTCCTAAAATCATAGGGCTGACATATATGCTCTATATTGAATACATCTTATTTTTTCCTTATTATGTGATTTTATTAATATATTAAAAAGTATTTAAGACTATTAATTCATATACTCAATTACTAGATATTTAATTATTGGTGAAAATCATATTAGTGTGATGAGATCATCTGGAGTCTATAAATATTCTCCAATAATGGTTTGTGGGAATTTTATTCGAGTAAATATTATTATTTTACCTTTTTTCAAATTTGATGTGATTTTGGGAATGAATTGGATCTCCATGTATAGTGTATGTATCATTTTACTAGATAAATAATTCAAATTTAATGTCACCAATAAACCAATGATCTTTTTAGTGTAAGGAAGATTCAGAACAATCCATGAAAATAACTTAAGTTATATGGGTATTAATACCAAATCATGAGGGGTATTTATCTAAAATGGTTTAGGAGAAACTCAATAATAAAGGTTTACCTAATATATTTAAATATTTTGATGTATTTATAAAATTGTTTCTAAACTTCCTCCATATATTCAGGTTGAGTTTTCAATAGAACGCTACCCTAGAGTTATGCCAATATCAAAGATTCCAGGTAGAATAGCCCTGATTTAAAAGGCTATGTTGAAGAAACAACTCCCATATAATATGGATATGAGTTTTATATTCCTAAGGGTCTTGATCATTGGTGTACCAATAATATTTTTTAATAATAAGGATGGATCAATGCATCACTAAATTTATTATCATGAACATAAATAGATAAGGATCAAGAAAATGTATCTCATACCCCGTATTGATAATAGGTTTGATTAATTATGAGGGATTTAATATTTTTTAATAATATACCTTAAAATTGGATATCATTAATTATGGTTTAAAATAGGTAATATACACAATATAACCATTATAATAAGATATAGACACAATTAATTCATAATGATGCCTCTCAAACTTATAATCTTCCCCACCATCTTCATAGATATAATGAATAGAATCATTATAAATTACTTTAATCAATTTTTGGTAGTTTTTATAAATGATATTATCACATATTATAAGTGAATGTAAGAGTTTAGTGATCATTTATATTTTTTTATGAGCTTGAGAAAGGATAAATTGTATGAAAAATTTATCAAGTGTAATTGTTTTCTACAAAAACTATAATTCATATGGCATGTAATCCAATTGGAGGGAATATCTATTAATACTTCAAAGATGGATATGATTGTATAATTACCCATAATAACATCTATCATAATGATAAATATTTTTCATGTATTATTTTGATATTATTGACTTCTTTTGATATATTTCTCATGATTTTCAAATCCATTATCCAAGTTATCTTAGAAGGAATTTGAATTCTTTTGGATAGATGAATATGAATAAAATTTCAAGGATATTAATAAAAGGTTTGTCACCACACATATAATCACATATCATTGTAGTGGATAATTTTTTGTGATATACATAATTAATTCAATGTTTTTATTGGGGTGTTTCATTTTACTTAATGACAAGGTATTGTGTTATGCCTCACTTCACTTAATAGTTCATGAGAAAAATTACCCAACACACGGTCTAGAGCTGGTTGAGGTAATATTTTCATAATATATATAGAGATGTTATATTAATGATGAAAATTATGATATATATACTTATCATAAAAGTTTAAAGTATATATTCACACAAACATAGTTGAAAATTTCCCAATGGAGATAGTTAGAGATGATTGAGGACTATGACTACTTGATACATTACCACATAGGGAGAGAAAATCGATTGACTAATGTCCTTAGAATGAAGGATCATGATAACTTATCCATTATGAGAATTAAAAGAGATCCAATACTCATGAAGTTTTAATGGATATATCAATAAATCATAAGACAAGGGGAGAAATCATATCCTTCCAAATTGACTTCTCAACCATCCAACCATGTGAATATCAATGATACACAAAAGGAGGATACAGAGTTACAGAAGAAGGTAAGTTATTTTCTAGAACTAAACCTTTATAATGATATAATTATTAGATTATGAAAATTAATATATGTCCCTTAAATACCATAATTCAATAAGGATACTTTCCATAATGCACATAAAACAGAATTATTTATCTATTCTAGAATCAAAAATATGTATATAGATATCAAGAATAATTTCTAACGGGACAACATTAAGTGGGATATTATATAGTATATATCTTGGTTCTTGGTCTTATAAGAAGTTAAGGATGAATTGGAGAAGTATAAGGGGATAATTATAATGTTACCCAAATATGTACAGAAATGGGAGAATATCATTATGGATTTAAATATAGGAATTCCCCAGACTTATAGTGGATATAATTTCATTTGGGCTGTGGTTGTCCACCTTACAGATTCATTGAATTTTATTATGATATATGAGGATATAACACATTATCAACTTTCAAATATATATATAAAAGTTGTTTTAAGGATGAATGAATTACCAAATTCAATTATATATGATAAAGATATTAGGTTCACCTTGATTTTCATGAGAATTATTCAGAAATTAGCGACTAAAGAGTTGAGAATTGGCACTTCTTATCATCCTCAGATGGATGGTCAATCTAAAAAGACCATTCATACTCTAGAATATATATTTATATCATGTTAAATGGATTTCAAAGTATGTTTGGATTAACATATTACTCTATTAGAGTTATTAAAAAACAAAATTTTTTCTTATATAATACTAATGGAACTATTAGAGTCTATATATGAGAAAAGGTTCATAACTATAAAATATTTGGATGGAGTTGGATAGTATAAGATACATGGACTAAATCATACTCAAGAGATGTTATAGAAGATTCCAAAAATTCAGTGGAATATCAAAATAGTATAAAGTTGATACAATAAATACACTAATTATCATTGGTAAGATATATAATTTGAATTTAGAGATAGGGTATTCATTTGAATATCCCCATGGAATATGGTTATGAGATTCCAGGATAAGGGAATGTTGATCTCTATATACATTGTCCCCTTAGAAATCATCGATCATATGGGGATAATATCATATTACCTTGAACTTACACTAAACCTCTCTTAGGTGAACAATGTTTTCCATGTATCACATTTGGGGAATTAAGTTCCTTGTCTATGACATATATTAAACTAATAGGTTATACAACAATAACATTAGATCTATCGTAAGGAACACCAAGTATTGATCTGGGATCCTGGAGATGAATTACTATGAAATAAGCACACTGTCCCGGTTAAAGTTCTCTATAGGAATAAAAAATTTTAGGAAGAATTGTGGGAACCAAAATATGTAATAAATAAGAAGAACCCCAATCTATTTTAATATGATTATGTATATTTTGAGATATTTTTTTAAATAGGGGTAGAATTTAACACCCCACATTTTTATACCTTCGACATGTATAACGTCTTGTTTTATAAGAGAAACCATACAAAAATGAACCATAGTATGTTTTATTAACATAAAATATTATAATAAAAGATAAAAATTTATAAAATATGTTTTTTAAATATGAAAAATTATTTTGAAAGTTTCTATAGTAATAAAGCTTCAAGTAAATAAAAAGACAGAGAAGATAAAATTTTTATCCATGTGGTTTGACTAGAAAATTACAACATCAATTATAACCACGGAAAGAAATAAAAAATTATAAATATAATAAAAATTTTGAGAGAGAAGTAAAAAATAGGATGAATGAGTTATAGTGAAAAATGTAAGGTTTTTTATGAGAATTTAATATAACTATTATATATATGGATGTTGGATATATGGTTATTGCATATATGGTCATTGGATATGTATTCGTTGTGTATACTTTCATCCAAAGGGTATATAAATTATTTTATAGTCATAAATAAATAAAATGTTACACATGAAATATTTTACATGAAATTAAATTATTTAATTTTGGAAAAAAATAAAATAAAAACATTTTAAAAAATATGGATTATTTTAAAGAAATTATTATTTACTAAATAAACTATTTTAAATTAAACTTATTTATTTTTAAAAATAATTTACATAAAATAGATTGAAAACATTCAGGGAATGATTAGTAAAATAAGAAAACAATATCTAATAAAACGTAGATATACATAATAAGAATTTAGTAAGTCATTGTCAATGAAAAATGTTTTAATTAAAAAGATTTCTTTGATTAAATATTGGATTTTTTTTATTTAAAATATTCAAAACACATATTTGGAGTATGAAATTTAATTATTTTTCTATATATTCAAAAAAATGAATTAAAATACATTTAATTATTGTAACTAGTTAAGGAAGAAGAATAAAGTTACTTTTATTCTTAAAATACAATTTTATAAAAATTGTCTTTTTGTGTTATGTGTTTCTTATTTAAATATAATTTTAATCACTTTAAATAATTTAATATGATAAAATGGATTTAATTTTTTTAATTAGATCATTGAAATTTGGGTAGTGGTTCAATTTATTTTTTTCAAAAAATACAGAGGTAAAAATTGAGTTACCTTGGTAAAGGGTAAAAAAGAGGTAAAAGGGTAAAAATAATGGTTAAAATCATTAAATATCACAAAAATTATCAATAAATGTTTTTATGAAGTAATTTTCATCCTTACCTCGTACTGTTTTCATTATTGTTCCACTATACATATAAAATACATACCTTACACATTAATTAGTGAGTATTTTCGAAAATTCCACTCAAACTCATCGAAAACAAGACCCCTCAAATACCCACTTAAAACCACACTTTGCCTTCATTTTTATCTTTAATCCAAGAAAAAATTACATTTAATATATTATTATTCCACATTTGATAGTCTCTAGTCCTGAAAAGGAGGCTGAAATCATTTATTCTAAAGGAAGGTGTTTGCGGAGTGAATTCCTTAAATTAAGTATGTAGTTATTCATAATATATTTATATTATCTTCTCTTATCCATTATTTCTAAATTTAATTAACTAATTTAATTATATTCTATTAAAATCATTTTTATTCTAAAAAAATGGAATTCCTATAATATAACTCTAAAATATTACTCTTTTTTAGTATATCATGATCATGTTTGGGGTGATTCAACTCCTATATGAATGAATCTATACTATATTCACCCTTTACCAAATTAATGAGTGTAAAAAAAATTATTCAAGTAATATATAAAATTAATGAGTAAATTATTTCATGAATATGTTTCTATTTGCGTGATATAAAAATGAATGTCCATAATAAAGTAACTCATTTTTATCTGTAAAATTATATGAACATGCTTTTAATGGATTCCATTATCATGATCCATACCCATAATTTACATAAAATGGACATTTTAATTAATAAATGATTACAAAAAAAATTTCCAGTACCTTAACTAATGTGGGAGTTCTTTAATTTTTTGTAAAATAATGAGAATCAAGATTTGCATTAAAAAACTTGTACGAAACATTAAAAATTAATGAAATCCGATAATGAGAATAAATAATAAATAACCAATATATGTGTCATAAATGATTATAATTGATCATTATAAAATGAAATATATATCAATAGAGTTATATAATAAGTGATTATGATTGTTATATTTATTATATAGGTGGTTAAATCCCTATCTTGGAGGTTAGGAGTAAAGCAAAGGGTTCCTCATTAAATACCCCTTCATTGAGAAATGCTCTATATTCACAACTTGTTTTCTATTATACATTGTATATACTAACCCATGGATTTATATTATTATACTTTTCATGCAATTCAAGGGATTCATAAAATCATTTATGGTCCCTTATTTCAAGGGATTTTTAATGAAACGTTACTAAAGCCATGTGTTTTTCATTTCCAGCCTCAATTTGAAATAAAAAATGTTTATATATAAATTTACATTAGGAAAAATTTTATATTATTTATTACTAAATAATTTACTATTTTCTTCTCCTTTTAATATTTTACTAGTTTACAGGTCTCTATATCACTTCACCCTCATTTGGTTTAAAATTCAACTGAAAGTATGCTTGTAAGTGGAGCCCACCTTATCTCTTTTTTCAATTATCAATATTTATTCTCTAGAAAAATATTTTCAATATGATTTTATGTAGATAAAAATCCCAAATTATATTATTTCAGAAGTTAATTTTATTTTTTAACTTTTACTTTCTTTAAAAAATTTAAAAAGGAATCACTATTTACATTTTTTATGGTTGTTTTCTCCCAATGTTTTCTTTATGTTTCTTTATGATTCTTCAATTTCAAATTTTAAATGATTTTTAACGTATTTTTTTTATTACATTATCATTATTTTTAAAAAATATTTATTTATAAGTATTTTTTTAAATGAATGTTATTAAAAAGATAACCTATATTTTTTCTTATTTCCAAACAAATATCAATTATCTTTCCAAAGTGTTTTCCATCTACGTCCAAATCCTTTTATGTTTCTTATGCTTCATTATGGATATTATCTGTTGATATCATCCCCCTTATTTATATAGATATATTATGATCATGTCTTATAACGTTTTTAATGAAACCCATTTCTTTCTCAAGGGTTAATTAATATATGATGAAATTATTATTATTTTCATGTTCATGGGGCACCCAGATATACAAGTTTTCATAATATAATGGATGGTTCCTGAATTATATTTCCCTAAATTAGTTGGGTAAATATTTATATGTCATGATATTACATGTATATGAATGGGGAGTGAACCAAATCCATTAGGTTTATGTGAAAGGGGAGTGAACACAATCTATTATGTTATAGAACTCTATCTACTATGAGATTATAGTAATAGAAGTGAACCATGCTATAAAAATTATTTTATATACTTATATATGTGTCACATTATTTTGTATAATTTAAATTCTTTTTTCCAAATTATTATATTATGTTTTCATGACTATTGATTATTGAATGACGTTTCCACACTCCTATCACAGAATTCATTTGATTATACCAAATGATATATATTATGATTCATGAATTATGATCCTTATTTTATTGGTTATAATTTCATTATGATATATTTAAATAAATTCAGTATATTCTCATACCCACGTGTTCTTATTATTCTCACTTATAGTCTTCAATTGATATATCTAATTTTTACCCTTACCGAGGGCTTGATCTTTCCCCTTTTTATTTTTTCGTTTCCATCATAATGAAGAATAATATTATTTAAGATGTGTCAGGTAGGGTATCATGTCTGAATATTATTTGTGATAAATGATTTATAATCATTGAAAATTAATTTTTGTATATGTATAATCTCCAAATATACTAAACCTATATTTTATAAGGTGGTGTTTATTGTTATATGTAATGATTATTCATGTAAAATGATTTAATATATATGTATGTTATGATTGGTTTATACCAAGATTATAGGATGAATATCAATTAGAATTAAACTCAAGAAGAATAAATAAATTGAATTTAAAGCTTCCATTAATTTAATTATTGAATATGAACACATTGGTTCAGATCAAGAAGATAATTTGAAAGGCTTTGATGAGATCTTATCCCTTATATAAAGAAACTTCAAAAGGGGGAAATGTAGGTATCAAGGTAAAATTCCATTTAAATGTTTTAATTATGTTATAATTGATCTATTTTATTTTAAGTTCCCTATAATAATCAAAAATGAAAATTAAGATTATGAAGAAACTTTTACATCCTTCAATAATAAAAATTCATTAAATATAAATAAATCTCAATCTGAAGATATGAACAATATTACATCTAATTTCTTTAGAAGTAACTTTTCATCTCTCATAGATGAATCTTCCAATAGTTGAGAAAGTATCACTAATACAGAAACTTATAAAGTGACTCTATAAAAAGTCCCCATGGATCAAGATGTTGAATAGGGTGCATCCTCTTAGGATTAAACACAAAATTAATAAAAAATTTCTATTGAATAAGGAAACTTTTAAAATTAATTCACCTTGAGAGTTGACATCATGATATTAACTAATGTTATTAGAAATATAATATATTAAAATTCACATTTCAAAGACAAAATTTATTGTGAAACGAAAATCTAGATTGAATTATAAAGAGTGGTATTGTAATTTTAGATGTTGAAACTTGAAAATGCTAAGCCAGTGCAGATAATTGATGATGTAACTAACAATATATTTCTTAAGAATGATTATATTGATAGGGTAATTATTTAAAATATGTTATATTGAGAATAAAATGGATAAAACCTTACGTAATTAAAATATATCTATCATAGGTGATGCTGAAAGGTCCAAGAAAAATAAGAAAATATTTAAAGACAATGATCAATTTATTGATTGTAAAAATAAATCAATTTCAATATCTATTTATGTAAGAAATTTTTTATATGATGAATGAAAGTCTACTGATGAAAAACCATAGAACAATATCATGTTTTCAATATTATCCCATGAAAAATAGTTGTTTTAATCAACTATCATGTTTTAAGAAAAGAGAAAACTTACTACAATCTTAATGGGGAGAAATTAGGAAAAAAATTTCACACTAGCATAAAATTTCTGAGGAAGAGTTATATTGAAGGTTTGCATAAAATTAGGTCATTAGAGGACTAAAATTGGGCGATAATAGTGACCTATGATACTGTAAAATTATTACTAAGGAATAAGTTTTTAGAGATACTTCTAGTGTTATGGTGTGTTTTCCAACAAAGCATACAAATATTGGTACAATATATTTCTTCCATGATATAGGATAAATCCTAAATCAAGTGGGTGATAGAAACAAATAAAATAAAATCATTAGCTACAACAGTTTGAGAAGAATATTTTTAATAAAGAACAATTTTTAGAATATTAAGGAAGTTTTTAAAATTTTCAATCAAGAATGAAACACATCATATGAATATATTATAATAATTAAATTGAATTAAATCCAAATATGAGATCTGGGAATTCTTATAAAAAGAATCAATTCAAATAAAAGGAAAATAAATTGTTAAAATTAATGGAAATATGAGATTCTAGGGATTATGGATAATGGTTTTCTTCCAAAATTATAGGTGATTTAGATAAGTTGAAGAATTTTAAAATATACGAATGGAGAGTTTTTACTAACGGTAATGAAATATCATGAAAGAGAAATTGTCTTGGAATGTGAAAATTTCTGAAAAATAGGTATACTCCAAAAATTTGTTAGTTTTTGATGGGATGTTGTATAATATATTGAGTGTATTAGAACACTATGATAATATAAATGATGTGATTATAAATAAAAATATTGGTATTGTAAAGAGTCTAAAATAAATATTAGTAATATCAAGAGTATCAATAACCCATGATAACTTATTTGGACTTTAAGGATCTAAATATAGTATTTCATTTAAGTATGAAAGTTGAGAATAACATGTGGAATACAAGATATGCTCATCATGAAAAAAAGAGAACGAGAAGATTAATTAGAGAAGTGGTATTGAGATTTGTTTCAGTCTTCTTGGAATAAATTTTAACCATTTTCAAAATATTTTAAAAGGGAAATATGGGAAAAAAATCTATAAGAGAGTTTAGATTAAAACTTGAAGATCATTGGAATTGGATCACTTCAATATTTGTGGGTCCATGACAAAAAATTCAACAAGTGAGGATAATGTTTTCATCACATTAATTAAGAACTTCCCTAGAGTCAAATTAATTAAGTTTATTTCTCATAAAGATTATGTTTTGAGATTTTTTAATTGTTTTAGAATATGAGATAAGAATCGAAGTCGTTTTTATTTAAGGAGGATAAGATATAACATCGGAAGTGAGTATTCTAAACAAAAATTTCATAATATCTTGATAAACATGGAAGAAGATATGAATTTAGTTCACCTTAAAATCCATAACCAAATAGAGTAGTTGAAAGTAAAAACTAGATACCTATTGATATGGTCAGAAATATACAAAATAATCATGAAACTTAATTGTATTTATGGTTTCATGTTATAATAACTATTAGAATTGTTCAAAATATGTGTTTATTATGGTCAAATTCATATATAACTCTATATGATTTGTTTTTAAAAAGAATAAATATATGAGACACTTTATATTTTTTATAATTATATGATTGATCAATAATAAAGAAATACGTGGTGGAAAATTTGACTACAAAGTAGAGGATAGATATTTTCTAGATATACACCAGACAGTTTTTATACATATTCCATAAATAAAAATGTATAACACACCCTGTTTTCTTATATGGTACAAAACCTTTAAAATTAAGTTTTAATATTTTGATTTATCATTATGGAAAAGATGAAGGTCTTGAGAAAGGATTCTAGAGGTTCTAGATTATTTTGAGCCTAAAGCCATGGTTTTTGAGGAAAATAGTAGAGTTGAACCATTAGCATGGGTTTGGGATAACTGTGTCCCTCAGCTATGCGGGTAATGTAAGTTGTTTCATGGTTTATCAAACTGTTCATTGTAGGCCATATGACCATATAATAAATTCAAGACATATTTTTGATGGGTTTTCTTGGGCCGACATAGTTATTTTAACTATGCACCTAACTATGTGAGGGGGTGTTTCATGTGGATAGTGCTAGCACATGGTTGGTACACAATTTGGCCAACAATGCATCCAAATAGTGAACCACCATAAAGTAGGGTGAAAAATCATTTTCCTCTCCTTCTGTTTTAACTCTCACCCATTTTTCTTCTTATTTCTATGCAGAACCCTTCATATCACATTGGGAGTTTCTCCTCTACCTCAAGTTAGTCTTTGATCTATCTCCCTCATATTGACTCTATCCAAACTGGTTTTCATCATATTGGAATCAAATTAGTATATTCTTCAATCCACTTCGTTCCTTTATTAGTTTATCTCACCATCTTCGATAGTACTTATGTTCAAGAATATATGCACTATTTTTATGTTATTCATCTATTTATCTAATTTATTTTATTATAGAATAAATTAAAAGAAGATATTGGATGAGGGTTAACATAATGCTATAAGTTTGGTGGTATATACCTTTTCCCTAAAATCTTGTCACTTATAAACTATTTTCCAATGTTCCACTTTCCAAACCTTCCAAAACATTCCCCTAAATTGATTAATATGTTAAATTAATTATTGAACTAGAATTTTAATTCCTTATAGAGAATATCCTTACATATATGTTGTAAACCTCATCCCAAACCTCATTTATGGTGGGTTCACTTATCTACCTCCAAACTAAAACCACCCCTTGGGGGTGTGTCTATTTTCCACCTATTTGTAGAAGCCTTGAAAATTAAATGAGATATAGAAGATTTGATTGACTCTTTGGAATAACATCAATATTTTTAAATGAATTGTGTAAATTTTCACATTATAAATAGATGGATGATATTTAGTCTTGTGCATTTTATATAGAAATTTGGACTCTGGAATGTAAAATAACACTATCCTTGACCTTTTATATTACTTGTATATATTGGATATCATGGTATGGGACCGATGATGGGTAATTTGATATGGAACTTACTTTTTTTTGTATGGAACCTAAATTGATTTTAGTTATGGCATCGAGAAGGGGGATCAAGTTATGGAACCTATTCCCCTAATATTTATATCTTTGGATATAAGGAAGTCACTACCATGAGTCATGGGTTCATATCCGATGCAGGTGTACATTATTTTGAGTTTACATTGGATGAGTTCCTTAGTATGAAGGAGGATGACTTGGTCTCTCTCCATGGGTATTTAACCATCTATGTATGAAAAATTATATGTATGCGGCTTATGAAAAATCTTTTGGTTACTTATATATTTCATTATTATGTAGTGGAACTCACCTTTTATAGAATGTTCATATTCATATATTGTATTCTTAGTCTTGACAATATATGAAATTAATTTCATAGTCTTACTTGTTATACCATCACACAGTTATAGTTTTTACACATAAGCTCTATTTCTTATATATTCCATTAGTTGTGGAATTCATATTTTATCTCACACCCTGCTCAGGCCACCATTTGGAACCCGGATAGACATCATGGATGCGGGTTGGGATAAGGTCAAGCACCTAGTCATGGATTTATGATTTATATATAGCATGGGATCTTAGACTCATAGATCCAGGCCTTGGATCCTGATGCTTGGATATAGGTTTTAGAACTTTTTACTTTTATTATACATATAGTGTATTAGATGCATGATTCCATGTATTCCAATTTAATTTTATATATTACAATGAAATTATCATCATTGTATATATAATAATCTTATTTTTTGTGTCTTTACAATATCTGTAAGTTTCACTTTAGCTGTTGTTTACTTATTATGGTTCAACTATTATTATTCATTATACCATTGTGCTACACTCTGATCATGAGGGTATAGTATCCCCGTCAGAACATCATAGACCCTCAATTCTTGTTAGTAGAATTTATAGTATGGTGAGTAAAACATGAGGCCATGTGGACAACTTGGTTCAATTACTTATGAGTTGATAGGGTCCAAAATGTTACAAATTGGTATGAGATCTCCTCTTTCCTTTTTCCTTACTCTTTTTAGTTGGTAGACAAGAGACTAGGAATGTGATGTAATTTGGTAATGATCTTGTTCTTTAAAGTATCTAACCCACATATAAAGTAAAAAATTACTTGGGATGGGAATTTTTGTTTTTAATTATGCGTATTAATGATTTATTTATTTCTTTTTTGGGGGATGCACATTATATGTGGTGTTTATTATTATTGATATGGATTATATAATTATTTTTGGCCCGATATGGAAAGGAAGTTGGGTATCAGGAATAATTTTAGGAACTTGAGGATTGATATTTCTTAAATTATTCCATGTATTGTTTACTTACTACATGCATTTTCTGACATGTATTCTTAGTTCCATGATAGTAATATATTGTTATTGTGTAGATTTTTCATCCAGGGATAAAATAATTGGATTAATTAATATTTCTTCATCAAATACATGGATTTTAAAATATATTTTGATGTTGGAACTTTAATTATCCAATTATATTGAGTTTGGTCCATGGAACATTGATCATATGATCTAAAATTTTAGTTTTTTCTGTAACATTTATGTAAATTGAATTTAAAGAGTGTATCTGCCTTTATAAATTGGAAATGGTGATCCATCAAAATAAACCGTTATAAAATACTTGTTGAAGTTAAATATAATACCATTTGAAATTTATAAATATTAACACCTTATAACTTGGGAATGATATAAACATCTTACTAGACCATGATACATATATATAAATATAAACATATAAATAGGCACACTTATGAACCGTTGAGTTCTAAATTAAAATGGGAATTTTTTTCTGAAAAATACTAAGGTCAATTTCAACATACATAATTTTTTAATATATAACATAAAATTGACACACTATATACTAGATCCCCAAATTTTAAAAATGAAAACTTACCCAGACTATACCTTAGTAGTATAAAGTATGCGGTATCTCAAGTGTTTCACCAAGGTCTTATAGATTTCCCATACCGAGATTTATGATCCAGAAGAGGGTTGCGACTCTTGTATAGAAAGGTTTGTACCTATCATTTTCTTATATGTATCTGAAATATTTATCATTATCAAACATTTCATAAGTCATGTGCTTGGAATTTTTAGATCTATTCCACCATGATATCTTGGTGTCATGCTCGAAGAGGGTGAAGATGACCATTCTCTGGATGTGGTGGGTTCTATGTCACTCATGTTTCCTCTAGTAGTAGAAAATCCTAATAATATTTTTATGGGGACTGATTCTTAGTTTTTAGGGGGTTTCACATAACTAATATAGTTGATATGGTAGTTCTATAACCTATCCCTTCTATGGAATAGTTTATGCAAAAATTTTAGTTGCAGAATCCACCTACTTTTTTAGGGTATGGTGGCCCCAAGTCTATTGAGTTATAGATCACAAATATTTTATCTATCATCAAGAATATAGATATGCCTCTATAAAGGAGGTTTATGATCATGAAATATATTGTTATTGGATCTTAAAAACATTAGTTTTCTATCGTTAACTAGGTAGATCAACACCGAGAATTGATTTGGAGGGATTTTCAATATAGATTCTTTGAAAAATTCTTCCCTAAGACTTTGAGTGATGATCAATTCATGAAGTTTATGAACCTAGAGAAGGGTAATAAGTGTAATGGTCCATGCATTCCTAGTTTGTTACATTGCGAGTTTGGTAATTTGAAGTTCTTGAAGTAGAATCTTATGTATTTTAGTGAAGTTCAGTTGTTAAAATCTAGATGTAGGGAGGTTACACTTCATGTAACTTGATTTCACAGCGTGAAGTTTGGTTTTGTGGATTTTCCTAAAATGATTCATGGTGTGCATGATTTTACATGGTGTGAAAGAGTGATTCAAGGAATGAAATACATCAGGATCTGAAAACTAAAATTAAATAGAGAGGTGACAAGTTATTTGATTTAAGTGGACCTTGAGGGATTTCATAACGTGAAATGTGATTTCACATCCTGTAATATCCTAATGCTGTAATGTTTTGAAACATTCCATCTTTTCAGGTTTTAACAAATCCTACAGCTGTAGTAGTCTCTCTTATTCAAGATGAACCATATTTACCTCAAGGAGTTCTTTTAACCCTCTTCCTCCCTCTTCAATATGTTGATCTCAGTTATCATTCGTTGGAAATCTATGGTAATCCAATTTATGTTCTCCCTTCATTTTCAAGAATTATCTATTGGATTGGTCTCATTATCTTCCATATCTCTTCATCCAACAGTGACATGTTCTTATCCATGATGCCTTATAGGGTCTCTCTCAGCTGTTGTTGGTGTGGTTGTGCTGCAGAATTCTCAGATGGATGTAGATATTATGTTATAGGTTATTGGAGTACTGTTAGGTGATCCATTCTCATGTATAGAACATTGACACCCCTTAGATGTAGGGATTCCATTGTATCTACTTATTTTCACATCATGTGGGAGGAGTTTTTCTTTTATTACCTTTAGATTATGGTTATGATGGATTAAATAAATATAAAGAATGGGATAATTGAATTAAAAGGGTAGATGGGTTTATTGTAAATTTTTCAGAGCTTTCCTTAATGTTTGGGACATTTTGATTATATGGGATAAATGCCACGTGGAAAACCATGGTCAATTGTGGTCCTTGATTGCACGCTAAACATGTTTCATGTTGGATGGTTTATTTTGAACAATTTTATATTGAAATTTGTACATCACGTATAATTGGATAATAAATTGATGCCCTAGGATCATACATTCTGTTACAAACATGGAAGTTAACAAGTGGAATTAAAGAATGAATGGCTTGTTAAACCCGAATTTATATTTTCTCTATTTTGTGTGGTGATACATATGTAATAACAGTTGTTTATTTTGTGTGGGTTGCTTGGTTGTGTATGGAGGGATGGTTTGGAAGGTTTGATGGAATCTCTTGTTGAGAGATTTATTGATAATGGAATAGATGAGCAGCATTTTGCAGAAAGGATGTAATCGGGTGGTGTTTTGGTTGTGTTGCTAGATGCGGTTGAGAGTTGGGGACTTATTTTGGTTAGTATGGGTAATTCACCTGGTGTTTCTCCATTTTTTTCATTGGTTGTTTTTTTATTGAGTTTTATGCTTGGTTGTTTCTAGGATAGTAAATGAATAATTAAACAAATAAATTGAGAATAAAGAATGGTAATTGTTTAAAACAATTGGTTGGGAATTGGAATTAAGTAGTGTCTTGTTATGTGGTAGTTGAATTAAAGGGTATCAGTAAGGTTGGCAGTGATGTGAACTAGTTTTTTGTTTGAGAACCTATAGTCTAGGTAGGAGTTTTTGGTATTGTCTCTATATATACATGTATGTACTTTGTGATTTATATACGCACCCAACCCTAGTTGAGAAATATGCATGAAAGACTCCCATCGTCACTAGAGAGGGTGTATTTCCCAAATATCTTGATACAAGGATGGATGGCTGGTCACCCACTCTTCCATACTCCTTCATGCCAGCGGTTTCCCAAGATTCTTTGGGCAGGTTGTGGTTTTTGGGGCCCAACTATTTGTAGGCGAGTTAGGTTTTCCTAGGTGTCTTTTGGATGAGACGTGTTCTATTTTTACATGTGTCTTAGGGAGGATATAGTTGTGATCCCAAGGTGTTTTTATTAATGAATTGATGTGAATCATGGACCCGGTTATGGGAAAATGTGTGGTTGTGCTGACCAGGTGTTTGTGGGTGTGATGTGATATGGCTCATGGCCCCAGTGATTGGATGAGGTGTGGTTGTAAGGCCCAGGTGTTATTGGGCAGGCTATGATATGGTTCTTTTGGAAGAGGTGCGAGTTCTAGGATGTTTTAAATTATAGAAGAGTGGTTAATCAGTGGGAAAGTGGTGCAGCGTACACTAATATCAATGTGAATTATATTACTATATTTGAAGTGTGTTATTTCAGGAGCATGCCATGGTGATGTTGGGGTGTTAAGTGTACCTTCTTAGGTGTTTTTTGGTGCTTTTTTCTCACATGGGAATTAGTATGCTTCTTTCACATATTCATGAGAGGCTTTGGTTTTTCTAATGAGTATACCTATATTCTCACCCAATGTATATAAAACTATTTTCAAGTTTCCAGGCGGACTTCACTAACCGTGTTGAAATTTACAAGCATGAATCTTTATAGTTATTGTGTCATTGCCAAGCTATACAATTGGTACATACTTAGGAGACTTTTCTTCTATTAGTTCTATTTTAAACATGAATGTGGGATAGATTTGGTGGTATTATATATATATATATATATATATTGGAGTTCTTTTGGGATGAAACATTTTATCTCCCGATCTTGTTTCTTTAAATATGGAAATGACTCTTATTTTGTGAAAATTTCATACACTTGGTGCTGGTCACTACACCTAGGACTATGTGAGGGTATAATCAAGGTCATTATGTCCCTTTCTTCATTTACAGCCTTGAAGGGGAATCTTTGGAGGGAGGGGGTTAGGACAGAATGGTAATAGAGGTGATGTTAGAGAGATATATTGAGGTTTAGAGTTGGACACAGTGAGGATTCCATGGGTTGGTAGGGAAATAGTTTCTGGTGAACATGGTGTATGATAGAGGCTAGGGAGGACCATCTAAAACATGGGATTTTAGGGCCCCTTGTGATCTGATGCAAGGAATCAGAGCATAACAAACAACTAAGTGAGGCTACACCATTTGTAGTGTAGAGACCCTAAGAAAGGTACATTCATCTTAATGACTTGTGTTCTTGTTTAAATTGGGTTGTTTTGGGAATTTTTAAATGATTAAGATGAAAATAATTAATTAAAACGAATCTAGAATAAAATTCTTTAATATTCAAGCTTAGGAATTCCTTGTTTACCATTATGCTATAGAACCCAATCATCGTCGGCGTGTGGCTCAGGCGGTTGAGTCTTAACAAGATGATCTGGTTTAACAGTTGAGGGTTGATCTAGTATATTAAGATGAAAGGTGGCATATAATGTTTCATGATTCTAGCAGTATGCCTTGAGAAATTAAGAGGGAATTATTTCAGATATGGAGAAGGAGAGAGAGATGAATCGAGGAGCTTGAGATCACCTTCAGTTTCATCCGAGATCTGACAGAGTACTTGGTTCCATTGGAAGTGATTGATATGTGGGGAGATGTGCATGAATCGTGGATGCTCTATTTGGTGGATAGTATGGAGGTTGAAATGATATGGGTTAAAATTCTAATGGATTTCTAGGCGAAGTTTCTTTTGTCTACCTTGAAGGCTGACAAGATGCAGGAGCTACTCTCCCATCAGTAGGGGAGTATGTCAGTGTAGGAATATGGGATTAAGTTTAAGGATCTTGTTATCTTCCCCCAAGATCTCTTTAAGGATGAGGATTGTCATGTTATATAGCATTAGGAGGACCTCCACCCTTCTATTCAGTGTGCGGTTTCACCTTTTTATGTTTCCAATATATCTAAAGGTTCAAAAGAAGGTAGGGGTAATCGAGTGGATGCACTCGTGGTGAGGTCTAATTCAAGGAGGGATCTAGAAGATTTATTCAAAGGGTAGTTTTTCTAGAAGAAGGTTACAAGTGCTATGAATTTTTAGGATTTGACCCGTAGGGAGTCAACCACAGTAGTTTCCCTTCCAGCCTTTTCGTACCAGTGGTTACTATGACCTTTTTGTGGGATTAGTTCCAAGGTTTTTCTTCTGTGGGGATCATGATCATATTCCAAGGAAACTCCTAGTTGCTACTTGAGCTTAGTTTGGTGGAGGACATGGTTAGTGCCATCCTTAGTTGTATTTTACAGTCATGTAATTTCGGCTATAGGGATTGAAGGATTTTTCTCCACTAAGGTGAGATGGAGTAGGTAGAGGCTGACCGTAGGATATTTCTTAGAGAACTTGATCCAGATATGGTGGTAGAGGCAGTTGTCAACAGAAGGGAAGAAGAGTTGTGTAGGGTTAGTTTCACATAGCATAGGTAGTAGTTCTAACAGGGCCATAGATCATTACAGTTACAATGATTTTGTTTAGTATCGTTTATTGTGATTCATTTTATTCAGGATATTCTCACTTCTTTGTTTCTCCCTCTCTAGACCATGCTCTAGGACTTCTCGTAGAGAGGCTTCCCATGCCCTGGTGTTGAATAAGCCTGTCGGTGGTCATACCAAATTTTTTAATTTGTATCGGGGATATAGACTGTTTATGGGACCACATCATTCCCCATATAATCTCTTCTTGCTAAATATGAAACCATATAATGTCATTCTTAGCATCGAATGGTAATATTCCATGCATGATGTTATCAACTGCTTATGGGGAAGAGTTGTGTTTTTAGATATGGATAGTGGTGCATGGTTTTCATTAGTAAGTGGAGTTTTCCGATTGGCAGTCAGTGTATAGAGCCTCTTCTTTACTTATTGGATGAGATGTCGGTGGGATCAGCAGATGTTGTGATAGTGGAGGTTCCCTGAGTTGTTGGGGGGTTCTTTGACGTTTTTCCTGATGAGGTTGTAAATCTACCCCCTTGACATGATTTTTAGTTAGGGATATACTGGTATCCTGGAGCTTCTCTGTTTTATACGGATCCTCATCAGATAGAACCTTTTTACTTGCGGTAGTTGAAGATTCAGATAGATGATCTGATGGAGAAGGGATTTATCTGGACTAGTGTGTCATCCTGGAGTGCTCCGGTCTTGTTTGTAAAGAAGGAGGATCATGGCATGAGGTTATTTATATACTATCAAAGGTTAAATCAAGTGATGGTCAAGAACCCTTACCATCTCCCAATGATAGACAATCGTTTCAACCCTCTAAGAGGGGAAGGTTGGTTTTCAAAGATTGATCTGCTATCTGGATATCACCAGTTGAGGGAGAAGGATGGAAATATCCTGAAAACTACATTTAGATGTAGGTATGGTAACTTCAAGTATGTATTCTTGTCATTCGGCATTATTAATGCACCATCTATTTCTTTAAGGATTATGAAATCCATCTTTCGTGAGTTCCTGGACTAGTTCTTTGGCATATTCATTGATGATATCTTGATCTACTGAAAGTTAGAGGAGGAGTATGCCGTGCCTCTCAGAACTATCTTGTAGGTTCTTCGATGCAACCATCTCTACGTAATATTTTCCATATTTGTTTTTTGGACAATATAGGTGAATTTCCTTGGGCATGGTGTGTTCAAATAGGGTTTGGAAGTGGACCCGTTAAAGGTTGAAGTAGTTTTTCCTTGTGAAGCACCCAAGAGTGTGGAGATTTTCACAATTTTCTTGGCCTCCTAGGATATTATCATAGGGTTGTAATTGATTTCTCTTGTGTTTCAGCTCTATTGATAGCTCTAACTATAAATGAAAAAATATTTTGTGTGTAGAGACTAGTGCCAGAAAAAGATTGGTTATCTGAAGTGGAAGTTGGTTAGTGATTCGGTTTCCAGAGGAAGGGGTGATGTTTGAGGAGTTCTACGATGATTTCAATCCGGGTCTAGGAAATTTCATGATGAAACAATGAGCAGTGATCTCTTATGTGTCTGTTTATTTACATCTTCAAGAGCATAAATATTCCACCAACTATCTGAAGTTAGCATTGGTTGTGTTTGCGCTGAAGTTGTGGAAGAATTACCTCACTAGGGAGTGCATTGTGTTCATCGCAGATCACAAGAGTTTGAGGTATATCTTCTCTATGTGTGATCAAACTATTTGGAAATAGAGGTGGATGGAGTTTCTTCTGGACTATGATTTTGAGATATCCTACACCTTAACAAAGGTGAACGTTGTGGTCGATGCATTGAGCAGAAATTCATTGGTCATTTTTGAGGAATCTACATATACTTTGAAAATGATGTAGGAATTAAAATCCTTGTATTTTGATGTTGGCAAAGATGGTGGTACTGGATAATTGTTCCATAAGACATTGCAATATTCCTTGATGAAAAATGTGGAGGAGTCTCAATGGAAAGACTTGGACTTAGAGGTGTTGTGCGATCATTTTGGCCATGGTGATTCTCTAGAGGGATGGTCAGAGGATGGCCAGAATTGGATGTTGTTCTGTGGAAGGTTGTTTGTTACGAGGGAAATGCGTGAGTGATTTATTAATGAGTTTTATAACTCACCAATAATGGTACACCCAAAAATATCTAAGATTTATCATGGCTTTAAAATTTATTTTTGGGGGCACTGGATGAAGAGGGAAGTAGAAGAGTTTGTGGAAATATTATTGGTCTTCTAGGAGATGAAGGCCAAGAAACATGCTCCTGGTGGTTTGTTTCTACACATGGATGTCCCCCAAGTGGATGTGGGATAACATCTCGATGGATTGTTTCACAGGGTTACCCAGGGCTCTGGGAGGTTATGATGCTATCTGTGTATTTTTGGATCGATTTACAAAATCGGCTAACTTATATGTGAGTAATGAGTCAGGCATAGTGGATGCCTTATCTAAGGGGTATGTGGATGAATTTGTGCAGTTTAATGGATTTATATGGTCTATTGTCTCAGACCAGGATTTTCAGTTTACCTCACAAGTCATGAGGGGACTACAACATTCTTTTGGAACCTAGTTATTCCACTACACTTCTTTCCACCCTCAGACAGATGGGATGAGTGAGCTGACTATCCAGGCATTGGGGGATATGTTTAATGTGTATGTCTTATACATTGAAACATATTGGGTACAACATCTTACCTTGGTAGGGTTTTCTTATAATAATAGTTACAAATATTACATTTTAATGGATCCATTTGAGGCATTGTATTGGAGACCGTGGCGTTCTCCGTTGTACTGGACAGAGGTTGGAAAGACAGCTGTTCTTGGTCCGGATGTGATGTAGAGCATTATAGAGAAGTTTGAGCTTGTTTATGAGATAATGAATGTGGCGTAAGATAAGCATAAGCTATATGCCGATCACAGGAGTAGGCCCTTGGAGTTTTAGGTTTGGAACCATGTGATATTGAAGGTTTCCCCTCGATTTAGGAAGTGGAGTTTTGGTATATGGAGAAATATTTCTCTTTGGTTTATTGGACCCATCGAGGTATTGGGACAAGTAGACAGAGTGGCATACTAGTTGGAGTTTCCACCATAGTTAGAGAGGATCCATGAGGTCTTATCCATTTCTCAGCTTCATTGATATCTACATGAAGACTCTGATGTCATTCAATGGGGTGAGTTGGTTATCAAGGATGGCACAACATATGTAGAGCGACCAATGGATATTTTAGATTTCCAAGAGAAGTTGTTGTGTGGAAGAACCATTCCCTTGATTCATGTGTTATGGATGCATGGTGGCCTAGAGAAGAGTACTTGGGATTATGAAATGAAGATGCATGCCCTGTACCAAGAGTTGTTTTCAGTTTTTTTGCCTGTTTTGTTTTGTTTTGTAATGTAATGTTGGAACCTTGTTTTATGAAATGAGTTTTTTTCCCCTTGGTGGTTCTATCTGTGGTGAAATGTTTGATAAGTTCCTGTTGTGTGGAAAATGGAAGACATAATTCCTAATAAATTTTCATTAATTGAAGTTTGATTAAAGCCATGTGGGTGATTCAGTTCCACCCAAAGTGGATAGTATCTTAACATGAGGGTTGGAATTCCCTGGTTTGGGCATTTAGATAGCGTGGTTGTTGTGATCATATGGGTTGTCTTGTGGTTGTTTGGGTTTACGTGAGAAGGACTGGTTATAGGTGCTGGAAGAGGTGTTCTTGGATGTGGTGGTTTCCACTCCAAATTTCAAACAACACAAGGTGGCATATTTGTTGAATGATGATGTGTTCAGTTGTTAGAGGTGTTTCAAGTGTAGAGAGATCCTTGAGAGGTATCTATCGAGTTGGTTTTTTGGACCCCTTTTTCTCCTAATCTTGGTTTAGGAATCTCGAGGATGAGAATAATTTTAGAGGTATCTAACGTAAAGGTATGTTCCTTACCAATCCGTTACTTTGTGATTTTTGTCATTGTGTGTTCTTAGAGGAGGCTCGTAGCGAGTTTCGAGAAGTTCAGTTGTTAAAAGATGAATGTAGGGTGGTTACACATCATGTAACTTTATTTCAGGGTGTGATTTTTGGATTTCTAGATTGTCTTGGAAAGCATCACGACATGAAAGCTTTTACATTTCATGAAATAGGGATTCAAAATGTGAAATACTTTAGGGTCTGAAAACTAAAATTAAACTAGGACGCGACATGTTTTTTTTCTAGAAGTGGACCTTGAGGTATTTCACATAATGTAATCCCCCAATTCTGTAATGTTTTAAAATAGTCCAGCCACTTAGGTTTTCACCAGTCCTATAGCTGAAGTAGTCTCTCTCATTCTAGAAGAACCCTAGGAACCCCAAGGAGTTATTTAAACCCTCTCCTTCCCTCTTTGATCGATTAATCTCTATGATCATTTGTTGGTGATCTGTAGTGATCCAAGGTACATTATCCCTTCATTTTCTAGAAGTTTCCATTGGTTGGGTCTCATTCTATTCCATATCTTCTCATCGTTCCAAGGAATGTGCTTATCCATGAATCCTAATGTGATATCTATCACTCATGGTCAGCGAAATGGTTCCACAACATCCTCGGATGGATGCAGATCTTGTGGGATAGGTGATCAGATGACCGTTATGTGATCTGTTCTCATGTAAAGAATGTGGACAAAAATTTGAGGTAGAGATTCCTTTGTCTCTATTTATTTTTGCATCATCTGAGAGGGATTTTTCTTTGGTTACCCTTGGATTGTGGTTGTGCCAACATAATAAAAGATAAATAATAAGATAATTGAATTGAAATGGTAGAGGGGTTTATTTCATTCTTTTCGTAGATTTTCATGTTATTTGTGATATTCTGATTATACGGGAAGAATGCCCTACTGAAAATCATGGCCATTGGGGGTCCTTGGTTGCATACTAAACAAGTTTCATGTTGGTTGGTCTCTTTTGAACACTTTTATATTGACATTTTTAAATCACCTTTACCCTACTAATAAATGGATTTCCCATGATCATACCTTTTATGATAAACATGGAAGATAATAAGTGGAATTAAAGAACATATGAAATTTTAAAGCCGAATTTATATTTTTTTTGGGTTTTTGTGGTGATACGGATATATTCATGGTTGTGTGTGGGTTTCATGGTTATGTGTGGCTTGATGGTTTGGAAGGTTTGACGGAATCTCAAGTTGATAGATTGATTGATCATGGAATGGAAGAGCATTGTTGTGCAGAGGTATTATAATCAGGTTGTTCTTTGGCTGTGTTGCTGGATGTGTTTGAGAGTTAGGGACTTCTTTTGGTTAGTACGGGTAATTCCCCCTGAGTTTCTCCATTTTTGGATTTGGATGTGTTTATCATTGTGTGATGTGCTTGGTAGTTTCCTACATAATAATGGAATAAGTGGATAAATGAATTGTGAATAAATGATGGTTCAAGGTTGGAAGTGTTGTGAGAAGGTTTTTTGTTTGAGAACCTATTGGTTGGGCATGAGTGTTTGGTATTATATCTATATGTACATGTATTTCCTTTGTGATTTATATATACACCCCACAATAGTTAATTACCATGTGATGAAAACCACCATTATCATGAGGGATGGAATCTTTCCCAAACATCCTAGTGGGAGGATGGATCGCTGGCCACCCTCTCTTCCTTTCCCCTTCTTGGTGGTGGTATCCCAAGATTCATTGGGAAGTATTTGGTTTGTGGGACCCAGGTTTTTGTGGTGAAGTTGTGTTTTCTAAAGTGTCTTTGGGATTATATGTGTTGCATTTTCCTAGGTTTCTTCCGGATGAGATGTTTGTGAGGCCGAGGTGTTTGTTAGCATGATGTGATGTGTCTCATGGCCCCCCCGTGTTGGGACGAGGTGTTGTTGTGAGGAATAAGTGTTTATGAGCGTGATGTGATGTGGCTCATGGCCTCAGTGATGGGACGAGGTGTGGTTGTGAGGCCCAGGTGTATGTGGGTGGGTTTTGAAATGGTTCTTTCAGAATAGGTGGGAAAGACAAGTCATTTTCCATTAGGTAAGAGAATCTAATCAGTTGAAACGCATTGTGGGGTACCCTATCATTAATATTAATTATATTAATTTACTTGAATTCCATTATTTGGTGAGCATGCCTTGGTGAGGTTGGGGTGGTTAGTGTACCTACCTAGGTGTTATTTGGTTCTGATATTTTCTCATAGGGCCATTAGTATGCTTCTTTCACATGTGCATGAGACACTTTGGTTTTCCTACTGAGTATACATCTCTATGCACCCTATGTATATAAAACTATTTTAAGGTTTCCAAAAGGAATTCACGGAATGTGATGGACTTTACTAGCTCGAATCATGACAGTTGATTCATCACTTCCAAGCTAATAATTTTTTACATAATCTGGAGACTTCTATTTGGAATGAGTTATATTTTAAACATACTTGTGTGATGGATTTGAAGTTATTCACTACGCCAAAAACTGGCAAAGGAAGTGCTACCCCTTTATCAATGCATCTTTTAGTAGCGCTGATAAAGCGGAGATTTATCAGCACTTTTCCCGAGCGCTGATAAATGTCAAGTTTCAAAAAAAATATTTATTCCTGAAAAATAATATTTTTTATATAAGTATATTTATATTGATATAAATACAATATATATTTTTTAAATATGTTATAGATACATATAAATAGACTATTACATTTAATATATAAGAAATTTAGTGAAAATGGTTTCAAAATATTTTAAAAAAATATTATTAATCAATAATATTCTAATTATTATTGATTAAAAATCATTTAATAACAATTTGAGGACAAAAAAATCAAAACAATTAATAACAGATCTAAAATACGTTGAAAATGTAACTCAAACTTCAAACAGCCATAACTTTTGATCCAGGTGTCCGTTTGAGCTCTACAGCATATCAAATTGAAGACTGCAATGATCTATACATGCTAGTGACCTAGGAAAATCCTTTGTCACATTCTTTGAGCCCAAAAAAGGCCCATAAGGCCTCCAAAACTGAGTTTTTAGTCAGGATACCCCGATTTTTTAACATTAAACAAGTATAACTTTTGATCTGGATGTCTGTTAGGCCTGTACCACATATCATATCAAATATTGTTTCATTTTCTTCGATTTCACTGGTTTTGGCGTTGAAATGGAATTCTAGATTATAAGTTATGGTCATTTTAACATTTTATAGCTTTTCAAATATACATATATATGTATTTATTCGTAAATATATATGTGTCTGTGTGTGTGTCGGTGTCTATGTGTGTGTCTGTGTGTTGTATATATGTATATATGTATATATTTATTTACTTACTTATAAACACACATCAAAAACATAGTTTTTTCATAAATGCATTCAAACTAATCGTATATGTACATTCTATAGCTTTTCAAATACACATATATATGTATTTATTCATAAATATAAATCTGTTTATGTGTGTGTGTGTATCTGTGTGTGTCTGTGTGTTGTATATATATATGTATGTGTGTTGTATATATCTTTGTATGTATGCATGTATTTATTTATTTATAAACACACATAAAAAACATATTTTTTCGTAAATTTATTTAAAACTAATCTTATATGTATATATTAATGTACAAATAAATATATGTATAAAAAATTATAACTAAATATATATATATAAATATATTAATATATGAATTAATATATATATACTAATATATGAATAAATATATTTATATTAATATGAATCTATATCAATATATGAATCTATATATGAATAAATATAACTATATATATATCACTAAATAGAGAACAAAATGAAATGGAATAGTGGTAAAGGTGCAGCAGCGAAAGGGGAGAGGTCCCGGGTTCGAGTTTGGGTGGAAGCGAAGGGCATACGTGCGTATGAGGATGTGTGGGAAGGGAATCGCGCGAGAGACCTTCTTGCACTGATAAAGGGGTTGTGAAGCACTGATAAAAGCACTTAAGGGGGTGTGAAGCGCTAATAAAAGCACTCCCTTTGTATTATATTTAATTTTTTTGACCTTTATCAATGCTTTTTAAAAGCGCTGATAAAGGCCCCTTTTATCAGCTCTAAAAAAAGCGATGATAAAGGGGTCTTTTATCAGTGTTTTTTTAGCGCTGATAAAAGGGTCCTTTATCAGCGCTTTTCGGAGCGCTGATAAAAGGGCCCCCCCTATATTAGCACTGAGCTTTACAACGCTTTTTTAGCGCTATTAAAGCCCTTTTTTAGCGCTGATATAGGCCCTTTATGTAGTAGTGATTATATATATATATATATCTTAGAGTTTTTTAGGGATGAATAATATTATCTCATGATATTTTTTCTTCAAAAAGGGAAATGCCTCTCATTTTTTGAGACATTTATACCAATTTTTTTGGTCACCACCCCATGGATTACTGGAGGCGAGAATGAGGGGATTTAAACTCCAGTTATTAATTTCGAACCAAGGAAGGGAATATTTGGAGGGAGGGGGTCGTGACACTATTTCTATGATGGATTGTTCATATTGGTTCATTGATCTTCAATTCTTTACGCTTATCTATACTGTCGATGATCTATCCAAGGCGAGATGATTTGAGGATGGACTTAGGAATCGAATTCGATATTAGGTGAACATGATTCCACTGACTACCTTGTCAATGATAGTAAAATAGGCACTTATCACTAAATGTAACCTGAGGGAAGATGGAGGTACAAATATGATTGGTCAAACTTCTCGAACAAGCGATGTTGTGTTTGGTGGTAGAAAGCATCCATTCAAGACCTATCATAAGGGTATTACTGATTAGAGTGTATATAATGGAAATTTTATAGTATTTCACCTCTGTGGAAAGTATGGGAACATGAATCCCTAGTGTGTGATGGCTCTAGTTTATTGTCGACCGTGTGGAAGAATGTGCCATCTACATTAGTTTTATAGAACTATCCCTGTTACAATCAGTGAGAGAGGATGTTCACCAACTCTAGGTCCTATACTAGGATCAAAAGATCTGCATTATCCAAGGAGATGGATAGATATTGGTTGATTAGGCAGAGGCAATATTCATAGTCAAGGTAGCCAGAATCCAATTACACAACACCTACCGAGCGGGCCTACTCATGGTATCCATGTTGTATCTCAAGTTCATAGATCGAGAAAAATATATATAATACAGCTGATATCAAAGGATCAGAGTGTATTACTATCTAGTATTTTAGGTTTTATTTAAGTACAATATTCCTTGGTATCGATTTTATTTGATACAATAACTTCCTTGTACTCTATATTTGTGTCTATTGTAGAGTGACATGGCCTAAAAATTCAATATTTCATTGGTGTGATGATTCTTGATACCTATTTGGGAGTATGGTCAAAATTTGTACTCCATTGTAAGAAATTACCCCTTAGGATAGGAATATACCATTTCATATAGTAATTCTCAATCCTCAAGATAACCGGGTTTGATTTAATTCTCATTATGGATAGGTTTGTTCCTTATCTTGCCTCTGTGGATTGTTATTTCAAGATAGTTTCATTTACATTTCCAGATGGAAATAGTCACATTCATAAGGGTGAGTGGGATTTTTGGTAAGGTAGAGAGAGTCTAGAGTATCGTCGGATGGGTGGAATGATAGCACATATTTCTGGCCTTTTTAAGAATGATCTGAGAATGTGTTTGGCCGATTTGGATCCTATAGTTGATTATATTAGGGAAATCATCCCATATTATTTTTTTTGAATTCCATTTAAGAGAGAGTTAAAGTTTACCATTGATATAGTTCTAGTAGGAGAATTATTATCCTTTCATCCTTACATGATGAAAAATAATGAGTTTCATGAGTTTAAAAGGTGGCTAGAGGATTTAAAAGCTAAGGGTTTTATACGACCCAATACTACACCCTAGGGTTCACCTATGATTTTCATGAAGAAGGAGGATGGGTGCCTTAGGAATTGCATGTATTACTAGAAAATAATTGCCATAAAGAGAATACACAATATCCATTTCATCTTATAAACAACTTCTTTGATAAAATCATTTGATATGAAGTTTTCTCCAAGATTTATTTGAGTTCTGAAAAACATTAGGTATCTATTTGAACTTAAAACTTCCCTTTTACAATGTGTCATATTAGGTGTGGTATCTATTATTATCTAGTCCTCTCATTTGGTCTCATGAACATGCTAAGTATTTTCAAGACATTGATGAATTGAGTTTTTCACTCATATTTGGATTCATTTGTTTTAGTCTTTGTGGATGACATCTTAGTGTATTATCTTACTTAAAACAACTAGGAAAAAAATATTGAGATCATTTTCAATAAACAGATAGAGAACTACATATTTGGTAAGCTCACCAAATTCTGTAAGTTTTCATTTATAAGTTGGTTTTTTCTATGTAACTAAAATTTAAGAGATCCACAATTTGTATTGTGTAATAAAAATTTAGGTAACAAAAAGGTGGGATTCCATAACCATGGTAAGGGTAGGAAATAGGGATCCCTGTATGGTTTACATGTTCTATAAGAAACCCTCAAAAAAATTGTGTATTATTTTCCAAATTAGGAATATAAAGAGGTGTCATAGGATGCACTACAATAGGTATTATTGGTGGATCAGGTCCCACCAAATCTGGGACATAGTTTCCACCTCCTTCCTAGAATTGGACCTATGGCCATCATGATGGAGTATCTCTACAATTACAATCACATTTCACATAAAAATATTTTTTATAAAAAAAGTATCATAGATAAAAGAATATAAAAAGTATAAGGCTTTCCTACAATTGAGTAAGATACCAATTTTCCCACTCCCAAATCAAGGTATGGGTAAAGATTCTATATTTTATAGAATAGGTACTAATATATAAAGTTCTAATTTATTTTTGTAGATGAAAAATCCATTTTCATTGAATTTGGAATCAGTATTTAATAAACAAATTTAATTATAAATATGGAATGTAGTGAACTTTTTATGTTTATACGACGATCCAGTTAGATGAATTACCATTCCCATGTTATAAATTCATACGATTAGTAAGTTATAATTCATAATTCTTGTACGTCAAACTTAACCCTTTTAATATGTATCATTATATAATGATCTGTATAATATTATTTGATTAGATAAATCTATATTTCCAATTTATAGAAGTACATGATTTAAAAATTATAACTACAATTCATGTCATTGAAATAATCTAATGTTTATGTCCATGTAGCCACAACTACACATCTCAAACATGTGATAATTGGTTAATTAATGTGTCAACCTTAAGATATATGCGAAAAAATGACTTCATAAAGGCATACACTATAATAACCAATTATTTATTTCACTCATCCTCTAGAAACGTTAGTCAAGTGGCAGTTATATCTCTCAAGGAATATTAAAAATGCTGCAGGAAATGCATGTAATAAAATATAAATATGAAATGACATATTCATGTTGAATAAATCCTTAGGCTCTTATAATTCTGCATGATCAAAAAATATATTCCATACCAGGATAAGGGAAAAAATATAATCTTTAACAATTATAATTAATTCCACAAACCATGTTCATCAAGAAGCCATGAATGAAGTATAACTATAATTGGAAAAAATTAATGAAAAAGTATCATCCTAGGAAACTTGGCTTTGTTTTGTGTATGGGTGAGGTACACCTAGGCACAAGATCATTACCAAATTTTGGCACATTGTTATTATCCTTTCTACCAACGTAAAACAATAATAAAAGAGGAAAATATTCCTCTGATACCACTTGTAACATCCTAAACCCGATTCACTCATAAATAACCAAACCCCACTTTCCACATGCCCTCAATAAATTCTCCTCATGAACTAGAGGTTTCTAACTAGAAGAGAGGGTCTATTATGCTATAATGGGGAGTCTATACCCTCTTTATCAGAGTGGAGAACAATGGTGAAGTATAGATAAAAATAAACATAAGTTGTAATAATAGAGATGGTGAATGAAATATCAATATAAAATTAAACCAATATAGTTAATACCCAATATCATATACAATATTTTGTCATGTTCCAATGTTACAAAAAATTAAAATATAAAGAAACAGAGCTTCATAAATATACAATATATTATAAAAATTAAAAAAATGACCAAAATTTATCTGCAATAGCATTTCAAGCCATAACTTGGTTCTCTAATCCCATACACGATCCTATTAAAATAAATCAGGCATCCATAGCTAGATATTTCTCATGGTCGATACCTACATCCATAATGTTTTCCTTATTAATAAATGACACCCCGAAAAGGGTGTGAGTAAAACATAGTAGGACACCACCAATTGTGTCTATTTCTATCCATACTATGAAAATACAATGATCATTATGTATTTATAATAATGGAAGTAGTAAATGAAATTCATAATACTCATGTCTATTTGGGTTCACCATGGGACACCCCATATGATACTACCATCTTTGGATCATGCCCGAATGATTTTAAGTGTTTAGTAAATATGATTTAATTAATCTTATAGTCTTGGGACCCATTGAACATATCCAAGGAATACCTTAATGGTCATTTTCATATAAGGTATGAGTAAGTCCTAAGAAATTTATGATTTAATTGAGTAAATTCATTATGATTGTCATGTATGTGAAGCATTGACAAAATCCATTTATGATATTTGACTTCGAAGACATGTCCTTTAATTGATTAACATTATGATCTCATCCAATTTATTTCATGTAGGGGACCTATATATCAATCTCGGTGTAATGTAAAACAGTCCCCCTACGTTCTCATATATGGAATTCTACGTAGGGAATCTAGGTATCACACAAGGCATGGTATAACAGAATTGACATCCGAGTCTATACAGGGCATTTTACAAAGGTAACCCTAGTGTATCTTGTGGAATAATATAATATCATATCCTCGGTGATCCCATTAATTTCATCAAATATAGGATCCACGTGTCACTCTCATTACACCATAATTCTATTCACAAATCATTCAATTCGAATGTCCAATGATCTTATCTAAGGTGTACAGTAGTGGAACCCACATGTTTCCCATGGAATTTCATGGTTCCAATAATAAATCATTTAACTAAAATTTTTAATTTCAATAATAGGGTACAAGTCAATAAAAGTAAAAAAGATTCATGGACTATGTAATATGGTCTCACCTAAATTCACATTTTATTTAATTACATTCTATCCATTTTTATTTGAAAATAAGATAATCCGATATAGACAGTGGTTTGGTCATAATACACTCATAGAGTAACTAGGGAACCAAATTTAACACACCTAAATGGGTTGGAAATAGTGAAGGTGGATGACTACCAAATGTATAACAAAGAACATATGGTCTACCGATTCATGTAATTGAAATTTATTTAATTAGTTATTCATTTTTAGGGAAACACATGGTGGGTATGTCATGTGTAGCACAATGATGCATAATATGAACAAAAGTATTTTAGGGGAAATAAATAGACCACTTACCTTATCTTGGTTGTAGACTCATCTTATGATATTTATTTCTAATCTAATCTTGAATAGTAGAAATCAAAAGAATATCCAAATACCCAAAAAATAGGGAATATAATCTCTCATGGGTTTATCGTTCAATATGGTGAGATAAACAAAATAAGGAAGTAATAGGACTCCTAGTCTTATCGAGGGGGATCCTACATGATGAACAAAGATGTATTTTTATGCAATATAGAAGAGGTCCCTTAAATCCTATGATTGGAGACTGGGGAATCTAAAATAAGAGGGTTTCTTTGTGTGGATAGGAAAATAAAGGAGGTGTTAATCTATAAATAGAAAAGTGGAAAAATGGGAAGTTATCCCATTTTAAGGGTTTCATGGTTTAGAAGCATGGTTTTCTAAACCTTCCTCCAACCATGAAACACCAATATCTAAGTGGTACAACCCCCTGCATGACTTGGTACATGGTTTGAAAACCATTAATTTCATGTTAATTCTAACTATCTAATAACTCCACCCCCTTCATGATTAGGTACTTAGTTTGAAAACCCATGAAATAACTGTGATCAACATAACTATAATTTATTCTAGGTTTTTTCACAACCAAGAAACCTCACTCACATTTTTAAACTAATTTTTCTCCTTCTTTAAAGGGATTCATGGTTTATTTGTATAGTTACTAATAATTGTCTTCCAATCATGTGCCTCTACCTCTTTGTCCAACAACTGGATTACTAGGATTTGAACAAGCCCCAGACGCTCCCAAACCCTTCCTTAGATTTTGAAGAGTCATTTCAAGGATAAGATAAGATATTTAAATTGAAATTTAATAGATCCTTACCTCTGTAAAAATTATGTACAATGTCGATATATTCCTATAAAATTATAATGTTCCATATCTAGGAGAGATTGTAACCTCCTTAAACCTAATACATCAAGAGTGTCTTACTTGATTTTGTATAAAAATAGTTAGTTGTTATATATCATGGAAATAGACCACATTGGGTGAACCATGTATTTTTTTTCTTATTTTCTATCGATTTAAGTCTTCTGCAGAGTGTAATAATAAATAACAAGAAAATATAATTAAATAATTCACAGTGAACTCAATAAGTGAATCTACCAAAATGGTCTCATGATTGAGTATATTTTGATAGTAAAAGTGTGTTATGAAGTTTAAAGCAGATAAAATATATTGAACCCTAATTTACCCCTTAGGGTATGTCATAGTAACCATGAATGTAAAAATTAATATTAGAGTTGGGGTTAGATATATTATTTTTCCAATTTACATATTCATTTCAAATTGATTTCAAAGTGAAAATAGTATTGGATAGTTGTATTGAAGTAAAATATATAAATCAAATTAATACAGTTGTTTAATTATTTTATCATATCAACAATTTTATGGATTTTATAATTTGATAAAAAAATATTTAATGCACCTTGCAAGATAAATGAATATTCTAGTAGTTTATGGTTATAACTTTTCTACCTTCAAGAAAAAGTTTTTTTATAATTCATTTTTTGTGAGTAAAATATGTTTAAATATATTTTAAAATATATTGGTATAAGAAATAAGAATAAAATTTTTCAATATGCATTGGAACTCAAAAATTGTACATTATTTACTTTTTCATGATGACTATAATAGGAACCTCCATCGAATGAGATGATTTGAGTTAAATATGAAGGGTTCTTTCATTCTATGAAGAAGAAACCATTATGATCTCCATGTGTCACATGAAAAATCACATACGTTGGGTGGATACATGTAATAAATAAATGTCACCCTACTTGTTTACGTGGTGATGAGAGTCCCCCACTTAGAGTAAGTTATGGATTTTATAAATTGTTATAGAAATGGTAGCTCTATTATTTTGATACATTGTTAGAACCTCTAAAATCATTTAAATTTCTTGGAAGGCATCTAAAATATGAAATATATATATATAGTGGTATATTTTGTTTCACAAGATTCAATTTTACTAGTAGTGGATCCAAAAAAACTTATGGATAAAAATTTATGAATATTAGTTATTGAACTTTTATAATTAAGTTTCCCAAAATTATACAGCCATTTCAAGGTGTAATTATGATAAGTTCTCTAATCAGTGTGAAATACGTAGTATTTTGAACCGGAGTCTCACATGCTTTGCCTCACACATGACCCATTTTTACATTCCCAAGTCTTGCATACCTTACCTCATGCACCCAAACTCTATACATGATCCTTGTTCTTGTGTGCATTGTTGTACTCCTTAGAATCAAATGCCTTGGTCTCATGTGACTTTACCCACACATTCCCTAGTCTCACCAATCCTATCCACATGCTTCCTAGTTTCACATGTCTTGCGACACATGCCCCAATTTTAATCCCATGCCATGGCCTCGAATTCCCTACCTCTTACGTTTCTATGCAGTAACAAGCTATGGATTTCCTATAAGGGACCCCCCCCCCAAATCCCATTTTGGGGGACCAAAGAGACTATATGTGGATGATGTGAACACCCGAAGGACCTGGGTATGCATACCTCCATTATGTGTTTCCAATTCATAAATAAATCCCTCCATGTAATTTACAAATCAAAACCTAAGGAGAGGGGATAAAAATATCATTCACAGACCCAATTAGTTAGTGCTTTGCCTTAGGAACTAGACCACCTTACCACTGAAAACCAGGCTCTAGAAAACCTAATCCCCACCCCAGGGTGCCAACCACCTGTGAACCAAAGCACTTCTATAGCTGAGAACATGACTGTCACTTTACTAATGCATCCTACCAAGGTTCTGGTTTTCTTAGGCCTCCTTCATGATAATCAATTCACATAAGCATCATAATTTTGTTCTAATTATCCAAGGTTTCCTACATAAGTTCCCATTATCCCAATTTCATCTATATGAGTTTCTATCCCAACCATACTGACCATAAAAGTGTTGATTCACCCCTAACATTATTTAGAATCATTGATGTTATACAGTCTCAGAACATTGGACCAATCCCTATGATTTCATCACTAACCCCCATCAATAATAAAGAGTAGCAACACAAAAATTTTGGGATAGTTCTGATAGGACTTGGTTTGTGATACTTACAACCCCACCTTGATCCCAATAATTACTTGAGTTTTGATACCCTTATTTGTTTCCCAAAATTCCTTCAGTTTAGATACTCCTCTTAGCAACCGAAAATCAATTCATTTGGATCGTCTTCAATATTAAACTAAAAATAGTTATTCACGAGTTAGTCCCACACAAACTGTTTTTTGTAGATTTGACAAAGTAATCCAATCCATTTGAATTTAAAAATATTTAAATATGTCATATTTGAATGACTTTAAAGGTAACCACTATCGTTTTTATGACACAATATTTAAAGTTATGATGTGTCATGTTAAGTGGGGTCAGACTATTATGGTCCTGATTACCCTCGTAGGGATACATAAGAATCCCCTTTCATGGGCCTAATGACAACTCCAAAATAACTCCCACCTTCATTCATAGGTTCCCAAGGACTTCATGGATAGATATAAATTCAAGAGTGTATACCTTTATGGATTAAAACTACAGAGTAACAAGATTATTCAATTAAATGAGTGACAATTTGTTCCCCACATGAGTTTCCTCTTAAATTCATGTTTTTATCATATCCTCTAACTTTTATTTTTATTCTATTTTTAAAATAAAAAAACTTTAGTGGGTTGATTGTTAACCTATATAACGATATTTTTTAGGTGGAATAACCAAAGGAAACACTCCGAAACTAGATAAGAAAACAACCAATACAATTACTTCTAATAAAAGTAAAACTCCTTAAAGATTTTTGAAAATGGAAAAAATACATAAATGATTGTATTTAAAAATTATACCTATATAAATTACCTCGTTACTTCAATTGGATTTATTTGAATAGAAGTTTTCTTTTAGGTTTTCTATTAAAATCAATGGAGATATTTACCTAGTAGTAGAGAAACCACTAGAAACTGAACACTCATTAGAGGATATACAACTAAAATAATTATTCACAATAATTTACTAAGAAACATTAATGAGATCAAATTAGTATGGATCGAATAGGGAAAATCCAATGGTAGGGGAACTATCATAGTCCCCCCTGTATATAATTTCGGGAGTAGCAACACCACCATCTCTCGTTGAAGAATCTATATAATACTTTGTCTAGTATTTATGATTAAAATGACTCTATTATTTATAATTTGAACCATTAGGAATAAAATTATTAGAAGGAGGCCTCTAGACCGAGCCTTCTTGCTCACAAAATAATTATCCCCATTCCAAAATAATTTGAAAATATTGTATCTTTTCTGAAGCCAACTATTTTCAATGTGAAAAAAAACCATACCACATCTTTCCAGGTATAAATTGATTTTATCTTGAAATCATTGATCAATATAAACCTCAGAATAGATCCTAGAAAATATGGTATAACTTTTATATAAGTTTATCATCAAAAAAAAACCCAAAAAGTAGATATTAATCTCAAACCCTCAGATGAACATGCTCTTAGTGGGATATTCCAAAAAATCACCCATAATGGAATCCATTTAAATGAGCCATTATTAATCAACACACCCATTATACTTTTTCAAATCAATATCAACTTACCAGTAAAAAACCATGGACCTACCAAAATGATTTCCTGTAAATTTATATTAGATTTAGAATTGAAAAGGAAGAAACCATAATTGTTTAAAAAATTTAAATTAAACCATCTTCACCCTACAAAAAATAATCATCCGTAGATGTTAGAGAAAATAAAAAATTATTATTCACTATGAATACAACTAGAGTGTTGGACCACTAATCAACTCAATTATGAAGAAAAAAATTAAGGAGACACACCCAAGGATATTAACCTAGAAAGTAGGTAGTCAAGACCCATGATTCATGGATCTGAGGGGTTCACATGATGTGACCTTGAACCACTAAGAGGATCCCCTCTATAGTCACCAACCATGGATCCTAATTCACTCATGAATCAAGTAGTAACCTCTCTACCCTTAACCTTGAATCACCAATCGCCTCTGGAAAGCACTACCTGATTTTTATATGAGCATTTGATCCATAACAGAATAGTGGATAAATGATGGTCAAACATCACATTCCATACCATAGGATTTTGGTGTAATGAATAATTATTGCATCTTGATAGGGTCAGATAAAATGGGAAATCCCTTACATATAGTATGTGTTCCTCTTCACTAGCAATGAAAACATCCTTTTTATTAGAAAAAATATTTTCAACAATAGGATTCACCCAAGACATAAAATTTTAAATTGAATACATTAAAGTCTTATTAAAAGAACCAGAATGAAGCACAAGTGAAGGTAAGGGAGATGAATCCATCAATATAAGGAAATAATCAACCAACAGACCATTCACTTGTGAAGAACAAGTCATGTAGTTATAGAGACTTGGTGAGAGAAAATATGGAATTCATAATCATATACCCAAATAAGGGTTATCATATTATTAGTCCCTTATTTTAACTTAATGGTAACCTGTATTGTTACTGGATATGTAATAGAGTCTCATAATAGTAAATAAGACCCCTTAATGGAAACACCAACCTCTCTACCACTCATCAAATAAACGTTTCCATCATCATTACCCAAAGTAATTGAGCAGCCAACTACCTTTGGAAAGAGATACAGAGTGTAAAATGAGACTCAGAATGATAGGAACATTCCTTTAAATAATAGATTAGATCAAAAATAGATATGAAAAGAATATAAACTTCTTTTATTAGTTCTAAAAGTAAATTTCTACAATAATTTATGGATTATTACACAATAAATGATATCTATAATATATTGAATTAATAGTATAAAAGAGATTTAATAGTATGATATAAATAAAATATATATATTCAGTCAAATCACACCCATAAAAAATAATAAAAATATCCATTGTAACATAAGTTTTGAGGATAACTATTATGATTATAGAGTATATTTTGTTAAGAAAATTAATATATAAGAGAGATTATAAATATTTTCATATCAAAATGGTATATTATTGACAAGTTTGAGGTAATTTTAGAGGGTGTGGAGTGAAATATGATGTGTTATATTGAATCATGTGATGAAAGATATACATTTGGTAATATTACTAATATGTTTTTAATGCTCATAAATAAATAGAAAAAAGAAGAAGAAAAGACGAAGTGAATTGAAAACATATTAGTAATATAATTTGTGTTTAGAAATAGTTACAATATAATAATATTCAAATTATTAAGAAATTAGTTGAAAAAATATTAAACCATATGTAATGTTTAATCAAACAGAGGGAATAATAATTTATCCTGAATAAAATATTAATTTAGAATTCAATTTGAAGTAGTAAATGGACGTCATTTCAACAAAACTGAAAAATATGACTTATGAAGTAGAAAATAAAATATTAAGATAATTTTATGAATATTTTACTTGATAAAAGAAGACCGAGAAAATAATTAGGTGGTATGATATAAATTGATTCTTGTTGAAAATAATATATATATCAAGAATTAATAGAAAAATTAAAAGTAATATAGGGTACAATGAAATAAATCATGGAAGTTCAAAATGTTCAAATGAAATTGAAATATAAAAGGATTAAAAATATTGATAGTAATCCAAAAGATATGAATTAGAATTAAGAAATTATAAATCTCATGTCAGTTTTATAAGTAGTTAGTATGATATAAGCATTTACAGAATTGTTAAAATAGTATTTATATTCCCTTTTTAATGAACTGTAGTCTCTATATCAGGTCATTGTAGTGGATCCAAACATTGAATCAACATTATTTTTTTCACATATGTATATGTATAGTTTTTATATCTAGTATAAAAACAAAAAAATGGGGGTGGTTTGGATTTAAAGTAAAATAAAACATGAAAAAAAAGAAAATGTAAGGAAAATTTTTGTTGGAAATTTATTGATTAGAATTCATGATTTACAGACTTTGGTCTAAAAAATGATATAAAAAAGTCTAATGGGAATTTTACAATCCCAGTGGGTAGGTATTTACACTAACCCCAAGGAGTTCCTTTGGGTTTTAGTTGGTTTGGTTTAATAATCCCCTTAACTAGTAGAAATATAAAAATAAAAATAATAACCACACTGAATACCATTTCCATAATTATCTATCATTATTTTATTTTGTCTGAGATTAGTGTGATCATGGTTCCCTAAAAGCACACTAACCCCTCGATCCTACATGGTGAATAGGAAATACCTATCCTCAATTAAAAAAATTATCTCACCCAACCACCTAGATTCATCATGTAGCATTAATCTTCAAAATAACTCAACTCCACCATATATTGATTGATTTAATGGAAGGGATATAAAATTTTTCAAATAATGAAAGAAAAGTCAATTTGAATAATAAGAAGTGATGAGAAAAATATTCCAACTCATCAATCCAAACAATTTATTTCCAAAACATAGAATAAAAATGAAACACTTAAATTTTGTTGTGTTAATTAATGAGCTCTCTCATTGTATCCACCCTTGAGACATATTTTAGGTTAGTGAACTATATGAATGGAGAATAAGAGTTTGAAATGGGTATATTATAATAAATACAAATTAAACATAGAAATAAAATCATATAAATGGAATGAATGAATTGTGACTAGAAAATTAAAAACACCATATGAGACAAGAATTATAAAATTTACCTAGTATTAATCCATTATCCAATTTAAAAATAGTCAAAAAAAATCCCCCATAAACAAAAAAAGCTTTCAATTATATTATATTTGGTAGATATACCACACAAGCACAACATATTCCTATATATAATGATTCTCTATCACATCTCCAATACAAATATATAAAATCTGTAATAGAATTGACCTTCTCTGATATGTATTAGCTAACTTGGGTATATTTCTTAATTTTACATTATTCATCATGATGTATTTGTTTATTATAACCCTTTGATATATTAATGAATCTAATTCCCTACATTTTTAGTATATCTTAGATGTTGAATCACTATGTAAAGTGAAAATCTCTTAGAAATAAATATCTAGATCGATGTAAGTGGAAACTGACACTGGGTTGATGTCACAAATAAGGAACTCATGTTGGAATTTGAGATGAAATTGGCATACAAGCATGAATATTACATTATTATACTTGAATATTCATTTTATCTCAAAATTAATAACACCGAGGTTTAGTGACTTTGGATATTATTTATATAATCATCTTATACTAAAACATATTTAATATCTCCCATAATTTTTTTCATGTGATACTTTTGACACATCATATATAAAACTATTTTCCATAACCATCGAAAGAAAAAATAGGAAAATGTTTTCTCATATGCTCACTACAGATAAATAATTGTGATAATAATCAAATATCAATAGTAAGAATAAGATATCAATATGGGTATGAAAAAAAAAATTTATATGAATATAACTTTAAGAGATCATCCCAAAATAATCAAGGTTTAAAAATCTTCATGGATCTGAGCATAACATATGACATAAGATATCATAACTTAAGTATGATGAAAATTATATGAATGTGGCATAAAAATTAGCATAGAAATCATAACATAGTTGATTAGCAATCACATTTATTCCTCACATAATTATCTGATGAGATATCTTGCTTTACCTAATCCCTTGGAGGTACATTTCACATAATGAAAACTATATAGATGTGTTTCATGAAAATGTGAAACATTCATATCTTATACGTCATTTAATTGACCCATAAAAAGCGTTAGGTTTTGTGAAGACATATGAAGAAAATTTCATAATTCATCTATAGAAATAAGTTGGATGGAATCATAAAAACATATCCATAGTTTAATATAAGTTGCTTTAATATTTTGATAAAGTTGACAAACTCCTTTTTAAGATCTCTGGAAAAATCACTTCAAATTAAGAAGAAATACAATTTATTTAAAAATAAATATAAATTAATTTTATTTGGAAAATCATTAAAAACATGAAAAATAATCTTCATAAAGAAGTATGGTCATAACAAAATAATAATGTATTTTCATGGAAAAAAATAGAAATATATTATTTTCACAATTTTGTAGAAAATGACCAGCATGAAATACATTAAAAGATTCTTCTAAAACATTGGTAATGAATGTTAAAATAGTTTAAAAAAACTTAAATAATTATTGAGTCATAGGTAAAGTTATCCATAAGATAATCAAGTGAATATTTACATGTAAGAGGAATACTTCAGGTTGAAAAGAAGAGGTAAGTAATGTTTCACTTAAAAGAATCACATCGGGTAAATTATTTACCAATGAAAATGAAATCTAGAGAGGACATGTAAAAACAATAGAATAAATAGATGATAATAAATGTTATGGGGGGGGGGGTTAATAGATTAATTTTATTTAATTTTTCACTATATGTAAATTTATTCATAACAATCTCAATTTGAAAATGAGATTGTATAGAAACTGTTACATTTAGACATATTTTCTATGAATACACTTTTAATTCTTGTATAATAAACATATAAATAATAAAAAAATTATCTTTTAAACATATTCATATATATATATTACTCTTTATAATATTCATTAATAATAAATTATTACATATAACTTATCAATTTATATTTTATTTTCATTATTATATGTTAGGTATTTTGTTTGTTTCGTATGAGTTTTGTAATGGTAATGTTGATCCAAATTAGTTTTACAGAAGTATATCATTCCAGAATTATGAAATTTAATATAATTTAATTCCCATAATTTTTAATAAATTTCAATGTTTATACCATGTGAGTTTTATTTATGAACTATAATTTTAAAATTCATAATGAGTCTGTTTCAAAAAATATAAATTAAAAAAATTGATTCTATAATAATGGGGTTAAGTATTAATATTACCATTAAAAATATTAGTAATTTAAAATATATAATTTTTATTCATTTAATACATTCTAACAATGATCCATGTAAGGTGGCGCTAAAAAATGAAAAACATCATTCATGGAGGCAGTAGTCCATACATAACCTGAGCGACATTTACATTTTCCAAAGGATGTGGGGGGGAGAGATTGATAAAGGTGTCATTATATTATTATGGTTATAATAGTTATTTAGTAGGGTGGATGAGAAATATTGGGAAGAAAAGGTTATGTAGTTTATAATACTCATGTTGAGATCCTGAATCTCCACTTGAAATAATTCTTTGAAATGGAGGACATAAGAAACAATATTCTAATATAGGGATACCAAAATTAGAATAATTATATAGGGTAATAAAGTGGTAAGGTAATAAATATAAATTTAAAGGAACATATTGGTTTTAAGATAGATTATATGAGCTCCTTTTATATGTTAAAATGAGGGGAATTACATTGAAAACATGAGTTAACTGCAGGGTATGAATGGAATCACATGGGTTCTATGTGAGGTAGGTAAATAAATTTTTGTGAGGCATGTGGTCCTTAATTATTCACCTATAAATGTTCTTATATAAGGGTATTATTTTATTTTAATTACCAATACTTCAATCCAATTTAATATACCCCATTTTACCCTCATTAACATTGATTAATATTTTAAAATGGTAATTATTTTTTTACTAAAAATAGATGATGACACATCTTACAAAATTTTCAAATGATAGATAATTATTTTTAATCCATTAAATATAATTAAATTTATAAAATGGATAAAATTATCTTTTAAATTAAAACATAAGATATAAAAGAACTATTTTTGTAGGAAAACATTTTTTACACATCCAGTGTTTTCATTATTATTTCTAATAAATTAATAATTAAATGAGTGTTAATATATATTTTTATAGGTTCGAAAATAATATTATAGTCATCATTTAAATTATATCAATCTAATTTTTATATATATATATATATAACTTACACAACATTTTAAAAAAATAGTTTTTTGAATAATATCACTTTTTTATTAAATAATCTCCACCAAATAACATTAAAATTAATTATTTATATAAGAAAAATTTAATTTTAACAATTTTTAATGTTAAAATATTTTTTAATTTTATTAATACATTATATTATACTTTAATAATAAAAAAATAATAAAGAAAAAACATTTTTATAAATAAATATTTTAATTAAATATTATATTGTTTTTTTATATGTCAATTTTATTACATCCAATAATTAAAAAATATTAGTATAATAATAAGATACTTTTATATCCAATAACCTTATTCCCAAATACTATATTTCTAATATCTATATATAATATTCATTTTTTATTCCTATATATAACCACACATTTCTAAGGTTATTCATCTGATTCATTTAATAATCTCTCAACAAGGATATTATATTTCTAATGCATATCCTTATTAAATAGTAGTGATCAAAGTTATTATTTCCATGAAAAACATGAGGATGGAGATTATATATTTTTTATTTTTATATACATACACATTTGGTATAATTATACTTTGCCTTATATTGTTTGTTCATATATCCACATAATGTATTATGGTTTCTCTTGTTTTGTAAAAAACGGGTTGTTTTAATTTGGTTTTTATCAGGGAGAAATATATTTAAAACAATACTTATTTAAAGGAAAATAATTAATAAAATTTTTGGTTGTTACAGTATTCATTCAAACATGAATTTGGGATGGTTAAAAACTTGAATTAGGAGTTTGGATAGCTAGGTTGGATCCATTGAGATAAATGTTGGGAGAGTGGTGGGATTCCTTGCTAATGTCAGAATTAACTAAATTAAATTTGTATTAGATTAGATATTCTCAAACAAAGTGGATTAAATTGGAAGGTATTGTGTGGAATGGTGTTACATGGATATTGAGGGCCAACTAAATCTGCTAGATGGTTTTTCACCCACTAAGATAGAATTTTGTATAGTGTGACACTTTTGTTCAGTTCTTACAGAGATTATAATATTGAAATATGAGTATTGAGGACCAAGATAGGTATCAACATTCCTTGATCTACATATCTAAATTTAGAAATATATTTGGGTTGAATTGATCTTAAGGATGGGTATTTTTCTTGGACCATTGGGTTACAAGGGGGTGATTCAATTCATAGATTGATCTACAGTAAATGTTGAACTATCATGTATTTAGAGACGTTGGGAATTATGAGGTTTCAACTAGGGGTTTTGGGTTATTTATCAGATCTACTAAATACAAAAGGTTGAATTGAACTATAATCTAGGTGGATTATATAAGGATAGGTAGGCTTCAATTGGATACTTAGTTGAATCGAGCCAACTGAATTATGGTTTTTGGGATCTAATAAAATTGTCCTATAAAAAAAGTCAGGTTGAGATCCCAAATCTATACTGATAGTGGGTTCCCTAGATCTATCTCAAATTTAAACTTTTTTATTACCATATCATGAATAATATTTCATAAATGGATGACATATACTTATGTTTATATTATGAAAAATTATTTATAAACTATATATAAAAATATACTTAGATTAAATGTCATGTAAAAAGGTTATTGTTGTTACCCATTATAATGAGAAAATACTAAAACTTAAATAGTAATATTAATTAAATATATTATAGTTAGGATACATTAATATTATAGGTTAACAATTTAGTACCATGGTCTCATGAGCACTGTCACTTATTCTCAAGAAGTTCTCACTTTGGGATCTTAAGTACAATAGGTTGCGATGTCTGGCCCACCAATTGGAACATCACATGTTTTGGGTATTATTGGATGTCCATATATCTGATCATGTATATTAAGATCCTAACTTGATATATTTATTAACGTATAACATAGGTCACATATTTTGAATCACTATGAAAACCATAATAGTTTATATCTATAGTGATGGGGCTTTTATTAGATTCCTCAACAGTGGTATAACATTGATTGAATAATCAAGATAGGATTTGTCAATTTTGAGTATAGAAATAATATATCTCTATCCCATTAACTAAAATCACAGTGCCTTGGAAAAGTCCATATATGTGCTAGATATTGTCAATTAAATCTCTTAGGGTTATAGAAATATAAATAAATAGTGAATGTATGGTGACACAAAGAATACATCCATCTTTATTAGATATCATAAAAATATATATTATATTACATAGTAAGTATTCATAAGTGGCTTCCATAGATATAAACTATACTTATATCTTAAGGGAATATAATGTATTTCTATATTATAATCTTATTATATTTTTATGATTCTCTACTATTGAGATAATGTCCTAGAGGTTCACATAGAAACTGTACACATATGTTTTACTAAATATAATGAATTAGAGTTTAGGAAAAGTGGACCCCACATCTATGGGTTTGTGAGTGTCCAAGTAAGAAAGTTAATAATTAAATGGATAAAAAAATTCAATTATCTATTATTCAAGATTACAACAATGATAAATGAATTTATTTCACCAGCAATTCTTAAGTTATTTATTTATAAATCAGTGAATACAAAAAAATAGATTTCTGAAAAAACATCAATTATTCATGGTTTGTTATATATATTTTCTTGGAATAAACTAATTCAATGGTTATTATTTTATAATGATCTTTTTCATATTTTCACAAGTTATGGGTTAATTAATAAGTCATTTATAAAAATTTAATTTTGTTATTAATGACATTTTTTGGTTAGTTTTCTAGTTAAATATTCTTAAGGGAATAAAGTGTAATACATAATTATTATACCAATGTATTATTATTTTTTAGATTAATAATAGTATGATATTCCTATTAAATGAATTTTAATACTACCATATTTTATTTTATTCTTTAGGGAGATAAATGATAGTAAGAAATTTGATCAGATTAGTTAATCCTTCTCTAATTGAGTCTGTGTTTTTAAGTGATCACAAGAGTGTAGTAAATCAATTATTTCTTCCATTTTAACACAAAATAATTTAATAAAAATGAACTATGAGCTTTATGGCACACATTTTGACAATCTATGTGGATCCCATTTGGATCATTTTAGCTAAGACATCTAGCAGAGTACACAGGGATCATATAAATGAACAGGGGAATATTTTATTTAATTTATTAATTCTAAAATTTATCATAAAATATCCTTTGATTAATTTTAATAAAGTTTATGTTGGATCCTTTTTATGATATTTATTTATATAAAAACATTATAAAATATTATTATTCAATACTTCCATTGGTCCTAGATTCCGTCAATTGATATTAGAGTTGTTATATATAATTTAAGTGAAGATATTTAATTAAGATGTCTATAATTAATTTATAATTTCTAGATATGGTAACATAATTGGAAATAATTGGTCAATTATGGTTTTTATCACTGAGATATGGACACCCAAAGTTTATGAAAATAGAAATTCGGAGGTCGATGGTGTGTCCCATTCAATCAAATAATGAGGGGGGTTATATGTATGATATATGGATAGAAAGTTTTATATGGTTAAAGAGTACATAAGAATGATCACTATTCATGAAACATCAGGCTATAGGAAGTCAGTGATACACAAAGGCAGATCAAGTGTGCCAATTGAATTTTCATGGATAGAAGGATTGTGGACATTTCAAGCTATGAACTACGTCTATGGGTTGTCTAGTGGATCAATAAAACATGAAATGTGGAAATGATATTTAGGGTATTGTGTTGTGGAAGGATATAATATAATCAATGGGTTAATATATGGACTTTTACAAATAGTCTTGGATGTTCTTATCCATTGTTTTTTGGATCCGATAAAATCATACTGTAAAAAAAATTAAACAAGTAAAGATAAAAAATCTCCATGATAAAAATATAAAAATCTACAAATTTTTGAAAATGAAAACATGGGGTTATTTTTAACATGAAATACAATTAAATAAAAAGAGTTAATTTAATAATATTATAGGGTGGATTTAATGAACCATTCCAAGATGAACTGAGAAGTCTCCGAAGGACATTCTTTCATAAGGCTTGAGGTGCGTTCTCAATCACCCGAAGTTGGAGTCAAGCACTAGGGTCATACTAGAGAGCACGTAGGAATGATTTTACCTCACCAGAAAACAGTATTAATAATATTTATAAATAGGGAATGGGAATTTTGAATCCTTAAATAGGATAACCATTCATAAATTAAATTTCAGAAGTAAAATAATAACATCCAAACAAGCCATAAGTATAAATAAATAACCAAAAAAGTATCAAAAATATTTTTTCAAAAATGAAACAATTTTCATAAATATCATTTACATTTACAAAAAAAGGAAAATAAAAAAATTTAAAAGTAACAAGTTTCTAAAAAATTGATATAACACATGAACCAAAATATTTGAACCAAATTGGGAAATATACCCCAACATCCCCGAGTAACTCTCAAGTCACAACTATATCCTGAACAACACATGTTTCCCAACTGAGAGTGGTTACAGGTGAACCAATAAGTCATAAACTATAACCTATAGAAAATATAAAGGCTATATACCAACCAATGTGATTATATAGGTTGTGATATAAATGCTTATAGGATACCTCTATGAGTCCAATCACATTCCATTTACAAATAGACCAATATTTTTAATTTGAAAGTAAGGAATCATTTTTTTTAAATTTGATTTATAAAAATGGAAATAAAACATGTCATAAAAAATAAACTTTCTCAAAATAAACCATTTACAATATATGCCTCAAAGAGGACTTATCAAGTTAATCCCATTTCTAAAACCAACCACATACATTTTGAAAAAGAGCCCTGTTAATTTAAAAAATAAAAAATTTAACCTTCTATTTTAAAAACACCCCAATGAAATAAAACCCATACATGGTTTAGAAATTCATTTTAAAAGGAAATAATTTAAACATTCTATTTTGAAAATAAACCATGAAACAGTTTTAAATAATATAATAAAAACGTTTTCATGGATTACATTTAAAACAAATGCCTCTTTTCTCTTTTAAAACTGAACACAAACATACTCTCAATCAGACTATAAGTAAAGAAAAACATAATATAATGAAAATAAATAACATTAAATAATAAAATGAAAATAATTTTTCTTGTAATGTCTTATCCGCATGATTATCTCTCACAAATCACCAATGTTTAAACATAAAAAAGGTATAAACACATATGGAAACAAAAATTAATAAGAAAAATATAATGTAAAAACCATGAGGAAACAATATAGGAACTGAGAGAATAAGTTTTTATTGATGTATGAAGGTGGAAACTATTGTTGGTAGGTTAACAATAAAATAAATCATCACTTGAATCACTCTATCAAAGGCTCATCTGTGACACATCCAATATCCTGGAATAAAATTCCACTAAGGGATACTATCTAGGGTTTCACACACAACTAGTAAGGAAATTTACCTAAAATTAATACTTAGTAACCATGGTTCCTCATGACATGAATAAAATTAAGTGTTTATTATCAAGTTAACATCATCATGTTCCACACACACCACCCTAAGGTAGGAGGAAATAATAATCATATAAGAATCCCACCTCCAAAACAACCCCTTTCATATTGATCCAAAATAAAAACATATAAACATGAATCAAAATTCATATAACAAAAAAGATACTCAGAGTCATAAACAATGGGTGAAATAGGATCATATATGGTGTTAATGTTATCCAAGTTAAGAGAATCACATAAATAAACAAGTCAGACTTATCTTTTTTACATAATGATCACATTCTATTTATATCCATTTTTAAAACCATTTGGAAACTAAAAAAATCCAATTTAAAATCATATACATACCAAAGAATACCCAAAATTCATCTATCTATAGCCTCTTTAAAAACATCCTTTAAACCCAAGGTAAACTCTTGGAAACTCATAGAGAACAACAAGGCATTAACATGCCAAAATAATTTAATGTTTTATCCCTAAAAAACTATTAAAATGGAATTACAACACCTTTTTTAAAACATGGTAATAAATTATTAAAAAACCCCCCATTTTTAATATAAACAAGGTTAAACCCTTTATAAATAATGAAAACCAATTTATTACTAAGGAATATTCTATCTTAAATCATGGGAACCTCTTAAAATAAGAAAACCCATATTCGAAAATGTCCAGTTCTATTTATAAAACTCAATTGGTTCAAAAAACCATCAAATACTCGTTTTTATCATGAAAAACCATCAATAGAATTTTATCAAACATTTAAAATTTATAAAAATATTTAAAATACAAGTTCCATTGAACCAATCATTTCAACCAATTTTTCTAAATGAAAAACCAAAAAAACACTGATAAAAATTTATAACGCAAAACAACTTATCATATATATCATTAATTAGGATAAATAACACCCATAAAATACCAAGATAGCAATGAACACTTTAATAAATTGAATAAAAACATAAACACCTACTGAAAATGATGAAAAAATGTAACCTTCAATGGAAATCTCCAAAAAAAGGCCTCAAGGGATTGTCCAAAAACAATAAAAACAAAAATCCCTAATTTTAAAGAATTTTTAACCTTGTAAATTTCCATATATAGCCATTTAGACAATATGAAAGGACAGGAAATGGGATAAACTAAGATGAAAAGAAAAAATGAGCTCCTACGTTTTGATATAGACAACTAAAAACCAAGAATCAACTCCTAATCCACTTAGGGGACCTTGGGAGAGGGAGACTCTTCCTTGGGTGGATTTTGTTTAGGGGAGAATGGGTGGGGTGGATTAGAAAGGAACCCCCACTTAAAAAATTCTAAATAGAAATAAATACCTCAACCCATGTAGGGAACACAATTATGTTGCATTGTTCATCAAATAATGTGAAAACAATTTGGCTACCACTACCTCAAAACCTCAGAGGTCACATGGTTATCTCTCATGGTTTCCCAAACCATGTGAAAGCTATGCAATCGCCTTTGTCTACAACTTCACATGGAGTGTAGTTTCTTCTAAACAGTTTCCTAGACTATGTCCCTAATCATAAAACTCTAGAAAAATATCAAAAATTAAAAATGTTTACCCATGGAAAACCTGATTATAAGTAATAAATCAACCATAATACCAAAAGTATGAAATTCAATTTATGGGGTGTTGCATTTGAAATAATTAAGGGTTCTCCAATATAATAGGGATAATTAAAAACTATTTTTTGAATTATAATTGTAGGTGAAGTATAAAGATGCTGATATCGTAAAAAATTATAGAAAAAAACAACTAATGTTTATAGAATTGTATAAGAGACCTAAATATTTCATTGTAGTATAAAGAAGACATTTTTAAAAAAAAAATAATGGATTAGATATGGGGGTATTAAAAATATATTAATATGAAATATGTTATTATATTTAAAAAATAATCAAACTAGGTAAATGAAAATTATCAAAAGTATAATTTCAAAAGTGGAGAGATATACAAAAAAAGGTTAAGTGAAAGAAAGAACATGCCTATTAAATATCAAACATTAGGTAAGAAAGAGAGATATAGAATCATGTGTTTCTATTTCTGGATAAATAGTCATACATTTTGTTTTTCAGGATGAATTAGATTACATTTTGTACTATAAAGATAGGATAATATCATTATAATTTTTTTTTCACGAAATAAAATGTATATTATTTAAATTATTCAATTTATATATTCAATTGATAATATTTCAAATATTAATTATATAGATACCTCAAGAATAAAATCATTGTCTAGTTGGATGGATTATCACTAAAATATAGGATGTATCAAAAAATAATATTTGATGGAGAGAGTTATAATTGTAAAAATTGTTGATATATGATAATGAATTTAAGAATCTATATGAAATTTTTTAAAACTATAAATTTGAATAGAAATTTTTTTAAAATGTTTCCAATAAGGTAGGGGTAAAATAAAAAAAGTTTTAGAATAACTCTCTATTCATTCGTTAATAATAATTTTAACAGAATAAAAATGATTATTCATCAAAGAATACTTCTTTATTAAGTTAAACAAGATTTTTTATTAATAATGAATAGGTTTAATGAGTTAGTTAGAAAAAAAATACAAGTTTTAAAAATTTATGATGAACGATATCAATATAAATCCTCTGAAACAAATGAAATCTTAGTATGTGAAAATTTAAAAAAATGAATGAATTATAATATAAAGAAATACATGATAGAAATTATTGATGTCGAAAACATAAATCCATATATCTCTAATATTTATAAACATTAAATTCAATATACATGTACCACATTATATGGCCAATGTTTCTTGAAGAAAAAGAGGAAAATTAGTGGAAGAGTTGCATCAAATCTATACCAATGTTTTGATAATAAAACAAAGTACACACATAAATCCCAAAAAAAGTAGATATGTAAAATTATATTCATGTATAAGAGTGTAAAATTAAATATTATTGGAAAAATAAAAGATTTGTGTATAAGTGAAATTTTGAGATAGACACCCTTAATGATAGTAGGCTATAAGAAATATGAGATTACAAGTAAAAAATTATAATATAAAATTTCTATTTTTTCCTAAGTGCTATAAATCATTTTGAAGATACTGATTTGGAAATTTAAAATAATAAGATGAATGGAAAGGGGAAGATGGATATAGAGGTTCAACTTCATACATCACACGAAGAAGTAATATTCCATATTTGACTCTATGGATTGCATGGATTATTTTATTAAGTGTGAGAACATGAACTGTATGAAAATTATAAGAGAGGGGGATATTATTATGTGAATAATATATAAATAATATTTTTTACCTTTAATATTTAGTCCTTATTTTTAACCTAAATATTATTGATGTCATAACCTTTTTAAAAGGATGAAATCTCACTTTATGGATCTCAATAATTTCTATTATGGACTTCATTAGTTATCTAAGTATTCTATAATATTATAAAGAGGGAGTATATTTATTCTTATGAGATATGGTATACATTATAAACCAATGATATTTGGTTGTTTTTAATGATTTTTTTTTGATTTATGACACAAAATCCAATGGAATTTTCATCAACATGGAGGCTTGAATCTTAAATAATTAAATTCAGAAATTAAGTAAATAATGAACATTAATATATCGTTGGGTTATATTATGATAGAAATGAAAAATTAAATTTTTTATACTTTTATATTTTATTACTTGCCTTAATGATTTCTAACTCAACTAGGCTTATAAAATTAGTTATTTGATTCATTTCTTAAGAGTAACTCCATATATAATTAATATAAAAAAATAGCTTTTTTTATAATTGAATATAAATGTGAAAAATAAAACACTTTCAATTTTTTTATCAAAAGGGAATAGAATTAAGTATCATAAATTGAAATCCAAATCCAAAGGTGATATTATACGACATCATAGATTATATAGAGTTAGATTTACTTTCAACCATAGTGTATGTTCTCTAAAAAATATTAGGGTGGTTTATTTGATAAAATTTTATCTTCACTTTATTAAGAAGTGGTAAAAATAGATTTTATAATCCAAGGTAGTGTAGTGTGGTGGGATATATTCATTATAGAAGAGTGAAATTTCATGTTTATTCAAAAATTAAGTGTTAATGAGCGAAGCTTATGTTTGAGTTGTGTGAAATATAAGGAAGAAATAATAGTAGACAGTATTAATCATTTTAATATAGATAAATGATTCATTCAATGATAGTATTACCAATGTGATTCTATAATAATTCATTAATGAGTAATATTTATTCTAAAATTTGGTCAATGAGAGAGTTCATGATCATGAACCTCTCACATTTGGTAGCTAGTGATGGTAAATTATAGTAAATTAATGATCATTATTAATTATAACTCTTTCATATGTGTGTGGGATTGTTTTTATAAATCACCTAATCCTCTATCAAAGGACTCAAAATAAAAGGACAAGTCACCTCCCAATTGAGAGATATTGATATAGAATATATATGGGTGATTTTTTTCAAAATTATGTTTGGAAACACATAGAAATATTATTCCATCATATATAGTTTTGATTGATTAGACTGAAATATTTTATTAAAAAATAAAGAAAAAACAAAACAATAAAATATAGATTTATTTTAAACAAATAAAACCAAACATAATATAATCTGAAATTTAGATTAATAAAATAAAAACTTAGAAATGTTACTAGAGAATAATAAATGAAAAGAATATCCCCCATTGTGTCAATCATTGATGAAGGTTTTATCCCCCATGTGAAACATGACAACCATGTACATCGATATTTATAGGATTAAAGTAATAGAACTACAGAAACCTAACATCATGGGATCTCTTGTGTCACCTCTCAATGAGAGAGTTCATCTTATTTTATAAATTAATTCTTTTTGAATTATTCCTTGTACCATGAAGATGATATTAATATATTTTATGTGTATTGTATGATTCTTCCTTGAATAATTTGGAAAAGATACACTCCCACACTATCTATTTATTCTTTTACTCAATTATATTGTGTTCCATATATCCATTTTTTCCTCATTTATCAATTTTTATATACATCTTGAATGAATATTTTGTTTCTCCTTATCGGCTATATGCATAACAAATTTTCTAATTTAAATATTGAGGTTTCAGATGGATTTCAGTGTTTCCCATTATAATTGAAGGTTCAAACATTATTTTAGTGAGAACAATACTCATGTTGGTGGTAGAATTAATTTGTACATGGTGACATATGCAACTTTGGAGAATGATATTTTTATATAAGTATGATAGAAATTACTTTAAAATATGAGATTATAGTGGAATGAAATTTTTTCAATATATTACATTGGAATATACATCATAATTGGGTGGTTGTACTGTTGGATTCATTGCAATGTTGGAATATAGTATGAGGTAGAAAGACTTGAGGTAGTGGTCGAAAAAATACATATTTAAAAAGTTTATGAAATTTCTATTATATTGGGGAATAATTTGGGGATCACAAGATAGATAATTTTAATTAGATAATGGATTCCAAAGGGATGAAATGAAATTCCAATTATTAGTAAATGGATTCTTAGGAGATGACAAGGGATTTAGTTGATCTGTAAATAGATCCTAAATTATTCAATTTATTAAATACATATTACCATAATGATCATTACATTATCCCTTAAACATAGACTTTGATGAAAATGAAATAGTAAATTTCCATGATTTTATAACATGGAACAGAAGAATATAATTATATTAGGTTTAATGGATTTTCTATTTCCATTAACTTGAGTATCATTCGTAGGAAACATGTTCTTAGGTTGGTATATCACATTTCATTGGAATAGAAGTTGCACTTAAAAGTTGAGACATGATATGTTTTACATCTTGAATATTCTAAAGCTGAAATGTGGGGATACAATGTCATAACACTTTATCTCAAGGGTGAAAGTGTAGACCTACGTTAGAAACATTATGCGGCCTTATGGCCCGATACAACTAACATTGACTTATCAAAGAAACATACATTTCTAAACATGGTTTCAAAATCCTTTAATATACCTATAAATTCTTTAAAATTCTATACTATCCCATGATTAAGTCTCTTTTTGAATATCAATAAAATATGAATCCTGCAGAATCAATATATAATTTTATTCCCAAACCTTGATGGACCAATAATGTTCCCAAATTTCTTGATTTGACCAATATTAATCAAAACCAATGAATGAGGTCTTATTATTTAAACATTAAAAATACTTCTAACTAACTTTTAAAAGTCATGAATGAATGTATTATGAACATAATATGTTTCACTATATATATAAATTAGTGTTTTAACGTGAAGTGAAGTTTTAATTAAGGATTGATATAATATATTCCAATAAGAGTATTGTTACAAAGTTTAATTCTAAATGTTCTCATGCTCTACTCTAATGTCAATTTGAAACTACAGTATCATTTGAGTGGTAAAATTTATTTTATTATTGTTTTTATGATGTATGTTGATCAATCACAACATGATGGTCTATATGAAAGAAGGGTATAATTCATGATTATATAGATATTAGAATACCATATTTCATCCCAACATCAAAGAAAATATAAGATATTTTATTGAAAAATATGTATGAAAATGAAAACTATATATGGTAAATGGTATATAATAAAACAATATACACCCAACATTAAATTTGAATATATTTTTTTATAAATTAGAAATACATAAAATAAATTTGATATGGGTATACAATAAAAGAGAACCGACGTAGATGTGGGAACTGTAATAAGATCACTATACATGTCATTTGGTACTAAAGAAGAGCCCATATATTAGAGTGTGTTACATAAGAGGACTCATATAATGTCCCCAACTCAGAGCCCCAAACTAATTCAGGATAATACCCAAGGTCATCCTCCTGATCATAAGTAACTAGTATAAAACTCAAGGGATGATTAAAGTAAAATAGGGGATAGTTTTACCTATTTGATGTTAAACTAGGTCATCAAAGTGTCCTTCCAGAAATTCTGTATAACCTTTTTAGGTGTAAGATAAATATAAAACATAAACCTATCTTCTTAGAGCACCCGTACTCCACATACACCTATTGTACATAGAATATAGTAAATTCCAAAATCCATATATACATTAAACTCCTTAAAAACATATTCCCAATATATTTATACAAAAATATATCATGTGAAACTAGAGATACATGATATATAAATTATCAAGGTAAACTAAATAGACCATAAATGTATAGAATGAAATCCTAATCATGGGATAATCAAAGTGGAAAAATAGAAAAATTATCCAATGAAATTCCCAAATAAATTTTCTATCAAAAATCCAAAAAATTTGTAAATGACGCCATGATTCTTATCCAACTAATGACCTATATCAAGTACATATCCCATTCATAGACCATGGAAAAAATAAAACTATGATCATCCTAAAGGGACACGGGTAGTGTATGTGTGTGTCAAACTAATTAGGTGGACACCACTCGACCAATGTCAACCTATCAAAAAACTGAGTGCATGTAGTTGTAGTATAAATTAATTTATGAATGAAATATAAAAAAATGATAAGTACGTTATAACATAAATAATGAATTAAAAATATAACTATTATATAAATTGTCTTTCAGGTTTTCAATAAGCTTCCATAGAAGCCAACCATATATTCATTGAGCCTCAACTATAATCTATAGAAAATAATATATGCAGTAGTTTACATTAATGGGTATATGAAATAGTGTCCAAAATATCTCTATAATGAAATTAGTAGCTTAAATATACAAACAATGGTTGGGCATGCCATGGCTCGAACCAAATAATTTCTCATCTTATATTAATAAATGGTATAATATTTCATGATCCATAAAACCATTCTATGTACATGTACCAATATATAAATAAAAAATTATAACATGTAGTTAACATACACAATATCTTGCATAAATAGAGTACCCATGCCCAATCATTGACACATTTCCATATATCAGTGATAAAGTTCACAAAAATATATACAATCCATATCCACTATTATTACATAAATATAAAAACACGTCTAACACATTTAATTTATAATCAAAATTCTTATTCAGCCAATATATATAAATAATATAATAATAATATCATCGTATCATTCTAATTTTACATTGGCTAAAAGTCAAAAATTAAGTAAACAAAGTAAGAGACATATATAAAATACTCACAAGAAGGAATATTTATAAATCTAATATAAAACCATTTTCTAGTTTATTTATAAGAAAAACATTTAGATGAAAAATAGTTTCGGTTCATTATCACTCAACCCCATTTCATTATTGTCCCATAAACTATAGTAGTATAAGACTGTGGAAGAGGTCATAAGACAAAACTATTAATAAAACAAATCACTATGCTTCAAGGAAGGTGATATGTAACAACTAGGCCTCACTAACTACACAGTAACCCTTCCTTAACAAGGCAATCGAGTATTAGACCATTGGGTGCTTCTAGTTTCCCATCAGACACATGTTTTTCCCTCATTAGGGTCCTCCCATGTCCCTAAATAGATCATCAAACTTATAATTTCCCACATAGAAAAACACATTTTATTTTATTATGCGTTTTCTCCACTCACACGCACCCTAGAGAGAATCCCATGAGGTTTCCCATTAAGAAAATTCTATTTATATCATTGGAACCCAATATTAACATTGTCGTCTAGTCATGGCCTACCAGGTTCTACTAGTTTCCCAGAATTCACTCTCCAGATTCTTGAATGGATCATTATACTATTGACTAACCCCATATTCCAACACATGTTATTTCAGTGTGCTTTTTCGACACTCTCACACACCCTAGGAAAATTCCTTAGAGGTCACCCATCCTAACTCTACTCTAAACCAAACCTCTATTAACTATAGAATTACAATCAATAAGGATATTGAAAATAAATGCGTAATATATTTAAATTTATATTAATATTTATTATTTTAACTATTGAACATTCTAGGGTGTTACATTCTCCCCTCCCCTATTTAGAGCACAACATCCCCAATATGGGTCCTACAATTCAACTTAGGTAGTGCCACATAACTTTATGATGGGTATCCCAATGATACCACTATAAAAACTAGGCCCTAATAATAGTTAATTCACCCTACCTTATCATAGAAATCATTTTATGGCCATCCATGTGCCACCAGTTTCCCCATAGACATGTGTCTTCCCCCCTAGGGCCCACCAACATTCTTGAATAGATCAGCAGTCTAAGGATTTACACGAGAGTCCAAAACAAATTCTTTTATCATGATTTTTCCTTAATCACAGACACATTTGGAAACTTCCCAGGAGGTCACTAGTCCTAATACTACTCCAGGTAAATCCTCTCTTAACTTTGGGGGTTCAAATTTGGATATCTCTAGAAATGATAAGTTCACCTTGTCCACATGAGTAGTAACATTTAATATTTCAACCCTTTAAATTTACAGGGTGTTACATGCTGTTTAATTTCTCTAAATATTAAACTAACCTAGAATAAATTTTTCTAGGGATTTTTTCACTTCCACTCTAATAGAAAAAATTATGAAAGAAAAATGATTTTTTCCCTTCTCTTTACTAATTATAATCCTAAAAACTAAATAAAAAATAAAATCCAAGAGGAGGGATATATGTTTTTCATCCGAGATGAAAATAATTTACGTATTTACTAGAAGCCCATGAAAATAGAATAAAATAATAATTGTAGAGGTAAAACCAACCTTGATTTCTCTAAAGATGGACTCCTATAATATCTTTTTTTAAAACTAGACCAAAAATGGAAAGAAATCCCCTAAGGAAGTGGTTTAGGGATTAATGCCTCAAAAAGAGTTTTATGGTAGAGTTGTGTGACTAAACATCCAAGGAACCTCATTATTGAGTTTTAATTGATGTGTAAAGATGACAATTTTATCCCTCTCTAAAATAAATATTGGTTTTCTAATGAGTACTCGGTATAATTTCTATATAAATGATGGATACATTAGTATCTGATAGAAAATACCAAACACTATCAGGTACCTATTAACCAATATCCAGTACTTAGTACTTCCAGTGGCCCATCACCCAACACTATTTCATCTTCCTTCCTTATATTTTCTATTAGGCCTTCGTAAACTTACATAAAACGAAATTAACACTTATGGAAAATAAAATTAAATAAAAATACTGACTGCAATGATGTGGGTCCTCACAAACACTCCATCATCAGGCTTGAATTTCCCCAAACCCACACATTTTGATTTGTAAAACATATATATACTTTTCATACATAACATGAATTACAACAAAATCCCAAAACCCATCTTCTGTGTTGTTTATAATTATGTACATATTAAATCATAATATTATAATTATATAATATAATTAGTCACATATTTCATCAAGAATTATTATAAACTAATCAAAATCTATTTGACACCTATAATAGCTCTGTGAAATGAAGAAATATAAGGAATAGTTGTGCTTAAATTCACAATAATGGGAAACATTACCAATGATATATAAGGGTTTTATCAACAGATTATAATAAGTAAGTGACTTTATAAGAGTGAGTTTCCTTGATTGATATAACAAGATAAAAAAAAATAATTGATCATGTGGTATGAGAGAATATTCATAATTCATGGTTTAAAATTTAAAAATGGATGATCTTGAAAACATAACACATACCATGGTATAAGGATGTAAAATTATATGATAATAATCATCAAATTTTATCTTTTCTAGGATCAGTTATAATTCTTGGCTTACATTCCATCAAATCTACAAAAATTGGTAGTTAACAAGTTCAAAAATAACAACAACACCTACATGTGACTTCCACACCATTATTTATGTTTAAGATCTATAGTTTCCATCAATCACAGTGTGGCATACTTCTTTGCGTAATGATAGGTCAGTTTACCTTTTAACTTCTTTCATCTTCCAGAAATATTTTTTGTGGAATTATCTTTTATCATGTTAACCCTTTTTTATATTAACTAATTTATGTATAACATTTATTCAATATGTGAAGGTCCCAAAAAATCCATAACTATAAAATTTTATCTAGTATCACTTTATGACACATCTAAGATCTCATATCACTGAATTCTAAAAAACATTTTATGATTGGTCTCATTATAGCATAATGACTTCATTTCACGGTACAAAACCCCCACTAAAATTAACCTGGATAGATTCACATGAAATTATTTCTTCCAGGATTTGAACAATATATCTTTATAATCACTATGAATAGCTTGAGAACCCTTTATGGTGAAGCCTATTGTGTTATGCAATGTGACACGAGAACCCAAATTTTGAAAAAATACTAAACCTTGTGAACTTCAGTGAACAAACATAAAAAAATGTATTTACAAAATAATACTTTGAGTTATGGAATGATCTATTAGTTTTCATATATGTATATAATATTCTACAAATTCAATAATATTATTTTAGATTCATTATAAGATTTTAAAATAATATCTAATTGAAAACAAATCCAACCATTAGATTCTAGTGGTTGCAACATTCCCAATCATTAGATTTTTATCAATACTCGTTTTATTCATTCTATTTATATCCCATTAGGTAACTCCATTTATCTAGGGAAGAGCCCCCCCCCCCCCTCAAATTCTGAATCCATTTTCTATCCTTGAATATATTAAGAATTTTCCCTTTGAGGTTTTATCCTCCCTATAAATAATAATAAAATGTATCTGATAAAAAATTGCTAATTATTCAAGTATAAGAATTGAAAATTCTACTATTCATCTAAGACTATGTGAATCAATGTTCATTGTAGGAAATAAGGGTGTTAATTTGGTGCTATAATATTTTCCTTAAATAAATTAAACTAGAAAAATCTGTGATATTATTCTATATTCCATAATGATATTATCCCCCTATATTTTTTAAAATAATAATATAAAAATCCATATAATCACAAATATTATTCAAATATATTATTATATACATCTGAGACGGTTATCTACACCTCTTTAGATAGAGGGAATTTACTGAATTTGAAGGTTTAACTGGTGATTCATAAGGAAAATCACACTCAATGGATTGGTTAAGATAACTTCCACCTAATTTTTTGTTCCAATTAATTCAAGATTTATAATATTGATGACACATACTTTTTATGAAATTATATCAGATATATGTATGCTTTGTGGGAGGGTGATGAACCAAATTTCTGAGGAATTCAATTTCACATTTTTTATAATATTATATCTTTATTGTTTGTTTCACCATTTTAAAATATCATTCACTTTTTTCGTCATCCATATAAGTTGTCAATAGGGCTACATAATAGTAATATAATATGATTCCATAATTTTTAAAGAAATAAAATATCATTTATTACCTAGCCAACCAATAAAATTACTTTCAATATAAACACCTCCACCAGTTGGGAATATTTAATCCATAATATAACAAACCGAATCAGCATTTGAATAACTAGAAAAATAAATGCTTCCCCAGTCTTGAACAAAAAACCATAATTAATATTTCTATAAGAATAAATTAATATTATTTTTATTACTGCTACAAGTTATTCCATTGGAAAACATTAAAATTGCCCTGCTAACCATGTAGTACATAATTTATTTTATCCTTTTTTTATTTCGATAGAGTAAAATATCAATCATTCCTCAATAAAAAATAAAACACGTTCCCTTACAGCCATTATGATTTACTAATTTTGTTCCAGATTCTATTAGACTTGAAATTAGCTTTCACTCTTCTATTCTTAATTTCATTCAATACTTCCTTTGAATATTTCTTGTATGAGCTGAATATAATCCTTATTTTTGTTGAATTTTCCATACTATAAAGTTGGTTAACATCTCCAATCAATGACATCCCAAATTTTGAAATCATCAATTGAGGAAAAATAACTATTAATTTATAATTTTTTTCTCTAAAGATGATTACATCTATATGAACCTTAACCTTAGACTATTCATAAAAAAATTATTTATAGGTTATGATTAACACATCCTATCTTGAATTAAAAATTTCTCAAGAAAATATCCATCCATGCATACATGACATGGTGTTCTTGATTCAGGAAATAAAAAACATTATTTAACCTACACACTTTAGAAACATCATTTACAAGAAGAAATCCAACTGATTATTCTATATAAAACTTTTTTTAATGAATCATTTCAGAAAATAATTCTTTACATATTTGATATATTTTGAAATTTATATGAATAGATGATACTAAAAAATTCTAATTATGTCTATTCTGAAAACTGGTTGAAATTATTCATAAACATTAATGATTTCAACCTATGTATATACCATACAACACATCCTTGCTTTATTAAAAAACACTCTTCCAATTTCTTATGGATTTTTCTTGAATAACCACTTTGTAATATTAACATAATGATGTTTCAGCCTATCCTTAACATCCCAGGTTTTGTTTTTATCAATATGATCTATCTCATCATTCATGGATTTTACCCATGACTATTCCTTTTCCACCGCTTTAAATGAGGTTGGTTGAATCTCAGATTTATAATTAATGTGATCTATTAACCTCATATTCCAAGTATTTGATATAGTATATTTATCTACAATGATATTTCTTAGATAAACAAAATTTATTTTCCTTCATGGTTGTGTCATAGATTGATTCACTTTTTTCCTTGTTATTCAATTGATTCAGTATTATAATCATCATCATCTTGAACATCTTGATAATCACATGTGTCAACATTTTCATCTTTTTTTTCTTTTTTAAACACTTGTTTATGGAAAAAAATCATTGAATTTTATTTAACATCATTTTTAATCATCTTCACATTAGTTAATTCAAAAATCTAGCACAATTTTTTATTAAATATTTTATCAGTGTTACACTTTGATGAGTATCTAGTAAATGTTTCTACATCTGTTACATCCTTGTATTTTCAATTATTATTTTTTCTATTAAATATATTTATTCCAAACACATTGATATTATTTAATGATTTCTTCCTTCCTTGACATACTTTGTGTGATGTTTTCCCAATATTAGGATTGAGTGAAACTTTATTATGAGAATAAAATACCAATTTTACTATTTATTTCTAATAGTGATCTGAGATGCTAGTTTCTATCAACATAGTCTTTTCCATGTTTTCACCATGCAGTCTCTTTTTTCCATAACCCAATTTAATTGGAGATTTCACATAGAATACACAAAATTCTCAATACCATAATTTTATTTCTTATTTTTAAACTCATAGGAAGTGTAAACTACTTTTTTGTCAACTATATGAACTTTCAAATTCCCTTTAGTTTTATTTTATTCTCTTCTTCAATTTTTTTATGAAATCCATCAATTCCCACATTTATCATATAAACCTAGAACATCTTATACAACTATAATTCATAACCAATAAGATAAAATACTTTTCCCTATATTTACAAGCCTGACCAAAGGTACCAAAAACATTAGTGTGGGTAAAATTTAGTAAAGCCAAATATATTTTCTTTTTTAGTATATAATAATTTCTTACCATTATTCAATTCACTAATGAAAAAAAATCCTTATCCTTAGTTTTCTTTAATAAAGTAATATAAATAACAACATTAAGACTTTTTAAATTCTCCATGATTTTTTTATGAATATAGGAATTTCGATAGTAAGATAAACTATTTTACTTTCTCATTATTAGAATACATTAATTTTTTTTCTATCTGCTTGATAAATATATTTATTTACTTTATACATAAACAATTTAATTTCTAGAAGTTCCTTTGATGATTCATCCTTTTTTGTTGAATTTTTATTCCAAAACTAAGTTATAAATCTGACTAATAATAAAAAAATTGTGATTAATTCTATGCACATAAATTACATCAGTGTTATTTAATTCACCACTATCTAACTGGTATTTCTATATCCTTTAATATTCCTTATTATATATTTTTAAAATAATTTTTTTATTTCAACCATTCCATTCACATCCCTCAGAATATTTATATTACCAGTCATATGAGATGAACATAGGCTTTTTTGAATCTGGGTAATACTATTCTTTTACGATTTCAATTAAATCTTATCCTAATTTTCCATTTCAGACTCATATTTCTCTATTAAAGAAATTCCAATATGATGTTATATATCTTTAATCACTTCTCATTATCTTCAACATAATCCATTAGATCATGTTCTCCATACTCAAGAGGATAAAACATATTTTTCAATGGAATTTTATCGATTTATCTTTTATATATTTTAATTTGAATTATATAATAAGATATACTCATTTCTTCTAGAAATATATTTCTTTATACAAAAATTTTGAGTGAATAAAATAGTAACCATAAATTGAATTTTTGTTTTGAAAATAAGAATTAATTCCAAATATATTTTTCTAACTTCCAATAGCATCACCGCTAAGGTAGATTTAAAATTCACTATAATATGATATAGTGTGGCCTAGAAACCCAAAAAAACTGACATTTTATCAATGAAAAAAATCCAATTTCTGTCATTGATTCATAATTATATTTCTTTCAAATACTTATTTTATTATTGGTAAATTATGGGTAATGAAGAAATTTGTTTTTTCTTATTCTTCATTGGGATATTCATACTCATTAATATTAAATTTGATGTCTCCCCATAAAAACAAATACTAAATTTACCGATAAAACATAGTAATTGAGTAATCAACATCTCCTTAAATAAATCCATAACATGATCTTCCCTATATTATAAAACTTCATCAAAGAGTATCCCAATTTTAATATTTTTTTGATCCCTAAATCTTATTCTCTGACTCTAACTTCTTTATTAAGGATAGAAGTTCCTCTCCAAGATTTTCAATCTCATTCACTTTCACAATGAAATCAATATTTAGATCATGAATGATCATTTCCTATTCACCAGTCCTAAATCTATAATTCACATCATCATCACACCTCACATAATTCTTCTTATAATCTTTTCAAAATGATTTTCTTCATCATGCATTTTATCAGTATCACTGGGAGACTCATTCAAAAAGCCACTAATTTTCAGGATGTTCTTTATATATAAATTGATCTCCAAAATATCCCCCTTACAATTTTATTGGAATATAGACAATGTCATCCCAGAAATTGATGGAATATAAACTATAAGAGGTGCTGAATTGTAGTCTTAAAAAAATAATTTTTTCCATTCCACTCAAGGATTTAGTTTAATGGTAGGTATGGAATAACAATAAAATAATAAATTAGAGTTTTAATATTATTTGAAATTTTAAAAATTTTATAATGGGTAAATGTACATTATAAATGTTAAAATAAATGAATATAGTAAGTATAGTGTATATTAGAAAAAAAACGAGGTAAAAGATAACAATAATTATACTCCCTAAAAGGATATTATAAAAACAACAGTTTTAAACAAAATTTTAAGGAGGGTCATTTAACAATATCCACGGTATCCATATTATGGAATAAAAATACCTTGACTGTAAACTTATCAGAAGTTATTTTTTCTTCAATATCCTAGATGCCATTAATCTACATGATCAAAAATAACTTTGTATACCTTACCTAGAAGACCAAGATGATGGAGGATCTGAATAACACTTCCTTCCTCCTTGAAATACTTTGATTGTAACACCCCAAGCTTCCATGGTATGTTTCCCTTCAAATAATGCAATGACGTGCATTATACGCAACTTCGAGATTCTAACACACCACAACCAATCAAACTAGCCGTTATGAATAGTAATACCTACTTTTTGAAATTTTATAAATTATATCTCTCAAAATGGACTTCATTGTTGGATTTGGAATATCGAATTTATCCTAGGGTGAAATTTGGGAACTTTTTGGATAACACTTATATTTTGATGAATAGTGAAAATTACTAAATTTTAATTAAAAACAAAATTTTAAATCAAAATAATTTATACTGATAAATTATATTTTTGAGTGGTTTTAAAGTATAATTAGAATATATTTTTACCATTTTATCCAATGGTGTTCATTAGAATTAAGGTCACTTTGAAATTGGACCTAAACAATTTTCAATCTTTTGATATATATTGTTTCTTAAAAACACGCTCTTTGTTGTGACAGCGGGAAGTAATTATAAAATTAATTAATGAAAATTATATGTTTAGAATTTTGTAAAATAGACATAATTTTCGAATTCGGAATATCAATTATAGCTTAGGGTGAAATTTTGGCATTGTTCTGAAAAACATCAATTTTTTATGAATAATGAAACTACTAAGTGGTAGTTAAAAAAACTGAATTTTTCATAAAACATAATTTTACCACTTCTGTGAATGGAATTTTGAAAATCCTAGAGACACGGTTATTATCAAGAAGTCAAATTTGGTTCAATGAGATGAAAATAATTGTTTGTGAATAGTAACTTTTTACTTTTATTTACCACGGTTAAAAGTAAATAGGGTAATTAACGATAAAAATGATATTAATATTACCCTAACACATGTCCTAATTTTATTGGACAAGTGTATCTCGACCAAAAACAACCATAGGAATAAAATATTATCATTTAGGTCCACTTGGATTAGATTAGGACATTTATTATTATTTAATTCAATGAAGAGTTAAAAGAGTTAAAATCAAAGTTTATTTAATGAAACATTTTTAATATAGGGTAATACATAAGATAAATTCGATTGTAAATATTCATTAGAAATATAATAAGATTTCATACATAATGATATTTTATTTATAATTTTTATACATTAAATAATTTAATATATTTATGACACAATGATGATGCATTAATTACCATAATAGTGAAAAATTAAATTAATTGATATTATAAATACCCAAATAAATATAATTTAAGATTTTTAATGAATTAAACTAATTTTCTAGGATAATATGACATATTAGGGTTGATTTAATTGACTTTTTTCTAAGTAGTCATTATGTTATGAGTTTTACAAAAATCAACTATTGAATAGTGTCAAAATTGAGATAAAAGAGTTCTTAAAACAAATATTATATTATTAATTGATATTAAATTCTTAAAAATCTACGGTTCAGCCAAGAGACTTATATGATGATATTTATATCATTAGAGGACAACTTGGGGGTATCTTGGATGTATATAGTATGTTTATTAACTATATAATATAAAAATTCAAAGTGACATGGTAAATGTCAAACTAATTAACTAGGAGTTAAAACTAAAAGATAAGGTTAATATAGTAACCCAAACCTGTCTAAATTCTATTGGTTGAATGTTTTTAGAACTATCCCCACCTTAAACTTTGAATAATCAACTTTGGAGTCATTATAAACAAAATATGAATTTATTATAAATTAATATTTCTAGTTTTTTCAAAGGTGCCCCTCACCCCACTTATAAAAGGGCACTCCTCCTTCTGATTTCTTCACACCTTCAAAGCCTTTTGGTTCGTCCAAAACCTGCCCAAATACTCTCTCAACTTCCCTCACTATAACCTATAGGCCTTATTTTGATCAGAAAGACAACCTAAAGATCCATTTTGATCAAATCAAAACGAAGAACCCGAAGAAGAGGTAATGTTTTCACCACCCCTTTTCAAGTTCCTTTCTTATTCCACTTCTTATTTCTTTGTTATTACCATTATAAAATAATAACTCCAGTATCTTATATATACTGTTATGTTATTATGAATATGGTACAACCATATTCAGTAATCTATCCACCATTTGAATAACATGTCACCATACGTGCGTACGTACGGCTTACCGTCTCCACGTCGTGGTGTAATTGTTATTCAATATATTATTATTTGGGTGGGTATAATAATGATGTGTAACTCATTTAAATAATAAATATAACATGATAATGATTCTGTATATATGATATACCATCCAATTATATATTATTTTAATATCAAAAGAATGATATTGTCGCTCGTGCGTACGTACGGACTACTGTCTCCACAAACGCGATGAGATTCATTCTCCATCGTATCCATTCAAATATAGTTATCATTTGATGATTTAAAAATAATGTTTAAGAACATTATATCATTATGGATATGAATAATATACAACCTATCCATGGAAAACATGGCTTACGTAACAAAACATATAAAAGAAAACGAGTAAGTTAACACCCGAAACGACGATAATTATAAGATATTATTAACACAGAAATGTTAAAAGATCATATATGATATCATATTAATGTATATGATTCATGAATAATTTAATAACAATTATTTAAACATTATACAGGAGGTTAACCTACCCCCAACCAAGGAAAAGTACAAGGTAGGGGATTTCTTATCTCACTTTTAATTCCGTGAGAATTCCATTGTTCACCACTTATTTATTGCATGTGGAGTGTGTACTGCCCATGATTGTATTAGTTGTGTAATATAATTTAATTTATGTATATTTACATCATCATGGTATGATCATTCTTTCATGGGTGTATGTTTCGTATGTTAGCTAATTGATAAGGGAATTTGAAATTTCAATTTCCACTCATTCGGCTTTACGCATACTTCATTGATTATTTTACTCTCAGATTATGTGTGGAATCACTATTAATTTTATTATGTCATAATTTCCACTCCCCTTTATGTGGATATACTTTTTATACACATAATCACTCTGTTGATAAATTCTAAAGTCATCGGTATGAACTTGATAAGAGTAATTTTACTCAATCTCGATTTGTTGAGATAAACATCCAATTCATTGGTGTTGCTTTTACAAGGATATGTGTAAATGTTCTTTGATTGATTTAAAATAAATATCCAATAATATTTAGTGTATTTATATTTTTCACACATAATTATTTTGTTTATTTATCCTTAACCTAAGGATACGACCTTTATGAGAGATTTCATCTCAATTTACATTCCATTGAGACTTCTTTGTTGTTATACACCAAATCACTTTTATGTGGTGTATATAATGTACTTTGACATAGTATATCATGAATCCCTTTATTCTCATGATATTAAAAAGTTTTTATTACCTCAATTATTAGTATTCAAGTGTCTCTCTTTTGGTTAGGAACTCTAACTAAAATTTCATTTTAATGTTTTAAGGATTTATTATTCTAAATCTTTCTCATTAATTTCCATGTTTTAAAAATGGGTTTAAGGATTTATTTATATGGAAATTAATGTTTTCAAATCAAAATACCTTTTAAAAGTTTAAAAGTGGTATGGGACACTTTGATTCAGAAATCTATTTTAAATAGCTTCTTGACAAACAATGTGACTTTTAAAAGTTTTCAAGAAAAAGAGGGATATTTCTCTCAATAGTTTGATGATTATTTTAAGGTAAATATCCTTCATTATTCTTTATTGAGGTTAATGTGATACAATAAAATCTTCCATATTGTATCAAATGAGTTATGTTTGACTTTGGATGTGCTATTTTTATACCATTCATGGTTTGTGGTTAAAGTATTGACATTTCGTATGCCATTTTTAATACGAATGTTTATGTTATGTTTAAACCTGTTCATATGAGGAATGAATTGGACTTAGTAAGTGACGTGTGGAGCCCGCTATAGATCCTAGATGCATCGGTAGGTCTCATGAGACAAACTAGTATCTTGGCACAAGGCCTTGGCAAAATCTTATTTGTAGTCTTGGCACGAGGCCTTGGATATGTGGTTATGATAGTTTGGCATTATGCATTCCATCATTATGAAAGTGGTTATTGATATTGCATGTGATCATTCTACTAGTAGAATATCCATGTGAGTAAGTAAATGGAATTATTTTATTTTATCTTTTCCATTTTATGCTGAAGTTAAAGTTTAAAAGGCTTTCATTTTAGTTATAAACTGCCTTAAGTGTTTATGCTTATCTATGAAAGCTTCTGCTATAATGTTATCCTTACTGAGCATCTGAGCTCACCCCTTTCAATGTTTTATTTTTCCCAAGATTATGAAGAAGTAATTTATGAATGACCTACAGAGATAGTATGAGGAGATATGAAGACAATATGTTGTTGCAGTTTTTTTTACCTTATGATGTAATGTAAGACTTATGAATATATATAGTGTTTCCAAGACTACTAAACTAATCGGTCTTTCGAGACTTGATCCTTTGTGATCATGACAAAGTTATGTAATAATGCACCGACTCTGGGTATCTAGGGTCGGGGCGTTACATTTGGTATCATAGGAAGTTTATTAGAAACCTTGGAAGCCAGATTTAGATAAAATCTTATTAGAGCACATATACCTAAGATGAAATTTGAGGATTAGTATATAAGAACTTCCTAGAATTTTGGTATTGTAGAGATTTTGTAAGTTTTCTGGGCAATACATCCCTGTTTGGATACGAGCAGGTAGAGGCGGCTCTGGCACAGATGTACCTAGGGGTAAAACCCGAAAACACCACTTTGAGCTAGACTCGAACGAGAACTGGTGCACGACAACGGGCCTTGTTGCACTCTTGGTTATGACACTCCCGAGGGATATGCTTAGGATAATTTACATTTTCTTTACAAACCGATTTAAAGTATTATATATATAAGATGAGAGTAAATGACCTTGGTTAATCCTAATGTGGTTCAAATTGAGAATATGGTGACATGTTAATCTCTAAATGATTGTATGACTACTATTACTCACACAATACTTTCTGGTTTTAGCCAATGGATGGATTCCAAGGAAGTCATAGTGACTTTGAGAATGATGTACAAGTTGGGAACTGTGGTGGCAATGAGAAACAAAATGGAATGTTGATAGACGTAAAAGATTTCGTCTTTATGGAAAATCAATTTTCCAAAAATATGATCAACAATATATATATTAACCAATTACTGGACTCAACAAAGAAGAGAAAGGTGATTAATGATAAGAGTTCCAGTATTGGAGACCATGGAGAAAGAAATCCTCAATTTCCATCATGCAGTAAATGTGGAAGGAGACACCCATGAAAGTGTCTCCATGGGACAAATAAATGCTTTACGTGCGGGAATGAAGGACATAAAGTGAAGAATTGCCAAAGAAAAATGAAGAGTACTATGGAAGAAGATAAAAATGGTCCCAAGAATCCATTTACAGTCATTTGCCGTAAATGTAGGGGACCTGGCCATTACTCGAGTGAATGTCCTATTCTATAGGATATTTTCTTGGTCAGAGAAGAAGCTATGTGGAAATAAATGGTTGGATAAATGTTTAAAAATTATTAGTGATCCTTATTGATGGGTTTACTTTGGAATAATTTTCTCTTGTATTTGTAACCCTAACGTTTTCAATGTGAGAATGATATTTATGGAAGAATTATCTTTTCTCTTGTGGATATAGTTATATATAACCATTTGGTTTTATATGATCATTGGGTTTGAGGCAATTACAAATTATTATAATTTGGGATGAAAATGCAAGGTATGAGATAACATTGGTGGTTAAATTATGTTATGGTTATTTTGAGGAATTTATCTCATTTTGGTAATGTTATAAAATATAGTTTTTGAAAAAGGACAACATGCAGACCATGTGATAACCCATCGCATCAAACAAAGCTGTGGGAATCGAACTCACAACCAAAGTACGATTGGGAATTATCACCTACCACTGGACTACGTGAAGTCCCTGGTTAGTGTGACTATTATTTTTAGTTAAATGATTTTAGGGATCAATAATAATTTGATTTGGGATCTTATGTATTACCAAATTAATACCCTTAGTATAGGAAAATTATTTGGTGATTAAGTGATAAATGTTATTATGGAAGTTGTTCGCTTTGGTGTGAACACTATATGCCCAAGGAAAATAGAATAGTATGGGATTTTATTTGAGGAGTAATGGTGGATTTTTATCTACGTTTTTATTGTGGATTTATAGTGATTTGGGTTATTTATGGAAATGACTAACCTATAATAGAGAATATATGATGAGGTTAATTACTTTTATGTATGTGACTTTAAGAGTGTTTGATGTCATTTGGAGATACAATTTAACATGGGAGACTACATAATCAAATTATTCTATGTTTTGGGTTTCAATATTAGTTTGGATTATATTGATGGATTTTAAGGACAATTGATTATTGAATGGTATTTATTTAACTTTGGGGTATTGTTGGTTTAATTTTTGAAATTAAGATTAGTGTTTATTTCTCTCAAGGAATATCCTTTTGGGGGATCATTAGATCTTGTACTAACCATTTTGGTTTTGATTAATCTCTAAAGACAATGTAAATATATAGTTCATCTTGCATGGATCATGTGATTCTATAGAAGTTTATTCTAGCTCTTCTAGTGTGACCAAGTCTTCTTGAATACTCATCGTTTAAAAAAAATGAGTTAGTGGTGGAAATTTATTAAAGAAATAAACTATACTTAAAATTTAAGTATATATCTTTATATTCTGAGTCAATATCATAAATGAATTCCCCATCCTTATGTAATGGTAACTTAAAACAAAAAATTTTTGTCTGTTTACTTTCCTACTAGGACTCTAATGGCTGTTTTCCTAACACAAGTTTGTGGTTTTCTTATTGATAACTTTCTCCTGATCATGATTTCTATCCCTCTCCATTAGAACTTGACACTTAGTTTATCATCCATATCCATGTTTTCTTACATGGAATCCGAGTATGGGTTATCTTGGTTGACCTTTATACCTCTCTTTCTTTCTTTTAAAGTGATAGTTTTATTGACTCTTTTTCCGATGTGGGACTTTCCATTATATTCCCAAGCACAATTTTAAAAATTGTGAGGACGCAATTTATTGAAGGAGGGTAGAATGTAACACCCCAAGCTTCCATGGAACGTTTCCCTTCGAATAATGCAATGACTTGCATTGTACGCAACTTTGAGATTCTAACACACCACAACCAATCAAACTAGCCGTTATGAATAGTAATACCTACTTTTTGAAATTTTATAAATTCTATCTCTGAAAATGGACTTCATTGTTGGATTCTTAATATCAAATTTATCCTAGGGTGAAATTTTTGAACTTTTCGGATAACACTTATATTTTGATGAATAGTGAAAATTACTAAATTTTAATTAAAAACAACTTTTTAAATCAAAATAATTTATAGTGATAAATTATATTGTCCAGTGGCTTAAAAGTATAATAAGAATATATTTTTACCATTTTATCCAATGGTGTTCATTAGAATTAATTTCACTTTGAAATTGGACCTAAACAATTGTCAATCTATTAATATATATTGTTTCTTAAAAACACGCTCTTTGTTGTGACAGCGGGAATTAATTATAAAATTAATTAATGCAACTTATATGTTTATAATTTTGTAAAATAGACATCATTTTTGAATTCAGAATATCAATTATAGCTTAGGGTGAAATTTTTGCATTGTTATGAAAAACTTCAATTTTTGATTAATAGTGAAACTACTAAGTGGTAGTTAAAAAAACTGAATTTTTCATAAAACATAATTTTACCTCTTCTGTGAATGGAATTTCAAAAATCATAGAGACATGGTTAATTTCAATAAGTAAAATGTGTTTCAATGAGATGAAAATAATCTTTGGTGAATAGTAACTTTTTACTTTTATTTACCACGGTTAAAATTAAATAGGGTAATTAAGGATAAAAATGATATTAATATTTCCCTAACACATGTCTTAATTTTATTGGATAGGTGTATCTCGACCAAAAACAACCTTAGGAATAAAATATTATCATTTAGGTCCACTTGGATTAGATTAGGACATTTATTATTATTTAATTCAAAGAAGAGTTAAAAGAGTTAAAATCAATGTTTATTTACTAAAACATTTTTAAAATAAGGATATACATAAGATAAGTTCGATTTTAAATATTAATTAGAAATATAATAAGATTTTATACATAATGATATTTTATTTATAATTTTTAGACATTAAATAATTTAATATATTTATGACACAATGATGATGTAGTAATTACCATAATAGTGAAAAATTAAATTAATTGATATTATAAATACCCAAATAAATATAATTTAAGACTTTTAATGAATTACACTAATTTTCTAGGATAATATGACATATTATGATTTATTTAATTGACTTTTTAAGAAGTAATAATTCTGTTATGAGTTTCACAAAAATCAACTATTGAATATTGTCAAAATTGACATAAAAGAGTTTTCAAAACAAATATTATATTATTAATTGATATTAAATTCCTAAAAATATAAGGTTCGGACAGGAGACTTATATCATGATAGGTATATCATTATAGGACCACTTGGGGGTCTCTTGGATGTATATAGTAAGTTTATTAACTATATAATATAAAAATACAAAGTGACATGGTAAATGTCAAACTAATTAACTAAGAGTTAAAACTAAAAGATAAGGTTAATATAGTAACCCAAACCTGTCTAAATTCTATTGGTTGAATGGTTTTCGACCTATTCCAACCTTAACCTTTTAATAATCAACTTTGGAGTCATTAGACACCGAATATGAATTTATTATAAATTAATATTTCTAGTTTTTTCAAAGGTGCCTCTCACCCCTCTTATAAAAGGGCACTCCTCCTTATCATTTCTTTCAAATCCTATTGGTTCGGGAAACCCCTGCCCAAATAATCTCTCAACATCCATCACTATAACCTAGAGTCCTTAGTTTGATCATAAAGCCATCTAAGGAGCCCTTTTGATCAAATCAAAAGGAAGAACCCGAAGAAGAGGTAATGTTTTCACCACACCTTTTCAAGTTCCTTTCTTCTTCCACTTCTTCTTTCTTTGTTATTACCATTATAAAATAATAACTCCAGTATCTTATATATACTATGATGTTATTATAAATATGGTACAACCATATTCAGTATTATATCCACCCTTTGAATAACATGTCACCATACGTACGTATGTACGGCTTACCGTCTCCACGTCGTGGTGTAACTGTTATTCAATATATTATTATTTGGGTGGGTATAATAATGATGTGTAACTCATTTATATAATAAATATAACATGATAATGATTTTTTATATATGATATACCATCCAATTATATATTATTTTAATATCAAAAGAATGATATTGTCGCTCGTGCGTACGTACGGACTACCGTCTCCACGAACGCGATGAGATTCATTCTCCATCATATCCATTCAAGTATAATTATCATTTTATGATTTAAAAATAATGTTTAAGAACATTATATCATTATGGATATTAATAAGATACACCCTATCCATGGAAAACATGGCTTACGTAACAAAACATATAAAAGAAAACGAGTAAGTTAACACCCGAAACGACGATAATTATAAGATATTATTAACAAAGCAATGTTAAAAGATCATATATGATATCATATTAATGTATATGATTCATGAATAATTTAATAACAATTATTTAAACATTATACAGGAGGTTAAACTACCCCCAACCAAGTAAAAGTACAAGGTAAGGGATTTCTTATCTCACTTTTAATTCCGTGAGAATTCCATTGTTCACCACTTATTTATTGCATGTGGTGTGTGTACTGCCCATGATTTTATTCATTGTGTAATATAATTTAATTTATGGATATTTACATCATCATGGTATGATCCTTCTTTCATGGGTGTATGTTCCGTATGTCACCTAATTGATAAGGAAATTTGAAATTTCAATTTCCACTCATTCGGATTTATGCATACTTTATTGATTATTTTACTCCAAGATTATGTGTGGAATCACTATTAATTTTATTATGTCATAATTTCCACTCCCCTTTATATGGATATACTTTTTATACACATAATCACTTTGTTGATAAATTATAAATTCATCAGTATGAACTTGATAAGAGTAATTTTACTCAATCTCGATTTGTTGAGATAAACATCCAATTCATTGGTGTTGCTTTTAAAAGGATATGTGTGAATGTTCTTTGATTGCTTTAAACTAAATATCCAATCATATTTAGTGTATTTATATTTTTCGGACATAATTATTTTATTGATTTATCCTTAACCTAATGATACGACCTTTATGAGAGATTTCATCTCAATTTAGATTCCATTGAGACTTCTTTGTTGTTATACACCAAATCACATTTATGTGGTGTATATAATGTACTTTGACATATTATATCATGAATCCCTTTATTCTCATGATATTACAATGTTTTTATTACCTCGATTATTTTTATTCAAGTGTCTCTCTTTTTGTTAAGAACTCTAACTAAAATATCATTTTAATGTTTTAAAGATTTATTATTCTAAATATTTCTCATTAATGTCCATGTTTTAAAAATGGTTTTAAGGATTTATTTATATGGACATTAATGTTTTCAAATCAAAATACCTTTTAAAAGTTTCACAGTGGTATGGGACACTTTGATTCAAAAATCTATTTTAAATAGCTTCCTGACAAACAATGTGACTTTTCAATGTTTCCAAGAAAAAGAGGGATATTTCTCTCAATAGTTTGATGATTATTTTAATGTAAGTATCCTTAATTATTCTTGATTGAGGTTAATGTGATACAATACAATCTTATATATTGTATAAAATGAGTTATGTTTGACTGTGGATGTGCTATTTTTATACCATTCATGGTTTGTGGTTAAAGTATTTTCATTTTTATGCTAGTTTTAATACGAATGTTTATGTTATGTTTAAAATTGTTAATATGAGGAATGAATTGGACATAGTGAGTGATGGGTGGAGCCCTCTATAGCTCCTAGATGCATTGGTTGGTCTCGTGAGACAAACTAGTGTCTTGGCACGAGGCCTTGGCAAAATCTTATTTGTAGTCTTGGCACGAGGCCTTGGCTATGTGGTTATGATAGTCTGGCATTATGCATTCCATCATTATGAAAGTGGTTATTGATATTGCCTGTGATCATTTGACTAGTAGAATATCCATGTGAGAAAGTAAATGGAATTATTTTATTTTATCTTTTCCATTTTATGTTGAAGTTCAAGTTTAAAAGGCTTTCGTTTTAGTTATAAACTGCCTTAAGTGTTTATGTTTATCTATGAAAGCTTCTGCTATAATGTTATCCTTACTGAGCATCTGAGCTCACCCCTTTCAATGTTTTATTTTTCCCAGGATTATGAAGAAGTAATTTATGAATGACCTGCAGGGATAATATGAGGGGATATGAAGACAAGATGTTTTTGTAGTTTTTTTACCTTATGATGTAATGTAAGACTTATGAATATATCTAGTGTTTCCAAGACTACTAAACTAATCGGTCTTTCGATACTTGATCCTTTGTGATCATGCCAATGTTATGTAATAATGCACCGACTCTGGGTATCTAGGTTCGGGGCGTTACATTGATCATAACTAATAATATTTATACCACTTAAACATAAAAAGAAGATCCTCAACACCATAGAAAAAACACAACAATTACAATAGATAAAATTCTTAAATAATTACAATAAAATCCTCACGGGATGAAGCAATTTATCAAAAAACATAGAAATAAAAATACAAAATTAGACCTAAAAATAAAAAGATATCATATATTTAAAATGGTCTCATGATTTTATAGGTATCTTATAGGATTGTTTCATTCCATAAAGTAAAAAAATCAACTTATATATATACCTCTTATAATCAAATTTCATAAACCACAATTTCAATTATAAAAATATTAGATGTAGTGGCCTACACCTTTTGATGGATTCATCATCACACAACTTCTTATAATGACATAAATATACTACTTTACAACACTATGATATATGATAAATGAAATTTGGAAAGAAACCATCGTTCTTTAAATTTTCAAACTATTCATCTCAAACTTGATTCTCTATATTTATGGTTATTGGATTTTAATCCCACACAACACAAAGAAATAAAAAAAATTAATATAAATTAACTTTGATTTAAATTATATTGTTATTTAAAAAAAAGATATATAATTCATATTTTGAACAAAAATTATACCAAATTTTGAAAATAATAAGACCCTAAATGAAATAAACATTCATAAAGGAATATTATCTTTCATACATCTTGTAGTTATAATGAAATAAATTACAAATTATTAACGTACAATCTACCCCATCATAAAATATTCTCATTCATTTTTGATATTATGAGAAAAATGCATTTCTTAACTTTCTCACCCTTTTTGATTTTCAAAAAGAATCACAGTAATAAAAATATATGACATAGAAAAATGCTAAAAGATTATAAAAATATTATAAAAAAATTTACAAATTGAGATATGAAATAAAACACATAATTTATGTTTCATCAAACACTTTTTATTAATATTTTATGAATAAAATTACACACATTTAAAAGAATTCATTAGAATTTAAAATATTAATATTTGAACAAATATAATCATCAAAATATTAATCCAATTAATTATTGGGAAAAAATATTGGAAATTGAAATATTAATCCTCATTTTGAGTTTTTTCAGTCATATGTTTGAGATTTTTGAATTTAAATTTTTGATATGTATACTTAACATTTGATGCTTCAATAATTTGTTTATGTTATTCAGTCCTTTCATTCTATAAAGTCCCCAACTTCTTTAATTATTCAACGGTCTCAAACTGTTAATTGGTTTTTTTACCTTGATCCTTAATTACTTATTCACATTCATCAGGATTTTTTACATATCCTTCCAAGTTCATCATTTATTGAAAAAATTTTCTATCCAACAAGATAGATTATCTTTATCCCGATTTTTTATATATTTTTTAAAGTTCCTCATCTTTCAAGAGTGAAAACCACACTATTCTTCAATATTTATTAATGTTTCTTAATTTCAAAACCAAAATCTATAATCTTCATGTTCCATTTGAATCCAAAAAACTAATCATTTAACTTTTCATTATATTTACTCTAGTATTTAATTATACAAAAATTTCTGGAAAAATATCAAATTTCATCAGCAACTTACTTTAAAATTATCACTTCTCCTCAATTATCTAAAATCTGGTACTTTCAGTAGATTTAAATGAAATATCATATTATTACTTTTGTTCTTTAGGTATTTCCCACCAAAATTGTAGAATATAGTATCTTTTAGATGTGATATCTATAATGTTAATTGGCTTATCAAATTTTCCAACATCAAATCAATTTTGATAACATTTGTTAGTGAATTAACATATTTCCATTAGTATAATTAGATGAAAAAGAAATTAAACTAGAATCTTAATGAACATTGGATTATGTAACATCCATCAAAGAAATAATATTTCCGAGTTTAGTAATATAAATAGATATAGGAATTGAAGACTCTTTTTTTAAAGGATGTTTTTCAAATTCCACCCTAACCACTTTCATTTGAACATTATCTTCCAATTGATTAACTTCTTTAGTGGTAGATAGAGGAGCATTAAAAATATTTTCAGACATAACTTATTTAATTTTAATAACATATTTAGATATTTTTGAAGCTATTAATTTTGTATTATTAGTATTGGAAAATGATGAAATTTTTTTGGTTTTATATATCAACATCTCATCCCCATTTCCTGTAAAATCATTATTTTTCTTGATCTTTTACTATAAAACAATCAGTTTTCTAGTAGAAATTAGAGGTGGAATGAATTTATAAATATGGGACTTCTTTAACCTCAATGAATATATTTTTTCCATCTTATCTTCAGATAAATTTTGTTTATCTTATTCTTTCAAATCCTCAGTCTCTTCATTATCTAATAACAAACAAGGTATACCATATTCTCTTTATTCATTTTTATTTTAAATTTCATTGGATTTTTATTTCTAGGAATCATTTTACTTATCCCCCAATATTTGAAATTCATCTCTTAAAGAAACACTTAGTTTATTATCCAGTTTACACTATACATTAGTCATATACTTTTATTCTTCCATGAAGATTCTTTTGGATCCTAAGATATTTTTTATGCTTTTTAGTTTTTGAAAAACCTTAACTTAAATAATTCTTATGCTTTCATTTAAACTATATTCAAATATATATCAATAAATTTATTCTCATTATCATCATAAAGCAATCTCATCGTTGAAAAATTTCATGATATTAATTTGATTCTCCTTCACTATTTGGGAATAGGAATGATTATTCATTCATTAAACCTTAAACCACCTTAAAATAAACATGTTCACATTTTGGAAAAAAACAAAGCCATCAACATTACTATTCCAGTGCATATAGCTTTGATATAAGCCCACATGATATCCCCAATCCTATACTCTTTCATGTTCAATAGAAAATAGAAAATATATAAATGTAATTCCATGATATTTTAAAAGAATAAAATTGTATCTAATAGCATATATAACATGAAACACTGAGATGAAATGAGAATATAACACCATGACATTATGATATATATCTTTTTAAATAAATTTTATCTCTTCGATAGCTTGTAGATCATGCAACCCCAAGTCTAAATAAACTAAAACACAGTTTGCCGTTGTAACCTAGACATTAAATTGGTGGCTATTAATAGACTTAAAAAAATTATGAAAATAAAGGTTATCTATATATTATAAATAAAATAAGAATCATTTATTGAAAGAAAATTAATTTTTTTTTATCAAGATAAACCCCCTTTTAATGGTAAAGGGGGAAACCTTCATGCATCAAAGACATAAACAAGACAAAAGGCCCCAATGGTCCAAAATACCTTGACCAAACAACCCACACTACATGAGAAAAACTCCTCCCAACATAAAAAATAATGAAATATAGCTTCCATGTTCCACCACTAATTGGCTAGCTGTCCAGTGAAAAATTGCACAGGCCGGGTACCGATGGCTATAACCATACCATCTCAAACATCCAATTCTAGAAAGCAGTGGTACAATGGAAACTCTTTGCCTTAAACCTCATCTATAGAAGCCTCATGTATAAGATCTAATTAAAGAATATTCTGAACAGAATACCACCAAGCAAAAATAAAAAAAATGAAACATGAAAACCCAACCACAAAGAAAAACTACTGATTCACAACTTCAAACCTTCACTACCTCCACGGTCATCAAACACATTCAAAATCAAATCACACCCAAATTCCATAATTTCATCCAAATCACTACTCCATCACAGAAATCAATCCACCAAAATGAATAACATAAAAAGAACAACATATAATAGACAACAATCCAAACCAAATCAAAAATCATAAAAACCATAGATGAAAATCAACACCATTGACATTCACCCCATCCTAGAAGAAAGACTGTGCCGCAAGCATCTCGTCGACGCCTTCAGACCACACAGTCCTACATAGAACCCTTAAACATACCCACAAATAACACAGAAACAACGATATAACCCATAGAAAATATGGAATTTGAGTTCTAAATCTTCACCACACTGCCAATGAAATCCCAAGTTGAGGGCACAAGCTAGAAACAAAATCGTCGACATAGACGGGAGCTCGAAGCCGTAATCTATACACCATGATCCACCATGTAGGAACGATGAGGAGAGTATTCCACTGATCTGTGGAGAAGAGAAGGAAACAACAGGGGGAAACGCAAGCATCACATATCCCTTTACGAGCTCATTCCCTACCTCCAAAATTTCAATAAAAAATAAATGTTTTCAAAAAAAGAGTATTTTCCTAATTAACGATTTAGTTGTTATTTGCGCACATAATATAAAAATAATTTTTAAAAAATTTATACAATTTATTTAAAAAAATTCATTTTGAAATCTACATGTCAAAATTATCTTTGGGTGTATATTTTTGAATTTTCTAAAAAAGATTAATTTCTTAATGAATAGTGAAAAAATGATTTTGGTTGAAACCCACCTTTTCTTTAAATTATTTAAAGAGATAAATTATTTTTTGAATTAATTTAAAAGAAAAATTAGTTCAGATATATTATAATAGAACTAATTTATTTCATTAGAATCAATTTCATATTGAATTGTGATAATAAAACCTTCTATACTTATGAAAATTCCCTCTTTGGAAACCCACTTTTCGTCTTGTGTACAGGTATAATTTTAAATTGGATTATTCTAATTCAATGAATTGGCTAGGGTAAAATGGATTCCATATTGGGAATCAGAATAATTAATATTATCTATCAAGGTAAACTTAATTTTTTCCAATTATGAATGGAAAAATAATAAAAATTAATTACTATAGTTAAGGTAAAAACTAATTTATAGGGGGAAAACTAAAATGATAAGTGTTAAAATGGACTATAAATATTACAAAACCTATTTTATGGAAATATTTAAACCTTAAAACCTATATGGTTTGATAATTACTCTTTTATGAGGATCTTTTCATGGTACAAATGTGTGGGTAATTGATTATTTTAAAAAAATCCATATTTCCTCCCCTTTTTACACATCCAAAACCATTTGGATCAGAAAATACCTATGGAAACCCATTCAATACTACCCTAATAACCTCATATATACATTATCATTATCATAAATCAACCATAGGGATGATTTTGGTTCAAGCCTAAATAATTTGTTCGAAGAGAAGGTAATGTTCTTAAACGATCATTTTTATCTTGTTTCTTATTACACCTCCTTAAAATATTATTCAATCATGATTGTATAAAAAAAGTTTATAATATATAATGATTTGTTATTATTCTAATTTAATAACATTTATTCATCACTCACTCCATCAAATGGGAAAATAAATCATCAATCTTTTGTACTGCCGACTACCGCTTTGCGAACCGATTTCAGTCATGTTTCATCAACACATCTCACAATTGTATATAATGATGAATTTTATGTATATATAGAATAATTATATTAATATATATTTTTATATATAATATAAAAAATACCTTTACACTTTTACTTCCATTTAAAATATGATAACGTCGCTCATGTGTATGGGGGACTACTGTCGCGTGGAGTGATGGGATTCGTTTTTCACTCAAACATTACATGGAATATAATGGGGAAATATTTAATTAATATATTTGATATATATGAAATGATATTGAATATATAAAATTATTAGTTCAACTAATTTCTTACCCCTAACTCATTAATGGTGTGACATCATTGCTCATGCAAATGTATGACCTATCGTTTCCAGGAAGCAATGTGAATCATTTTCATTGTCTAAAATTATAGAATGATTTTAAAATTTTATATAATGATTAAATTTGATATTTAAATCATTAATATAATTCTAGACATGATGAATATATATTTCCTATAACTAGGAACCATAACTTTTAGAAGAAAATACGAATTAGAAAACAAGGTAATTAACACCCAAAATAATGAAAATAGTGAAATATTATTTATTGGGGGTGTTAATATGATATAATTGGATCATATATGAAATTAAAAATATGAATATATTTCTTTTATAAATTAACCACATTATTAAAATCATTGTACATATGGTTAAGGAATGTTCAACCATAAGAAAGCTTCAGGTAAGGGACTTTGTCTCAATTTCCCTTATTTGAGGCAATTGTTGTGTTATGCACCTAATTAATTTTATATTATTTAAAAATATTACTAATTTTTAGGTAATGTCATAAAAACTTCTTAATTTATTGTATTTTATATTTTAATTTTCATCATTTCATCTATGGGAATTTGAATTGAAAATTACCATGTGGTAAAGAATTTCATAACTCAATTTTTTTTCTTTTGGTTATATTACTTCTTCATTGTCTTTGAAATTATTAGATTATGCATGTAAGGAATATTTGATATATTATTCTGTATTTACTCTAGTTTTATGTGTATTTACATTCGATACACATAACTGATTCATTGATTAACTCTAACTTCAATGTAATGATCTTTGTATGTGTTTATTTCACCAAACCATTTTAATCAGGATTGTTTATACATGAATTTTCATTGAAGGAAATTATTTTATATTTGTCTAATAAACACCACTAATTTTATTATACTCTGGTTATTCACTATGTTTTCAAGTAATTTTACTATATTCCACTCTTTGGTACTTAAAATTATTGAGAATATGTTTTTAATAAAATATGACATAATTTCTCTCTGGTCAAAAATATTTTTCTTCCAAAACCATTTTTTCTTAAAAATTTAAAACATATATTTAAAACTATAAAAATAATTTATTAACAAAATATTTACCCATGATTTAATTTTTTTAAAAAAATTTAACAAAATATTCAAGTCATTTTTTAAACCTGGAATGTTTCGATTTTACCATAAATTTGAAAAGATATGTGTTTTAACGTGTAAGAAATTTATGGAATTTTCTACCATTATGAGAACACAATATATTAAATATTACATTATATTTTTAAAACGTTATTTTCAATGATAATTATTTTCAAATTATTTTGTGAACTTTTAAGATTTATAAAATATTTTCAAATTGAAAATTTTTTTCTTTAAAAATTGTATAATAAAGTTTTTATTATATTTCTATTCATAAATGACATCAACCATTATTTTATTTATGATTCAATAGGTATATGTTTTATTGATACCATCCCTATTATTTCTTAGGATGGGTTCTAATTAGTGTGACAAGGGAAATTGTTGGCATTATCTTTCTTTGTTAATTTTTGTAATCATTAACTTGTCCTTGAAATATTCACTTTCTTATCACCATTGGACATTACATTTCCCCAAAATATCCAAATTATTTATCACGTATATATTTAATAATTAAATAATATATCACTCCTAAATATGATATTTTACTTTGATAGTTATATCATTTACTAGGGGTATTATTTTTAATCCATATTCCTTAATCGATATGGAAATTTTATTATAACTGATATCATACATGAACAAAATTGATTGTTTGATATATGAGGAATGATTTGGACATGAAGATATGAGTGGGTCTTGGTTATACATATACCCTTTAATTGGTAGTTTCATGAGATGAATCACTTGGATACAATTTTTAAATATATTTTTGGTGTATACCTTCCCAACAGTTTTAAATTTTCTTGTGAAAGGTGTTGAAAGTAGAGGTATCATGATGCATCAAATCATGACATCCAATAATTAAGAATTTAATTTAGTAATAATTCTGTTATTATTATCCATGATATTTTCAAACGGACATTATTTTACAATATTCATTTCATTCTCAGTTTTTAAATTAAATGGAATTTGTGTTCATTTATTTATATTTCTATAATGATTGTGTCTTATTTATTCAAGATAGAAATGTTTTTTGATTAAATGGCATGGGTTTTTTGTTATTTACCCTTCCATATTGATTATTACTTATTTAATCATGATATTTAAGTTATTAAAATTGAACGAGTGTTAAGTTATTTACCTTTCCATGTTGATTATTCTTATTGATTCACAATAGCTTGTGTTGTACTTAAACCTCACTCAGAATTTGAGCTCACCCTTATTTTGTTTCTTTTACAAATAATCTTGTAATTTTACTTCGAATGATATAAAAGGATATATTAGAGGATATAATGATATTATGGAAAAAATTATTTTCTATTTTTTGTATTCAAATGTAATATTTGAATCATGTATGTATCTAGTTTTCCAAGAATACTAATCTATTCAGTCCTTTGGGATACAATCACTTGTATCCTGTGTCATAATAAAGTAAACTTAGGCTCTAGGTTACTGGGGTCAGGGTTGTTATAGTATGTATCAGAACAAGTTTAGTATAATCCTTGGGAATTAAATTTATAAAAACATAGATTGAGGAATATAACCCTATGATAAAAGTTGATGACAAGTATAAAATAAAATCCTAAATTTATGGTAGGGTATATATTATGGGTTTTTTCTATAAATAATTCCTATATGGATATTATATGTATATATAGTCCTGAAAAATATTTATAATTGGATGAAAACTATAAAAAAGGTGTGTCGATTTTGACTCGAGTGTTGCCTGGTACACGACAATAGGTCTTACTGCACACCTGGTTTGACACTCATAGAGAATATGATTTTAAAAATTCACAATTTCTTTACAAACCATTATAAATTAATTGAATAGATTATAAATATAAATATCCTAGGTTAAACCTAGTTTTACATAGATTGAAAATAAGGTGTCATTTTATTAATTATTATATGGGTTTCCAACTATGAATATTATTTCTCACACTATGTGTTGGATAGATTATGTAGTTCCAACATATTTTATTTTTTATGTGTTTCTATGATTCATAAATTCATAATTTTATTCTAACAAGTTTATCTCAATTGTTTCATACTATAATATTAAGAATATTTTCTTTCATTTAGTGAATTGTTTGATCTATGCTAAATTGTTTTATCTTAAAAAAATCGAAGAATATATTCTCTCCACTCAAAATCAAAAAGTGGTGGAGGTTTATATTACTACATTAGACTTTATCTTATGAATAGAATGGTTGAGTTTCTCAATTCTCAATTAGATAGTTTAGTCAGAAATGAAAATAAGAGAATAAATTTTCTTATAAAAAATAGATTAGAAAAATATTATCTAACAAAACCCAAAATAATTTTATGAAGTTAAGTGTTGCATCACAATAAAATATTTATCTTAAAATGGAGAATAATCTTTTTGTTTTTTTAATTCATAAACTCTCTTTGTCTTATGAAGTCTCTCGGGAAGTAATATTACAATGAAAAGTACCACTAGTTGGACATCTTATGAAGAATTAACTGAATGAAAAATGCCGATATTACTTTTCTAACCTCTTTATAATTCATTTAAAGATTTTAAAAAATATAATAATGGTGATAATCAATTTAAGGAAAAATAGATATACATAGTATGTTGCATGGCCATGAATTGAAAGATCTCAAGAATGAAAATATTTATGACATTGCAGTTGAAAAAATAATTTATATATTTGGAAGCAATCGATACATATCCTTAATAGATTGTATTGTAATGTTTTCAATGTTTGTCTCACCTGAACATTTGGATTATCTCATGGTTATGTTAAAAGTGAGATATAAAATGAATAGTGTGACACTACATGAAGATGAAGATAGATAGAAACACATACAGATACACATGTACGAACACTATGAATGCCTATAAATAGAAAATATCAAACATAAATGATCATGTTTTACTTACCAGTTATATCACATGCACTAAATATCATCCCAATATATAACTTATAGACAATTATATTCTCAATATGAAACTTCAAATACTGTGAGTTGTTTCTTGAAACTGTGTGCTACAACCGTATCTTCAAAATTTTATTCATTATATTTTTTTTAAACTTAGTGTAAGAGTGTGTGTTGAGACCATGGATATTTCTTGTAAAGAGAGAGCCTGGATGAAATTCTTGTTCATTTTTATTAAGTGAAAACTTCTTTTACTCATCTAGGATCCCCCATTAAAAGGCATGTTATATGGAAAATCACCAAACTCATGGATCAGAGAGGTAGTAGAGCGGATTATGAGATTTATATTCCTTGAACCACTATAAATATCATATTTCTGGTCTATTTCCTTTAAATTTTTATTTCATCTACCAATATTTATTAAGGAGATATATTTTAATAGTGAAAAATTTAGATGGAGGATTTCTTTAATGAAAATTTCTAGAACTCAATTCACACTCATCTTGAGTGTCCATCTATCCATTGTCTAGGAAATCAATTGTTATTAGTGAAAATTATTCTTTAATTCACAGCTGTCAAAGCTTGAAGTCCAAATATATTTTTTTCAAATGGATGCTATGTCAAATAACTGAGAAGTTATGTCAATGGTTATAGGTTCGTACTTTAATGGTGAAAATAATGGTTGTTTTAATGATTATATGACTGTAAGTATGAAGAATCTAGTGTTGAAGGTGTATCTCAAAGTATTAAAACCCTATATAATTCCAAAGAATTACCATAAAACATGGGATGATATTGCTGAAGTATAGAATGATCTGAATTCCAAAGATATTAATTCTATAATATATGGATTATGATTAGATTATTTCAAAAGAGTTTCTCGGTGTCAAATAGAACATGAAATTTGGACCACTATGGAATTTTCCTATGAAGGTACTAACAATATGAAAACTCTTAGATATAATACAACCAATATTATGTTATACACATTCAAAATGGGTAAAGAATATGGAATTAATTAACTAAATAGATGTCTAATTGATAGTGTGAAGAAATTTTCTTCTCTAGGAACACCTATCAGTAAACCTGAAAAAGCATCGAATGTGCTCAAAGTTTTACAAACTAAGGGGAATGGATAATCATCTGCCATAAAAAATATACTGAGGTCAAAAATTTCAAGATAAAATACTTTATCGAAACTCACATGGTGTATGATGATAAAATTAAAAGTATAAATGGAGAGAAAAAATTATCAAATATGAAAATGCTCTCTTGAGAGTTTCTACTTCTAAATATGATGGGAAGAACAAAAGAAAAAAATCTATGAAACATCTAAAGAATAAGATTCCTCAATAAATTCATGATCAAATGATGAGTTTGCATAATGTTCACAAAAAATTAATAAATTATATAAGAAGAGAAGAGGATTCATAATACCTTTCGACAGGTACAAGAAAAATTGTGTCAATACGAAGTATTAAGATGTTATGAAAACAATAAGATAAGGCATGTCAATCCTGGTTGTATGAAGATTAAGGATGAAAAAAAGGAAGTAATATTTTAAAAATGATGGATATAATAAGAAATATAAGAAAGCAATGAAATCCACCTGGAGTGATTCTAAAAACTCTAGAAAGTTCAAATCATCAGAATCAGAAGCTGAAGATATTTATTAAAACACCTTTATATTCTTTATAGAACATTTGGATGATGTATAATCTTATGACTCTTCAGAGCGTGAGCCTGAATAAAATAAAAATAAAAACTACTCATATGAATAATTAAATGAGTGTTGTACCATGTTGAAAAAAAACATGAAATATTAAAAAAGAAAAAAATTCCCTTGTAAATTCTTATAATAAAATTCAGAATGAAGAGTATGACATAAATAAATATATTTTAGACTTATAAAATCAATTATAAAAGTATACAACCTCAAATACTGAAGAAGCTAAAATAATATAGACTCTACTGAAGTATGTTCAAAACTTTCAGCATGTCGCAAGTGTCTTTACTAATAGAGAAGATTAAATAAATAATATTCTTGGTCAAAATAAACATAAATAGGAAATTTAGGAACTAAAAGTCAAGGTGAAAAGGGAAAATACAATAAAAAACATTTCGTACATAGATCTCTCAACAAAAGTCTTTCAAAGTTACCTGTTTTCATTATGGTGAAGTTGGGAATTATTCCAATATATATAATTTCAAAAATCGTTAATTTTATGGAATCAAATTATTTTTCCTACCAAATATTTTTCAAAACAAGTTTTTATGTTTTCTTTAAATAAACGAAAATAATTTGGATACCTAGATATTTTATAACTAACATTTCCGAACCCAATAGAGTTTGGATTCCCAAAAATTTTGATGTTTGATTTTTCATTGTAGAGAACAACCCACATGAATAACAATGAAAAATGGATTATTGATATTGGTTTTTCAAGAAGTATGAGTGCTGATTACTCAAATTCTCACTCACTATAAAACATTTATGTAGGATGTGTCAAATTTGGTGATAATTAAAAAGGAAAATTTATTGGCATTTGATATGTTAGAAAACCTCATTTTATTGTCTTCAACAATGTTCTTTATGTTTAGGGATTGAAGAATAACCTGATAAATATCTCTCAAATTTATAATGAAGGATATTATTTTCATTTTTCAAAAAATTCATGATTTTTTCAAAGGTAAATTTATCAACATTAAAGCGCATAAAATAGACAATGTTTCCACACCAGATCTTTTTTATTTGTGTAGAAAAATGTAAATTGTTTACATGATGAAATTATTGAATCATGGGTTTAGCATAGAAGGCTTGGATATTACGATGTTCTTTCTCAGAGAGATTTTTCTGAATGGTATCTTATTTTTGACTTGATTGAACTTAAATTGTATAAAAATAAACTATGTGATGCATGTAAAATGGGAAAGAAAAACGTCTCAGATTTTAAAATAATTAAAGTGGTTTCTACATCTATACCTCTTGAACTTAACCTTGTAGATCTGTTTTTACCTACTCCAACTGTAACAATTTTTGGAAAATCATTTTTTTATATGTTAGTTGATATTTTTTCGATATTTATATGGGTTTAATTTTTAATACTTAAGAGTGAAGCGTGTTCTATTATTATTAATTTTAGTTAGTTTTTTGTAAAAATAAAAGGATTGTAAAATCATGGATTTAGGAATTAATCATGGAGATGAATTTGAGAATCATGAATTTATGTCTTTATACTCTAATAAATGAATTAAACAAAAATTATCTTCCCTTAGGACACTAAAACCGAATGTTTTCCTTGGAAGTAGAAATTAGACTTTGAAATAAATTTCTAGGACTATGTTATGTGAATATAACATTCCCACTCACTTCTGGGTCGTGGCAGTCAACACAACATGTTACGTCATTAACAAAGTTCTAATAAGATATATCTTAAAGATTACACCCTATGAGTTATTATAACATTATGTTAATATTTTTATGTACTCCTTATACGCAATTTTGATCATGCTTTGGTTGGGTATAATTTAGTGGTGCTTTAGGATAAATTTTGGAAATTTTGGAAGGCTTTTGGGTTTTTCATTGATGGCACATAGTTTTCCCAAACCATGCACCCAACTATTTAAAACCATGAAAACTGAGACAATAAGGGGTTTCATAGTTTGTGAATGCTTTGAAAAACCATGCACCCACTAAGGAAAAACCATTTAACCCCACTAAAATATGAACAAGGATATGGCACATGGTTTTTCTAACTATGTTGCCCTACCCAACTAACCAGGCATGTGGATTTTAATTAATCTATTTGATAAAAATATATGTAACCCCAATTTCGACCCCATGTCGGGCCTAACTCAGCCTAGAATGTCCCTCATGGTCATTAGATCTCACAAGGATATGTTTTGGCTTCTCCAAACCTCTTCTAAGGTGGATTGAAGCTAAGAGATCTCAATTCGGTCCTTTCTTGATAATGTTTCTCTCCCAATACACTTTCCCCCACATTATTAACCTATCTTCCCTATAGTTCAATATGTATATATGTTGTGGAGGATATAATCCTTATTTTTTTGATCTTAAATCTATATTTGATCCTTGTATATTCATTGATTAGGTGTTTCATTGTAGTTTCCCATTTAGGGATTGGAGTTTTGTGATCCCGAGGTAGATGGTTCCATTTATGAAGAAAATTTTATTTGACCCTGAATTGTTTAATTTAAATTAATTGTTTGGATTTAAATGTAATTTCTTTCAATTGGTTTTTAAAAAAACCCAATTCTATTGATTTGGGGATTTGAATTATATTTGGCATGCAATTGGGACCCCCCAAAAAAATCCATTGAATTTGGTTTTGACTATTAATTTATGGAAGGAAATTTAAAATTTTGAATTTAAATTTTGAAATAGAAATTTGAAATGGATTTTTGAAATTGATTACAAATTTATATTTGTGAAAAATTGATTAAATTTTTTTATAGAAACCCATTTGTTTTATAATAAAAAAAGGTGAGATTTGAATAAAAACCCACTATTTTGTAAATGGAAATTAGAATATTAGAATGCAAAAATGGGTTGAATTATATTTTTAATAGTTTTGAAATTAATTAACCATTATTTGTTGTTTATTGAGAACCTGAAATCCTAGTTAGTTAGTGAGTTATTAGGTAAAAACACTCTTGGATGGAAATTCCTTAACAACATATTAACTCTTCACAACTCGAACATAATCTTATAGGAAGATATTATCTCCAGTGAGATTTTAGTTAGTCCTCTTTGTCTAGAGACAAAGGGACATGTGTGCACATTTCTTTTTTTAATTATATATGTGTGTGAGGATCCCATAACTTGGAAATATCATACCACTTAGAATATGACCATATTTCTACCTTGTAATTTTTTTTGATACAAATTACATTTTTTTAAACTATTTTTCACATTTTATTGAATTTATATAATTTTTTTAGATGAAATGTTTATTAAGCCTTTTGTTTAAAGTATTTCCATCAATTTAAATGCAATGAATGGTTTTATTTAAATATTATTTTTAAATACCATGCATATTATTTAAAATTGAATGATTTATTTGGTTAATAAATATATCAATCTTATTATATAATCCTTAGGGAGACCCTCCTAGTCTTTTATCCCACACCCAACTAGTGCCTTTGGGTGTTTGTAGATTATCTTATTCTAGGTTTGAGTATGGATAAAGAGCCACTTGTAGGTGGTTATTATTATTGATCCTTGGTCATGGAAATGTTTTTCTGCTAGGAAATGGGTTGTGATCCTATTTTCTGGTACTTTTTTGTTGTACTTTGGGGTTTCATACCTATTTTACATCTAGTACAGTTCTCCCTGTGGAGTTTTTCTTGTCCTCATACTGACTGGTATCTCTTCCTTCCATTGGGTTTGTCGAAAATTCATTCTAAATTTCATGTTGTATAATTATAGGACCTAGTTTCAAACCTGTGAGGGTCATGAATTCCCTTTAGGCTATTTCAGGATCGACTTGGTAATTTGGGTACTAGGGTATCTAGTATGGTTCAGGAAAATGTGGTCTGAAAGGTGCATGCCTTGCATCATGCCTTGATGTCAGTGTGTGGTTAAGTTATCTTGCTAGGACATAGGAGTTAGTTTCTTTTGGGTGCCTGGAAATCTCTCCCCACAATGAACCTTAAGTCACTGGGGTGGTTTGGTAAATATTTCATGAGGATACGTTCTAGTGTTTTCCCTACTTTTGATCTAGATAGATTGAATCCAAATATTTTGTACCTATCTTGTGGGATTAATTTCCCTTGTTTCTTTGTTTGAGTATTAATCTATGTTATATTATTATGTATTTAATGTTTTATCCTATTTTTATGTTGTATCATGCCTCTAGGAGGACATGTGGACAAGGTCTACGAGGAACTTGTTGATGAACCATAAAAAGAAAGTCTTATAGTGGACCAAAGTCTGGTTGAGGTGATTGTGTGTATTGTTTAATCTCTAAGATAGAAACCTACACCAGTTCTCATTCAATCTATAGTTGTGATACCTTAGAGGGATGTTTTACGAAATCGTGATCATGAGTTACTTCACCATTAGTCACAAACATTCAAATTCTCCAATGATCGTTAAGAGGATGAGGATTTGTTGAGAAAGATTGAGCATTTGTTTGAGTTCTTGGTGACACATAATGAAATTAAGGTGAAATGTACCACCTTCCTACTAGAAGGGACTAGGAGGAGAGATTGGGACATTATAGTGATGAAAAAAAAGAATGAGGTCTTAGAATGGATAGACTTCAAATTCCTTTTTAATGACAAGTTCTATCTAGAGTTGATGGTGTTGGACAAAGCTATTGGCTTTTTTTTCAAAAATGAGTTAGGTGATAGGACTGTGGAAGAATATGAAAACCGTTTTTATGTGGTTGTGAATTATCTACAAGAATTTTTATTGAATGAAAAGATAAAGACCTGACAGTTAAATTTGGGGCTTTAATATAATATTATCTCTCAGTTTTTCTTTATGAAACATACCTCTTATTCTAATTTGTTGGATATAACATTGATTGTCGAAATGTATATGACAAGAAAGTCTAGGTTGATGGGTGTTTCTTTTTCTCAAAATGAAAGTGTGAATTTCTCTAAAGGGACTATAAAGTAGGATGATTATCATCGTATTTATCGACAGTATGGTTTTCTAGACCTCTTACAATGGCTGGTAGAGGCCCTTTTATTTGTGACTTGTGTGGCAATCTTGGTCACTCAAAGAGGGTTTTCAATGAGAAACCCAAGGTATGTGGATCCTATGGATGCTCTGGTCATCTATAGAAGTTCTTCCATGTCTGTTCTACTCCACATAGTGGGATGGTATCATCGTAACCTACAAAAAAAATATGGTGTAATATGAATCTTTACAAAAAAATAGGCTCCAGCCATAGGCATTTGGAATGAATCTTCTTCATGCAGTGGAAGATTCTCTATTGGATGTAGATAAGGGTCTAAAGATAGTGAGAGGTATCATCACTATAGCTTCATCATTAGTGACTTCCTTATTTGATAGTGGTGCATCTCATTCATTTATTTCAACCAGTGTTGTGAATCTTCGAAATCATTCTACTTATTTTTATCTTATGTGATGGATATTTCTACACCCCTTTGAAAGAAGAGAGATAAGGGTATCCTTAGTCCATCTTGTGTGTTCTCTTTATCAAATATTGAGGTATATTGAGATTTTTTGGTTCTCGAAATAAAACTTCTTATTATAACATTTTAAATTGGTTGTCTCATTTGCAATAAATATTATATTGATTGTTACCTTAGAGGGGTCTCATTTACTACAACCGATGAGGTGTCTCATATCTTTTAAGGAGAGTGGGACTTGAGGTTGGGTAGAGTCAGACCTTATTATATAGAGTTATTGAAATTAATAACAGTGTTTGATTTTGACCTGGAGTGGGAATATTTTAGTGGTGATCTCCCTCCATTTTTCATTGATTTTTCCAATTTCATTCCTTTTGACTTCCCTCGTTTTCCACTAATAAGGGATGTATAGTTTTCTAACAATTTAGTGACTGGTGCTAAATTAGTTTTTTTTCATTATTACCACATTTAACTAGTTGAAATGAAGAAGTTGAACACAAAAATGGATGATATATTTGAGAAATGATATATACGCCTGAGTGTGCCACCTTGGTTTCCACTGATTCTCATCACTAAGAAATATGATGGTTACTTCACTTTCCTATTGATTACCAAAAACTCAATAAATTCACAGTAAAGAAAAAGTATATGTTTCCATGGATTGATGACATGTTTGATAAATTAAAAGGGTAAAATTGGTTCTCAAAGATCATCCTTCAATTTGGTTACCATCATTTAAGAATAAAAAAACATTACATTCATAAAACCACCTTTTGGAGTATTTATGAAAATTATGATTAAATTTTTGTTACTTTTGGTTTAACTAATGCTCCTACAATTTGTATGAATTTAATGAAAAATATATTTTATGATTATCTTGATATTGTTTAGTGGAATTTGTGTATTACATCCTTGTTTACTCTAAGTCCATGGAAGATCATGTATGTCATCTGAGAGAAATTATGTATTTGTAGTGAAATCACCGACTTTATAGAAATATTTCAAAATGTGATTTTATGATTCAGGAAGTGATGTTCTTGGGAAATGTGGTTTTAGAACAAGGAATTTAAGTTGATCCTGAAAAGATGAAGGATGTTATGATGTGGTGAAAACCATTAAATGTTTTTGAGATTTAGAGATTCCTGGGATTAGTTGGGTATTATCATAAGTTCATAAATTAATTATCAAATTTGGATTCTTCTATGACTGATCTATCTTGGAAGGGAGTAATGTTTATTTGGGTTGAGAAATGTTGGGATTTTTCATTGACTAGAAATATATTTTTACTAATACTCTGATTTTGACTATTCTTAAGGGTGGATAGGGCCACGTGGTCTTTTGTAATGCTTTAGTTTCATGTTTGAGATGGGTTCTTATACAGGGTGATCTTGTTATTTCATATGTATCTCCTCATCTTATTCCAAAAGAGAAGAATTACCCAACCCCTAACCATGAACATAGAGATGTGATGAATGTGCTTAATAGTTGGTGACATTACCTTTTCTGAAAAAAGTTTTCTGTGTATTATGACCAAAAGATCTTGAGTTATATCTTCTCTAAAAAATATTTTAATCTCTTCTAGAGTCATTGGGTGGAGTACCAAAAACGGTTTGACTTTTACATCACTTATAGCATAGGGAATGGTAATGTCATTTCAGTTTCTTTGAGTAGGAAACATTCAACATAGTTTGAGAAAGATTAATTAGAAGAATAGAATTTGAAAGTTCTTTTTAGATAGTTTCATATTGGAATCTAGGATTTAGGGAACAAGGTTTCCTTAGAATATGTTTAGTTTAAATCTATTCTTATTGAGTTGATTATAAAGGAACAATAGTTTGATGATGAGTTGTGAAGTATTAAAGAATCTCTTTATAAGGGGAGACCAATGTTGACTGGTCTCTCTACATAGAGTCCATTCTTTTTTATCAAAATTTCATTATAGTACCATTATTGGTCATTAATGTTGTGGTGGGTGATTTCCATAATTCCCAGTGGTCTAGGAACCTAGGAACCATGAATATGTTATTTGACAAGCAGTGTGGATTCTAGTTGCCTTGTATGAGATGGGGCATTGATGGTTGTGTATTTCATTGTTATACATACAAATAGGTCATGGTCGAGCATGAGAGACCTTCAGATTTTCTTCATCCACTTCCAGTGCCATCTCTAAAGTGGGATGAGATCTCTATGGATGTTTGGGTTGGGTTTCCATGTACCAAGATAAATAATGATGTGACGTAATTTTTGGTAGATTGGTTGACTAAATTGGCTCACTTCATACCGATTCATGATAGAACCAAAGTTGAAGAGTTTTGTAATATCTATGTAAAAGAGATTTTTTATTTTCACATAGTTCAATCTTCTTTAGTCTTTAATTGGGATCCACTATTCATTTCTCATTATTGGAGAGGCCTTCAAATGGTACTGGGATCTCTGGTCAGTTCGAGCCTGGTATACCATCTTCAGTCGGATGAATAGATAGAATGTCCTATATAGAATCTTGAGGATATGCTTCATGACTATGTTCTAGACATTGGTGGGGATTGGGATGACCAATTAAGGCTATTTTCATTTTAAATTAATAATGGTTTCTATTCTTCCTTCATAATGTATCATTTTGATCCCTTTTATGGATAACCTTTTAAATATTTGTTGTTTTCGTAAGAAATTTGTGAAGGTTCTTCGGTTGAACCAAGTTTGGTTCAAGATATGATAAGAAATATCCATATGATTTCTTATAGAGTGTTAAAGACACAAATCCTGTATACATCGTATATTGATCTTCACCATAGACCCTTATAATTTTCAGTTGGTGATCATCTTTTCTTGAAGGTTTCACCCCGTTTGGGCTATCGATTGCTTAGATGGAAAGGGAATATTGCTCCTCATTTTGTGGGAACTTTCAAGTTTGTTGATAAAGTGGGGAATGTTTCTTATCATTTATCAATTTCACAATAGTAAATGCTGATAAATAACATATTTCATGTATCTCAACTGAAAAAATATCTTTCAGATCCATCTCATGTGCTAAGGTGGATTGATTTGGATGTTAGTCCTGATTTATATGTGATTGGGAATACAGTCAGGATAGTTGATTCTGAAACCAAGATATTTTTAGGGGAAGATGACACCTTTAGTTTGAGTTATACGGAAACAAGGTTCAATTACCCATGAGATTTGGGAGAGGGAGGCATGGATGAGAGAGTAGTGGCCTCATCTTTTTGACATGGAAGCTTCTTAGTAGGATTTCTGGGGACATAATGTTTTTTGGTGGAGAGGTTGTTTCATCATGATACTATTTTCAGGTAATCCTTAACCAATATTTTGATAATTATTTGGTTATTTTACATTTAGGGGTTCTTCAGGATATATTTTGGAAATTGTTAAGTGTTTTGTGTTGTACATGATGGGTGCACGATTTCCCAAAACATGCACCCTTCTAGTGAAAACCATGCAAAAAAAGACAGTGAGGGTTTTCACAGTTGGAACATGGTTTAAAAAACCTTCTTCCCACCAAGTAGAAACCATTAAAACACAATAGAATGGGATCATGGTTAGGTTTCATGGTTTTACTAACCATGTTCCCCAATCTAGTTAAATGTTCATACAACATTTAGTTAATCCGAAAATGGGTTAAAGATTTCTCGAACCACTATTTTTACCTCTGCTCAGGTCTAACTAGACCTTGAACGTCCCTCTAGGTCATTTGAGCTCTAAAGGATTAATTTTGTCTCCACCAATCCCATTCAAATTTGGATCAAATCTAGATGATCTACATTTTTTCCTTTTTGGGTAAGTTTTCTCTCCTCATTCTCTTTCCCCCACTCTCTCCTTCACTCTTCCATAGCATTTAATAGATCATTGTGTTTTAAGAGGATCTAATACTAATTGTTTTGAATATTGGATCTTGGTAGATTTCCATATATTCATTACTGATATTCTTTTTTGGGGTTTCCCATTTATGGATTTGTGTTTCATGATCATATGACCCCGAGGTAGGTGGTTCTGTTTATGATGGGAAATTTATTTAACCCTAAATTACATGATTTATATTAAAATGTTTGATTAAAATGTAATTTATTTCAATTGTATATTAAGAAATATAATTACACTAAATTTAGGATTTGATTTGGATTTGGCATGAAATTAGGTAAAACCCCCAATTCCATTAAATTGGGATGTGATTTTTGTTGCATAGAAAATTGTAGAAATTTAAATTGTGGTTTTGAATTGTGTAATTGAATTGTGAAATTTATTTTTGAAATTGATTTCAAATTTTTATTTGAGAAAATGGATTGAATTGTTTTGATATAAACCAATTGGATTTATCTTAGGAAAATATAGGATTTTATGCAAAAATGTTTTTGTTTTTATATGAAAATTGGAATATTGGAATTTAAAATGGGTTGAATTCAATTTTGAATAGTTTTGAAATAAATTGACTATTATTGTTTTTTTATTGAGTAAATGCAAACCTATGTAGTTAGTGAGTTATTAGGGACAAACACCTTGGGATGATAATTCCATAGAAACTGATTTATTCTTTACAACTCTAACAAAAAATTATAGGCATATCTTATCTACAAAAGAATGATGGTCAGGCCTCTTGACCCACTGTCACTAGAATGTGTGTGCACGTTTCCATTTTCAATATATTCATGTGTGGGGATCCCATAACTTGGAACTATTGTACTTCTTATAAGATGACCATGTTTCTCCCTTATGATTGGTTTGATATATATGCAATGGTTGTAAAAACATTTACACATGTGGTTGAGTTTATGTAAACTATTTTATATAAAAAAAATTAAAACATTTCATTAAAGTATTTCCATAAATTGAAATGGAAATAATGATTTGTTTTAAATATTATTTTGAACCACCATGCATCCTTATTTAAAATTGAAAGCTTTATTTGGTTAATAAATGTTTGAATCTTATTATGGAATCCATGTTGAGACCCTACCTAGATTTTAGCTCATAACCTTTATGTGCCTTCATGTGTTTTTATATTATCTTATTCCAAGTTTTAGGAAGGGTAATGTGATACTAGGAGGTGGTTATTTTTGTTAATCCTTGGTCTCATTGAGTTTTTTTTTCACAGGGACTTGGGTTTTAATCCTATTTTCCAGTAGTTTGTTATTGTACTTTGGGTTTTCATTACTTTTTTACTTCTGGAACAGTTCTCCTTGTAGAAATTTTATTTTATTCATAATGAATTGTATCTCTTTCTTCTGCTATGTTTATTTCATATTCCTTCCCAATTTCATATTGTATAATGTCTGGTTCTAGTCTCTAACCTATGGGGATCAAGAATTACCTTTAATCTATTTTAGGATCCACCTTGTTATCAAGGTACCAAGGTATATAAGATGGTTCATTAAAGTTATGTAATAATTTAAAACCCAAGGTACAATACTTAAATGTATTTGGATGCAAGGTTTAAATATTTAACACCAAGGATAATCATTGAAAGTTCTATCCTAAGGATGATGATGGTATCTTCCTAGGTTACTTTACTACTTCCAAAGCCTATAGAGTTTTCAAAATGAAGGTTAAGGGTTTTTTAAGAATCAACTCATGTGATGTTTGATAAAATTGATCCCTTCGATCACAAAATGATTCAAAATGATGAAAAAATTGATTCACTCAAGGATATGATACCTGAACTCCTCTTTAACAACAATAAGGATAATAATTTGGAACATGATTACTTTAAACCAAATTCAATAATGGTTGTTACTAGTGAAATAGAAAGTGTGTTTCCTAGAATATATATAAATCGTAAATACCAATATATTGAAAGAGTTATCGAAAACATAGATGAAGGAGTATGAACTAGAAGTAAAATAGGAAATCTAGTTGAATTATCTATCTTTTTTTCTCAACTAGGAAATAAATATTAAGAAGAAGATTTATCAGTTGAAAGTTGGTTCTTAGCTATGCAAGAAGAATTAAATCAATTCAAAAGAAACAAAGTTTGGGAATTTATTGAAAGACCCTATTACTATTCTTAAGTAGAACCAAAAATCTTTTTTAAAATAATCAAGATGATCATTGTGTAATAACTATAAATAAAGCTAGAGTAGTTTCCAAAGGATATAATCAAGAGGAAGGAATATATTATACAAAAAATTTGATCCATTATCTAGGATTGAAGATACTAGTTACCTTTTAGATAATAAAACTTATATGAATTTTAAATTAGATCATATGGATGTTTAATATGCTTTTCTTAATGTTTTATTAATTGAGTAAGTTTATGTAGATTAACCTTCTATTTTTAAAGACCCTCATTTTTGAAATTTCGTTTTTGAACTTACCAAATCTCGGTATAGATTTAAAGAAGCTCCAAGGGCATAGTATGAAATAGTTATATCTTTTCCTTTATCAAATAGCTTTACAGAATGAATGGGAGGTCCTACATTATTTAATAAAACTTCATCTTCAGATAATTTTTTAGTAAAAATATATATTGACGATGTCATTTTTTGTTCAAAAATTCAAAAATTAGGCATTGATTTTTCAAATCTTATGAAAAAACAATTTGAAATAAATTTTATTGGTGAGTTAAAATTTTTTATAGGATTTCAAAGTTCATAAAGATAATTTTAAAAATGTTTTAAGCCAAATAAAATACATAATCAATTTATATAAGATGTTTGGACATTAAAATAGTAAGACATAGTCAACTCCCAAGAGCTCCAATGTCAAAATTGATATGGATTGAGTTGGAAAACCAGTTGACCACAAATTTTATAGATGAATGATCAAATTTTTGTTATATATTAGTAATAGTAGGACATATATTATGTTTTCTGTATGTATTTTCACAATATTTCAATCTAATATGTAATAATATCTTTTAAATACTGCCAAAAGGATTTTAAGATATTAAAAAGAAACAATGTCGTTTTCTATTCATTTTCCAAAAACTTTGGAATTTAATTTAACTTAATATTTGGATGACGATTTTTCCTATTGTAGACTAGATATAAATAGAACCTTCAAAACCTATAATTTTCTTGGTAAATCCCCATTAAATTGTTCAAATAAGAAACAACACCCTGTTGGATTATCAAATGTTGAAGCTTAACATATTGCAGTAGTAAGTTGTTGGGCATAAGTGCTATGGATGAAACACACCTTAATATATTTGGGATTTAAATTTAATTGTGTTCCAATAAAATTTGATAACATATGTTGTGTAAAAATTTAAAATTCTCCGATAAACCATTGAATAACAATTAATATGGGTTTGATACATCATTTATTAAGATATCATGAACAAAATAATGATATCTATTTTCAATTTTTTTCAAAGAAAACCATTTATCATAAATTATTACTAAAACTATTTTTGTAGATAGATTTAATTTCATTATATTAGAATTAGGTTTATTTAAATTCATTTAATATTATTCTTATGTAAAATATTTTCATATTCAAAGTAATTATGTTATCTTATCTTATTTTTATTTTTTGTGACACCTTTTTAATAATTATTCATAACAAATAGGTCATGTTGCTTAGTTTTAGTAATAATTACTCTACACTTCACTTCATGAACCCTTTATTACTTTAAATGAAAAAAAAATTGTATCAAATCTACACGTGAAACACTTTTCAAACAATCAAACACTCTTTCTCTCTGCTACCCCAAACATTATATACCTAACCTTCCAAACATCTGAACCAACTATAAATGGGTACAACAAAAAGAATTTATGGTCCCTCTAAATATATAATAAAGAGACAATGGATCTAAAGATACTTTTTGAATGGTTGATCAATTTTTTTTGATAGGTTGGAAAATGCATATATGTTACTAAAGAATCTCTTTAATCATCAAGGATGAAAATTTGTCTTTGGTGAAATGTGGACCTTGTTCATATTCAAAAAGGAAGTTCATGAGTTTTATGAATCTATAATTTTTCACATTGGTGATGATTAAGACTTGGTTAATTAAATAATAATCGAGAATAACCTTTTGATAACCTCTATAAAGTTAGAATAATCCTTTAAGATACCTCACAAAGTCTACCCATTCTTCAATACCTCCTTAATTTCGATGGATGTAGTCACTCTTCTGAAGATAATGAAATCACTATTTGGAAAAACATATGTTTAAAAGAAACCATTCAAGATCATATAAATGGAAGGAAAAGTTCATACCTAGTTTATACAGTTTGGAATCATGCTATAGAATTATGAGTTTGAAATTTTTTTTCAAGATGTTACTTTTATTTATCTTTCCATGATTAAAAAAATGTTAATATGGAACTATATATCTTATGATTCATGTTCAATGTTTAGAATAGATCTTTAAATTTTTATCCCCTTGGAAGGATATTAACCCTTATTTTTATTAATGATGGATTTTTCTTGGATGAAAATATAGTTTTACATTATCTCATTTCGACAACACTAAGTGCATTTTATTTTGAAAACGTAATTTGTGTTGGAATTCCAAATTTAAAAAGTTAGTTCCCTTAACCTTGGATACTGAAGTCAAACTGAAATCAACTCTGGGGGAGTCATCTTTCTTGCATGAAAGATTTGTTTTATAAGAATTATCATATTAGAGTAATGAGATAAGAGAAATTTAGTTGATAGAGATATTCATTTTAGAAGGTACATAAGAGTCAGAGTTATTATAGAATGTGGAGATTGAACTTCTCATCAAGAGAGTTCACCTCCAACTTTAGATCTTGTTCTAGTTCAAGTCAATAAATTATAGATATACTCTATGATCACCCATCTGTTATTAATCAATACAATATTATCTCAGTATTCCAGATAATTTCTCCTCTCATTGTTGAGTCTCATTCTAAGGAATTTAAAATTTTGACTGCAAGAATAATCATATATGAATACTAGGAATCACATCATGAAGAAGAAGCACCTCATACTAAACAAAGTTGAACAGTTGGTGCTCAGAGTATAGAATTCCAAAAAGATATAAATTCTTTTTTTCATTAAGATAGTAGTAATTATGATGTTTTTGAATTTTTTAGAAGTGTTTCTAAGAAATATTAAGAGATCTATTCCATGTTCTCAATAGAAATTGAGTCTCTGAAGACTTAGATGGTTGAATATAGAAATAATATTACGAGTTTTCTTTAAGGTTATATTTCTAAAGATTTTGTGTATGATGTAACACACATAGTCCAATTGATCCGATAGAAATGATCTTCACAATCCTTCATAGGAATCAAGACTCAAATTGATATTTTGTAAATGCTAAAAATGTGTCTCATGAAAAAGAAAATTTAACCTCTATAATATACTTAATACAATTTGATCTCTTCTCAGAGGAAATCATTTAAGATATCCAATAGGACTTAGTCAATTATGAGAAAGGAATCTAGGTTGTTCCACAAGAATATCTTGCATTGATTGATCAATCTAGAAAAGATATTTCCATTCTTTTGAAATAAAAAGTGTTTGAAGTTAAGGGTGTGTCATCTAAAGTGATGAAGGATGTGATTTTTATCATTAATGACTTTTAAAATATGTACTGTTAATTGTCAAATAATTTTATAGTTATAGAGAAAATGGTTGAAGACCTTCATCAAACGGTTGTAATAATATTAAGGAAGGAATCATCTCACAAGAATGATAAGTAATAACTATATTATTTTGAAGAGGGACAAGAATGTCATACCTCTGCAAATGGTAAGAAAATTATATCTATTATTAATCTAGTGAAGATGTCAGATAATAAATTTAAATAGTTAAGGATGTTGGTTATTAGAATTGAAAATAATGGAGATATAAATAATTTCTTATGAATTTTTTTTCATTGAATTTGGAATGGTTTAACGACTATACTCAGTTAATGAATAAATGATATGGTGAAAAGGATAGATGCCTTTGCTGATGTCATGTTTTAGATGCATGGGAGATGTCTTCCAGGACCTCCTATTATTGATTGACATAGCTCTACTTCACATAGATTAAGGGATAATTATTACCTATAAAATGGGTATATAATGGAAAACATCAGGTTTGAACAACAAGTTTCATTACCTTTACCTAAAGAATCCTATAAACTGTTTATTGTACCTATGGATAAATATGATTTGGTGAGATCTCATCGAGCTCAAAATTTAATCCCCACGAGTAAGGATAGCTCTATAATATCAAGTGGGTCTTGTATAATCTCTATTGATGATATGTGAAGTTGATGGAGAATCATCTAATTCCCCTCAACCTGAATCAACTTAAATGTCTAGAAAATCATTATCATTCGAGAAACCACCCCCGAAAAATCATTTCAAGTTCAGTGGTTGATACAAATGATCTATTTAGATTCTAAAGTTTGTTTTGTGATGGATGGGAACTTTGAAAATAATTTCTATTATTACTCATTTAATTTAATCTTTAAAAAATAATATATATTTAAGATAACATTTCAATGCCTAAATTCCTTTAATTTTTATTTTAGGTTTCATATCATTAATTTACTTATATATTTTTAGTAGTTTTTCAATATTATTGTCTTATTATTTCTATATATTTTTTACTCTATAGAATTTTAATTGTATATCCATGTGATAGATATGTTTTAGTATCTATTTATTATTCATATTTTATATTTTTACTGATACATATTACTTATTGAAACTATTTAATACTGAATTCTATTCACAATCAGTAGCATTAACTATTTACTGTTGTTCATGTGAAATATTAATTTTACTCCTTACTCAACTTATTTTTGATATCCCTAAAAGGGGGATATGAAAAGGGAAAATGAAAATTTTAATTTTTAATATTATTTTTCAAAAAAGATAATAAGAAATGACAAAAAAAACTTTTAAAGTGTTATATTTTTATTGAAGAAGAAAATGATTTTAAAGGGAAGGTTTTTTTATAGTGGGGGTAAAAAAAATATTTGTCTATATTTTTAAAATAGTTATCTTATGTAAAAATTTTGAAAGGTAAAAGATTAAATTATGAAATTATTGTCTTCTATCTCATGGGTTTTATGACCATCAGAAAGGTGCAGATTAATAGATATACCGTTTTCTTCCAAAAAATATTATTTTTATCTATTTTGATGATTCAAAAAATCTCTACTTTTACTCTAACAATTTTATTTTAAGTATTTAGAACAATATCCTTAATAAGTTTATATTACATTTAGTGAGGATTTATAGCTACACCAAAGTTTTTTATCTTAATAAAATAGAAGAATATATTTTTTCTAATCAAAATTTGAATGTGTTTGATGTTTATTTTTCTATATAATACATTATCTTATAAAGAGAATACTTAATTTTATTAATTCTCAAATAAAATGTTATATTTATAAATAAAAATATGAGAAGACATTATCTCATGAAAAGGATAGTCATAAAATATTATCTTATGAATTATAGAAGAAGTTGAAGAAGTTATGTGGTGCGTCATAGTAACATATTTATCTTACATTGGAGAAGTATCTTATGCTCAATTTAATTCAAAAGCCTTATTTTTATTAGAATGTCTCTCAGGAAGTTATCTTATGATGAAAAATTCCACCAATTGAATATATTACAAACAATTTGTTGTTTGTATAATGTCGTGATTAATTTACTAATCGATCGATAAGTCATGTCATTATTTTAGAGCATATAAAAAGGGGATTATCCATTTAATTAAAAATTGATCTGAAAAGTATGTTACTTTTTCATGAATTGAAATATTTGAAGAATGAGAATACTTATAATATCACTGTTTCAAATGTAATTCTGATATTTCTAAGTAACAGATTCATATAATTAATATCTTGTCTTATAAAGTTCATAATGCATGGATTTCCTTACAGTTAGGATTATCTCACGATTAAGTTCTAAACGAGATTTAAAAGGTACAGTTGGATATTACATGAAGAAGAAGATATATAGACACACATAAAAATATACACACATGAATACTTTAGATATATACACATAAAAAATCAAACCTTAACTCACATGTTTTACTTTAAATTTCTTTTAGTTTCACTAAATGTTTTCTCAAGCTATTCCTTGGAGAATATTATATTCTTATGATGAATCATTGTCTACTATCAGTTGTTGCTTGAAACTATGTGTTGAAACTATATACTCAAAATTTTATTCATTCTATTTTGTTTACACTCGATGTAAGAGTGTGTGTTGAGACAGTCGATTGGTATTGTAAAGGGACTTCCAGGTTATAATGAATTGGACCTTTTTTTAAGTGAAAACTTATTGTAACATATCAAGAGCCCTTGATAAAAGTGTTCTTATAGTGAAAATAACCAAAATCATGGGTTAGTGTGTTGGTGTATTAGACTATGGTATTTCACTTCCCCGATACACTATAGATTTCATGTGTTTGATCTCATTCCATTTACTTTTGTTTCACTGCCTAAATCTATTAAGGAAAAGAACTTGAATGTTCACACCTAAATATGGAGGATTTTGGTAAAGAAAATATTGGGAACTCAATTCACCCCCTCTTGAGTGTTTAGATATCCATTATTTGGGACAACACAATGACTTTTGGTTTTAGTAAATAGTTCGAACCTGATGGAAGTGTGTTAAAATTGAATATGAAGTACAATGTGGTAACTATGGAGAACTATATGGGATGATGACTATAGTGAAAGATATCATGATCATGTGTAATTAGATATCCTAAAATATGATTAAAAATCTATACCATAACGAATTATTGAGGAAAAATAAAGAGTATGATAGAAGGAAATAGATTTAATACTAGGGATACATTTGTATTTCATTTTCATAAATGTGGGGAAACTAGGAATTTTCTATTTTAATGACCATTTCTTAAGGATGAACCATAAAAATAATTAAGGAACTATGTTGAAATAAAATAGTTATAGTATTTATATATTGGGATTTAAGGATTAAATAGCATAAGAAGTTTTATCATTGGTATTTTGGTTTTAAGAATCCTGAAACATATAAGGATTATATTAAATTTTAGAATGATATATGTCTTCACTGCCATAAGATTTATGAATTATATTATGGTTTTATGAGATTAATATTTATCATAAGTTTAAATTCTTAAAAACCCCTTCTAAAAATTTGTGTGGTAGGAAATTCACGTGATTAAGGATATTTTTGGAAAACATTTATGGAAATACAACCCATTGGTTTACTATCTTTCTTAGTAAAAAATTTATTTTGGGAATTATTTTAATAATTTGTGTGGTAATGTGCTTAAAGTTATTGGTAAACATTATAGTTTATATTTTATTTAATGTTGAGGTAATTTTGGGTTATTACACATTTGGAATGTTATAGTAATTTTATTAATATGGTTTTAGAAAAAGTACAACCCATATATTGGGTGATAGCCAGTTGCATCTGGAAAAGTTGTGGGGATTGAAAAGGAAACTAAACGATGATAAGGGTTTAGTTCATACCACTGGACTACATGATTTTTTGGTTAATATGCCATTGTTTTTACATTAATTATTTTATGAATAAATAATAATGATGAACTTATGATGTTGCCTTTGAGGTTTATATATTAATTTATAACTTATGATTACCACATTATTTTTTTTAAATATATCTGAATAGAGGGAAAGACTTGTCGCACCAAATATTTTCATTTTCATCCTTCACCACAATTCATTTTTCGATATCATTTTTCCTCTCAAGTTCTAGGTGTGTTGAGATTCAATTTGAGGCAAATATTTTGTTTTTTTTTGTCCAGATTTTACCCTTTGGGATTCCTTTTATTTTCTTGTGAAAAATGGAAAATTTGGATATGGAATGGGGTGGCACATGACTTAAAACACTTAGGGAAAATCTTGTGCATTACCCATGAAACAATGTGCCAATGTTTTATTTTTTGGATAGAGTTGAATCTCATGGTTGGAACAAAGGTTTTGAAACCATGTGATATGTCCCTTATGGACAGTGGTGACTAAACGATTACTGCACGGTTTGTCAAACCATGAGGGAAAATCATGCGGACTGTCTAGATCACTAGAAATTGGGTTTTAACCCCCTTTCCCTACTCTAGATTTAACCCCAAATCACCCTTCTTCGTCCCCGTATTTTATTTTATACCCAAGGTGCCTCACCCTCACCCTCTCCCTCCCTTGGAGCTCCATTTTGGTAGTGAATTTGGAGTGGTTTATCCATGATCCTTCAAGTAAGTCCATTATTCCTTGGATTCTCCCTCTATTATAGGTTTTTCTTCCTATTTCCTTGGGATTTCATCTCTCATGTGGATTGGGTGTAATTTTTAGGGTATAATATTGATTATTATGGTTTGATCTTTATGTTTTTTAGTATTAACTTTATGGGGTCCCGTGATGGTTTATTTTGGGTTTCACAACATTTTATGAATTTCACTCCATTTTGAGGTTTTTGGTTCCCAGATTAAACATTATTTGGTTATTTTTATATGATTTCATTGTACCTTGTTCATGTTCTATGTGTTGTGCATGTGGTTTGAAATGTGTTTTTGAAAGGATTTAAGGTGCGCGTGTGTTGAAAAATGGATTTTCAATGAAAATGTGATGTGTTTCTTGTATGAGCCCATGATGTTCCTTTTAATAATGTTTTATAAAGGATGCATGGCATTTTATATAATTTTTAAGAGGTGAAAAAAATGATTTGGAATGGATTTGAGGTGCGCATGGATTGAATGTTTGTTTTCTAAATGAAATGGGTTGGATTTTAATTGTTCCTCATTATTATGCTCCTTGAATGTACTTTATAAATTGTGTAAGTGATTTTATAAAATGTGTGAATGGTGTGAAAAGTCTTTCTAAATGTTTTTGGCTGTGGAAACGGTAATTTATCCTGTATATTTTTATTGATTTGAATGTGTTAATGTGATGGTTGTGATCTATGTGATTCGTGAAATAAAAAATGAGCACAAGAGAATCTCGGGTATCTAGGTGGGTTAACTAGAACTAGTATGCTAGTTATATAGAAGTGGATTGTCCCCATTTAATTTAACTTCATTGAAGATTAAGACACTGACTAAACATTTATTATGATCGGAGACCACTAGGCCCATGGGGTGTACCCTCCTAGTGGATTGTGAGTGACAAAGCTGATGGTTGTGGTTTCTATAAAACGTTTCACCAAGTTATGAGGTTATAGGGTCTCACTTGAGCAAGATTACCCTTATGGATTCACCCATGGTTCTCTCATGCCACATGATACCAATTTGATAAGGTGCTAGATGTCGGTATATAGTAGAAGTTGTGTTTATTTTTATTTCAAGAAAGTATATTTGAAAGAGGGATTTTATTTAAAAGTATTTTCATTTAAAAATGGTCTCCTTAAAATGTTTTCTTAAAAATGATCAAAATGTTTTAAAGTAAGGGTTCCTATTAATTTTTCCTTTAATATTTTGACATGGAATCTCTTTATTGGGGGGAATCCAACTGGGATTTGGCTCACACACTACATACAACCTTGGGTATATGTGGACTTGTTTATTTTACTCAGATAAGGGAATGGTCTTTCGTGATGGTGGTTTGGCTACTAGTGATCTTATCCTTGTAGGTGTCATTGGTGTTTTCTTGGGGATGATTCGAAATTTCTACATGGAGGTATTTTTGTTATTTTGTATTTCCCATTATTTTTTTGTACTTGTGGTTTTTCTCAAAATTTTAAAACATTTTATATTAATGTGTTTTACCTTGTTTGGTTATGGTTGTCGATTATTGTGTTATCCATTTTTTCATTGTCTATGATTACATAAATGGGTAAAATCATTTCTATGATGTACTATTGATACCCAGACTCTAGTTTCAAGCATGTGGGGATCGAGAATGACCTTCGAGCTATGCCCTGGGCCGAGTTGGGTGTCGGGTTAGATGAAACCCTCATCTAGTTCATAATAAAATGATATCAGAGAAGGTCATACTCTTTTGGGGTCATGATATTCAGAGAATATTTTGGGTATACCAGTTCTTGGGTTTTCAAGTCTTGATGTTTTGGCTATGAATAGGGTGCTTGGCCAACACACCTCATAACAGGACTCGAGTCGCAATGGTAAGTTCTGTTTTATTTGGGTTATTTAGTTCCTATGGTTGTTTATTGTTTTGGAAAATGAAATGGGAGTTTTTATTATGGCCTCAGTGAGCTCTCATGGCCTAGAAATCCATCAGTACCTCAGGACATGGTCCTAGAATTGTCTCTATAATAGTGGTGTAATTAGTGTATGGTTGTTAACCATATGGAAAAGTCTCCCGTTGGCACTAGTTTCCCTCTTTGAGAATTATCTTGTTCCTCCTTGGGTTCTGAAAAATATTTTGAAAACCATTGTTTGAAAATTTTGAAAACTGTATTTTAAAGTAGAAATGGATTGGTTTTGGTAAGTTGGAAAATGATTTTTCGAAATCACTTTAACGGAAGCTTTGGAAAATTGGGATTTTATAAAATTATTTTGTTGTAAATAGAGATGAGATTATCGAGATGATATTTTTTGTAATTAAAAAATTTCGATTATCAAAATTGGTTATTTGGAAAACAAAAACCACTTTAAGGAGAGTCTTAGAAATATGTTTTAAATGGTATTTTTTGAACTGGTGAAAATTATTCTAGTGGGATGAATTGAGTTTTGGATAGAAAACATGGGATTTTTTTTAAGTAAAATTAAATATATTGGTGTGTAAATTTTGAAATTGATATCCTTCCTTACATGGTAGTTGGAGAGGTTTCATAATGTTTTATTAAATTTTAAAACTGATTGTGAAATTGAAAAATTCAAGAGTGGGTGATATGTTTTGTCCTAAAAAGTGGAAAAAAAATATTCTTGACCTTTGGTATTTTCAAGAGTAACCACATGCATTGATACATGGAAAAAGTTTATGAGTGCCCGTTTCAGAATGATAATATGCATGTATGGGGATATATGGGTTGCCTTTGGTGACTGTGAAACCCATAAAGATTGTTTTTTTAAAGTCCATTAAAAGGAATGTGTGATGCTTTGTTGGAAGAACTGATAAATGGGGGGATTTTATCAGCGCTAGTCAGAAAGTGCTATTAAAGGGGGGATTCTGTAGGCGCTAAAAAAATGCTGATAAATCTAATATTTATTATCACTGCTATAAGCATTGATAAAGACCCACCTATCTGTGATAACAAAAAGTGCTGATAAAAATGAGATTTTATCAGTGCTAATAATAGATCTGATAAAAGTTTTTAATGGAAAATATTATTAATTTACATCAAAATGTTTTAATTATATTCAAAAATAATTTTTTTTATACATTAAATAAAAAACACATGTTTGTGATGGTTATTATGTTTATGTTTTATTTAAGTTGATTATGTTTATTAGTTTTTGTTATATCATTGTTATATATTTATTATACTATATATTTATAATATTATATGTAAATACTTTTTAATATATATATATATAAATACTTATTATATTTATATATATATAAATTTATGTTTCCAAATGAAGGTGTCAATTAATGCCAAATTGGACATTCATATTCATCTCATGAATATGTTCATTGTTTACCCTAATGTTGTCAATATATATTATAGTACTATGCTTGGTGCATTCATTCATTTCATATATATATGAAGCTTTATGTTCTCATAAATATTTGAAATCACAATAAATATATTTTAAAAAACAATAAATGTATTTATTATATTTAAAATTATAAATTTTTTGTTATATATAATTTTATAATTTTGGAATATATTATAAATAATTATAATTACACATAACTAATTAAATAAAAATATGTTTAAATAATTTCAAAATTTCAAAATATTTTTTTAAAATGATAAAAATATATTTCTGAGAACCTTTTGAATATATTTATTTATAAATCAATGCTGTTAATGAATATACATACAGATAGAGACATATATATATATTTAAATACTTAAGAAATTAAAATTAAAATTAAAATACCAATTTATATATATATATTTAATTATAATTTATACAGAGACACAGACATAAATATAAATATAAATATATTAATATATTTAATTATAATTTAAATTATTAAATTATATTAAATATATTAATTATATATATTTATAAAATTATAAATTTTATAAATATATTTTTTATAATTTTATAATTGTGAATAAAGGGTATGTTTCATTAGAGATAATTCAAAATTGCTGATAAAATATACATTTATCATTGCTTTTCTATTTAGCATTGTTAAAACATGCATTTATCATTGCTTTGTACTATAGATGATAAATGTTTCCCTCGATTTTTTAGATGAATCATAATTGTGTCCCCTTCCTTCCACGCCCCTCAAGCTCTCACAGAACCCTAACGTTGTGTCGCATGATCATCCTCCTCCACCACTGTCGTGGTCGTCGACTTGTCCTCCTCCCCCTCCCCCTATTCCTCCTTTGTAGACTCCTCCTCTTTCTCCTCCTCTGTTGCCGCTGCTATGAATGTGTCCTCCTAGTCCTCCACCGCCGTTGCCACTTCCTACTCCTCCTCCACCGCCACGCCGTCTCCTTCTCCTACTATGCCACCACCGCTGCCATTGATGCTACCACTACTGCTGCATTTTCCAATAACTCTTCTACATTTTCCACTGCAGCTACTCCCATAAAGCATCATTAACCATATCTTCTCATAGACAATTTATATTTAAATGAAAAATATTTTTTAGGGATTCTAACATGGAATAGTCAACATAGTTGGTCTAGGAACATTCATTATCGATCAAAATTATAGGCTTGGTAGGTAGCTTTCCTCACAAAACCAAGAGACATGTAAGCGATCATTTTTTAGTTTTTTGGTTGGTACATATGAAGAATTTCCTATTTACAATAAATTTATTCTTTCATGTAGTAGCTTGATTATTTCACTTACCATTAATCCATCCTCATCATGTAGTATCTTGCCTTTTGGACATTCAATCACACCAGCTACTTTAGGTGGTGGCTTGATTCCATTTACATTTTTAAACATGCATCCTAATAGTATTTACTTATTATGGTATCTTAACATTAATAATATTCAAATGTGCGGAGAATATATTTTTTTTAAGCAACAAATTTGAATTTTGATCTTATAGTCGATTTTCTAGAGGCATGGTTGACTGAGGGTACCATATTTTCAAATGAATCATTGAATTCTTGTTCGTGTGGGAGCTCAAGGAGTGAAAAATTTCTATAATATACTTGGAACAATATCTTGAACTCAATGTGAAGTAGTTTAATGCCTTTTCAAATTTTTTTGGAATAATTAGTGCACTAACCGCCTGACTATTTCCATGATTATCCACACAAAATTACAAACATAGTAAAACAATCCATTCAACTTACATTTTAAATTTAAATAATTGAGTAAAATTATTAAATTATATAATGAATTATAAATGAAAAAATAGTATAAAAACATACATTTATGGTATAATTATTTCGAGAATCAATTTTAATAAATTTAATAATTAATTAAAAATAATAAAATGATGATCTTTTAAATGTAAAAAAATTAAACTCATGAAACATTCATCACTTAAACACATGAAACACTACATTTGAAAGAATATTAAATGAATAACATATTCAATATAAAGCTACAAAAATATATATAGAATTTATCATTATCAAAACAATTCAATAATAAGAACCTCCATTAAAAATAGATGTGAAAAAATGTATTAAATAAATGACACATCAATGACCCTTAAAGACATAATATTTGTGAAAACCCTATTGACTTTTTCCTATAAATGGGGAATTTATATAACCTTTCTATATGTATATATAAGTTAATTTTATCTCAAAATTATTCCTAAATCAATCTCCAAAACATCTCAAACGACATTCATAAACCATTAGTGTGACCATAAACCTCTCTAATAAGTACCTTAAGTCCAATCCAAAGGGGAAAATCAAACAAAGAGGTAATGTTATAACCGAATTATTTCAAGTTTCTTTCTTCTTCTACCTCCTAGTAATCAATTATAGACATAATAATATAATGACATAAGTAACACTACTATACTAAAATGTTATTATGTTTATCATACAACCTTTTTTTATCCCATTTTCATCCAATGGAAATTGAGAACTTCCCTCGAGCATACATACATACTACCTCCTCAACCAATCGATGTATTTAGTATTTCATCACCACATCACATGGAAGAATATGAATATTTATTTAATGAATATTTATGATATTTATGAAATAATTATGAAACTATTTAGATAATATATTATCTACCTTCTTACCCTATCATCCGTTAGAATAAGGAAATGTCGAACATGCATACGACTGGACTACTTCCTCCATGGGAATTGAAAACATCAATAATGTGTGTGTGTGGACTACCACAGCCATGAAATGATGTATTTCATTTATCATCACCACCTTAAATGGATAGTTTGAAAATATGTCAAATATATAATAATGATATTTATATCATTTTTATGTTTCGGTAGATGAAGGAACACTTACCCTCTTGACCATGGCCAACAAACCAATGTTGTTTTGGACTAAACAAACCCAAAACATTCAGCGTGAAGATAAGGTCCTTTTAAGTATGTGAAGTTGTTAGGTTATTTTCTAGAATCCCTTGAATTTAATTACCCAAAGCGGTCTGGGTGGTTATTTATTTTGGAATTTGTGCATGTTGAGTTAGAATGTCTTGAGGCTTTGAGGTAAATTTTATTTTATGTATTCCTTGTTGTTTTTGGTTCCTCTTATGTGAGGGTCTGTTTATAGAGGTTGTGAATATTCTTTAGGTTCTACATATGTATTAGAAATATTTGTAGAGGAAACCCTATCATAAATATAGAATGCCTCAATTGTGTTGGGAAATAATACACTAATGAAATTTAAGCCCACATTATCCATGCTTGGGGTAGGAAATAGATAGTAAATGTACACTACCTAAGTTATATAAGAGCGCTCAAAAGGATCAAATGTGTTGGATTTGGAATGACATATTGGAAAATCATAGAATCCCAATAAATTGGGAGGTTGGTTAGGGAAATACCCTACAAGAATGACTTGATTTACTTGTATGTATAGTTACTTGAGGGGGTTATTCCAAGGGCATTTGAGTTCTGGTAGAATAAAGGAGAGTGAGAAAATTACGCCACCTTTAATTGGGAACATCTTGTGGCATGTTAGTATATGTGAGTATTAAGCCTTTAGAGAAAATATTTGTGAGAGTGTTAACCATGGGGAGGGAACCCAATAAGGGGGATCTAACATAATGTATCATGTATTATTGTGAAGTTAGGACTGAAGTTTGTATAGTTTAACATAATGTATAAATTTTCTCTCTTTGGAATTATATCTTTGTGAAAATTACTAAGTGGCTCTTTTAAAATGATTCAATTGTTTAGAAATGTTTCTTAAAAAATATATGTGTTCAACATACCATTTTTAGGTTCGAAATAGCTTTAAATGGTATAAAAAATAAAATACGGCTTTGAAAAATGATGTTTGGAACTAATTTGATTATTTTAAAAATATTTTGTTATTTTAAAGATGAATATGTGTAAATGGTTGGGTTTTTAATGTGATTTAAACTGTGATTTTTTAATGGGATTTTAACTATAATTTTCAAAGGGTGTTTTTTTCATAAATATCTTTTTAATGAGATTTAAACAATATAAATGGTTTTTCTAAATTAGCTCTTTGTTATTTTATAAATAGTTTTCAAAATATTGTGTTATTTTAGCATTGGTTGATTTTTATATCCACGTTTTGTGTATTTATTTTTTAAATTATTAATATCATTAAATCAAATAGGATGGATATGAATAAAGAATGGATGGATGTGATTCATCTGAAAAAGAAGTATGAAGATAGAGTAAAAGAGTTCATAAAGTTTGAAAAAGATCATGCATATGATCCTTGTCAAATCATTTTTCTATGTTTATGATGTTGTTATTAAAGACATGATAGTCCAAAAGAGTTAGAAGAAAAGTTGATCTGTTATGGAATATATCGAAGTTATAAATTTTGGAATAAATATATGGAAAAATAGAATGTAGCTAGTGACTGGGAAAACACTCCATTTTATTGATCATTTTATATGATTACAAGTATAGACAATGAAGAAAACCATATCGAGTATGTGATTATAGATTTGCATGATGTTAAAGGTCATATTAAGGAAATAACAAGGATAGTTTAAGATGAAATTTGTGATTTCCCAAAATTATTTGAGCAGTTAAAGACTTGTGCAAAGATATTATTGTATGATTGTTGCACTAAATATACAAACTATTAGGCCATACTGAAGCTATATAATTTGAAAGCACACAATGGATATAGTAATGCTAGTTTTATGGAATTACATTCTTTCTTGAATTACATGCTGCCAAAAGATAATGATCTCTCGATCCGAACATACGACACCAAACAAATTCTGTGCAAAATGGTTATGATCTCTGAAAGAATACACGCCTACCTGAATTACTTTATACTATTTCTAAAGAACAAAAATCACTTGGATAATTCCCAAAGTGTTGTTATTATCTATGAAAAAAGATTAATCTGGTTCTACAAAAGATTCATGGAAATTTCTAATCAATCAATGGTTTAGGCGCATATGTGGAAGCGAGGAGACTACCGGGCAATTGACCTGATATGCAGACTAAAGAAATAAAGATGTAAAACTAAGACCCTCGGTAGACTCTCCTCTGTGGAAGAGAATTGATCATGAGTGTCATGACTTTGTAAATGAGCTGATAAACCTTCGTCTTGCATTATCTATAGAAGGAGTGAATACTTCTGGTGTTCAAAGCAACACTCAAAGTACATGGCTGGTTATGTTGGTAAATTATAACATGCCACTATGGTTATGCATGAAATGAAAACATATCATGTTATCTATGCTTATATTGGGACCAAAAAAATCAGGTAATGATATAGATGTTTATTTGGTTTCATTGGAGATTTGAAATTACTTTAGGATGTAGGTGTTAAGATGTATGATGGTTACAAAAATGATGATTTCACATTTAGATCCATGTTGTATTGGGAAATAAATGAATTTCTTACTCATAGATATTTTTCAGGATATAGCATTAAAGTAACTCTTGGGTGTCTCATCTACGAATAAGGTACACAATCAATTAGGTTGAAACTTTCATAAAAAAATGTGTTTCTAGGACATTATGGATTTCTACCCCAACGACATAAGTACTGATCTTGGACAACATCTTTAGATGGATGTTTATAAGAATGTACACCACCATCTCCACTAATATGTGGTCAACTGTTTTATAATGTTAAATATGTGTACACTTCTTCTGGAAAATAATTTTTGAAAAACTATACAAAAACTTGTGGGAAGAAGAAATTAGTTTTTATTGAATTACCATACTGGGATTGTCTGTACCTCAGATTTTTTCTTGATGTAATGAATGCTGAAAAAAATGTATGTGATAATGTCATCATCACATTGCTAAATGCACCCGAAAAAGGGATTGAATTAAGGCTAAGTTGGACATGTTTGACATGAGAATATGAGAAGAGTTGGCACCAGGGATGGGTCAAAATTGAACATTTCTTTCTCCTACAACTTACACTCTTTCTACGCAAGAGGGATATGAATTTATCAACTTCTTGAATGATGTAAAGGTTCTAGAGGGGTATTCATCGAATATCATGAACATCATGTCAATGCACGGTTTAATGTAAAAATGTCTAAAATCACATTACTTCCATGTTTTGATGAAATATATAATTCTTATAACTTTACATTCCATTTTTTCCAATAATTTCTATCATATATTAACAAAGATCTATTTCTTATTAAAATCTAAATGTCAAAAAGTTATAGACCCAGTGAAATTCATAATAATGGAAAGAGAAATTTATATCATATTATATTAATTGGAAATGTTTTTCCCACTAACATTCTTCGATATGATAATTAATTTGATGGTTTTCTTGGTTAGATAAATTCAGATATGTGGTCTGGTGCACTATAGATGGATGTACCCCATTGAATGGTATATGAATATTTTGAAAGGGTATGTCAAAAATTGAAGTCAAACAGAGTGCTTTATTTTGGATTAATATATTGTGGATGAATCCGTTGAATTCTGTACTGAATACCTGTCTACTATGAAAAACATTGGTCTAAAAAATTCTCATCACATTGGGTGACTTGCAGGTGAAGAAAGTTCGGGAAAGTAGGTTGTCACAATCAATATTACATATCATTATTAGACCCACCTTTATGTTTTACATAACAGTTTGGATGTTGACCCATATGTTGAAACCCACAAATAAATTTTTAGTCATTCAAATCCATAATGGGTGGAAAATGGATATCAAATAAATGTAATCAATTGTTTATAGGATGGTATTAGGACCATATTTTTAAGGAGTCAAATGAAAATATTGACTCAATTTCATAATGACTTTGATGGTTATCCAAAGGACCAAGTGTGTATGTATTATCTTACAATGATTATGTAATTAATGGTTTAATATTCTATACTAATGAACATGATGAAGACAATACCATAAAGAATGGAATATTTACACTAGTGGCTTTAGCAATGCATGTGTCTGGTGCTAAGGAAAGAAATCCAATTTACGTGAATATGGCATATTTTTGAATCATCAAAAAATGTTGAAGTTGGATTATACGAAATTCCGAGTGATGATTTTTTAATGAAAGTGGGTTGATAATAGAAGTGCTATTAAAATAGATGAGTTGGGATTTATGAAAGTTGATTTTAATAAGGAAGGGTACAAAGAAGAACCATTTATAATGGAATCACAAATAGTACAAGTATTTTATGTTCTAGATCCCGCAATCTAAAACTGGTAAATTGTTCTGTTATCGACCAAAACCACTGAAGAGTCAGATGAATATTCAATGGGGGAGGATGACCATTTTATTGAGATGTCACAGTCATTTCGCAATGGTCCTAGTGAAGATGATGTTTTTTATGTCAGAGGAGACCACAATGAAGGGATTTTGATTGTCAATAGAGGGGTCAAATCCCTTCAACCTTTAAAAAATAGAGTTCAATAATCATGTTATTTTTTTATGATATACATCATGTTACTTTATATTAATATATGTTTTGTGTTGCTTTTATGTTATCTAAATTAAATATTAAACCAATTTTTTCAAATAATGACTTCTGTACGTGATGATGCACCCAATCCCCAAGCAAAATATGATTCTGAACCTATTGCTACTCCAACTGTAGACGAACAACATGTTTCTAAACATGTTTCCTTATGTTAATATCTATTCTCTACTACTTTAATATTATCAAAATTAAAAGTTAAACCACTTTTTTAGATAATGACTTTTTCATGTGTTGATTCTCCCAATCCCTAGGCACAACAGGTTTCTCAGGCTACTGCTGCTCATAGTGCAGACGAACAACAAGTTTCTCAAGCTGTTGATGCTCCCAGTGTAGAGGTACAACCACCATCTGCATATGTCGATGCTCCCCCTCCATAACCGGAGGACCATATTGATGATGGTGGATCTAAGGAAATGAAAGGTGACAAAACACCGGTGACACCGAAAAAATAGAACTGTTGTAGTTTGACGGTATTAGAATGAATCATTAAGTCTAAAGAGAAAGGCATCAAATATGATATTGGATGGAGTAAGCATGGCGAACATGTTAACCCCAATAAGGCCATGATCAGTAGTTACATAGGAATCATCACTTGGAAACACGTGGTGGTTGATGTAACTTCCTGGAACCATGTTGTGGCTGAGATTAAGACACTAATGTGGGGAGATATTACGATAACAATATGATATCATTTTTTTAATTTACTAAAAATTAAATAACAAGAAATTTACTTACACTTCATAATCTCTTGCAGAATGAATTTATAATAGGGGAATTGCACAAAGACTATGTCTTAAGGGTTGTTATATGGATTCATAGAGGTTTTCTTAGACTTTTAACGAAATATCATCTTAAAGATGATGAAGGGAAAATAAATTCACATCCACATATTATTTATGCACACCTGATAACCCAACCATCATGGGATGCATTTACTGGCTGTCGTGCGAAGCAGCCTTTTCAGGTACATTGTGTCGGGTAAAACATTTTTTGACAGTATATGTATTCATCAATTTTATTGACACTATTGTATTTATGAAATAGTAATTTACTGCTAAAAATAAACAACGGGCATCAAAACCAGCGTACCCCTACCATAAATCAAAGATGGAGTACACATCACATCAAAAAAAATTTGGTACATATTTTAAATATACCATAATATTTTTATGTGAGATAAAACAACACAATTACTATATTATTTTGTTTATATCATGCTTTAAGAGTCCAAATCCAAATCCACATCCATCCCATGCCATGTGATATTGAAGGAGGTTTGTGTAACTAAAGATATAAAAATAATAGATAAAAACACCCAAAAAGTGTGGGAAACATGTGTAAGTATGACATAATAAAATTTGTTTTTCTTTAAATCATTGTTACATAACAATGATTACATATTTTACTATATTTTATATCTGACATATTCATAAGAATCCAAAACACCCACACTAGATGCAGGCATACTTTCAGTGGACTTGAAGCAGCCAGAAAAGTATGGTCGCGTTAGAGGTAAGGGTTTTGGGGTGACACCCTGAACATATTTTGAGTTAAAAAACAAGCAGAGGATCAAACTGAGGAAATTAAAAAGATGAGAGAAAAATTATCAATATTTCTAGAATAATTACAATACCAAATAGAAATAATAGAAAGATTTATGGGGAAGGAAAAGAGAAGAAACAACTCAAGAAGAACCCATCATGAAGATCCAACCCCACCCCCACTGGTTTTGAGGTAATTCATTCCCCTAAAAACAATTCTAAACTAAGGTAGTCAATTTTATAATGATTGTCTCTATGAAATGTGAATCAAATAGACTCTAGATGCTGATACCTTTCCTGTATTGATATTCTATAGGGTGAAAATGACTCTGATTTATATCTACAAACACCCACCCATCTCCTTGTAGTGAGGGCTACAATGTTCAATATCCAAAAAAACATGCTACACAAAAGATAACTTCTTATAGGTCAAGTCCTAGTGTTAATTACTATATCTATAAATCTAAGAGCCATGATACCTGTTCCAATTGATGATTCATAAATTCATATGATCGAACAATATCTTGGAACATTCATCTCATGGTCGTCACAGCATGTAAAATAACATATCGCCAATGAGGTATTCATTTCCAATTTTATTTTCAAGCTAAACCTTAAAAATTTAAATAAAAAAGGTCTAAACCGATGCGTGTTATTACAGATAATAAAATGGAATGGGTGATATGAAAGACTGGTTTAAAACAATCTCAAGGATCAACCAACTGATCAAAACGATCAACCAAAATCACCTTTACCCCCCATTCTTTATCCACATTTATTATCATTGAAGGATCATGTGGATACAAAGTTAAAATATGGTGGTACTCACATAATTTATTTTGAAGCAAATATGTATGGATGGGAAGATACAGACATCATTGGTGTCGACAGTGAAACTAAAATCCTCAACTATAAATAGTTAGGTGACTCAGTTGTTAATGTTTACATGAGGTGTTTTTTTATGATTTGGTTTTCCAAAAGATGATATAATATTATAGTTATGACAAAATACATATCATATTTTTTAAAGGCATATATCTGAAAAACAATTGAAGGGATTTTCCTATGAACAAAAATTTGGACTTGTTTATCCTCATGTCACCTATACAACATTAAAAGATATAAATTATGAAAAAGAGGGTAAATTAGTGGTAAGAATACTCAAATTGTTTAACAAAAAAATTAAAGATGACATGCTCTTCTTAATACCACTGGTGTAGGGGTAAGACTCTACTATTAAATCATATCAAAAATATTTTAATTTCATTCATTAATTATTCCTTTTTTTGTTTTTAGGTAGTGTTGGATGCTCATTATAGTCAATTTGGATACTCCAAAGATTTATTTCATGGATTAAATTCATGGATATCCAAAAAACTGACCACAAATGATGGAGTTTTTCAATTTTTAATACACTAAATCCAGGATTTTAAAAATAAACATCTTTTTATATAATTTTTATTATCTCTTAATGAAGATCCTATTATGATAGTGTGGTACGTGACTATCATCTACATCATGGAATGAGGCCAGAGGAAAAGGACAAGAAACAGGAAAAGTACTATGACTAGATAAAAATCAGGGTATATGTAATAATATTTCACTATCCAAACACATAAAAAAAATTACTTATTTTTCTCAATGTTTCTACAGTGCCCGAAACAAACAAATTATAATGACTTTAGTTATTATGTTTTTAAATTTATGAAAGAGATCATATTACAGGAATAAACCATCATCCCAAAAGAGGTATTTTCAATGATAATTACTATTTCATTTAAAATACTTATTAATTATTTGTGTATTTATATTTTTCAGTACTACCATGAATTCCAAAAACATTCATATTCACAATATGATATAAGTATTCTTATAAAAAATGGGAAACATACCTGATTGAAGAATGTACAATAATAGATTGAAGATGGAAAAAATCCCAAATAATTTAGACATTAATAATCTTGTATCCCATATATTTCTATTTGTTTTTTTGTAATGCTGTGATTTGTATGGGATAAATGTACCACTAAAAATCCTGGTCATTGGTGTTCCTTGTTTGTGCACAAAATGGATTGCATGTTGGTTGGTTTTTGAAAAGAAATTGGTGGTCCTCATTTACAGGGTATGTGTGTTATTGATAGACCAAAAAAGATAAAGAGTATCTAGAAAAAATTTCCCTATCCCTTGAGTTTTTTGTGGCGTCTAGAGACATAATGGGAATAAGAGATTACTCCACTCTTCTTGTTTTCAACAACGATAAGTGTTTTTCTCCAAGAAAACATCGATTCAATTAGAAACATTGGAAGTTACCCCCTTTAGTAGACCCAGTGAAGAAACAATTATCCTATATTCATTTAGAGGTCCTGAATATATGACAGTTGGTTCATCACTAGGCCGACTAAAGCTATGCTGCAGAATGAGGATGTTATTCTGTGTCAAATGTATAAGGATTGAATGTTTTTTCCATAATCCTTCTAAACTGGGTAGATTGATCATATTGAGAAGGTCATGTATCTTTTTTAGGTTTTATAGGGAAGGTTGCATTGAGTTTCAGGACAATGATCTATGTGTCAGTGTTGAGGTGTAGGAATCAACCCCACCTCAATATGACGAACAGTGCAACTGGTATGACTAAAAGTTTCTGCTGTCAGTTTAAAATTGACTTTTTATCTCAAAATATGTCACTCACTGAAAATATAGAAAACACACTCTGAGGGTCTTCGAAATTAATGAAAAAAATCAAAATACCATGGTGACATGTGTGAAGTAGTCTCACATCAAACCAATGAATGATGAGACCAGTATGACTTGAATTGCATGCTTTCTGTTTGAAATGACATTTTAGTAAAAAAACACAACTGACATTCTGAAAACCAAGGAAATGCATTCTGATAGTTTTCATACTTTAGGAAAATGATCCATCAATAATTTTTTAGGTTTATAAATCAACCCCACATCAATAAAATTCACGGTGTGATCGGTATAACTCCAAATGTGTCTTGTTATTTAAAATTGACATTAATTCAATTAAAAAACACAACTGAAATACTGAAAACTAAGAAAATGAATTCGTATTTTTTATACTTTAGTAAAATAATACATGATTTTGTTGTGATGTGTAGGAATCATCCCCAACTCAATCCAATGTACCATGGGATTAGTATGGCTAAAAGTGTTTGTTATGAGTTTCAGATTGGAATTTTAGTTCAAAACATATCACAAACTAAAAATGAAGGAAAATCACTCTGATTGTATTCAAAATTAAGGACATAGATTTGTATGTCATTTATGACGTGTATCAAGCAGTCACACATCAAACTGATGCACAATGCCACCGATATGACTGAAATTGTATATTTTCATTTTGAAATGACATTTTATTAAAAAAAACACTACTAACATTTTGAAAATTAAGTAAATTAATTCATATTGTTTTCATACTTTAGGGGAAAAAAATCTATTAGTCATTTGTGACATGTAGGAATCAACCTCACCTAAATCCGATGCACGGTTTCACCGATATGACTCCAAATGTGACTTTTAATTTAAAATTGACATTAATGCAATTAAAAAAACACAACTGACATACTGAAAACCAAAAAAAATCATTCATATTGTTTTGATACTTTATGAAAGTTATCCATGAGTCATTTTTGATGTGTAGGAAGCAACCCCACCTCAATACGACGAATGGTGTGACCAATGTGACTAAAATTGTCTGTTATCAGTTTAAAATTGTAATTTTAGATTAAAAAGTGTCACACATTGATATCGAATAAAACACACTATGAGTGTCTTAAAAATTAAGGAAAAAAATTTGTAAGTCCTTTATGATGTGTATGGAGCAGTCTCATGTCCAACTGATGCATGAGGCGACCGGTATTACTCAAATTGCCTGTTTTCGGTTTGAAATGGCATTTCAGTAAAAAACACAACTAACATACTAAAAATTGATAAAATGAATTCTAATTGTTTGGATATATTATTAGATTGATACTTTAGCAATTTTTTATGTGTAGTAATCAACCACATCTCAATATAATGCACAGTTTCACCGGTGTGACTCCAAATGTGTCTTGTTATTTAAAATTGACGTTAATTCAAGTAAACAAACACAACTTACATACTGAAAATATAGAAAATGAATTCATATTTTTTTTTGATATTTTAGGAAAATGATCCATGTTTTTGTTGTGAGGTTTAGTAATCAACCCCACCTAAATTTGACAAAAAATGTGACCGGTATGACTAAAACTGTTCGTTCTTAGTTTAAAATTTACATTTTAACTCCAAACGTGTCACTCACTAAAAACCATGACAACACACTCTAATTGTCTTCCAAATTGAGGAAATCTAATCTTAAGTCATTTTTGACGTGTATGAAGAATTATCTTGTCAAACTTATTCACGATGTGACTGGTTTGACTCAAATTTCATGTTTTTGGTTTGAAATGATATTTTAGTAAAAAAACAAACATACTGAACACCGAGTAAATGCATTCCGATTGTTTTGATACTTTATGAAAATGATCCATCAGTCATTTCTGAAATATAGGAATAAAACCTACCTCAATATGACGTATGGTGTGACTGGTATAACTCCAATTGTTCCTTGTTATTTAAAATTGACATTAATTCAAGTAAAAAATCACAACTCACATACTAAAAAGTGATAAAATGCATTCATATTCTATTGATACTTTATTACAAAAATCCATGATCCAATTGTGACATGTAGGAATCCACCCCACCTCAATCTGACACATCATGTGATCAGTAAGACTAAAAGTGTTTGTTGCATGATTAAAATCAATATTTTTATTCAAAACATGTCACTCACCAAAAACAAAAAAGTGAGATATGATTGTCATCAAAATTAAGGACACCAATTCATAAGTAATTTTTCACATGTATCATGCAGCCTCAAATAGAACTAACACATGATGTGGCCAACATGACTCAAAATGTATTTTTCTGTTTGAAATGACATTTCAATAAAAAAACACAACTAACATACTAAAAACAAAGGAAATTCATTCTAAATGTTTTGATACTTTAGGAAAAAAATATATCAGTAATTTGTGGAATATTAGAATCAACCACACCTCAACTAGATGAATGGTCTCACCAGTATGTCTCCAAATGTGTTTGTTATTTTAAATTGACATTAATTCAAGTAAAAAAACACAATTGACATACCGAAAACCGAGTAAATGTGTTCAGATTATTTTTATACATTAGTAAAATGATACATGAGTCAATTGGAAGGTGATGGAATCAACCCCACCTCAATCCGATGAACGTTGTGACTGATATGACTAAAAGCGTTCGCTATCAGTTTAAAATTTACATTTTAGCTCAAAACCTGTCACTCAATAAAAACCAAGAAAAAACACTCTGAATGTATTCAAAGTTAAGGAAAACGATTTGAAAGTCCTTTTTAGTATATATAAAGTAGTCTCCCATAAAATTGACACACGATACGACCTGTATGACTCAAATTGTGCGTTTTTGGTTTGAAATGATTTTTTAGTGAAAAAACACAACTAACAGGCTGAAAACTGAGAAAATGTATTCAGATTGTTTTGATAATTTAGTAAAATGATCCATTATTCATTTTTGAAATGCATTAATCAACCCCACCTCAATACAATGCACGGTGTGACTGGTATAACTCCAAATGTGTCATTTTTATTAAAAATTTCCATTTTTTAATGTGTTCTTAATTTTAATGTTTAATTTATTTCTTTATAGTATTACTAACGTAATATTTGATTTCCTATATAGGTGGAACCTTTTTCTAGAGTTGGGATGATTTTTTTAGTGACTATTACCATTGGAGGATATTTTCTTGAGGGGACCACAAACATCAAAAGAGAAAACATTGATATTTTTAACTTTTGTTGGATATTTGTAAATGTAATTTTATAAAACATTTTAAAAAATGTATATAGAAATGATTTTTTGGTATATTCCATGAGTGAATATTTTTTTATTCATGATTTCAATTAAATGTTTATAGCATTTTTTTTTCAAACCTTTATTTTTTCTTCTTGTTTTTTCGTCAATTGCATTGTGTATGGTGTTCTTTTGTATATACTATAAGTGGTTATTTTTAGCAGGTTTTTACTGGTTTGTACATGTTATTTTATTTGTTTTGGTTATTTTGGTATAAATTTTGGGAGCTATTTATTTTTTTCAGGTTTATTGGTGTGATGTTATATTAACAGAACACCCAGACAGGGTAGCCTTTATCAACACTTATAAATAGTGCTAATAAATTGGGTCCATTATTAGTGCTTTCCTGAGTACTGATAAAGGGGACCCCCCCCCCTAATAGCATCTCTATTATCAGCACTTTTTTAGCACTGATAAAATCTTGTTTTGTGGTTGTGGGAGTCTTCCTGTAGTTTGGAAATATCACTTGCAAGCTGGTTTGAGTTTGATAACTCTTCATGTTTGAATGGTGTTTCATGTTTGTGTTCTTATCGATGAATTGGTTTTGAGAAAATGGTTAGTGGGATATTTTGAGAAATTTTTTGGGAAGATTTTGAGTTGGTCTGTATCTATTTTATGTTTTTTGTGTGGTGTTTTGGTTGATGAATTAGTTTTATTGGGTCCTAGGTTTTCTTTTTGGCTGGTGTATGTCCCACCAGATTCATTGGATATTCAAGGTGTGTCCACGGGCGATTCATCCTTGGCAGACCCTCCATCTAATCAGCGTAAGGACTCTCCTTTTTAGTTTTTAAATTGAATCCATGTTTCCTTCTTAGTTAAGCAGATCCTCATGAAGTGTAAGAGTGTATGTGGTGAATATATTTAAATCCATGTTTTCTTGAGTTTCCTGAGTTGCCAAAGGGGAAGTTTTCCACCTTAAGGATTGAAATCACGGCATAGAAATTGTGAAACGAATTTCTGTAATGTAAAACATCCTTAATCTATTGGTAAGGGATTATATATTATAAAGGAATGTGGATATTTCAATAGTTTCTCTCAAGCATAGAATCATGTTATTCCATTGAGTGTCGCATGTCGGGTAATAAGATTTTGCCGTGTCCATTTGCAAAAATAGTGGGTTGTTTAGGGATCATTTTATAATTTGTTCCCTTATGATGCTTCTTCAATTTTAATGGTGGTGTTTGGTGTCTTATTTTATTTTTAATTAAATGTTAATGTTTTGGGATATTTTGAGAAATTATGTTTTAAGTAAATTTTGTTCTTCTTTCAAAGGATATGAATCTTTCAATTTTAAATAGAGGTGTATTTAATGGGATTTTTGTTTCTATTGCCTCTTGTTTAAGTTGAAAGGGTATTATGCCTTTGTATCTCCTAAGTCTTTATCTTGGGGAATGTTCCATGTTGGGACAAGTGAGTCTTGTGGGGTGCTTTTTTCTTCTGGTTCTGTATGGAATTCTGTGTGGTTTCTTTTGAAACCAAAGAATTATTCCGATCGGGGGTTGTTATCTTCTAGATTTGAGGAAGGATATGCTTCAAACATAAGGGCTCTATCCATAGGCCACAGAATTAAGTATGCATGTTGTTAAGAACCCTATGGGTGTGAGGGCCCTTGTTCAAGATATTGTGTCTGATGTGGGAAATATATACAATTTAATCTTCCTGCATGGTTGTTTTTTAAAGATATCTTTTTATGGGAAATAACATAGAGGAATCATTCCCTCATTATGGATCTTTTAGTTTTGACACTCCTCTTTGGTTGTGGGGAGGCAGGGTGGTCTCATGTCACTGAATTTTATTGGTTGAAATTTATGGATGGGGATTCTTATTTGGTTGTCCTTGTGGAATTGGACTTCATGAGTTGGTTTGAGTTATAACCAGTATCTTGGGTGGGTATTTTCCTAATGTGTTTCACCCCCTATGATCGGGGTTTGTCATCCTATGTGGGGAGTTATGGGTTAGCCCATGTTGGGTTTCTTGTATAGGTTTAAGCTTGTCAGACCTTAAATAGTGGGTAGACACATTACGGGTATCGTTGTGATTTCTTCTAGTGTTGGTCTGTTTTAGTTGGTTTTTCCTAGTGAGGATTCTGTTCGAGGCTCCTATTTGAAAAATATGGTCATTCTATGATGTAGCTTGGTATTGGTAAGATTCATTTAGATAAGTTGAATATGATTTTCCTTTATGAGTAAATCTGGGTCCTTTTATGTGCACTCAATAGTCTTATTTGAAACAAGAGGTTGTATAAGTTTGTGGTTCAAGTTTCCTGGCATTCCTCAAGAAGTGGGTTTGAGTTCACTTATCATTTCAGGTAAGTGGTATGAGTTTTTTTTTGGAAATATCTATATTGTACTTGTCTTGAGAGGTTTGATTATGTATTGTGAGAATTCTGTCTCTTTTGATCGATCAACCGGAGGTGTGATGCTTTTGGGGTAGGAGGTAGATGGTGGGTAGTCCATTCTAGCCTCCCAAGTTAAATCATATAAATATCCATTTTCGTTCATGGTATTATTTCTTTCTCCCCATTTTGTGTTTTTCTGGAGTCTCCATGATCTGTGGTGGATTATAGGTTCTTGTTTCTTAATCATGTCTTTGGTTCACTTTCCTGGGGTGGAAAGTTTTCATGGAGGGTTGAATTATCACACTTGGGTTTTTTAATTTCTTTATTTACCATGGTTCATTTTTGGAAATTAGTTTTTCTCTCAAGTTCTCAGTATGAAGGGCAGGAATTTTGAGTCATTAATTTTGTTTATTTTGGTGTATCTTTTCACCTTTGGGTTTTATTTTATTTTCTTGACAAAAATGGAAATTTTGGCTTTGGTAGGGGTGGCATATGACCTACGCAAGGTTATGGGAAATCATGCACCTTTCCCTAGAAACCATGAACTAAGGTTTATTTTTTTATAGAGTTGAATCACAAGGTTGGTGCATGGTTTTTCAAAACAAGCAACTAACCATTTTACTTGTCCCTTGTAGAAAGTGGAGATCACATGGTTGTCGCACCGTTTGGAAAACCATGCGGACTATCCTGGTCATTAAAAATTGGGGTTTTACCCTTTTTCCATTCTCTGTATTTAACCCCAAACCACCCTTCTTCTTCCCCATTAGGTATTTCTTACCCTATGTGTCTCAATCTATCTTCCTCCCTCGGAGCTCCATTTTTGTGGTGGGTTTGCGGTGGTTCTCCATGATTCTTCATGTAAGTCCCTCAATCCATGGTTCCCCCCTCCCTTTTATGATTTTATGCCTTTTTCTTGGGTATTTACCCCCTCCAATAGGTTGGGTGTCATTTTTTGCATTTAATATTGATTGTTAGGGTTAGATATTGATGTTTTTTGTTCAATATTTCCTTTCTAGGCTATTTTCATGGTACGGTTGTAGTTTTACACCATTTTTTGGATGTTTCTCCATTTTAGGTGAGTGGTTACATGCTTAAACACTTTTTGGTGATTTTAATTTTCTTTCATTATTCCTTTTAAATGTTCTATGTGTTGTGTGTGAGGTGAGAAATGTGTTTTTAAATGGATTTAAGGTGCACCTGTTTTGAAAATTGGGTTTTCAAAGGAAATGGGTTGTGTTTCATGTGTGAACCTCAGATGTGCCTCTTAATCATGTTTTTTAAAGAGTGTAAGGTGTTTGATAAAATGTATAAGTTGTGTGGAGAATGATTTAAATTGGAATTCAGGTGTGTATAGATTGAATGTTGGTTTTGTAAAATAAATGGGTTGGGTTTTATGTTTTCCTCTTCTTTATGCTCCTTGAACGTACTTTATAAATTGTGTAAGTGATTTTATAAAATGTTTTAATGGTGTGAAAGGTGTTTATAAATGGTTTTGGTTGTTTAAATGGTAATTGATCATGAGTATTTTTATTGATTGTCATGTGTGCATGTGAATGTTGTGATCTCTGTTATTTGTGAAATGAAAATTGAGCACAAGGGAATCTTGGGTATCAAGGTGGGCTTACTAGATCTAGTACGATAGTGATACAGAAGTGTCTAGTCTCAGTTTCACTTAGCTTTATTGATTATTACAACACTATATAGACATGTATTATGATCATAGACCACTAGGCCCATGGTGTGTCCCCTTTTAGTATAACATGTATGAAAAAGATGTTTTTTGTTGTTTTTATTCCACGATTCACCGAGGTACAAGGTTCCAGTGTCTCAATTGATTTATATTCCCCTTAGGTATTTACTCATGTTCTATCATGTGACACAAAACCTATGTGATAAGGTTCTAGAAGTTGGAATATGGTAGATCTTGTCAGTATTTTGATTTCAAGAAATCTTATTTGAAAAAGTTATTTTCTTTGAAAGTATTTTACTTTAAAATTTTTTTTTAAATGTATTCTTAGGAGAGATACTAATTTTTTAAAGGAGGTGTCTATATTAATTTTTTATTTAATTTTTTGATTTGGATCACAACCTACATATACCTTTGGGTGTATGTTGACTTGTTTTATTGACTCAGGTAAGGTAAAGGTGTGTCTTGTTTGCGGTTTGGGCTGCTAGTGGTCTTCTCCTAGATGGTGTTGCTGATGGTATCTTGAAGATGATGTCATATTTTTATGTGGAGTTATTTTGTTTATTTTTTGGTTTCCTATTCTATTGTTGTATTTTTATTTTTGATCAATATTGTAAAACTTTGAATCTCAATGTCTTGTACCGTGTTTGGTAATGGTTATCAAATATTATGTTATCCATTTTGTGGATTTTTTATGATTACCTAAATGGGTAAAATCCTTCCCATGATTTACTATTGATACCTAGACACTAGTTCCCAGCCTGTGGGGATTGGGAATGCCCTTTGGGCCATGCCATGGCCTGGGTTGGGTGTTAGGTTGAATGGAACCCCAACCGGGTCTGTGAAAAGACTTATCACTATTTTATGGATCTTATGATCTATTAAAAGTTAATTTTAGTGCTTTAGGTTTAAAAAACATTTTTGGATATTCATTTCTTGGAGTAAGATATTAAGTGTAAATTGATTGAATCGTAATCAAAGGATGAAATTTTACTTATGAAATATAAATGTATTAAGTAAGTATATTTCTTTATATTATTAGAAATAAAAATAATACATCAACATTAGGAAAATGATATTGAATTTTTTTTAATCAAATTACCTTCATATCCTATTAATCAGTGGTATTTTTAATCATTTTATTTTTATGGTTTTGATGTCATTAACATCATATTTATTATTCTACTTCTTGTGGTCAGTGATCTCTATCACTCTCTATAATTATTTATAATTTTCATCCATATCCCTATTATAAATTCCCACCTATGATATCCTACATGGAAACCTTGTTATTTTTTATTCTATATGACCTTTCATATTTATCTTTCCATATTTTAAGAAGAATTTTTTAACCCTTTTTACAATATTGTTTTTCAAAAATAAATTTTCAAATAGAAATCCATTAAATCGGTGGGTATAAATTTTAATAGATAAATTATGATAATTATGGTTACTTATTGATTAAAAAAATAAGTATCTCTTAAAATATAAAAAAAAAATTGGAAACATTTTATTTTTCAAAAAGAAGATTTAGTCATACTATACGCACATAATTCAAATTTATTTTTTAAATTTTTTTTTAAATTTATCGTAAAAAATAAACTAAATTTTTTGAATCTATATGTCAAATATATATTTGGGGTAAATTTTGTTAATTTTATAAAAAAAATTATTTTTGGTTAAATATTGAGAAATACAGCTTTTTTATTGAAAACAACATTTTCATTAAAATTAATTAAAAAGGAAAATTATATTTTAAATTGTTTTTAAATTTAAATTAGTTTAATTATATCACAATATAACTAATTTAGGCTATTGGAATAAATTTTATATTGATTTTTTATATTTAAACCTTCTACACTTTTAAGAAATATCTTTTTGGAAACCCTCTTTTCATCATATGTTCGGGTATAATTTTAAATTAGATTCTTCCACTTATGTGAATGGGATTTGGAAAAATATGTTTCATATTTTGAATAAAAATAATTTATATTATCTAATAATTAAAACTTTATTTTTTTACCATTATTGTAAGAACCAATATTTTTTAACCAGAAAAAATTCCAAGGGAATATAATTTTTTTGGTGATTACAGGACAAGCTATTTTAAAAACTAGGAATCAAAATGAAATTAAATGTGTTTAAATACTCCTAAGTATTTTTTAGGGACTTGTGTTAAGACCCAAGATGCTTATCGGGTGTTCCAAGGTTTTTTGGAAGCATCAGACTTGGAAAATCAATTTTTTTATCTGTAGATGGCACACAGTTTGTCTAAAACTGTGTGGTCCACAGTAGGAAACCATGCGGCCTTATGTAGGTGTAAAAAATCCATCACACATAATATGAATGGATTTTCAAACCATTAACCAAGCCCACACGGTTAGTGTTTTGGGGATGTACCTGAACACTATTCATTGCATGGTTGGTGCATAATTTCTAAACGATGTGGGACAAGCCATACGGGATGCCCAGGTTTCTATGTCATGGGGACTTATATTAAAAAAGTTAATAATTAAATTAAACTAAAATAAAATTAAAATAAAGCTTACACACTCCCTCCCCCCTCTAGGTCGTGACGCACACCCCCTTGGTGGCTCTCCTTGGTTGCACACAAGGTTCATCCATGACGTCCCCCTCAATCTTCAAACCATATAGATTTATCAAGGTTTCCTACTCAAATATCAATGTTAGTACCCTATTCCTTGTCTCCTTATCTTTATAGCTGAGATTAGGTCTACCTGCCACCCCTCACAACTTAGACGAAACCCTAGGATAGAGTTAACCCAGATTTTGATTTCTTTTTTTGATGTTTGGGATTGAAACAAAGTCATTGGGTTAAATTTATTCATATTACAACATCCTACACCAGAGGTGAAGTGGATCTGTTCATTTTATCTGGCCATCATCACTTTGACGTGATGTTTTCTTTTTCTATGTTGTTTCACGCCCTTTAATTTAGGGTCTTAAGGTGTTTTTAGTCTCTATAATTTACTATAGAGAGTTTTGATCATATTTGATAATGTGCACATACATACATAGGTATATATATATAAATATATAACTTATTCATAAGTATTACCTCATGGTTAGGGGAATACTATATTTGTATTAAAGGATATATATGTGTGTGTGTGCGTGTGTGTGTAAGAATGTATGTTTTTGCGAGTTTGGAGGGTAGTTTCTGGTTGTTACAACCAAAATATGATAAGTGTCGAGTGTTGGATTGGTCTACTGCTTGAGCTGGGATCCCTATCCTTGACCTTTTAAATTTTAATAATGCTTTCAGTGCTTCTTTAAATAAGTTGAATCATTCCTTGGAAAATTGGATTATGAGTTCTTGAATGAAAATCTTAAGTGGTTAAATAATTTTTTTATAATCAAAGTCATATTTTTATAATAAAACCCCTCCAATGAAGTTGCATTATCTTCCAAGATGAAAAGTAATGTTTAGTTATTTTAAATCATTCTTTACAGTAATGCATGGATGTTCTCTATGCTTGAGTAGCATTGTTGATATGAGGAATGAATCTATCCTTCTATGTTTAGTGTGGATTCCTATAAATGAAATTAAGTTCTTTGAATCACTAGGATTGGCCAATGATTTTGAAGAGGATTTTGTGTATAGGTTATAGTTTTAATACCTTGAACTTGAATCACCCTTTGGGTTTTTCTTTCTAAATAGAACATGAATGGATTTTCTCTTTGGACGCTATTACTTTCTCCTTTTACCCTGTGTCATGGGATTTCAAATGTGTAATTTATTTCAATATTAATTTGTGAATTAAATGGGTTTAATGGGAAGGGATGAGTGATCATGACCCTTGTCCCCTATTATATCATTAATTAATTAAGCGTGATTTTTTTTTGTATGGGTATTTCCATGTGAGATAGATATTACCATTCCATGTAGTAGTTCATTAATGTTTATAATATTGTTGTAAATAATTCTAATGTGAGTTAGTTGGTGTTTATTCCATGTAATGGATTTTTATGCATGTGTTTTTTGGTATATTGAAATCCCCATGTGAGTAATTTTGATCCAAGCCTAGTTAGCTTTTTCTCTTCCTTTTTTTCACCCATGGTTGAGGTTTTAAATGAAATTTTATTAGTTTATCCATGACATATATAAATGATATTGTGATTTAATGTTATAATCCATGGGTGATACATGGATATAATTGAAGGATTCAATGGATGGACTAGTTAAGGCTTGAATTTTATGCATGGGTGATACTTGGATGTCACGGATGGACTCATAGGTTCTTTTTTTTATAGTTATATATCGAGTGATACTTGGATCCCATAGAGAATGTCAAAGACGGACTCAAAGGGAATTAATTATTTAAGCCTTGAGTGACACTTGGGCTCTCGTAGGGGACCACCAAGGATGGACTTCTGTGGGTGAGACATTATACCACACCAAGAGTAATAGCTAGTTCATGAGAGGTTCTCTAGGGATAGGATTATATGGTGTTGGTTCATATTAATCCTAGAACAATATTTGTACTCTAACTTTGGAATGTCGAGTGATGGGTTCGGCTTATATTTAATTAATAAAGGAAATGAATCATGTGACATGTCTTCCACGCCAAAGAACAAGCTTGGTTTTGGTCTTGATTATGCTCTATAGATGGACTCATTATGAATCGTTGATTATATCCTACATGGGATGTTAGGCTACACGGCAGGTCTTGAGACTTATTTAATTAATGAGTTGAAACCTCAATTGAGCATGAAAAAATGAAACATGTATGACTATTAAATCAGAGAATTTTCATTTATATGGTTTTGATTAAATGTATTTGGGTGTAAGTTAAAACTTGGAATTCATAGGATGTTTACTTTTGGATATTTCATTAATTTTCATATATCTACTACCACTGTTAAATTTTATATATCGCAAGATGGATTGTGCTTGACACCATGGGTGTCTTCCTACTGAGATTTATATCTCACACCCTGCTTAGGAACCACTAGTACCTGAGTAAACCTTATTATTGCAGGACTTGGGACCTTTCCTTGTACCTGAGGATTTAGGAGCATAGGACTGAGTTGGCGTTTAGAATACTCATGGAGATAGCCTTTGGAATTTTCAGTTCCTTTCTTACATGAGTCCTATATTATACTAAATTATAAAGAAAAATATATTTTTAGTGTTTTAGCTTATGTACAATCATCATGACATGAACGATTGTCTAAACAGGTGTTGATCATCTTTTGTATTCAGTTGGTATTACATTTTTCTTCCACTGCTTTACCATTTCATAAATTAAATTTGTTGTTTATTTTTAATTACTATCTATTTACTGTTTTGCACTCTTCGTGTGGGGGTATAGTCTCCCCATTGAGTTACCTTGACACCCATGCTTCAAGTTGGCAGTCACTAGCGTATGGTTATATGAAAATGAGGCCAAGTGGAAATTGGTTTGTCCACCATAGAGATGTGTTTGAGTCCAGGTGGTGACTGGTCTGACTATCAATTTATTATTCAGTCAGGTTGGGATGTTAAAAAGTGGTATCATAGCATATTTTTTCATTTTGTTTTACTATTTTGGGCTAGTAGATTGGAATCTATCAATGTGTCGGCTCTTGGTAAATAGTCATGCATTGGACATACAACCCCATGTATGGGAAATGATCAAGTGTCCATGTCCCTGAATGTATGTTCATGTTGTTTGATATTACAGTTAATATGATCTCACCATGAGTGAATGGTGTATTTTTGTGGCTTATAGATTTATAGAAATTTATGGTATTTTACCCTTGGTTCGAATTGGAAAGGAAGTCACATGCCATGAATAATTATTGGTACAAAGAAAAATTTTCATGTCATTCATATGGCATGCCATGTTGCTGCATTACTAGGTTTCCTGCTAAGGATGATTTTGTTCTGTAAGTGATGGCATGCTTAGATCTGTACATTTTTTGGTAATATTTTAGCATACATATTCATTTATCATGTCTTACCTAGGTTGTAACATGATTATATGATATATTCCATGCTTTTGTACTTGTCAGCATGCTCTCTCTGAGTAATGTTTGTTAGATAATGCTAATTTTGATATCTGAAAATGGATGCATGGGTTGAATGTTGTTGGTTACAGTTTAAGAAGGAGTCAATTTTAAATTTTAAGATGTATGGGTGCCTTGTGATTTGAGAAAAGGGTAACCTGTATACATGAACCATCTTTGGACTTTTATAGATGCTTATATAGATCTTTGAAATGAAAAAGTATCATAAATATAAATAATAAAATGGAATGATTTTGATTAATGGGATGTAAATTCCAATCGTATCATGTATGGGTGCCTTATCGATGGGTAGATGGATACCCATATGACTGAACCATTTTATAACCATGGTATGTTTATGCATTGTCATAAATATTAATGTTCTTATGTTTTGAACTTAAAATAATTGGTTAACTTTTAAAATGCTCACCAAGATTCAAGTAGGTCAGTTCGGACAATCTTTTGTGATATTAATTGTTATAGTGTTTATGGATTCTATAGTTAAATAATTTTTATTGTATAGCTTTTTAAAGAACCAAAGTTGGGTTAATGGGGCCCTCGTAGGTCGCCTTATTAGTTAGAAAGAGTTTATAAGCTAAATTTCTGAATTATGAAGGAATTTCAATGGATTTTAAATGTTTAAAAATGAAGTTGAGAATATTTTACTACTTTTTCCTTGATATTATAGCTAAATAAAGTTACCTAGTGCCTAGTTTTATATAAATATACTTGAGGTTTTGTTTAAAATTATTTCAAATTCATAATTTTTAAAGTGAATTATTGAAATGGATTTATATTGGATCCGGAAGTGGGGTAATTTTTTTATACCCTCCTGTAAGGGTAGTTATAAAGCTTTTGGTGGTATTTCTTGGAATGAAGACATGAGCATTTATCTATAGAATGTTTATTTTTAGAAGTTGATAAAATAAAAAAGGGATCTTAATCCCGATGAAATCTATTTTCCATGAACTATTGATGGGTTAAATGCTTATGGTTTGAAAAGGGATATCATGTTGTTGGTATTTCCCTTAGAGAATGATGCCTTTCATTACTCTTTGAGCTTTCTAATGTTTGATGTTATTCGGGAGTTGTTGTCCCAAGTTGGGCTTTTAGTTTTTAAAAGGGAACCCATTTTCAGATAGGTGGTCATTACATCTTGACAATTGATATGGGAACATGCATTGATGAATAATTGGTTCAGAATGTTAGGAATTCTTAGGGCTTGTTCAGATACTTAGGAGGTCATGCGAACCTATCTTTTCTTCAGTGATAGATGGCTCATTACGTTGTTAGTTGAGTTAATGTTTAGGTATGATGAGTTTCCTTTTAACTAATTTCTATGTGATCCATCTGATACTTCATTTCATATGGAATACAACCTATCAATAGTACTCAGGATGTGCCAATTTCTATTTTAAAATTAGGGTGGCATGCATTTATATGCACGGTACCCATCTAGTTCTAAATGCTATAATGAACCGATTGAGTTCAGGAAAATTTGTGAGCATTGATCTATTGAGTATGTTATCTCATCATCACTGAAGTAGATAGACCACAGAAATTGAGATTTAAGTTCATCCCACTAATCAGGAATACTATCTATGACTTTAGTGTTTTGAAATATTGGTTGGTTTTATTTCGACTACTATGAAAAATTATTTTACGTGATGATCGTGGTTTGTGGAAGGTCACATGTGCACTTAAGGTGAATCTAGATCTAATGTGTGGGTGATCATTTTGTCTATCATTTCATTCGCCAACTAGGACACTCCAGAGATAGAGATAATCACCTCAGTTGTGATGGTTATGTTCCCTTCCATGTATAAGGATCAAAATCTAAGAGGACCAGGGGGAAATGGCCAGTTTTGTTCTAATGAATTTGAGGCTTTCTAGTTTTAAATATCTGTCGGCTTTCTTGGAAGGTCTAAATTATTATGGTTGGCGGTGTATGAAACCATTGGAAACACTATTAGTCTTACAGGGACTTAGGTGGTTAATATTTTAGCGATCACAAGATTAATTTTGTGGAAGAGACTTGTGATTTATTAATAGTGATACGTCGATAGGGTGAAGCCAATATTCCATTAATAGGTTGACCAATAGTGGTTTTGTCGTTATTATTATAGGGATCTTATATATCCTATTAGTGTTTTTTCTTGGTGACGAGCATGTCCCCTATCATGATGTCATTCATGATTCCCTAAGAGGGTGTTGGTTATACTTCTTTCCAAAGTTTGAAAGTCAGTGGGCTCGTTTGTGTTCTCCATTAGAGTTGTGCATTGATTCATGGGTTTTTTTGATGCTTGGTTATTTCTAATTGATAATTGGGTTCCCATGTATGAATTCCTTGGATGGAATTTTGGACACCTAATGATTCCTTTTATGTGACCACCAGGTGGATGCCACTCTGGGCTCTGTCAATTATCTTGTGGGGGGTCTTGGATTTGTACCAATTTTTCACTTATAGTATAGGGTATGGGCTACCTAGGTATAGTTTCATTGACTCCAATTGATTGGATTTAAGGTTTTCCCAAACATGTTTTCAGGCTTAAATGTAAGCTATGAGGGTGACCAATCTAGTGGTCCATATATAGGTTACATCATTTATTTTCATGAGTCACAACAGTTTTATGTTTCCAAGTTTTGGTTTTCTCATGAAAGGTCACCAGAAGTCATGTGTGAGCTTCGATGGACTTGGATTTTTAAATGAAAATTACTTGAAGGAAGGAATTTTAGTCTTGTTGAGATAGGTTTTCCATCTAATGAAAACAAGCCAAGATTGTTGTTAGAACTCATAAGGGCATGCCTGGTAGGGTCTTCCATCGGTGGAGAAACTGTGGATTGGTTTTGGCCTTTATTAAATGCTTAAAGGATAAGGTCTGGAACATATTTTTCTATATGATTAAAAATATGATGACATGATAATTTCATTGGTTATCCTAGATTAGGTAAGAACCACTTTGATGTTTCAATTGGAAATCAAGTGTTGGATTGGGATTTGATGGCATAAGTGTCGTGCACTTAAGAGATACTTTGAGGTGCGTTGGGAATTTGGAAATGTGATGCATATATTTTAATGAAACATCATGACCTTTATAGGTTTGTTGATGTCTATGTTGTTTCACCAAGGCTTCACAGGGATGATATGCTCTACGGTAAGGGGATTGTAAGAACCAGTGTTTCTGAACCAGACCAAATTCTAAGGGAATTGAAATTTTTTCCATCATTTCTGGAAGGGTATTTTTACAAACTGGGCTTCAGAATAAAATTATGAGGGTTGGAATACACTTAAGTGTTGTTTTTTGGGACTTGGTTGAAGACTCAAGAATTTTACCTGGTGTCCTAGGGAGTTTCAAGAGAACCAGGATCAGAAAATCATGTTTTGAGGGATCTATAGAGGGAACATGGTTTGTCTGAATCCATTTAGCCCACTGTAGGAAACTGTGCGACCTTATATAGGTGGAAAGAAGCTATCATACAGACTGTGTATGGTTTTCCGAACCATGGGCCTAGCCCACATGGTTAGTGGTTTTGGGAAGTACATAAAAAAAATTCATTGTATAGTTGGAATGCAGTTACTAAACCGTGCAGTACAAGTCATGCGAGGTGGCTTGATTCTCAATGATGGGCACACGGGTGACACACAGTTTGATAAAATATACAGCCTAAACCATGCGCTAAGGCCCTATTTTAAAAATTGAATAGTATTAAATTTAATTAAAATAAAATTAACATAAAACGTATAAACTCCCTCCCCCATCCAAGTCACGATGTGATCCCCCTAGGGGATATCATTGGCCGTACGCAAGGCTCCTCCATGTATACCACATTGATCTTAAATCCATCCGGATTTATCATAGTTTTGCGCTCAAATATGCATGTTCAGACCCTATAACTTATTCCCTTTCCTTTCTGGATGAGATTATGTCTCCTTGTCACCCCTCGTGATTTGGAAAAAACCCTAGGTTAGGTTTAACCAAGAATTTGATTTCTTATTTTGATGTTAAGGCGTGCAACATAATCCTTGGGCCATATTTATGCATATCCTGACTTCTGCTGCTAAATTAAAATCAGATCAGGTCATTTTGCCTCATTATTGTCACTTACAGGAGATGTTTTCTTCTTCTATGTAGTTTCACACCCTTTAATTGAGGGTCTTAAGGTGTTTCAAGTCTCTAGAATTGATTTCATGGAGTTTTGAACTTCTTTAATGGCGCACACACACATACATAGGTGTGTGTGTGTGTGTGTCTATAACTATTCCTCAAACATAATACCCCATTTAAAGGGGAATATGTTCTTTAGAATAAAGGATATATATATGTGTGTATAAGAATGTATGTGTGTGAGAGTGTGGGTTAGTTTTGAGTGGTTGCCACCAAATCTGAAAAGTGTCGAGTTTCGGCTTTGTTTACTTCTTGAGGTAGGATCCCTATCCTGGACCCTTTAAATTTTAATAATAAATTAAGTGCTTCCAGTTATAAATAATTCCCATGTTATTTTTTTATGTTTATTCCACATAATGGCTTATTTATGCATGTGTTGCTTTGTATATTGAAATGACCATTTGAGTAATTGTGGGGCTAGTGGAGTTAGCTTTCTTTATCCCATTTCCACCCTTGGGTGAGGTTTGAAATGAGATATTATTGTCTCAACCATAAAATATATAAATTAGGTTGTGATTGAATGTTATAATCCATGGTTGATACATGGATCCAATTTAAGGATGCCATGGAAAGACTCATTAAGGCTTGACTTTTATGCCCGAGTGATACATGGATGTCAAGGATGAACTCATTGGGGATTTTGAATGTTATATGTTGAGTGATACATGGATACCTTATAGTACGCAAAGGACAAACTCAAAGGGAATCAATTATTTATGCCATGGGTGACACTTGGGCTCCCATAAGTGACTGCTGAGGACATACTTGGGTGGATGAGACAATATACCACACCAGGAAAGATATCAGGTTCCTAAGAGGTTCTCTAGGGATGGTCTTGTAGGTTGTTGTTTCATATTAATCATGGAGTGATACTTTTATTATAACTTTTAGATTCCCATGATGGGATTAGGTTTTAAATTTATTAATGAATGAAATGAATCATGGGATGTGTCTTCCAAGCTGAAGATTAAGCATCGATTCATTCATGATTATGATTTTTAGATGGCCTAGTTTAGAATCTTTTATTTTATACTATAGGGGATGTGGAGCTATGTTCTGGGTCCCTAGAATTATTTATTTAATTATTTGAAACCTTATTTGAACTTGGTAAAATGAAATAGGTCTGACTGTTAAATCAGACACTTCTCATTTAAATGGAGTTTGATTAAACTTATTTGGGTATATGTAGAAACCTAGAAATTATAGTATATTTAATTTTGAGTATTTATTTACATTTAATATATATAGTAGCACTGCTAAATTTGACATAGAACAGGATGGATTAGGCTTGACCCCATGGGTTCCAACCTATTGAGATTTATATCTCACACCCTGCCCAGAAACTATTGGTACCCGAGTAGTCTATATTGTTGTAGGGATTGGGAACTTTGCTCATACCTGAGAAGTTAAAAGCATAGGACTAAGCTGGAGATCAAGACACTCATGGATAGTTACATTCGAATTTTTAGTTCCTTTCTTACTTTAGTCCTACATTTCACTGAATTGTAAAGCATGTTGTATTTTTACTATTTTAGCTTATGTACTATCATCATGACATGAACACTTGAATAAACTGGTGTTCGCCATATTTTTTATTCAGTTATTATTACATTTTTCTCCACTACATTACTATTTCATATACTAAAACTATTTTTTGCTTGTTATTTACTATCTGTTTACTAATGTTCACTTTAATTATGAGGGTATAGTCTCCACACTGAATTACCTTGACACTCTCAGTGCTAGTCGGTAGCCTATGGTGTATCAAGAGATGTTATTAAGGCCATGTGGTGATCATTCTAGCAACCTGTTTAGTGTTTAGTTGGATCAGGACATTACAATTATGAAAAGTAAAAATAATAAGAATTAAATATCATGATTATGGAAAAAATTTATTTACTAGAGGGGTTTAAACTAAACAATAAGGGTTTAAATGACCTACCAACATGTTAAAAACACATTTAATGGATATTTTTTGGCATTATCACCTCTAATTTAGATAAAATCTTATTTTGGAGGATTTTTTCAGGATAAAAATATAGTTTGAAATTATTATTTTCAAAAAAATCCATGTGTGTTATCCACCCCACTAATGAATGTGCACCCCATCTCCTCCTATATTCACACTTACAAAGTAATTTATTTTATACAATAAATACCCAAATAAATTAATTAATCCAAAAATAATCTTATATCCCTTTTTATTATAAATTAGACCTAGTAAGGCTTTCGGTGATAACCTAAAGTAGTTTTCCAAATAAGATGTGATGTTCTTAAATGAGTGTTTTTATTTTGTTTATTCTTCCACCTTCTTCAAATTTATTCAATCAGGATAGTATAAAAACAGTTATCTAATATTTAATATTATGTTATTATGTTTATGTAATTACCTTTTTCCATATCTGCCTCCATCAAATGGGAAATGACATCATCAATCATATGTATGACGGACTGCCACCTCGCTAACCGATGTAATTAATTTTCCATCAACCCGTTTAATGATTATATTAAATGATGGATATAATATATCTATATATAATCTAAATTATGTTATTATATTTATGTAATTATGATATTTCATATATCTTCTTACTTTCCATACTGTTTAAAATAGATATCAGCACTCAAGTTTATGGTATACTACTGCATCACAAAGCTATGTGATTCATTTTTCACTAACATTTTTTAGATAAAATCATAATTATAAATTTAATGAATAAATTATATATATATTAAATGATATTTAATCTATAAAATTATTCTATCACTCAATTCCCTACAATTTCACTTTTTAATGGAATGATATTGTTTCTCGTGCAAACGTACAACCTACCATATCTCTGAAGCGATGTGATTCATTTTCCATTTCCAACATTCAAAAATGATTCTAAAAATGTATATAATTATTTAGTATTATATTTATAACAATTATATAATTATAGAAATTATGGATTTATATTATATACAAATGAACCAGAACTTTCATGACAAAACATGCATGAGAAAACAAGGAAATTCACACTCGAAACAATCAAAATAATGAAATATTATTGATAAATTGGTGGTAAAATGATATAAGAGGATTATAGATGATATTATATGTATAAATATGGTTCCTTAGTAAATTATTAACAAGCCTAAAACCATTATAAAAGATTTTAGTTCATGTTCAATCAAAAGGAATTGTGGCGTAAGGAACTTCATCTCAATTTCCCTTCATTGTGGCATACTGTAATGTTATGAACCATTTTTTTTATGGGTTATATACTAACCTGTTTTCATGAAATATCATGATAAAATCATAATTATTTGTATTTTAAGTTTTAATTTTAATTATTTTATCTAATTTTATTTTAATTAAAATTTAACAAGTGGTAATGAATTTCATAACTCAATTTCTTTTCATTGGGTTATGTTACTTCTTCACTGTCTTTAACATTAAAAGATTATGTGTTTAAAGGATTTTAACTATATTAGGTTTCATTTCCACTTCTCTTCTATGGAATACCATTTGATAAACAAAATTGATTAATTTATTAATTCTGAATTAAATGTTATGATCTTTTTAAGGGTTTATTTTATAATCTCATTTTAATCTGGATTATTTGTACAAGAATTAACATTTAAAGAAATTTATGATAATTTTATAATAAACCCATTTAAATTTATTATCTTCTAATTTTTAATTATTTTTCAAGTAATTTTACCACATTCATATATTTTTTACTTAAAATTATTTAGGAATGTTTTCATATAAAATACAACATAATTTATATATTCAGTCAAAACTCAATATTCCTACAAGACCATATTTCTAATAAATGTGTTCATTTATTAAAAATTAAAAAAAAAATAAAACAATATTACCCTTATTTTAATTTTTAAAAAATTCTTGTAAAGGAATCTCCATGTAATTTTCAAATAAGGCTTGTTTTGATTTTATCAAAAATGTTAAACTAATATTCGTTTTTATGTGTACGACATGTACAAAATTTCTTGCTATCACGAACATTAAATGTATTAAAGCTTCATTTATAACATTTAAAGGATATTTTAAAATAAAATTATTTTCAAACTATTTTTTGAAGTTTTAGTTTTAAAAAATATTTTTAAAGTGAAAAACTTATTTTCCTCAATAATGTTTTAATGACATTTTCATTGTATTCATATTCATCGATGACAAAAACCTTTTTTTATTTATGATACACAAGAGATATATTGTATTGATAACATCCTTATTTTTTTTCTAAATGGTTTTTGATCAGTTTTACTGTGGGAGTTGTTGACATTCTCTTTCTTGATTATTTTTTGTAATCATTAACTTTCCTTAAATTAATCACTTTCTTCTTCCCATTTTACATTAAATTTCCCCTAGATATTCAATTTTATTTATCATGGATATATTTATTACTTAAAAATTATATCATTTCCATACATGGTGTTCTACTTTGAAAGTTATATGATTGACTAAGGACATAATTGTTAATGCATATTCCTTAATCTATACAGAATTTTTTTGATAAAGCATATTATACATGAGTTAAATATACAATTATTTATTTGAAAAATGATTTGGACATAAAGATATGGGTGTGCCAAGTTATATAAATCCCCTTGATGTATTGGAAGTCTCATGGGACAAATCAGTTGGATAGCCTTATTTAAATTGGTTTATAGTGTATACCTACCCATTAGTTTTAAATTTTCTTGTGAAAGGACTTGATAGTAGACTTATCTTTATGCCTTAGATCATTATTCCCCATAATTAATCATTTAATTTAGTAATAATTTAGTAATTATTATCCCAGAAATTTTTACAATGATATTATCTTTGGATTTATTTCATTCTCGATTTATTGGTTAAATGGAATGTGTGTTCAGTTATTTTCCTTTCCATATGGATTATGCTTTATTAATTCATAATAGTCAAGATTATTGATTAAATGGAATGTTTTTTCATCTATTTACCTTGATATATTGATTATTCCTTATCTAATAAATATATTCAAATTATTTAAATCACATTTTTCTTCAGTTATATACCTTTCCATGTTCATTATTATTTTTTATTCATGACAGCTTATGTTATACACCACCCTTACTGATCATTTGATATCACCTTTATTTTTTTCATTTCCTAGGAATTCATGAAGTGCACTATGAATGATAATAAATCATATTATAGAGGTAATTATGATATTATTGAAAATAAATTAATTTATGTAATCAAATAAAATTTTAGAATCATGTATTTATCTAGTATATGAAGACTACTAAACTATCTTGTCCATTGAGATTTGATTTCTTGTATCTAGTAATATCATAAAAAAGTAGACAATGGATCTAGGTTACAAAGGTTGGGTTCATTATAATAAACATATTGGATCCTTACTTTGTCTTTACCTCTTTAGAAATAAAAAAGATTGAACCCACTAAAAACAATTATTTGTTTTAATGAATGATGGTTCATCTTATAGATTCTCTCATTTACATGAAACAAGCATTCCTATGATTTATATTCAGAAAAATAAATAAAAAAGTCATATAATTAATGTGAAAAAAATCAATTCAAACTCTAGTGATAACTCAAAAAAATAAGTACACCCTTTTAATGTCAAACTGAATTGATGATCAAATAAAAGAAAAGAGAATCTTTTCCCTCCTTCCACTTCAGTGAATTTTTCATATATATAGAAATAATTGATAATAATAAGTTAAAGTAAAATATATTCCTCCTTTTTTAGAGTGAAAATTACCCATCCTTGAAATTTGATAACATACATAACAAAAAAATCATAATTAGAAAAAAAAATTGGGCAAAAAAACTACTCATGCATAATATCCCGATGTAACGTGTCTATAAACAATGTCATTTATCAAATATAAAATGAACTAGAAATCATAAATTTAGTAATATCTATGGAATCACTTTAGCAATGAATTTTTCTAACCAACATTGGGTACAACTTCCTTTATATTGGAATCTTTGGAAACCATTGATCTGATCTTAATCAGACGATTCAAAATGAATCCTCTAAAAACATGAGATTTAATAAAATAATAAAGTGAGTTAAAATTTAATTTATTAAAAAATATTTATTATACTTTATTTAAAAGACATTCATGAAACATTAGTCAAATAAATTCTACACAAATAAAAAAATCATCAAATAATATGTGTGATTAAAAATATATATAATTAATTATATGGATGTTGTGTTTTGATAAATTGGAATTATTATCTTTTGTAGAAGATGGTTACATATAAATTTTATCTCAAAAACTTATAAATACTTGGAATTTAATAAATGTTTTCCTAAAAATATAGAGATATAAAAGACTAAAAATCCCTATAAATAAAATGTATTTAGGAAAATAAATAAATCAAAAGTTTTAAAGGTATAAATCTAAATAAGAGCATGTAAAACAAGAAAAGCTACCAGGTGTTGGGGATATATATTCAAATATAGTTATACACTCAAATTAATTATTTTTAATTAAGTCTTTGAAATATTTACTATCATAGCTCTATATGTATTAAAAAATATAACCTTCAGCACAAAAAGTTTATTATTTATTTGATGATCAAAAGAAACAAATTACCTTGAAATAAAGTCATGGCGTTCATAAAATTATTGAATTATATTTCAAGAATATTTTATCCTCTAGTTTATAATATAGTAACACTTAGTACAAAATGGTGATTTATTTTAGATAAAATAATTTTTCTAATAATTGGATATATTTGTGGTTTACTTTCAAGTCTAGATTTAGTTATTCTTTGTTTTAATTGACATTATATCTTTCCAATGGTTTCACTTATAGTATTAATGCTTTTATAAAATATATTAAGACTTTGAAATTCTAATTTATGATTAAAAAATTCATTTTTACCTCATGCTAAATACATAGAATTACTTTTCTTTTAAGAATCTATCTTGTTTTGGTCATCTATTTTCTAATAATATTCTAATGATATTACTTTTAATTTCTCTTTATTGTCAGTAGAGTTTTTTTAAACATTATTCTTAGAATTATCTAATTATAAATTTCATTTTGTATTATCATTCTTCCATATATAAATCTTCGCATTTAACTTCACAAGATTATCATACTTCTTATTAACTTTAGTATTAATATCTTCATATTTCATAGAAAGGTTTTGATATATTTACTCAGATTATTAAATTTAAAAATTCATCTCCCCATAAATTTTCAGGAACTTTATTCTCATTGTCTGACTTCGACTCATCATTCTATGAAAATGAATGTCCAACCATCAAGAATAAATTAGGAAAAGAACAACCTCATAATTTTTCCATTAAGAATCTTTATTTTGAAGGGGGATATTAAGGAACTTGAGTAAAAAATTCTATAATCCTTATACAAAAATAACTATCATTAAATGAACTATAGGAAGTATTATGACCACCACTATCACTCAAATTATCTTACACCTATAAAATTTTCTTTTTCTTCTTTTTAGAATTATTCCTATAATACTAGTTATTTATTTTCATCAACTAGTGATAGTCCTAAAATATATTTATGGGATTTCAACATTCATAACATATAGTTTCTGATGATTATTTATTTTCTTTCAGTCCTCTTCATTATTTCCTATAATCTATTAAAAAATTTAAAATTTTAAACATTCTTCTTTATATATTTGAATGTTCCCCATCTGTAAGTTAAATATCACTATTATTTGAAACCTTTTGAGAACATTTCTGAGATACACCTATCTTGTAATTAAAATATTAAAAATTTAATCATTCAAAACTATATAAAAAATCAGAAAAATAATTATTTCTTTTTACCTTCTTGACATCCATTTTAAGATATATTTCTTATTAAATTAAAGTTTGGATCATATCAAAAATACTCATCATTGTGATATGTTTAGTATCATATATAGTTCTTATCTTTTATCCCCATTATTTTTTGGAAACTTTTTAATGAATATCTAAAATAAATTTCCATCCAATTATTATTTTTCAAAAAGTTCTTGTAGATATTTACCATTGTCTTACATTTTTGTTGTATCTAATCAATATATTCTCTAGGTAAAAAGTAAAAACAATGATAATCAGCTCTAAGCATAGCATATTTGTTCTTTTACACCTTCATTGTTCAGAAGAGTGTACACTCAATCTCTTTCTAGATACCACACAAAGTTTTAAATGAGGAAACATGAATATATATATATATATTATTTAATTAAATATAAAAAACAATTCCATATATTGAAATTAAATTAAAAATTTATTCTCTCAGTACAAGTAAAATAATATACTTATTTATGTACAATCTTATTTCTATTTATCAATATGGTAAAATTATCTAAAATAGTAATAATAACATTGGTCTCTATGTAGTTATACACATATTAATAATTATTGCCATCAAAGATAGTATGTCAGTTATGATTAATTTTATCAATTGAACTATTAACATAACCTCCTATCACATAAAAAAAACTTTTATCAACCATACATTTAGCCTATGGAAAAAGATATATTTCTAATAAACCAATTTAAAAAAATTAAGATTAGGTGAAATATCAAAAATAGTTTCATTAACCTATCTAGGTTGCTTTCCAACCTCAAACCCATGTCAAAATGTGGTATGGCCCAAAGGGCTTTCCCAATCCCCATGAGATAAAAACTAGTTCCTATAAATTACGCCACACCTTTAGAAACAATTTTTCCTATGATAATCAAATATAAAAAATCAACAATGATAGCATAAAAACAAGAAACATCCACAAAAAATCATAATCAAACATATATAAGACAATTCTGAGTTAATCACTTTATAATTACATCAAAAAAATAACCAAATGGGGAGAGGGACCTCTAGACCGATAATCTTCCATGAAACATGCGGGTCATCACCCAATTCCACCACTAACACCACCTTCCAATTAAGGAACTGTTAACACATATATATTCCATCACCACCATGGGAAACATTTCCTTTACATGGGTCAAACATAATAAGGTATACATACAATTGGGGGGGGTGTAGGGTGTGAGCCAAAATTCCCAGTAGGATATGAAAAAAATAGATTCCATGAATTAACATTAGATGGAAAATTAACATGATATTTTTAATGAAAAATAAAGATACAATTTTAATGAAAATATGATTTCAAATTAAAATAAGAAAGAAATGTGAAAAAAATACAGGGTTAGAATACCCTGAGAACCATGATAAATCCATATGGTTCTAGGTTTAGTGTAGTCCTAGGATCCTCACACTCTTTATGATCACATCTCTATGACATGATTTTCCAGTTCGATCTTCAAAACTGTATCACATGAAATCTTAGTTAGTGTTGTTACATCGATCATTATTAGGGAGACCGGGTCTCAGCCCTTCTAAATCACCTAACGTACAGGACCTGGTATTTTCACATAGATACCTAGGATCCCCTTTTCCAAATTTCATTCCCTATATCACATGAACCACCTCTTACAGAACAAAAATTCCAAAAATAGAAACACACATGAATAACAACAAGTTATAAAAGAAAAATCATTATTTAACCCTAATGCACACCAAAATACTTTGAAAACATGTTTCAAAAAACCCATATAGTTTATAAAACCCATTTTAAAACCATATAAGTCATAATAAAACCATAAAATAATTTCCAAGAATTGAACCACCTACCTCTTGCAAGTAAATCACCTGAAACCAGTTGGAAACCACAACCACATCAAAGAGAGACCCTGTAAAGGAAATAAAACACCATAACCATCCTTTATTAACCCAAAGAATCTATATTGAACCCACTTTTAGTCAAAATATATAATAGAGAAAATATAACACAATAAAGGCGGTATAAGAGACCACTAATAAGGAATAAAAGAAGAAATGAGGAGCTTAATGTTTCTTGAAGATTCCATCCCAAATCTACCCAGAATTTCGAGAACATGGGAAGATGAGAAGAGTTTTCGGTGCTGCTAGGGTAGAGAGGGTCGAATTGAGGAATGAAGGTGTTTTAGGGAATTAAAATTAGGGATCTTATTTTATGTATTTCTACATTTTTAATGTTCTGGAAGGTAGACCGGTATGTCTGTGCAAATTGCCAAACTATGTTCCTACCATGCATCTCTTCTATCCAAGAGGAAAACTATCCACACTTTTTCCATGGAGTGGGTTCACACCGATGTGCCTAGACATCAACCTTATATAGATCCACTATCCTAGTTTCATGTAAATCCCTAGAGGGTCACACACCTATGCGCTAGGTTGTGCGGCCTGAAAAATTCCATTGTATAAGGAGCACGGTTTCTACTACTGGTGTGAAAACAGTGTACCTTATTCATTACATCCCTAAAAATGTCATTTTTTCTCGAACAAATCCATTTAAATCCATGAAATAAAGATAAGACTAAAATAGAACAGAAATGTACCTCAAAATAAAACCATGGATGTGACTTCTAGAGACATATATAATGAAAACAATTCTCAAAAATAGAAGCTAGTTAAACAATAATATGGGTGATTTTTAGTCTAAAAACTAACTAAAATTTTATAATCTACTAAAGTATTTAGTTTATTTTTAGTTAAACAATTTAGATAGACTAAAAAACTAGAGTTAAAAAAACTTTGAATACTAAAAAAACTAGTATAAGATTAATGTAGATATAATAAAGAATGAATGTTGTAATCAAATCAAGAATTAGAAACAAAACACTTATTAATGGTTGAAAATCCTTATAATCCAAAAACTAATATCAAAAAATAAATTATTTTAACTTAAAATACAAAGAGATTTGTTAAAACGAAATAAATGAATCCTACTTATATCCCAAAATTCCCTAAACTCTAAACCTATTAAATGGTATTATCTCTTTAATGCCCAAGAGGACCTTAATAAACCTAATTAAAAATAGATTTGGCAACCTCACCTGGAATCCCTTTATCTTTAATGATCGACACAAATATGTATTCCTCTTTATAATCCCATAGTGATAACTAATCAACAACATCCCACCTTCACATTGTAGAAGATCCTCACCACCATGGTTATAAATATAAGGCTTAAAATAGAAAATAATATAATATCATTACAATGAAGTTTTCACAGGATGATGTTATTTTTTAAAATAATCAAAAATAAATATATAATTGAAAAGTATAAAAATAATAAGATGTTATAGTTTTCAAGAAATTATATTCTTTCAATAGTGCCTCATAGGATTATTCCATTACAAGAAGCACAACACCTATTTATAGACACACATCCAACATTCATATTCTACAAACCTCAAGTTAAAATTTATTGGAATTGGAATTGTAAACCTCCATATCTTACATGATTAAATATCACACAACATATTTTGATCATTCCAATCTATACAACTACAATTCTACAACATATGATCAATGAAATGTTGTTATAAATATAAGCTCTCTAAATTCTCACACAATTAATCTCAAACATTATTCTTTAAATTTAAGCATTCTGGATTTTCATCCATCACAACATGGAAAAAAACTTCTAGTTAAATTAACTTCAATGTAAAGTGCATTATAATTTTCAAAAAAAATTAAAATTAGTTTTTTGACCCAAAAAACAACTCCATTTAGTGGAACATCTTTTTAAACTACATTATTTATTTTTACACTTATGTAATAATTTTATCTTTAGTGAATGAAATAAACTTATTCTTATTGACTACCAAAAAAACAACCTTAATATATTCTTGTTGTTTTGTAAGATATATGCTTTAATAATACTTCAAGACAGAAAATTTCTATAATTGAAATTCATTCTAGGTGGGAATTATTATTTTATTTTGGTGAGAATTAAAACTCACTATCCTATTAATCAAACTAATTTGGATATATAGTAGTGATATCTCTATTATTTTCACAATGGAAACAAGCTATATGTAGATTACCATCAAATGTCCCTTTACATATTTTATAATTTCTTGTAATAAGAGATAAGTAATCATCACTGACATCTTCTTCAATTACATCCTAATAAACCTCATATTTCTCAACTGAATTGAATACTATCACTTTAGATCAATGATATAAAGTTTTATTTGGTTTAAATCATATCTCATATGAAACCATATTTATATATAAGTCATCAAGAGATAACTCTATAAGATGTTTTTCTTTAAGTGATGACACCTTTTGTTCATACATTGATAGTAGCCTTTATATTATATTTTTCATAATATTAGACTCAATGATATCCTGGGTGAGTCCGCATATAACACCAAAAAAATCAGTAAAATTACCTAAAAATATATTTTTATTATTAGAAGAAATCATCCCAAAATCAAAAAATCATTTTTTAATGCTTTAATTTTTATTCTTTCACATTTCTATCACCTTTGTAGATGTTAGAAATTATATCCCAGACTCCAGTTATTGTGTGAAAATCCATCTCCTTTAAATAAATCTCATTATATTGTATAACTAATAAGGAATTTGAAGACATAACATGACTGTTTGGTAAATTTTTTTGTTATTCCATAATAGATCATCTAATGGAATCACTGAAATGAATTACATGATACATTTGTAAGTATACTTCATGTTTGAGAAATCCTAGATGTGACCTCATTAATTTCTTACAAATATAATATTTTCATCTATAAAATTAGGTTAATACTTTTTCATTAACAATATTTTTCATCACAATAAATTTCCATCAAAGTATTTAATAAATAACAAATTCCATTGATACAAATTTTTATACCATGTAGTCCCATTGTAAACTATATATGGGGTGAATTAGGTTTAAATACTTTAATTTTAAATAAGTTGTATCTTGTATTGGTTTTAGAAATGGCACATTGATTCTTATTTTAATGGACAACCAAATATAAAAATTGTAATAACATGGATCCATGATTTTACTTGGTTCACCTATAAAAAGAAAAAACTATGGACATTATATCAACACTGTGTTTTCATGCCAATAAATAACCATATAACTAGTATGTTACTACAAATTTATGAAGAGCTCACTACACATCCAAGGTCCATGACCACTTGGTCTCTTCTAAAAACAATTATAAAGTGGGATAAAATGATAAAAATTATACATCAGTTCATCTTATAATATTTACATTAATTAATTTAACACCAATTAATAACAAAGTTTTTCATATCACTCCAATATTAACTAAAAAATCTTTATAGATACATTTTATTGAATATTCATTCATGAACAATCATAAATGAAATTAATTTTATTAAAACTTCCATAATCAATATTGAATTTTCAATAATTTCATCATTGTTAATCCTCTAATCCTTGATCTTGATTATACATGTTTTATCTATTCTTTATGTGGGATTATATTTTTTTCTACACATTCACCAAAATAATCTACTTCTATAATTTTAAATTTTGATTTCAAAATTAAAATCAACTTCTAACTTCCACAAGATTAATTCCGTCCATTGGATTACATTCCATCAAATAACCATCAATTCTTAGTTAATTGTAACCCAAATAACTTCTAGACCTCCATGTGACTACAAAATCATTATTCTATTTGAGACCTCCAATTTCCATAAATTATTGTTTTTAATTCTACTTCATGATGTGATATAGAATTTTCTCTTGTAACATCGTTAAACTTCCATATAATACATAGCATGGAATGAGAAATTTTATCATGAACTCTTTTTTCTATTAATAGGCTATATAATAACCTTAATTCATGGGATAGAGTTCCTCCATATTCTAGAACTACTAAATTTCACCCAGTCTCCCTTCAAAAAATGTTCAACATCTCACGTTGTGGACTTATCAATCATATTTTATGATTGGACTTATTTCATTATAATGAATTAATTTCACGATGTGATATTATTCAAGTTAAAGAACTAAAATTAACCTATCTAGATTCACTATAGGATATTTATTCCACTACGTGAACAATAGAACTCCAAAATCAGTATAAATTTTCAAGGAAACCTTCACAATGTATCCTATTATGTTCTGTTGTGTGACACATGACCCCAAATTATAAAAAAGGAATAATTTTTATAAACCTATGATAAAACCTAATGAAAATAATCTTTAGAGAAAAACTCTTTATGTCAAAGTTTGATCTTCTCATTTCCAAGTACTATGAAAATATTCTCCATATTCTTCAATATTCATTAAGGTTTTTCACAATACCTTCAAAAAATTTCTAAATAAAAAAATCCAACCATTATATCCCAGTAATTACAAATATAAAACAAATAATTTCTTGAAAAATTTGATCTCAATGTGTAATATAAATTATAAGGAGGTTTAAAATAGATCATTGCAGCATTTTCAAAAAAAATTCTTGAACTAAAATTAAAGGGAAAAAATAGAAATGTAATTTAATCTGAAAAATTAATATTAAATTTTCTAAAAAATAAAAAATAATCATGCAAATGGAATATAAAGATAATGTTATGTGAGATAGAAATTTTGTTATGGAGAACATAAACAATTGAAAGATAAAACATGGGAGAGACCCCTTATGAACAAATTTAAGGTATGAACTATAAATAAATTAGGGAGGAAATAAAAAAAATTAATACAAAAAAATTAAGGAAAAATAGTAATGTATATGTTTAATACATTGGATATAATATATATAAGAGGAAATATATAATAGATAATAAATAGATAAAAAAGATATGGATTTGAAAGAGAACCCTTACCATGATCTTGGTTTCCTTCAAATATCCCATAACACCATGAATAATAAAATTTTATTTATTAGTGTATTTATTTAGAAACAGTGTCATGTCTATTTAATATATTAATATCCATTTATTATGATTTTTATTTATATATTATATTATATCATTCAAATCAATCATTTTTTGGTTTTTCAGCTCATAATTTGAAATATATTTTAATATAATGGTAACAGTCTATGGTCACATTCCAATAGTTCCATAAGCTCCAAAAGTGTCATGGTATAGTGCTCATCTCACTTAAAAAGTAATAATGATAAATATTTTCATATATTCTAAAAAATATTTCTATATCAATAAGTTTTTCTTGGTATAATTATTTTTAACAATTAAAACGACATTGGTTATTTACTTTTTATATCTTTATTATCATCCATATTTTATCATTCTAGAATAATAAAAAATAATTAATTTCATAATTAATTTTACATTTATTCATAAAATAAATTCATATTAATATCCATGAATTTTTTATGTGAAAATAATACATCATCATTCACATAGGTAGTATAAGACTAGCTTTTGTGAAATATTTTTATAAGATTGTTTAAAAGAAAAAGAAAATTAATAGGCATATTATTTTTATAAAAAACCAAAGAGTAGAATTTTTTTAATTATTTAATGTTTCATTAAGGATTTCATATGTTATGGAAGGAGGAAATTGGAATATATAAGAAAATAAACATACCCAAAATCGAATAAAATCTTTGAAATATTTTATTCAATGTAATAAATCAAAAATAGTTTTTTATTGGAATAAAATATAACTTAGGATTTTGAAAATTTATTGAAAATTTTGAAAATTATGTTTATGTTTTTAAAATAAATTAATTTACTCAATAAATAAATTTTATGTTAAGAATGTTTTTCAATTTTTGAGTGTTTTAACATCATAATGATGTCATAAAATTTACGATTTATTCCAAAACTATATTCTTAAATTCAAAAATATTGTACATTTTTTGATAATAAAAAAGTATATATTTGAGAAAATAAATTTTTGAATGGAATTAATAAATTATATATAGTATTATTTCTGGGAAAAGCATGTTACACAACCATTTAGAAGAAAAAATTAGATTATCAATATATTCCACAAGAATGTGATAAAAATCATTTAACCATTAAATTAATTATTATATAAATTATAATTACCTAAAAAATATTATTTTATTCTAAGAATATTATTCAACCATTAATTTTTATCATATATTTCACATCAAATGTCATATGACATCAAAAATTATAATAATAATTTTAAAGGTTATGTGATACAATTATATCATTTTTAAAACATGTATAATACTATTTTAGAGAATCTCTTCCAATTAATAAGTTACTATTATAATTACCACATCAAAATAATACCATAAATAAGTTTAATTTAGTTATCAAATAAAACTCTATTTGTGAAAAGGATCAAGAAATTGTTAAAATAGATTTTATAAACAATTTTTTATAAATAATTAGTATTAAAAAATTAATTACTACTAATTATCCAATAATAATGTATATAAATTTTATATTATTTAATTAAACCAAGAATAAAATAATTTCATTTTACATGTAAAAATTTAAGGCAAAATAATATTCATTAAAAATATGGTGTGCTACATTTCATTTTTAAGGAATAAATTTTTTTCTCTAATATATGGAATGTTATAAGTATTATCATCCACAAAAATATTCAATAAGACTCTAATGGAAACAATATTGAACATTGAGATTTAATTTTAGCCTCAAGTTTCTAAGTTTTGTCTTCCAATAATCCATTTTGTCATTTAAACTAGACTATAGGATTAACCTTACCTTGTATTAGATTTGTTCAATAATTAGTAATACAAATAGGGTTATATACAAAAAAACATACTCATCTATCTTGATAATATGAAATTAAATAACATGCATTGGATTAGGTATGTATTTCACTAATTTTAAAACATGGAAAATAATGTGCATAACACTAAACAAAGGTGTGAAAGAAACATATTAGGTCATTAATCCATTTCACTATAAAATCATGAATTTCCTAAAAAATCTTATATTTAATTTCCCTTTCATTCCCCAATATCAGTGACCAGATCTCAGAGATACCTAAAAATAAAACATGATCACTGACATAAAATTACTAGGTTTGTTGTCTTTAATCAACATATAACTTCCAATAACTTTGAGTGTTGGTAAACTATTTAAAAAATATCATGTACTTTTTTATCTTTTCTAGAATCATACTAAGCCCAATAAAAGATTTGTTTTCCGATTTTAGTCCAATATAAAGAATAAAAGGTTCTATTGTAGAGAAACTCAAACAGTTTTATTTGAATAGATAATATATAATTGTTATTAAAGGAAAACTCTATTAATGATAAGTGGTCCTATAATGTTCCTTAAAGTCAAAAATATAATAACACCACATATATTCAAATAAATGTAAGGTATTCTTTGAATAACCACTATTATATAGGTAATAAGGAATTCATAGTTTAAATTTAGTGACAAGAGCCTTATGTAACACCTAAAAGAACCAAGATGTAATCCTTGGGTCCTAATAAAAATTAGTGTTTTCCCATGCCCTGTAAAGCTTCATGAACTTCTGAAATTATAGCTTTCCCAATTCATGCATAGAAGATTATTCTTCAATAGGGAAAAATTAAGTTGTCTTCTTCAACTAATTAAAGATCACAGGCACTTCATCTTGAATATTTGAATATCAAGAAAATCTAATCACACTATCCATGGTAATTTTAATCCATTTATATACTAGTAAAGAAAGTGGCTATAAAACACTAGAAATCCATTGATTTCCAACTTTTACTTGTCAAAAATCAAAAAATCTAGAGAAAAACTAAAAATGCCTCACTTTCTATTAGGATTCCAAAACTATCTATTGATATCATAATATATTTTGTGACACAAAATTGAAAATCCCACCATGATAATGTGGGTAAGGACTACCATCCTAATATTTAAAAATAGGAATGGTTGTGAATCCTATGACTAATATTAAATGATCTCACCACCATTGAGTTTATATGAAATGAAGATAGAGGTATGATTAGACATTTAAGTTTCACTAACTCAATCAATAAAAGATGATTTAAAATTAGTGTAACATAGATGTAATCAATCTTGATCCTTAGAAACAAATATATGTAGTTTTTTCATTAATGATATCATTATATACTCCTCCTCTACCTCATAAACTATTTGATATACAATTTTTCTATTGAGGGGATAAAAAATAATATTTCCCTACCCATGTGCATACTATAGCTAAAAATCAAATTATTAAATCTAATATATTCACTATTGTTTCATTAAGTTTAGATATCTCCATGAAATTATTAATGAAGATCCTGATGCATTGTGATGAAAAGTATTTTATTTGGTTTTAATAAGTGATAAAGTCAATATATGACGGGTGATGATTAAAATACCTAATGAACAAAATATTCAAGATCTTAATAATGAGATAGGGTTTAGATTTTTTATTTATTTTGGTATTATACAATGAAATAATTAGTTTTTTTTCATCATTGAAGTGGAAAGGTGGTTTTTTAATTTATTGAATATTGGAAAAGATTAAAATTTTGTTGAAACTGCTAGTTGGATATTACTAAATGATTTCATTGAGTAATTTTATTAGTCAAAATTTTATGATATAGTTTAAATATTATATTTTTTCTTCTAGTAGTGTTGATGAATTGAATCAGATTATAAGAATGAGCAGATTGATGTGTTGAGGAAGATGATGATATGTGGAGTTATATATAAGAAAGATAAACATATTCTATGTTATAACTATAGAATGACAATTTTTCTTTGATATATATGAATTTGAATATATATTATACTGAATAATTTGGATCATGTATGTGATGTGTTCAAAATATGAAGATTTAATTGAGTTTCATAAAGTTTGAAGATCATACTAAAATTGATTATTCCATTATTTAAAATCTATGGTTTTTGTTGAGAAAGGGGTTTTATTTAATTGTTTTAATTAATTAGAATTGAAATATTTTGATAATATTGCAGAATAATTAGTTTTAGGAATTTTATGATAATTGATATAATGGGTTTTTATATTCTTAAAAGTACTTAGAAATCACTTTTATGTGATTGAATAATGTATAAAGATGTACTAAATTGATTTGAATTAATTTTAAGTGAGTGAAGAAGATTTATTAAGGATTTCTAAGGATGTAAGGGGTTTTATTTTCTACGTATAAGTAACCATTATATCTATTATAATATATGTATGAGTAAATTCAAAAATATAAAAGTTATGTAAGTTTTTGGATTTTGTGACAACATGTTTAGGTGGTACAAATGAACAATGAAATATGAATCCAACAAATGAGTAAATATATGGTTGAAAATTCCATGTAAGATACATATTTCTCTCACATATCAATAATCTTGAGTCTATATAAAATTTTACTAATAGTTTCACATCAAATTTAAGAGTAAAATACTCTAAGGTAAGATTTATTTAAACTCATATAATATTTAACATAGATATCTAAAGCTATGTAAGAGTAAGATGAAAATTATAAAGTAAACAAATGAGTTAAATTCACTCTCATATGTTTTCTCCAAGGATATGTAATATAAAAAAAATTTTGTGTTGGGGATTATTTAAAAAAATCAATATTTTTTATTGATATTGAAGGTAATTTTTTAGGATGAAATAAATGAATATGATCAATATGATTTAAAGGTATTTTTTAGAAGATACTGGAATGACTTTAGAATATATTTAGATAGGAATATTTTACCAATTTGTAGGATATATGCTAGTGATTTTCTCGAATATCATTTAACCAGTTTTAAATAAAGAACATTCTACTGAGTTATATAGGGTTTTAAAATTAAAATATAGAAATAGATTTAGGTGATCCCTGTATGTTTTTGAAGAGTTAACAAGCCAAGGATTATGAGGTAGAGAATACTATTGAGAGATATGGTAATGTAATACTTTTACTATTGTTGAATATTTTATACATTGAGGATTTTGAAGAAAAGAAATAGAATTGTTATAATCAATGTATATCTGAAATCATAAGGATAAGGAGGATAAAGACCATGAATGTTTTCTTATAATATATGTATGTTTGTTATTATAAATATGATATGTATGTTTTTTTGATCACTTCTGGTTTTTTATGATGGGTTACAATCAAGATTTTATTATTCATGTTATTATTTATTTTAGTAGTTTCATTATTAGCATGGAAAGATATTTTCTTATTTTTAAGATAAATATTGAGAATTGGTTAAGTTATTTTTCATATATTTTGGAAAATAATTTTTTAATCGTAAGGGATCCTATATATAAAACCTATCAAGAGATACTAAACCATTCTAAAATAGTACAATGTATAAGAATGATACCTTTCCTCTGTATATCCATTTTATAAAATTAAAGTATATACTCTATCATAGATTACACTGAACATATAAACTACACAATCATCAACATTGGGGGTGAACCATTAAAAAATTTCATTGATTCATTATCATTTATTTTATATTTCCCACGTGGGTTGATTTTTTTGTGTATTGAATATCAGGTATATTCATATTAACAAGTCTAGAGGTTTGAATAATATAATAATAATGGAATATAGTAAAATCTATCCACACTAATTCCCTCCCCCCACATTTCCCTTTTACTGTTGTTTCACACATTCATTAGGAACTAAATGTGATATCAAAGTTGTCAGCTACCTATAAATGTATTTTTAAATTTCCTATTACTTTTAATTTTTATATATAATGGGCAGATTTATAGAATTTTTTTACATACCATGGTGTGTGAATTTTGTAGTTTTACTGATCAAAGAGAACATATAGTTTGTTTTATAAATGACCTTGAATTAAAAGAATAAGGGGGAGGCATATAATCTTTTTAAAAATCCATTTTTTTTTCTAATACAAGAATAGGATTCACCACTAATTGAATGTAATAAAAGAGGAGAAATTTCTACAATATCTATTGATAATTAACCTCTTTAAGAATCTAGTTCAAGTTTTGATATAGTTTTTCTTATTGAATCACTTATTGATTTTTATAATAAAATAATAGAATATTTGAAAATGAGGACTAGCCATATCATAGGCCAATATATTTTAAACTTATATAGTCCATCCCAAAATTCCATGCTCCACATAATGGCTAGTAAAAAAGGAAAAGGTCAAATTTTCTTAATCATTAACAACCAAGTGTTAGGAAAAAATAGAAAAAAATGTTCACATATCATGGAATTTATTGAAGAATAAAATTTCAGGAACTATTATATGTTTCAAGACATTTTGGATTGAATATTAATGAAATTATTTTTTTTATTAAAATCCAAAAAATCTTTCATCAGTATGAGGACAGAAGGCCCACACTGAATCTAAAGGGGTATTTGAACCATACAATAAAATTATTATTTTTAACCTTTTTTAAAATTTTATTTACATCATAAATTATTTATAATGTGTTTATATATTAAAATAAGGTTAAATATAATAGTTTTTATATGTGTTTTTGAATCATTCATAAATTTAAATATAAAAATTTTATATTATTCCCATACATTAAAATTATTTATGCCCTTCCAAAATTAGTTTTTGATATTAATTTGATCAATATTTTAAATAAAAGTTCATTTGATATTTTTATTTAATGTGAATGATTACCTAAAATATGGAATGTTTATCATTAAATAATAAATGTGTTTAAAAATTATCCATAATGTGAAATATTTAGTAGTTCATATTAATACTATTTAAATGATAATGTGAAATTTTTATATTGAATCCAAGTTAGTTGTTTATTTTTATCCATTTAAATTAAAATTTGTTTATAATTTATTCTTTTATGATTTATTCATAAACTGTTTATCTCATGATTTAATATATAATTTTTTAAGTTATTTATTAATAATATAATTTATTTATAGATATAAATATTTATATTATGATTTGGGGTGTATGATTTTGTTTAAAGTGTTAAACTATATCAAAATTTTCATACGTAGATTTTCGGGGTAACATACAAGGTATAATAATTATTTTAGTTATATTATAACTTAACTCTGTCTTATTATTATGTTATGAATCTAAATCAAGAAATTTATTATATTTTCAAACCTATTCAGTGATAGAATTTTAATTGAATATAAATATCTCTTGAGTAAAGTATCCCTATGTAGAGGGACATTGGGTTAGACTACATACTAGCTAGGATGCTTTTTCATTGTTTATAAAATTAGGGGTTGGATACCTATTTCTCTAGGATTACTCTTATAACGATTAATAATTTTATATGATTATAAGTTTTTAAATTAAAAATTTTCATATAGCTTATGCATGGGATACATTAGTTAATGATGAAACCTAAAGTTAATGTCAATGATGAAGGACATTGTTTCTATTAGATGAAAATACCTAGGACACCTAATGAAGTTTGGAAACTCCATGTAATTTACATTTAAAGTCTCAGTGTTATAAAAAAGTAATTGATTGATTTTTAATGGAACATGATACCAAATGTATACTTTAATTTTTTTTGAGTATACGTGGTTTTAAAATAATGGAAACGATTAACAGAGATTATAGTTTTCATTTAAGTGATTTGGAAAAGGGTTGATGAATCATGAAATGAATACAAATGAATGTTTCAATAATATATGGATCTAAATAAAGGACGTGTATTTTCATCTCATTGTCTTATATGATAAGAGAAATTAATTATTTACAAATAATTGTTATAAAACCTTTATGATGATTGATTTAATGCACATGTTTTTTGACTAATCATATTCTATAACATTGATGAACAGATGAGGATAAAAAGTAGTTTTATCCAGGATAAATATTTTATCTGAGATATTTTGTAATGTATGGGGAATTGAGATTCCACCAATATAAATGGAATATTTTTAAGAATAAATACTTTCTAAAGTAAATTTCTCCATGCATATAGAATATCATATATGATATTGATAAACTTATTTATTTTTTAAATATTCCCTCTAAAAGAAAATCAATGTAATTTGATAACATAAACTAATTTGTGTATCTTCTGATTATATATATATAATAGTTTTCAAGATTCATACAAGAGTTTGTTTTGGACTTAGATAAGTTTAAAGTCCAAAAATAATATATAATGTCAGTCAAATTTCAAAGTGATTTTCACTTGATATCCTAAAAGATTTTATGGTATGATGGTAAAGATAAATGTAAACAGTTACATTTATTTTCCATGACAAGGTCAATATCAATTTATCTCTTATAAGAGTTTTAGGATGTGTTAGTAAATAAATAATGTAAAGAGTTACATTATTTACCAAAGTGATCTCAAGGAAAAATTTGGAAGAAAATTTTCCAATAATTATTATGATGATAACATTAAAATTGGTTATATGTAGACAATATAAGTTATTAGATTTGTAATATTTTATTTTTTTAAGGTGTTTGAATATCTAATTAAGGATTTGAACATTGTAAATATGATTCTTAATTCATGCCATCATTTGAATAAGATTTTATCATTGATATTATTAACTAAAAGAGTATAGTATTATAGTTTTATTAAGTCGTCACACAAATATATGGAAGGAATTACATAGTGATGTAATGAGTTTAATAATTCCAAAAAATGAAGTAAATATATGGTGATATAGAATTCTATCATATGTGATATATTTAGATAGTCACTTATGTGTGGTTTTGTTAATTATTATTAAAAGGTTCGAACAATATAAAATATATCATTTTATACAAAAATGTAAAATTCATATTATCAATATTTATCATTTTAAATATGTATTACATGAATTGTAATGATAATTAACCACTCAAAAGTTGATTTATTCATAACTAATATTCATAATTGTGTATAATATGTTGTGATGAAATGTTAAGTTCCACATAATTAGAATTTTAAATAGATATTTAGAATATACACATGAGGTAGAAAGGGGGGTTTTAAGTACTACATGACCATGAGTATATTCAACATGAGGTGCATACACAATTTATTTTTTATACTAGGGGTTCATTTTTCATATCTAGGTTTCATTATAACAGAGTTTGGAAAGATACCTAATAGAGAAAATTTATACTTATAATATCATATGATGCTTATCATATCTCAGACCGCGACTGAAATACACTAGAAAGTGTATGACAAATAACAATATAGAAAATATGATGTATTTATATATTGGGATAAGGGTAATGTTATTTTATCATCCAAAAAAGATGAATGAGAGGTTATGTAATGAACCAGACCACTCTTGTGCATTAACTTGTGAAATTTTGGTGTTTTAAGTGTTTTGGGTGGTCAAGGTGACTCACTTCCAGAGTTTACCAAATTTCCATTTTTTCAATGGTAGCTTCAAATGGTGACCCGCACCAGTGAATCACGATGGTGAGTTAGGAATGGGGAGTCATTACTAGAAAGTCAATATTGGTGATTCAAAATGGTTACTCGCTCCAATGACTCACAATAGTGAGTTGATGAGGTAGTTTTCAGTGGTAGGTCACCAATGGTGAGTCATCTAATGGTAACTCTCCCAACGTTGAGTCATTTGATGGTGACTCATCCAACAATGACTCGTCCAATGGTCACTCAACTAATGGTGACTCATCAGCTGGTAGATCATCCAATGGTGACTCACCAACCAGTAACTTATCCAACAGTGACTCATCCATTGGTATCCTGCATCGACGACTCATCCACCAGTGACTCCTTGCGGTGACTCACCTAATGGTGAGTCATTTTCAATAGTTTTTTAAAATTATAGTGTCCTCGAATTTTTTCAATTTCTCTCTTTTGATGTTTTATTGACACTAAATCAGTTAAATATAATATTTAATGGTTTTGGGGTCATTTCAAATCATATCTATCTTCTAAAAACCTAAACATTCCTTTTACTTCCAAACCATGTGGTCTTGGCCAAGATTCTCCTTTAATGGCATTTAAAAACCATTCCTTACATTGATTTAGGATCTATCCTTTCTAAAGCCGAGATCTCTTATTCCTTGTGCATTTTCCCTTTCTCTTGGTGCACCTTGAACCCTTCTTCCCTGAGGAATAATGTGTTTTGTTGTAGACTTTGGAACATGTTTTCCTTTGAGTATATTCTTGCTTCTTGTGCACCACAATTTTGGTGTAATAAGGTAGTATTGACTGTATTTTCTTCAAGGTAGGGATTCCTTCATCTCTTTTTTATTTGTTTTTCATGAGGGGTGGGTGTATGAATGTTTCTTTGTGAATATATCAGAATATAAAATAAATAATGATAATTGAATAGGTTTAAGATCAAAATCTAGGGATGGGAAAAGTGGCTTATGTTCTTGTTTCTTATATGTTGATATTGAAAATTGTATGGGCTATATGACTACTAAAAATCATGGTTATTGGGGGTATTTTTCTACTCATGGTATGGATTCTAAAATGAATTTTATTTGTTTGTTTTTAATTGAAAAATTTTATCTATATTTTTCTAACCACAGACACCTGGATAATAAATGGATAGCCTAGGATCATACTTTCTATGACAACCTCGGAAGTTAAAATGTGTAATTAAAAAATGTACCCTTATTAAATATAAATATAATTTTTTTCTTTGTGTGGTGGTATGTTCATGGGAATGGCTGGGTGATTTGGGGCAGTTCAAGTGGTGTAATAGAATATCAGGGTGAGAGATTGTTTGATTGTGTAATGGATGGTTAGTGTTGTGTAGTGGGGTTGTTATTAGGTTGTGATATGTTTGTGTTACTAGATTGATGGATGTATTGTGGTTATGTATCAAAAATGATGAGTATGTATGTGGCGAGGTGTGTTACTGGGTGCGGCTATGATTTAGGGGTTTGTTGTGGTTGAGATGATGGTTTGGATGGATTGAATTTCATGAATGATGATGGTAATGGTTGGTATGGGAAATTCACTTGGAGATTCTCCATGAGTATTATGTAGAAATATTCACCTCATGTCTCAGTATCTATACTATGTTAAATAATGAATTGGTGATAATTGATTGAAAATGTGAAGTTTGTTAAAATAGTAGGCTCTTCACCTTTTGAAATGACTATGGTGGTGTTGACCGTTTTTCTGCATTTCTTGTTTCCAGTTGTGCTTATTATTTTCCCATGTAGCAATGTAATTAATATATTAATATTTAATAATGAATTATAATTGGTTAATTGAATTGGTTTGGGATATTAATTGAGTTTGTTTCTTTTTTTTGAAGAGGATCTCATTTATTAACTTCTGATGTTACCATTGTTAATGTTGATAAATTCAGTTAGAGGAAGTAGAAAAGTTGGTTGGTTGTTTGAAAACCCCTAGGTAGAGATGAATGTTTGGTATCTATATTTATATTCCTTTATATTATTTTTATTTCTATACTCGCCCCATATTAGTTGAGAATAATGTACCGAACACCCTCATTGTCATAGGGGAGGGTTTCTTTCCCAAACATCCAAGTGGGAGGATGGTTGGTTGGACACCCACTCTTCCCTACTCCCTCTTACAGGTGGTGACAGCCCAAGATTATTTAGGAAGGTTTAGATTCATCAGGATTGGGTGTGTACAAGTGAGTTGTGTTTCCCAAGTGTCTTCTAGGTGAGATTTTTCATGTTCCCTAGTGTCTTTGTGATGTTATCTGGTATGTGGCCCATGACTCTACGCGAAAGACATAGTTGTGATGCTCGGGTGTATGTGGTCAGGATGTGATGTGGTATGTAGCCTAGGTTTCTATGGTTGAGATGTGTTTGTGAGTCCCAGGTGTGTTTGGGTGGGTTGTGATATGGTTCTTTCAGAAGATGTGGGAGATCCAGGACATTTCCTTTTGGGTGGGAGAGCGGCTAATCAGTGGAAAAGTGGTGCGGCGAACCCTATTATTGATGTGTTTACTATATTACTTTACATGACTTTCTTTGCTTGGTGAGTGTTCCTTGGTGAGGTGGGGATGGATATAATACCATGTTAGGTGCTATTGGTTCTTCTGTTTTCTCACAGAAGCATTAGTATGCATCTCACATTTTTTCATGAGTGACTTTGTTTTTTCCTAATGAGTATACTTGTATGCTCACCCTATATTACAAAACTACTTTTAGGTTCTCATGAGGACTATGGGGACCGTAGTGGGTGTTACTAGCTCAAAAATTGGGATATATATTGTTTAACTACTTATCTTTACTGTTGGGTATTTACTTTGGATCTCTTCAATGTATTTGTAACAGTTTTAATTTAAACATGCCTGTTGGATGGATTTGGGTTTTATTTTATATATTTTTCGGGGTTTTTTTGGTGTTGATACATCTTATCTCTTGATCTTGGTTACTATAAAATGGTAATTCTTTCCATTTTTTTATATTTGTATACCCTTGGTGTTGGTCGCCACCTTGGGGCCAACTAGAGGCGGGATGATAGGGTCATTATCTCCATTTCGTCATTACCAGATCAAGAGGGGTTTCATTCAAGGGAGGGGGTCAAGGGAGAATGGTATCAGAGGTGATGGTTGAGAGGGAGGTTGGAGTTTAAAGTTAGAAAAACTGAGGATTGCATTGGTTGGTAGGGAAACAGTGTTAGGTGATCTTGGTGTGTGGCATAGGGCAGGTTAGACCATCAAAGAAATGGGATTTTAGGGCCCCCATGCTCCGATGTAAGGACTCTGAGCCTAACGATCTACCAATTGAGTATACAAAATTTGTAGGGTAAAGTCCCTTGGAAAGGTACATGAATCATAAGGAGTGGTGTTCTTGTTATAATTGGGGTGTTTTGGGGAATTTAAAATGGATAAAAAATGAGTTAAAAGAATTAAAATGAATCTTTAATAAAGTGTGATAGTACTCATGCTTAAGAATTCCATGTTTACCTTTTTGGATATGGAACCTAGTCTTTGTTCACATATGTATCGGGCTGTTGAGCCTTAGTATACCAACTCGGTTGATTGGTGGATGGTTGATCTAATAGAGGAGGATGACCAGAGGAAGACAATGTTGTGTGGCATCCAATGACAGGCCTCTGGAATGTATAAGGGATGTGTTTTAGACATGGAGGCCGAGAGCTAGTTTGAGAAGCTTGAGATGACCTTCAGTTTTATCTGGGATCCAATAGAGTATTGGGTTCCTTTGGCAGTGACTCAAATGTGATGAACTGCGCATCAGTGGTGGGTGCTTTACCTAGGGAAGAGTAAACATGTTGATGTTTTGTGGGTTGGTTTCGAGAAGGAGTTCAAAGAAAAATTCCATTAATTCACCATGAAGGTTGATAATAGGTAGTAGTTACTCTCCCTCTATCAGGGGAGTATGTCTGTATGGGAGATAGTGTTTATGTTCAAGGATCTCTTTCATTTTTTCACAGTTCTCTTTCACGATGAGCAGTCACATGTGAGACACCTAGAGGAGGCACTTTGTCCATCTATCTAGTACGTGGTCACACCCATTATGTTTCTGACATAAATGGAAGTCCATAAGATGTAAGTGATTGCATTGATGAATGCACGAGGAGGTCTACTATGAGAGGGGATCCCACAAGTTTCTTCAAGAGGCACGGTTACCCACAGTAGGTCCTAGGATCCAGGGCCTTCGAGGTTTTGACAGGTAGTGATTTGACCTTAGTAGTTTCTCTATTGACCTTCTGTTCCTTTTACCTTTTCTATGGTCTTGGGGAAAATGTGTTTCTTTTGTGGGGTTCACATCCATCTTCAAAAATAGTACCCAATGGTCGTTTGAGATTAGTGAGGTGGAGGTCGACTTGTTCTGTGTCATCCTCAACAGTAGTTGTCGACTAACCCATTTCAGCAGTAGGTAGATGAGGCTCATGCTCCACTGAGGGGAGATTGAGTAAGTATAGAGAAACCTTAGGGTGTTCATCAAGGAACTCACCCCAAGCATGATCATGGAGGTGGTCATCAATATAGGGATAGAGGAGCTTGGTGTGGTCAGTTTCATTCCACAGAGGCAACAGTTCTAGTAGGGCTAGGTATTATTAGTGGTATAACCATCTTGTTTAGTACCCTTTCTTGTGCTTTGTTTGATTCATGATCTTCACACTCCTTTGTTGAAATGAGTATATACCATGCTCTGGGACTATATATAGAGAGGCTTCCCATGCCTCTGGTATTGAGTACAGAAGTTAGAGGTCAGATCAACTAGTTTGATGTGTTCCAGTGATGTAGACTGATGATGGAAATGAATTACTCCCATGGGGATGTTTTCCTGCTATAGATGCAGACATGTGATGTTATTCTCAGCATTGACGGGTTTTATTACATGAATTTTATTATCAACTAGTTCTGGATAAGATTAATGTTTTCATATGTGGATAGTTAGTGTGTGGCTTACATCAGTGAGCAGAGCTTTTAGGTGGGTGGTTAGCATGCGGAGCCTCTTATTTCCTTGTGGGATGAGTAGTCAGTTGAAGTAGTGGACACTAAAATCCCTAGGGTTGATGGGGAGTTCTTGGATGTTTTTATTGAGGTGGTTGTGATTGTACCCCCTCGATATTATATTGAGTTCAAGATATACTTGTACCCATTTCTTCTCTGATTTTGATGCCACCTTATCGGATGGCACCCTATGAGTTACGGGATTTGAGAAACCAGATAGAATATCTGATGAAGAAGGTCCCTATCCAGACTAGTGTTTCCTCATGGTGTGGTTTGATGTTGTTTTCAAAGAAGGAAAATGGTGGTCTGAGGTTTTACATAGGCTAGCAGAGGTTGAATCAGGTGACAGTCAAGAACCGTTACCTAGTTCTAAGGATATAAAATCTTTTCGACCATCCAAGAGGGGTGAGTTTGCATTATAAGAATGTTATATGGTCTGGATATCACCAGCTGGGGCTGAAGGAGTGTGATATCTTGAAGACTACTTTTAGATTCCGGTATGATAACATCAAGCTCATATTCCTGTCATTCGGTGTTATAAACACACCAGCCATGTTCATGGGTCCTATGATCTATTTCTTCCATGATATCATCGACCGGTTTATTATCATATTCATTAATGAAATATTGATCTACTCAAAGTTGTTGGAGGAACATACTGATCATACCATGACTAATTTTCAGGTCTTTCGACACCACTAACTATATTCATAGCTATCCACATGAAAGTTCTGGACAAAAGAGGTGCATTTCCTTGTCCATGTGGTGTCTCTGTAGGTTGTAGTACTGGAATCATCAAAGAGTGAAATAGTTTTTATTGGGAAGAATCCAATAATGTGGAAGAGGTTCGTTGTTTTCTTGATCTTGTGGGATATTATTGGAGGTTTGTACCTGATTTCTCTCAATTTGAAGCTCTGCTAAAAGCTCTAAACATGAAATACCAGGCTTTTGTGTGGACTGAGCAAGGTCAGGCAACATTCAGAAATCTGAGGAGAAGTCATTTAGTGCTCCAATGCATCGGTTTCCATAGAAAAGGATGATGTTCAATGTGTTTTGTGATGCTTCTTGTCTGGGATTGGGATGTATACTGATGCAGCAATGGGGAGTTATCTCTTATGGGTCTAGGTAGTTTCATCCCTAGGAATGTAACTATTCCACCCATGATCTGGAGCTAGCAGTGGTTGTGTTTGAACTAATGTTTTGGAGACATTACCACACTGGGGAGGGATTTTTGGTCTTCATGGATCACCAGAGTCTAAGTTATATCTTTTCCCAGTGGGATCTAAAGTTACAACAAAAAAGGTGGATGGAGTTTATTAAAGACAATGATTTTGAAATCTTCTAAACCATTGGATAGGGGAATTTTTTGGCCAATTCCGTGGATAACAAGTCATGAAAGGAGGTAGTTTGGGAATCTTCAGACACTTGGAAGGTAATAAAGGATTTTTCATCCTTTCACTTGGATGTTGGAATGGATGGTGAAAGAGTTTTTTTTTCTATTTCCAATGAAATTGCAGTCTTCTATGATGCATTAGGTGTAGAAGACTCTATAGGAAGACTCAGAGGTATAGGAGATGCATGATTTCATTGAGGATAATGATGCTCTGGAGGGATGGTCATAAGATGGTTGAAAGCAGATGATGTTCTATGGAAGGCTATTTGTTCTAGTGGCGATGTCTAAAGGGATCCTCTGTGAGTTTCTTATCTCTACATTACTAGTACACCCATGAGTTTCTAAGATATATTGTGTATTTAGGTTAAAATTTTGGGAGAACAAGATGAAATGGGTAGTGGTGGAGTTTGTGGTGAAGTTCTTATTGTGCTAGTGGGTGTAGGATGAGGACCGTGTTCCCCATGGTTTGTTGTAGCCCTTAGATGTTGCCAAATTGAAATGGGATAACATGTCAAGGTATTTCTTCATAGGATTACCTTGGTCTTGGGGTGGCTGTGATGATATCTAGGTGATAGTGTATCAGTTGAATAAATCGACCACTTCTTAGTAATCAAGTAGTCGGGCGCAGTGGATGCCTTGGAAATAAGGTTTGTGGATGCGGTGGTTTGGTTGTATGAAGTTTAGAGATCCATTGTCTCAAATTAGGATACATGTTTTACCTCATGTGTTTGGAGGGGATTGTAGAATTATTTTCTAACTTAATTATTCCTTAGCACTACCTACCACCCTTAGCCATATGGGAAGATAGAATGGATTATCTATACACTGGAGGATATGTCTTGAGGATGCTTTTCGGACCTTGGAGGTTATCAGGTATGACATATGTAATGACCTGATCTTTTATGAATAAAATTCAATTTATTTTAATGTATTATGGATATAGAAAACACAAGCACTATTTTTTTATTATTGGGATTAAATGACTGTAAAGTATCATTACCATTGATAATATAACTGTTGAACAATGATCACATGACTGATATAAATATAAGGTTTTTAAATAATCATTTCGACACAAATGAAGGAGAGGATAGCACCATACAGTAGACTCGAGCCATATGAATCTCATTTACCAGAGCTTGTAAATGAGGTAGCATCACTGGGATTCTCTCTTGACCAATCCTAATTCATGCTTCAACATGTTAAGCTTGAATGGGATCTCCTACGGGAGAAGTTCGTGTTAATAGATATTTCCACCAGAGTAATGTTATGCAAGTCGCCCCAAGAGTCTGTCACCATCAAAAAACATAACCTTAGGTCTTATAAGGGTGTTATAAGGGGTTATATAATATTGTATTAGTTACTTATTTGGTAATATATTTTTTATAAATAAAAGTCTTATTCCATCATTTCCTTTATAGGAATAGTCTATCTTAAAAAAATGATGAATTTAATAAATAGATTTTTTGGTAAAAAATGATACTTTTGATAAATATATACATTTTTGTATTTAACTAACGTTTTTATTAATAATATTATAAAAAAATTCTCATATATGACGATTATATCAGTTCTTTATCTGTAAATGATTAGGTAATCAGTTTAATAACAGTTATATTTCTATTCGATAAAATAGAAAGTGTATATTTTAATGAATTAATGAATTTTTTAAATAATAAATATTTTTATAAAATAAAACTATGATATTAATTTTCTTAATAATAAATAATTATATAATTTTTATGAAGTCAAATGTAATTTTTATTAATGTTTTAAAAATGTTTTTGTCGGAAACCTTGAATTTTTTATAAAAGTCCATTTTCATTTTAAAAGTGAAAATTCACATATTTATAATTTTTTTAGATAAAATTAATATTATTTTTGGAATTAAGACAATGAAATTACCAAATAGTTAATTTTTAATAATTTTCTAAGAGAGTCAGATTTTTGGGTAAAAAATAAACACCGTATAAATAAAATATGTATTTTATGACATCATATGGACCCCAAAATGAAGTAATAAACAAAATAATGGGTATTATTGGCCCAATATTTGTTTTACCATTAAAATTAGGTGATTTTAGATTTTTTTTACTTATTTTATAAAGCCTTATTGAATCTTCCAAAATGAATAATATATTTTAGGATTTTAAATTCATTTCTTTAATAATGTGACTCACCTCCACATAATCAAGGCTAATATTGTAATATGTTTGGCCATTGGCCTTATAAAATAATTTTTTCAACTTCTATTTGGCAAAAACCATGGGAAAAACCCATGGGAAGTTTTTTGGTTTTGAATATTTAATTATATAGATTCTAAAACCTAAGTTTGTGAAATATTAAGGAATTCCCCTCTCATTTCTTATATAAACCTGTCCAATATCCCACTTCAATTCACTAAAATTCCTTGGATTTTGTCCCTACTCTGCCCTACCATTTCTATAATCCTTCCAAGGCAACCCAATCACTCAATAGGCCTCTCTTCAGACTCTTGAAGTCACGCACTCAAATACGGGTTTCCTTCCTTTCTCATTTTTATCCATGTTTATATATGTTGTAATACCCTTTTAGGTTCATTCACAAATTTTGGGGTATAATTTTTGACCTCCCCATAATTCCATACTTATGTTTCATTTTTGAGATACCACCTTCTCTCTCATTAATTCCTTCTGTGTACACCTGTTACCATGCCAAAATTTTATAAGATATTTCTCTCTTCTTATTTCAATTCAAGTATTTATCCCATATTTTGCATCTAAATTTAATTTCATATGTTGGGATATTATGTTCCATAATCCACTAACTATATATTTCATTTATAAAGGATGAGAGGCCTATTTCTCTCTCATCAACCCAACTTATGAATTTTCATATGACTATGTTATGATGCCAAAATTGCACCGTGATTTTCCAAGCCAAAATCATTGTGTAGTGAATACCATTCCCATTTCTCTATCAATTGTATTACCCTTTATTCACACATATATATATTGAATGGTAATTACATTTATTTATTCCAACTTCCTTATTTTTGTAATAACTTATGATGGTGAATGATTCCATGTTATATGATCCACGTAGCACAATTATGCATGAAATGAAATGTTTATAAAGGGTGTGCCCTGATAGAACTCCAATGCATTGGGTAATGTTTAGTATCATGATACACCATGTGAAATGAGGGCTTAATCATGATAATTAATGTTCAATGAGGGTTTACTCATGCTAATTCATGTGCAATGAGGGGTTACTCATGCTAATTCATATTCAATGAGGGTTTACTCTTGTTAATTCATGTGCAATGGGGGTTTATCCAGGCTAATCCATGTTAAATGAGCCTTAGATCTTGGTGATATCATGTTTTATGTTGTTTATTCATTTCCATGTTATGATAATCATGATATATCATTCATTTATGTTCATGTTTTTATTATGCTCCATTAGTATGCCTATTTCTAACATGTATTGCATTCTTCATGTTGTTCCCTACTTACTCCCCTACTAATCTTTACAGCTAACCACTTTATTATGTATGTCCTCAGGTTATCCTATGTAGTGTTAATTATAAAGGAATGAGTTGTTCATGTTAAATAATTTTGAAATAAAGATTTTGTATTTCTTGTTTTAAGTTGTTATGTAATGTTCCTAATTTCCCAAGACACTATAATTCTTGATCCCCAATGTGGTCTTATGTACAATTTTATGTAATAAATCATGATTAAGTTTGTAATAAAGATAAAGGTTGTTCTAACACTCACCCTTGGTCAGGTTTTTTTCTAATAACATCTATCACTCTTCCATTGGAATGGATACATTTGAATCTTAGTACCGAAGACCACGTTATTCACCTTTTTGTTGGATAGAGTCTATGGAGACAACAATTCTTAGTCCTGAGGTAGTGCAGAGCACAATAGAGAATCTTCATTTCGTTAATTAGAGGATGAAGGTATCACAGTACCGGTATAAGTTGTATCTCAATCATAGGAGGATGCCCTTGATGTTCGAGGTTGGGGACAATGTGTTCTTAAAGGATTCCACTCGACGTGTGAAACTGAGGTTTGGAAGAAGGAGAAAGCTTTCTCCCAGGTTCATTGGACCCTTCGAGGTGTTTGGAAAAGTTGGTGAAGTGGCATAGAAGTTGGAATTGACACCACAATTAGAGATGATCCACAACCTCTATCACATCTCTCAGCTTCTCTATTATCTTCTTGATGACACCCATGTCATCGAATGGGGAGAGTTTAATATTGAAGATTATGTGACATACGTGGAGCAACCAGTAGAGATATAGGGTCATTAGGGGAAGGTGTTTTGTGGTTGGATCATTCCTTTTGTCCATGTCTGTGGAGGTATAGTGGCTTGGAGGAGAGTACTTTGGAGCAAGAGGAAATGTTGTGTGCCCAGTACCTATAGTTTTTTTGAGTTTTCTATGTTCACATTTACTTTGTAATGTGATTTTGGTACATTTTTTTATTAGATGAGTAATTTCCTAATTCCATAATGTGTTATAAAGTCTTGACATGTAAAAAGGGGAAGACCATAATCCTAATCAAGGGGAAATAATTGCGATGTGATTGAACCTGTGTGGGTAATTCAGTTCCACTCAATGTGGATAGTATATTTACATAGAGGATGGTATTATCTGATTCTTCTGTTCAGATAGTTTGGTTGTTGTGCTTATTTGGTGTGTCTTCTGTTCGGTTGGGTTAGAAGATGTCAGAGGAGTTGTTCTTGGATGTTGAGGTTTAACTCTGTCTTTCGAACAACATGGGGTGGTTTATCGCTGAACGTTTATGTGTTTGGTTTTTAGTTGGGTTTCAAGTGTAGTAGAATTATTTAGAGGTATCTAATTTAGTGGTTGTTTGGGACCCTCTTTCTTCTGGTTTTGGTTTTGAGTTCCATAGGGAGACAATAGTTTGAGAGGAATCTGATGTCATTGACAAGACATGTCCAATCCATTAATTTTTAAAAATTTGATGTTTGAAGTGTTCTAAGTGGTCAAGGTGACACATTTCATGATTTTACCAACTTTTAGTGTTTCAATGGTATCTTGGAATGGAGACTCGCACTGTTGACTCGCGTCGGTGAGTCATGACCGATGAGTAAGGACCGATGATTCAAGACTGGTGAGTCATAATGGTGACTCACACCGGTGTCTCGCAATGGTGATTCAATGATGATAGGTCATGAATGTAGGTTGTCAGGGGTGATCCGTTCGACTATAACTCGCCTAATGGGAAGTTTTCTAATGGTGAATCATCCAATGGAGACTCTTCCAACAGTTTGTCACCCAACATTGACTAATCCACTGATATCTTTTCCAATACTGAGTCACCTGATGGTGACTCATCCATTAGTATGTTGTCCAATGGTGAGTCACCAAATGGTGACTCTTCCTTCATTATATCACACTGGTGACTTATCCACCGGTGAATCCAATTTGTGACTCACCTAATGGGGGACATTTTCAATAGTTGTTCAAAATTAAAGTTTCCTCCAGTTTTTTCATTTTCACCACTTTGATGTTTCCTTGGATTCTAAAACATTTAAATACCATATTTAGTGGTTTTTCATTCCATTTCAAATCATATCTATATTCTAAAAATCTGAATCTTCCTTTGACCACTAAACTATGTGGTCTTGGTCAAGATCATCCATTAATTTCCTTAAAAACCCGTTCCTTCTGTGGATTTTGGGTCCCGCCATTCTAAAGCTTATATCTCCTATTCCTTATGAATTTTCACTTTCTATGGGTGCTCCTCGAACCCTTCTTCCCTTAGGATCCATGTGTTGTCATGTAGACTTTGGGTTTTGTTTTCCTTAGAGTCCTTTCTTACTTCATATGCACCACCTATTTTGGCGCAATAAGGAAGTGTTGATCATATGTTCTTCAAGATATGGATTCCTTCATCTCCATTTTATTTGTATATCATGGGAAGTGGGTGTATTAATTTCTCCTTGTGAAGATACCAGAATACAAAATAATTAAAGATAATTGAATTGGTTTAAGATCAGCATCGGGAGCCAGGAAAAGTGACTTACATTCTTATTTGTTATCTGTTGGTATTTTGAATTGTATGGGCTATATTCTTACTGATAATCATGGTCATTTGGTGTTTTAATTACTCATGGGATTGGATTAGGAATGAATGATGTTTTTTCGTTTTAAATTGAATAATTATATATGATGTTTACAAAGCACATACAACCAACTTATTAATGGATTCCCTAGGACCATAATTTCTATGAAAATCCTAGATTTTAACAAGTATAATTAAAGAATAGATACTTGTAAAATATGAATATGATTTCTTTGGTTTGTGTGGTGGTATGGTCGTGGGTATGGCTGGGTGATGTGGGGTGGTCAGGTGATGTAACAAAATCATTGTATGAGATATTGTTTTATTGGGGAATGGATGGTAAGTGTTTTGTAGTGTGGATATGATCTTGTTGTGCTATGTTTTTGTTGCTATATGTGATGGGTGTAGTGTGGTTATGATGTAGGTCTGATGGGTATGGTTTTGGTGAGGTGTTTTTCTGGGTACGGCTATGATTTGGATGTTTTTTGTAGCTGAGATAATTTTTTGTGAAGATTGACTTTGAAGAATGTTGATGGAAGTGGTTGGTATGAGTAATTTTTTCAGAGTTTCTCTATGAGTAGAATCCAAAAAGCTTCACTATGTATCTTGGGATCGGTACCTTGTTAAAGCATGAATGGGTGTTAAAGCATCGCAAATGTGAAGTGTGTTAATTTATCAGGCACTTTCCCTTATGAAATGCCTAGGGTGGTGTTGACTCTTTTCTTATGTTGCTTGTATCCAATCATGCTTTGTAGTTGCCCGGGTAGTCATGTAATGAATAAATTTATAGTTAATAAAGAATGATAATTGGTTAATTTAATTGAATGAAGGTATTAATTGAGTTTTTTTCTTGTTGTGAAGAAAATTTCATTTATCAACTTTGGAAGTTACCATCATTAATTTTGATAAATGCATTTAGAGGTAGCAAGAAATTTTGTTGGTTTTTTGAAAACCCAAAGGTCAGGCTGAGTTTTTGGTATCTATTTGTATATGCATTAATTTTCTTGTGATTTCTATATGAATGCCACCCGAGTTGAGTAATATGTTCCAAACACCTCCATTATCATTGGGGAGGGTGTCTCTAAAAAACATCCTAGTGGGAGGATGGATTTTTTTCCACATGATCTTCCCTGCTACCTCTACTAGGCGGGGATTGCCCTAGATTCTCCAGGAAGGCTATGATTCATGAGGCTCAGGTGTTTGCAGACGAGTTGTGTTTCCCAGGAGTCTTTGGTATAAGATTTTTTGTGTTCCCGGGTGTATTATAGATGTGATGTGGTATTTATACCAGGTGTCTGTAGGCGAGACATTATTGTGAGGACCAAGTGTGTGTGGGAGGGATGTGATGTGGTATGTGGCCCATGTTTCTGTGTACGAGATTTGGTTTTGTGGCCCCAATGTGTGCGGGTGGGTAGGCACATGGTTCTTTCGAAAGAGGTGGGAGGTCCAAGACATTTCCCGTTAGGGTGTGATAATAGGTAATCAGGGGGAAAGTGTTGAGGGGTATCCTATTATTGATGTGGTTACTATATTAATTTACTTGACTAGTGTTACTTGGTGAGCGTGGCTTGGTGAAGTGGGGATGGATAGAATACCTTGTGTAGGTGATGTTGGTTCTTCTATTTTCTCACAGGAGCATTAGTATGCTTCTCCGACTTTTGTATGATAGAATTTGGTTTTTCTTTATGAGTATACTTGTATGCTCACCGTACGTTACAAAACTACATTCAAGCTTCCAGGAGGACTAAGGGGACTATGATGGGGGTTACTAGATCGGACTTTGGGAAAGTTTTTGTGTCGATGCATTCCTTTACTTTTTGGTATTTACTTTGGATCTTTTGATTTTATTTTTAACTGTTTTAATTTAAACATGCATGTGGGAGGGATTTTGGTTTTATTTTATATATTTCTAGGAGTTTCATTGGGTTTGATACATCTTATCACCTGATCTTGGTTACTATAAAAGGGTAATTCCTTCCATTTTGTGAGATTTTTATACCCTTGGTGCTGGTTTCCACCTCGAGGCCTACAGGAGGTGGGACTCCGGGTTCATTATCTCCTTTTCTTCATTGCCATCCCAAGACATGTATCTTTGGAGGGGGGACGTAACACCCCAATATTTCGTAGTACATTATCTCTTTAAAACAAATTAATAGCTTATATTTCACATAACACTGACTTGGCTTGCGTTATATGCAAGATTGAGTTTCTACGAAACACCACATTAATAATATAATTATTTAAACAATATATTTATTTATCAATTACATATTTTAATATTAATATTAACAAATAAATTTTAAATGTCATATATAGTGTTTATAATTAAATGTATAATTTTTGTTAAAATAGTTATATATTTTTAAAAACTATTTTCTTAAAATAACTACTTTTTTGTCCTTTTGTCAAAAATAAAAAAATTATTTTTAGACACTCCTAAGAATTGAATTTGGTAAAATAGACTTTATTTTTGAATTCAGAATATCAAAATTATCTTAGGCTGAATTTTTTATATTTTTCCGACAGCATTCAACTTTTGTTGAATAGTGAAAAATACTACAAAGTACATTGAAACCGAATTTATTATTTAAATAATTATTTTTAATTTAAATTTATTTTAAAGTAAAAAATAGATACATAATACCTATATTAGTCCAATTTAATTCATTGGAGTCATTTTATAATAATATTAGATATATAAAATTGTATTAAACTTTTTAACGTCTTTTACCCACCTTCTAGGCATATTTTCAAATTTGCATAAAACATAATTTTACCACTTCTGTGAATTGAATTTCAAAAGTCTAAGAGACACGGTCGAAATAATTATGTAAAATATGGTTTAATAGGATGAAAATAATTTGTTTGAATAGTAACTTTTGAATTTTATTTACTACAGTTAAAAGTAATTAGGTTAACTAAATGTAAAAATAATATTATTATAATATAAAATTACACCGACACATATCCAAATTCTATTAGATAAGTGTTTATAGACCAAAATAAACCTTAGGAAAAAATTGTGATCCTTTTTATTCACTTGGGTTAGATTAGGACATTTATGATATTTTATTTAAAGAAGAGTTAAAAGTGTTAAATTCATATTTTAATAAATAAATCTTTTTTGATATAGGGTTATACGAAAGATAAATTTGAATATAAGTATTCAATAGAAAGATTAAAAGATTTTATATATCATAGTAGTTTATTTATAATTTTTATACATTAAATAATTAATGTTATTTGTGACACAATGATGATGTAGTAGTTACCTTATTAATAAAAGATTAAAATAATTGATATTATAAATATATAAAAATGTCAATTGAAACATATGATGCTATCAAAGAATTTTCTAGTTTAATATTACACGTTATGGTTGATTCATTATATTTGTTTCTAAGTAATCGAGTTGTTATGACTTTCACAAAAATCCTAATACTAAAAAGTGTCAAAATTGATATAAATGAGTTTTTAAAAAAAATATTATTTTATTAAATGATATAATATTACTAAAAATCTAAAATTCATCCAAATGACTTAAATAATGTAATGTATGTCATTAATGATCAACTTTAGGTTCTTTTGGAATTTTATAGTGAGTTTATTAACCATGTAGTGTAAGAATACAAGAAGACATGGTAAGAGTTAAACTATTTAACTAATGGATAAATCTAAAATATAAAGTTAATATGGTGACCTAAACTTGTCTAAAACATATTGGTTGAAAGGATTTAGACCCATACCCTCCCTATCCTAGAAATAAATACATTTGGAGCAATTATAAACCAAAAATTATTTTATAATAAAATAATATTTCAAGCTCTTCCTAAAGTGCCCATCAACTCTCTTATAAAAGGGTACTTCACCTTATCTAAAATTAACTCCTCCAAAACCATTTGTATCGGCCAAAAAATGCTCAAATATCATCAAAAATACCCTCAATTATACCTATAATCCTTAATTTGATCATAAATCAAACCTAAGGATCCCTTTTGTTCATATCAAAAGGAAGAACCCGAATAAGGGGTAATTATTTTATCACCTCTTTCAAATATCTTTTCTTCTTCTGATTCATCTTTATTTGTTATTTCCATACTAAAATAATAACTCCAATACCTTATAAATACTGAGATTTTTTATATATATTGTAAAACCATATTCACTATTCTATCCATCCTATGAATGAAAAAGTCACCATATGTGTGTGCGCACATCTTACCGTCTCCACGTCGTGGTGTAGTTTGTTATTCAACACTTCATTATTTAGATGGGTATAATAATGAGTATAATTTATTTAAGTAAAAAAATAATATGTTAATGATTATTTATATATAATATAGCATCCCATTAGGTACTGCTTCACAATCAATAGAATGATATTATCACTCGTGCGTACATACGGCTTACCGTCTCCACGACGTGATGAGATTCATCTTCAAGGACCACCCATCAATATTTTATATATATATATATATATTGATTAATTATGAGGTATATGAAATAATGTTGTGACTGTAATGATATATATTTATTTAGATAAATATATGTCGATTACTAACTTCCATACTAAATGATAAGAAAATAGAAACAACGTTCATGCATATGTACGGACTACCGTCTCTAGGAATGGTGTTTCCATTTCATGTATATATCTATTATACTTATTTATATTCTGAAAATATATATATATAATATATAAATAATGTTTCATATTATGGAAGTATATAAATCATGATCTAAGTGATACAATCAAGAATATGACATACGATAAAGAAAGCGATTATTACCCGAAATGTTACTTTAACATGGAAATTATTTTTAAATGGGTAGTATAAAGTAAAAAATGAATCATATATGATATTATAAATATTAATATGGTTTCGGTATAATTTAATAACATACTATGTTCATTATATAGGAGGTTAAACGTACCCTCGAATAAAGGAAAGTACAAGGTAAGGGTTAATTCCTCAATCTCATTATTATCTGATATTGTTTATGTGTAAGTATGTACTGGTACATATTTATCATCCATGTCCATATTTCATAAAAAAAATTCAAAAGGAATATTTTAATGTTTTATGGAAGGGACTCTTTAACTAGATCATCATTTTAAATGTTTTGAAGATTTATTTTTCTAAATCCAATTAATTAATTTTTATGTTATTTCAAATGGATTTAAGGATTTATTTATATGGACATGATTGTTTTAAAAATGTTAATTTCATTCAAAAGTTTCAGAGTTTTATGGGGAACTATGATTCAAAAAATCCCTTTTAAATGAATTCCTTTCTAAATGTGTTAATTTTAAATGATTTCAAAGAAAATGTATATTTCTCTCAAAGGGTTTTACTAGTCATTTTGAACTATGTAAACATAGATCGGTAGGTCTCATAAGACAAAATAGTGTCTTGGAATGTGGCCATGACAAAATTTATATTTAGGGTCTTGACACGAGGCCTTGAATTTGTGGTTAAGATGTATGGCATTATGAATTCCATCATTATGAGATTAGTTATTAAGGTTACATGTGATTATTCGATTAGTAGAATGTCCTTGTGAATAATTAAATGGAATTATTTGATTTATCCTTTCTATATTACATTGAAGATTATGTTTAATGGATTGTGATTCAATTTTATACCATGATATGAATGTTTATGATTATTTATGATAGTTTTTGATATATTTTTTATCCTTACTGAGCATTTATGCTCACCCCTTTCTTATGTTTTATTTTCCTAGGATGCCAAGAAGTGTATTATGATTGTTATGCAGGGTTATGGTAGGGGACTAATGGAGTCCTTGAAAGATTATTTATGTTTTGTTTTATGTGTAATTTAATTTTTATGTATATAATCTATTTTCCAAGACTTCTAAAATGATCGATCCTTCGAGATTTGATTCCTTATAATCAGGCCAATATGTTAAAATAATGAATCGGCTCTAGTATTTTGGGTTCGGGGCATTACAGTTGGTATCAATGGAAGATTATAAATAACCTTGGAAACTATATTTAGATAAACCCTTATTAGAAAACATTACCCTAAGATAGACCTTGAGGATTAGTATAGAATAACATCCAAAATTTTGGTAATGTAGATAATATGTGGGGTTTCCAAGAAATACATCCCTGTTTGGATACTACAAGTGGGTGTGGTTCTATTACAGATGCCCCTAGGAGTGAAAACTCTAACATGGAGTTTTGCTCTTGACCCGGGGTATCCTGGTACATGATAACGGGCCTTACTGCACACCTGGTTTGACACTCCTAGGGGATATGCTTATGATAATTAAAATTTTATTTACAAACCATAATGAATTATTTACGAGTAAATATGTCAGCAAAGAAACCATTTTTATGATTATGATACTAGATGTGTAAAAATAATCAATTAATGTTGAGAATTTTTCTTATTTTTGGATTATAAATTATTATATAGTCTAACCTAGTGTATTTCATCATTTAGAAATGGTGCCTTGTTGAAGGAATGATAACTCTAGAAATATGCATGATCTAAAGAGTAAGAAGGATCACATCTTTCATGGTCTTAATCCAACATTTAGAAGGGAAATAGTCTCCCATATATTCTAATCTTATGAAGAAATAGTATCATGTGTTAATAATATAAGTAAGGAATTATCTAAGTCCTATGGATTTGAATGGATGAAAGAGAAGAAGAGGATGGTAGAGAAAATGATGGATAAAGGGAATTCGGGAAAAAAGGATTTTCCCACATGTGATAACTAGCTAAAGAATCACCTTGGTAAATGCTTGAAGGTAATGGGAGTTTATTATAAGTGTGAAAAAAGGACACCAGGTACGTGATTATAGGGGTAAGAAAAAGGTTTCAAATGTACATTGTTTCATCTGCAAGGAGTTGGGACACTACGCGAATCAATGTACAGTTCATCATAGTATACTCCAAATTATTTTATTTGATAATAATCATGTTATAATACTAATGAAGATGAAGAGGAATGATTATAATTCTTATGTTGTTATTAAATAATTGCTTCATTTGAGTACTGTATTAATGATGTACAATTTAGAAGAATTATAGAGTATATAAGTATAGTATTGCAGTACTATTTAATTAAGTATTTGAGATTGTGTGGTACCAAGAAAAGTGACTCAAAAGCAGGTTAATATTTTTGGAAAATATATGGTTGAGATAAAGATAAACCTTAAAATAGTCCTGAGGATGAGGTAATTATTTTGGATTAAGAGATAATTGAGTTGGATAATGTATATTGGATATTATTGACTACCTTGTAACTAATTAATGGTTTTTTTATTCTATCATTGTTAGAGATTACAACATTTTAAAATTTATGGAGTACTACTAGTATTATATGTTTTATAGAAGGAATAAGGAAGTACATACCTATTCAGATAAGGTTTTATGGCAATTCATGTTATTATAATGTTTTAATACAATAAATTATGTATGTATTCATATGTTGTTATGTGATAAAAACATCTTCATTATGTTCTATTGACCTTCCTTATAAATTTTTAGACTGTGAGTTTGGAAACATGTATTCTGGATAATTATAAAGGTTGGAATGGATTATGTTGTACATTGGATACTATTATTTTAGGTTAAAACATTTCTTAAGATTATTTTTGGATTGTAATAAAAAGGATAGCTTGGATTTCAGGCGACAACCCATCACATCTGGCAAGGCTGTGAGACTTTAACCTGCAACTGGAGGATGATATTCGTCCACCACTTACCATAGGCCTGTGTGATGTCCTGGTTTGTATAATGTTGTTTTTTTAATGATCTGACAAATTACTTATAAATTTATTTTTTTTGGAACCATATACAATTAGGTTAAATAGAATACTTTTGAGTTCTATTATCTTTTGGAGTGAGAGATGAGTTTGTGGTAGAAATTGGTTAAAGGATATAACTCTAATTGTCAAGTATGATTTTTTCCTTAAACTTTAAGGAAATTATCTTAAAACAAAAAATGTGTCATCATAATACTGTATATTTTTTTGGACCGATGATATTTAAAATCATCATCATAGATTTATGTCTTTGAGGCCCTCAGTGTTCCATTAATTGTTCACTTTTTTGTGATTGATGAGTTCAATCACTCTCTATAAATATTTACATTTTTCATACAATTATGTGTTTTTTATTGCCATCAATGTTCCCTTATTCGAAATCCTAATTTAGTGGTGACTTTTTCATTTCCCTTTCCCTCTTATTAAGACTACATTTTATTAACCCTATTTCTGATGTGGGTTTTTTACAAAGGAATTTTCGATTTTCAACCTTTTATTTTTGGAGAAAAATTTCAAATTATAAGAAAGCAATTTATTGATAGAGGGTAGAATGTAACACCCCAATATTTCATAGTACGTTATCACTTTAAAGTAATTTAATAGCTTATATTTCATGCCACACCGACTTGGCTTGCGTTATACGTAAGATTGAGTAACAACATATTAGTATTATAATTATTTAAACGATATATTTATTTATCAATTAAATATTGTGATATGAATAGTAACAAATAAATTTTAAAATTTATTTATAGTGGTTATAATTAAATTTATATGTTTTGTTCAAATAGTTATATATTTTGAAAATTTATTTTCTTAAAATAACTACTTTTTATGTCCTTTTGTGAAAAATAATAAAATTAATTTTAGAAACTCCTAAGAATTGAATTTGGTAAAATAGACTTCATTTTTGAATTCATAATATCAAAATTATCCTTGGATAAATTTTTTTTATTTTTCTAAAAACATTCAATTTTTTATGAATAGTAAAAAATACTTCATAGTACATAGAAACCGACATTTTTATTTAAATAATTATAATTAATTTAAATTTATTTTAATGTAAAAATATATACTAAATACCTATATTAGTCCAATGTAATTTACTATAGTCATTTTATAATAATATTAGATATATAAAATTTTATTGAACCTTTTAACTTCTTTTTCCCACCTTCTAGGCACATTTACAAATTTGCATAAAACGTAGTTTTACAAATTTTGTGAATTGAATTTCAAAAATTTGAGAAACACTATTGACATCAGTAAGTTAAATTTTTTTCAATAGGATGAAAATAATAGTTGGTGAATTGTAACTTTTGAATTTTTTTTATTAAGGTTAAAATTAAATATGGTAATTAAACGTAAAAATATAATTATAATAATATAAAATTACCCCAACACATGTACTAATTCTATTGGATAAGTGTTTTTAGTCCAAAATAAACATTAGGAAAAAAATTTATCCTTTTTAATTCACATGGGTAATATTAGGACATTTATTATGTTTTATTTAAAGAAGAGTTAAAAGTGTTAAATTCAAATTTTAATAACTAAATAATTTTTAATATAGGGTTATACATAATATAAACTCAACTATAAATTTTAATTAAAAAGATAAAAATAATTCCTACATTAAATTATTTTATTTATAATTTTTAGACATTAGATATTTGAATTTATTTATGACCCGATGATGATGCAGTGATTACTATACTAATGAAAGATTAATATAATTGATATTATAAATATTAAAATAAATGTAAATTTAAACATTGGATGCCATCCAAGAATTTTATATTTTAATATTACATGTTAGTAGTGATTAAATTTATTTTATTCAAAGTAATAATGATTTAATGACTTTCACAAAAAACCAAATACTAAATAGTGTCAAAATTGACATAAATGAGTTTTTAAAACAAATACTATTTTATTAAATGATATAATATTACTAAAAATATATAATTCGGCCAAAGGACTCCAATAATGTTATATATGTAATTTATAAACCATTTTATGTTCTCTTGTCATTTTATAGTATGCCTGTTAACCATATAGTGTAATCATACAGGAAGACATGGTAAGAGTTACACTATTTAACTAATGGTTCAATATAAAAGATATGGTTAATATGGAGACATAAACTTTTCTAAAACCTGCTCGTTGAGAGGATTTATATTCATACCCCCCTTCTTCTAGAAATAAATCTATTTTTATCCATTATAAACAAAAAACGATTTTGTAATAAAATAATATTTCAAGCTCTTCCTAAAGTGCCCCTCACCTCTCTTATAAAAGGGTACTTCCCCTTCTCCCAAATTAATACCTCCAAATCCATTTGTCTAGGAGAATCCCTACTCAAATTTACACCCAACTACCCTTAATTCAACCTAAATGTTTTACTTTGCTCATAAATCCAACCTAAGGAGCCCTTTTGTTCAAATCAAAAGGAAGCACCCGAAAAAGAGGTAATTATTTTATGACCTCTTTCAAAGTTCTTTTATTCTTATACTTCATATTTCATTGTTATATAAATAATAAAATAATAAATTCATTATATTATACATAATTAGATGTTTTTATAAATATTTTAAAACCATATTCATTATTCTATCTATCCCATGAATGAAAAAGTCACCATACGTGCATATGTACGACTTACCGTCTCCACGTCATGGTGTAGTTTGTTATTCAACACTTCGTTATTTTTATGGGAATAATAATGAGTAAAATTGATGTAAATAACAAATATAACATGTTACTGATTATTTATATATAATATAACATCCAATTAAACACCATTTCAATATCAATAGAATCATATTGTCCCTTGTGCGTATGTATGGATTACCATCTCCACGACACGATGAGATTCATCTTCAATTATCACCCTTCAAGAATTTTTATAAAAATATCTATACTGATTAGTTATGAGTTAGATGAAATAATATTTCTACTTGAATAATATATATTTATTTATATAAATATATTTCGATTACTTACTTCCATACAATACGATAAGAAAACAAAAACAATGTTCATTTTTACGTACGGACTACCGCCTGCATGAATGGTGTTTCAATTTCATATATCTATCTATTATACATATTTATATTCTAAATATATATAATATATAAATTATGTTTTATATTTTTGAATTATTTAAATCATGATCTATGTGATATGATCAAGAAAAACAAGTTAAAACATGCACGATAAAGAAAGCGACTATTACCCGAAATTTTACTTTAACATAGAAATTATTATTAAATGGTTAGTCTAAAGTAATAAATGAATCATATATGATATCATAAATATTAATATGGTTTTTTTATAATTTAATAATATAATATCGTTATTTTACAGGAGGCTAAATTTATCCTTGATTGAAGGAAAGTACATGGTAAGGGTTAATTCCTCAATCTCATTATTATCCGAGATTGTTTATGTGTAAGTATTTACTGAGAAATATTTATCATCCATGTCCATATTTCATAAAAATGTTTTCAAAAGTAATCCTTTAAGGTTTTATGGAAGGTACCCTTTAAATATTTCATCATCTTAATTGTTTTAATGATTTATTTTTCTAAATCTATTTAATTAATGTCCCTGTTTTTCAAAATGGTTTTAGGGATTTATTTATATAGACATGATTGTTTTAAAAATGTTAATTCCATTAAATATATTCAAAATGTTATGAAATAGTTTGATTTTAAAAACCCCTTTTAAATTACTTCCTTTATATATGTGTGACTTTTAAATGATTTTACAAAAAATGGATATTTCTATCAAAGAGTTTTATTGGTTATTTTAAACTATGTCAACATCCTTTACTGGATATTATTATTGATTGAGGTTGATTTATTATAATAAAATCTTCCACATTGTATTGAATGATTTACGATATGTTTTAATGTGGATGTTCTATTTTTATATTATTCATGGTTTGTGGTTAAAGTATTTACATTTCGTATGCTAGTTTTAATACGAATGTATATGTTATGTTTCCAAATAATCATATGAGGAATACATTGGACATAGTAAGTGACAGGAAGGGCCTGTTATAGCCCCTCAATGCATAGGTACATCTCATGAGACAAACTAGTGTCTTGGAACAAGGTCTTGACAATATTTATATTTAGGGTCTTAGCACGAGTCATTGACTTTGTGGTTAAGATTTCTGGCATTATGCATTCCATAATTTTGGGATTAGTAATTAATGTTACATGTGATTATTCGACTAGTAGAATATCCATGTGAATAAGTAAATGGAATTATTTGATTTATCTTTTCCATATTACACTGATGTTTATGTTTAAAGGTACTGTGTATCAATTTTATAACTTTCCATAAAATTTTGTGATTATTTATGATATCTTCCGCTATATTGTTTATCCATACTGAGCATATGAGATCGCCTGTTTCTTATGTTTTATTTTCCCAGGATGCCAAGAAGTTTATTATGATTGTTATGAAGGGATATTCTAGTGGAATAATGAATTTCTTGAAGGATTATTTATGTTATATGTTATGAGTAATGTAATTTTCATGTATGTAATCTATTTTCCAAGACTGCTAAACTGATCGGTCCTTTGGGAATTGATTCTTTATAATCATTCCAATGTATTAAAATAATGCACTGGCTCCAGGCTTTTGGGTTTTGGTAATTACATAGGGGGTCTGGAAATGTGATATATTTTTTAACATAATCAGTCTATACTCATAAAATTAAGAATATATGAGTGGATATATGAGATTAAAATACTTTATGACCCATTTTTACTTGATTCCTTGGACAAAGGGATCATAGGATTTTGAATAATTTAATATGATATAGTTAGTGGACACTCTTACAGAGATATATCTATATTATTGAGATCACTTCAGATCCCTTTATATATTGAGTTGTATTGATGCTTTTCTAAAGGACAATCATTGTCGATATTTAGGGATTTAGATATTCTTATTTTTTTCATAGCTAATAAGAACCATAGGAAAACATATTGTTCCTATGTGAATGACGATCTAGTATATGAAACTTTGGGAGCTACCCCAAAGTGTTTTGGAGAATTTTTAGAATAATTTTTGAATTTAATATCATAAGTTGTTACATATGATATAACATGTGGTAAAAATTAATGATAGATTTTCAAGAAGTAGTTTTTCAGAAATATAAAAAAGGAATTTTGATATGGTTTAATGGGTTGTTTCATATGAAGTAACATAAAGTAAATGTTCACTACGACTATGACACTTTTAGTGAACGTGGGATATTTTTGGAAAATTCACTAAAAGAAGAATGACCATTATGTAGTCTATGTAATGGTCTATGATGGATTACACGATGGAATACTGAAATTCAATATGTCATAGTGCATGTTTGCACTAGTTCCTTTGATCATCCATCCCAATTGTTATCATATTTAGTTATTCATCATGTGATAATGAATTATGGGAGTTTGAATATTATAAAAATTCATTTAATAATTAAATGAAATTATGGGGATCAAACTAAAATTTTGAATGGGTTAAAAAATATGGAATGTTTATGAAATGTTCATCTTTATATTGTTTGATTGTTTAGAGTTCAATGATGTTTATGAAATATTATTTAATCCTCATAATATTTGAATCTATACATTTTTTTAAGTCTCTTCAAAGAAAATATTCATGATAATCCCATCATATATCTCATTTCTCTCTCATATTTAATAAAGGTTCTATTAAACTATGGTTTAAATAGATGTCTTACCTAAACATTGGAAGATTCCCAAAATCTATGGATACCTTTGGAAAGAGGGTTCTTGCATCTTATTATCAATGATATTGATCAAACCCCTATAGAAATATTTAGTAGTTTGGATTTACTAGTGTAATGTGTAATGTTATTATTATTCATTTATATTCATTTAATATGTATACATATATTCTTGTATTTTTTGTGTGTTTTCATGCCTTTTTTCAATGGGTATTGAGTGGAAGAATCAAATGTATAATCTCCCAAGTGATTTTAAAAAATCCTAGCACCTAACGGCTACACCCAAGCCTGGATGCATAACTATTTTCCCAAGAACAAGTTCCCAGTTTCCTTACACAATTCCATGTACCCTGATGCTTCACCATAGTTAGGTTCCCTATTGACTAGTATATAGTGCACCATTATGATCATGTTGTTCACCCAAGTATACCTTGGTGGATTTATGTGGCTGAGTAACCTATAGTCTATAAATAGATCCCATATAGTTCTCATTTATAATTTGTTTTGAATTTTATGGGACTCCAAAGACCTCCATGCATGGTAGTGTCCGACTCTACTTAAGGGGGCTTAACTAACATCAAAATTTTAGGGGATTAATCGATGGAGTGGTTAATTATATTACTTGAAGGTTTAACTCATTAAACCTTCATGTAATCCCAATTAATCCTTATTTATCCAAGACTATGGAAAAATAACCCACACTAGATGACACACTAGGGTTCTTTTCTCCCAATTCATATCTACGAAGTCTCTCCACTAGTACAAACCCTCGCTCGGGTTTCCTCACATGGGTGACCACATCACTATAATCCCTCTCAAGGGATACACTCCATACAAATTTTTCAATTTGTAGACACTTCACTAAATCCCCATTGTTGGGTGATACTTTTTATTACCCCATTACTAGGATGAGCCCCTTTCCAAGGCCACCACTAGGGAGACACATTTTCATAGTCTCCAATCAGAATGACACTTCTCCCTAGCTTTCTCATATGGTGACCTCTTAGACCTGCCATCTAACTAGAGAAAATTTGTGCTCGTCCCCCAAACTAGGGTGAAGTTGAACCTCAGATTCACTAAGAACATATAAAAATTAAAACTATTTCCTAATACCCATAATTGGGTTCACATTATTTTCCATTGGTTTATGTTAAAATACTCCTTCACCAAGGACTCCTACCAGGGTTCCCATTCAATGAAGCCTCCTTCATGCCCACCTAAGAATCATGATTTGAAAATTTACATAAGTGTTCAACACTTATTATCATATACTCACTTGATAAAAGGCACTCAACACATGTTCTCTTTAACTAGAAGGCCCCCTATGGGGTTTTCAATCTTGAATTCCCTTGATAATGATGGTCCTCATCATAAGGGAATCAGTGAAACCTCTACTACCTCATGTATAACAGCTTAGATAGCCCATATCCACCACCCTATCATCCCTAAAATCTAGTGAACTCATTTTCCTCTCAGTGATCCATGAGGTAATGGGCATATTTCCTAGGTCTAAGACCCAACCTTGTTCCCATTGATGATTTCTTCACCATGAGTTATCAATGAGCCTTTGTAGAATCCATGCTTGTTGTTCTCAATAACAAGATAATTGATACTTGGGTAATCCCTTATATTTTCTTTAAGGATTTATAACCACCATGATTATAACCACTCTTAATTATGGAATTATCAGTCTGTTGGATGGCATACATAAGGTTATCTTTCTAGTTGTATACCCGAATTCATTACTTCAAAGGGATGTATTCATTGTGAAATGCGTATCAAGGCCATTTGTGCATAAGCCCCACTCAATCCTCTGTTGTCACCCCTTCCATGACATGAGAATTATTATCATAATTTGTAAAGATATATGAGAATTTTTGTATCACACAATATTTAAATATAAAATAACATCATTGCATTGTGACATTAAACTGTGTAGTATGGTTCTATCACATAACCTTAAGCTACAGACCTTTATCTATATATAAATTAATTATGTTTAATTTAGATACATATGTTTATTCTCTAAGTTTTAAACCCAAAATCAAAAAATATATTTCCAATGGTCCATACTACCTATTTAACCCATTTCTTCACTAGAGCATATTACTTGTAATCCATTTAACTCCTCATTATTGGGCCATATTCCACATGATCCATATGATTCCATATTCTATCCTCACTATTTCATATTCCCCCTTGAAATTATTTCACAATAGTTAATATTACTTATTATATGAACATAATCCAAGGGTTATATTACTTGTGAGGTAAACATAGAAGGGTCACTCAGGAATAATCCCCACACTAACCACTATTAGGAATTTTCCGCCAGAAGTACATTCTGTATGACATGAAGCTTATTGGAATAGTTCATAGATACCAGACCATCAAGTGAACCACTTTTCCCCTCATCACATAAACTTAAAATCTATGATGTTTCCTTCTAATTTGAACCAAACTGTGTGAATTATGATTCCATTAATAGGGATCTGTAGGAATCCTATATATTTCTCTTGATCCCAACACTGTAAAAACCTGCCAGCTATATGTAAAGTGATAAATTCAAAAGTTCCCAACTATGTGGATTTAAACCATAACATCACTAATTGTTGTGATAAAGATAGATATCCTCTCGTACATGTATATGGTCACATTGATGGTGAACTTATAAAATATAAATATGGTAACATTAATGGAGATCTCTTATATATAAAATTTTTTAAATCAATGCATGATTTTGATTAAATAACTAGAATGGTGTAAACATTTATTACATGAGATATAATAAGGATTGAAAAACATATCTTAAATATAAAAGAGACTCCTAGAGTAGGAAATAAGTACCCATAAAGGGTTTCATGAGACTGACTGCCCATCATCTTGAACCATGTGAATTTCATAGAATCATCATAAAAACCAAAGTGAGTACCTACATTTAGAAAATTTTCGATGATTATGTCCATAACATCACAGAGGATTTGAATTTTTTAGTTTTTATTCAAAATATAATTGTGAAACCAACATGAATCTTTACCTATGAAAGTGATTAGTGGGTAATATTCTTATATTCTTTTACTACATTAATAGTTTTTATTTATTGTGATTATTAATCCATTCATGACTTCTAAACCTTCCCATAACTCTCTCTATTTCACATAACATATGTAATTGAAATGTCAGACTTTCACCTAAAACATTACGAAGGTTGTGGAACCAAAAATTATGAGGACCTTATTAGCGACTGAACACCTATAGTTTAAATTGGGGAAAACTTTGGTTAGATAGTATCTCCTCTACAGTATGATCCCAACCCTTATAGAATATCTAGGAAACCTCTAATAAATCAACCCTCGTAGATCACCCCATAAATAGAGTACTATGACTAATATTGTGGCCTCTATTTCAACCTCTAAAACTTCGTAACCCTATCTCTGTAGTGGGGAAACATTTATCTTCTTTATCTGATGGGTCTAAAGAAAGAGAAAAACAACATCCTCACTATGGAACAGGAGCCTTCTATGAGGAATCATACCAACCTTAAATGATGCCAATGTATCATGGACCCCGGTCATTATAAACCCTCTTAGAGAGATTCCTAGAATATACTAGCATCAGTAAAATATACTTGGACACCTAGTATGAGGTCCCTATAGGGTAAATAGGCCATCAAAGGTATCCAATAACATTATATCCATATTTAAACTGAATCGGTTATCCATAAAATTAAAGTGGCTATCATAGGGTAGGTCTATATTATTTCTCAAGATAAAAAAACATTCTATTATTCTATAGAAATGTCATATATATAATACCAATATATCATAGAGAAACTTGTGGAATAAGCATATATCCTTGACCCAATTGATAAATCCCTTCATTATATTTCAGCAGGGAATAGAGGACTTTAGTGGGATCATATCCACACTCCCATTGAACAGTGGTATCATATCCCCATTCCAATTGAATAATATGATCTATAAATTCTAGATGCAATCTATGGGTGGGATTATATCCCTACGATTGAAATATTGAGCTCTCATCATATCTTAGAAGTAGTAATGGGGGACTACCATTGGTATCTCTTAGAAGTTAACATTGGGTTGGACCATATTCATTCTCTTATCCTAAATGGATTTAGACTAAATACTTTGACATCTGATCAGGGGTAGGATCATCTTCTAACTCATATTTAGGAGGAATGTCAAAATATCTCATAATTGAATTTAGAATAAGGTTGGTCCCACATTTCCTTAACAACTACTGTTAATAGGTATATCTTGAAAATCATTCTAGGTCAAGATTTTTCTCTAAAAAACACTATAGTATATCATTGGCATATTCCAGTAGTCCCCCACGAGTAGTTTTATATTCTTGATCCACTCATAGGAGGGAAATAACAATATTTTATCATAGAATTATGTCGGTAAAATATTAGTACCTGCACACATCAAGCTTGGTAGCATATTTTGGCGGTAACCATCAAATAGTGGGATCTTATTCATGTCCTCACCAAGGAATCATGTAGATATATTTCAACAAAAACTGAAGATCAATGATGAGATAATATTCTGATACCTACTCATACTTGTGAAAAAAACTTATATATTCCATCAGTTCTCTAAGAAATTTATCAATATATATCAAAGATAGGTATGAGATATTCTAGGGGGTCTTGTATAAGAAGTTTATTTATTGAAAGGTGTGCCTCCCACAATTAGGGTTTCTATCACAGTCCCTCAATATTGATGATCCATATGGTCTTTCCAATAGAAATATACATGTTAGGAGTGATATCATCTTCATTACACAATCAACATTGATGTCCTTGAGGAACTCTAATGCCCTTAAATCATGTCCCAAGAATAATTATACTTATTATAAATAGAGGAAATAAATTATTACCACTTTGGTCCTCCCCATAGAACTATCCCTGAAGGTTTCCCTCATGGAGGTCAAATCATCTAACCTAGTGGTCCCTTATAGGAAATACTATATAGAGGTACCCCCAATAACCTGAAATTAAGACAATATGGAGTGCCTCCATACAGTGGTCAATGTGATATTTTTGTGTGTGGAAATCCTCTCTATTGCATTTGGTGCAAAGGTCCTCCCTGAAGTGATATTACTCCTCAGTAGAACCCTCTCCCCCATCAAAACCACTCTGAAAGCACCCTCATATTGAGAAGAACTTAAAAGAACAAGGATGAAAACACCAAGTGATTTATCACTTATTTGAAATATTTCATCTTATATTAGGGATAATATTAGGTAGTAGACATTATCTGTGCTACTTCCAGATTACTTATCCTCTGATGCAGTGTACTAAATCTAAGATGACATCATTCACTTTGACAAAGTGATAGGGAAAAACCTTTGTGATCAAATCAAGTTGAGGAATCCCTTTCTGGTGATAAGAAAAAATCCATGGATATATAGGAAGATATATAAAAATATAATAAAACTGTTATGTTATGTCCCATAGTTACTTCCAAGAATTACATTCGAAATATACTGAAACAGGAGTGTATACATTTTTTATGATTGAATATATGGGAAAATATTCTCCATTTCAAGACAATTTACTTAAATTATGGGGAGTATGTTGACCGAGTAAAGGAAATAGGAAGGCTCTGCTTCTAGATCAACATAGATACCCTCATAGCTGTATGGAATCTAATTTCAAGAAGGTGATGTAGACACCTTTATCAGGTCAATCTCGGCAACATAAAAGTTCTATAAGAGATAATCATGGATTATCCATAATATGTTCATATCATATGAGGGGGAGAATATAGGGCCTTGAACATAAACCAATTCATTATTCAATATGATTCAACTGGGAGAAGAATGTATAATATTATCACATCTAGATAAATCTTAGGTATGTGATCTATATACACTAGTTGGTCTATCAACTGATTCCCTATCATTCCAAAATCCAAAAAATAATGTACAAGATGGTATTAGGGCCTTTATAATATCTTATATCAAGCCATTGAGAATGTTAATAATGAATCCTATATGAGGAAACCAATTATTAAAGCCATGAAAAAACCCTCATTGGTTCGTAGATTATGTCCAAAAAAGGTTATACACCATAACTATTCCTAGGTAAACGATTAAATAACTATAAAGGTGGTAATATCCTCTCCCTTCATGATATTTTTTGAGAAACCCCATCCTGCATTGTTGGGTGTATTTTTAGCACAACCACCACCCAGTACATTATAAAATCCATAGAGGCTCTAAGACATGATGGTTTTAGAATCAAGTCAACCTCATACATTAGCGATAGGAGAATTTATATCACCTCCACCCTCCCCCTCTAATAAAATCAATCTTCTCTAAGATATGAAAATATTTATAAAAAGGAAAAGTCACACTATTCTTCCACTTATATGGTCCATATATTTCCTTAGGGATTCCCTCCATGAATGTCATGGGTTACTCTCTTATATTCACCCTTAATTGATGATGTCAACCAAAACACATCAGTTCCACAAGCTAAAATGGACTAGTAAGAAGAAAAATGTTAATGAGGATCATAACTAACACCATGGAAGATATTACATGGGTTTTAATCCCCTTACTACTTAGAGGAGGAGGAAGAAATTATTTTTTAGGAGAATTATATTAATAAATGTCATTGCACTTGGTTTGACAAAAAACAATGAGAATTTACTTGACATATAATGACATGATGTAGATAATTCCTACCAATACATGGTCTGCATTGATGAAGAGGGTGTGTATACTGAAAACCACAGGATGTCTCAAAATATTTCAGGTCTTCCAAATAAAAAACTACCGCCTAATCAATGTTATTTGGGAATGGGGAAATGGAAAGGTTTTACTACATCCACCACAAACCCACCGTCTGAAGAAGTTGAATATCCTCTCATTAGTGAAAGTTTCACCTAATATAATGATTTGATGAAGTAATTTTGGTGGTTCAATGTCGAGATACTCAATAGAAATATTAATCTTGAGTAAAATTATTAGGTATAGTTTGATGCATCACCTCGAGTATATATATAACAATAAAAGGTTATTCTACATGATTCCAGTCATCTAGGCTGATCAAGACCTAGAAAATCAGTCTATTGAGAAATTATGTCTAAGAAATGTTAGGATTTTATTCCACTTGGGAATCATCTACCAAACTTTCTAATGAGTTTCCCTAAGTTTGATTACATTATATATCAACAATCAATGTTGTAAAACGGACAATGCCATGTTCCACCCCCTACTTCTACCAAAGTAGCTTTAAAATAGTTCATAACTCAAAATAGATCTATGATGGGAACATTAGAACAAAATAATATGGAGAATATTATGTTTTTTTTATTTCCAAGATGGACTAAAGTTTTTTTTATAGTAATCTTCCATTATTTTCCATTGCTAATTAGGAGGATCGAATTTGATAGTTTCTTCTATGATTTATCATGGAATTAAATAGTTTCACCATCCTTGATCTCTCAAATCACAAACAATGAGAAAACAATAGTGTTTCGGACTACATATCAAAGTGGAATGGATCAACCTATTAACTAAAGATGAAACTAGCACAAGATAATATATTTAAGATATGTATAGAAAATGAATGTAATGAGCGATAGACAATAATAATTCAATTGAAGCACCCCGAGTGGATTTTGGGATCTTTCTTATTTGGTGAATCTTCTTGAATATTCTATTAAATTCTTAAAATCCAAATTTCATCTGAAGTAATCAGATTAAGGAAATAAAATTATTTGAGTAGAGACTGAAATCATCACACTCTATTTAGAACCCACATAATACCTAGTAGAAAAGAGCATTACATGTTAGGTGGTTTAACCCCTCTAATGCTCTCATAAATACTAGTTCCCTCATCAAGAAAGGAGGAGGTACCAATCTCACACAAAGATTAAGGATCATAAGAATAAAATCTATTATTTCAGAAGAGATAATTTGATATGTTACTTCACTGTATCCATGGAGAATAATCTCTTCAAACTCTTATTGATTAATAATCCTAATGAAGTTGGTCAAAAACTATCCTACTTATTTACCTTTCATTTATGTTCTAAGGAACAATATCCAAGATTTATTTTTTTAATAATTTACTCTAGAAAATGGTAGAATGTTGTCATGTCAATATGGAAAAACCCTTAACATGAGTGATTGAAATCCCTATTATTTGATAAAAATGAGAAGAGTAACAACATAAAATCATAAGTAGCTGTGTTTTGAAGTTATATAACTAGATGACCAAAATAATAGTCAAATATGGAACATGTAATACTCAGGGATCAACTAAATCATCCATTTGAGATCCCAAATCCCCCTATAATATTATAGGCAATAACTTCATTGTCCTGGTCTTCCAGGATCCATCATGACTAAAAGCAAAAAAAATTATGGGGTTCAATATGATTAAATAATCCAATCTAGAACCTTTTATATTTCATTACACTATCTCTCAGAAAATGAGCTTCACCCCACCAAAAAGGATCATCATCATATATATAGAATCACAATACTATTCTATTGATATTATCCTCTTGATAGATCCCTTCACTAGTGAGGAAGTCATGTACAAACCTGATTTTTCCTCTTATAATAAGGGATGAGGGGGAAGAGGCCATTGAGTCCAAAAACATCAAGGAATACGAGGGTTACATGGATTTCAAAATTCAATAAATCTCTTCATTGAATCTATTTATGTTGTATAATCCCAAAAAAATGTGTTTAAATGAGATCCATATGAGAATTTATCCACTCTGAAATCATTTAAATCCCACTTAGATCTAATCATATTTGAGAAAAAACTAGTGAATATGAAATTTTTTTTCCAATATTGAAATGAGAGAAGGCTATCTCATTACAGCCTATATGCCATGAAAATTTCTCCAAATTTTAGTCAATAAAAGGAACCATAATCAAAAGAAAAATTGACCCCCAATCCTTAGAAGAGAGAACAACCTCATTATAAGAATTTTATGCCCCTGGTTCAAAATTATGGCATCCTAAAATAATTTTCCATTATTCAAATCATCTATATATTTCTTATACTCTTATCCTTTCTATAAAACTCATGGAATCCCACATTGTGGAATTCTTTGATCCTTTGAGAGTTCGGGGTGGAATTCATTATAGTGGATGTGTATCATGTAGATATCATTCATGTTGAATGTCACATAGTCATTTAATTTATTGAATATGACTAGGATACTACTATATAAGGACACGTCATACCCTTATTCATATCCATTAATCAATATGGTATCTACAACCATTATAATATCATTGATAATAGTTTTTGAATCAATCTAACAGTAGTATAAATCATCCACCACTTCTGAGTTAACAAAGAAAACTTATATCCCTATAATATAATGATTCTGGATTGGGAAAAGAGTGAGAAAATTTCACTTAGGAGGAACAAACTAAGATCCATTTTTTTATATGAACTCTAAATCCAAATTAACAGTAGTTCTCTAGGATAAGGATGCCAATGACCTCATAAAAAGGACAAGGATATATAATAATATAATTATTCCCTCCTCATATCACCAATTCCTCAAATACCCATTCAATGGATAATTTAATGTTTTTATAGTGAAATTTACCTTTTTGAATATTTTTAATCCCAATAAACAGACACAACATTCTATAAGAGGGAGGGGATACAATTTATGATAGATAATGACATCCAAGTAATTTCTCCCAATGGCTTGGAAATGTCTCCTATCAACCCAATAAATGATCTCAGTGAAGGTTATTTGTTTCTAATAAATTGAACTAAGAAGTCATTATAGATTAAATATTCCATCAGGTTTTGTAGATCCCATTTGAAAGTTCAAACCCTATTATTACCTACCTTTCAAGTGAATGATAGGTAGTAAACCCCATTGAGTAGCCACTACTGATAGAGGAAAAAAGAAACCACGCATTCAATAAGGATTAATCAAACTCTTGATCTTTTATAAATAAGAACTATTATAACCAATATTAAGATGAAATGGGAAATGTTATTTAATTAAACTAACATCAAATTTTGGGGACTCAGGTACAGGATAGGGTCTTTATTAAAAACAGTGGATTTCATCATTACTGGTGTTGATGGTGATGATTTCATAGCCTCAGTAGTTTAAGGTCAGTCGATATTTTAGGGTATGGGGGGAGTGGTTGAGAGGTGTTGGTGTAATGTCGGTTAAGAATAAGGCTCAACGGTGGTGTGCATGGAACCACGAAAGAGGTGGGAACGTTCATTGAAAAATAGAAAATTTGGTGGTGGGTGTTGGCCATTCTCGGGCATTAGGTTGTAGGTGGACATATCCATGTTTCAGGCCCCATAAAATAAATTTCATATTAAGAAGAAACTACCAATAGAGATAACCAGATTCTAAAAGTTGATAGGGTATGACTTACACCATCAGTACTAGGTACCATGCATTTTTTCAAGGGTAAATTTTATTCGTTCATCACTATAAGGTAGCTTAGAATTATTAGGGAAAATAGTATTTAGTGAGGGGTTTCTCTATTCATTTTTCCCTTGGGACCTTAGGTCTTGTATTAGTCCAAGTGATTCCAATCATACGGGTCCTGTAGGTTTTCCCCCCAACCATGTTAAAAAGTGGTCCTATCCAAAATAAATAAAAAATTAAGGCCTTTGAGCTGGAGGTGGGAAAGTAGATTATAAAGGGGAATAAGTATGTTTTTTCTTATCCTTATGATATTAGTTGCCTAAGATAAACTAATTCATGCAGATGATAAATATGATCTTGGTAAATATAATGATTCTCTTGATCAAAATGATCCCTCATTGTCTTTTTGAATAAAATTTCCCCCCTTCATCATCGCCATTAATATCCAAATGTGCTTCATAATTATCAATAGTGGTAAATAATTTCCCCACATGATCCCATAAATCTTAGGATATTAACACATATTTTAGGGTAAATATATTGGATTCCCCAGATAATTGATCCCCTACATCATCACCCTAAATATCTAAAGATGACTTCTCATCATTTTGAGGATATAATTACATTTCAATGTTTTTTTTGAGATCCCAAAATTCCATTTTTCCTTGAACTTTTGATAATATTGATGTAGAGGATAGATAAGGACTAAGATATTATAGATACCCCTCTAGAATTTGAGGAATGTGTCTTTACTACTATTGATGATATCGTGTAAGTTAATCTGTGTAAATAATAGGATCTGTGACCCATATTTATTAGTTTCTCCATGTAACCTAAATAAAAAGATACATACATTAACTTCTTAAAATAGAGTTGATATGTATCCACCTAAAACATGATAGAAATTATTGGGTTTCTAAGGCCACTACACATCATCTGGGTCAATTATATGATCATCGAGGCTAGAAAAAATAATATAGAATAATAAATCATATCCATGATTTCTTTGGTGTATACAGAATTTGATATACTCATCTGATCAAAAATCATTTAGGAGTCCTAATACTTGATGGGGCTATATAATATCATCCGCATCAAAAATAAGAGAGAGAAAATTTGAGTCTGCATTGAGTTTGAGGACTCAACCACCACATCCCAAATGATTACATTATGAACACAATCATAGAACTTTTGATCTATGTGATGGTTAGTTTCTATGGCCTCCCATTTATAAATAGTTAATTAGGATATAATTAAGTCAATATTCCCCCTAAATATGAGGAGTTCACTAACTTCCAGGCACCCTAAGGGGTATTTTTATATCTAGTAATTCCCTTTTTCTTGAAGAACACTGGTGGTACCTATCTATGTGACATAAACTGCATCTTCAAGACCATTCCTAGAAGGACCATGGAATTTTACATTGATGACATTATGGTTAAGCCTCGTTGGTGTTATGATCATCTTTGCTAAATTTTAGATAGTTTTTAAAAAGTGATGGTAGCATATCTTGAAGATAAACCCCTTGAAATATGATTTTGGGGTAACATTTGGGAAATTCCTTAAATCCATAGTGTTCCATTATGACATCAAAGTCTATCTCGAGAATACCAAGGAAATACTCAACATACTTCCTTCTAAATATCTCAAATATTTGAGATGGATTCAATGAAACCTCACCTACATCATCCCCTCTATATAAAACCCTACAGGAAAGTTTTTACCCTTCCAAAAGTTAATGAAGAAGCTAGTCAACTAACGGTGGGGTGCAGATTATTAAATATCTTTTGATGACCATGATAACTAACTCTTGAGTCCATTGGTATTAATTATTCCCATAAAGGATGTCCAATTATTCATTATGTGTCATCCCTAGAGTGATCACTTGGATCACTTATTTTCCAAAAAATGATGTGTGGAAACACTTTCCTGGAAGTGATCACATTGTGCCCTTATTAGAAGGACAATTCTATATACCAATACGTGATACTCAAATTTTGAGAAGAATTTACCTACACTAATATTCATAGTATAAATGAAAAAACACTACTTGTAGAATCAAAAATTACACTTGGTCTTTCAATTTAATCTTCTTAAATATATCACCAGTCATCCAATATGAACTAGTCATCTAACATGGTGGGAGATCATCCTATAGTCATTTGATATGTACTTTATGCTGCATAAGGAAGTTAAAGGGAAGGATTCAGAAGACTTATAGAATCCCACCCCACCCTAGAATGTTTATCAGTGAATACATAGCTTTCTGATGAATAATATTTCTTTATTCATGAAACTCCTCAAGTAATTGAAATTTATTTTGATTTTAAATCTAAGTATGGAAGTAAACAATAATGGAAAATACAAAACTCAACTGATTTGGCTTCAAATTTTCTCGCATACCTTAAGAAATGGTGTTTCTATCCAATTAATTCATATTGATGTATGGTTTAAAAAATAATGAAACATAATACAGAGCTCTTATTGAAAGTACAGAGTTGGTCCAATAGATACAAGTGTCCTATTTGAGTGTTTACAGTGACTCGGAATTGGTGACTAAGAATATTAATTTTAAATATGTCATTAAAAAGAACAAGAGCCTCAACCCTGTTGGTGAGGACTCTAGAAGTACATCCAAGAGACCTGATTTCAAATCTAGGTGGAGACATATTTTCGAGTATTGTAGCAGTACTATAACTGGTACTGTACCAGGTAATGTTTAGTACTATAGCAGCTAGAACTATTCATCTGTTTGGGATTTCATGCTAGAGGTTTGGTCCTAAGGTCCTTTAAGGATTTTGGGCCAACCAGGGCCTTCGGGCCAGTAAGGATTTCGAGCCACCTCAAGGCCTTTAGGCAACCTCAAGGCCTTCAGGCCACCTCAAGGATTTTGGGCAACCTAAAATTGTACTTAATGGACCAGGAATAATCTATAAGGAGCAGACTCTAGATGAGGATTTAGATTAGGCATACTCGCCAGAGAAGAATCTAATTTATGTTGAATAAATAGAGGGTATGGGAAATGCCATTGGGACTAGCATGTTCATACATGGGAATCCTAGCCGAATATCCATGCGAAGCTGGAGAGTTGATATCACAATGCATAAGCTAGGGAGGAGAAGTTCCATGTAGTTATAGTACGAATATTTTCTCTAATACATATTTTTCTTGTAATCTCTAAACCTTAGATCCTTGTAATGGTTCCACATCATCCCTTGAAAGGGGGGTTATCAAAAAAACAATAAAAATAAGGCCTTCAGGCCATTCAGGGTAAATATGTCACTAAAAAAGTTGTAATGACCCCTCTACATGATTGAGTATAATGGTTGGTGGAAAAATTATCTTTTGTGGATATTTTTATAAAATCCAATGCTCAGAGAATGATTGTGGTAATGAATTGGCTAATGCATCCGTAGCCTTTATAGATCCATACTATGACAACACAATCAATTTTATCATGCCCCATTGGGTGGTATCTCTAACAACCTAAAATTTTATTATTGTAAATTCCTTTCTTATAATTATATCATATAGTATAAGTCACATAAAATCTAGTAGATAATATAATACAAACATTATAAATGAATAATGAATTAAAAAATAGGTATTTCTAGAAAATAAGGAACATATACTGATGAAATAGTAACTTGACAATTAGAATAGTAATATGATCATTATGAATAGTAATATGACCACTAGAATAGTAACCTGACCTATTAAAGTGTAAATAAAATTTGGGTATCTTTTTTTCAAAATTATGATATATTTATATATTGGTATATATAAATAAATGTCTTAAAAATGATAAATTATTTATTGGTATTTTGTAAAGTGTAGATGTTTATTTAAAATTTTATAATTAATATAATTCTTTAAAAGAAAATTTATTTTCATAAAATAGATTCATAAATTAATTTTTTTCTTATAATTATAGGATATTTTTTATGAATTTAATTAATTTTTCAAAGTCTCATAAAATCAATTAGAAGTTTGAAATTGGTAATTCTTGAATAAATGATGATTTTAATTAAAATTTCAATTTATCTTATTTAGATAATTATTTTCATAAAATTTAGCCCATTATTTAATTCCAAATTTCAAGAAATGGTTAGGGTGAGGTTTTGGTATTTTTCTAAAATAGTTTAATTTTTGGTGAATTGTGAAATTTGATAATTTATGATATTTAGCATTTTAGCCAAAAACATAAATTTTTTAGTCATGTTTCAGTTAATAATGATTTAATTGGACACTATCTAAAACTAACATTCTCTAGTGATTGTATGTATTCACAAAAATCAGAATTATTTCTTGTCTTGATCCAAAATACTAACCAAATAAATAAAATAATCAACAAACACCCCTCGCCCCCCTTATAAATACCACCCTTCACCACTTCTTCTCTCCATACCTTATAAGACTTTTATAATTATTATATTATTCCAAATCCCTCTCCAAAATATATTCCATGAATTCTGGTCTTTCAGGTGTCACCAAAATTCCATTTCTATGTCCCTTAAGCACGTTCTCAAGAAGATGACACTGAAGAGGTAAAACCTTCCCTCTCTCTCTTTAATTTTATTTTATTTTATTAAACTTACCTCAACTACCCTGTATAAAGTAACTTGATAACTATATTATAATATATATACTATAATTTTCTTATGTTAATGTTATATCCACCATGAATTATCTTCTCTACCCCTTTTGTTCTAAAAATGAAAACATTTTCCCATAGGTGTTAATTCACCACCTTCATGGACGATGATTTTTTATTTTCCAATAACAACTTTAAGGTTAGTAATAAACCCATTTTTAGGGATAAAATAAATTGTAATATATTTATTAAAAATTATTTAATTTTCTATAACTATTATATATTAATAATATTTAATAATAAAGAAAAATTAATTTATGATGATCGAAAAAAACGCAAAAATAATCTAAATTTTTATCATTAAATTTTTATATAATGAATCATCCTATTATCTAAAAAAAATGATATATAAAACCGTTTAATCTTTTTTAATTTCATTAATAATATATAATTTCAATTCTGGTTAAATTTTCCCATTTTACATGATCTTTCATACACATATACAGGTGAAACAATCATGAAAACCAAGGAAACAAACACTCACGAACGACAAAATTGAATCTTATAATTCATAAAAAAGGACATAAATAAACTTCATAAAATTATAATAAATCAAATACATGTTGAATAGTTTTTTAATTAAATTTTTAATGATTCTAATTTAATTCTTTAGTACATTATGTGCATGTGAAAAACAATTTCATACATAAGGTAAGGGATTCTCTCCAAACCTCCATGTTACCTTTGGGTTATGAATTCTCTCTCTTTAGACCAATTTATTTCTTAGTTATTATTAAGTATTCCTTATATATTATATTTTTATGTTCAAAAAATATGTACCTAGCTTAATTATTCTTTTTTATGTGGAAATACATGTTGTATAATGATCCCTTTTCAATTCCTCCCGATAAGAAAACACGATTAAAGAGAACTTCCCAGTTTATTACCCACTTGTAGATACACAACATTATTTGTTTAAAGCCACTTATATTTATCTAAAAAACTTTTTATCATGAAAAAATATCTATTTTAATTTCTCTTTTTATACAAAAAATTATTCCCTTATCTGTTTTAAAGTCACTTTAATATTGTCCCTTAAACCGCACTAAATTGGATCATTTCTAATGTTTCTTAAATGATATTTTTATATTTTTCAATTTAGTTGGACATAATTTATTACTATATATACCTATTTTACCTTATAAATGTCCATTTATTATTTACATCCATTCTTTCATTGACACTTTTATGATATTCCCATTTGTTATTCTCTATGACATGGTAACGATACCCCTTACTTTTCATGGGTAACCCTTATGTTTATTTTTGATTCTTCATGTAGAATGCATATGTATGAACATATTATCATGGGTGTGCACATATATTTATCCAATGCATTGGGTAATATTTAGTCTCATGTGATGTTATGTTGGGATAGGGGGTGAACCTAATTTATTATGGGACTTTGTCTCCCATGTGCATTACTCTTGCAAGTTATCCACATTTCGTGCTTATGTCTTGTAGTATTATACTACCACATTCCTATAATTCCATGATTAAATGATCCCATGTTCTACATGTTATGATTATATATGTTTAATCTTGTTCAATTCCTTCTTATATCACTATGATATTCCTTCTAACACATGCGATATGCCTTATTCCTAGGTTTATTCCCTTATTGGGTTTTTAGCTCATCCATTTTGTTCATGTATTCCTCAGGTTATCCAATATAGATTTAGGAATTAAAATGATGTTAGGATCTCTTTATGGATGATTTATATAATTTTTTTATTGTATTTATATATTTTCAGTTTTATATACCAAATCTCACAAATACACTATACTTTACGATCCATGGTTTGTATTTCATGGTTAATTATGCTTTAACTCATGTAAAAAATGTGTAAAAGGATAGGGTAATTGTAGTATATCCACTTAAAAGTAATAATTTAGAGGCAATCAGTGAGATGAACACCACACCCAAAAATGGTGAACCGTTATTCTAACTAATTGGTACCATAAGAGGTTGGATTTTCCCATAATAGACTACCTCATGTAGATAATTATTCTATTGAACCAATCCTAAAAGGAATGATATAATAGTGAATGGTGAACATAATCCTATATAACAACCCAAGTTTGTGGAAATTATTTTAATGACTTGGATTTTATAGAGTCCTCCTCAAATTAATTGAAATAGGAGAAACAATCACCATTATATATAAATTGTATGTTGACACCTACGATGCTCGTGTGTTAGGAACCAACTTATCTAATCAAATAATGTGACTTTGGAATTTCCATCAATAAATGACAAAAAATTCTATAGAGTTATCCAAGAAGTTCCATGATTAATATATATATTCCAATTTCATCCACTAACCCTAAGAGGTATTTCTTACCACCAAATATTTGTTCCTATTTTCCATCTACAAAGTATTTGTTATGGGGCCTTACCCCTAGCTACTACTATAAATTTTAAGTACATCCTTACTACCATTAAATTATTCGTTAAATGAGTTGAGTCTGTATCACATAAAGAGGATTATAAGAAATATAACATAAATTTATTGAATTCAAACATCATTACAAAATTCAATGTCTCTCACCCAATACTAATAAATAATTACACCTATTTTTTCACATTATATTTGAAAATGATGTATCAATAATACAATATTGAATATAACCACTCATCGTACTATCATTAAATAATAAATGGATGGATAGAGGTCTTCCAAAAGAACCTATATCATATCCTCTAGACTATTTTTGACAAAGATAAAAACTATATTTTAAAGATAAATTCATGTAAGATTTAGAGGCTTATTTCACCAAAACTCATACTACTGAAAAAGTGACCTTATATTCACTTTTATAAAGAACAAAGTTAGTCCTACCCACTGAATTCTAGCTACCCTCACTACAAATTATTATCCAAAATTAGATATATATATATATATATATATATATATATATGAAGGGACCCATAATTGATAGGATGAGTTGGAATAGCTTAATGAGAAAAGGTTATGAACTCTGCACAACCATGAAATCCATCAAAAGTGGTTCGAAAAACAGTTCAATAAGAAAGTTTTACTTTTTTATTTCCTCTAAGGAGAACTATTATTATCACTTAAAACCCCAATAATACTAGGTAAGAAGCCTCAAAATCTATATCCAAATTGGTAGGAACATTATTCCATTTATAAGGTATACTGCAATAAATCATACCCCCAAATTATAATGGAATGAGAGTGTATATACTTGGACACCAATTCATGGTTTCTAAATAAGTATGTTTCAAAATTTTACCTCAGGTTCACATTCTTCCCACTACAGGATGTTAAACTACATGTCCCAAGTTTGGGTTTTACAACTATAAAATTAATACACATATACGTTGGTCATATTATGTTAAACATTATGGAATTATATCCTTGTTTCAATACATAAAACTACACATTTTCTTTTAGACATCTATCATAGATTTTTCCTCACCGCCTATATGACTAATCTTATAAACGGTTCTTATTTCTCATGCTGATCATGAATCACATGATCTTGGAGGTTGTTATTGATTTCTTCGATTAATAATATTGAGATGTGTCATATTTAATGGTAGTGAGCTCAGTTCTATTCACATGATGTAAAACAACATGAAAAAATTTAATACATACACAATCTCTCAGTTTGTTGGGGAGTGGATGAGAGACTCATTCTCTATAAATTAAATTAATATCTGTGTAAATGTTTTTAGTGAAAAATCAATTCCATATTTTAAAAACCTATATAAAGATAAAATTCTATTTATGATAATGACATGTGTCTTGATTCATGATTTTCTAGGATACCTAGTGAGGTCCAAACAACCAAACCGAACAAAAAAATTAATCTTAATTATTTCCCATACTTTGTCTTGGTTCCAAGACCATCATTCAATTTATGTCATGTTTCCTCCATTTTATCTCAAATAAGACAAAGTGACCCTATTATATACATATATTATAAAAAATATAAGTTGATAGATTACTAATTTTTGTATATATATAGTCATTTGTGGTTTTTTGATCTTGGGACTTTTCACAAATCCAAACGTAATCCCCCCCACTTTTTCTTAGTGATTGGACCTCTTTATTCACATTGAGTGTCCCCCCATAAAATTGATGTTGAGAGGACACCACTTAATTTCATGTAAGAGAAAGATCTATGTATGTATCCTTATTATACGGTTTACTATATATAAACCTATTCTAAGAAAAAAATATCCTTACTTTAAATAGATACATCCTAACATTTAGTCCTTCTCATTAACATTGGACTACCCGATGGCCCAATAATTGGATGGAGAAATCTCCCATTCTTATCATATGATGTGTAAATTTATAATTAAATTCCATTATCATGACATTAAACTAAAAGGATCAAGTAAAATCTCCATGAATCTAAACTGTAAAGTATTTCAACCTAGAAATTTTATATTAACTGGTATGTAATAATGTACACTATGTATGATGTTATAAATTTTAGAAAAAGGTCTCCATTTCATGACCTTAAACTAAATATTATTACCTTATCATATAATATTGAGTATTGGAACTATTACTCACCGCTAAAATGAGATCTCATGTAATGTGAGTGGTCTTCCAATGGACTCTTATTTCTCACACCAATCATGAATCATTTGAGCTTAGAAGCTCCAGTTGGTTACTCTGATTAGTAAAATTAAGATTCCTCACATCCAAATTTTGGGAGCCCATTACTAGCTATATGGATATAAAATGTCTAGTATAAATTCCATCCTATAGACTTTAGACTACTTAGAGAGGTATAATTTTCATTACCTCATCCCCTTAAATGATATTTTGATCCATTTAGGAGTTCTGAATGTAGATACACAAACTTCTCATACATATATATTGCTTATTTTTAGATAAATATTCACTACATTACACAGACACATTCCTGGGGATCATAAATTTATAGTTCCTTTGCAAACATGGACACATAAACAACTGGTCCATAAGTAAGATACATCATCTCCCACCAAGTTATACATAAATATAATCCTTCAAAGACATATCCAACATAATATGTTTCATCATAACATGTTTAAATGAATCATAATAAAGGGTGATCTTGGATTCACATAAATTCTAAATAAGGGATATATCAACATATCATGAGAATAAGTGTATGAGAACATGAGGCTAAAATTTGAAAACCAAACCATACATATCATATACCATAAACTAAATTCATGGATTAAATCTTCATACTTTATAACGTATGAATTGTAATGGAATCAAAGAACATTAACCATGATATTATAACATTGGCATAGATTTATTTAATACACATAATCATATAAAATCATTTCCTTAGTAGTTCAAGGCTCATTTCAAAGAATATAATTGTGGATAGGTTTACTCTCCAAACTATCTTAGTAGTCAAATTTCACTCAGAAGACTATCATAGGGGACAATTTCCCTCAATGAAATATCTTCACTCCCCATTCTAGACATGTTTATCTCATTAGATATCAATCTTTACCCAATACATTGGAAGGATATATAGTTCCCACCAGCCACATAATGAAAATATTTTATAAGTTTTCCACAAGATCATAAAATCTTCATCAAATCAAAAACCATGAAAGGAAATGGATTTCATAAAAATTTTATCAAATAATATCATATGGAAAAGAAATAGGTTTCATAATCATTTTATTATCACATCAAATCATAACATAAGGAAACCATAGTAGTTTTCATAAGAATTTTATCACAGTATAACCTGTGGAAGAGAAACAAGATTCATAAAATATTTCCATCATAAACACAAAAAATTTAAAGAAATAATAAAAAATCTATCATTCGATCATATCCTCAGTAATTAATAAGTAAAATTAAAATACTTAATCTTATATGGAAATTGATTTTTGATATATAATTAATTTGGAACATTTCTTGAGGAAAATAAATAAAATAAAATCACCTTTTTTAAAATTAATAATTGAAAAAATATTGTGGATAACAGTCTATTTGAAAATAACCTTGAAAATCATATAATGGGTGATTAAAAGAAAATAATGGTCATGATGTTGGAAAATTTTCTTTTAATTCCATACACATTAAAATAAAGTCTCCTTTTACATTTTTATTAAAATTCAAATGGGTCTTGTTTGGAAAATTACATCAATATTATATTCAAAACATTTAGTAAAAATTCAAACATGGGTAAAAATATATTTAATAAATCATTGGGATAATTTTAAAACAATTTTTTTTGATAAAATAGTTTTGGAAGAAAAAGTTTTTTCAACCAAAGAGATAAATAAGGACTCTTTTTCCTAACAAATATTTTGAAATATTGAATACATAAAGATAGGAAAATTAAGGGGAAAATGTATTAAATATAAATAACAATATAATAATAATATATCTTATTTTCTTAAGATAATGATCATAATATTCCATCATTATAAGCATAATCATGAGGAATCTTGATAAATGATGAGATTGTAACATAAAAATCTTACCACATTGGTAACTTTAAATCATAAGCCTCATGAAAAAATAACATTAAATGAAACATATAATATCATGAGAATAAATAAATTCATAAAAATACATCCCAAATGGAATGTATATACACCTTATAAAAGAATATAGGTTTATAACAAAACATATATCCCAATACGGAAATTTGAGACAAAACAATCTCCTACCATAAGTCTTGAATTCCTTTATGCACATTCAAACATCCTATATAATAAATATAATTTTATTATACATATATTATATAACCATATATATATATATAAACATATAGTATTTACTTATGACCCTTTGTTACCCATTTATTAATAATTCCATGAGTCATGTTTTGGAATATAACAAGTTTGTTTTTAATGTATATTTTAATTTGTTATTTTTTTGTCCTATTACTTTGATCAGGGTTCCATAATATCTAAAATGTTAACTAAGATATAAATATCATATATATTTATTATATATTTATTTATATTAATCAATAAAATTTAGAGATATAAAATAAAATACATTGTTCATAGAGATGGTAGGTCGTATGTATGCATGGACGTTGTTTCCATTTTCATGAAGGATAGAAAGTGAAAAAGATAAATAATGAAGTCATTCATGAATAAATGATAGAGAATTGTATTAGATAATTTTTAGGTACAGTAACAGTATTGTGGTAGTTGGAGGCATAATTTTGGTTACTGTAGTAGTATTATAATAGGTACTGTGCGGGTAATATAGTAGTTATTCTAGCAGCCAGAACTATTCATCATGGGCCATCAGTTTGGGATTGGAGAATTTTAGGCCTTCGGGTCAGTAAGGAATTTGGGCCACCTTTAAGGCCTTTGGGCCACCGTAAGGACTTCAGGCCATTTCAAGGCCTTCAGGCCACCTGATGTGAAAATTCCCAGACAAATTTTACAAGGAACCAGCTCTAGAGGAGGATTGAAGAGAAGAGCGCATTCACCAAACTAGGGATAAAAGATTTGGAAGAATGGGAGGGGATGGAATTGCCATCGGTACTGAGCCTATGCATCTCTGCATATGATAGCTAGCCGAAAAACCATGAAAAGGTAGAGAGTTGTTCATGATGCAGATGCTAGTGAGGGTGGTTTCAAGTAGTCATAGTCTGTATGATTTCCTTAAGACCTACAGGTCTTGTAATGTCTCCAAGCCTATAGGAAATGTAATGTTAGGTTTCCCCTTCAACCCTTAAAAGGGGGTTATCAAAAATAAATAAATAAATAAAGTCCTTCAAGCCATTCAGGCATGAATGAATCACATCGCTTTGAGAGGTAATAGTCTGCCGTACACACGAGCGACATTATTTTATTCCCAAAGAACAGAATGTAAGAAGGTATATAGGTCATAATAATTCCAAAAGTATAAGAAAATAATATATTAATATTTAATTTATCATTATATTTATTCATGAAAGGTGGTATACGGAAATGAATAATAGAGGTTCGTGAGGCAGCAGACTTTTGTACACATGAATGATGATTTCATATCACATTTAATTAAAGATGAGAAGTTTTTAGGTCATGAACATAACATAAAAAATATAATTATAGTAAAGATACTAATTTTATCAGACCATCATGGTTTAATAATAATTAAAGGAGGTGTGAAAAGAAATAAAATAAAAACACTCATTGAAAAATGTTGCGTATTCTTCAGGTAACCTCATTAGGTTTTCCGGAAAATCCTTCAAAGGTTGGTATTATGAAAAAAATAAGGTTTATAAGATAAGAGTATGGAATTAAGGAATTTATTTTGTTAGTTATTTTCTAAACCATAGTGTTTTTAAAGTGTGTATAGGAGATGAGAGGGGGTGTCCTTTTATATGTGAGGTGAGTGACACACTTGAATTTATTTTTAAATAAGAAAGGTGTACCAAAGTTTTTCACACGCCATAAGACCAATAATTGGACCATTATCTATAATTAGAAATTATAATGTAAAAATATGTCCATTAAATGGATTTTGGACAATTTTTGGGTTATTTTTACCCATTAAATTTTAGTTTAACCCCTCAGTAAACCCATTTTGACCATAACCATAGAAAATCATTTTTATTGTTTTTACTATTCATTATAGAAAAAATTAATTTGAACTTAGTATATAATATAAATTATGATGATTCCAAATTTAGAATAAAAATTTTCCAAATTATATTCATATATGTGGAAAAATATAATTTAAAATTAAAACCAGAAACACGACGAGAAAGCAATTTTCTAAAGATAAAATGGTCAAAAGTTTAGGAAGTTTTTATATAAATATTAAACATTAAATTTATTTAAAATACCTAAATTGGATTAATTTACATAAAATTTAACTAAATATACTTTTAAATCCATTTTAAAATAAAAAATAACTCTATAAATTCTTTAATTGAAAAATTCACTTTTCAATAAAAAAAGTGTTTTCACTATTCATCAAAAAATTAAACTTTTCCAAAAAATTGAAAATTTTTACCCTAATATAATTTTTACGTGATGATTTAAAAAATGGAGTTAATTTTATCAAATTAATTTTCTAAAATTTTCTAAAATATTTTTCTTATTATTCTCAAACTTAAATAATTTTTTTTTGAGAAAATAGTATTTTTAGAACATGTAAAGACATTGCAGAAAATTAAGTGCTTTTTTTAAAATATGATTTAATTATATAAAAACATATATTTAAATTTTAATTTTTATTATTCCTATTCATTCCACCAAGTTTAATGACTAGGTAATGATGGTCCGGTTTAAATAAAATTAATTGTTTTTCATGTCGTTAAAACTATATATTGTGTATAAAGCATGTTATCAAAGAAATTAAATTTATTCAATAAATATATTTCATAAAATATAAAGATGATGAAATTTAACCCCTATTAAAATTATTTTCAACATTTAAATTCCATCACTCTAATGAAAACACATGATGAAACTTCTAGAACATCATATCTTCATGTTCCCATGTAGCTTCCTCAAACTGATGGTTTCACTACAATACATTAACATGGTGAGTGGTCTTATTTTGTATAAATTTCTCAATATGATCCATAATCTGTAAGGGTTTTTCCTTATAAGTAATGTATTTTTATAATGGAATGACCTCTAAATTTTATACATGTTAAGGTACAAGTACATTCTTCCTCAAGAGAGATACATCGAACACATCTTGAACATGAGATAGGTTAGGTGGAAGTGCCAACTGATAATATTCTATATTGATATGATCAATGATTTAAAAGTACTGATATAACTAGGGATTAGTTTCCCTTTCTTCCAGAATATTATAACCTTATTCAATGGAAAAATACTTTGAAGAACCTTATAACCAATGTTAAACTCCAAATCATGTCATTGATTATTAGAAAAACTCTTCTGCCAACTATGATCTTCCTTGATGTATTTCTGAATGACTATAACTCTCTCTTCTAATTCTTCAATTATCTCAAGTCCCAATATGTATCTTTCTCCAAATTCATTCCAATATGTTTAAGTTCTACACTTCTTTCTATATATGGATTCATAAGGATCCATCAGAATTATTGAGTGAAATTTATTTTTGTATGAAAACTCAAATAGAAGAGGGTGTTGATCTAAACCACTGTTGAAATCTATAGAAGAAGATATCGAAATATCCTCTATGTTTTCAATTTTTTTCATAGACAAACCATTTGTTTGAGGATGATACGTACTGTTTGAACTCAACCTCGTATCAAGAACTTGCTAAAATGTTTTCCTGATAATTGAGGTAAACCTTGGATCCTGATCCGACCTAATTGAATGCAGTAATCCATTAAAACATGCCAATTATCAAATTTATATCTTGTAAATCCGATCCATAGATAAATAGTATCTGATAATGATGAAGTGAGATGAATTTTTGTGGTGATCCACTATGACCCATATAACATTATTTCCTTTAGATGTTTTGGGGAGTCGAACTACCAAATTTATGGGGATGTTTTCTTGTTTTCATTCTTGTATAACTAATGCATGTAACATTCCCTTAGGCTTTAATATCTCAATTATAACCTGCTCACATACCAATAACCTATATACAAACTCTACTATATTTGTCTTTATGCAATCCCACTAGAAATACTCTTTCAAATCTATATACACCTTTCTAAATCCATGATGAATAGAGAATGAAGAACTATAAGTTTCCTCTAACAACTCCTTCTTCTAATCTGATATGGATAGAACACATAAAGGGATCACAAACCTTATCATTCCATCATGATCAAGGTTAAAATTTGGAACATTTCTATCCTTCATTTATAGCTCTATAACTTCCTTCTACACCTATTTATTCTTTACTTGGATAGATAGATAGTTGACCATTAAATTGAGAAAGATGTGATTTCTCCCCTTCCTTCAAAATTTCCATATCCATACATTGTAAATACATAAATTTTGGATCTTTTTCTATCCTAATCATGGATAATCTAGCATGTTACTTTAGGTACAAAGCATCATCCACCTTGTTTTCTTTCCCATGGTGGTAATATATTGAGAATTCATAATATTTAATCATCTCTAACCATATTCTATGGTGCATATTCAACTCCTTGTATGTTAATATATACTATAAACCTTTATTATCAGTATATATATATCAATAATTTTTTACAAATATAATTCCTCCTTGTATATCACAACTAACTCCAAATCTTGGGTTGGGTAATTTTTCTCATTGACCTTCAATTTTCATGTAGAATAAGTTTTAACCAAGTCATTATACATATGAACACATACCAATACCTTGTTGGATACATCACTATAGACTATGAAACCTTATATACTATATGGTAATGTAAGAATAGGTGTTCTAATTAATCTTTGTTTCAGTTCCTTGAAATTTTCCTCACATTTATTTGTCCATAAGAACTTGGATCATTTTAGAGTTAACATGGTGAGTGGATTAGATATTCGTGATAAATTCCCCAAAAACATTGATAATATCCAGATAAACCAAAGAAAATAATAGATATCAATCACCATAATTTTACTACACCAGTAATAAATAGCCTCTATCTTTGATGGATCTATCGATATACCCTCTCTTGAGATTATATGACTTAAAAATGAAACCTTCTGCATCAAAAATTTACACTTTGTAAATTTTTCATATAGTTTCTCCTTCCTTAGGATCTTTAATACAAATATCTTGTGATCTTAATGATATTAATTGTTCTTTGAATATATAATAATATCATCTATAGATACTACCATAATATAATCAAATTAATCTCTAAAGACTCTATTCATTAAATCCATGATGATAGGGATGACATTAGTATGACCAAATAGAATCACTAAATATTCATAGTGTCTATAACCTCTATATAATGTTGTCTTGGGTATATCATACTAATTGAACATAAATTTATGATATCAAGAATGAAGGAAAATCGTGGAAAATTATTAATCTCTTCATAGTTGATCAAATAGGTCATTAATATGGGGTAAATGATAATTTTTTATGATCATGATTTTTTTCTATTGATAATGAATGAAAAGTAATATTGATCTGTCTTTATTTATAACAAAAAAATAGTTTCACCCCAAGGTGACACTCTTATCCAAATGAATCTTTTTTCATGGTTCTCCTAGAGTTTCTTTTTAAATTCCTATAACTAAAATGAGACCATTCTATAGGGAGTTTTTGAAATTGGTATGGTACCGTGTATGAGTTTTGTTGAAAAATCAACTTCAAAATTTAGTGGAAGACTATGAAACTCTTCCAGAAATATATTAAACAATTCTTAAACAATATAAATATAATTTATTTCAAGTTTCTCCCAAACCATATGAGATAAGGACTCCTTTTGAATGGTAATCAAGACCTATACAATGGATGTGATCTCCATATGATGCATATAATTTTCATCACATTAATAGAAGATCATAGGTTGGTTTGTAATATCAAATTTCAATTCCATTAAACCATAATTGATGTGGTATTTGTGTATAGAAAGATAATAAATACTTATGATAATATCAAATTCAACTAGAGGAAGAATGATAAGATTTTTAGGAAGTATATTCAAATAATCATCAACCATAGAAGAATAATATACTTGAGATGTGATCATCATACCATTATGGGTTTTCACTACTATTTATAAATCTAATTTTTTGGTGTAATATTTATACCATTATAAAATTATTCTGATTTGAAATAATGGATAGATATAGAGTCTAATAAGACATTATCAGTTCTAGAGTGGATACTAAGTGTACCTTTCACCACATCATTCTCACACCCCTTGTGAGATTAAGTGATCACATGATATTTCCTCTTATCCCTTAGTTTAATATTCTACTAACATTGATCATCAAAATTAACCTATGTATTTGGGAAATGGTTAGCACAGTGGTTGTAATCCTTTTATTTGAAACACTGGTGAGTGGGTGCTACATTTTGTATATCATTATCTCTATTTTCATAATTAACTAACTTTTTCCCATAAATTTAGAATTCTATTTCTTAATGACCATTCATTCCAAACTTAAAACATTTAATAATATCCTTAAGTAAAGTGAACCCATGATTCCTTCAACACATCAGTCATAAAAGAAAGGTAATCTTTTTTCCTCCATGGTTTTTATATTTTCATTTGAACTCCATCTTCCTTTTCTTTTCAAAACAATGAGATTAATGGGTAAATTAGATCTTTATTTCCACCTAGAGATCACATTGAAAAAATTATTCATTGCTAATGGATTATCTTATGGATAAACCCCTTAACTGACTTGGTTTTAAGACATTGAAAAACATTTCAACCTTAATTTCATGTTGGATGATAATTCTATAAGCATACCTCACAATTATTGTAAAATTTATCTTATAGATACCAAAAGATTCATCATACTTCTGCTTTAGATCAAATAATTACTTCTCAATTTTTGTATGAAGAATACATGGGATATAATTGTTTAAAAAATACTCTTAAACTCATCCAAACACATGGAGTAAATGTTTTCACGTTCCCTTTTATTCTTAATGAGAGTCCATTGATCTGCTTCCCCTTCCAAGTAACAGACAGTAAAAATGACTTTTTAATTTCTGAACACCGTAGAATGGAAAATAAATTTTCAGTGGTACTCATACTTTGTTCAGTAACTATAAAATCAATAGAACCACTGAAATAAGGTCTATTTTTTATCATGAAGTAATTAACAAAACATTGTTCCCTTCTTTTCTCATTTAGAAGTTTAATAGGATTCACATCTTGAGAATGTTTTGTGAGTATAGAAATGAGATTTTTGATTCAAAATCCCATAAAATTTGGCTTAATAATAGGATAATAATTCCATTTTTCATTACACTAAGCATTAAATTGTTCCTTCAAGTTTCTTACATTGACCAAAACCAAAATAGATAGTGTAAGAAACAATAATCATGGTGGGGAACAACATGATCATGAAACATTACTTATAATATGACTAAATCATGAAACCTTTTTAATATATGACACCTTATTATTAACCTAGCTCTTTTATATTAATCAAATATTTAAATCCTTAGATATGGATCAAAAATAGATTGTGAATTTTCAAAGAATACCCCCCAGGTGTAGCAAACTAGGTGTGCAACACGGACTATTTTTATGAACTAGGTGGAGATCGAGTCTAGATCAATATTCTCTTTTCGTAGTTAATACCCCAAGTTACATTTTTTCTAGACCAACATATACTTTTAGTATCTACATAGGGATGTAATTTTTTGTAAATAACTTGTTCTATACTTTTTAAAAATTCCAAGACATTTTCCTATACATTGACTCACCCTTAGACGTATCCTCAAATATATCATAATATTTTTCACAAAGTATTTTATATACTAATTTCTAAAGAATAATTAAACCAATACTTTAATACAAACTATAATGAACCAAACTTCCCAAACATAGGTATTACATATATTTAGATGAATATTCATTCTATTACACATACACTTGCCTAAGGATCGAAAATGTATAGTGCCTTTTGAATCTTTGAAACATAAAAAATGGCCCATACATGATATATATCATCTCCTACTATGATCTTCATAATGAGAACCCTTATTATGAATATCATACATAATACCTTTTATCATAACATGGGAAAAGAAACATAAAAAAAGGAAGAGATAAGATGCTCAGTAAGTGTAAATAAGGGATATATAAACATATCATGCGCATAAGGTTATGAGGACAATAGGATGACAATTAAAACCATACCCTACATATCATAGATCATAAAAATGATTCATGGAATAAATTTGGGCAGTTATTATGACATGAATTGAAATTTATTCAAGGAAAATGAACTATGATATCATTACATTAGTATAGATTTATTTCATACACCTATGCATATAAAATCCTTTCCTTAGTAGTTCAGGCCTCATTTCCAATACTATCATAGTGAATTGGGATTTCTCCCCAAACCATCGTAGTAATAAAGGTTCACTACAAATACTATCATGTTTTAAAGAGTCCCTTAATAAACTATATTTACTCCCTATTCCATTCCACTTATCTGATGAGATATAAATATTTACCTAATTAATTATAGGGATATATAGGCCCCACCTATCATATAATGAAAATAATACATATGTGTACCACAAGATAATAAAAAATTCATCATATCAAAACCATTGAAATTAAATGGGTTTCATTAAAATTTCACCATAACATAACTTAGTAAAATAAATAGGTTTCATATTCATTTAATCATTTCATCAAAGAATAACCCAAGGAAAAATAATCGAGTTTCAAAGGAATTTTATCATGGTATAACCCATGGAATAGAAACGGTTTTTATACAAATAATATTATTATAAACATAAACAGTCAAAGAAAGAATAAGAATAGTATAATTGGATCATCACCCTAGTAAATATTAAGTAACATAAAAATATTTCATCTTATATGGAAAATTTTTTTGAATGAAAATTAATTTGGAAAGTTTCTTAATGAAAATACCCTTTCAATGAAAATCACTTTTTTAAGATTAAAAATTAATAAAATATTATAGAAATCGATTTTTTTTTGAAAAATAAGTCATAAAAAACTAATTAAGGAATATTTAAAGAAAATAATAGTCATAAAATGAAGTAAGTTATGCTCATACCGAACACATTAAAAAAATATTCCATTCTCATTTTTAGTAACATACAAGTTGGACTTGTTTGGAAAATGACAGGAAGATTTCTTTTAAAAAATAAAAGGCAAACATGGGAACAATTGTTTTAATAGTTAATTTGGAGAATTTTAAAAAAAAATTGCAAACAATTTTAGAAAACATGGGTTTGGAATAAAAGTGGACTTTGACAAAAGATACTGATAAATATGATTTTCCATTAAATCTTTATTTTGAAATATTGAGTACAAAAATAGAGTAAAATGAAATAAAAACATGTATTATCAAAAAATGCAAAGGAGGGGAAAATAAATGATTTTATTTAGAGATAGATCATAATATGTTATTATTGGAAACATAATCATGAGAATTACTGATAAAAATTATATTATAAACCCTTACCTATTTGGTAACTCTGACTTGTAAACCCCATGAAATAATAATGTTAAATTAAATATAGAGTGTCATGAGAATAAATAAACTCATTATAATAATTATAAAATGGTATTTTTATACACCTCATTAATGAATATAGGTGCACGACATAACATATTTCTCAAATAAGAAAAATTGAGACAAAATCACCTTACCTTAAGTCTAGTCTTGATTAGTATAGGTCGAAACCCCATATATAATAAATATACTTTATATATATATGTATTACATAAACATACATATATATTTTATACCATATGTGGGACATAATAAATCTATAAGTATAATAATGTCCTATATATATATCACATATATACATTTAATTCATCAGTATATCCATCTGTGAGAGGTGGTGACTTAAAACTAATAACATAAGTTCGTGAGGTTGTAGTCTGTCGTACACACAAATGATGATTTCATGTCCCATTTAATGGAGTATAAGATGGTTTTTGTTCATATACTTATCATGAAAACAAATAATTATAGAGAATATAATCATGTTATTATATCATATTGGTTTAATAAGAATTTAAGGATGTGTATTAAGAAATAAAATAAAAATGTTTGTTGAGGAGTGTTACCTCTTCTTCATGTACCCTCATTAGGTTTTCACCAAAATCCTTACAAGGTTGTATTTTTGTACAAAAAATGGACTCTTGGACGATAATATATATGCAAGGAAGGTATTTTTTTAGGTATTTTCTAAAAAAATATTTTGAATATGTGAGGATGTGAGTAAATGGGGTTTCCTTTTACAAGTGAGGTGCATGGAAAACTTGTAATATTTTATAAAGAAAAGGTGTACCCATGTTCTTGACAATACAAAAGGCTCCAAAATGGACTATCCAGAAATTTTAGAAATTATAAGGTCCATAAATTTCTATCCAATGGGTTTGGGCATGTTTTGGGTCATTTTTAACCCATATATATTTAGTCTAACCCCTTGGGTAAACCTATTTTTTACATTAACCATGGTAAGTAATTTTTATTTTTTTTATTATGATTTATGGTAAAAAAATTAATTTTAAATTATTTTATAATATAAATTATTATTATTCCATGTGTGAAATCCAATTTTTTAAATTACATTCACATAATTGGACAACTTTAATTTAAAATTAAACCTGCAAACTCGATGATAAAATGGTCTTCCAAAGAAAAAATGTTCAAAAGACTAAAAAGTTTTAATATAAAAATTCAACATGAAAATTATACTAATAACCTAAATTTAATTAATAGATATATTATTGAAATAATATACTTTTACACCAATTTTTAAATAAAAAATATCCTTATAAATTCTCTAAAAGAAAAATATTTTTTCAATAAAAACCAATATTTTTCATTATTCATCAAAAAATTAATCTTTTCAGAAAAATCCCAAAAATTCACCCTAAAAAAATTTTAAATTATGATTTCAAAAAAAATTAGTTTATTTCCCCAAAATCATTTTCTGAAAGTGTAAAAAATTAATTTTATTATTGTTAAAAAATAAAAACTTTTTTATTAGAAAATACAATTTCCAAAACACATAAAGACTTTACCAAAAATAAATTTATTTCTAAAAATATTATATCTTTATATAAAACCATATTAATTTATATTTAATAAAATTTCTATTCATACCATCAAGTTTTATGTCATGTTAAAATGATATTTTTTACTTAAAAATATTAATATTTTTTCATTGTCTATTAAAAGTCGATGTTGTGTATAATTAAAAGTATGGATGAAATTAATTTTTTTTTAAAATATATTTCATAAAATATCAAGGAGTTATACTCAATTAAAATTTTTGTTGTTTTCTTAACCCGAACCAATGAAAAATGGTTCACACGGGTTATTCAATATGGATAAATATTCATATTGCGAATCATTAATATCTAAAACCTCATTCAACATTCAACATAAAACTTTTCATAAACATTTAAACTTTTGAACCTTTTTGAAGATGAAAATAAAAAACATTATAAATAAGGTCTCTAAATTTCTTAAGATCATATTTTTATTGATCCCCAATATAATGTAAATAATATCTTGATTATCACATAGAAAATATGTGAATTCCTTCATCATGAATCCTCTTGAAACATGGTAATAACATGAATTACTGTTAAACCATACTGAAAAACTACATTCTTATTCATTACTTACATATAAAAAATATTATTTGATATATTCCTTAAATCCAAAAATAATGTAAACTACATTAATGATAGCATAAAACACTTTTTTAGAAAATCAATTACCAATTAAGAGGTCATAAATACTATCAAATTTAGATTACTCTTATATAAAAACAATTTATACAAAATAAGCACAATTTTCTCTACATCCAGAAAAAATTAAGGGTTACCTTCCGTTAACCATTCATTTTCCATAAAATATGACATTCAAATTAAATAACTTTATTTCTTTATTAGTTACATTCAACATATTCTTTCAAATCCTTAACAAAAACATATATTGAACAATCCTTATGTATTTTACAATTCATAATTCTTGAATCCAAATACATAAATACTTCAATGATTATAATTTAATGATTATCATGAAATAGGTCATTCCTTGGTCTAGAATTAAATTATTGGGTTAGGTAATTGAGTTGGTTAATTCTATTGTTCTCCACATATAAGACATTAAAATCCTAGAAATTGTTTCACTCTATAACCCTTTTTTCCACACAGAAAACATATCCCCCCTATTTGAGATATTCCTTTAGGTTTTTATTCCCTATTTATTGAAATTTATGAATTTTAGTCAACTTTACTATATGTTCATTACCACAATAAATTTAATAAATTCGCATCTTCCTCTTAATTGAAGTGTCAGGAAGCTCACTGAAGTTCATGTTATTAATCATATATTGCGATAACCGATTAGGAATAATCATAATATCATTATCTCTAGTCATTATCCAATTTAGGTTCTCATAATCACTAAATTTTCCATTATATTCAATGTTAAAATTATTACTTCTACTTCTGGCCTTCAACTAAAACAAAAAACCTTATTAGGGAAACACTAATCTTGATGGGGAACCACATAATCTTGAAAAATCACTTATAGGATATCTAAACCATGACTAATTCTTATATAATCTATGAAACCTTAGGCTTATTCGAGGTTATTCATAGTCATTATATATTTAAATCCTTCATGGTGGTTCATAAATTGTTTTTTAATATTCAAATGATATCCCTCAGGAGTATCAAACTAGGTGTATAATAAGGCTGGTTTGATGCACCACTTCCTGATCAAGTCTAGCTTAATACAGTGTTTATGGGGTTGTTAGGCCTAGGTACCTATGTTTCAGAGCCACATCCACTTGTAGTGTCCAGATAGGTATTTTTTCTAGTAAACCACTCACTCTATCCTTTACCAAAATTCCAAAAAAAACCTATACTTTAACTCATCCTTAGAATTATCCCTAGAGATATCCATAAACATATCCTCAGAAATATCCCTAGAGATTTCACTATAGTTTTCCCAACCTAGTTTCCAAAGGTTTACTAAACCATTCCTTTGATTCAAAAAATATAAATCTAAGCATAATATAATTGGATATTACATATTATTAGATAAAAATTCATTACATTCCATAAAATCATGCTTAAGGAACAAAATAGTTTAGTGCATTTGGAAACTTGGTACACAATAGTATTGTTTGGTGAAAGATTATTAACTTTTCCCATGAAGATATTCCCCTTTAATAATCCTAATTAAAACCTTTATTCATAACCTAGGAAATAGAATTATAAAAAGGATAATCTAAGATACTCATTAAGGGTAAATAAAAGAGATACGTAAGTATAACATGAACATAAGGGTATGAGAACATGATAATTATATTTAAAAAACAAAACCACGTATATCAAAGATCATAATCATGATTCATGGAATAAAGATTGGTAGTTCATATGACTTTAATGATATGATAATCAAATAATATTATATAAAATATAATAACATTATTATAAGACATATATTGTTTTCCTACACATAAGAATATAAAATCATTCCCTAGACTTAAAGGCTCATTTGAAAAACTTATTAGGGCACTTCATGGGGCCTACAACTACTGGTTGGGACACACCACCATCCCCAATCATAGACCATTCCTTATAGTGGAATGGGTTCACTCCCAAATCCATAATAATAGAGAAATTCCCTTATTGTACTGGGTTCACTCCCCATTATATCCACGTCTATATCATGAAATATATAAATATTTACTAAATTCATTGAAAGGAGATACAGGTCCCACCCATCACATAATGGAATCATACATATGTGTTACACAAGATCATAAAAATTCATCATATCATAACCCATGAAATTAAAATGGGTATCATAAATGTTTCATCATATTGTAACCTATAGAAGTTGATATAGGTTTCATAATATTTTCATCGTAGCATAACCTGTGAAAATACGTGAGTCTCACAACAGTTTTGTCATGGTATAACTCGGGTAAGACATCAAGTTTCAAAAAAAAAACTAAAATTAAAACCATAAAAAAATAATAATAATGGTTTCCTTGGATCATATCCTTAGTAAATCATAAACTATATCAAAGGATTTCATCTTAGATAGATAACGATTTTTAAAGATCACTTGGAACATTTCTAAGGGAAAATATCCTTCCTATGAAAAAATATTTCCTAAAAAAATTTAAAATTATTTTTTTTTAAAATAAAATTATAAACTTATAAATAAATATTCTATTTTTTTATAAAACATTTTATAATGAAAATACACTTTCAACTTTGTAAAACGATTTTTAAAACGTAAAAACTTTTAAAAACGACATTCTTTGAAAATAAACTTGAAAATATATAAATAATGATTTGAAAAAAAAATTAAATTATCTTAAAACATAAAAAACCTTTCAAATAATTTTCTTTGATAATATCCTTTAAAACATATAAAATAACATTTTAAAATAATTTAAAACACTTTTAAAAACATAAAACATTTTTAAATTTACTTTCTTTGAAAATAAATTTAAAATAAATTATTTCAAAAATATTTGATAAACACATTTATTTTCAAAATATTATTTTAAATTTATATTGGAATATTTTATAAATGGAGTGGTTTTGATGGTGGAAAAGTTTGTACATAACGCATACATAAAACCAATGATTCCTTTTACAGTGATGGTAGAAGTCAAAAAAGATTTGATCAGAAAATTATAAGAATATTCCTTTAAGAATTTTTAAATGGTAAAACATGGGTGAAATTATATTTAAAAATAATAGGATAACATTTGAAAAAAAATTTAAAACATTTTTGGAATAAATGGTTTTGATAGGAAACAGATTTCTGACAAAAGAGAGAAATAAAGTCGGATTTACAAAAAAACATTTTATTAATTATATTCAGTACCAAAGAGTGAAAAAACTGTAACATTACTTGAATATATCATGAATAACCATAAGATATGAAAACTAAAGAAAATTATTTAGCAATATATCATAAGATTTTATCATTTGAAGTATAATCATAAACAATCTTGATAAACGATGAGATTGTAACATAAAATTATTACCAATTTGGTAACCATGAATCATAATCCTTAAAGGAATAAAATAAAATGGTACATAAAATATCATGTTTATAGATAAATTCATAAATTACATGTGAAATGATATGTATACACCCCACATGAAATAATATAGGTTCATATCTAAACATACATCTCAAAGAAGTAAAATTGAGAAGAACATCCTTTACCGATTTTGTAACTTTTGAACCCTAAACTCCATGAAAGAGAGATCATAAAAAGGATATGTAAATATATATAAATTTTAGTTGGATAATAATAAAATAAATTCAGGGGAATTATATACATCACATATAATAAATAGTTTCTGAATATATAATGTGTCTCCCAAAAAGTAAAAAGTGAGACGGAAATCACTTATCTTAAGTCTGGACTCTCATCGTACTCATTCACACCACTAATATAAAAAATATAAGTTTATTATACATCTATCATAGAACCGTATTCATATATATATAACAATTTATTATTTTATTATGAATTTATATTACCTATTAATTATCAAATCCTTGTTAAAGTAATATTCTGGATGATGATCACTTTTGATTTTAAAACATGTTTTGACTTGTTATTTTTGGTCCTCTTGCTTAGATCATGATTTAAAAATATTCATAATGATAAAATTGAAATAAATATCATATATATTAAATAAATATATATTTATAGTAAATCATAAAATATAGAGATAGGAAATTAAATACACCATTCATTGAGATTGTTGGACGTGGGTATACATGAATGTTGTTTCCATTTTCTTATTGTATTTAAAAAATAAAAGTAAATGATATATATATAATCATTAAAGTATAATTTTTATGTCATATATGTCACATATTTATATTAAACTCATACTTAATATATTCCACGTGAATCATGAATGAATCGCATCGCTTTATGAGGCGGTCGTCCGCTGTACGCAAGGACACCATTATCATATTCCCCTAAAATGGAAATAATGAAGGTATGTGTTTTATAATGACTAAAGATGAATAATTACATCATATATATCATATATATCACATATAAAGATTATTTTTATCACTATTATCATCATTCAAAGGTGGTAATCAAGAAACAAATGATATTCATTTGCAAGGAAACAATCTACCATACACACGAATGAGGATTTCATAAACCATATGATGTAAGTGTGTATGTTTGTAGATATACCATTAACATAAAAAAAATATCAGTATTTTAAAAATCCTTAGGTTATTATATGATCATTATATAAAATGAAATGAAGTTTTCTGAGGAATAAATAAAAAACATTTGTTGATGAATGTTACATATTATTTGAGTATCTCCTTTTGGTTTAAACCAGAAGACATACTAGGATGGATTTCTTCCCAAATTAAGGCTTCTAGAATGAAGGTATAGAAGTTGGGAAGTTATTTTTTAGTCTTTTGTTGATTAAAATGGCTTTAGAGGTGTGAATAATGGGAGAAGAGTGAGTTCCCATTTATAGTTGTGGTGGAGTCGAATCCTTGTAAATACTCAAAATTACTCACTACTGGGAGGAAAATGTTACCTAAAGTTTCTCAAAAACTGATAATTAAATGTTTGGATGTATTATATGATCGATGAAAAAACTCCACCACACATTTACACACATTTTTTAAGCATTTCATTCCTTAACTTCTATGTTCCCATCTTTTAACATTTTTATTTTTCATTATGTTAACTAGTTTTCTAACTAAACTAATTTATATTTTAAGACTAAATTAGAGGGTGAATTATTAGAAAATTTAGGCCCCCTGATTCTTAAATAGGATAACTAATTTTTAAATCATAAATTATATGTGTGATGGAATTAATTTTAACATAAGCGCGGGTAATGCGCCAAAACACTACTTTAACCCTAACCACTCTAACAATTTTTTTTTACTATTTAACGGTCAATATATTTATAAAAATATTACAATTGGTCCATTAATGGACCATATTTTATATTTATTAATATTTAAAAAACACATGATAGATAATATTAATCTCATTAATTTTAGATAAATTAATAAAATAACATTTATTCTAAAATAGAACTACTATCAATTCTAACATTATTCGTTTTACTAAATTTTAAAAATCAAGACAATGGTAGAATTAAAATAAATTACATTAAATACATTATAAAATGGTATATTCATATAAAATATAACATATCTGAATAATTCATTCAATTTAATTCACTTCTAATGTTTTTAGTATCATTTATTTTACTTAATTATTAACAATATAATTACTTCACTTCCATTTATTAAGAATTTAACTTAATTGATTCATCTATAAAAATTTAAAATAAATTATCATGATAGATAAAACTAATGTATATTTAAAAAAGATACATATAACCGAACCTATGTTATATTTTTTTCCCAATCCCAAATATTAAATGAAATTAATTATAAGAGAAAAATATATTTTGTACTTTTCTTTACGTAACTTAATATATGAGTCACTTTCATGAAAAATGTAGGGACCTAGCCTTAAACATGACTTATTCATGTGTTTTTAAAATCAAATTCACATTCAATTTTTTTCAGTTTATAGTTTTAATGAATTACAAAAAAAAACTTTCAAAGTAAACCATAACATTACAATTGGACACTTATACTTAGTATTAATTTTTTAAAAATATAATATTCTTTAAAATAAAACCTGATTTCACATTATGAAAAATATTCACAATTATCACCTTGATCTGATCCTTGTTTATATTCCCCCTAAAACCATGTGAAATACATTTTAAAAACATGGGATGAGCACAAAATCTCACTAAGGAATACAGAATGGAAGGAAAATACTAGTTGAGTAAAAACATGAAAACATAAAGAAAGTTTTCCTTTATCTTAAAATTTCTTTTGAGATTATAAAATAAAACATTTTCACATGAAAAAAACACACATTTTTCTCAAATAAAATCAATAAAAAAATTACATGAAATTAATATTCATTTAGGTTACTCATAACATCATATACATAAAACCATTTCAAAACCCTTCCACACTACTACAAAATAAAACTTTAACAATTCTCTAAATGTCCTTTATCGGTTCTAGAAAAGTGCTGACTACATGATAAAGGTAAAAATCCTTGAGCTTTTATCAACACTGAAAAAATAACTGACAAATGGGTCCTTAATCAATGCTTTTTTTAGCATTGATAAAGGCTCTATTTATCAATGCTTATAAAAGCGCTTATAAAGGGTCTTTTATCAGAGATTATAAAAGAACTGATAAAGTATTCCTTTGGAAATTCTTATAGAATGGCTGATAAAGGACCTTTTATCAGTACTCATAAAATCTCTGATAAATTAGACATTTATCATTGCTTTTAGCAGCACCAATAAATGTGTCCTTTATCAGTGCTTTTAAAAGAATTGATAAAGGTCCATTCGGTAGTGTTCTATAAAAGCACACTGCAACACCACTGAAATGTGTTATAATAGCACACCACAACACCAAAAACACACCAGATATCAAATAAACAAGTCCCAAAATAGTATTTAAATGAAATTCAATTTCCAACACAAACACGATAAAAACACTATATTATAAACATTTAAAACATTGGTTTATAAAATTACATAAATAAAAATTATTACATACATTCAAAAACATCAATGTTACTTTGTCTTTTAATCCTAACCCAACTCAAGCTATTACTGAACAAATAACCCCTACTTGAGAATAAAAACACACCTATATAAAAAACAATTCTTATGTTAGTAATAATATAAATAAATAAATTAATAGAAAGTGTTAATTTTACTAAAATTTATGTCAATTTTGAATAAAAAGACACACTTGGAGTAATAATAGTCACACCATGCATTATATTAGGGTGTAGTAGATTCCTACACATCCTAAATGACTTGTGGATCATTTTACAAAAGTATCAATATAATCTAAATGTGTTTTCTCAGTTTCGAGTACGTTAGTTGTCTTTTTTACTAAATTTCATTTTTAACTGGAGACACAGACTTTTGACTAATTATAATTACATTGTGAGTTAGTTTAATTTTAAATATATTATTTCATATCGAAAATGGCTTATAAATCATATTCCAAAATTATCAAGAAAATCAATGCACGTTTGTGCGGTTTTTTATTAGCGATACTTTTTGAACTAAAATGTTGATTTTAAATTGATAATAGGCACTTTTAGTCATACCGAGCACATTGTGTGTCATATTGAGGTGAGGATAATTCCTATGCATCAAAAATGACTTATGGATCATTTTTTTAATGTATCAAAACAATACAAACGTTTTTTCTTGGTTTTGAGTAAGATAATTTCCCATTTTACAAAAAAGGATGACAATTTTAAATAAAAGGATGCACTTTGAGTCATACTGGTCACACCATGCATAAGATTAAGGAGTAGATGATTCCTACACATCCCAAATGAAATATGGATAATTTTACTAAAGTATCAAAACAATATAAATATTATTTCTCAGTTTTGGTATGTCAATTTTATTTTTTACTATAATGATTGTTTAAACTGGAAACACTCACTTTTGACTCATTCTGATAACATCGTGTATTAGTTTTATTTGAAATATATTCCTACACATAAAAATGACTTATAAATAATTTTTCTAAATTATCAAGAAAATATGATTTTGTTCGATCAATTTTTAGGGAGTGGCACTTCTTTAACTAAAATATTGATTATAAACTGATAACGAACACTTTGAGTCATATTCGGCAAATAGTGTATCAGATTAATGTGAGGAAAATTCCTAAACATAAAAAATGACTTATGGATTGTTTTTGTAAAGTATCAAAACAATATGAAAGTTTTTTCTCTGTTTTTCATAGGATAGTTTTCTATTTTTCTAAAATGGATGACAATTTTAAATAAAAACACACTTTGAGTCATACCGATCACACCGTGCGTTGGATTGAGGTGAATAAAATTACTACATGTCCCAAATGAATTATGAATCGTTTTCCTAAACTTTCAAAAAAAATATGAATTTTTTTATTGGTTTTGTTTTCCTTTATACTGAAATGTCTTTTAAAATTTGAAACACACACTTGGAGTCATACCGATCACATTGTGTATTGACTTGAGGTGTGGCTAATTCCTACACTTATAAATTATTTTCCTAAGGTATTTTTACAATTTTAATGCATTTGATTGGTTTTGAGTAGGTTAGTTTAACTTTTTACAAAAATTGAAGTCAATTTAAAATAAAAACACGCACTTAGAGTCATATCGGTCACACCGTGCATCGGATTAAGGTGATACTGATTCATGAAAATCATAAATCACTTATGGATAATTGTACTAAAGTATCAAAAAAATATAAATCTATTTGTTCAGTTTTGAGTAGGTCAATTTTTTTTACTTAAATTGGTGTCAATTTTAAATAAAGACGCACTATGATCCATACTGGTCATACCATGCATCGGATTAAGGGGCGGCTAATTGCTACCAATTCTGAATACCTTATGGATTATTTTTCCTAAAGTATCAAAAAAATTGAATGTGTTTACTCAGTTTTTATTATGTAATTTTTTTACTAAAATTTCATTTTAAACTTTAAATATGCACTTTGACTCATACAAAGCACATCGTGTATCAGTTTGATGTAAGACCAGTTCCTACATGTCACAAATGATTTATGAATCGATGCCCTAAATTATCAAGAAAATACAAGCATGTTTTCTTGTCTTTACATGAGTTAAACTTTTTAAAGTGTTGATTTTAAACTGATAATGTACATATTGAGACATATCAAGCACATCATGTATCAGATTAAGGTGCGGCTAATTCTTACACATCACAAATTAATTAGGGATAGTTATATTAAAGTATTAAAATAATATGAATATTTTTTTCTCATTTTTTCATATATCAGTTACCTTTTTTACTAAAATTAATGTCATTTTTAAATATAAATATATACATCGAGTCATAATAGTCTGTTAAATTTCTTTGTCAAACTACCAACACTGTAGGATAAGCTTCAAACAAACCACATAAACTCAAAAAATCCACCTGTATAAGAAAAAAATTATTATGAGTAATCCTAAAATAAAATAAATTAGAAATAAATATAAAATAGTACTTTAATTTTATGGACAGTGATTTTATAGTGAAAATATCAAGATTACCTCTATGATTGAATAGAGGAGGGAACTTGATGGAAGGTGAGGAATGTCTACACTATAGAGGTGAAAGGTATAGAGGGAGAAGAAGTCTGTGAAAGTTTTGGTGAATAAAGGAATGAAATATGGACATATCACCCCAACTCTAACGAAATAATCCACCTGTATAAGAAAACAATTTATATGTGAGTAATACTATAAATAAATAAAGTAAACATAACTATGAAAAAATATTTTAATTCTAAGGACAATGATTTTACTAGGTAAACATACAGATTACCTCTGTAAATGAGCAAAGTTAGCATTGTTGCTCTTCCTACAAAGGTAGTGGAGATAAATTGAAATAAATTGATGAATGAAACACTACAGGGGTGAAACAACTTTGAGGGATAAGAAATATATATAAGTTTTAGTGAATATGGGCATAAAATATGAAAATACCACCACAACTTGAACAAAAGAATCCCCCTGTATAAGAAAACAATTCTTATGTGAGTAAGAATAAAAAGAAAAAAATTAAACATAAATTTAAAACAATACATTAATTCTATGAATATATATATTTTATTATGAGAACATAAACATTGCCTCTGTAATTGAGAAAATGAAGCATTGTTTCTCTTCCTGCAAAGGCAGAGGAGATAACTTCAAAGAAAGTGATAATGCAACACTGTAGGGGTGAAAAGGTTTTGTGGGAGAAGAATTATATATAGGTTTTGGTGAAGAAAGGCATAATATATAGAAAAATTAAATATTCTTCCTACTCTTCCATAATGATTTTTCTTGAATAACAACAATGTAAATATAGGCATAGTATTTTAGAAGGATCGTCTATATGATCTCTTGAAAACTTGATGAACTCTTTAACTCCATCTTCATGGTCGTTTGTCAATTGATTATCATACATCAATTTTTGATTCATATCCATCCTATTGGGTTCATAAAAGATTATTTTTTTATAATATATAAATAAATACACATAATATATTCATTATAAAAGGTGAAAGTTATAAAAAATTATAATAAAGGTAAGTCAAAATTTTATTATTTCAAAGAATTTTAGTATATTGAAGAAAATGGGTAATTGGATTTAATAAAAGAATTAATCCACTATGGTAGGTGTTATCCTATGAATTAATTTATTGGTGGAAATTATAAAACTCATCCTTGTTTCATTTTCCATGAGGCATACCCACCCTTAATATTTATGGTTAATTCATAAAACATATCTATTATTTATTTACATTGGATCCACATGAGATGCATATTTTTATTTATCAGACATTAAGGATTGTGTATTTGAGAAAATGAAACTCCTTATCAATTATATAAGAACCCTTCCACCACCCTTTAATAATAATAACTAAAATTATGTTCCCTTAATAAAACATAAAAATAATCTTTATTATTTTAATCCATTACACTTTTTAGAGGTCATGGTCTCAATAGGACGTCCAAAATTATTAAATACAAATAAATATTTTAAATAAAGATATGATTTAATTTATGTATTTAACAATTTATTTTATTTATTTACCATTTATATTCTTCAACTCCCTATTCCAAATACTAATTTAACACTTTAAGAAATTAAAATTAAATTAATTGAACTTCTATAATAAATATATTAAAATAAAATTAACTTAATATTAATTCTCATCCATTGATTGTTACATGTTATTTCTTTTAGTCAATTTAATAGCCAATAACAAAGATGATATAAAATGATATCATGGATTGTTATGAAAACATAATTAATTTTTTATTTGATGTTTATAATGAAAGTATTTTATTTATGGTTCTATAAATGTAACATGAAAATTTTACCCATTATTAATAAACCACATTATATTTTTCAAAAAATACTAAAATAAGCATGTTATAGATTCTGTGTTGGGGAACCATGCCTAAAAAATCCTTGGAATGAACACAGAACATATTAACTCACAATAGAACAATAATTATAATACATTTACTATGAATAAGAAGATGAAATCTCGAACAGGGATCAATGACCAAGATTTCTATAAAGAAATAGATAAGTAATAATTGGAACTATTATCGACCAATGATCAATATAAATTAAATACTATGAATTAATCTTGTGTAGAAATATGGGTACATATGTAGACAGTGAAGACAATTGATTCAAGACAAAAAATTTAAAGACTAAAATAGGATATCAAAATCTGTATTCAATCAAACAATAGATCATAAAAAATCATTCTATTAATAATCTAAAAGAAATATAACATAAAAGAACCAGACCAAAAATAACCCCTAACATTGTCGAACAAGAAATCAATAACAAAATGAAAAATACACAAATCAAATCGCATGGCCTACCTCACTAGGCTGAACAAAATACCCTTTGAAAACCCTAATTGAAACTAAACATTGGATTCCCAATGATGTTTGAGAAATTTGAGGCAGTCGTGTGGTGTGATTCGAGCTGTGATTGACCGAGGAGGAGTGCCGATAGTGGGTGGATTCTATGGAAAGATTCTCTTAACATGACGGGTTCATAAATTGTTAGGGTTTTTTAAATATATTGGGACACTTTTATCAGTACTTAAGTAATAAGAGCTAATAAAAAGAATATTTTTCAATACTTTTTTAGCACTGATAAAGACCTACCTTTATCAGCGCTTATTACTTAAGCAGTGATAAAGGATTTATAATTATTATTATAAATAAAAAATTGTAAATATATATACTTAATAAATAAATATAAATATAAATATAGTAAATTTATTCTTTTTAAATATATTTATTATAATTTAATAATTATTTATTTATAATTATATAAATATTCATGAAAAATAATATTTATATCTAAATTTAAGTGCACGCATATGAATATTTGTTAAGAATGAGTCAAATTGAATAAATTAAAAACAAGTACACTTTAACAATATTGAAAAAATGGATTAGTTTTGTGTGTGTTCATTGTATATAAAAATTCGTTAATTATGTATATGTGAAATAAATATAATTAACATTTTATCTATGTTAAATTGAAAAATCAAATGATACATTCAATTATATGTCCATTTCACTGTGAAATTAGTTTGTATTTTTAATTTATATTAATTTTTAATTATAAACAATTATTGTCTACATATATGACTAGTTAATGTAAAGTGTATAAATATATTTTAATATATAAATCATATATATACATTAATATATATCTATATATTTAATATAAACAATTTATTAACATGAATTATTATAATTATATAATTAATAATATGTTTAATGTTTAAAAATGCATAGTCAATTTTTTCATTTATATGAATAAATTTTTAATAAATAAAATTTATAATATTTTTTTAATAAACTCATTTTTTTAATTTTTATTTATTTATTTACTTTATTTTATTTATTCAGACCTTTATTAGCACTAAAAATAAATCACTGATAAATGATACCCTTTATCAGTGACAACAAAAAAATGTTGATAAAGGGTACCATTTATCAGTGATAAAAATAAAGCAGTGATAAAGTTTGAATTTATCAGTGATAAAAAAGCACTAATAAAAGGTTAAATTTATCAGCACTAAACAAAGTGCTGATAAAGATTCCATTTATCAGTGCTTTCTTGTAGCACTGATAAATACCAGCGTTATTGAATGCCAATTTTGTGGTAGTGTTAATTGGAATACCATGTGGTCATCTTTCAATTAAGCTATTATGAGATTACCCAACACTATCTGTGCCACACCATGTTATTTTGTAACAGGTTTACCTAGTTTTATCCAGTCCACCCCATGTTAATCTATAATAGGCTTTCCTAGTGTTATCTGGGTCACCCCATGTTAAGCTATAATGGGCATACATGATGCTATATAGACCACCCCATTTATAATTTGTATTAGGCTCACGCATTCCCTATAATTATTAAGTACCATATCATTAATAAAACTATTTCAGCATAAAACCCTCTTAAAAACTCTTTTAATCCCATATGACAGCACTTTTAGATAAAAATACCATTTTGTTTTTAAAAACCATTTTCAATACCAAAAATACCTTTTCATTGAAATACCCTTTTCAATACCAAAATACATAAAAAGACAAATATGGTTTTTCATTTAAGGAAACATAAAATCTCACAAAGGAATATGAAAATAAAATAATGGCCCTGGAAATGAAAAAGTCATTGTCATCGTATATATTAAAAATAGATCATTTTTTGTCGTTTGTCAAATTGTTCCATATAAAAACATGTAAAAATGATAACTTTTTTAAAACTTTTGAGTGAAATTAAAAATAGACATAAAAATTCATTTATAATACTTTTATATCTATATAAATAAATATGTAAAATAATATCAAGAATGTTGACATTGATAATGATTTTATAATTAAATTTTTAAACATTCAAGGTTCCCAATACCACATTGAACATTTAAATCATAATATATATTAAATAATACATTTAAAAAAACAATAAATAATATTATTATAGATAAAATATAGATATGAATATTAATTTTATATGTATATACACCTTATGGAAGAATAAATATGCATATCATCAAGAAATACCTCAACAAAAGGAGATTGAGACATAATACCACACCTTGAGTTCGATTCATCATGTATTTCCTTTGCATTACTGAAAAATAAACATAGGTTAATTATTTAATTTCTTTATAATATTTTTAATTTTTATTATTTTTTATATGACTTTTTACCATGTTATAACAATTAAATAATTATTTAAGTGTGTGTCAGATGTTTTGACGATATTCAGTACTTTAATCAAAAATGAATTTTGTATGATTTTAATTGTCAAAGTGGTCATTATTCCATCATCTCAAGAATAATATTGATGAAATAATGAGAAATTTTATACATTAATTATACTTTGAAATACATTCAATAAATATGGATATAAAAAATGAACTATGTTACCATCATGGAAATGGTAAGTCATACATACGCATGAGTAACGTTTTAATTTTTCAATGATCATTATAGAAAAAAGTTCAGAATTATTTATCTTTACAAAATAATAATAATATAATTAATATTATATTAATAATTTAAATATACTTCTATGTATCATTCAAGTGATGAGTTGATGAAAAATGAATCACATCACTTCATGGAGATGATGGTTCACACGTACGCATGAATGACATTATCAATTTTTGTTCATTGAAAGGTAAGAATAAAAATGATATTATAAACTTTAATAATTATAAATTAAACATTAATATAAAATATAAACATTAATTCTATCATTAAAACCATTATTGAGAGATGGTGATGGAAAATTAACTATATCAGTTCGTGAGGCGTTAGTTCGCTATAAACACGAATGATAACTCTTTTCCCATTTGATGGAAGTAGAGGTGAATTTTTGTGGTGATATTAAAATAATAAAATATCAGTATGTTGAAGATACTGGATTTATTATTTCATCAAGGTTTAAGATGATTTTATGTAATTTTATGAATAAATAAAAATGATAACACTTAATTAAAAATGATAACTCTTCTTTGATCACTCTCCTTTGATTAACACCTTAACACGTCTAAAGAGGGTCTTCTGACTAAAATATTTTAGCATGAATGTGGGAATGGGTTTTATAAAGGTATTTGGGTGATCTTGGCCAAAATAAATAGTTTTTTAAGTGTGATCAATAGAAAATAATGTTTTCCCTTTTATAAAAGATGGAAGGGGCACTCTTATAATATCTCAAAATATTAAATTAATATCATATTCCAAGTGGTTAAAAATTGATTTATTTTGAATATGTGATGACTTAGGTTCAAATAAACTTTTTAAGATTAAAAATAGATATGTTTTGACTATTTTTTAATCATTATTTTTTTTAACCCTTATTTAACCATTATAATTATTACATTGATATCATGTAATTTACACTTTTAGTGTTAATATAATTACTATAAAATAATAAATTCCCAATAAATGAGTCATTTATAAAATATTAAGACTTATCATAATTATGTTGCATAATTTTATATTCTATGAATTTTATATCATTTAATAAAACATTTTTTATTTTAAAATATCTTTAAAGTCACTTTAAACACTATTCAACACTTTACTTTTTAAAAATATCATAACAAAATGATGTCTTGAAACCAAATTCATTAACTCATCAGTAACATTTCAAAGTCATCCATAAATTAATTGGATGACAATAATTATATAAAATTATATTTATTTTATTATTTTTAATATCATTTATTTGATTCTTCCATTAACAAAAGAATTACCGAATCATGATTGTGTCAACATTTAAGGTGAATATTTTATCAATAAAATTTTTAAATAAATTAACATGATGTGGAACAATATTTTATTGGTCAAAATAATATTTATAGTCAAACAGATCCCTTATATGACACCATATTAAAAATATTTCTCTCGTTAAAGCCAAAGTATAAAAAAATTGACTTTCCTTTTACTAAAAACTAACATTTTTATTATTCGAACTATTCTCCCTAAATATTTTCCATTAAATACTGGTTACTAGAAGATTCATATCATCCTTTAAAAGTTATTCATAGTGATACGCAAAATTTTCCCACATTTTCGTGTATTATTATATGATCATCTTTTCTTCTTTGAATCCTTTTATCAATATTAGGTCCAACTTATTGATACATTTACTCTGATCATTATTAGTATCCACCAAGAGACATCTCTCCATCATCACATCACCTTATTTGTGCATGGAAATAATCACAAGTAACTTCTCCACCATTTCTTCCTTTTAATTGACAATCATCTCAGATAGTATAGTGTTTTTATTTCTAATGTGAAGGAACATTAAGGTGGAGTTTTTAAGGAAAATGTGCTTCCTCATGGCGTGATGGGAGACCACACCCGGTTAAAGGGTGACTCAGTGATAGAGGATCACACTATTTGTGAGATGCCTAATATGTTGAATGATCTACATGTTGAAGAAGGTGACATTTTAGTTTTACCATTAATTACCTTAATTACCCTCAATCGTGGTAATAAAAAATTTACTAAAGTTAGTATTCATATTTTTAAAAAATAAAAGGGATGTATTTAGTAAATTGGGAGCTTATGATTCCAAATATCGAATCCAATTTTCATGTTTTAGAACATATAAATTGCATAAATTAATTAAAAATTACTCTCATTGATGAAACAAGAAAATTAGTTTTTAAAGTAAAAACATTCAAAAGTTCGTAAAATTTATACCCAATTTCAATTTCAAATTAATACCAATGATCTAAATTGAATTAAATGAAAAAAATGATCCAGTTATACTTTAAAAAAAATTCAAAAATTCAATTTAACACTATAAGTATTTTTTTTAAATGTAGTTTTTAATTAAAACGAATTATTTTTTACTATTCATCCAAAGATGAAACATATCAAAAAAAATTCCAGAAATTCAACCAAATTAAATTTTGATACAATTATTTCAAATTAGAATTTTATATTGTCAAATATAACTAATAAAAGTGTAAAAAACTTGATTTAAAACTAGTGTTCCATCAAAAGGTGACAAAAATGCCTTTTTTGAAAAATAATAATTTTATTCATAAAATTGGATTTGTTCTTATATCATATCTAAAAAACACATAATATAAAGGTTAAACATGAAATTAACTGTGCAATATATATCATTAATAAAATCTAATAAGATCAATTTATTAATTTATTGGTATAAAACACACTTGTTCAAATTAAAATAGTTTTTTTACAAAAATATACCATTTTATTTTAAAAAGGGTTTTAAATTTATTTATAATTAATTGTTCACATAAAAAATAATTATATATACATGTGTAAACAATATTTTCATAATTCATTTAATACTATTCATTATCTCCCTTCTAATGGCTATGTTTTAACAGTAATATTTTAATATTATTTACTTGTTCATTTAAGCTCGATGTGGTGTATCATGTATGCTCTCAAATATTGATTTTCCTTTAAAACTCAAGATATTTTTGACAAATTTCCAAAAAATTCATAAAATTAAAGAATAAGGTCAAAAGGGTAGAAATATTTATATCTAGTGGGCTTTGTACAAGTTGGTAGGTCATTTAACACCTTATACACTAAGTTTAACCACTAAGTAAACTATTTTTACCTTAGTCATTATAATTAGTTTTAAATATTTTCACTAATAAGTTTGGTATAAAATTATTTTGGCCATATTAGACATTATAAATTTTTATGATTCTAAATATGGAATCAATATTTACAAATTCAATTTACATAAGTGGCAGAATTCAATTTAAAATTAAACTCGCATACATGATGAGAAAGTGGGTTTTTAAAGTAAACATGTTCAAAAGTTTACAGTGTTTTTATATCAAAATTCTGTATGAAAATGAGTCTAATGACATAAATTTTTTTGATAGATATATATATGGACTATTTTGACTATAAAACCAAGTCAAAATGTAGTTTAGAGTTATAAATTATTAAAACAAAAAATATTGTTTTTAATTAAAATTAAGTATTTTTCATTATGCATCAAAAAGTGAAACTTCCCATAAAAAATAAAAACAATTCCCACTAAGATAATTATGATATTAATATTTGAAAAGTGAATTTTATTTTTTTTCAACTAAAATTTCTCAAAGTTCAAAATATTAATTTTCATTTATTTTTGCGAAACATGATTATCTCAATGTTTAGAAAAGATATTTTTGTGAGAAAATATTTCTTTTTTTATGATTATTATTTTATTTATAATAAATATATAACTATTTAAAATTTGAGAACTATATATTTTCTTAATTTAGTTAATCATATTCATTCTCCCTATTCTAATGGATAGGAGATTAAGATCATATTAAATAATAATATTAATTGTATATTGTAGTTCGGTAAAACTCAGTCTTTCTTGAAATGAAAGCTTTAGATGAAACTCGGTATTGTGTGTAACACAATACAAACTCAGTGTTGGATGTACCAAAATCTAAACATAGTTATTTATGTAGTGAAAGATTAACTTTGTGGTGTCTGTAAATAAATCTTGACTTAGTGTAGCATTCAACTCAATCCATCAAATAATTTTAATTTATTTGAAAAAAAATAATTCATAAAAACTTGTGGTGTTATATTATATCCCCTTAAAATGAATTTCTCCAATATAATTTATATGGGTCATCAATGTTTTAATACTTGAATGTTCATTTCTAGAAACCCACGTCATAAAAATTAATACTAAACCTTCCTTTAAAAAGGGAAGGTTGGAAACATAATAATTACCAAAAGAAACTCAAAACTAGGATTGGACAAAGGATAACATTGGTGATAAATAACAATATAGACATATAAGAGAAAACTAACATCCAAATACAGATGGAGAGTGATATCGAACATGGTCAGGAGACTGTTAACAATCAAAAATATATAAACCAAACACACAGGAAAAGGGTCAATAATATCATCAAAAATGATGATAATAGGAAAAAAATTTATTTCTAGACCCTTTTATTAAAGTTGAATAATTTTCACAATAATATTTACTTAATTTATTTCATTCAATTTAATGAGAAAAATATCATCCATTTTTTGTGCCTTGAAAAATTTTCAATTCATCTCTTACTCTATAAAATAAAGGTGAATTTTTAATCATGGAATTGCTAATTGATCATAATATCTATTAATTTAATGATATCTTTAGTTCTCATTACAAAAAATGGTTCAGAAAAATTATCCAATATGAGTACATCTTTATATCGTGATACATTAATATCTAAAACCTCATTCAAAGTTCTACACAAACCTTTTCATAAATGGGTAACCCTTTCAACCCTTCTGAAAGATGAAAATACATAACATTAGAAATAAGGTCACTAAATTTCTCAAAATCAACTTAACATTAATCACCCATATATCATAAAGTAGTTCTTTAATGTCACACACCAAATATATGAATACCTCCATCATGTATCCTTTTAAAACATGGTAATACATGAATTACCATAAATTCATATTGAATACATACATTCATATTTATTCCATAAATAGAACACATATTATTATATATAATCCTTAAATTCAAAAATCTTGTAAACATAATCAATGGTAGCATAAACCACTTTTTCAATAAATCCATTAACAATTTTAAGGTTATAAATACTATCATATTTTTTTTATTCCCATCCAACATTTGTTTATCCAAACTAAACACCATTTTCTCAACATTAGTAACAAATTAAGGGTTTCCTTCCCTTAATCATGTTTTTTCCATAAAATATGACCTTTTCATTAAAACACTTTTATTGGTTATCAGTTGCATTCAATTTATTCATTCAAATATTTAACAAAAAACATATAGTAAAAAATACTTATATATTTCACAATTCATAATTATTGAACCCAAAATAGACATACTTTAATCCTTCCACTTCAACTATTATAATGGAATAGTTCATTCCTTTGTCTAGAAGTAAATTCCTGGGTAAGGTAATTTAGCTCGGTAATTCCCATGTTCCATGTTTTTCGAAAAGATATTCAATGTTTTTCGAAAAGATCTTCCCATTCAATACTCTTACATAAAACACTCTTCATAACCTGGGGAAATGAAACATTAGAAAACATGAGCTCATATGCTAAATGAGAGTAAATAAAGGAGATACATAATCATAAAATGAACATAAGGGTCTGAGAACATGATAAAAACATTTGAAAACCATAACCTTCATAGGAAGGATCATAACCATGAGTCATATAATAAATCTTTGTAGTTTATAAGGCTTGAATGATAAGATAACCAAATAACATGATCCATGCGAACATAACATCAGTATAAGACAAAGATTTTTGGCCTACAAATAAGAAAATAAAATCAATCCATAGTTTTCAAGTCATGTTTCCAAAAATTATCAATGCACTTTATGGGGGTTACACCTACTAGCTAGGACACACCACCATACCCATTCATATCTATTTCCTCATAGTGGATTGGGTTCACTCCCCAAAAAGTCATTGTGGAAAAAGTCCCCTAATGTACTAGGTTTACTCCCCTTCAATCCATGTGTATCTAATAAGATATATAAATCTTTAACCATTGCATTTTAGGGAGATTTAGGTCCCACCCGTCACATAATGAAATCATAAAAATATGTTCCATAAGATCATCGACATTCATCATATCATAACCCATGAAATTAAATGGGTATCATAAACATTTCATCATATCATAACCTATGAAAAAGTTATAGGTTTCATAATCATTTCATCATAGCATAGCCTATGAAAAGAATCGAGTTTCACATGAATTTTATAATGGTATAACCCATGGAAGATAAATGGGATTCATAAAACATTTCATATAAAATATATACCATTCAAATAAATAGTAAAAAGGGTGTCATAGGATCATATAAAAATTAAATCATAAACAATATCAAAGGATTTAATCTTAGATGGAGAAGTATTTTCAATGATCACTTGGAACATTCTTCAAGGAAAATAGTCTTTCTCTGAAAATAACTTTTATAAATCACTCTCCAAATCATTTACTTTGAAAATAACATTGGAAACTTATAAATAAATTTTTTAAAATTAATTTATAACATTTATTTCTAAAAATATTCTTTCTATTTTTTAAAACATTTTTTTAAATATAAATACTTTTGAAACCCATTTTCTTTTAAATTAACCTTGAAAATTATAAAGGATTATTAGAAAACCATTGAAAATAATTTTAAAACATAAAACATGTAACGCCCTGACCCGAGATTCCCAGAGTCGGTGAATTATTTTAATAAATTGGCATTATTACAAGGAATCAAGTCCCGAAATACCGATTAGTTTATAAGTATTGGAAAATAGATTACGTACATGAAGGTTACATTACACTTTCTAACATACAACACAAAAAAATAATCCTTTGATAATTCCATTGTTTCATTAGCTTAACCCTGTATCTCAAACATAAAACACTTCTTGGAATCCTGGGAAAATAAAACATAATAAAGGGGTGAGGTTAGATGGTCAGTAAGGGTAAATATAGCGGAAATTTTCATAAATAATCATTAGAATTTAAGGCAATATATTAGACTAAAAAAATCCTTTTAAACTTAAACATTATCATAATATGGAAAAGATAAAATTAAATAATTCCATTTACTTACTTGCATAGATATTCTACTAGTATAATAATCACCTGAAACATCAATATCCACTTTCATAATAATGGAATGCATAATTCCGGACATCAATTTCTGTGTCAAGGCCTCATTCCAGGACCTATGGGATAACTGTAATCGGACCCAAACCTGGGGAGTCTCTGTAACTAGACTTCGTCCCAGAGAGCCTTTGTAACCGAAATCCAACCCAGAGGGTCTACTGTAACTATACCCCATCCCGGAGGGCTTACTTTTACCGGTCCCCAACCCGGAACATACTAGTCTAATACATTCATCATATAAAAAGGTTGAAATATAATATAAACATTCGGATTAAAACTAGCATACAAAATTTCAATACATCAGCCATAAACCCTGAATGGTATAAAAATAATACATCAATAATCAAACATATCACAAAACATCCAATAAAATATGGAATATTTTTATCATAATAAATCAACTTCAAACAAATTTAAAATCCATTAAAAGATGTTGATATAGATGAAAATGAACAGAAAAATGATTTGAGAGAAATACCCCTTTTTCATGAAATCGTTTAAAATTATCACAATTTATAAAGGTGGTCATTTAAAATGGATTTTTGAACCAAAGTGTCCCATACCAATTTGAAACTTTTAAAAGAATTATAACTTAAAAACATTCATGTCTATATAAATAAATCCTTAAAATCATTCTGAAAACATGGACATTATTTAAAAGGGTTTAGAAAGATAAATATTTAAAACATTTAAATTGATGATCTAGTCAAATAAACCCTCCTATAAAACCTTAAAATATTCCTTTTGAAATTATTTTTATAAAATATGTGTATCTATGATAATTATGTCCCATAATATACTTACACATGAACAATCTTGGATAATAATGATATTGACGAAATAACCCTTACCTTGTTGTAATCAATCAAGTCGTATGAACAATAGTCAATAACCACCAAATGAATCACAAAATATCATGAATATAAAGATAATCATGATAATATATATCAAATGGTAGTTCAAAATACACCACATGCAATAAATAAGTGGTGAACAATGGAAATCTCATGGAATTAAAAGTGAGATAAGAAACCCCTTACCACATGTCCGACTTGACTCGCTCGTATGTTCCTTGTTATTCCGGAATAATAAACTTAAGTTAATTTCTAATTGATTGAGAATATTTTAAATTTTATTATTCCTTTTATATCACTTATTACCATTCTATAAAAATTAGTTAATTATTTGAGTTCATATCCTATATTTTGTTGATGTTCGGAACTTGAGTCAAAAATGAACTTCTTATAATTATAAATTGTTTGTGTGGTCAAAATTCCATTATCTATAGAATTATATTACTAATTTATATTTCATATATATCTTATATTTACAGTAAATATATGTATTTATAATAGTACATAACATTTGGTGATAAGAAATGAAATGCACCATTCCTGGAGACGGTAAGTCGTACGTACGCATGAACGCTACTTTCATTTCTATTTTGTATTTTAGTGGAATTAAAACATAATGATACATAGTTATATTATATTTCCAGTATAATATCATATATAATATCATTAACTCCATAATTTATACCTCTCACATAATTCATTAATGAGTCATATCACATTGAGGGGAAGGTAGTCTGCACTTCCTCAAATGAAATCGTCGCTTTTACCAATAATGGAAACCATAAAGATATGATATAAATGGAAAATAAAGAATAAAAAATAAAACATAAACATAATATATATATATATAATATATAAATACAGTGTCATCTTAATGCCCACAAATAGAGGCAGTAGTAGATAATTGAACAATCATCGTTTCGTGAGGCGTTAGTTTTCCAACCATAGAAATAATTTATTATTCACCCATTAGATGGAGGTGTGTGTAAGTGTAGTTGGAATACTTCTCATAAAAAATCATAGTATATTGATGATACTGGTTTTTTTCATAAAAGAAAGGAATAAAAAGTGTTTAGGGGGGTTGGAGAAGTAAAAGAAAAGAAAATAAAAGAAAATAATTTAAGAGAAACTGTTACCTTTAATTTGGGTAACTTCCTTTCATTAGTACCAAAAGAACGTTTTGAAGTGACTTCTTCCTAAGGTAAGGCTTCTAGGTGTAAGATATGGATCTTGAGAGCTTATTTGGGTAGGTTTTGGATGATCCAAGGGGCTTGAGAGGTGTGTGGAATGGGTTAGAAGTGGTGTCCTTTTATAAGGGGGAGCAGGGGCTCTTTAGGAAAGTGTGAAAATATTATTTTATTATATAATGATATTCGGTTTCTAATGGTCCAAAACTAATTAAAGTAGAATATAAGATCCCTCATGGTCTAAATAAAATCATCCAATAAGAATTGGATAGGTTTTGTATATAGTTTTAATATTAATAATTTTATTTATTTAAATCATTTATTAATGAGGTAAATACTACATCATTATTGTGTCATATATAATTTAATTTATTTGATGTCTAAAAATTATAAACAAATTTCATAATGTAGGAAATAATTTTATATTTCCAATGAATATTTATAGTCGAAACGATAACTTATATAACACCATGTAAAAATTGATTTACTAAAAGACATTTGTTTATGTCATTTTTTCATTTACTTTAAGTTAATTAAAATAGTGTCATTATCATTCATAAGTGGCTTCATGGGGTACCAAAATCGACTAAACGATGCCCATGGTCGGTCATGACTCATCTAATAAGGTTAGGACAAGTGTTAAGGTAATTTTGTATTATTATAATTTTCTTTTTACCTTGAATTACCCTATTTACCTTTTACCGCGGTAAATAAAAGTCAAAAGTTACTATTCACCAAAAATTATTTTCATCCTATTGAACCACATTTAACTTACTGAGGTTAACTGTGATTCTTGGATTTTTGAAATTCAACTCACAGAAATGGTAAAATTATTTTTTATGCAGATTTGTAAATTCTCCTAGGAGGTGGGTAAAAGACGGTAAAATGTTCAATAAAAATTTGACATAAAATAAATTTAAATAAAATAAATAATTATTTTAATAAAAAGTAAGTTTTAACCAATAACTTAGTGTTTTTCACTATTCATCAAAAATTGAATGTTTTCATAAAAATACCAAAATTTCACCCTAAGATAATTTTGATATACTGAATTAAAAAATTAACTCTATTTTACCAAATTCAAATCATATTAGTTTCATGTATTAATTTAAAATTAATTCTCGTTTTCAAAACCAAAAAAGTGTGTTTTTAAGAAATAACAACTAACAAAAGATTAATACTTGTTTATGTTCAATTTCAAAGTGAAATTATTTGAAATGAATAAAATTGGATTAAATGGTAAAAATATAATCTATTTATACTTCCAAACCATTAAAATGTATAATTTAACACTACAAATTATTTAGATTAAAAAAAAATTCAGTTAAAATATAGTATTTTTCACTAATCACCCAAATATGAAAGTTTTTAGAAAAACACCAAAAATTTATTGAAACTAAATTCTTATGTCCCGATTCTAAATAATATTTTTATTTTTAAAAATTGAATATATAAAAGTTTCAAATATTTGATTTAAAAAGGGTTCTCCATTAAAAGGCGGTAAAATTGCATTTTTTTAAAAATACTTCATTTATCTGAAAAAAATGAATTTGTTTTTTCTTTATGTCTAAGAAACTCATAATATGGATTATAAAATTATAATTATTATATAAAGTTAAAAATTTAGTTAATATTATTCATAACCACTTTTGAACGGCTAGTTTGGTAAGTCATGGTGCGCTTGAACTCGGTGTTGTGTATAGTGCATGTTATTGAATTACTTTGAAGAAATAATGTACTATGAAATCTTGGGGTGTTACATTATTCCCTCCTTCAATAAATTGCATCCTTGCAATTTTAAATTGTTCTTTGAAAATAAAAGGATGAAAATAGAAAATACCTTTGTGGGAAAACCCACATAAGAAATTGGGTTAAAAAAATTTAGTCTTAATAAGAGGAAAAGGGGAATGAAAATGTCACCACCAAATTATGATCTCGATTAGGAGAACATTGGTGGAAATTATAACATATAATCGGAGGGAAAATGTAAATATTTATAGTGAGTTATTGAGGTCATTATTCATAAACAATTATAGAATTGAGGGCCTCAAAGCCATCAATCTATGATGATTTAAAATATCATCAGTTCAAAAAAACATAAGGTATAAGGATAACAAATTTTTAGTATTAAGATCCCTTACCTAAAGATTATGAATTAATTTTTTTCATAGAATAAGAGAAGAAAAAAATATATACTTGACAAGTAGTGTTCCATCCTTTAACTAATTTCTACCACAAACTCATCTTTCACTCTAAAGATAATAGAACATAAAAAAATATTTATTTATCTTATTCATATGGGGTTCCAGAAAATGAATTTATAATTCATCTACCACAAATTTTAAAAAAAATACATTATTCAATCCAGGATATCACATGGTCCAGTGGTAGGTGATACACCCTTATCGCCCTTCGGTTGCAGGTTCAAGTCTCACAGCCTTGCCAGACACGACGGGTTGCCACCCGACCTCCGGGTTGTCCTTTTTATGGAAATCCAAATATAATCTCAAACTAGACTTATCCAACATACTTCTGTCTAAACTCATAGTCCAAAATTTATAAGGAAGGTAAACACAATTAAGATCCTTTTTTCCACATAATAACATGTGAACACCTCCATCATGTATTCTTTTAAAACACTGCAACATCCTGAATTACCATAAAATATTATTGACTACATTCATGCTCCCTTATTCATTATAGAATACTGGATATACTCCTTCTATCCAAAAATGTTGTAAACTACAACAATGATGGAATATACAAATCATTAATCAGTTTCAAAGTAGACAAAAATATCCAATATAATTTATCCAAATCAATCAGGTATTATTCCAAAATCACTACCTTAGTATCCGAACCATATTATGGTTTATCTTTCTCTTAACTATATATTTTTTAAAAATTTAATCTGTTATTGAGTCACTTTTCTTGGTTCCACCCAATCTCAAGTCCTAAATGAAATAGTACTGCAGTAAAATCCTTATATACTCTATAATTATTACAAAATGTATATCATTAATACAATACTCAAATGACACAATAATTTAATAACAAGGTAAGAAATCTAATCATTCCTCTTCATTTCAGTAGTATCATAACTTTTTTATTATCCAATAGCAGCATTTAAGGTATACTCTGATGATTTGGACATTGATTCACATATTGTCCCAACTCCTTGCAGATGAAGCATTGTACATTTGAAACTTTTTTCTTCCCCTTACAATCACGTAATTGGTGTCCATTTTCTCCACACTTCTAACAAACTCCCAATCCCTTCAAGAATTTACTAAGGTGATTCTTTCCACAGTTATCACATATGGGAAAATACATCTTTTCCATCTTCCCTTTATCCATCTGTATCTATTTCATCCTTTTCTTATCTTGATTCCCTTCAAAGCCATAAGACTCATAGAATTCTTTACTTATCTTATAAACAGGTGATACTATTTATTCATTTGTTGAGAATACATGGGATACTATTTCCCTTATAAATGTTGTCTTAATACCATGAATGATATGATCCTTCTTACTCTTTGGATCATACGTATTGCTGGAGTTCTCACTCCTTCTATTGGGAGCCATTTCTATGCAATTGAATACACTAGGTCAGTTTACGAATCATAATGAATAATTCTAAACATGTAAAATACCTAACGTAAATTGAACAGTTTATGGATATAATTCATAATCATTAAAATATTTTCTTTTAGGAGGTATATACTCAAAAATCCTTCAACATGATTTGTAAATAAAATGAATATTATCCTAAGTATATCCTCCAGGAGTGTCATAACCAAGAGTTCAGCAAGACCCATTGTCATGAACTAGTTCCCATTCGAGTCTATCTCAAAGTAGTGTTTTTGGGTTTTACCCCTAGGTACATTTGTGTCAGAGCCACCTCTACCTGCTCGTATCCAGACAGGGATGTATTTTCTTGGAAAACTCACAAAATCTCTATATTACCAAAATTATAGGAAGTTCATCTATACTAATCCTCAAAGTCTATCTTATGGAAATGTGATCTAATCAGAGTTTATCGAAATCTAGTTTCTAAGAGTATTGTTAAACTTCCTCTGATACTAACTGTAACACCCCGAACCTACATTCCCAGAGTCGGTGTATTATTTTAATACATTGGAATGATTATAAGGAATCAATTCCCAAAAGACCGATTAGTTTATTAGTCTTGGAAAATAGATTACATACATGAACGTTACATTACACATTCTAACATACAACACACAAAAATTCCTTTGAGAATGTCATTTTTCTCATATCTTAACCATGCATCTCAAACATAAAAAACTTCTTGGGATCATGGTAAAATAAAACATAAGAAAGGTGTGAGCTCAGATGCTTAGTAAGGGTAAATATAGTGGAAATTTTCATAAATAAGTATATCATTTAAGGCAATATAAATGACAAAAACAACATCCTTTTAAAATTAAACTTTAGCATAATATGGAAAAGATAAAAAAATAATGTTATTTAATTACTCGCATAGATATTCTACTAGTTGAATAATCACATGGAATATCAATATCCACTTTCATAATGATGGAATGCAGAATGCCGGATTTTAATTTCTGTGTCAAGGCCTTGTGCCAAGACCTATGGGCTAAATGTAACCGGACCCAAACCTAGAGAGCCTCTATAACATGACTCCATCTCGGAGAGCCTCTGTAACCGGACTCTAACCTGGAGGGTCTGCTGTAACTGGACCCCAACCTAGAGGACTTACTTTTACCGGTCCCCAACCCAAAACATACTAGTCCAATACATTCATCATAATAAAAGGTTGAAATATAACATAAACATTCGTATGAAAAAATAGCATACGAAATATCAATACTTCATCCATAAACCATGAAGGGTATAAAAATAAGACATCCACAGTCAAACATATCATAAGATATTCTATACAATATAGAATATTTGTATCATAATAAATCAACATCAATCAATTTTAAAATCCATTAAATTATATTGACATAGATGAAAATGATCGGTAAAATGCTTTGATAGAAATACCCATGATTCATGAAATCGTTTAAAATTCTCACAATTTATAAAGGTAGTCATTTAAAATGGATTTTTGAATCAAAGTGTACCACACCACTTTGAAACTTTTTAAAATAATTATCATTTCAAAACATTCATGTCCGTATAAATAAATCCTTAAAATCATTTTGAAAACATGGACACTAATTAAAAGAGTTTAGAAAGATAAATCTTTAAAACATTTAAAATGATGATCTAGTTAAATAGAACCTCCCATAAAACCTTATAATATTAATTTTGAAATCATTTTTATAAAATATGGGTATCTATGATAATTATGACCTAGGAAATACTTACACATGAACAATCTCGGATAATAAAGAGATTGAAGAAATAACCCTTTCCTCATTGTAATCAATTGATTCGTATGAAAAATAGTCAATAACGGCCAAATGAATCACATAATATCATGAATATAAAGAGAATCTTGATAATATATATCAAATTTCAGTACACAATTAGTTAATTATTTGAGTTCATATGGAACATTTTGTTGATGTTCAAAACTAGAGTCAAAAAATGAACTTGTTATAATTATAAATTGTCCCTGTGGTCAAAATTACATTATTTATAGAATTATATTAATCATTTAGATTTCATATATATCATATATTTCCAGTATATATATGTATTTATTAAATTACATAACATTTGGAGATAAGAAATGAAATACACCATTCATGGAGACAATAAGTCGTACGTACGCATGAACACTACTTTCATTTATATTTTGTATTTTAATGGAATTAAAACATAATTATACATAGTTATATTATAATTCCTGTATAATATCATATATAATATCATTAAATTCATACTTTTTACATCCCACATAAGTCAATAGCGATTCATATCACTTTGATGGGATGGTAGTCCACATTTCCTCAAATGAAATTATCACGTTTTACACATAATAGAAAGCATAAAGGTATGATATAAATGGAAAATACAAAAGCACAAAAAAACATAAACATAATATATATATCAAATATAAATGCAGTGACATATTAATGGCCACCATGAGAGGCGGTAGAAGATAATCGAACAATCATCGTATCGTGAGGTGTTAGTTTTCCAACTATAGAAATAGTATGTTCTTCACCCATTAGATGGAGGTGTGTGTAAGTTTAGTTTGAATCCTTCTCAAAAAAACATCCCAGTATACTGATGATACTGGTTTTGTCATAAAATAAAGGAATAAAAAGAGTTCAGGGGGTTGGAGAAGTAAAATAAAACATAATAAAAGAAAAGAATTTAAGAGAAATGGTTACCTTTAATTTGGGTAACTTCTTTGGATTGAAAAAAAAGTACTTTTTGATGTGACTTCTACCTAAGTTAAGGCTTATAGTTGTAAGATAGGGATATTTACATCTTATTTGGGCTGGGGTTGGATGAACCAAGGGGCATGAGAGTTGTGTGGAATGGGTTAGTCGTGGTGTCCTTTTATAATGGGGAGGAGGGGCTCTTTAGGAAAGTGTGAAAATATTATTTTATTATATAGTGATATTTGGTTTATAATGGTCCAAAACTAATTAAAGTAAAATATAAGATGACTCATGGTCTAAATAAAATCCTCTAATAATAATTTTACAGGTTTTGGATATATTTTTAATATTAATAATCTTATTTACTTAAATAATTTTTTAATGAGGTAAATACTACATCATTATTGTGTCATATATAATTTACTTTATTTGATATCTAAAAATTATAAAAAAATATGATAATGTAGGAAATATTTTTGTCTTCCCAGTTAATATTTATAGTCGAAAAGAGGACTTATATAAACCCATGTAAAAATTGATTTACTAAAAGATATTTGTTTATGTCATTTTTGGATTTACTTTAAGTTAATTAAAATAAAGTGTCATTATCATTCATAAGTGGCTCAATGGGGTCCCCAAATCGATCCAAGGATTCCCATGGTCGTCCATGACTCATTCAATAATGTTAGGACAAGTTTGAAGGTAATTTTGTATTATTATAATATTCTTTTTACCTTGATTTACCTATTTACCTTTAATCGCTGCAAATAAAAGTCAAAAGTTACTATTCATAAAAAATTATTTTCATCTTATTGAACTGAATTTTACTTACTAAGGTTAAAAACTTCTCTCGTAATTTTGAAATTCAACTCACAGAAAAAATAAAATTAAGTTTTATGCACATTTGAAAATTTTCTTAGGAGGTGGGTAAAAGATGGTAAAAAGTTCAATAAAATTTTTATATATCTAAACTTTTTAAAAATGACTCAAATTAATTATATTGATCTTATATATGTATTATGTATTTATTTTTACCTAAAATAAATTTAAATAAAATAAATAATTATATAAATAAAAATTCGGTTTTAACCAATAGCTTGGTGTTTTTCATTATTCATCAAAAATTGAAAGTTTTCAGAAAAATACCAAAATTTAACCCTAAGTTATTTTTGATATTATGAATTAAAAAATTAAGTATATTTTACCAAATTCAAAACATATAAGTTTAATTTATTAATTTAAAATTAATTCCCATTGTCAAAACCAAAAAACGTGTTTCTGAGAAATAATAACCAACAAAAGATTGATACTTGTTTATGTACAATTTCAAAGTGAAATTATTTCCAATGAAGAGCATTGGATTAAATGTTAAAAATATAATCTATATATACTTCCAAATCATTAAAATTTATAATTTAACACTACATATTATTTTGATTAAAAAAGGTGGTTTCAGTTAAAATATTATATTTTTCACTATTCAACCAAATATGAAATTTATCAGAAAAACACCAAAAATTTATTAAAACTAAATTATTATGTCCCGATTCTAAAGTAGAAGTTTATTTTTCCAAATTGAATATACAAAAGTTTCAAATATTGTATTTAAATAGGGTTCACCATTAAAAGGTGGAAAAATTGCATTTTTTTAAAAATACTTCTTTTATCTGGAAAAAAATGAATTTGTTTTTTAATTATGTCTAAGAAACTCATAATATGGATTCTAAAATTATAAATATTATATAAAGTTTAAAATTTAGTTAATACTATTCATAACCTCTTTTTAAATCCAGTTTGGTAATTCGTGGTGCGCTTGAACTCAATGATGTGTGTAGTGAAAGTTATTGAATTACATTGAAGAAATAATGTACTATGAAATCGTGGGGTGTTACAAAACACCTTTGAAATCATTTTCTGTGAAAATAAACATTTATACTTGTAAAGTATTCATCCAAAACCTTTTAATACACTTTTAAAAACATAAAACATTTTCATATTTACATTCATTGAAAATAAATTTTAAATGAAAATATTTACAAAATATTTAAGAAAAAGTTTTATTTTGAAAATATTCTCCAAAAAATATAATATAATCTTCAAAAAAATTAGTGTTTATAAAAATAGAGAATATTTTATATGAAATATACTTAAAAACAAATATTCCTTTCATATTTTTGGTAGAAGTTCAAAGATTGTTGAACAGACAAAAGAAAAGAATATTATTTTTAAAAACATTTTTTAAAATGTTAAAACATTAGTAAAATTAATTTTAAAAATAATAGGAAAATATTATAATATTTTTAAAATCATTTAAAAAAAAGTGGTTTTAAGACTAAATAGTGAAGAGAAAAATAAAATCATATTTTCATAAAAAATGTTTTCTTAATTATATTAAGAACTAAAGAGTGTAAAAATTATACCATCAATTTAATATATAATTAAAAACTAGTGGATAATAAAATTCATGTGCATTATTGAGAGATATATCTTAAGATTTTATCATTCGATGCATAAATATAAACAATTATTATGAATGATGAGATTTTAACATCAAATCATTACCACTTTGGTAACATTGAATCGTAATCCCCATGAAGGAATAAAATAAAACGGAACTTAAAATATCATAAGGATAGATAAATTTATAGTATTATATTTAAAATTAGTTTTATATACACATCATGAATGAATATATGTTCATAACATATTATACGTCTCAAATAAAGAAAATTAAGACAAAAATCCTTTATTGGTTTGGTACCTTTTAAACCGTAAACCCCGTGAAAGATAAATCCACAAATAGATATATAAATATAAAAAATATTTGGATAATAATCATAAAATAAAATAATTTTCATAAAATACACCACATATAAGAAATAGGAGGTGAATATAGAATGTGTCTCACAAAAGTAAAAAGTGAGATGGAAATCCCTCATCTTAAGTCTTGACTCTCATCGTACTTGTTCACACCTCATGCATAATAAATATAAATTTAATATAAATCTATCCCATAACCATATTCATATATATCAAGAAATATATGATATCTTTATGACCTTATATTACCCATATATTATCAATTCCGTTTTAATGTTATTTTTTGGGTTAACCCACTTTTTTTCAAACAAGTTTTGAATTTTTATTCATGGTCCTATTTATTAGATCATGATTTCATAATCTCTTGAATGATAGAAATTATATAAATATCATATATATTCATTATATTTTTATTTATATTAGATCATAAAATTTAGTGATAGGAAATGAAATGCACTGGTCATGGAGACGGTAGGTCGTACGTACGTATGAACAATGTTTCTATTTTCCTATATTATTAAAAGAAAGATAAGTAAATGATATATATATATATATTATCATTAAATTATCATTTTTTTGTCATATATATAACATATTTCTATCAAAACTATCCTTAATACATTCATATAGAGCATGAATGAATCAAATCACTTTGCGAGGTCTTAGTCCTTCGTACAATGAACGACCTTATCGTATTCCAATAAATTGGAAAACATGATTTTATATGTTGTATAATAATTAAATAAGTATATTTACATCATTAATATCATATATAAATATTATTTTCATCATTATTATGAACCTTTAAAGGTGGTAATGGAAAAACGAATGACATCAGTTCGAGAGGCGATAATCCGCACTAAGCACGAATGATGATTTCATAACCTATTTGTTGGAAGTGCATGTTATTAGTGTATAACCTTAACATATAAGAATATTATTATAATTAATATATTAATTTTATTATATAATCTTGATATAAATATAAATTGATGGGTTTGATTAATAAATGAAACAAAAACATTCGTTGATGAACGTTACCACTTCTTCGAGTATCTTCTTTTGGTTTACACCAAAGGACTTCCTTGGTTGTATTTATACCTAAATTAAGGATTATATGATGAGGTAGTTTAATTTTAGAAGTTGTTTTATTAGGGTTTGTTCTATAAAAACGTCATTAGTGTTGTGAATATGGGGGGAAGAGTGAGTTCCATTTTATAGTTCTGGAGTGGAGTCCTTGTAAATACTCAAAAGTATTCACTATTGGGATGTCAATATTAACAGAACTTGCTCCAAAAAATATAATTAAAGGTTTATAGGGATTATATAGTCTATAAACACATCAATTTCACATTTATTCACATGTTTTAAACATTTCATTCCTTAACTTTTAAGTTTCCTTATTTTACCATTTTAGTTTTTCATTATGTTAACTAGTTTTCTAACCAAAGTAATTTATCTTTTAAAACTAAATTAGAGTTATAATTATTATAAAATTTAGTCCCACTAATTCTTAAATAATATATCTAATTTATGAATAATAAATCTTATCTCTGTTGTAAAATATGTTTATCACAAGTGCCGATAACGCCAAAAACACTACCTTAACCCTAACCGCTTTAACAAAGTTCTTTACTATATCACAGTCAATATAGTCATTATAATAGAACAATTGGTCCATGAATGGATAATAGTGTATATTTATTAATAATTAAAATCACTTTATAGATTATAGTATTTTTATTTATTTTAAATAAATTAATAAAATGTTATTTATTATAAAATCGCATTAATGTCAATTTTGACATTATTCATTTAAAGGAATTTAAAAAATAAAAAGGTAATGATTTAATTAAGATATATTCTATTAAAAACTTTATGACATGGTATATTAAACTGAAAAAATAATTTAACACAATAATTAATTCAATTTACTTCACTTTTAATGTTTTTAGTATAATTTATCTTAACTAATTATTAGATAAAATAATTACTGCATTGGTATTTATTAATAATTGAAAGTCATTAATTCATATCTAAAAAACTAAAATAAATTATAATTATATAAAATATTATTTATATTTAAAAATGATATACATAACCAAACATATACTATATTTTTCTCCTATCCCAAAGCTTTATAGAAATTAAAATAAGAAAAGAATCTTTTTATCTTTTTTTAACTTGTTTTATGAGTAGTTTTCATAGAAATGTATACCAAATACTCAAAAAATTTGATCATAAGGTCAAAAGGGTATAAATATTTCCTCAAAATAAGGTTTGTACAAGTTTTTGGTTCATTTTACACCTTATATTCTATGTTTAACAACTAAAAGAACTCGTTTTTACCTTAATCACTATAATTAGTTTTATCATTTTCCACTAATCACATTGGTAAAAAATTAATTTTTCATTATTTATACATTATAAATTTTTATAATTAAAATTTTGTAATCCATTTTTAAAAATTCAATTTACATAACTGGTAGAATTTAATTTATAATTAATCTCATAGACGTGATGAGAAAGTGGGTTTTGAAAGCTAAAATGTTAAAAAGTTTACACTATTTTGTATCAAAATCTAGTATGATAATAAGTCCAATGAAAAAAAATTGATTAATATATTTATAATTGAACTATTTTGACTATAAAAAAATACCAATATATTGTCTAGAATTATAAATTATTTAAATTAAAAGGCAGTTTTCAATTAAAATTTAATATTTTTCACTATTCCTCAAAAAGTGAAACTTCCCAGAATGATTCAAAAAATTAACACTAAAATACTGTTGATATTTCACTTTAAAAAAGGAAGTTTATTTTTTCAAATAATTTTTTTAAAATTTATAAAATTTAATTGTAAATTATGTTCATTGAGTACTATTAAACAGTGTTTTATTCATGATACTATTTTCAGAAAACATTTATTTTTCTTTTAAATGATTCTTATTTTGTTTATAATAAATATATAACTAATAAACATGTTAGAACAATATATTTTCATAATTTAGTTAATACTATTCATTCCTTGTATTCCAATGGCTAGGATATAACTATCACATTAAATAATAATTTTAACAGTATATTGTAGTTTGGTAAAACTGAGTCTTGCATATTGTGTGTTATATAAGCCAAACCTAGTGTGTCATTTACTACAACATAAAATATGTTTTTAATGTAGTTAAATATTTACTTGGTTTTGAGTATAAATAATTCTTAACTTGGTGTAGCGTGCAATGCTAGCCGTCAAAAATTTTTAATTTATTCAAAAAAAAATAAAAACTTCATCTGTTACAATAACATTTTTATTCTTTAAAGTTAGATCCATGAAATAGAAATTTTGAAATATCTATAGTTTCTTACCGATACTTAGGCCCTGGAAAAACATTTGAAAATATATTATGAGAACAAAAATCATAGTAAGGGGTATGAAGAGAAATAAACACATTTGTCCATTTTAAAAATCATGTAATTCCATAAGAAATTTTTCTCTTTTTACATAGTAAAATTTTAGATAAAATTCTTATTTTCTAAATCATTAAATAAGATTCATTTCCCAAATATGATCATAAAACATCTCAAATAAATATTAAGGAAAATAATAATAATCATGAGGGTTTCTTATAAAACAAGGGTACACATTAAAACATTTTCTAAAAAAACAAACTTTTCACACTTAAAGGGGTCATAAACTTTCCTATAGACATAATCTAATTATATTTTCATATTAAATAAAAATATATCAATGAAAATTAATTTTAAGGACTAGAAACTTCATATAGTTACCTTGTGATTTCATATTCATGTAACTCTTACAATAACTCTTATAATCACTCTTACAAATGGAATAATCTACTGAGTTAGAACCTTATCATTACACATTGCTTTGGAGGGAAATATTAAGATCACCTATCATCATGAATAATTTAAATGGACCACACCATACATAAAACACATATAAAATTTCATTTCCATCATAAAATCAAATAAATTATTCCATTTCACACATATTCATAAGTAATTTTGGGCTTCAACTAAAAACAATGAAAAATATCACTTTTTCGAAAAATCATTGAAAATATCCATGGAATAATGATAAATAGGAAAGTGTTTTGAATACCCATTAAAAAATAAAAAGTAATATCCTCAAATAATAATTTTTATGATGAAATGAAATTCTTCTAAAATCGTATATGTTAAAAAATATTACTTTCACACTTATCTTAAAATTTCAAAAATATCCCATTTGGAAACAAATTTAAAAAAAAAAGTTCCAAAAACATCACAAATAAATTAAAACATGGTTTAAAAATAATTTGAGCATAAATTTTAGTATATTAATAATATACCTGTAAATTTTTAATTAAAATGGATATGGAGGAAAAATAAAAGAAAGGGATTAAATCTATTAAAATTAAGTTATGAAGAAAAATATCTTTACTGGATTATGACTCACTACGTATGTACTTTAACTCTTGTATAATAAAATTATATTAATTTGATAAATTATAAAGAAACAATTTCTGGTTTATTCCATTATTATTATTCATTTTATTTCATTTGTTATCATGGCTTATTTAGTAATTAAATCTGTTATGTTCATGTCAGATGTTCTAAGGTCGTTTGTTTCATAATCACTAAAAAAATTTGGTGGGATGACCATGGTAAAAAGGGATCATGTTTCCATAATATAAATTATAATGATTATAAAAATAATATAATTATCTTTTTTATACTATCATTACAATTTTATAACCATCTATGAAATGCATAAAACAAAAATGAATCACCTCGCTTTGTGGAGGTGGTCGTCCACACGTACGCATGAGCAACGTTATCATTTTCCAATGAATGGAAGGTTAAGAAGGTATGTAATATATTATTTTAACATATTAATAATTTTCTCCTTAATATCATATATATATATATTTATATTCATTAAGTTCATCATAATAACAATCATTTTTTGGTGGTGATGAAAAATAAAACACATCGCTTTTTGGATGTGGTGATCCACACATCTGCACAATAAATTTTTTCATTTCCTATATGATGTAAAAAGGAGGTAACAAGGTTTTTAATATAATAATAATAAAATTTTAGTATTTCTAATATACTTATTTTATTATTTTATCATGGTTAAATAATATTTTATAGAGTTAAAATAAGAAATAAATATGAACAGCTTGGTAAATAATTTTACCTCTTCTTTGTAAAGCCTCCCTTTTATTACACCTAAAGCCTTATTAGATTGATATTCTGGTAAGAACATGACCTATGGTAAATGTATAAGTATGTTGGGGAGATATTTAGTAATGGATATTCTGATAAAGTGTTTTTATAATATGTGAGGAAGATGGTAGAGAAGGTACCCTTTTATAAGTGAGGGTAGTAGAACACCTTTAAATTTTATAAACTTTTAAATATTATAAATGTATTAAGAAATATCATGTGGATACAAAATTATAAAATTTATAATATAAGGTAACAAAGGTAAAAAATCCATCATAAAATAATATTTTATATGATATTTTGTGGCTTATAACAAATTATTTACTTTAATTTTTGGTGATGCATTTTTACCACAGTAACTTTTCCTAATGATCCAAATATGAAATTAGAATAATTAATAAATTTGAAAAAAATTAGTACAAAAATGGAACCCATTTTTAAAGATTAAATTTTTAGAGGTGGAATAAATTACTTTTAATATATGTGTGAAAAGTCCATTGAACAAGAGTATTTTAGAAAAAAAATTAATCATAAAAATGAATTTATACCAACATAAAAGTTAATATTTAATCCTATGAAATTATTTAGATTAATTTTAACAAAATGGATCTTATGTTACTTTAAAACCAAATCCAAAATTAAATGAATATTTTAAAATACTTATTTTATTGAAATAAATTAAATGTTTTGTAAAAATCCAATTTTTTTACTATTTACTCAAAAAATAAATCTTTATAAAAAATATCAAATATTAATTATTATATATATTTAATATGATGATATCCAAAAGGAATTAAATTTTCCAAAATTAAGGTTCTAATTTGTATAAATATAATATTTAAATTGAACCATATAGTTTATGGGAAACACTTTATTTAGAATAAATCTACTTTTTGATATAAAATCATTGTAAAGAATCTGAATCCAAAAAATATAATCTTGAATATTAATCAGACATGAAATAAATTTATTATTAACATTACCTGGGTTGTTACATTCTTATCATCTTAATGAAATTACAACCTCAAAATTTTATTAATCATTTAAACAGGTATGGATATTTTTCCCTCATAGCCTTTTCAATTTTACTTGTTGCTTCCTCAATCATGCAGTTCTTCCACAAAAATTTTACTATTTGAGTAACTTTATTTTATAAAAATGACTTGCTTTGATATATAATCTTCAATATATTTTCATCCAAGGAAAAATTATCTTCCACTTATACTACCTTAGAGGTCAAAATATTATATGCATCTGGTACATATTACCTTGACAACATAACATTAAACGCATCATGTAACTGAGATAAAACTAGAGGAAAAGATACTTGATAATAAATTGATCCCACCTTTTCAATAATTTAATATTAAATAATAACATATGTGATTAACTTTCCTTTGTTTTTCAAATGCATTACACATTTCCATAAAGATATTTTAACAAATATATGATCTCCAACCTAAAATGAAAGGTATATCTTCTTATTATATACATAACTATTCTTTCTTCTCTAAGCTTCCCTCATGTGTTGTTCAATCATATTTCCCTTATCAACCTTTTTATATACTAGTTATTGGCCCAAAAACATTCTTTAACCCAATACATCCCAAAAAACTATTGTGTGGAACTACATTCTATATAACGACTCAAAAGGTGAAATCTGTATACTAGAGTGAAAACTATTATTGTAATGAAATTATACTAAAAAAGATGTTGATTTCAAATTAAAATTTAATATAATGATATATCCTGAATCATATCTTCCAAAGTCTGAACCATTCACTCATACAATCAATCATATTGTGGGTGAAAAACTATAATAAAATTTAATTCAGTGCCCAATGACTTCTAAATTACAATCCACAAATTCGATGTAAATCCTAGATCAGGTTCATATACAATAGAGAGAGTGTATCCATGTAATATGACTGTCTATTTGAGATAAAGTCTAGATATTTTATTTAAATATATAGTATCTCAAATCGTAAAAAATTCATATATTTAGTCAAATGGCCAACAATAACTAAAATTCTATTATTCCCAAGAGATGTCTTTGGTAATACAAAAAAAAATGCATAGATTTATTTCTCCCATTTCTATCTAAGAATTTGAGATGGATGAATCGCCCCCTTAGGTAGTTTTCTCTTAACTTTAACATGTTTACAAAACAAACCTTTCATTGGTAACATTAGAAATATTCTTCTTCATTCACTCCCACCAATAATATTAAGGATGTTATCTATACATATTAATTCTTCTTAAATCAATACATAAGGGGGATCTATTATCTTCACATAAAAATTCCTTATTCAATTGGGGATCTCTTGGAAAAAACAAACTCTTTCAAAATATTATGTACCTTATTTATCAAAATTGAATTCAGGAACTTACCATTATTATACAACTAAACTCTTTCTTGCCAATATCAATTTTTCATTTTAACATGATCAATTCTATTTGAAAAGGAAGATTACAGTGGAATCGATTCAAAATATCAAGAGTTCCTATATGAATAATTTCTAGGAAAACATTAATTAACTCATTAACCAAAGGATTACATTCCAAAAATCACTTAGCTAATGATTCATTATCATTTCAACTCAAGTCATCGATGACCTTGTTTACTTTATCAAGTAGATAGTGAATTGTAAAATCATTATCCTTTATCAGTTCCAATCATCTTCTCTGGCTCATGTTCAACTATTTTTGATTTAATATATACTTTAAACATTTATAGTCAGTTTATATTTTATATTTTACCCCATATAAAATAGTTATCCAGATTTTAAGAAAAATAACTATATCTAGTTCAAGATCATGTATGGGGTAATTCAGTTCATGGTTTTTCATTTAGCACGATTCCAATTCAATTACCCAATCATCTTGCATCAAGACACAACCATGTCCCATTAAAGAAGAATAACTATTGATAACAAACTCACCAAACCTATATGGAAAGGCCAACACAGGACCATTAAGCAATCATCTTTTCAATTCCTAAAATAATACTTATAATAACTTCTTATAAATGAATTTAACTCCTTTTCAAGATAACTTGGTTAGTGGGAAAGAAATATGAGAAAGAATTTTAGCAAACCATCGGTAGTAACCCGTTAATCTATGAAAAATTTGAATCTCAGTGAAGTTTTTATGTTTTCTCCACTCTTTCACCACCATGTTTTTAGAAGGATCAATACTTATTCCATTTTTATAGATAATATTTCTAATGAAAAAAATATATTGTTACCAAAATTCGTGTTTATTGAATTTTTTATAAAAAAAATCTTCTATTAAAATTTTCCAAATAATCCAAGATGACATTCATATTCCTTATAATATTTAGAATAAACCATAATACATTCAATAAAAATAACCAAAAATTTATCCAAATAATCATTGAAAAATCAATTCATAAGACACATGAATACAATAGGATCATTTATCAACATGAAGAGAATAACTATAAACTCATAATTTTAATACCTAGTATTAATAATCATCTTCATAATGTATCCCCTCTTCACTTCCAGTTGAAGATATCTAGACCTATGATTAATCTATAAAAAATAATTCACTCCCTAAATTTCATCAAACAATTCATTTATATGAGGTAATAAATACTTTTTCTTAATAGTAATGATAGTTCTCTATAATTCATGAATATAATTGTTGAAACATCATTATTTTTGAAAAACAAAATAGGATCACCCTAAGGTGATGTTCTAGAATGAATAATATCCATTTCAAGATACTATTTTAGTTTATTTTTAATCCCAATAACTGAAAAAGAGTCATTAAATAGGGTTTTTTTGAAATTGTCTTAGATTATAGAATGAATTATACATCAAATATAACCTCCTAGTAAGGAATAACACCATTTAAATCATTGGAAAATAAATCCATATATTAATTTACTACTGGAACATCACCAATCTAAAAAATGTTCCTTTTCTAGAAAATATGAACAAGATAACCTTCACTACCATATTTAATCATTTTCTCATCTTTTTTATATGTTATCATTATTATGAACTCATTCTTGTATAAAAATTAAAACTTACATTTCAAATTGAATATAAGTTCCATAGCTCTACAATATATATTACCATGATAAAATAAAATCCAATACTTACCCAAATTATAATTAAACTAAACTATGCAAAAAAACAATATTTATTAGAAAAATCAATACAAAGATAAAAATAAGAATATTCCTATAAATAACTATGTCAAGATACTTCCAATATAATTTTACACTAAATTTTCCTTCAAAATTTCTTGATGTAATATTTCTACTTTACCAGAAAATTCATTAGAAATAAAAGAATTTATAGACCCCAAAAACATAAATTATTTGGCATTATCTAATTAAACAAGTAATATTATGATCACCCCTTAATTTTATTGTCCTGTATTTTTTGGGGTATTCACAAATGACTTTTCCACACCCATATGGTTATGGTCTTTATTATTCCTATCGTTCATGATTTTATTCATATGTGCATTAGTATAAGGGACCATCTCATTTTAAGTAAAAAATATAACTAACCTATTATCATATTTGGTATGACCATTACCATGATTCTTTTAGTTTCAATAATAGTCCAAATCTATTGATATATCACACTGATAAAACATTCTACATTTTATAAGATACTCCCCATGAAGCTTCTTACCACACTTATCACAATTGGGAAATTTATACATCTTACCTTTAGATTTATTCAATTGATACATTCCCATTGCTTTCTACCTAGAATTCTTCTTGTCTTTAATATTATAAAAGTCAAAAAACTCTATCTTCATCTTCTTCGATTATTGTACTAATTTCTCATAAATTTTAAACTCATGAGAGGATAAAGATCCTTTCGAACTTTCTTTTAATTCTAAGTAAAGCCTGTTAATTTATTATCATTATCCTGACTAAAATTTGGTACATATATTGTCAAAATAGTAAAATTGGCATCATAAGGTCAAACTAAGACCTCTCCCTTTTGATATATTTCAAAAAATTTCCTTTCAATACTAATTCAAAGAACCTTAGGAAATTACTTCTCAAGGAAAATATATTTAAATTTTTCCACTCTATGGTATTAATCTCATATTTCCCATTGGTATTCTTAATAAGAGACCACCACTGGTCAGATTCACCTTAAAATAATAAATGGAAATAATTTCCTTTTTGATGTTAAAAAAAACCCAGTTCCTAGAGAATATTTTACATATCATTGATCCATCCATCAGACGCCATTTTCTCTGAGGTTTCACTAATTTTTAAAGGATTTTGGTTCAAAGAATGCTCCACTATTAACATATTACTCTATGGAGAGTTTAGTTTCTCTCAATCTTGGGTCCCAATATCAATTTCATGTGTCAACTAAACTAATATAGTGACAAACCATTCTAATCTAATTCAAAATAGTTCTAATAGCTAATTAAGATGGAAATTATCCTCATGGTGCATTTCCACTCTATTCACCATGTTTTCTCTAAAAAAAATCTGATATATTAAAAGATTAGATAAAGAAACATGGAAACCCTCAATGTTTTATCATGACAATACAATCTTTAGAATCATAAGAGTATTACTTTACCCTAAAAGTGTTGGGTGAAATGTAGCTTATAAAATAAAATTTAAAATTTACATAACCTCTTTATAAAGTTATTATGAGAAAATATTATGTATGATCTATAATAAAGTAATCCGATAGAATTTTTTACTGATTCTTTACAAAATTATAGTTATGGAAATTTTATAACAAATGGTATGGAACTTTACTTAATGTAATAACAATGGAAAATATGTAAAAACTTATAGTTAATAATAATAAAAACGTAATACAAGTTATATGAAGGGTGTAAGAAAAGAAATAAGAATATTCCTAAGAAAGTTTCCCAACTTTATCCTTCAGTGTAAATAATGTTTTACTCAAAATCAATATATACACGGTCTTCCCTAAACCATAATGATATTTCTTCCTTTACCAAAAAATCCCTCAATACTAAGATCAGTGAAACTTCTCTTTACCTATACTTATGAACTATCAATCAGTAATATTATAATTTATATCTTCTTAAACCTATAAATCCAATAATCACACCAGATTTAACACACAGTAATTAAAAACACAAAATAACTTAAGTCATATTTAAGGATCCTCAGAATCAGATGACTTATGTTAAAAAATTAATGGTTACAAAAACTAATTCACTTGTAATAAGATATTGATAACTATTTAAAGTATATTTAGTTATCTAGAGCTTCAAAATATTACTTCTCCTTGAATACTGATTTTATTTAAAGGCATTTCTCTAATAGTTATATTCTACATTCTTTAGAGTTGGTTGTAATGACTTTAGATAAACTCATTCTTCTTATGAAAGATTCAACACAACATCATATTATGAACACCTTGGTAGCATCATTATAATGAATTAGTATTTATTTTTGTAGAATGATGTTTATTTTCTAGAAAAATGGAAATATTTATTTGTTATATTTTAAAAGTTCTTCTAGAAAATCACGTCTTCCTCCATCTGATCAATTTTTATCCAACGTTATTTTTAGAACTTCATTCGGTGATGTAAAGAACTGGAAATCCAGTGGATAATTTTTTTTATTAAATACACTGGAATTTTACGAGTCTGCAATTTCTGACGACACCTGATTCTGAGGCCCGGTGTGCCTGGAATAATTTTCTGATGTTTTGTTCGGGTACATTCAGTAGACGTATGAGCGGGATTTTATATCTTTTGAACCTGTGCTCAGAATTGAAATCTAAGGACACTGATGAACTCAAAGCACCTGTGTTCGCTTAAGGATACCTTTACCGTAGTTGCGTTTTATACAGGTTGAAAGTTATTTTTTGGGGGTTTTTCGAATTTAAATAAATAAAAATATTTTTCACATATTTTTATGTGGGTGGTGGTTAAATACACCAAAGGGAAGTTGGAAGTGGGTCCCACCCCACACATAACCTCCCATGGGAGGATATTGTGTGGTGGGGCCCAAACGAACACAAACCCCTCAACTCACCCATGAAACTCTTGAAACCCCCATTGATGTGGGTTAAACCCTCCACTTTTCACCTCCCTTTTTAATTTTGAAAACCCTCCACCTCCCACTTTCTCTCATTAATTTTCCATCACCATTAATTAATTAATTGAGCTCCACAATTAATTAATTAATTTGAGTGTTTGAATTTTGAAAACATTATGCCAACTTTAAATAAGTGAATCTATTCTTTTATTTGGGGTTGGAATAATTGTTGGAGAGCTTGGGAGTATTGGTGGAGCCTTGTAGAAATAGGTAGAGATTTATTCCAACAAAGAACGTCGTCTCCACTGAAGAAAGATGATGCATATCCTTCCTTTCCAATTGGGGAAATCAAGGGAAGACGCCGCCCACGAAGAATGTCACCAACGACAATGAAACTCCCCCCCCCCCCACATTTACGGAATGACATCCATCTTCCGCGACACCATCTTCCATGACTTTGACAAAGTTCTTGAATCGAGGTAGGGGATTTGATTAATTTTTAAATGAATTAAATTATCCCCTTGTTCTTCGATGTAAGCCTCGGTTCGTCTTTGGCCAAATGATATCATCTAATACGGAGGGCACGGGCCGAACCAACACGACCCGGCGTCCCTTCGTTGGTTATTGTTGATTGATTTCGGAGGAGGAGGTGGCGCGGCGTCATCTTGTCAGGCGGATGGTAGCAGGTCCGCGACGTCGTTGCTCTGCAGTGGAGGTGCAGAGGCGACCGGTCGAGCTGGCCTCCGTTGAGCCGGGCAGCAGGACGACCAGTTGGCCGATCGACCGGCCCACTGGAAGACAGCGGTGCCTGAAGGCGCCCCTTGGAGGAGGACTGCGGCCCGCAGCCACGGCCCCCTCGGCCATAGAAGAACCATCCGACTATTGTCGGCCGGGTTGGAGGTCTGCGGTGCCCGTAGGCGCCGCAGGGCGGAGAAGACCGAGGCCCGCAACCGCGGGCCGCTCTACTGGGTGAATCGGTCAGCCGCCTGCCGTCTGGGCTTGTGGACCGAAGCTCCCATAGGTGAAATGTGGAGGAGAACCGTGGCCCGATGTGTGGGCCGCGTGCGCCGGGCAGAACGGGTCGGCTTCTGCCGGCCGGGCAGGGTGAGACGGCGACGTACGGCGTCATCGGGCGAACCGAACCAGCCCGCAGTAAGGGCCTAGTCCGTGGGTGGGCCGCACCCCACCGGGCTGGGCCGACCCCTAGCTGGATCAGACCCACCAAGTCAGGCCAAGCCGACCCCCAGATGGGTCGGACCCACCGATCTGGGTCGGGCCAACCAGCCAGCCCACAGGGCTTGACGTGCTGGATTCATCTTCGCTTAAACGTGTATTTCTTCTAGACCACGTGTCTGATCGACGCGTCGTCTGCGGAACTGGGAACCTTGAAACGAGGCGGTCCTTTTTCGATACTCTAAGTGATTTTTGGACAACTTTGGAAAACTACTGGGTTTGGAACGAACGTAAATCCAACTGGGCCCCTGGAACGGAAATGCTAATAACTCTCAGAGCGGGCGTCTGATTGACACACCGTCTGTTGTGAAGGTTTCCTTATGATGAGACGGAACTACATGATACATCAACTCAGGACTTCGTGGTAGTTGATGTATCGTCACTTGGCTCGAGGAGCGGACCCTCCTGGAATCGAGCGTGCTGTGTTCGGGAACCGTAGAGCTGGTTGTGACGACTACTGTACCCGAATCCTACGTGGGTTTGATATTAATGATTACTGTACCGGAATACTACATGGGTTCAATAGAAATGATTACTGAACAGGAATCCTCCATGGGTTCGACAGCGATGACTAATGTACCGGGATCCTCTGTGGGTCTGATAGTTCTAAATTCTATTCCTGTATCCTGTGTGGGTCCGATAGAGTAGATGGTCATGTATCCTATGTGGGTCTGACAGCTTAGTTGGTCCTGTATCATGTGTGGGTCTGATAGATTAGATGAATCAGTGACTACATCTGATCATCCCTATCTCTATAGGAAATATCTATACTTTTGTGAGCTAAGTCTGGTCTTTCAATCATTATCATCGATGTGATTGACTTTACCTCGTCTGTGGATTAGGTTGTGATTGGGCTCGAGAGTTGGAACCGGGATATGACTGGTAACATTGGTATATGTATGGTCATATACCTAAGTAGGGTTGGTTGATACTTCATGATTGTATCTTTCTACTATGGTTTATCCTTTGTGGATTCTGGGAGACCTTCGGGGGTCTCGGGGTCCCCTACTGAGTATCGTTATACTCACTTCTGCACGGGCTATGCCTGCACATCATTTTGTTTGTTGCAGATGACGGACATCACTGAATGAGGCAGAGAGTTGTAGAGTTGGACAGTACCCGGAGGTGGACCACTTGGCGAGATGTACTCGTAGTGGAAAAACGGACCTGGGGTGCTGAGGAGGCCATCTGTTCCCACCCTTTAGGTGGGATTCACAGAGGGCGACTCAGTAGATGATGTTTACCTTTCTGCAGTTGTACTAGCTTTACAGTTGTTGTACATTACTGTTGGGATTGTATTTCCATCCCCTTTCCTTTCAGCACTTAATTTTGTATACAGTTTTACTTAGTGTTTACTTTCAGTTGCATACTCTGCTTCTTGTGATCAGGCTGTGTGTGTGTTACAGGTTAAAAGGCAATGCCTTTCCTTTTTATAGGGATTACGCCTTTGGTGCTAGTCACCAGCCCCTAGCCTATAGAAGGCAGGCTTGGGGTAGACACGGAACGGGCCCTGAGGATGGGTCGTGACAAATTGGTATCAGAGGAGTTGGTTCTACCACCGAACATGGACTCTAATTCTTTTAATAGCAATAGTGTTAAGTGTTTTGGGTGTGGTTATCAGTTTTGGTAAACCGGTGTTGGTGCGGCGGTCGACGTATCCATACACTAGGACTCTAACTTCTGATCTCCGACCCAGTGCATAAAAACACTGATTGTGTGTGTGTTTCCTTTGAAATGTTTTATTTGTGATTACTTTGTGTCTGATCACTAGGTGTACTATTTTAACCATGGAACACCTGTTTCATTTCAGGACAACCCCACGAAGACAGCCAGCTAGGGTTCCAAGTTACGTACGAGATGATAGCCCACCGAGCGATGAGGCCTCAGTGCAGGGCCCCATCACAGTGGAGGTACCAGCAGTGCCAATACCCACTGGGCCACCGATACCACCAGCTCCAGCAGAAGAGAGTGCACGCCGCCTGAGTGCATTGCACGAGTTCCATCGCCAGAGGCCGCCCAGGTTCCAGGGAGAGACAGACCCACAGGTAGCTGAGGATTGACTGGAGGCTGTCATGAGAGTTTTCTGACTGGTAAGAACACCAGCCGACCTCATGGTGATCCTTGCCGCGAGTCTCCTTCATGTAGCAGCAGGAAGATGGTGGAGCCTGATGCTCCAGGTTCATGATGAGGCATCATTACTCTAGACAGAATTAGAGAGTCTCTTTTCTCATAGTTTGTTCGATCCACCCTCCGTGCGGTGCTGATTCAGGAGTTACTTCATCTGCAGTAGGGCAGCATGATAGTAGCTCAGTACTCAGCGAGGTTCACTGAACACTCACGATACTCCACAGATATGGTACGAGACCCATTTTTTCAGGGTCCAGACCTTTGAACAGGGACTTAGGCAAGAGATCAGGGCTTCGAAGATTCCCCTCAGCATTCCAACACAGGTGGGGGTGCTGGAGCAAGCCCTTCTAGTGTTGAGTTATACCGCTGAGCAGTCACCAACGGCGAGACCCACCGCAAGGCGACACGTAGCAGAGTCTTTTGCAGCCAGCAGTAGACAGATTACGCAGAGGTCCAAGAGGACCAGGACATCAGGTGGATGACCCCAGGATACGGGTTTGGTAGTGCGGGGCACACGAGACAGAGCCACCTATACGAGGATCAGGATGTGATATGCATGTGGCGGGCAGGGCCACATGGCTCGAGACTGTCCGACCCACTGTGCGGATGAGTAGAAGACAGTAGAGGGACCTCTCAGGCAGAGGCAAAGGTTCGAACATGGTGGTCTGCAGGGAGCATGCGTACATGGCAGAGGAGATGGCTGAGTAGCGGGTGGTGGATGACGTTTTGAGGCTCTACCACCACCACCACCAGGAGGTGCACCCCGACCATAGAGAGTTAGCAGACAGAGGTGGGCTCAGCTCCAGGCATTAGAGGCCTACGACCATGGAACACCTTAGATGATTCGAGGTATTATCTGTGTCTACTCCACCCTTGCTGCAGTACTTATAGACACAGGTGCGAGTCATTCTTTTATTTCCACTACCCTCGTTCGGAACTCGGAGATTCTGATGGAGCCATTGCCTCGATCCTTATGGATAGAGACTCCTACAGGAGCAGACTCAATGATTATGCACTAGTGTCAGCAGTGTGAGATTACTCTAGGAGGCAAGAGCTTCGGTTGGCATCTTCTTGTAGCAGCGTCGAGGCCTTACGACGTCATCTTGGGTATGGACTGGTTATCAACAGTTCATGCTCAGAATGACTGTATTAGGTTCAAAGTGTTTTTTATCCGCACGGATGGGACTAGGTTCACCTTCACCAGCAGAAAGGTAGCCTTTGCAGCGCAGGATGGACTTACGCAGAGGAGGGGAAGCAGATTAAAAATCAGTTAGCTAGTCTCATCCTCGGAGCGGTTGATGTGAAGAGTCTGAGTTTTCCTATTGTGGTGGATCAGTACGCGGATGTTTTTCCTGATGACTTTCCAGGACTACCTCTTTCTAGAGAGGTAGACTTCTACATTTACTTGTACCCCAGGACAACACCGATATCTACTCCAGCATATTGTATGGATCCCGCCGAGATTTGTGAGATGTGGTTACAACTGGAGGACTTACAGGGGAAGGGATTTATCTGACCCAGTGTTGCACCCTGGGCATCACTGATTTTTTTCACCAAGAAGGCAGATGGGAGCTTGAAACTGTGTGTCGACTATCATCGCCTGAATCAGGTGTCCATGAAGAAAAAGTACCCACTCTTGAGGATTAAATCCATCTTTGACCATCTTAAGGGAGCATGATGGTTCTCGAAGATAGACCTCTGTTCAGGCTGTCACCAGCTCCGAGTTCGAGATGAGGATGTGCAGAAGATGGCCTTCAGGTGTTGGTATGGCCACTACGAGTTCTATCACGCCTGGACTCCGCTCTGAGGTATGACCTTAATTTTAAATTTTTATTTCATGAGTTTAATCGTTTGTTTATTAAATTACTGGTTTTAAGTGTGGTCTGAACCTGATGTGAGGCCTTTGCTGTGGCACTGATAAATGCGCATTATCTCTACACCGCTCGGTGCACGGGCAGAGCACGGGCGAAGCCACGTGATCTTGCCTTTTTAACATGCGGTGCTCGCTACACGGACGTTCTTTTGCCGGGCAATTAACTTCAGTTTGAAAGTATTATTATTATTAAATTATTTTTATTGTTATTATTATTATTACTATCATTATTATTATTATTATTTTGATTTTTGATTTTTATTATGATGTTATTATTATTATTATTATTGCTAATAATATTATTATTTTTATTGATTATTATGTTATTAGTATTATTAATATTACTATTATTATTCTTATTATTATTAGGATGTTATTAATGTAATTAAATTTATTTTTAATTAGCTTGTTTAACTCCCTCTTCCTTCCTCCTATTTTTCTTTTCTTTTTAATTTTTTTTTCTATCCCTTTCCTTCTCCCCACATTTTCCCTTTCTCTCTTCCTCCCTCTTCTCTCCCTTTTCTCCCCGCTTACCCACTGCACCCTCCCTCGCCGCACCTCACTTCTTCTTCTCCCCTTTCTTCTCCTTCTCCCTTTCTCATCCTCTCTTCCCCGCGTGCCACCCCTCCTCCTTCTCTCTTTTTTTCCTTTTCTTCTTCTCCTCTTTCTTCTTCTTCATTTCTTCCTCTCCTTCCTTCTCTTCTCTTCTACCGCGCTCCACCTCCCTTCCCGCCTCCTGCTCGGCCATGCCTTCCCCCGCTCGGCCGCTCTCCCTGCCACCTCCGTCAAGCCGGCCGGCGCCCTGCCTCTGCACGCCGGACTAGCCCTCCACCTCGAGCCGACCCTGCTATGCCCCTACTACATCCACGCCGGACCTGCGTCGGACCAGCCACCTGCACCCACACCGGACCAGCCCCCAGCACTCCTCCCCTTTTCGGAACAGCCGTCGGATCAGCTTCTGCACCTCCCCGCTCCTGAGCCCCCCCTGTTCGGCCACCCTCCTCCAACAGACCGCCGCACCCCCACCCCCTTCTCCTCTGCTCGCCGGCAGGTTTGTTCTTCTTTACTTTTTTTTAATTATTATTTTATTTTATTATCTTATCTTATCTAATAAGATATTAATGTGTTCTTTTGTTATTATTATTAATATGTTAATATTATTATTATATCATTACTATAATTCTTATTATGTTATTATTATTATATTATTATTATTGTTATTATTACATTATTATTATGTTGTTATTATTACTATAATATTTTGATTATTATTATTATTATTATCATGTTAATATTATTATGTTATTATTTTTATTATTATTATGTTATTATAATTATTATTATGATTATGCTATTATTATTATTATTATATTATTGTATTGTTATTATTATTTTTATAATATTATTATTATTAAGATTACTATGATTATTATTATGCTATTATTATTATTATTATTATGTTATTGATACTACTATTATTTTTATTTTACGTTATTATTATTATTGTTATTATTATTATTATTATTATTATTATTATTATTATGTTAACATTATTATTGAACTTGTTTAATGGTCTTCTGTTTTAGGACCTGTTTGACGGCTCAATACGGTGCGACCGTGGCGTAACGGGAGTTTTGTGCCGTGTCTTTTTCCATTCCTATTTGAGGTAGGTGATTCCACACTCAATTATCATCTGGCGATCTTTTGCGTGTTGGTTTAATTTTTCAGCACCTTGCTAATTAGTTTCCATGCTGAAAAATTAGTTCTGATTACATTTTAAATATGCATCTAATTTTCCAGTAGTATATTTATGTGATGCAAGTAAATTTTTATTGTGAAAACTCACTTTGGCTGTTTATTATTATTTGTAAACTATGCAGTGTGTGAGTTAGAAAGTTTGGATGTCGTAGTTTGTGTTTTGGCATGTCAGAATATGTTTTATTATAAAAAAGAGTTTTGAGTGACTTTTTAACCTTTAAAAATTTTTGTGACATGTTTGAAAACTGTTCAATAATTTTTCTTAGTGGTTTTCTTAATTAACAAAGTGATTTCGTTAGGTTATGTGTATAGTTTAATTTAAAGCGTAAGCAGTGTGGTTTAATTTTTTTAAAAAAGTTTTGGTGTGTGTGTGGTTTTAAAAGAGGATATCAGTGTTCAGGTGAAACATTTGGCTCTAAGTGATAATTTGACATGTTATGTGAACTTTGATCTTTAGATGAGCACAAGGAGGGAAGCCGGGGTATTAGGTGGGGAGACTAGGACTAGTGAGCTAGTGTTCCGGAGATGACCCGACCTGGTTTCACTGGCAGGTTTGACGATTGCAACACTAACTAAACATATGATATCTGAGGGTCGTGGACTTCTAAGCCACGTGTTCTGAGGGTCGTGGCCTTCTAAGCAACGTTATCTAAGGGTCGTGGCCACCTAATCCACGTTTCACCGAGACACGACGTTCTAGGGTCCCACATGCTCTAGTACCATTTTGGGGCTTTCACATCCTTTGGTGATACCGGTTACTTTGCGTGCACAATGATACGTGATATGTCACTTGAATTACTACCCTAATGTGTTTATCTTGAACTGTCTTTCTTTTAAATCGTTTTATGAAAACTATTTCTTTTGCACTTCTTTCTTTCTTTATTTAGCGTTGCAAATGGTTTGTCTTTTGATAGTTGTGCGTGGAATCTTTTCTTGGTGATATCCTGCTGGGCGATTGCTCACACCCTACTTACACCCTTAGGTGTAAGTAGATTTGTTCACTTCTGATACAGGTAAGGGTCTAGCTTTTGGGAGCAGTGGTTCAGGTTGTTAGCTGGCCCATCTACGTGGCGTTTTGGTTGAGGCGTAGGGGAGGTGTCCTCACACCGGGCGACAGTTCTTAGGTTGGTTTTTGGTCAACTTGTTTTTAGTGTTATTTGGGTTTTGAATACTTGTGAACCAAAAACCTGTTTGGTTAAATACATGTTTGACAGTAACCTTTACTTTTGTTTGGTTTACTTTGGTTGGCTGTTTTATATTTGTTCACTTGGGTAAATCGTTCCCAAAGTTTAAATTGATACCCGGGCACTTGTTCCAGCCTGTGGGGATCGGGGACGCCCTTCGGGCCTTGCCGCGGGTCGGGTCGAGCATCGAGTTGATGGCGACCCGATTCGGTTCGTCACAAAATGGTATCAGAGGGAGGTTAGTTTGTGGTTTATGTTATTTGGGATGAGTTGGATTATACAGGATTTGGGTCTGTCGAGGCTCAGAATTCATGTTGCGAGTAGGGTGCCTGGCCAGCACGCCTCGTGACAAATATTGAGTCACCATGGGATGTCAGGGTGCTTGTTTGACTTCTTTCTTAGGTGGGACATACGGGCTGCAGACTGTACGTGGACACAAGGCAAGAAAGTATAGTTTTTGCATGAAGTCGTTTTTGCATGTTTGGTTTACTGATGATTATTTATCTTGTAGAAAAATTTATTTCCTTTTGAGATATGTGATATTGATGGTATTCTTTCTTGATTGCTGCCCTTTTGCAGTAAGATGCCTCCCCGGAGAGCTCCCATGCACCCACGAGAGGAAGCCGGAGAGAGTTCTCCCGCACCACTTGATCAGAGATTGCTAGAGGCGATGGTCCGAGCCGTTCAGGCTTTGGGACAAGGGGAGACTCCTACCCCCGCCCCTATTCCAGCTAGAGGGGAAGAATTTGGCTCCAGGAAGGATAGAGCTCAGGAGTTTCTGAGGAACAAACCTCCTTCTTTCCGAGGCAGTTCATAACCTCTGGAGGTAGAGGAGTGGCTCGAAAAGATAGAACGTATATTCTAATTCCTTGACATGCCCGATGAATTCAGGGTGAAGTGTGCCTCATTCCAACTAGAGGGTTCTAGTCGCAAATGGTGGGAATCAGTGGTACAGGCTGGGAAACATGAGCACATGAGCTAGAAAGATTTCATGGTGATCTTCAATGAGTAATATTGTCCAGAGTTCGTAGCCTATGATATATCTCAAGAGTTCATGGAGATTTCTTAGGGGAATCAGACAGTGATGGAATATGTGAACCGCTTTGCTGAACTGGTACGGTACGCACCTGAGATAGTTTCGAGCAAATTCTTGAAAGCTCGGAAGTTTGAGAAGGGCCTTCGACCAGAAATCCACTCCCAGGTTTTCTTATTCAAGCTGAAGACTTATACTGAGGTGGTTGATCGTGCTTGTATGGCCGAGATTGACCAGAAGAGAAAGTTTGGGTTTTCTGGATCAGTGTCAGGGCTTGGCAGTGGCAGTTCGTATGAGAAGAAGTGGAATCGTGATGAGAAATGGAAGAAGAGTGATGGCAGCTCAGGTCATCCTCCCAGGAAGGTTTCATATGGGGCTTCTGGTGCAGGGTCCGTAGTGTGTCATCAGTGCGGAAGGGTAGGGCACATCCAACCTGTTTTTCCTTACCCTCCCAGACCATGCCATGGATGTGGAGTTGTGGGACATCTACAGCACTTCTGCAGGACTGAACGCCCTTACCAGAGTGGGGCTGGGTTTGTGGCTTTCAGAGGGTTATCAGTTCAGTCAGATCCGACCAGAACGAAAGGATCTCAGTTCAGTGGCCATGGTGGTAGGACTGGATCGTCTTCAAGGCAGAGCCAGATTAGGGAAGAGCCATAGGAGAGCGGTCGTTCTCAAGCAGGGACCAGGCAAATGCATGCTATGGATCAGGCACTAGCGGGATCTGATGCAGGGCCTTCGACGGTTCGAGGTACTATTCTGGTTGCATCTTCTATAGCTGCAGTTTTATTTGATACCGGTGCTTCAGTTTCTTTCATATCTGCTCGTTTTTTGAATCTTCTGAACCTACCAACCGAGCTGTTATCGTTTCCTATGGAGTTAGTAACACCGCTGGGGAAAAAGAGGGAGCAAGGCCTTAAGTGCCGATCGTGTGCACTCTCTGTCTCGGGAGTCGAGATGGAATGGGATTTCTTGGTCCTTGACATGGACCTATTTGATGTGATCCTTGGTATGGACTGGCTGGTTTGTTTTCAGGCGCACATTTATTACTATCAACGCCAAGTCAGTTTTACAGCACTAGATGGGACTCCCCAGTTATTTCACAGAGAATGGGACCCTCGGTCGGGACGCGCAGGACCTCCACTCCCTGAGATGGGAAATCTTGCTTATCAGTTGTCGTCGCTCGCACTGGAGGACGATGGTGGTGTTTTACAGGTCTTGTTACCTCGTGTAGTGGATAAGTTCCCAGAGGTCTTCCCAGATGATTTTTCTGGCTTACCCCCAGAGCGGGATGTGGAGTTCTCAATTGAGTTGCTGCCGGAAACACAACCTATATCTCTTCCCTCATATCACATGGCCCCCACCGAATTGAGGGAATTAAAGATACAGCTAGAATATTTTGAATCCAAAGGATTCATTCGCCCGAGCATCTCTCCTTAGGCCGCCCCGGTTTTATTTGTGAAGAAGGCCGATGGAACCCTTCGGTTGTGCATTGATTACCGGAAATTGAACAAGGTAACCATCAAGAATAAATACCCTTTGCCTTGGATTGACGATTTTTTTGACCAGATGAAGGGGGAAAAGTGGTTCTCCAAGATTTATTTACGTTCGGGATACCACCAGCTCAGGGTGAGAGAAGCAGATATCCCAAAGACGGCTTTTCGAAGCAGGTACGGTCACTTCGAGTACTTGGTCATGCCTTTCTAATTGACGAATGCTCCTGCAGTTTTCATGGCTCTCATGAATAGGGTGTTCCACTAATATCTCGACTCATTTGTCGTGGTATTCGTGGATGACATCCTGGTTTATTCTGGATCTGAGGAGGAGCATGAGAATCACTGGCGCGTTGTTTTGGGCACTTTGCGGGATCACCGCTTGTATTCCAAACTCTCGAAGTGCACTTTCTGGATCCGGGAAGTGAAGTTTCTGGAGCATGTCGTCTCAGAACAAGGGGTTTCAGTGGATCCCTAAAAGATCAGGGCAGTTATGTCTTGGGAGCAGCCGAGAAATGTGTTTGAGATCATGAGTTTTCTGGGCTTGGCTGGTTATTACAGGCACTTTATCTGAGACTTCTCATGGCTTGCCTCCCCCATGACCGCACTCACCCCGAAAGGGGTGAAGTTTGAGTGGAGCCCACAGTGCCAAGCATCTTTTGAGGAATTGAAGCAGTGGTTGACCACTGCACCTGTGTTGACCTTACCAGAATCGGGAAAGGGATATGTGGTTTACTGTGATGCTTCAGGTATGGGCCTTGGATGTGTGATCATGCAGGATGACCATGTTGTGGCTTATGGTTCTCGCCAACTCCGGCCACATGAGAAGAATTATCCAACTCATGACTTGGAGTTGGCAGTAGTGATGCATGCCTTGAAGACGTGGCATCACTATCTTTTTGGGGAGAAATTTGTGGTCTATTCTGACCATAAGAGTCTGGCCTATATTTTATCTCAGAAGGATCTCAATTTGAGGCAGCGTTGCTGGGTCGAGTACCTGCAGGGTTTTGATTTTGATATTGTCTATACCCCTGGAAAGGGTAATGTGGTAGCTGATGCTTTGAGCAGAAAAGTACCAGTGCAGGCATTGAGGAAGTCCAGCGATGAGTGGGCTTTGATGGGGCTCTTCTCCCAGATGCACTTGGAGAGCAGGGAGCACAGTGGAGGTACTTTCTTGGCTAGCATCTAGTTGACTCCTACTCTTCTAGAGTTGATTCAGTGGGAGCATCCTGGTGATGAGTTGTGTCAGTGATCTATGCAGTTTCTTCATGGTGGGGAGACTCCTTCTAATTGGTCTTTGTCTTCCCAGAGGGTCTTATGCTTAAAGGGCCGTACTGTAGTGTCATTGTCTCTGCGGAAGGTGGTGATGCAGGATAGCCACCAATCTCAGTTGGTCGTCCATCATGGTACCACCAAGATGTATTATGATGTTCATCGTCAGTTCTGGTGGCCAGGAATGAGACGGGACATAGCCTACTTTGTATCCAGATGCTATACTTGCCAGCAGGTAAAAGCAGAGCATCAGAGACCATCTGGCCTACTCCAGCCATTACCCATTCCTACCTGGAAGTGGGACGAGGTCGCCATGGACTACATTATTGGTTTTCCTCATACACCTCAAGGGAGGAATGTTATCTGGGTAGTGATTGATCGTTTGACCAAGTCAGCTCAATTTATTCCGATCAGAGATACAGCGAAGGTAGAGGAGCTGGGCCGCTTGTATGTTCAGGAGGTAGTCAGACTTCATGGTGTATCGTCGGCAGTTGTTTCTAACAGGGACACCCGCTTTACATCTCGGTTTTTGGGAGGCCTACAGAAGGCTTTGGGGTCACAGATTAAGATGAGAACGGCATACCATCCTCAGACAGATGGCCAGACGGAGCGGGCGAATCAGATTCTGGAAGACATGCTCTGAGCTTATGTGTTAGATTTTGGAGGCTCATGGGATAGCCATTCGGGGCTGGTCGAGTTTTCTTATAATAACAGTTACCAGTCTTCCATCAGAATGGCACCCTTTGAGGCGCTCTATGGTCGGCCCTGTCAGTCTCCTCTATGTTGGGCTGAGGTATGAGAGGCCTCACTCTTGGGACCGAGCCTTGTTCAGGAGACGTCTGAGAATGTCAAGCTGATTAGGCAGCGATTGTTGACAGCTCAGAGTCGCCACAAGTATTATGCAGATCAGAGGCGGTGGGATCTTTAGTTTTTAGTGGGGGACAGAGTGTTCCTGAAAGTGGCCCCTCGCTTGGGTCACCGTCGTTTGGGGAAGCTGGGGAAGCTGACACCGAGATATGTCAGACCCTTCGAGATTCTTGAATGGATTATCAAGGTGGCATACAGGTTAGCTTTTCCCTCACAGTTGACGTCGATTCACGACGTATTTCATGTCTCCCAACTAAAGAAGTACAACCCCGATCTGTCGCATGTGCTGAATTGGGAGGAGCTGGAGATAGAGTCTGACTTGTCTGTGGTTGAGCGATAGGTGCGTATAGTGGATTCTCAGGAAAAGGTGTTGCATGGAAAGTCCATTCCTTTGGTTCGTATTCTCTAGCAGCACGGGAATGATGAGCATGAGACTTGGTAGTGGAATTCTTGGATCGAGCAGGAGTACCCTTTTCTATTCTCTGATCAGGCATTGAGCTAACTTTCCAAGGGTGGAAAGTTTTCATGGTGAGGAGAATTGGCACGCCTGGACTCTGCTCTGAGGTATGACCTTAATTTTAAATTTTTATTTCATGATTTTAATCGCTTTCTTATTAAATTACTAGTTTTAAGTGTGGTCTGAACCGGATGTAAGGCCTTTGTTGTGGCACTGATAAATGTGCATTAACTCTACACCACTCGGTGCACGGGCAGAGCACGGGCGAAGCCGTGTGATCTTTCCTCTTTGACATGCGGTGCTCGCTACGCGAACGTTCTTTTGCCGGGAAATTAAATTTAGTTTTAAAGTATTATTATTATTATTAAATTATTGTTATTGTTATTATTATTATTACTATTATTATTATTATTATTATTATTATTTTTAATTTTTATTATGATGTTATTATGATTATGATTATTATTATTATTGCTAATAATATTATTATTATTGCAAATAATATTATTATTATTATTGATTATTATGTTATTAGTATTATTAATATTTCTATTATTATTATTATTATTATTAGGATGTTATTAATGTAATTAAATTTATTTTTAATTAGCTTGTTTAACTCCCTCTCCCCCCTCCTATTTTCCTTTTCTTTTTTTTTCTATCCCTTTCCTTCTCCCCCACGTTTTCCCTCTCTCTATTCCTCCCTCTTCTCTCCCTTTTCTCCCCTCTTACCCGCTGCACCCTCCCTCGCCGCACCTCACTTCTTCTTCTCCCCTTTCTTCTCCTTCTCCCTTTCTCCTCCTCTCTTCCTCGCGCGCCACCCCTCCTCCATCTCTTTTTTTTCTTTTCTTCTTCTCCTCCTTCTTCTTTTTCTTTTCTTCCTCTTCTTCTTTCTCTTCTCTTCTTCCGCGCTCCACCTCCCTTCCCGCCTCCTACTCGGCCACGCCTTCCCCCGCTCGGACGCTCTCCCTGCCACCCCCGTCAGGCCGGCCGGCGCCCTGCCTCTGCACACCGAACTAGCCCTCCGCCTCAGGCCGACCCTGCTGTGCCCCTGCTGCATCCACGCCGGACCTGCGTCGGACCAGCCACCTGCACCCGTGTCGGACCAGCCGCCCACACTCCTCCCCTTTCCGGAACAGCCGTCGGATCAGCTTCCCGCGCCTCCCCGCTCCTACGCCCCCCTGCTCGGCCGCCCTCCTCCAGCAGACTACCGCACCCCCACCCCCTTCTCCTCTGCTCGCCGACAGGTTTGTTCTTCTTTTCTTTTTTTATTTTTATTTTATTATTTTATTTTATCTTATCTAATAAGATATTAATGTGTTCTTTTGTTATTATTATTAATATGTTAATATTATTATTATATCATTACTATAATTATTATTATGTTATTATTATTATTATATTATTATTGTTGCTATTATTACCTTATTATTATGTTATTATTATTACTATAATATTGTTATTATTATTATTATTATCATTTTAATATTATTATGTTACTATTTTTATTATTATTATGTTATTATCATTATTATTATGATTATGCTATTATTATTATTATATTATTTTATTGTTATTATTATTTTTATAATATTATTATTATTAAGATTACTATGATTATTATTATGCTGTTACTATTATTATTATGTTATTGATACTACTATTATTATTTTTTTACATTATTATTATTATTGTTATTATTATTATTATTATTATGTTAACATTATTATTGAACCTGTTTAACGGTCTGCTGTTTTAGGACCTGTTTGACGGCTCAATACGGTGCGACCGTGGAGCAATAGGAGTTTTGTGCTGTGTCTTTTTCCGTTCCTATTTGAGGTAGGTGATTCCACACTCAATTATCATCTGGCGATCTTTTTCATGTTGGTTTAATTTTTCAGCTCCTTGCTAATTAGTTTCCATGCTGAAAAATTAGTTCTGATTACATTTTAAAAGTGCATCTAATTTTACAGTAGTATATTTATGTAATGCAAGTCCATTTTTATTGTGAAAACTCACTTTTGTTGTTTATTATTATTTGTAAACTGTGCAGTGTTTGAGTTAGAAAGTGCGGATGACGCAGTTTGTGTTTTGGCATGTCAGAATATGTTTTATTATAAAAAGGGATTTTGAGTGACTTTTTAACCTTTAAAAAATTTTGCGACATGTTTGAAAACTGTTCAATAATTTTTCTTAGTGGTTTTATTAATTAACAAATTGATTTCGTTAAGTTATGTGTCTAGTTTGATTTAAAGCATAATCAGTGTGGTTTAAGTTTTTAAAAAAAGTTTTAGTGTGTGTGTGGTTTTCAAAGAGGATATCAGTGTACAGGTGACATGTTTGGCTCTAAGTGTTAATGTGACATGTTATGTGAACTTTGATCTTTAGGTGAGCACAAGGAGGGAAGCCGGGGTATTAGGTGGGGAGACTAAGACTAGTGAGCTAGTGTTCCGGAGATGACCCGACCTGGTTTCCCTCGCAGGTTTTACGATTGCAACACTAACTAAACAAATGATATTTGAGGGTTGTGGCCTTCTAAGCCACGTGTTCTGAGGTTCGTGGCCACCTAAGCCACGTTTCACCGAGACACGACGTTCGAGGGTCCCACATACTCTAGTACCCTTTTGGGGCTTTCCCATCCTTTGGTGCTACCGGTTACTTTGCATGCACAATGATACGTGATATGTCACTTAAATTACTACCCTAATGTGTTTATCTTGAACTGTCTTTCTTTTAAATCATTTTATGAAAACCATTTCTTTTTCACTTCTTTTATTCTTTATTTAGCATTACAAATGGTTTGTCTTTTGATAGTTTTGTGTGGAATCTTTTCTTGGTGATATCCTGCTGGGCGATTGCTCACTCCCTACTTACACCCTTGGGTGTAAGTAGATTTGTTCACTTCTGATATAGGTAAGGATCCAGCTTTTGGGAGCAGTGGTTCAGGTTGCTAGCTGGCCCATATACGTGGCGTTTTGGTGGTGGCATTGGGGTGGTGTTCTCACACCGGGTGACAGTTATTAGGTTGGTTTTTGGTCACCTTGTTTTTAGTGTTATTTGGGTTTTGAATACTTGTGAACAAAAAACATGTTTGGTTAAATACAAATTTGACTGTAACCTTTACTTTTGTTTGGTTTACTTTAGTTGGCTACTTTATATCTTTTCACTCGGGTAAATCGTTCCCAAAGTTTAAATTGATACTCGGGAACTTGTGCCAACCCATGGGGATCGTGGACGCCCTTCGGGCCTTGCCGCGGGTCGGGTCGGGCATCAAGTTGATGGGGATCCGATTCGGTTCATGACAAGTTCTTAGTTATGCCCTTCGGCATAACCAACACACCAGAAGTGTTCATGAGTCTCATGAACAGGATATTCCAGCCTTACCTCGATCATTTTGTCTTAGTCTTCATCGACAACATACTGATTTAATCGACTACTGAGGAGGAGAATGCCTACCATTTGCGGGTAGTACTAGATACACTCCGAGGGCACCATCTTTTTGGTAAGCTCTCGAAGTGCCAGTTCTGGATTCGATAGGTTCACTTTCTTGGACACATCATCTCGGAGGCTGGAGTTGTAGTGGATCCAGTGAAGATCGAGGTAGTACTAGCTTGGGAGCCACCTAGGAGTGTGATGAAGGTTCGGTGTTTTCTGGGATAGGCTGGGTACTATCAGAGATTTATACCAGTCTTCTCCAGATTTGCAGCACCACTTTCAGCATTAACGAAGAAGGGGCAACCCTTTGTGTGGTCAGATAGATGCTAGAAGATCTTTTAGGATCTGAGGCATAGGTTGACCGGTGTTCCCATCTTGAGGCTACCATAGGAGGGATTAGGGTATGTAGTTTACTGTGACACATCAAGGACCCGACAAAGGTGTGTCCTGATGCAGGAGCGAGGAGTGATCACATATGGTTCACGACATTTGAGACAGCATGAACAGAACTATGCTACCCATAACCTGGAGTTAGAAGTAGTGGTCTTCACCTTGAAGATGTGGCGGCACTATCTGATGGGTGAGCGTTTTATAGTCTATTCTAACCACCAGAGTCTCAGGTACATCTTCTCGCAGAAGGACCTGAACCTGAGACAGCGGCGATGGCCCGAGTTCCTCCAGGAATATGACTTTGAGATAGTCTATACTCCTGGGAAGGGGAACGTTGTAGCAGATGATCTTAGTAGGAGATCGGGCATTCAATTGCTAGGAGAGGTGACGGAGCAGCTGGCCGCATTTCAGATATCCTTTGTGGATAGAGATGGAGTTGTCTTTCTGTAGTCTCTCGCAGTCACTCCTCCACTCCTTCAGCGAGTCAGGGAGGCACAACATGGGGACATTGACTGTGAGACGCGACGTGCTTAGATATCCTTAAGGCAGGCACCTGATGGATTTTCTGAAGGTGGGGAGCAAGTCATCCTCTTCAGAGGACATACTATGGTACCGGTTTCACTATAGGAGGAGGTGTTGAGGGAGTTCTACACATCCCCTCTAGTGGTATATCCAGGAGTGGTGAAGATGTATCAGGATCTCAGACGACAGAATTGGTGGTCGGGTATGAAGAAGGTGGTAGCAAAGTTTTTCTTGCGATGCCTCAATTGTCAGCAAGTAAAAGCGGAGCACCAGGTACCAGCAGGCTTCGTACATCCCTTAGAGGTCTCAAAGTAGATGTGGGACGGGATATCCATGGATTTTGTGACGGGACTTCCACATAAATCCAGAGGACACCACTCTATCTGGGTGATTGTTGACCGAATCACCATGTCGGCCCACTTCCTACCGATCAGAGAGCAGTGTTTGGTAGAGAGCTTCAGACACCTTTATGTGCAGGAGATTGTGCGTTTACATGGAGTACCTTCTTCTATTGTCTCCGAATGTGACGCATGCTTTACTTCCCAGCATTTGGGACGCAGCTTCGCTTGAGCACCACCTTCCATCCTCAGACAGATGGCCAGACTGTGTGGACCATCCAGACACTCGAGGACATGCTTCGTGATTGTGTCCTTGACTTTGGTCACAGCTGGGAGGATCACTTACCCTTGGTGGAGTTTTCGTACAACAACAGCTACCACTCCCCCATCGGTATGGAACCTTACGAGGCACTTTATGGCTGACCTTGCAGATCGACTCTGTACTGGGCTGACCCAGGGGAGTCAGCACTTGTAGGACCAGAGATGGTTTAGGCTACGATGGAGATGGTGCGGATCATCCAGGAGTGGATGAAGACTGCACAGAGCAGACAGAAGTCTTATGCTGATAGGAGATGGAGACCACTATAGTTTGAGGATGGAAACCATGTCTTCTTACGGGTCTCACCTCAATGAGGTCTATGGATATTTGGCCAAGGCATCAACTTATCTTCGTGATTCATTGGACCATTCCAGATCCTCAGCTGAGTAGGCGAGGTTGATTACCGCTTGGCCCTTTCACCTCAGTTGCATTGGGTGCATGATGTCTTCTACCTATCTCAGCTGAGGAGATATGTGCACGACCCATCCCACATCATCGACCATGGGGAGATGGACATCGATGATGGGGTGACAATCATGGAGGTCCTATTGGAGATCGAGGATCGACAGGAGTGGGTCCTACGAGGACGGTCTATTCCTCTGGTGCACATTTCCTGGCAGCACGGTAACCTCCAGGAGAGCATATGGGAGCGGGAGGCTCAAATGCATGTTCAGTACCCCCATTTATTCCCTTAGTGTGTGTTGTAGCTTACAGGGATGTAAAACCCTGAGATGGGGAGAATGTAAAGACCTGTTAATCATGTGGAATTTTTTTTCTTAAATACATGGGAATTTTACGAGTCCGCAGTTTCTGATGGCACCTGATTCTGAGGCCTAGTGTGCCTGGATTAATTTTCTGAAGTTTTGTTTGGGTATGTTCAGTAGACATACGAGCGGGATTTTATATCTTTTGAACTGGTTCTTGGAATTAAAATCTGAGGACACCGATGAACTCGCATCACCGGTATTCGCTTAAGGATACATTCACCACAGTTGCGCTTTATACAGGTTGGAAGTTCTATTTTTGGGGGTTTTCTAATTGAAATAAATAAAAATATGATTCAAATATTTTTATGTGGGTGGTGGTAAAATCCCCCAAATGGAAGTTGGAAGTGGGTCCCACCCCCCACATAACCTCCCATAGGAGGATATTGGGTGGTGGGGCCCACATGAAAATAAACCCCTCAAATCCCCCTTGAAACTCTTGAAACCCCCCCCCCCATTGATGTGGGTTAAGCCCTCCACTTTCCACCTCCATTTTTAATTTTGAAAACTCTCCACCTCCCACTTTCTCTCATTAATTTGCCAACACCATTAATTAATTAATTTAGCTCCACAATTAATTAATTAATTTGAATGTTTGAATTTTTAAAACATTATGCCAACTTTAAATAAGTGAATCTATTCTTTTATTTGGGGTTGGCATAATCGTTTGAGAGCTTGGGAGTATTGGTGAAGCCTTGGAGAAATAGGGAGAGCTTTCTTCAAACGAAGAACGTCGTCTCCACCGAAGAACGACGACACGTCTCCTTCCTTTCCAATCGAGGAAAGAAAGGGAAGACGATGCCCGCGAAGAATGCTGCCAACGACAACAACTCTCCCTCCGACATTGACAGAACGACGTCCGTCTTCCGCGACACCATCTTCCATGACTTCGACAACGTTCTTGAATCGAGGTAGGGGGATTTGATTAATTTTCAAATGAATAAAATTATGCCCGCATTCTTTGATGTACGCCTTGGTTCGTCTTTGGACAAATGATATCATTTAATACAGAAGGTGCGGGTCGAACCAACACAGACCGGCGTCCCTCCATTGGTTATCATTGATTAAGGTCAGAGGCAGAGGTGGCACGGCGCCGTTGCGCCACAGTGGAGGTGCGGAGGCGACTGGTCGAGCTGGCCTCCATGGAGCCGAGCAGTGAGACAACCGACCGGCCGACCAGCCGGCCCGCTGGAAGACCGCGGCGCCTGAAGGCGCTGGGTGGAGGAGGGATCTGTCTCCCAACTGTGGGTGGCTCGGCCGAAAAAGAACTAGTCGGCTACTGCTGGCCGGGCTGGAGGTCTGTGGCGCCCGTAGGCGCCTCGCGGTGGAGAAGACAGCGGTCCGCAACCACGGGCCGCTATGTTGGGCGAACCGGTCGGCCGCCTGCCGGCCGGGCTAGTGGACCGCGGCGCCAGAAGGCACCACACAGGGGATAACCGTGGTCCGCTATGGGGGCTGCAAGGGCCGGGCGGAACCGGCCGGCTTCATCCGGCTGGGCAGGGAGAGGCAGCGCCGCTCGGCACCGCCGAGTGAACCGAACCGGCCCGCAGTGCGGGCCAGGTCCGCGGGTGGGTCGCGCCCCACCGGGTCGGGCCGACCCCCAGCCGGGTCGGACCCGCCAAGTCGGGCCAGGCCAACACTTAACTGGTTCGAACCCGCCGAACTGGGTTAGGCCGACCCGCCAACCCCCTAGGCTTGACCGGCCGGACCCATCTTCGCTTGAATGCAAATATCTCCTAGACTGCACGTCCAATCAACGCGCCGTCTGTGGCACTGGGACCCTCGCAACGAGCTAGTCATTTTGCAATACTCTAAGTGAGTTTTTGACAAATTTAGAAAACTTACGGGTTTGGAACGAGCATAAATCCAACCGGGCCCCTGGAACGGAAATGCTAATAACTCTCAGACCGAGCATCTGATTGACGCATCGTCTGTTGCGTTGGGTTTCTTATGATGAGACGGAACTATACGATACATCAAATCAGGACTTCATGGTAGTTGATGTATCGTCACTTGGCTCGACGAGCAGAACCTCCTGGAATTGAGCGTGAAGTGTGCAGGAACCCAAGAGCTGGCTGCGATGATTACTGTACCGGAATCCTACGTGGGTTCGACGGTGATGATTACTGAACCGGAATCCTACGTGGGTTCAACAGTGATTATTAATGAACCAGAATCCTCCGTGGGTTAGACAGTGATGACTACTGTACCGGGATCCTCCGTGGGTCTGACAGTTCTGACTTATGTTCCTGTATCCTGCATGGGCCCGACAGAGTAGCTGGTCCTGTATCATGTGTGGGTCTGACAGCTTAGCTAGTCCTATATGTTGTGTGGGTCTGATAGCTTAGATGAATCAATTACTACATCTGATCATCTCTATTGCTATATGAAATATGTATACCTGTGTGAGCTGAGTCTTGTCTTTCAATCATTATCATCGATGTGATTGACTTTACTTCCTGTGTAGACTCGGTTGTGATTGGGCTCGAGAGTTGGAGGTGGGTTTTGACTGGTAACATAGGTATATGTATAGGCATATACGTAAGTATGGTTGGTTAATACTTCGTGATTGTATCTTTCTACTGTGGTTTATCCTTATTTGGATTCTGGGAGACCTTAAGGGGTCTCAGGGTCCGCTACTGTGTATCGTTATACTCACCCCTGTATGGTCGATGCCCGCAAATCGTTGTGTTGGTTACAGACAAAAAACAGTACTGATCGAGGCAGAGAATTGTAGAGATGGATGGTACCCAGAGGTGAACCACTTGGAGAGACGTACTCGGAGCGGACATACGGACCTGGGATACTGAGGAGGCCATCTGTACCCACCCTTTAGGTGGGATTCACAGAGTATGACTCAGTAGTTGTTGTTTACCTTTCTGCAGTTGTACTAGATTTACAGTTGTTGTACTTTACTATTGGGCTTGTATTTCCGGCCCCTTTCCTTTCAGCACTTAATTTTGTATACAGTTTTACTTAGTGTTTACTTTCCGTTGCATACTCTACTGCTTGTGTTCAGGCTGTGTGTGTGTTACAGGTTAAAAGTCAATTCCTTCCCTTTTTATAGGTATTACGCCTTTGGTGCTAGTCGTCATCCCCTGGCCTATGGAAGGTGGGCTTGGTGTAGTCACGGCACGGGCCCCGAGGATGGGTCGTGACAGATGAGACACGATAATTCTACACATGCATGTGGTTAGGGAATTTACATATGATAATAAATGTTTTCTATGTTTAGTAAAATATATTTCCTAAAAAACATTATAATAATGTGGGAAGTATCAAAATTAGTAAAGTAAAGCCTTTTAATAATTTGATTTTTTTATTTTTTTAAAAAGTGTTATAATTATTTTTGAGAAAATTTTGAATCAAAAACCATTCCCTTTTTGAGAAGAACAAAAAAAATCTTTTAATTAGAAAAAATAAATTTTAAAAACTATTAATACTAACTCCCTTTTTCTAATATGACCCTAACCTTATCCCTTTTTCTGAAAGGCTAATACTTTCCTAATATCTCTCCCATTGTTAGAAAATTCCCTTTCTCCATTCCCTCTAAAAGTTTTAGAAAGGTGATATTTTCTTCATTTATTCCCCTTTATGATTTTTTAAAATGTTTTAAGGAGGTAGAAATTGTACCTGAAATATTAGGAAAAAATAATATATGAAAAAAAAAGTAAAAATTTGTCCAAAAATATATATGAAAGGAATTTATCCAAGGATGTTAGAGAAAACATCCATCCAAATAATATGTGGATTAATATTTAACCACATATATATATAAAAAAAATTAATTTTGATTTATTATAAGATATTTCAAGAGTTTAAAGAAAAGAAATCAATCTTTCTTCAATAACATTTTCATGATGACCTTCAGCTTCTCCACATCCTCTTGGTATTTCTCTAACTCATTAATAAAATATTTTATCTTTCCTACTTCCTCTTCATGAAATATTATCTTTCTATTATCATTCTTAATCCCCAAAACTTCTTCATATAGAGATATAATTTTGTTCCCTTGTTATGATATTTCATCATCTTGATTTCTTGAAAGTTACTTCAGATTATAAATTGATCTTATTCTCTCAGAAACTTCTTTATTGAAACTTTATTAAAACATGGAAATTGATTGGTTTCTATTTTTATTCCATGAATCTAATCATAAAATAACATAATATATCCCCTATATTATTTATTCACCAGATGAACTTCTTCAAATTTCTTGATTCTATTTTTTTATTTTCCTTTGAATTCTTTGAACTCTTCTTCATCTTAAATCACTATCTCAATATGTTATTTCAAAGAATTTGAGTTTTAGAATAGGTTAATATTTATTTGAATATACTAACATATCACTTGAATAACTAGAAAGAAATATGAATCATATGAATGCATTTTTATAACTTAATTGAAGTATTTAATTTTAATTTATATCCATTTAGAACCTATAATGGGGGGATAATGAGTTAAACTGAAAGAAACTTTAGAAATGGACTGCGTGGGAAGTATATAAGTTCTAGGTTCCCATTTTTTCATCATACTGATCATCATAGAGTTAAAAAACTTCAACTTCTTTATTAGAAACATATTTTTCAGATGCCTTAGTCTGATAATGTTTATCTTCTTGATGATTCATCTCTCTTTGATACATCTTGATCAGCATCCATCAGAGATTATTTTGATAATGAAATAGTATTCATAGCTGATGTCTCTTAAAAATTAAAGATATATCTTAATTCTTTATCAATTTCAGCATGTTTCTTTTCATTATCAGAAATTTCAACATAATATTAAATATATATAGAATATTTCTTTTCAAAAAATACTACTTTTTATATTTCCTTTTCAACAAACGGACCTGGTGTAGAAGCATGAGCTAATTGGACTTCTAATTGAATGTACTGAGGTTCCTCTAGTATAACATTTGACAATAGAGGAATGGATAATGGATATTATCCATTATTTTTAACTTTTATTCTAGAATAAAATTACTCACCTCCTTTTAGTAAATTTTTATCCATATTAGCTTATCTATCTTTAACTTCCGACCTATCCTCTTTTATTCCTCTATGAGAGTTTTACAAGACTGCTCCTCTAACACAAAAGCTTCATCCTTGTCCAACCCAAATCATGGATCATCAGATCTTTTTCATCGTTCTTTTTCATAAATGAAAAAAAACACCTCATTATAAATAGTTTTATCCTTATTCTTAGGAAATGGGGGTGACGTTTATCCTACCTTTATTTTATCCAAAACTTTTTCTTTAAGATTATCAATTTCTAAACCAGATGTATATTTTTTTGATATCTCTGAAATCTTATTTTCATAAGGAACAAAAAATAATTTCATATTATCAGTTGACTCTTCACCAATAATAGAATATTTCTTCCTTACTAGAGTTTCATTATTCAAAATTTTCATCAATTTAATGAAGTTACCTAGAAGATTTTTTACAAAACTCAAGTTGAGTAAAATATTTAACTTTAATGAACCTCATTTTACTACCTCTGTGAAAAGAAAAATAAACTTCACAAGAATGAATATTTTTATATTACAAAAGAAATCCAAAAGGTATATTTCATGTACTTTTATGGTATCCCTATCCATTATCATAAGAATAGGAAAGTACTATATCCAAATGGATACATTCCTAGCATCAGGAGAAAGATGAGGAACTTTTCTAAATTTTTTATAAGAATAAAAATGGTAACTTTCTTCTTATAAATTATCAAAAATCTCAAGAATTTTTGGTATCTTGTGATTTATTAGATTTTCCCCTCCTTTCAAATTTATTTGAGCTAATTCATCCCCTTGTTAGATATTTATATATCTATCTTAACAAAGTAAAAGTTATAACTTTTAATCTATTTTATTAACTAAACTCTATAGAAGAATATAACTCTCTTACTATTTTACGATAATGTAAATAAAATTCAACCATTGAAATGAATTTTTTTTCCCAAACTTGGAAAATAATAGTAGACTTGAGTATAGATTTGTATTTCTTAAACCATGATATTTCAATTATTATTTAATTTATATCCACTCTTCTTGAGAAATCAGAAGAGGAATCCATATTTGTAGATCATACATATAATGAAAATTGGAAAACCCATAAACAAATAAAAGAACTAAAATATATATGGTGAGAGTTATTCTCTAATTCATAAGGTGGAGAAGCTTTGGTGAATCAAACCCCTTTGAATAGTAAAAAATAGAGATATTTTACTTCTTCTCTAGATCTAATGGTTCAAGTTGAATATATTTTTAGATCAATGGTTGAAAAAATTTATTGATGGTTTAAAGGATATTTGAACTCTAGAATTTTTTAAAACTTATGAAATGGTTTTTATTATATGAAGATTCTGATAAAACATAAATAATTTAAAATCTATTGAGAAAGTTAAAATTTTTGAAAAAATATAAATATTATAAAATAAATTATAAAAGGTAATATGGTAAAAAATAATATTATCTCCTAGAGAAAACATTTATAAAATTTATTAATAATTTTTTAGTAATATGAATTTCTTGGATAAAAATATTATAGGAAACTAAAGTTGCTATAGTAAAAAAAGCATCTAAAATTCTCAAGTGAAAAAATTTCTCAAAAAAATTGTCCAAAATATTGTCTAATTTTTTTAATAAATTATTTTTTTAATAAATTATTTTTCTAAGTAATTTAAGAAATAAATTTCCAAAAAAATTTAATAAAAAATTTTATCAGAAAAATTTAAGATAATATTTTCTGAAAATTTTTTGAAAACTTTTTGGTAAAAAATTTAAGAAAATATTTTATCAGAAAATTTAAATATAAATATTGTCTGAAAAAGTTAAAAACTAAATATTATATGAAAAATTAAAAAAAATGTCACACTGTTTTTAGGATTTATTAACTATGAGAATATGGTTTAAAAATTAATTTGATAATTGTTCATATTATATTGACTATTATACAATATTGTTAAATATATTCAAATATATCTGAATTTTTGGGTTTTGTGAAAATATCAGCAATTTTTTCTTGTGTTCTGATAAATTATACAATAATATCCACTTTTTGTTAGTGATAAAAAGTAAATGGTTTCTTATATATATGTTATTATATCATTATTGACATTCTGGGATTTTAATTAAATCAATATCACTTATGTTGTCATATAAAATTGGAGATTTAGTAAAACTCATTCCAAAGTTTGTGAGTGTATGTTACATCCACAACACTCGAGCCAAAAAACATCCAACTATTATATATTAATATTTAGTATTATAAAGTACTACAGAGTGTTATTTATTATAAGACCAAAAACTAACACCTATATTAGTTAATGAAAACTTCTAGATTTACTTTTTATGTCCATTTTTCTTCCACTAAAATCAATATCGGAGGAACTATTTAGTTTGAAATCATTTCATGAATAATAAAATAGTTCAAGATCCATAATTCCCTTAATGTAATGTAAAATTAATTTTAATCCTTTAAAATTAGATTCTTTTGGATTATATTTAAATCTTGCACATAATCATGCAAAAAACATTAAATCTATCCAATAGTCTATAAGGAATAGTAAACTACCAATCAATCCTCTAAATTATTTTGATCAACTACATTCAAATATTCATAAAGATATAAAAAAATTATATTTTGATAGAAGTACTTATACATTTAGTATTTTCATATCAAAAAAATTTAAGCAAATATTTTTAATAATATTTTTGAGAAATAAAATTTCCATCTGGTTTTTTTAGAAATTTGAAAACCAATGAAAAATGTTAGATTAACCATCGTGCAAAATTCAATCTCATATTTCATAAAATTGACAAATTAATCTGTAAGTGTTTTTTGTGTTGAGAAAAATATAATATCATCAAAATAAATTTAAAAAAACATGCCTTCTTTAGAAACTTTTTTAAAATATTTTTTTTGGATATACATATCCTTTGAAAAAATCATTTTACAATAAAAATCTTATGAGTCTATCATACTAATATATTGGGTTTTATTTAAGTCCATATAGGGACTTTTTAAGTTTAAAAACGTTTTATGGAGATTTTTTATTTTAAAAAATATGCATTTTTTCTACTGTAATATCCTCCTAAACATATCCACTAAAAAAATTACACTTCACATCCATTAAAAAATGAAATTTAATAATTCCACATAGGATAGAATAATATGAATAGATTCTAGTCTTGATAGTGAAGAAAAAGAGACTCGATAGTCTATTCCTTCTTATTTATAATAAACCTATGCATTAACTTTTTCTTTATTTATAACTATTATTTAATTTTCATAATGTTGATAATAAACTTATTTTACAGATATTAAAAGAAAATATATTGGTTATTAAACTAATGTCCAAACTTTATTCCTCTCAAACTCACTTTGTTCATCTTGCATTGCCTTCATAAAATATTCAGTAAATATAGCCTCATCATGAGTCTTAGGTTAAAATTTTGATATAATGGATAGTGTTCACATTATCTTCTTAGGGAACTTATAGTTTTTCCAGGTCAACCTACAACTCTGATGATATTTTCAACGGGATGATTCTTATGCATTGTATGATTCATTGGTTTTGTAAAAAGTTTTTATTCAAATAAAGGTTGAATTTATTCTTGAGTTATAACCTTATCATTTTTTTTATTTTTTCTCTCTTGTGAAGAATTTTCCAACATGGGTTTAAATCGGTTTTAGTAAAATAATCTGAATATGTGGTTTTATGTTGCTTAAAAACAAAAGGATTAGTTTCCTCAAACTTCACATGCACTATTTCCTCAACAGTACTTGTATTCTCAGTAAAGAAACTATAATAATTACTAGTTATGAAATATCCTAGAAAAATTACTCCATTATATTCTATATAAATTTTTTGTAAATTATATTTAGTGTTCAGGATGAATACTTTACACCCGAAATCTATGAAGTAATAAATTTTTGGCATTCAACCTTTCCACCACTCATAAAGAGTTTTATTAATATAAGGATTAAGTGAAACTTGATTTATAGTATAGAAGGTAGTAAAAACTACTTCCAACCCAAAAAAATTATAAAATTATTATTCACTTGACATGATTCTAATAAGCTCCTGAATAATTATATTTTTAATCAACTACAAATATTTTTATGGTGTTTTAGATGATGGAAAGTTATATATGTTGACTTTTATAATTAAAAAAAGTTTCAAATTCCGAATTTATCAATTCTCTACCATGATAACTACAAATAGTTACCAAGGGTAGACTTTTCTCATTTTTTACATGGTATAAAAAAATTAAATTGAAAAACCTTTCATACTTTTTTTTCTGGAAAATACTCTCATGTATATCTCATGTGGTAATCAACAAAAATAAATAAATATTATATTCCACTAAAAATTATATGTTTTTTTGGACCAAATAAGTTCTTGTGCACTAAATATAAACCATTATAAGTTGAAACCTCACTAATAGATTTAAAACATCAGTTTTGTTTCTTTCCAAATTAACAAGGATCACAATAATTAGAAAAATAAATTCATAACTTCAGTAAATATCTAACTAGTACTTTCTATGAAATCATGGATAAAATTATTATAGTTAAACTTCTAAACCTTATCTACCAAAACCAAGATTGACCTTCCATTTCACTAAGACTGGGTAGATCTTGACTTTTATGGTCTTCTATGTTTACTATGTATACATTTTCATGTCTAAATGTAGAAGGAATAAACTATACTTCTGAACTTTGAACAATAAATTTATCCTTCATGAAGTTTATAAGGTATAATTCATCACATAATTGACTTATTCTAATGATGTTTTGATTAACTCCTATGAAAAATAATACATTTAAAATTAAAGACTTTACAAGAAGAAAAATATCACCTATACAATATATCTCACCTTAATAATTATCACTAGAAGTTTCTTTTAAAAAATTCATATTAATAATCCTCTAGAATAATTTCATATTTATAGTAATGTTCTAGGAACACCCAATATCTATGTAAGAAATATTTTTCCACTCTTTTTATTTTTCTGAAAATAAAAATTTAGGATTTTGGTATCTAAAATAGCTCGGGTCCAACATTATCATAAAATAATACATTAGGGATTCATATCTTTCTAACTTTTCTATATTGTTTAGCTTCAAGTACCTTTGAATTATAATCTTTATGAAAACCAAATGACTAAAATTTATTCAAAGAAAATTTTTTATTCTAGTGTCTAAAACATTGAAATTTTATAAAAATGGGGCAGTTTAGAAAGAAATTAGTTATTATGAAAATGGGGATTAGTGTTTCTAAAACTCATTCCTAAATTATTTCTATGTGGTCTAATTTTTTTGTACATGTCATCAAAATATTCCTTCCTAAAAGAAAATTATGATTTTAATTTTTTCAGAATCAAAATTTTAGAATTTAGTTTATCAGCATAATATTTATTATTAATAAGTGAGGTAGGACTATATTTCATATGTAATTATTTAGTAATACTTGAAATATCTAGGGAAAGGTTTAAAGTTATGTATTTTTCTTTAGCAATTTATGCCTTAATATTTTCATTGTTTTTAGAAACTTTATTAATTTTTCTTTCTAATAAAGTTCAAATATAGATACTTCTTCATAACACAGTAAAGAATCATCTTCATCAAAAAAATCTTCTAAAAATATAGAACTATATTCATCATAGGAATTATGATAATTTTCATTTATAGTAATATTTTTTAAGTATTAAATAGATACTACATATATTAATATTTTGTTGGTCTTTCAAATTTCAGTATAAAAATCAATATTTTTTATCATCACTACTATATTGAGATGAATTTTCAAAAGAACTATCACCTTCACATGCACCCCAAGTGTCAGAAAAATTCATAATATTCTCGCCTTTGTTCTTTTATTATTTTCTTGAACTTTTATCTCTCTTATACTTCTTCAATATTATAAAATCTAGTCAAATATTTCTAAGGATTTTATATTCATAGAAATTCATTTTTAAAGTATCCTTATTTTCACTTCTATCATTAGAATTATTTTTATACTTGTAATAAAAAATCCTTTTTCCAACTATATTGTTCATAAATTTAGAAATATTAGCAAGTTAATTCTCCCTCTATTCAGATGAATTACTTTTAGTCTCAGCCTTTTCTTTATTCATCTTTAAAGATTTAGTAACTTTCCTAGCTAATATGACTTTCTTAACTATTGTAGATGTTGAATAAAAAGTGTCACCATTTCTTTTATTATATGTTTCATTATCTATTTTTAATCTACCCTCATAATACATCAGAGTAGCCATTATATAATTTTAAATAATCCTTAGAATATGTATTTTTACCATAAATAGTTTTTCTCTTTAATTCCCATTCATTAGTAATTTTATCTGTAGTATTCTCAATTGAATTTTCATCCGTCAAATCCTTAACTCCCAAATATTCTAAATTATTAACAATAGTCAAAAAACATTGATGCATGTTTTCAATTTATAGGTACTAAAGTCATCTCTAATCATAAATCTTCTAGTTTCAACAAATCTTATTGTTATTAAGTGATTGACATCCAATTTCTCCCTAATATTATTCATAGTTTCAAAAAAAATATGATAATACATGTTTCTTATCATAGAAAATAACAAATCATTTCTTACCCATTAATTAGGATAATACTCGACTTTCTCATCTTTAGTAAAATTAGTAATATCTTTATCCAAATTATGATAGTTTCTAATTAACATATAAAAATTATATACTCCATTATTTATAACAAAAGTATTCATTCCATATCTCTAAAATTCATAATCATCCCCATAAAATATTTTTTCCTTCTTGGATTCAAATTTTTGAGAGTCACATCTATCAAACCTACCATATTTAAAAACAATATACCTTTTTCTATAAAAATATATTACTATAAATATTTTATAACATGTGAAACCTCATTTGATACCAAATGTTGGATTGTAAGAGTACTAGTTTTACTTAAAATAGGGGTGAATTTTATTTTATAAAATAACACATAAAATTTATGTAACCTTTTTAAAAAGTTATTATAGAAAAAGATCTTATCTAAATTATATGAAAATTAATATGGTAGACTTTTATACTGATACTCTATAAAATTTGAGTGAAGAAATTTTATAGAAAATAGTATAAAACATTATTTAAATTATGAACAGTGTAAAATATATAAAAAATTGTAGTTAATAAGAAAAACAAAGTAATACAATTTTAATAAAATATATAAGAAAAACATACAAAATCCATCCTAGGAAAGTTTGTACACTTTTAACCTTCGATGTAAATTGATTTCTAATCAAACTGAAGATATCCATGGTTTTCACCAAACTATAAAGTCATGTATTCCTTTACCAAGGATTCCATCGATACTAATATTGGACCAACTTTTTTTCCCTAGCCTTCGGAACCCTCAATCAGCAAAATCACAATATCAATCTTCTGAAACCTCACAACCCTCGATCGCACCATATAATATGAAAAACAATTAAAAACCAAAAATAACTGAATTCATTTAAAAATATACTCACAATCTAATTCCTTAATTAAAAATATTAATAACGGTTATAATGAATCATTCACTCGTAATAAGATATTGAAAACTCTTCAAAGTTGTTTTATTTCACTTGAGTTGAAAAATCTTCCTCCTCATCGAATATTTCTTTTGTTAATAATAATTTATCCAATGGTTAGATTATCTATTATTTGGAGTTGGTTTCAATGACTTCAGGTGATCTCAATATTTTCTTCAAAGGTTAAACACTACTTTGTCTAATGGTTACCTTGGTAGAACCATTATAATGCTTTAGTAACCCATCATTAAAATGATTTTTCCTCGTATGCATGAATGTAATACTTCATATTCTATATTTTATAAAGTTTCAACTGGAATGAAGGTTTACCTCCATCTGATGATTGTATATCTGATATACTTGGTAGAACTTTATCTGGTGAGACTTGGTTATACTTCATTAGTTGGAATTTATAAATCTGCATATGATGGAATTGTATTTATCTGATATAAAAAAGTAATGGCTCTTTCGGTTAAGATATTTTCATCTGATAATAAATGATTTCTACATCCTATAAAATATCCTTACTACAAAAAATTCAAAGAACTTTGTATGTATAAATATTATTAAAGTAAAACCATTAAATAGGTGGTTTTGTGATTTTCAAAAACAATGTTAGAAACTATTGGAAAAAAATATTGACTCGAAATTATCCAAAGATTAACATCACTTAAAGTTATATAATTAATAATATCATAACCTATAATTTTATCTAAACCATTCCTCTAATACCAACAACAACACCTCATAACTTAAAAAACGCATAATTACATGATTTATTACAATAGTTTCACTTTCTTATATTTTGAGGATCATTTCAGTTTAGATTCTTAGATAATTAGAGAAAAATCTTAAATATAAAACACTTATAATAAAAAGGGGAAACTTCTGATCAATATATATTATTTCCAAAAAAATAAGATACTTAAATTTAAACTATTATTTCATTAAAAACATGTTCTCCTTTTAAATTTGAATTCCCATAGTAGAAAGATAGACCTTTATATAGTTTATTAATCATCATTTGGACCTATGAAAAACATTTTAAAACATTTTATTATCAAAAAAATCTCTGAAATGGATATAAAAATTAAGAAATCTTTTACTCAATTTTTAAAATCACATACTCCCATAAGAATTTTTTCCCTTTTACATAATAAAAATCTGAGAAAAAATACTCATTTTAATACTCATGAAATAAGTTTCACTGCGCAAATATTTTCATAGAACATATAAAAAGAATTATTAAATGAAAATTCATAATCATGAGGTTTTCTTGTAAAACCTGTACACTAATGAAAACATTTTCAAAAATATATATACTTTCCACTCTTAAAAGGGGAATAGACCTTCCTATAAACAAAATCTTATTTTCTTACCTTATGAAATTAGAATAATTACATGAAAAATAATTTTAAAACATAAAACATCATGTATGTACCTTGGTACATAATCGTCATATCACTCTTACAATCACTCTTACAAAAGCTCTTACAAATAGAATAACCTACTCTGTTAATTAGAACATAACTCCCCATATAACATAATCATTACTCAATGCGTTAGAGATATATATGAGGATCACATGTCATCGTGAACAATAGAAAATACCATAGGATACAAAAAGCACATAAAATATAGAATTTACAATATTAAATATCATCAATTATTCTTCGAAACACATATGTAGAAGCGCTTTCGAGATTCATGTAATAATAAGGATAAAAATATGTTTTCTTTGAAACCTATTTTAAATAAAATACTATGGTGAATTCTAAATATGATGTTCCATTTAAAATCCATGAAAATATAAATAGTTTCATTGTTAAATAAAAAATTCATGATAGAGGGAAATTATTCTCAGGATGTATATGTTTAAAAATATTCATTTATTTTTTTTAATGTCATAAATAGCTCATCTAGAAAACGTTTAAAAGTACTATTTTAAAAAAATTCTAAAGAAATTAAAAAATGCTTTGAAATTACTTTTAAAATATATTTCAATATATTCATAACATACCTAAAACATGTTAAAAATATTATTGTGGAGGAAAAATAGAAGAAAAGCTGTATAACTTTAATAAAAATGGTTTGAAATAAAAATATCTTACCTCGAGTCTGACTCACCACATACATGATTTAACTCCTATATAATATACATATGAAAATTTTATACTTTCATAAGATAATTTTTAAGTTTTATTAAATTGTTATTATCAATTTTATATTTTTTATTACCATTTGTTATATAGTTATTAAACTAGTTAAGTCCATGTCATACATTTTGAGGATGTTTAGTTCAGAATCTGGAAAAAATATTGGTGGGTTGACCATGGTCAAAAGGCATCATGGTTACATCATATAAAGAATATTAATCACTTAGTAATTATAATATTAATAAATTAAATACAATCTTATAATTATCCATGAAATAAATACATGAAAAAGAATCGCATCACTTCATGGTGGTGGTATTCCACACGTACGCACAAGTGACATTATCATTTTCCATTGGATGGAATGGTAAGAAGGTGAGTAATAAACTATATTTATAGAATAATAATTTTTTTTATAAATTTCATAAATATTCATTAAATTAATCTATATAACCATCCTTTTGACATGGTGATGAAAAACGAAACACATCGCTTTGTGTAGGTGGAAATATACACGTACAAATGAGCGACGTTTTCAATCCCATATGATGGAAAAAAGATATTAAAAGGGGTTGTAACATAATTATTATAACCTATAAGTATATTTAATATACTTATGTTATTAATTTATCATGGTTAAATATTATTTTAAAGAGGTAGAATAAGACATAAACATGAATCACTCGTTAAATAATTATACCTCTTCTTTGGAAAACCTCCCTTGGCTTACATCTTATTCCTTCTTAGGTTGGTATTTTACAAAGAATAGTACTTCTAGAAAATGGGGACGTATTTTGGGGAGATATTTAGGTAGGTTTTTAATACAATATAATTATCAAAAGATGTTAGAAATAAATAATAGGAGGTGTCATTAAATAAGTGAAGGGAGTGTTACACTTTTAATTTTTTCTAAAAATTTAAATATTATATATATATATTAATCAGGGTTAAGTATATAAAAAAATATAAAACTGTAAAGATAAGATGATAAGGGTTGAAATAAAATCATAAAATAATATTTATGATGAATGTTTTTCACCTTATCACAAATTATTTACCTTAATTAATCTGATTTACCCTTTACCATGGTGACACATTTTTACCATATTTACTATTCATAATGGCCAAAAAAATTACATCATTACTAAATTTGAACCTCAAAATTACAAATATGGAACTCATTTTTCGTTATTCGATTTTGTTAATTTGTAGAAATTACTTTTAATATAAGAGATAAAAATGAAATAAAGGTGTTTTTTATAAAAAAAATTGTCTTAAGCATAAAAATAAACATACACCAAAATAAAATTTAATATTGGTTCCTATGAAAATATTTAGAATATGTTTAATACAATGGATATTATTTTAATTTAAAACAAAATAAAAAATATAATGTAACTTTAAAAGTACTTCATTTGAAGAAAATAAATGAAATTTTGAAAAAAAAATCATTTTTTCAATATTCACTCAAAATTAGTCTTTCAGAAAAATATCAAAAATTCACCCTAATATATATTTGATATTATGATATAAGTATTCCACATTACCAAACTAAATATTGAAATTTTATCTTTCAAAATTTAAAACAATATCCCATAATACATGGAGAACAATTTATTAAGAATAAAACTATTTTTTTGATATAAATTTTTTATAAAGAATGTGAGTCCATAAAATCTCATCATTTATATTAATAAGTTGTGAAATTGATTTATTATTAATATTAACTAGGTTTTATCATGGTCTATTCTGTATAAAATTGTTACCCTATATGATAGCTAGAACCATGTAAGGTTACATGACATACAAATCCCTACAATATAGTAAAATTCCCCATTGTTCCAAGAAACCATAGTAGTTGAGATCCCCATATCTATGTTAGGATATGCAGAAGAATAAAGAAATAGTAAAAATCATAGGGATTATTCTATTCATAATCTAATACAAATACAAGAAAATTCCCTTCCCCTACATCTGAGGTAGATCGATATAGCTCTTTTACCAAATAAGAATTATGCTTGTATTGATCCTTGTCATTTCAGGATATGTTGTGACATTCAAAACCACATGTTTTTTGTTCAAAAAAATCAATTCTATTACCTATCTTGTTCAATGAATCATTATGGAATAACATGGTTAAAAACTGAAATTCATATGATACTTTTTAAATTGTTACATTTCCACTAATCACACTTTGTGCATGTAGTATTTGAGTTTCCATAAACCTTTAATGTCTATCAGTATCCAAGGAACACTTATATTTGGTAATGTTTCTGAGTGAAACTATACTTATCCCTTACAACCAATGGAATGTTTTTTTCTTAAAGAAGAGGTAATATAATATCCATACACCTCTAGAAGTATTGTAGTGGAACCTATCATTTGAATGTTGGCCAGTAGTCATTCATAGAATACTAGTTTCATCTCATCTTCTTAATTCAAATAACTTTGGTCATGATTTTCATCTTGGACATTACCCATTCAAAGGTTTTTGGGCATTCATATTCTTTAAACCCCATATTTTTTTCATATCACACTACTTATGGTCCAAGATCCATTACACTATATACAATCACTGTAGGAATATTACATAATAGTATTGGGATCCTTATTCATGTCATGTTTTCCTTAACATTACAAGATAAATTATCTCACATTTTGGTCCAATGACCATGACCTGAAACTATGTGCACCCCTTTCAAAGATAGTTGATAGTTTCATTTGGGTATTCAATTTGTGTTGGGTTTCTTTACACCCATGTTATATAAGATATCTCACTTTTTGTGTCAAAGTTTTTTGATCCTAAAATTGTACCACATTGGTCCAATAATTATAAAATTAAAGTATGGTTATCCCTTTTTAAGATAGTCAATACTAATATTGTGATCTTAAATCACATCTATATTCTTCATGACCTCATTATTTAAACTATCAAAATTGTTTTTGGAAAATTTTGAATGACCTTAAAATATAAAAATATATAGTTAAAGTTGTATGACCTTAAAATGGAGCTCTAAATGGTCAAAATTTCAAGACACTTAAACATTATATGGAAAAGTTATAAAAATAGTCAAGTTAAAACCCCACAAAGGGATTTATTAGAAAAATAATAGTCTTTAATCTTTAATTCATTCCTTTCATGTCGTAGTCACAAGATATAATGTAAATGAAAGAATGAATAAATCTTATATTTCCCACCATATGGCCCCCAAAAAGTTAGGATATGATTTTTGTGTCGTTGCTAGATTCCCTAGACCCAAATCCTATATGTAAATTGATTATCATTACATCAATAAAATTGGATATATATATATATATATATATTTCTTTCCCTTACCATTATAATGTTGATACTTCTACATCCACTATTCACATTATAATGTCCTTATATTATTTTATATATCAAAAGGTTATAATATTTCCTATATATATTGAGAACCTAGAGATACCCAGAAAATAATCTTAAATATATGTCATATGGTAAAATAAAACATACTTATAGGGAAAAAAATTTGACTATTAGGTTCTAGGGGAGCAAAATCATTGAGACTTTTCTTACTAAGTTCACACTTGATGATATTGAGTAGGTGAGATCCTAAGGAAGGACTGGCCAACAGTAACACCACATTTTTTGGTGTCATTAGTTGATACTATCTACAAATATGTGTATTATTCTCTTGAATTGAGATCATTTTAAATGTGTGCATTTGATCAAAAACTCTAATGAAATATGAAAACCATGACATTAATTATGTGGTGAGGTAGATTTTGTCTGGTGTTTCAATGGTTGTATGATAGTAGTTGAATAATAAGGATATGATTTTTCTATTACAAGTTGAAGAAGAGATATCTTGGGCCTAGTTTACTAGGATAGTAACACCATATCAAAATCCATTGCATAGTAGAAGAAGGTAAGTCCATATTGAAAATTAAATGAATAAATAAATAATATAAAGATAGTGACATAGGTGATTCATCCTTCTTTATGAGATATTAGGAGATAAAGAGATAATACGACATGATATGTGTTCTTAGGATATATTGTCATTGTTATACCTAAACATTATCTCTATAGGTGCCTTGATGGGTTGATATAATACATTCATAGTCTGTGAGTCTTACTCACTGCTATCGATATAAGGGACTAGAGGGCCACACATTAAACATATTCAAAAGTATCCCATATTCTAGTGAATAATAGTTTAATACCAAATAGAAACCACATAGGGGTATAGTTAATGTCTGAGTATGAATGATCACAAAGAGATAAATAAATTCAAGTTTATAATAATAAGTATTGAATTTATTTATTCACATTATGTTCATGGTAGAAGCCTAACAATTAGAAACTACTTTATCCTTGGGAAATAGAATGTATTCTGGGATATATCCACTTCATGAAAAAGTCTTTACTACTCTCTAGAACATAACTGTAATGGGGTTCATAATTTCTATTTTGAGAGATAATTTACTCATGGAGGAATGGATGGTAAAGATGACATGGACATTGGAATATATGGGTACCTATGGGGATTTCACATGAGTATATTATAACAAGGAATCATAATCCTTGACACAACATTAAGGAAAAAGAGCCTCTCCCACATCAATTGAGGAGACCATCATAATGATGCTATCAACCCTATCAGCATCCTCTTGAGCTTTCTAATTAGTTTGAAAGATTGGTCCATGTTTTCAAAGAGTGATCCCCCTTAAAACCAATACATAATACCATTGGAACCATGATTTTTTGTATTATAGTGATAGGTTGATGGAATATTTAGCTGGTGGTATGGTGACTAGGGAACTGAATTCTGTTCTTTCAGGATTAACCAAAATAAGTGTAGGATCACAGAGTGATTCACATTATGGGCCCCAATAAAGGGATACAATATCACCTACTAGATACACTAAAACTATCACCCAATATTTTATGGAATGAAATGTTCCAAAATTGAGATCCCATCAACCAATTTCATGATGTCACCATCCTATAACACAACCTTGCATGAATGGGATTTGGCTAATCATTAAATCGAAATATGATCTTGTTGACGGGGGATTTAAGAGGCTTGGAGAAAAACAAATAATGGCACCCCATGAGGTAACAAAAATATCATGAATCTATTATTATTGGTTATACACATTTAATGTCATGTAGTGTGGTTATGGGAGAAAGTCGAGGAGATAAGATAACGTGCCTTGGTAAATATCCTACAATGTGAGCCATTATCAAGATATACCAAAACTAGATTGGGCCACAAGTCCTGTGACGTGTCTCACCATGTTAAACAAAACCCAAAACTAGGTAAATCCTTCACATGGTTACTATTGGAAGATTAACTAGTACGTTGGAGGCTACTTGAGAAGACCTTATGAGAGTGGTTTCCTTTACCCCAATATAAGCGTCTCAGGCGGGCAAAAAACACTCATTGAGGAATATAGATAAGAGGAATGTTAACTGAACGCCAAGACTTATCTCAAGTGCATCGAGGTAACCCCATGTCTTTTACTATTAATGTAATATCCCAATATTTTATAAGAAGGGAAATTATGTTTGATAGCATGTGCGACACACAACACTAATCTCAAATGAAGAATGAAATATTATTATTTAACTATGACCTTTATGACCAAGTAATTAAATTAGAGAAAATAAATATTATTAATTGAATTATGAAATATATAATTGTTCTACACATTTTAAATTTATTAAATAACTCTTTGTAAATAATCATGTTCTTTTTTGTAAATTCATTTTATTCTTTAAATATGGATTTTCTTACTTTTTATGGGTGATTATTACAATTAATTTCTATAAATTTTAGAAAATTTATTTGAAAAAAAATATTTTATTTTTTTAATTATTCTTTTTAATATTATCTTAGGATTAATTTTTGATAATTTTCTAAAAATGTTGATTTTTAAATGAATAGGGAAAATACTGATTTTTAGTTAAAATTGTATTTTATTTCAAAATATTTACAATGTAAAATTTTGTTTTTAATTATTTATAAAATTTTATTAGTTCATTTGGATATAATATAATCTAATTATTATATTTTTTTAAAATAAACATTATACTTAAATTTCTTATAAAAATATTTTATACATAGAAATAGGCATTTTTCTAAGAACTTGTTTTTTATGGTGTTTTTCTAATTTGATTTAAATTTAAATTATATAACTTATGTAACACCTTAATATTTTATAAAATAAATCAATTTAAATAATTTTATTTATTTGATGCCTTTCATTACATGCAACATTGAGTTTAAATGAACTGTGATACACTATAAAAATATTTTTATTTAATGTCAAAGTTATAACCAGACCATTAATTTGGTGGGTATGAATATGATTAAATAATTTATGAAATATATATGAATTTCATAATCAATATGAATTTATCAATAAAATCTTAGTAAATAATCACCCAATTTTAAGTAAATTCATTTTATTCTTCAAAAATACTTTTTCTCCCAAAAAATGGTTTTTTATTATGAGTGAATATTATAACTATTTTTTGGAAGTTTTCAAAAAATTATTTGAAATAATTAATTTCATTTTTAAATTAATAATGTCAAAATTATCTCAGGAATATTTTTTCATTATTTTCTAAAAAAATTAATTTTTTTATGAATAGTGAAAAATATATATTTTTATAAAATTGTCATTTTCTTTATATTAAAAATTATTTTTATGATTTGAATATTATATAAAATTAAGTTAATTAATATTTAGTTATATTTATTATAATTAATTATATTTTAAACATCATTATACCTTCATTTGGTGTAATTATAGTTTTTAGGCTTAAAACACATTTTTCAAGAAAACTGTTTTTTGTTATGTTTTTCCGGATCAATTTTAAATTAAATTCTATTACTAATGTTAGTTGAATCCTGAAAAATTGATTTAATATTTAGAATGATTAGGTCAAACATTTTCAATTAGTACCCTTTTAGGTTTTCATTATGAATAGTTACTATAATAATCTTATTACCACAATAAGGGTAAATCAGGTAATTTATGTTGAAAATTTATAAGGATTATAAAATGACCCTAAAACTTAACTTTAATTTATTTTATGAGTCCTATTAATCCATACTAATCCAATATTCGGTTATTTTTCATTTTATGTCCATTCTTATAATATTCTTACCTTTATAATATTTTATTTCATGAAAAGTCTAACATATCACACACTTATTTTTAATAAATATAATATTTTCAATATTGGGTTAAAAAGACGATATATAAAACTATTAATATTATTTTCAAACCTAAAATATTTATATTCATCATGTTAATTTATTTTAAATTTTTAGGGTAGAAATAATTACCTAAAATGTTTACACAACACTGACGCGGTAATAATTCAATTAATGGAAAAATCATATAAATAGTATTAAAATTAAACGTATTATAATTTTGGATAATTTATGTGATCTAGTAATTTTATAGATAAAAATTAAATTATATGGAGGTATGAAATGTTTTTTTTTTCTAATTTATATTTTTTTTATATGTTATTAATATTAAAGTAATGAATAACGTCAAAATTGCCAATAATGATATTTTATGAAAATAATATTTTATTAAATTATTAAAAAATCATAAAAATTAAATAATAAAAAATAGTATAATATATGGTCTAAAATTTTATTTCATATTCATTTTTAGTTTATTCGGAATCATTTTTCTCTAGAATAGTTTTATTATATTTTAATCTTATAAGAAATTTCAAAAGTTCCCCTCACCTCAATTATAAAAATGGATCCTTCTCCCTCATTTATTCACACCACCAAAATCATTATATATAAATAAATATACATCTAATTAAATTATCCAATTACATATCCATATTCTAGATATTATGGTCTTCCTCGAAGACCCACCCCAAAGCTCTTTAGAGGAGATCTAAAGAAGTCATTTCGAAAAAGTGATAATCACCTTAACTGATCACTTTATTTTTCATCAGCTTATTTTCATCCTATAAATATATGTTATTTATCATAAAATAATAAATTAACTATCCTATATATTATTAAATTTTATTATTTTTATGAAAATATCATTATACACCCTTTTCCAATCAATCAAGAGGTGAAAGTATCGCTCGTGTGTACGTACGGCTTACCGTCTCCACGTAGCGATACAATTAATTTTTTATCACCTGGTTTTATGGATGTCTTTTATAATGGGTTTAAATTTTATATATGATATTTAAGAAATAATTATTCTTCTCAAATTAAAATATCATATCTACCTTCTTACCTTCTAAAACATTGTAAAATGATAACATCGCTCGTGGGTACATATGGACTACCACCACTAAAAAGTGATGAGATTTATTTTATTTATATATTATTTAGATGGTAAGGAGGTTATATTTTGTAAATATATATGATAAAAATGATATAATAATGATTTTATAATTTTAGATTATTATTTACCTTTCTTTAATTCCATTCTTTGAAAAATAAAAAATGGTGTTCATGCAAATGTACGACCTACCGTGCCCATAAACGGTGTAATTCATATTTCTATCTCCAAGTTTTATAAATGACTCAAAATGTGTATATAATGAATATATATAATATTTATATCATGATTATAATTTTTTATATTATGGAACCATGATCAAATTAAAGGGACCAAAACTACCAAACCAAAACATATGTGAAAAACGAAACAGTAATCACCCAAAATAGCGATTTTAATAAAAAATTATCAATAAATGGATGATAATATTTCATAAATAAATCATAAATTGTATAATAGATATTAATATATTTATTGAATAAATTTATAATGAAATATATATTTATTATATAGGGGTTTTGAACATGAATGAGGAAATATGGGACTTGACGTAAGATATTTTCATCACTCTTTTATTTCTGTGAGACAAGTGCCTTATACACTACTAGTTTATTTTTTTTTTGTATATACTCACCATAAAATTCTTTTATTATTATTCTCATGAAAATTATGTGATATAAATATCCATCTCAAGTTATTTATTTCATGAGTCTTATGATTCAAATGAAACCCAAATAGTAAGGATTTATTTCACAATCTCATTATTATTCTAGATTATTTATGTTTATATCTCGATTACGAAAAATTTATCTTCCATTAACATGTTCTATAAAAAATTAATGATTTTTTAATTCTTATGGAATTTTTTTAAAAAAATTATCCACGTTATAAAATAGTTTGGATGGAATCTTTTTTCATTATCCAAGTGAGGTACACTTTGACTTTTCCAAAACAAATACGATAGGAATATTTTAGAACTAATACAGAATGAGTGGAGTTTTTCTCATTCATAATGCCTTAATGATTTGAAGCTTAATTTAAAAAAATTTAAGTTTATTTTCAATTGAAATTTTTTAATTTATAAGTGTGTAACTTTTTAAAAAAGTGAAGTAATTTTAAAATGGAAAAGTATTTTTCCCAAAAATTATTTCAAGGGATATTTCAAAATAATTTTCCATATAAGATGAAATTATTTGTTGATAACTAATATTTTATGGGGGTATAATTCAATTATAACATTATTATTATTTATTTGGATGGTTTATTTTTATGATGACTTAATCTTTATGAAACCCATTTCTTTTCAAGGGTTATGATATGATGAATGATTTATGAAACTCATTTCGTTTTAGGGGTTATAATAGGATTAATTATTAATGATCTTATGTCACACATATATATTATTTTCATTATATGATTGGTGGTAACTATATCTTTCTAAAATTAATAATAAAAAATGATTAATATTCTATGAGCTTAAAGGGTACGTGGTAGGTTATCCTAAGACCCAAAAAGGTTACATATAAGTTAATCCCAAGACCAAAGTGGGTACAGTGGTGGTTAAACCAAGCCTAAAATTTTATGAATATCTTGTTGGGTACCCTAATATAAGGTTTTTTATGAATGTGTGTATGAAACAATCTATGTATTATAGAAATTTTATGATCTTACAGCTTATTTTCTTTCAATTCTTTATGATTCATGTCTTATGAACTTTAATGATTTATTATATGACTCCAAATTATGATATATTAGATATAGGGTATAATTTAAAAATGTTAATTTCATGTTCCTAAATTCTTATTCTCATGTTATCCCTATGTAATTACCAATATATCCCTTGTTTAACGTTACTACGCATCTGAGCTCACTCTTTATTGTGTTTTCTTCCCTGGGTTCTGAATAAAGGTTTTATCTGTGATAAGTCTAAGAAAGATGATAGATATTAAGAACACTGTGGGAAAAGATTTATATCACTTATGAACAAGTTTTTTATGTGTTTAGGTTTCAAAAGGCACTTGACCTATACAATAATAGCGTGGATAAGTATGTTATGTAATGAATATTAATTTATTACGATCGATATCTATGTATGAAAATTTTGGGTCAGTGTATATTTTTCATTTTAAATTTTGAAAAATAGATTCCATATTTGGAATTATTAGGTCCAAATTTAGTAAATAGGTCCCTTTTATTTTTAGTTATTATGAATAGTAATTTTTGTTACCATGATAAAGGGTAAATTATGTAATTAAGGGTTAATAATAAAAAAATAAGGATTAGAAAATTTTCTTAAAACACACCTTAATTTAATTTTATGAGTCCATTTCATCCATAACCATGCAATATTTTGTTATAGGGACATTTTTCCAGTTGGTTGTGATTATAACCTTTTTAATATTTTATTTTAAAAAAATAAAAAAAATGTCACACTCTTGTTTTTAATAACTATAATATTTTTAAAATGGGTGTAACTAGAGGATATGTTAAGATAAAAATATTATTTTAAAAAAATATATAATTTTAATATAATAATATTATTTTAGATTTCTATTGAATAAATAATTACCTTAAATGTTTACAAAAATATAATAAATTAATTATTCAATTAATATAAAAATTAAATAAATAATTAAAAATTATTAAAAGATATATAATTTATGATAATTAATATGATACATGAATTTAATATAAATATATACAATTTTAGGGATGTAATAAAATGTTTGGTTTGAATTTTATTTTTTTATAATGATGTTATTAATTTTAAAGTAATGCATAGATCTAAAATAGACATTAATGATATTTCATAGTAAATAATAATTTATTAAATGATATAAAATTACTAAATATATTATATTTTTTCAAGTGATTATTATATGGTTTATAATATTATTATTTGTCTATTTATGGAATTTTTTTCCATTTATTATAACTATATTTAGCCTTAAAGATTAAAAAATATTTTTTGGCATGATAAGTGTGGAAGTGGTTAGTGAATGGTTAAAACCAAAAGATAAGGGTAAAAACATTGTCAAAACATGTATAATTTTTATTGGATGAGATTATTGAGATAAATTATTATACTATATTGGAAATAAATTATTTTTTATACATTTTGAATTGAAAATTAATTTATATTAATTTATTATTTTTAGTTATTCCAAGAGTGCCCCTACCCTCTCTTAAAAAAGTTTATCTCTTTGTCCCTTTAATTATCAATTAAAAACCCATTTGGTTAAGAAAATATCTACCCAAATACCATATAAACTTCTCTTCACACCTTATATAGGCCTTATTTATAGAATAAAAAGATTATTTAAATACACTTATATGTTTTTATTTCAATGGTACAAACTATATCCATATCCCCTTCAATCAAATAGGAAACAAAACCATCGTTCATGTGTACGAAGGATTATCGCCTCACAAACCATTTTACTAAATTTTCCATCACCATATCTCACAAATGGTTATAATAATGAAATTAAGGAATATATATGTTATTAATGAAATAAATATCATTATTAAAACATAATATATCATTTAATTTCTTTCCTTTACATTCCCTAAAAAAGGATAACATTGTTCATTTGTACGTGTGGACTACCACCTCCACGAAGTGATGTGATTTTTTTCATCACCAAATCACATGAATGATATAGATAAATATGTTTAAAGAAAAAATATGGTATTTATGATAAAATTATCATTATTAAAATATAAAATAATACGTACCTTCTTTTCATAATGATCAATGAAAAATTGAAATGTTGCTCATACGTACATATGGGAAACCATCTCCAGGAAAGTAACATAGTTCATTTTTCAAAACTATTATTCCTGAATTATACTAAAAGTATAATTGATGTAACCAAATGATAATTATTTCAGGATTATTATTCTATAGATGATGTAATAATGAATTATTTTGTCATAGTCAACCAACCTAAGTCATTTTGGACTTATTAATTGAATATCTTCAAAACATCGGATATAAACATAAATGATTAAGTAATTACATATGACATTGTAATAAATGAAATAAAGGGAATAATAAAAAATCTCTAACAAGTAAATAATTGACATAATTCTATTATTAAACAATATAGTGAACTTGTGTGATGATTCAGATTGATGTAAGGGACACTTTAACATAAAACCTCATTTTAAATATTTTATATATTTATTTTCGAAATCATTCTCTTAAATGTTTATATTCTTAAAATAAAAATTAAGAAAATTATTATTTATTATTAAATTGTTTATAAAGGTCGTTTTTTACAATATTTTACAATATTTATTAATTTTTTTAAAATAAAATACTTTTTAATGTTTTATGTAAGGGGTTTTCATTTAAAATCCTCTTTTAAAGTTTCCATTAAAACTATTTTTCTTCCATGTCCATATTTTTTTTAAATTGTTTTACGGATGTTTTAATATGGAAATAAAATATTTTTTAATGAAATTTTATATCTATTTTGACTTTATTTCAATGTTTTTAAAAAGTAATATTTTTACAAAATATTTTTAATTTCATTACAAAAGACAAAAGTAATGTTCTATTTTAATACATATAGTGACAAAGACTTTTCCTGTCATCATAAAAATTATTTTATGTTTGTAATACTCTAAAATATATTATGGTTTATTCAAATAAAACCCATTTTCCATTTTTCTATTTATTTTGTTTTCTAAAATGGTTTTTAAGAAAAAAGTAGCATTTTGATTTTAGAAAGTGTTTCGCACACAGCCTTAAAAGAGTTTTTCAATGGTTTTATTCATGATATGGTTCTTTGACATTGTTAAAGAATATTAAGGACCCATTATATCTCATAGTTGAGCCTGATATATCTTATAAAAAGGGTTTAACCACATTATAGCACTTAAGTGATCCTAATATAGCTTATATGATGGGTGCACCCAGGTCGCACTCCAATGAAATTGGTAATGATTATTTTATCTTAAGAATTATACTATAAGCTGTTCATATATTTATTCCAATTACAATGGGTTTTAAGGTTATAAGATGATGATTTCCTAAGGAACCTATATTAAATTTATATGCTTGCTAATTATTTTTCCTGGAATTTGTTTGATTTCAAAAGGAAGGATAATGATATTTTTAAAGGAAAATGATTCTATTTTATGATAAAAAGGTATTTTTAAAAAAGTTTATTCATGTGATTTCATGTTTTTCCCTTGAATAATGAATTTATTATTTTTATATCTTTTATTGAGATTTCTTTCTCATCCCAATTTTTATAGTGTTTCTCATCGGGTTTAAGGAAGGGTAATAAAAAGAGGAATTCAATTTGAAATTGGTGATGATTTTTAATGAAAATAAATCATACTTTATTTTAAATTTTATATATTAGAAAAAAAATTTATAATAAGTATAAGTGTCCACTTTTTAATATATAAGTTTGATATGTAATAGTTATGACCTAATTCTCTAAAACTATAAACCTAAATGTTCTTTGGGAATGTAATAAAGTGAATTATATATTAAAGTCACTAGAATATAAAATGTTTAATGATTAGTCCTTAAAATTGGTAATGGAGAAGTTTTAGATAGATTTATAGGTTATGGAGTTATTTTAACATAATTTGAAAGTCATTTATAACCACAAAGGCTAGTATATTGGGAAGAATTATGGTCATTTTGGATAAATAAAATGGAGTTGGAGATACCATGGTTTGGGAGACATAGTGTTCATCATCCTCATAAGATAGTTTATTGTGATTTTAATGATGTTCTCACAATTTAATTTTTTGGTTTAGTAAATGGTTGGATCCTATAGGAACCAATGTAACAGTAGATGTGTCATAAAATACGGTTGTTTTCTAAATGGAAAACAAAATGAAATAGGTCTGTTGGGAAAAATCTTTTGGTTATTCTTAATAATCAATCATAAGATATGGTTAACAACATAAACCTATGTCTATATCTCAACTCATAAAATAAGAGATAAATAAAGGTAAGTTGAATTCTTTGTGATAAAGGACATAATGGTAACAATATTAAATAAATTATATGTCAATAATGTGGGAAAAACACCTAGGAAAATGTCTTAAATAAACTAGAAGGGGATTTGTATGTGGTAAAGGGGGTATAAAATAATAAAATACCAAGGAAAAAGGTAAGCATCCAGTTAACATAATTATGTGGAATGAATTTCTTCCTAAGAAATATATTTGATATTTTAAATGTTGAGAGTATGGGAATTGTAAAAATCAATGTCCTAGGGGCTAAATTCAATAATGGAATCAGTAAGACCGTACAGATGAATTTTTATAAATTCCTAATTCCATTATTATTTAATCGGATGAAACCAAAAAATGAAATAAGAAAGTTATGGATTACACCACGGTATACATTTTGATATTGATGAATATTAAGACATGATTCATTTTCTTATTTTTATTAAGGAGGTATTAATGAAAAATATATAAAATAAAGGTTAAAGGATTATGAAGAATATTAAATGATTAAGGTGGAAATATATTGGGATTCAAGAATTGTGATTTAAGGATGATCATAATATTTATTACTCTTTTTATATTTTATGTGATGGAAGTAATTTGAGATATATTTATTTTTTAGGTATATATAAACATTGAGTTTAACATGGGAAAAATTTATTTGTTGAAGAATTCTATTTTCATTTTTAAAAATGAGTTTAAATGTATTGATAAACATTCGGGTCTATACGATATTTGATGACTAAGGTCAGTTTTTTGGATTTTCATCATATTTATGGGAATGATATGAGAATTATAATAGTATATTTTCAAAAAAAAGGATAACGTGTGGTTTGGGTGACAACCTGACACGTCTGGAAAGGTCATGGGGCTTGAACCCACAGTTTGAGGGACACAGGGATCCATCACCTACCACTGGCCTATGTGATGTCCTAGTTAGTATGAAAATTATTTTCTTTATATGATCAATTTGATAAATAAAGTTTAAGATTATGTTTAGAAAACATTTTTTATCATATAAATAACCATGTGATTAAAAATTGATTTTTTGATTTTGTGATTAATGTTATTTTAGATGTATTTAACTATTTTGGGAACCCTATATGATTAAGTTAAACCTAATATTATGAGATTTCATTTTAGGAATAAAGGTTGAATTATATTTTGGTGGAATATGTGACTTTAATGTTTCTTTAATATGATTCTACGTATTTATATAAATGATTATAATACCTTGATTATTATGGGATTATGGTAATTACATTTTTAGTTTGAGACATTATGAGTGATTTATGTTATTTAGAGATAAATATTAAATTTATCTTGGGATACTATGTGATCAAATCCACCTAATTTTTGGTTTTCAATATCATTTTAGAATATTTTTTATAAATTATAAGGATATTTATTTATTGAATGATCTAGGTTAAATTTTTGGTACTACTGTTGAATTTTGAAAATTAAAGTGGTATTTCTTTATTTTAAGCTTTATTAATTTTGGGAACTATATTACCTTGTCCTAACCATTTTGGTTTTGGTTAATATAAAAATATATAAGGAATATATTTTGATAATTTTTTGTAATTATGTGATCAATTATATATTGATTTTAGTGCTTCATTAATGAACAAATTCATCTGGAATAGTCAAAATTTGGATAAATAGATGAGGTTAAGATAAAAATTGATAAAAAGATTGAAAATAACTTGTCAATTAAGAATATTTTTCATATTATTTTAGTATATATGGTAAATAAATTCCTCAACTCAAGTAAAATGATATTGAAAAAAAATTATTTATCTACTTTTCTTACCATGAAATCTTTAGTCTTTTAACCCATCATAGATTTATAGTTTTATGGTAGTAAACTTTCTCATTAACATTTTCTCTATCACTCTCTATTAATACTTTGGAGTTATTTTTCTCTACCATATCCATTTATTCACTTAGCACTAATTTTCACCTATTTGGAAACCTAGTTATGTGTTATTCTAGATGACCTTCATACTTCCCTTTACCTCTTTTAAGTGGAAATTTTATTAACCATTTTTATGATGTGTGATTTCAATAATAGTAGCTTTAAATGTCAAACATTTGATTATTAAGTCCAAGTAAAAATTTTAAGGATGAAATTTATTAAAGTGGGGATCTAATATCCTAAAATTAAAAAAAAACATTTTTGATATCAAGTACTATATGAAACACCGAGCTTCAAAGAGCAATGAAATATTATTATTTTAATGTGAATGTTATAATCTAGTTTTTAAATTGGTGGAAAATGAATAGTATTAACCACACTATGAAATATATATTGGTTCTTCATATTTTTAATGTTTTAATTAATTTTTATAAAAAGTACTCCATTTTTAGTAAATTCATTTTATTCTCCAAATATACGTTTTCTTTAAACATTGATTTTCATGATTTTTATGTGTGTATATTATAATTAATTTTGGGAAAGTATAGAAAATTTATTTTAAAAATTTTATTTCACTTTTGAATATATCATTTCCATATTATATTCGAATTAATTTCTAACAAATTTCAGAAAATTTTGATTTCTCAAGGAATAGTAAAAAATGTTGATTTTTATTTAAAATTATATTTTCAATTTAAATATATATAATGTAAAATTCTTTTTGAATTAATATTAATATTTACTTAGTTATTTTTTATTTAAAATAATTCAATTATGGTTTTTGAAATTTTATTTATACTTAAATTTAGTAAAAATATTTTATACTTAAAAAAAGTGCATTTTTCGAAAAATTGTTTTTCATCACGTTTTTATGGTTTGATTTTGAATTTAATTCTTGCATGTGTATGTTTTGAATTTTTAAAAATGTATTTAAAATTTGGAATCATTGGTCCCAATATTTTTAAACATGTCCCTTTTATTTTTAATCATTGTGAGTATTAACCATAGTATTTTTTTGTTCCCACGATAAATGGTTAATTTGGTGATTGAGAGTTAAAAATTAATTGATAAGGGCTAGAAAATGACCCTAAAACATGACATAATTTTATAGGATGATTACATTTCATCCATAATCAAAAAATATTCCACTATATAGCCTTTTTTCTGTTTGTATTTTATTATAAACTTTTAAATATTTTATTTAAGGAAAAATAAAAATGTCATACTCGTGTTTCAAATAACTATAATATTTTTAACATAGGGTAACCAAAGTATATATTAGATTATAAATATAATTCTTAATTATAAATTATTTATAGTCATAATTAACATTTATTTTCAATCTTTATTGAATACATAATCACCTTAAATGGTAACACAAAGTTGATGCAGTAATTACTCAATTAACGGGAAAATTAAATAAATGATATGTAGAATATTAAAATGAATATAATTTTAGATAATTAATGTGATCAATGAATTTTAATATTCATATAATAGTTTATGGATTTTTTAAAATATTTGGTTCTAATTTAATTTATTTTCTTGGTGTTATTAAATTCAAAGTAATGAATAGTTATAAAAATTGACATTAATGATATTTTATAAAAAAAATATTTTATTAAATGATAAAAAATTCCTAAAAATATTATTTCATCCTAGTTATTAATATTTGGAATATAATGTCATAAATTTTCCATTTATTTTATTTTTTCATTAATAGTAACTATCTTGACACTCAAATAGTAAAAAAAATTATGGTCATAGTAAGTGTGAAAGGGACATTTTCCAACGATTGATGGCGGCTCGTGAAGGTGCCCTCGAGTGAGAAGGTGTAAACCCTAATCGGGGTGATGATGCGGAGAATTCCAGGGATAAGGATGAGGATCGCTTCAGACATTATGAGCTCTTCAGTCTCTGTGCTAAACAAAAATCTGATAAGGCGATGCCGAATGATGTCTCTGATTACAGGAAGAGCTTTGCAGATGTGGCTAAACAAGCTGGAGGCTTCTCCTTCATGGATTGTAACGCTGGTGTCTCGGGAAGAATCATACGAAAGGGTCATGTTTCACGTGTATCGTCCAATCAAGCCGCTGTTGAAGAAAGGGTAAAATTGTGTAAATTTTCTGTTATTGCTCGAGTTATGGTTCCAAAAGGCGTACGGCCTTGGAAATTTCATGACCTCTCAAGCAGGTTGGATGAGATTTGGGGCTTCAATGACTAGAAGATGACAGCCATGGGTAGAGGCTTTTATCATGTGGTCTTTCCCTCTAATGAATGTAAAAGGCACGCTTGGAGCTTGGGCTCTGTTCCTCAGCATCCTGTATTTCTTTGGGTTCATGAGTGGGATCGTAACTTTGATCCTAACTTGGTTAAAAACACCTTTTCCTAGGTATGGATACGTATCCATAAGTTAAGCTAGCTTTATTGTAATCCAAAAATTCTGTGGGATATTGATTCCTCTGTTGGTAACCCTATTAGACTTGATAAACAAACAGATAACCCTAACTTTGGGCACTTTGCTAGGATTTTAGTTGAGGTTGACATGTCAGCTACCTTAGTGGAAGAGGTAGTCTTTACTACTAGGGATGATAGCATCAATCTTGAAATTGGTTATGAGAGAAAGCCAAAATTCTGCCTCAATTGTCAAATATTTGGGCATTTAATTTCGGAATGTAACAGGAATAAGATTTGTTCCTCTTGTAACTATAGAGGGCAAGATGTTGGGAGTTTTCGAAGAAGGATAGCTGATCATGGTCAATCAAAACTCGATACTGTCACTATCAATGGACAGGAAGTGATTGATAAGGTCGATGCTCAGAGATCCAATGTTGATGTTGCACCTTCTGATGAAGAAAGGAATCATAGTCTTGAGAACCCACCACAAGAGGTGGCCATTGTAAAGGTGGTGAATTCTGTATAGGAGGGGACCAAAATGGATGATGTTCACACTGCCAATGAAATGAGTGAAAGTCTAGACCCTCAGCATGAGGGTGATGTGCCTGCTGGTCAGGTGGTTATTGAACATGACTCTGCTGGTATTCGAACCCAAGCAGGCAAGGGCTGTCCATCTGCGAATGAGGGCTCTAGTGCTCAGATTTCCAATGAAATGAGTAAAAGTCTGGACCCTCATCATGAGGGTGATGTGCATGCTGGTCAAGTGGTTATTGAACTTGATTCTGCTGGTAAATGAACACAAGTAGAGAAGGGTTGTCCTTCTGTGGATGAGGGCTCTGGTGCTCAGACTATTACTGACTTAGTGACTCATGATTCCTATTTGGGTGGAAGTCTGATGGCACAGCCCACTGTGGACTTAGAAGAAAATTTCTCACAAGTACATTCTTCTAATGCTTCAAGAAGGAAGTTACCGACATCTTTTTCAATGCCTATTAATTCAGAAAACAGGTTTACCTCTCTCTCTGATGATGAAGTTGGAGTTGGAGATGACTCTAATGATACAGTAGACGGGAATAATTCAGACCCTAAGGAATGCTTAGCTTCAAGCTATGCTGGACCCTGCAATAGACAGAGTTCTTTTAATCAATGAGGATTATTTTCTAGAACTTCCAGGGTCTTGGGAACTCTCCCACGGTCAGAACCCTGAAGCATATTATTATGGCCAACAAACCTATGTTAGTAGGTATTTCTGAGCCAAGAATGAATTTTTAAAGGTGGATGGATTTTAAGTGAAGTAATATAGGCTACTAACTTGTTTCGGCTAATCAGCATGTGAATGGGAATGAAACATTATGGGTTTTAAAACACGATAGTGTTAGCTTTGATTTCGTTCAGATTGATCAACAGTCGGTTAATTTATCTTGATGCTTTTAGGAGAATATTTTTTGTGTGACCTTTGTGTATGCTTTAAATCGGTATATTATAAGGAGAACTTTAAGGGAATCCCTTACTACTATCTCTGATAGCATGTCTTCTAGATGGATTCTGATTGGAGATTTCAATACCATTCTGAGGCCAGAGGAAAAAACAGGGAGCAACTTTTGTAGAGTTTTAGCTAAATATTTCTCCGCCTGTATTGATCAATGTAGGCTGCATGAAGTCCCAATATCAGGTGTGGATTTTACCTGGAGCTGGTATACTCTGAATGGTAGGTAGGCAAGTAAGTTAGACAGATGTCTAATTAAGATGGATGACAGCAGTGACATGATGGAAGTCTCTGGGGTGACTCTTCCCAGGATTCATTCAGATCATAATCCCATTCTGGTTGATATATGTTTCAGTTTTCTAAGGTCTGCACCCTTACCCTTCAAGTTCAATAATGCTTGGCTGGTTGTTCCTGGATTTAGGGAAATAATCTCAGAGGCTTGGAAAACAGATGTCATAGGTAGTTCGTTGTTCATCCGGAATGATAAGCAGAAAATTGTGAAATCCAGACTTAAAGAGTGGAGTAAATTGACCTTCTCCAACATTGATAATGATATTAAAGAAGTTGAGTCTCATCTGTTGAGCTATCAAAAGAGAAACATGCAGCAGGAAAGTCTATCACAAGATGAGGTGGAAGCCGCTTCAAAGCTTGATAGTCTCTTGTCCCGTAAGGAGAATCTTGACCGAAATCAGCTCAATGTTAAGTGGCTCCAGGATGGGGATAGAAACTCAAAATTCTTTCATTGTATGAACAAGGAGAAAAAGGCTAGAAGAAATCTCAGGGCCTTAAATATCGATGGTAATATGTTGAATTCTGAAAATGACATTGTCAATGGTGCGACTTCCTATTTTGAAAATTTATACTCTGGATCTGGTGTGAACAGACTTGATAAGATTATCAGATGTGTTGAATCGAGTGTTGATGATAATCAGAACAGAAATCTTATTGATACTCCTTACCAAAAGGAAATTCACCATGCCCTCTTCTCTTTAAATATGGACAGTACTTCTGGCCCTGATGGCTTCACAAACAAGTTCTTTATGTACTACTGGGATATTATTTACATGGAAGTAATCAGTGCTGTCAAAGAATTCTTTCATCACTCCTATATGCCATTTGGGATGAATTCTAACTTTATTGCATTAATCCCTAAAAAGGATAATGGCTTGGATATTAATGATTTCAGGCCTATTTCCATTGGGAACACGATTCCAAAAGTAATCAGAAAAATCATGGTTACCCGATTAGGTGATGTTGCTAAAAGTCTTGTCTCTGATAATCAGTTTGGATTTATACCTGAAAGAAGGATTTAGAATTGTCTCCTCACCGCTTCAGAATGCATTAAAATCATGAGAAACAAAGTTCCACATGGTAACATGGCTATGAAGATTGATATTGCAAAGGAATTTGACACTATAAGGTGGGACTTTATTTTTTCAATTCTTAAGATGCATGGCTTCTCAGAGAAGTTCATTATTTTGGTTCATGCCATTTTGAAAAGTGCTTGACTATCCATTCTTATTAATGGCTCCCCCAGGGGATTCTTTCGATGCACAAGAGGGTTCAGGCAAGGGGATCCTTTATCTGGGCTTCTGTTTTCCATGTCGGAGGACTACCTGAGTATTTGTCTTCCTGATCTTGTCAACACTGGTATTTATCAAAGAATGAGGGCAAGTAGGAATTTATTTGCCCCATCACATTTATTCTATGCTGGTGATATACTTCTATTTTTTAAGGTTGACAGGAAGACAATTTTTGGCATCAAAAGTATCTTCTCACAATATGAAGAGGTTTCAGGTTAGGTGATCAGATGGAATAAATCATTTGTCGTCTTTGGGGAAGGCATTAGAATTTCGAAGAAAAATAGGGTTGCTCGTAGGCTCGGTGTCAGAAGAGGCACACTGCCCTTTAATTATCTTGGGGTTCCCTTATTTTGGGGAAGGGTGAAACGTTCCCATTTAGAGGACATTGCATTAAAAATTACCAATCAGTTAGCAAGTTGGAAAGGGAAGGCAATGTCTCAGGATGGTAGAGTTTGCCTTGTCAATTTTGTTTTTACATCTACTTTTGTCTACTCTTTTTCTGTGTATAGATGGTCGGCTATGCTTCTAAAGGAATTGACTGGAAAGATTTGGAATTTCATTTGGACTGGATCTATTCATCAGAGGAAGCTTGTTACTGTTGCCTGGAAATAGTGTATAAAGCCACTCAAAATGGGAGGGATGGGGATCAAGGATTATAGAATTTTCAGTAACTTCCTTCTTCAGAATTTCACATGGAGGCTTCTCTCTAAGCCTGGATTTTCTCTTGATTTTCTGGTTGGCAGGTCTGTGGACAAACTGCAAAATAGTAGGTGAAGATTTCTGAAATCCTCTGTCTGGACTTCAATTAAGAGTGGTTTTTTGTCTATTATGTCTCAGTCAATTTGGTTGGTTTCTTCTGATTCTCAGCTGAACTGCTGGAACAAACCATGGTTGTCCTCTCCTTTGAAAGATCATGTTATTATTCCCCCCTTCCTGGTAAATCTCTCCATTTCTGATCAGCAGGAAAACTTGATTTCTCAGGAGCCTATTCCAAATAATCTCCAAATGGAAATTGTCAATTATGTTTACGTTGATAGTGATATTTTGATCTGTAAACCTTCCCTTTGTGGTGATTTTTCCAGCAGGGATTATTACAGTATGCAGTGTGGCACTCTCTTTGGAATTCCTTCTTGGCTGGCAGGTTTTCATCAACCATACATATCTCCCAGTGATGCTATGTTGATGTGGAGGATCTGGAAGAACAGAATTCCAATTCAATGTGTGCTGCAGCGTGCTGGAATCAACCTGGCCTCGGTATGCTACTTCTGTTTCAGGGGAGATGAGTCCCTTCCACACCTATTCCTTCATTGCATTTTTTCTGTGCGTTTATGGAGTTATGTGGCATCAATTTTTCACTGCTTTCTTGATTGGTATTCTCCTGAATCGGTGCTAAGCTCGTCCTTGAGAATCGAGTTCAGTGATCAACTGCATTCCTTGTTTACTGCTGCTATTACTTCTGTTTTTACTACATATAGAAAGCTCGAAATTCTGTTGTTTTTAACAATGATAAGCCATCATTCCGGGATGGTGTTCTGCATATACACCGAAGTATTGCAGCTACTTCCACGATCCAAACTGGGTCTATGCATAATGATATTTCTGACTTTGTTATCTTGAGATCCCTTGGTGTCAGTGGCAGGGAACGAAAGCCTAAAATGGTCAAGTATATTAGGTGGATTCCACCAATTCCAGAGTGGCTGAAAGTGAATATTGATGGGGTGGATGACAGTGAGTCGGGTCCTACTGGATGTGGTGGAGTTTTCAGAACTCATCGGGGCTTTGTGAAAGGATATTTTTTCCATTATATTGGTTATGCTCATGCTATTGAAGCAAAGTTATGGGCGATTATCAAAGCTATCACGTATGCAGTTTGTTATGGTTGGCAGAGAATATGGTTGGAGTTGGATTCGTCTCTTGCTGTGAAGATATTGAAGGATAGGTCTCAAAATGTTCCTTGGAGGATGATTCCTGACTGGATATCCTGTCTTAGGCTTGCCAATAGCTTACTCCTTGATGTCTCTCATGCATATCATGAAGCCAACCAGGTCGCTGATGCTCTATCTAAAAGGGCCATTGTGGAGGTCAGTTCCAGCTGGCCTTTTGTCTTGCCTTTTTATTGTGAAGATATGAGTAGAAATGATAGGAATAGGATTCTATACTCAAGGCTTTGCAAATCCTCTTGTTCTTGAGCTGTACTGTATTGTTTACTTCTTCATTTATTAATTTTAATGGGAGCAGGTTTCTGCCTGCTTCCTGAACCTTCTGGCTAAGTGTGAAAGGGGTTAATGAGGGGTTACAACCAAAATATATGGATAAAAACATAGAAAAAACTTGTTTAATTTTTATTATATTATATTATTAAGATATATTTTCATCCTATATTCTAAATAAATAATTTTGGAACATTTTTTAATTGAAAATTAATATTTATTATTTTAATATTTTGAGTAATTCTAATAGTGCCCCTTCCCTCGCCTATAAAAGGGAATATCTTATTACCTTTACATCACACTTAAAAAATCCATTTTATTTTCCAATACCAACCTATATACATTCCTAACATACCTCACCACATTATATAGACCAAATTTGATTCATAATACAAACCATAGTGGTCTTAAAGTGTTAAGAAAATGAGGATATCTGGATAAGAGGTATCCTTCTTAAGTTAGCATTTCTGTTTTATTTCATATTACACCCCCAAAAAAATATTAATTTACCATTTTTATATAATAAAATTATTATATTACATATAATAAGTTATTTTTATGTTAATTTTACAACCCATATACAAATCCTCTTCTATTAAATGGGAAATGAAACCATCATTCGTGTGTACGGGGGACTACCGCCTCACGAACTGATGTAATTTTTTTTCCATAACTATATAACATGGATGATTATAAATATGTAATTAATATATACATATGATATTCATAGAATATTTTTTCATTATAAAAAAGATAATATGTCATTTAATTTCTTATCTTTCCACTCACAGAAAAATGATAATGTTGTTTGTGCGTATGTGTGGACTACCACCTCCATGAAGCAATGTGATTCATTTTTCATAACCACATCACACGAATGGAATATATAAGTATGTTTAAAAATAATATTATATTTATTATATAATTATTATTTTGTAAAGATAAAATAATATTTACCTTCTTTCTATAATAATGATTGAAATATTGAAATGTTTCTCATTCGTTTGTATGGCCTACCATCTCCAAGATTGTAACATAGTTCATTTTTAACAACCATCAATCATGATTGGTTTTAAAATTATAATTTATTCATAAAATTGATAATTATTTCATGATTATTATTATATATATTACTGAATAATGACCACTCTGGCCGTAGTCAACCTATCGGATTCATTTTGGACATAAGAACTCAATATCATCAAAACGTCTAATATAAATGTAAATGATTAAGTAATTGAACTTGACATGGTAATAAATGAAAAAAAGATAATAATAAACTTGAAAAATGTTCTCAATAAAGTAAATAATTCAAATTAATTTATTATTCAAGAATATAAAGAACTTATGTGATGAGTTGGATATTGGGTAAGGGGTGATTTAACTTAAAACCTCATTTTAAATGTTTTATAGATTTATTTTCAAAATATTTATTTTCTATGCCAATGTTCTTATAAATTATTTAAGAAAAGTATTGTTTATTCTTAAAAAGTTGATAAATTTAATTTTTTGACCATATTTTACATTATTTAAAATTGTTTTAAATATAGTAATATTTTTAAAGTTTTATGTAAGGAACACTCTTTTAAAATACACTTTTAAGGTTTCCCTTAAAATACTTTTTCTTAAAAGTCTATATTTTTTAAAAAATTATACTGTGGATTTTTTTATATGGAAAAATAAAATTTAAAAATGAAATTTTATGACTTTATTGAATCTTTTTCAATTTTTTTCAAAATTAATATTTTATGAAATGTTTTTAATTTCTTTACAAAAGATAAAAGAAATGTTATATTTTAACATATATGAATACAATGACATTTCCTTCCATTATAATTGTTATTTTATGACTGGATTCCTCTTTAATAATTCATGTTTTATTTAAATAAAAACTCTCTTTCCCTTTTTGGGGTATTTTCGTTATGAAATATTTTTTAAGAAAAATGTTATTTTTATATCTGAAATTATTTTCCACATGGGTTTGAAGGAGCTTTTCAAGGGTTTCATTCATGATATAGTCCTTGGAATTTTTTATAAAGGGTTGATCCCCATTATAGCTAATAGGTGGGCCCAATATAGCTTATGATATGAATAGATCCCAATTATAGTTCCTAGGTGAGATTCATATAGCTTATATGATGGGTGTTCCTAGATAGTTCAATAATGCTTTGGGTAATGAATATGTTCTTTGGAAAATTATATTTGTAATTATCTATATGGTTATTATAATTGTAAGTTTTTTTTAATTTTTTTTAAGATGATGATGCCCCAAGGAACCTACATGACATTTCCATGCTTGCTAATGAGTTTTCATGGAAATCATTTGATTTGAAAAGGAAATATATGATATTTTTAAAGGAAAATGTAATGTTGTTTTGGATAAAAATGTGTGTTCTTAAGAAATTTTTTCCTTAGGTTTTCATGATTTTCAATATACTAATTAATTTCATATTATTATTTCCCTTATTAAGATTTTTGGGCCCATACCTTGTTTTAGAATTCTTTTTACAGGGTTTGAGGAAGGTTAAGGAATAGAGGAAGTGAATTTTATTATCGTGAATATTTTTCTTGAAAATAAATCATATTTTATTTTAAAAGGTTTATATTATAAAAAATGGATACTAAGTAAAAGTGTCCACATTATAATATATGATTTTTATATGAAAGATATATAACCAAATTATATGAAACTCTAATGCTATAATATCTTTAGGAATGTAATAGAGTGAATTATAGTTTAATGTTACTAGAATATATAATGTTTAGGGTAGGGTCCTTATAGTTTATCATGATAGAAAACTTAATATGTAATTTGGAATCCACTATTATACTAGTTTTGGAAGGCCTTTATACCTTTATCCCATTTCCTTTATCCATGGGGGTGTACAAAATTTTTTTACCCAACTTCTAAAAGGAATGTTGACAGATGGGTGGATTTCCTTCCTCAGCTCCCCTCAGCCTATAATATAAAATCCTCAATAGAGAAATAATTCAAATAACATTATCCCAGAAATAGAGGGTGGGATAATAAAATTATACTTGTTGGTAAGGATGGGGATTCCCTTTATCTTATAGATGTCCTATGGACTAATATTGACTTCCATTTATGATAGATAAAAGGTCTTAATTTTCAAACATTATATTCTATCTAACTCTATAATGAGATAAATATGATAGTAAATAGAAAATTGTGAATCTTGGATGTAATTGTAAAAATTGATAGCCCATAAAATGTCCTCTAGTTCAATATATCTCTGGATCACCCAATAAGGATATAGTTGTACTTTAGATAAGTTTCCTTTTGGATGAAAGTAATATTGGAGGTCATATCCTATCCTGAAGCCTCAAATAGAAGATTACTTACTAGTTGAATAAGACCCAGGATTTTCACTCACTTTTTCCTAACCATGGACTAGGTAGTGTGACACCTCACTGCTATAATTCTAAATGATCTACTCATAATAAAAAATGTTTTCTCGGAAAACTCCATAGACTGAATGGATTTGTATGGTTATGGGATCTATGTATTGTAGTGGAGTGTCAATAATGAGGATTAATCCATAGAGATAAAACCTATTTGAAAGTGGTTAGTTGAGTAAATCTTGTTTATGGAGGGTTTACAAGGCCTAGTGGCATGAAGTTATCAAAATTTTTAATTCAGTATCAACATCCTCGATCATCTCCTGAATATGAGTAGTTACTTTAGCATCTAAAATAGTAATTTATGTTTTAGAAATAATTTTTATATGAGGAGTTTTTATTTTTTATTAGTAATATAAATTATAAATATAAAAAATACCCCTATGAGAAGATAGGACAAGTAAAAAACAATCAGGAAAAATTTTTACAATGTAAATTCATTCTCCCAGTTGTGTCTACCCAGTCACCCAGGTTCATTTCAATCAGGTAAAGGAATGACTCTTAGATCATAACACTAAAATCAATGTGATGAGGTATGAGTAAATGCAATATATTCTTACCTTATATAACATGAAGGAATATAGTGAATAGATAGAATGTATCTTTAGGAATTAAATCTAGTCGTGGTAATAATACTTCAAATGGGGAACTCTATTTTTAAATACCTGCTTCCAGTGTTCTTGTTTCTAGTAGTCAGTTAAGCATTCTTGTGTCCTACGCCTTCCTACCAACATGAATGGAATGATACCCACTGAACCATAGTGAATAATACATCCCTCAAATACAAATTCCACTCAAATGTCATGTCTACCTTAGAATTTGATCATCTTCAAGTCAATTGAATATAATTCTAATGGAGGTAATTTTTTGGAACTCCCATTTATAATGAGCATTGAGTGGATGAATTCAATGTCTATTTTATAAAGTTATTCGCTCAAATTATGGAACCTAGTTGCTTTCCAATGTTATGGGACAAAGGACTTTTTCACATGCTCAAGCACCCAGTTTTATCACCCAATTCCATGGACCCAGATGATTTTCCTTAGTAGTACAACCTTTTGAAAAGTGTGTAGCGTATCATTACACCCATGTTGTTCACCCAAGTACTCTCTGGTTGATCTATATTCTCAAGCCACATTTGGACTATAAATAGACCCCAAGGAGTCCATATATACAAATTTTTTGAAGATGAAGAGCCTCCAAAGATATATATCCACCCAAGTTTCCATTTCACCTTAAGGTAACTTAATTAAGATCCAAAATTGGGGTAATTAACAATAAAAATGGGTTGTTGTATTTCTCAAATGTTTAACACGTTAAAACTTTATAAATTCCCATATCTAACCTAAGTTCTTCAAAACATCAGTTAATGAACTCACATTGGATGAAACACTATGACATCATTCTCCCAAGCTATATTTATTAGGCCACTCCATATGGTTAAACTTCCACTCATGATTCCTCACTAGGGAGACCCTTTCTCCTAGGCTACCACTAGGGGGACACCCCACTCTAGTTCCCCAATAGGGAGACACATCACCCAAGCCACATAGTAGGGAAACACTTCACCCAAACCCCTTACTAGGGAGAACCCTTCTCCCTATCCTCCACTAGGGTGACACTTCTCCCTATTCTCCTAGTATTACGACACTTCACCCCAGACATATATTAGCATGACTACTTTTTCCCTACCTTCAAACTAGATAGAATCAATTATTGATCCCTAAACTAGGGAAAAGGTTCTCCCATGATTCACCCAGGACCTACTCCATGGTAAACTCTCACCCTGATCCCAAACTATATAGTGCATTATCCCCCTAGCTTTATGTTTGTGTAGGTATTTATTCAGGTCTCTTACTTTGGTGCTCGTTCCTCGAGGCCTCCATCTTTTCCTCCCAAGATACATTCTCAAACGATGAACATTATAATGAACCCATTTAAATCATGTACCCCTTTGATAAAATTCTCTCCCCACTTTTCCTCACTGATAGATAGGGCCCTTGAAGGGTTTACAATCATGTATTATCTATATAATGATTTACCTCACCATAAGTACATTGGTAAAACCCCTCTTTTATCATGCAACCTATATTAGCTAACCCACATCCAACACCCTTTTCCCTAATAACTATTGGATCTCATTTTCCACTCGATGATCAATGAGGTTATAGGAATCCTTCCTAGGTGTAGGCATTAGAAATGTTTCCATTGATGATTTCATCACTAGGAGTCATCAATGAGCCTATGTAGAATCCATGTTTATTTCCCCCAAGAACTAGCTAAGTGATACATGTAGAAGACCTAATATTTTTCTTAGGGGGGAATATCCCATGTGATTCCAATTTTCCTTCATTTTATAAGTTTTAATCAATTAGATAAAATTTATAAGGAACTCCAACCAGGTTTAATTCCTAAATCCTTCCTTAAAAGGTCCATATTCACAGTAAAATATATATCTAGGTCACCAAAGTGTAATATATACTCAATATTATATTGTCTACCTTTTTATGACATTAGAATCCTTGAGACACAACTTCAAACTACATGACAACATCCTTTTCACATGGAATAAAACCTCATGTCATCATCCTTACTGTATAATGTTGAACTGCATGGTGTGTCCCTATCACAAGACCATAAACTATGAAACTCATGCTAAATGGTCTATGATTCGTATTAATTAGGAAAGTTATGATGCCTCTTTGAGGTTTAAATCCAACCTTCAAAACCCAATATATAAAACCAAATTTACACTAGTCCATACTCCATGTATAACCCATGTCCTCACAAGAACATATTCCTTATGTACCAAATAAATCCTCCTAATTGGTCCATATTCTCTATGAGCCATATAATTCCATAATACATCCTCACTAGGCTATATTCCCCATGGACTTCATTCTCAACTGTATTTATTCCTTAAGAGATAACAATACTCAATGGACCATATTCCCTATGAGATAAACCATAAAGGGATACTCATGCATAAGTCCCAGGAATACCATTATTAGAAATATTTTTCCTAGAAGACCATTTCATATGAATTGAAACTACATGGAAGTGTCCATGGATACATGACCTTAAAATTTACCACTTTAGTACTTGACACATGACCATAAATTTTATAATTTGTCATGTTAACTAGATCTAGACATCATGGTCTTTTGTTTCATTTATAGGGATACAAAGGAATCCATTCTTATAGGCTTGATACCAATACTATAAATACCTATTGACTCCTTGGATGGTGAAAAATACTAGAGTTTATGATAGTGTAGAATTAAACTATAGCATCACTAATTGAATAGATAGATATTGAGAACCTATTATACATACATATTGTCACATTGATGCAAAACTTATGATACATACAAATTGTCATGTCACTAGAGAACCTATTAGGCATACAGATGTTCACATCAACACATGATTTCGATCATATCATTAGTATGGGGGTAACTAGTTCCACCTAAATATTTGGAAATTAATTATGACCATATATAAAATATATAAGAGAGTCTCATAATATTAAATAACATCCCCTAAAGGGTATGATAAACATAACCATGCATCTTCTCAACCAATAAATTTTTTTTAGCATCATCTGTAAAACACCCCAATGACTGACTACCTTTGGAAAGTATTTCAACAATGACATCCAAAACATCATTGTGTGGGAGTAAAATTAGAATATTTTTTGGAAAGATGGTGTATTGGAGTTTTTATTCCACTACATTTATTTTTTTAAACATACCTCATAAACCACTAAATAAATGTTTCCACCTTCTCAAGGTTAACTAAGATTCAATCTTCTGATATAAACTATCAATGATATTTTACTTCTCAAATATAGAAATACCATTTAAAAACAATTTCATAGAATTTATGGCTTCATAGGGGTTTTTAGAAAATATGAAGATATTTACCTATAAAGGCCCATTTTTTCTTATAAGAATTTGGAATATTTCTGAATATATTTCTTGAACTACGCACTGAGACGGCCTACGATTGTGAGGCCTGGTGTGTCTGAAATTAATTTTATAAAAATATTAAGTATATTTTATACTATGTACAAGAAGGAAAAAGAATAAATCTTAAATGATAGACTGAATTAAAAATATGTGGGCAGGTTGAGTCTGAAATATGGCGTTTACCCTAAGTGATACATAACTTTTGTCAACATGATACTTCTATGGAAAATGTCACTGGGGGCGCAATCGTCAATAAAAAAATTAATTATTAATTATTTTATCTCAAAAAATCTATAAAATAAATTTTGAAAGGGGAATCAGATTTCAAATCTGAGACTAATATTGAGTTCATAATAGGGTGTTTTACCTAAGTGCAACCTAAAGTGAGAGGGCACGAGACATTCAGTTTCTGTAGTCATTGGCGGGTGTTTCGTCATTTTTCTATAAAATGGTGTTAATGAGTATTGATTAGGGTTGGACCCTAAACACTTCACCAACACCCCCCCCCCCCCTCTCTATCTCTCCATCTTCATTCTTTGATGGATTAATGATGAAGGACTGACAAATATTCAGAAAATCGCAGCGGAATCCCAAATGACATGTTCTTCAGCTTCAATCAGATCCAAATTGAGGTAGGATCCTTCCATTTGAGTTCTATATCTCTGATTCAAGTTTTAACTTGAAAAATATTTCCCTTGTCATTTTTTCTCATTTTTTTATCAATTGTCGATGGTTGAACTAACACAACCATTGATCCATGATTGAACCCTGAAAAGTTGTGCATTCTTCTTGCATTATTCATAGAATCATCCTTTAATTTTTATGACGTAAAAACATCGATGATACTTCAAGAAAATAATGATTCTTTGAAGACCTCAACTTGAGGATCCCAAATCTAATCTCGTTTAATTGTTTCGAGTTGAATCAGAGGTGGTATGACATGCGTAAGGAGGAGAGCGAACTAGGTCATGGTACAGTAGGACAGAGTGGGCCAAGCCAAGGCGGTCCAAGCTAGAGCAGGCTAGTCTATAGTGTCACGGGCCAGAATAGGCTATGTGATTGGATTGGGCTAAGTGGGTTAGGTGGACCTTCAGGAAACAACTTAAAACCACCATATCTCCAAAACGAAGAATCGATTTTCCATGCCATCTACTGAAACATGATCCTCACTTTGAGATGAGACTTTTGAGTTTAGTTTTGGAATGTTAGGATTTTTTATCATGTCTCAGCTGCATGAAATGCCAAAATATAATAATAATAATAATATAATTGTTATTATTTAGAATCATTGTTTTAGACATATCATCTAAATAGGAAGTCCAATTGAAGTGTCATTTGCAGCGTCATGAACCAAAATTTAGGAAAACATTTCAATTAAAATTTCGGGAACTTAAACTGAAATCAACATATGAGCCCCATGAGTCCTGATTTGGGCATTTATGGTGAAATTTGACTTTTTTACTGAGTGTTTGTTTTGGACAAATGAATAGTCGATATTGTGTGTTTTTCACAAGGATTGAAATGTTGTGATCTTTTTGGATTTGTGGGTCCCTATTTATGATCTCATTAAATGTGGAAAAATGAAATGAATTTCAGTGGAAGATCCTTCTGATGGGTTGAAGATAATCCACGGTAGTGATCAAACAGGTTTAATAGAGTACTATTGGGCTTACCCTCCAGCTGGGCTAGGTAGTGGCATTATCCAATGGTAGTTCTGGGCTTACCCTCTTACTGGGCTGAGATATGGAATTCCCTAATGACTTTCTAGAAACAAACCTTTGGTTGGGCTAGGTAGTGGTTCTTCGGTAATGAATCTCCAGGCTTTCCATCTAGTAGTGTCTGGGCAGTGGCATTCCCCAGCAACTTTCCCGAGTGGTACCCCCCAACCAAGCTGGGTAGTGGATTTCCTTGGTGACTACCAGAGAAGACCCTTGGTTTTAAAACACAGCGAAGAGGTGTGGTTTGACGTAACTATGGATTCATGAAGAATAGGGATGCTTTCCCCACTAAAACATGTCCTTGTGATGAGACCTTAAAACCATACAGGCGAGTCAGTTCTGCCCAAATAAGGTAGTATCAAGGTGTGGTGATTTGATCCCCTTTGAATTGTTCCTCCTGGGAAGATGTGTGGGATGCTAGCCATCATTGATGTATTCTTCTAGAACTATTGGCGTCTCTTCTTATAAACTGAGTTGTGATATGTATATCCCCTTACTCTCTCATTTGGGTTTCTTTTGAATGATCATATATATATATATATATATATCCTATTTTAGTACACACTCCTTGGGTTTTAGTTACTCTCCTTCTAGGAGAGGCGAAGACACGTGGGGTATGCCACGTGCTTTCTGTGTCTAGCTTCTCATGGTTTGATGAGTTTAATCTCCTACTATAGGTAGTGAATACTCAATGATAAGTTCATCTTCTCATAGTTTCTATCTCCTTGTGTTTGGATGAGTTTACTTCACTCTCTTATTGGGTTGTGTTGTCCTCTTTTACTATACTTTATTCCATCTATTGTTTTTCTTTCCCATGGTATCTCTTACTGCTCGCCCTTCTTTTTGGTGCATCCTACTAGGTATATTTATACTCGCCCCTAAATGGGATTTTCCCACATGTATCATTCCTTATGCATAAAATGGATAGGTTTGATATGGAATTCAAGGAGCTTAGGGATACAGGTTTCTGGATGGTGTACAGTGGTTGTCTCTTGGATTTCTGGAGCTGGGCTCTCTCTATTTTTTTTTCCTTTTTCCAATTTCTTTCAGGTTGGGACCCTTTCCTGGTTGGTCATGTCTTTTTCACCTTTTTTCTTTCTATTTATATTACTGTAATCATACTATTTAGTGTTCTATTCATTTTTGGTTTATTCACAGTAGGGTAAACCTTTTACTTCTTCCCCTATGCAAGTTTACATTAAGTTGGATTTGTGTGTGTGTATATAAGTGCATAGCCAAAGGCTACTCTGATTTTTTTGTTCCTTCGGCACTTACCACCACCCCTGGCCTATAGAGGCATGCTTGGGATAGTTATGGCTCAGGCCCAGTATCGGTTGGATCTTGATATATTGGTATCAAAGTTGGTTAGACCCTTGGGATGTTCTTCAAACATTTCCCTACAAATTTTTTGGTTGGGTATAGTGAAACGTTGTTGATGTATATTGAGAGTGGATCTCAAGTGAGGGAGTCCCGTGATAGTGCGGTTAGTTGACATATCCATTCACCAGGACCCTGATTACATGGTTGTTGACTCAGTATAATAAGACACTCATTGTAAGGAACAATGGTACGCACATCATATAGGATTGAGTCCTTGACTATCCTTCTTGAGTCATCTACCCATTATTGTTGTTGATATATATATATGTGTGTGTGTGTGTGTGTGTGTTCTCATTTGACTGCGGTATTCCTTAATAACTTTCAGGATGCCTCTGCAATGATATCCATCTAGGATACCAGCTTCGATTCATGATGACGACCTAGTGAGCGCGGAGGCCTCTGTTTAGGGTCTATCTTGTAATACCCTTCCTCTGGGTGGATAATTAGTATCACCTCTACCCATTAAGAAATAGATATTCCCAATAGAGTAGGATGATGATGAGTATCGGATGAGCGTTCTATGCGAGCTCCAACACCATAGGCCACTGGGGTTCCAAGGTGAGCCAGATACTCAAGTAGAAGAGGATTGGTTAGAGTTAGTGATCAATGTTTTCAGGCTTATTCGAACACAAAAAGAGCAGATGGTTGTGCTAGTATCCAGTATTTTTTACCGGGTGGCTTGACATTGGTGGAACTTGGTTACTCAGATGCACAAGGAGTTGTCATTCTCATGGGATGACTTCTAAGAGTTGTTCATTGAGGAGCACTACCCCTCGTTCTTACAATTTGTTCGGCTTCAAGAGATTTTTGGGTTATAGTAGGGATGGATTAAAGTGGAAGAGTATGTTGTGAGGTTCATAGACCTTACGCTTAACTCTATTGACATGATCATAGATAGCTACTTCCGAGTATGGAAGTTTGAGCAGGGTCTTTGTTGAGAGATTCGGTCCAGTGTATTGCCCTTGTGCATCCCCACCTATGCTAGGGTACTGTAGTAGGCACTTACAACATAGAGTTTCAAATAGTATGTATGATAGATAGATAGAGCTCGCAGTAGGTGAGATAGGGTTGAGTTGTCTTTTGTAATAGGCAAACACCAGAGATCTCAGGATAGGAGACCCTTTCATGAGTAGACTCAGGGGTGTGGTCATATGGTGCTAGGGAAATGTAGAGCACCAGATAAACTTGGATATGGATTATTCTATACTTGTGAATATAAAAGTCACATAGCACGGGACTACCCAACCAGGCGTACTGAGAATCCTAGGTAGATAGTAGGTAGACCACCAAGGAAGAGACAAAACCATGATTATGGATCCTGTAGGCAGGGATAGGGTGGTCCCTAGGAAGGTGGTGCTGGTAGAGGAGTGATAGGATCTGGAGGTGGGGTTTATGCTATGAGGTTCTCCCACCACCACCATTGGGCGACCCACATCAGGCTAAAGGAGCTGGTGGTCAGGGTCATGGGTAGCTATTTGATTTTGATGTTTATCACCTTGCATCACATGAGATGATCCAAGGTATGATCTATGTTTGTTATAATCTTTCTTTAGTATTAGTAGACCTAGGCTCCATTCACTATTTTATCTCATTACTCCTTGTACAGGTGTTCGATCTCCCAGTAGAGGCACCGGCAAAACAGCTTTGTCTCCAGGTTCCTGTAAGAAGTGTTTCTTCTATGTCTTTCATCTTATGGCAATTGGAGCTATCACATGGAGAAGAGAGGTTCACGTGGGGCCTAATTTTTATCATGATGGAACCCTATAATGTCATCTTAGTCATGTATTTCATTTCCATGTTTCGATCCCAAATCAATGGTCACCACAAACTTGTCAGATTCATGTGCACTAATGGGATGAGGATATCCTTTATTAGTGAAAGAGACCTCATTGCTGACAAGGTAGTAGCTGTGAGAAGGAGGATAAAACCTTATACCCAAAAATTAAGGACGGTAACCCTTGAAGAAATAGATTCTTCAATCATATGGGTTCCTTTAGTTGTGGAGCATTTTATGAACGTCTTCCCTAAATATGTTCCAGGTCTACCTCTGAGGTGGGAGCTAGGATTTTCCATTAAATTGAAACCAATGACTACCCTGATATCTTATGTGGAATATCATATGGAATCCACTGAGCTCCAAAAGCTATGGTTACAGTTGGAGGACCTTCACGAGAAGGGTTTCATCAGACCTCGTGTGTACCCCTAGGCAGCTCTAGTTCAGTTTGTGAGGAAGGAAGATGGTAGTTTAAGACTTTGCATAGATTATCATTTCCTGAACCATGTCACAATAAAGAATAAGTACCCCTTGATGAGGATCGATGGCCTCTTTTACTAGTTTCAAGGTGTGAGGTGGTTCTCTAAGATCGATCTCAGGTCCTGCTATCACCAGTTATGGGTTTTTGGGGATGACATTCTGAAGTTGCCTTTTTTAGTGTTTCTTTGGGAACTATGAGTTCATAGTGATTCCATTTTGTGTGACAAATTCCCAGATAATCTTTATGGATTTTATTATCCAAATCTTGCAACCTTACTTGGACTAGTTTGTCTTTGTCTTCATAGACGATATACTCGTCTAATTTTTGTTAAGGGAGGAGCACACAGAGAACTTGAGGACGGTCATTAACTTACTTCGATATCACCAACTTTATGGAAAACTCTATAAGTGCCATTTATGGATGAAAGAAGTTCTCTTTCTAGGGAATTTAATTTCCGAACATGTTTTATCCTTGGATCCTATAGGGATCGAAGTAGGACTTTCTTGGGATCTACCCAATGTGTCATAGGTACAAAGCTTCCTTTGTTTTGTAGGGTGCGATAAGTGATCTTTGGTATACTTCTCCAGGATCATAGCTCGCTTGACTTCTCTAACAAGGATGGGACATCCATTTAACTAGTACGAGCAGTTCTAGAAGGCCTTTAAGGAGTTTTGGTAGAGGTTGATGAGCACTCCAGTTTCGAGACTACCAGATGAAGGTGTTGATTTCGTATTGTATTGAAATTTTTTAGGACATGGGCTCGATTGCGTACTAATGAAACAACGTGCAGTTATCGCATATGAGTCAAGGTAATTGATACCCCATGAGAAGAACTATGCAACTAATAACCTAGATATAGTAGTGGTATTCTTCAACTTGAGGATGTGGGGTCACTACCTTCTGGGAGAGCGCTTTGTGTTTTACTTGAACCACCAGAGCCTCAGGTACATATTTACCCAGAGAGACATGAATTTGAGGTAGCTATGTAGGTTGAAGTTCCTGAAAGACTATGACTTTGAGATATTATACACTCCAGAAAAGGGAAAATTTGTATCAGATTCCCTTAGTAGGAATTCCCAGGATCACATATTGTGGGAAGCTTTAGAACAGTTATCCTTCCTACAACATACCCTGGTGGAGTAGGAGGGTACAGTTTTTTTTTTCAGTCGATAGTGATAACCCCAATTCTCCTTGATCATGTGAAACAGTCCCAATTGGGGGAAATAAATTATGATTTTTTCATGATCATATATCCATAAATGACACACCATAGGGATATTCTGAAGGATGGAATTAGGAGATCATGTTTCAAGGGAAAATAGCAGTTCCAGTTGCGATGTAGGAGGAGGTGATGCGGGAGTTCCACACTACTCCCTTAGTTGTACATCCCAATGTGGAGAATATGTACATGGATATTTAGTAGTAGTTTTGGTGGTCTAGCATGAGATAAAGCATATCTTATTTTGTCTCACAATGCCTCACCTATCATCGGGTCAAGGATGAGCATCAGGTTCTTGTGGGTTTGTTGCAGCCTCTTGAGGTTCCAGAATGGAAATGGGATGGCATATCCATGGACTTTATCATATGGATTCCATGAACATATAAGGGACATTATGCTATCTTGGTGATAGTAGACCAACTCATGAAGTCATCTCACTTTCATTCTATCAAGGAGAAGATTTTGGTGGAGATCTTGGGGAATTTGTACGTATGGGAGATCGTCCACCATTACAGGGTACCCTTGATGATTGTCTTCGATCGTGATGCATGGTTTATGTCATGATTAAGGAGAGTCCTATAAGATAAATTTGGGACCTATCTAACAATGAGTGTTTCCTTTCACCCCCAGAATGATGGGAAAACCGAGTTCACTATCAAGGTGTTGGAGGACATTTTGATAGCTTGCATGTTAAATTTTGGTCGAAGCTGGTAGGATCACCTTCCTTTGGTAGAGTTTTCATACAACAGCTGCTACTACTCTACCATTAGTATGGTACATTTTGATACCCTATATGGGAGACCCTTCAGGTCACCTTTATGCTAGATAGAGGTTGGGGAGTCATCCCTCATGGGCCCATAGTTGGTGTAGACAACGAAAGAGAAAGTGCTAGTCATCTATGAATGGATGATGACAGACCTGAGAAGAAACAAATCATATGTAGATCACCATTGTAGGCCCTTGTATTTCAAGTAGGGAGACCATGTCTTCTTGATATTCTCCCCACAACATGGAATGTAGAGGTTCGGATGGGGAAGCAAGCAATCCTCGAGGTTCATTAGGTCATTTGAGATCTTGCAGAGGGTTGGAAAGGTTTCTTATCGCCTCTCACTACCACCACAGCTGAACCGAGTGCACGGTGTCTTATACGTATCACAACTAAGGAAATGCATGAATGATCATATGCACGTCATTGACAGGGGAGATTTGGACATTGAAAATGGTTCCACCTTTGTAGTACACCTAGTGCCGATCAAGGATCGATAGGAGAGGATCTTATATGGATGAACTATCCCTTTAGTTCACATACTGTGGCAGCATGGAAACGTACATGAGAGTACCTGAGAATTGGAGATCCATATACAGGATTAGTATCTAGAGTTTTTTTCCAAGTTTTTCATTTCATGGATGAAAATATTAAAGGATGGAATAATGTATAGACCCTAGTTTTTCTTTGTAAGACTTTGGAATATTTATATATATATTTCCAGAACTAGGAGTTGAGACAGCGTGTGATTTTGAGGCCTGGTGTTCTCAAAATTAATTTTAAACAAATATTAATTGAATTTTATACTAAGAAAATGAAGTAAATACGAAAACTCTTAAATAGTATCCTGAATCAGAAATCAGAAGGCACGGTTGAGTGTGGTACATGGAATTTACCCTAGGTGAGACATAACTTTTATCCGCACGGGACTTCTATAGTAATAGTGACTGGGGGTGGAATCATCAACAAAATAATTAATTATTAATTATTTTATCTTGTACATCCTATTGAATAAATTTTTAATGGGTACTTGTATTGGAAATCTAATAATGTCGATGATTTCATAATGGAGTGTTTTACATAAGCGCGACCTAAAGTGATAGGGAACAGTGTGTTCGATTTCCACAGTCATTGGAGGTTGTTTCATCATTTTTCAATAAAAGGGTGGTTAAGAGGATTGATTCAGTTTGGCCCCTAAACCCATCACCAAACCCTCTCTCTCTTCCTCTTCATTCTTTAGTGGATCAATGAAAAATTACTGACAAATATTCAATGGATTTTAGTAGAATCACAACGAATGTGTTCATCAATATAAGTTGGATCCAAATCAAGGTAGGATCCTTCCATTTGAGTTCCATATCATTTATTAAAGGTTTAACTTGAAAAATAATTCCCTTTTTTTGTTTCCACATTTTGATATCAATCATCGTTGGACTATTTAACACGGACGTCAATCCGTGCTTGAACACTGTTAAATTTTCCAATTCATTGTGCATTTTTTTCAAAATCATCATTTAATTTTAATATGTCCAAACAAGAATGAAACTTCAAGAGAATCATGAGTCTATGAAGACCTCAACCTGACGATCCCAAATATATGATCATTTATTCATTTTGATATGAATCGGAGGTGGTACGACATGTGGAAGGATGAGAATGGGCCAGGCCATGGTGTAGTGATCCTGAATGGTCCAGGCTGAGGCAGGCTGGGCTGAAGCAGGCCAAGTCATGGTGTAGTGATCCAGAATAGTCCAAGTGAGTAGACCGGGCTGAGTGGGCCAGGTGATCCTTGGGGAAGCAACTTCAAACCCCCATATCCCCTAAATGAAGTGTTTTTTTTTGTCCTCTACATCAACATGATCCTCTCTTTGAGACAACCCTTTTGAGGCCAATTTGGGAATTTTATAATTTTTCCTCCTAGCTCAGTTGCAAAAAATTCCAAAATATAGTAATAATAATATTATTATTATTATTTAGAAACATTGTATCAGACATATCTTCTAAACAGGATGTCCAATTGATGTCTTGTCTATGATTTCACAACCCTATAATTTAGGAAAATAGTTCAAGACTAATTTCGGGTGCTTTAACCAAAATCAAGTTTCATGCCCCATGAGTCTTGATTTGGGAATTTATGGTGAAATGTGACTTTTTCATCAGTTTTCCATTTTGGACAAATGAATAGTCAATCTTTTGTGTTTTTCTGCAAGGATCGCAATGGTGTTATCTGTTTGTATTTGTAGAGCTTATTCATGATATAATTAAATGTGGAAACATGAAAGGGATATTGGTGGAAGATCATTTTGACCATTTCAAGGGAATCCACTACAGAATTTAGATAGGATTCCCAGAGTAGTATCAGGCTTACCCTCTAGATGGGTTGCATAGTAGCATTCCCCAATGGCAGTTATGGGCATACCCTCTAGCTGGGCTGGGCAGCGGTGTTCCCTGATGACTTTCTAGGTGTAACCCTCCATTTATGTTGGGCAGTGGTGCCTCCCTGATGACTCATCGAGCTTAGCCTCTAGTAGTGTATGGGAAGTGGTATTTCCAAGAGAATTTCCCAAGTAGTACCCTTCATCCAGGTTAGGCATTGACGTTCCTCAGTGACTACCAGATAATATCCTCGTTTGTGCGGAATAGTGAAGAGGTGTTGTTTGATGTACTTTTGGACTCATGAGGAAGAGGGTAACTTTCCCCATTGAGACCCATCCTTGTGATGTGACCTAAAAACTATGCAGGTGAGTCAGTGCTGCCCAAAGTGGATAGTTTCAAGATGTGGTGAATAAATCCCCTTTGACTTGTGCCTCCTGAGTAGAGGTGTGGGATGATGGGAAACGTTAATGAATACTTATGGAACTATTGGCGACTCTTATTATTGGGCTAATTTGTGAGATAGAAATCCCCTTACTCTCTCATTTGGGTTTATTTTGACGGAGCATATATATATATATATATATATATCCTATTTTAGTACCCACTCCTTTGGTTTTTATTACTCTACTTCTATGATAGGTGAAGTCGCACGGGGTATGCCTCATGCTTTATGTGTCTATATTATCGTGTTTGGATGATTCTACTCTCCTACTATAGGTATAAAAGACTCAATCATGAGTTAAACTTCTCACCATTTCCAGTTCATTGTGTTTGGATGATTTTACTTTAATCTCTTGTTGGGTTGAGCTACACTCTTTTACTGTAATTTTTTCCATATACTGTTTTCCTTTCCTATGGTATCTCTTACTACTCCACCTTCTTTTCAGGGCATCCTACTGGGTAAGTTTATACTCAACCCTACATGGGATTTTTCCACATGTATTGTGCCTTATATAGACAACAGATAGGTTTGATCGTGACTTCAGGGAGATTAGAGACATAGGTGTTTGGACCGCATATGGTGCTCGTAGCTTGGATTACAGGAGAAGGGCTCTCTCAAGTGTTTTCCTTTTTACAGTTTTTGTCAGGTTGGGACCCTTTCCTAGTTTGGAATTTATTTTCCCCTTTTCTTTTCTGTTTACATTACTGTAGTCATATTGTTTTGTGGTCCATGCATGTTTGGTGTATTCATAAAAGGTTTCTCCTTTTACTTCTTTCCCTCTACACTTTTTCCCTGAGTTGGGTATGTGAACATGTTCAGGTAATTAGGATAAGGTTTCCAATTGTTTTTTGTGCCTTCATCACTTGTCTCCATCGCCTGGTCTATGGAGGCGGACTTGGGGTAGTTGTGGCCTGAGCCCGGCATGGTTCGGGTTGTGACATTACCACACTCATCATAGGATCCAAAATATACCAATATATCATCCAAAAAACTTCCATGAATAAATCAAGTAACTTATGAAATATTTATTCCATTAAATCCATAAAATATATAAGGGAATTTTTATGCCCAAATGTATGACTAAATAATCACAATGGTCAAAATGACTCCAAAAATCTATCTTAGGAAGATCTTTAACTCTCACTCAGAACTGATGTTGCTTAGATTATATATCTATATTTTAAAACCACTTTTTAACCTTAAACTAATTAAATAAATAATCAATGGTTAGTAAAGTATAATAGTTCTTGAAATTTACATAATTCAACATTCAGTAGTCTACACATAACTATATACTTCCTTCGAATTTCTTATAGAAGATGGCCAAAGTACCCCCAAGGAGAAGTGATCGGTATGATAAATACCATTGATTCAATATCCTATAATTAAATTTTTAAATCCCTTACCTCAATACGAGTTATATAAAATAATTTAATAGATAATTCTTATGTTCTATTTCATATGTCTATAAATAATTCAACCAGTATCTTAGGTGTTGGACCTAGAAAATCATTAAGGATAACATTATGAAAATAGCTAACCATTGGTGGTAAACATTTTATTTTTTTAATCCTTTAATAATCCAAGTGTCAATTTATACATATCTATAGAAATAACCCCCACCGAACCTTGATTAAGTACTATATTTATAGCTTTTAATTCCAATTATCCAATAAATGTACCCTGAGAACCAACAAAGGAACTAATGGTCTCCCACCTATGATAACAATCAATGAGATATTAGAACTATGTTAAAAAATCATAGAACTACGTTAACCAATCCATTCCCAAGATGATATTATAAATATAAATGTACCAAATGGAAAATCCATGAAATTCATGTATTATCCCATAATAATAGCAAATTTCAAACATCTCCTACTCCTTTTAACCCACTTTCTCAAAGGTGGTTCAATGATTATTATCTAAGAAGACACATACACACTCAAATATAATATATATTACAGACACACATATATATATATAGAATAATGAGATAATATTGTATCAAATAATGCACAAGAAAGTGTATATGGTGCAAAAATGGTACCTCACACCATTAAACGTCCCTTTCCAGTATCGTTAATAGAATTATCAACTATATACATCTAACATATTACATAATATTATCTATAAAGATTTAAACCTTTCCTAAAAAGTTTCCAATTATGTTTTTATCCTATACTCCTCATATACTATCTTGAAAAGACCTACCTATGGGTGGTTTATTGAGGTTTGTCAACAAAGTCTGTGATTCCTAGGTTCATTCTGATCAATGGTCGAAAAGTTATGTGGAATTACTCAAAAAATATCTTTTAAAATTAATAAATAAGCCACAAAAGTGGTATTACAACACTTTATAAGTATAGTTTCTATTTTTATTCCTTGTATGTATACACTATTAATATATAATTGGAGGTATTTTTGATCTATGAGTAGGATTAGTTCTTCTATAGCACTCTATATTTCTGATATATAACCATTTATTTGTTATTTTCATGTGTATAAAAGTTATGGGTAAATATTGTGAGAGTTTGGAGTGATTTTGAAGTGATTTTTGGAAAATTGGGGGGCATGGGTTTTCTACGGTTTTCCCAAACCGTGTGAAAAAATTGTACGCAGCCAAAAGCCACTTCCTTAAAAAGTGGATCTGGTTCGTTTTGCATGTATATATAATATTTTTCATCCTATAATGACCTTAACACGAAATGTTTCTTCTAAAAAGGAAAAAAAATCTTCTCCCATTGATTCACAAGTGATCCAAAGGATTTCCTTGGCGATTCGAAGGCCGATTCTTGTGGTAAGTGTTTGTTCTTCATCGTTTTTGCCACAGTTTCTTAGATATACTTCTTTTTTATTCTTGTTTTCTTATATATACACCCACTTTGGGTAGATATAAGATTTTTTACACCAAATAATGTTATATCGGGAGTTTTTTAGGATAGGTTAGGAGATCTAATATGGTTTCTTGGAATCTTGAGCTGGATTCTTGAATGTTCTTCATCTGTTTCCAGTTTTCATCAAAACGATTGAGGTAGGTGGATTCCCACTCAACTCCCCTTTATGGAACTGTTAGTAAAGATTTCAAATTTAGTCTATTTTGTGATATTATTTATGAATTTTATCTTAATCATTGATTGGGAACCCTCTTTAGTAAAGATTTGGGGAATTATGAAATTTAGGAAAATTTGGCGTTCTTGAAATTGGCTTTTGGTCTCTATTTTAAAATGGATATTTTAAGTTGTGAATTTTCTAAGAATTTTGTAATTTAATTTAATTTAAATTTATAAATAAAGTTATGGGTTTATTTAAATTATTTTTTTGCTAAATTATCACATTGGAAAGTTTCAACAAACTGGCGATTTTTATTGAAATGGACGAAATTGTTGAAATTGGCATGGGTTTTTGAAAAACTTGGTGTGTGTAATCACATTGAATTATAAGGCATGGATGAAATAGGACATTTTTATTGGTGAAAATGTTTAATGGTACATGGTATTTAATTATATTTTGATGACTTGGTAGACTGATGAGAAACCACTCATGAGTATGGAACGGTCATAACGAAGCATGCATTATTGGAATTGTAGATATATGAAATTAAATTTTTATACCAAGATAGATATTTAAAAATGGTTTTAAATATTTATATGAGTTTTTAAATGTAAAATAACTTGTTTTAAATTTCGTTAAATTTTTTTTTGTTTTATATTTAGTTATAAACTATTTTCATAAGTGTTTATATTTTCTTAAAAATAGTTTTTAAATTTCTTTTGGTATCATGTGTTTTATTTAAATGCTGATAATAATTTCATCGTAGTAGAGTGAGTCGGTAATTCATTGGGTAATACCTACTATGTTTTATATTAAACCCTATTTTGGTACTCAGGTGCTTTTACAGATTTCATATTCTAGTTCGTGGGAAAAGGTAGAGTACCACAAATTGTTAGCATTACTTTATGAGTTGTTGGGTTGTTTGGTGATGCTGGAGCATTGATCTAGGGGAGCACGGAGTCTTATGGTTGTTTTGGTGTTCTTTTAGTTGTCTTATGTTGTTTTCTTGGAAGTTTCGTTGTCTTCTATTGTAGCAAATTTTGGGTTCAATTTGGTATAAATTAAAATTTTGACTTGTCTTTCTTTTGACAATACATCATATAGTTATTATGGGTTGTGGTTTGTTTGGTTTGTACCCCCACTTCTATTTGAAACCCTTCGACATTTATTTCATGCCTTTTGGAATCTTGGGGATGTAACTTATGGCATAGTAATTATTTATGGTATTCTCAATCCAATGAGAATAGGTGGGTCATTACAAATGGTTTCATCTTGGCCCTTTCTTTGTGGAACAAGTAGTTTTCAGTTATATTGGTCTTTGAGATCAACATACTTCTTGTTTATTCCTTGGTTTCTTTTCTTATAAAGGATTAGGATTTTTGGGAATTTAAATTTTGATCATAAAAACATGTAGTTAACCTTTTTATATTGAACTTCAAGTTACCAGGGAGTTGGGTACATAAGTATTTTGGAGACACTACAAGGATATTATAATCTCATTGTTTTGGGTTTACCCAATGAGATTGGAATGACATGAATTGTAGAGAAATGTATTCACACTATTATTCCATGTCTCATTTTGAGTAATGACAAATTATTTTAATCATGAGTTTAATTTTTGAAAAAAAAATACAGAAAAATTATTTTCAAAGTAAAGACTTTGAAAAGGGAATAAAGGATGTCTTTTGAAAATGGTTTGATTTTCAAATAAAAGAGTTTTTTTTTGAAAATGGTTAAATTTTCATAGAAATGTTATGATAGTTGATGTGATAGAATTTGAAATTCTAATCCTTCAGTTTTTAGAGAGTAATACTTTCAAAACTTTTTATTTTTTTAGAAAATAGCACATGGTCGACATTGTAGAAACCAACCGGAAGAAGCTGCAAAGAATTTGGTTTCACCTAAACCATAGGTGAACCAAAACATGGTGAAGAGTATCATCAAATAATTCTAAGCTACAGACACTGGGAACTAGAGGGATGAGCCAAGATAGGTGGATCATTCCATCTAGTTACAGAAGCAGAATCCATCCATCTTCTGGGGTGATTCAAACCCAGAAAGGGTAGAGGTGTGGGTGAATAAGATGAATCGTATATTCAATATCATTGGCACACTGGTATAGATAAAAGTCAAACTAGAAACTTATATTCTTGAGGAACTTGCATGCGAGTGGTGGGATTTAGAGGTGAAAGAAAAACAGGATCAATGCCTTTGTTGGGAGGATTTTGAGGAATTGTTCAACAAACAATTATATCCTCACATGTTCAGAATCTAGAGAACAATGGACATCATTATCCTGAAGTAGGAAAATCTCCTTACCACTGCATATGCAATGAAATTCATGAATTGTGTGTGATTTCACCACAAGTTATAGTTATAGAGGCCTTGAAGGCATGCATTTTTTAATCAGGGCTAAGGTAGGTAATTTTCTCAAAGATTGTGGTGCTCTATATTACAGATTATATAGAGATAGTGAACAGAGAGACCGTGGATAAACTGAGAATCTCAATAGCTATGGGAGGAGTAAGCATAATTATGCCTCCATGAAATGGTGGGAACTTGAATGATAAGAGTAATAGAAATAGGGACACCTATTTCCAAGTTAGGAATGAGAATCAAAATCAAACAATTGGATCCGTGAATCTTCTTAAAAAACCAAATAATGAGCCAGGATGTTTCTAATGTGGCTCATTAGACCACATGAAGCAAGAATGTATGGCTCAACCTAGAGCATGCCATATCTTTAATAATATGGGACGCCTTTAGTTCTATTATTGCAGTGATCTGAGTTCTAGTGCTTGAGACACTTCATAGGTGTCACAAGCATATTATGCTTCGACAGGACGAGGCCAATAGAATCATACTAGTTAGTGGAGAAGAGCGAGCCATAGTGATTCTAGGAACACCATGACTCCTCAGCAATGGAAATCTAAGCAAGGAAACAATGAGAAAAATAAAACAATTAAATACTTTTATGGATCTGAGCATGAGATTTTGGATGACCAGGTTATAAAATCTATAGTGAGATGTAAAATTCTATTGAATTCTACCCTTATGCAAGTGTTTTTTGATATTGGTGAATCTCATTCATTCATTTCTTCCCATGATATTTATTTTCTTGGTTTGAAACTTGAGATGATTATCTCTATGATAAAACTTCAAACCCCTCTCGGTGGAAGGGAATGTCGAGACTTTATGTGTAGAGCATGTTCTATAACTATTGATGGAGATGAGAAGACATGGGATTTCTTGATGTTAGAGATGGATGTAATTAATGTAATCCTAGGTATGGATTGGTTGAAAATGTTCAAGTATCACATCAACTATTATAGCATAATGTTTAGTTTTACTACTGAATATGGTGTCGAGAATCTCTACAGATGAAAAATGGTTGTAAAGATAGGTGTAATGGGTTGGTTGGTGCCAGTGATCAGAAAGATCTTGTATTAGTTGCCTGTGTTGAATTTGGCATCGATGGAAGAGATTGATGATAGTAGTTTTCTAACAGTTTTGGATCAATTTCCAAATGACTTTCCTAATGACTTTTTAGGGTTACCACCTATAAGGGAGGTGGAGTTTATGATCCATCTCATTCTGAGGACTAGTAATATTTCCCTTCTTCCTTATAGGATGGAACCAACGGAATTAAGGGATCTTAAATTGTAGTTTGAGCACCTAGAATGAAAAGCCTTCCATCATCCAAGTACGCCTTTGTGGGCATCACCTGTCTTGTTCGTGAAGGAATCATATGGAACTCTGAGAATTTGTGTTTATTATCCTAAGCTTAACCAAGTTACAATAAAGAATACATATCCACTTCCATGCATTGATGGCCTATTTGGTCAATTGAGGGGATCTTAGTGGTTCTTTATAATTGACTTGGGATCAGTATATCACTAATTGCGAGTTTGGAAAGAAGATATTCCAAAGATAGCTTTTAGAAGTAGATATAGCCACTACAAATATGTATTCATGCCTTTTAGTATAATGAATACACAAATAGTCTTTATAGAATTGATGAATCCAATATTTTATAGATATATGGATTCTTTTGTTGTGGTGTTTAAGGATGAAAAATTGGTGTATTCAAGGACAAGTTATGAGAACGAGCAACACATGTTGACAGTGTTGAGAATCTTGAGGGATCATCATCTGTATGTCAAATTGTTAGAGTGTGACTTTTGGATACAGTAGGAATTCTTTCTTGGCTATGTGATTTATGAAAATGGTGTTTTAGTTGAACCTAAAAATATAAAAGCTTTTATCTCTTATAAACCACCTAAAAACATATTTGGGATACAAATATTCCTTGGCCTCACTAGTTATTATTGACATTTTTTTCATAACTTCGGATGACTACCATCGCCTATGACAGTGTTGACAAAGAAAAAAGTTTCCCTTCCAGTGGAGCAAGTAATGCCAAAAGTATTTTCAAGAGATTAAAGTTCATGATACAACATCACCTACCTTGGTTTTGAAAAAATCAAGACAGGGTTATGTGGCCTACTATGATTCTTTGGGATCTTTTTTGGGATGTTTTCTCATTCAAGGAAGCCATGTATGTTCTTATGTTTCAAGGAATTTGAGAGTTCATGTGAAAAATTAACCAATACATGACTTCAAATTAGTTGTGGTCACCCATGATTTGAAGAAAGGAGACACTATCTCTTTTGTGATAAATTCACTATGTTCACAAATCATAGGAGCTTGAAGCATATTTTATCACAACAATATTTGAATATGAGAAAAAAGAGATATATGGAGTATCTTTACATGTTTTACTTACACTTTATTTGTACACCGGGAAAAGTTAATTCGGTGGTCGATGAATTAAGAATGAATTGATACGCTAAATTAGAAAAATAAGCTTTAGAAGAGTGGCAGTTGATGTCATTCTTAACTGATATGAACATGGAATGTGATGACTTAGGTGATGTTGTGGTTTTATTTTTAGTTTTATTGGTTCCTGTTTTGGTAAAGATGCTAAAGGAGGCACAAACATCTGATCCAGAATGCATGGTTATGAGTTCAAAACTCAACGGTGGGGAGACCATTGAGGGTTGGAAACTTGATGGGAGTTCAGTTTTTTTGTTCTAAAATCAGATGGTTGTACCTATGGGTTTTCAAGAATAACTTCTTCATGCCTACTAGAATTAGATATGAGTTATGCATCCATGAATAGAGAAGATTTATAATTCATTAAAGTAAAAATTTTGGTGGATTGGTATGAAATAAAAAGTGGCTGAGTTCGTTTCAAAGTGATTAAATTTTTAGCAAGTTAAGGAAGCTCATCAAAGAGCAGCAGGTATTTTGCAGTATTTACTAATTTCACTATAGAAATGGGAGCAGATAGCAATGTATTTTGTTATAGGTCTACAAAGAACTATTCAGAAACATGATTCCATAGGGGTGATAGTGGATCATCCCATAAATTTGGCTTATTTCATTCCAATTTGTGAAACTCATATAGTGGAGAATCTATTCAAAATCTATATCCAATAAGTGGTAAAGATACATGGAATATGAGTATCTATAGTCTCAGACAGATATTTAGGATTCGCATCTCATTTATAGAAATACTTACAGAAATCCCTTGGGACTCAGTTGACTATGAGTGTGGCGTATTATCCTCAGACTGATGGGAAATATGAAAGGATGATACAGACATTGGAAGATATATTGTGGGCTTGTGTAATGGATTGTGTTTTATAATGGGAATAGAATCTTTCATTGGTGGATTCTCATATAATAACATTTATCAGGACTCCATATATATGGATCCTTTCAAAGCGTTGTATGGGTGTCCCTGTCATTCTCCACTTTGTTGGGTGGAAACATGTGAGACCTCATTAATTGGGTCGAGCCTTGTCCAAGAAACAATGGAGAAGATCTAGTTGATTAGAAAGAGGATAAAGATGGCTTATAGTCATTATAAATTGTATTTACATCATCACTGAAGACCATTTTAATTTTTGGTGAGTGGTCATGTGTTCTTAAGTATCTCTACAAGGCTTGGACATCATCGTTTTGGAAAGCAGGGAAAGTTATCTCCTAGATACATTAGGCTTTTAGAGATATTGTAATAAGTTGGAGAGGTGGAATATCAGTTTTCATTTCCACCATAGTTCAGTTCATTTCATAATGTGTTCCATATATCTCACTTGAAAAAGTATCATCCCAATCCTGACCATGTGATCAGATGGAATCATGTTGACCTAGAGCTGGATGCTTTCTTCGTGCCTATCCCCATGCGGATTTTGGATAGGCAAGAGAAATCTTGCCTGGAAAAAGCATCGGTCTAGTGATGTTTCTATAAAAACATGGTTAAATTCCTGAAGATAATTAGGAACGTGATAAGGTTGTGTAAGATCTATGGATGGAGCTTTTTCAGGGCAGTGATTACTTTCTACATTCTGGGGAAGGAAAGACCAATGGTGGGGAGAATGTAGCACCCCCGGTTTTTGGTATGTAACCCTTTATTTATGATTTTCATATGTATTAATGTTATGGGTAAATATGGGATATTTTGGAGTGATTATGGAGTGTGTTGGGAAAAAAGGTTGGGTGAATGGGCTACACACAGTTTTCCCAAACCATGTGACAAAACTGTGAGCAGCTAGAAACTAGTTCCATAAAAAGTGGATCCATTTCGTTATGTACTTATATCTTTTATTTTTCAGACTAGAATAGTAATAACATGATATTTTACTTCTAAAAAGTCCATATAAGTTTCTTCCATCAATTTTAATATGATACAAAGGCTTTCGTTGGTGATTCGAAGGCCGCTTCTTGTAGTAAGTGAGTGTTCTTCGTCATTTTTACCATAGTTTCTTTGCTCTACTTATCCTTTATTCTTCTTTTCTTACATCTACACCTGTTGTGGGTAGATCTAAGATTTTTTATGCCAAATAAGGTTATATATGGTGCTTTCATGATACAAGAGGAAATCTAAGGTGGTTTCTTGGAATCTTGACCCGGATTCTTGAGCGTTCTTCGTTCGATTTCAGTTTTCATTGAAACAATCATGGTAGGTGGCTTCACTCTAAACTCCCATTGCTGGAACTATTTGTAAGGCTTTAAGATTTAGTTTTTCTTGTGATATTAATTATGAATTTTATGTTAAAAGTTTATTTGGAACACTCTTTAGTGAAGTCTTGGGGAATTAGGAAATTCTGGAAAATTGGGTGTTCTGGAAATAGGCTTTTGTTCTTGATTTTAAAATGGAGATTTCAAGTTGTGGATTTTCTGAAATTTTTTGTAATTTGATTTAATTTAAATGTATTAAATAAATTTATGAGTTTATTTAAATTCTTTGGTTATTAAATTTTCTCATTGGAAGGTTTCAATAAACTGACGGTTATTATTGAAATGGATGAAATTGTTGAAATTGGAATGGGTTTTTGTAATCTTGGTGTGTGTATTCATGTTGAATTATGAGGCATGGTTGAAATAAGAAATTTTTCTCAATTATAAAGGTGTAATGTAATAGTTTATTTAATTACCTTATGATGACTTAAAATATAGATGAGAAACCACTCAGGAGTATGGATCTGTCATAACAAAGCATGCATTGCTGGAATTGTAGATATGTGGGATTAAATGATTATCAAAATATAGGTATTTAAAAAGGTTTTCAAATATTTATTTGGTTTTTTACATTTAAAATAAAGTGATATAAAATTATTTAACATGGTTTTTGGTTTATATTTATTTATATACTATTTTGAGAAGATTTTATATTTTCTTATAAACTGTTTTTAGAAATTATTTTGTATCATTCGGTTTATTTAAATGTTGATAACTTTTCCATTATGGTGGAGTGAGTAATGAATTCATTGGGGAATACCTATTGAGTTTTATACTCACCCCTACTTTGTAACATTGGTGATTTTATAGATTTCATATTCTGGGAAGTGGGAAAAGGTAGATTACCATATGTTTTTATCACTACTTCATGAGTTTTTAAGTTGTTTGGTTACAGTGGAGCACCAAGCTAGTAGAGAATATAGTATTTTTGTTTTTTGAGTGTCTTTTTTAGTTATATTATTCTGTTTGGATTGAGTTTTAGTTTTTTTCTATTATATAATATTTTGGGTTCACTTTGGTATAAAATAAATTGTTAAGTTTTATTTATTTTGATCATGCATCGTATAGTTATTATGGGTTACGGTTTGTTTGGTTTTTCATTTATTATTAAATGGTAAATAATCCCCCAGTTTTATTTAAAACCCTTGGGCATTTAATTCTAGCATTTTTCATCTTGGGGATGTCTCTTAAGGCCTAATAATGATTTATAATATTCTAAAGCTAATGATAATAGGTGGGTCAATACATCATCTACCTAGAGTTTTCTAATATGATCCACCACTACTCATATCTTATCAACAATTATTCCATAAAATTTAATACCCCTCACATGAATTATGAACAATAAGTGAACTTTATCCTCCCATGCTTCCTTTAGAAACTATTTTATAAATTAATTATTTCTTGAAAACCTTAGAAAAAGTAGAGAGGTTAAACATCATCACTGATATCTAAAAGTGTTATGATAGATCTATATTAAACCACCTAGATTTATATTCCTTTTCCAAAATATATGGGTATTCTAACAAATATGATTAGCAAACCCAATGGAATACTTTGTCAATGAAAACATCCCATCTTTAATCATATTTAATTCATAAGTTTTAACCCAAAAAAGGGTATTAAGATATAACTATTCATAGAACAATACATATATGACCTTACAAGTGAGAACTTAATCCTTATTTTCCTCAACCATCGCATAATACCATTGATAACCATATTTTTTAAGCATAAATATGGTTTTCTGAATTCAATACAATTTTGGATTCTTAATATTATAAAATATATGATGGATATAATCCACCCACTCCAAAGATTTTGTGGTGGAACATCACCTTCGAAGGTAATGGGTGATGGAACCAAATGTCTATCATGAAATCCACAGTTATGAATTCCCATCATGAAACATTCTAAAAAATAGTTTAAATTAAATTATATAATACCTCAAGAACCTAAGGATAAATGGGAGGTCTATTAGGTGGATTATACTCATGAACTCCCTTCTAAAAAGTTTTTATATGTTAACATAGTTCCATATTTTACATTTAGGTAAAACATCACATTATATTTCCTCCTGAGAATAGGAATTTTAACCATTATATCAAGATATAAATTTTGAGGTTATAATCCAATATTCTCCCTCTTTTATTGCATTTTTTCAAATCAATTAATGTTTTGAAACGTGATTTAAAATCATTTAAAATATAATTTATAGGTAATTATAAATTATTATGGTAATAATAATAATAATAAAAGGGGATCTCTAATTCTAATGAATCTATTGAATTATTAATCTAAATCCTAGCCATCGCGAATATCAAAGTTGGAAATAATATTTATTATTGATGATTTAGTTAATATAAATTTCTAATTGATTACAAAAACAAGGTAAAAAAGAATAACAACACCATATTTAATTATTTTATACTTGTTCTTACCTACAAAATCATAATTATTTGGCATTATAGTTGAAATAAAAAGTCTAACTCAAGGGGAAAATAAAAATTAAACACATAATACCCTTGGTAACTTGATCTTACACCATAATTATATTGGGTATATATATTAATGGATTGCATGTTAATACTTGAAATCTATATCTTCTAGATACTCTCATTAACACTAGCCATTGAACTCTATGATACCATTTTGTAATAAACCAAACATGGATAATGAAATAGTAACTAAATTGGTTCACCACACCACCTTAGGAACACACCTTGATTTCTAGTAAGCTATTCTAAACACCAAGGGATTAATAAAGTAAATTTTGATATGGTTTACACTCATTGTAATTAAACATGATCATATAAAGATCCTACCTAAAATTTGACATGCATTTTTCACATATAGGACAAATAGAAAACACAAAACTTTCTTCCAAGAATACATACAAGCCATGGATATTTTTTATAAAAGGATATCATTATATGTGAAAATATATATGTACATGAAACTCCATAAAATAATAATCCTAAAATATTCATAGAAACCATCAATAAACTAGAACTAAGCATAAAATATATATACTCGATCAGTGTGAACCAAATAGAATCTAAGGATATATAAGGAAGTCCTCAGTGTAGGACAACCCTTGTAGACAAATCCAAAAATATACCATGACATCCCCACCTAAGTCATCCATCAAAAGTCATAAAAAGTTCCATAAAAATCCATACTCTATATCCAATGAACCACCCTTATTTTATAAAAATGGGTGAATGCAGTGGAAATATAACATTAAACAATAACTTAAATATAACATGTGATAAGTGGTTCATAACATAAGTATTGAATTAATTGGTTAACTACTATATATGTTCGTTTCCAGGTTTGGAAAAATTCACCATGGAATCTAAAAATTCCTTCTTTTTTCCCCACTCACAATCAAAAATTAATAGTCTATACATCAGTGTATATCAATGGATATCTAATAGAGTTACTGAGATATCCCTATAAACAAATTAGTACCTAAAATCCATAAACATAGGTTGGTTCATGCCATATCCTAAACCAAATCAAGTCTTATCCCATATAAATATATGGAAGGGCGTGTTTTAGACTAAACCAGAACACCATTTCCATATCTCAAAAAACAAATTCATATGTGTAATGTGTCGTTTAATTACACATGTTTGTGGTGTTAGGCCCAAGTTGTGTTTTGATTGTATTTTTGTCAATAGATTAATATTCTGATTATGTTTAAGGAATAAATAATATTGAAAATTTTATTGAAATTTGGATTAAATAAGAGTGAGTGAAGTTTTTTATTGGATCCAAAATCATAAGGATGAGACTCATATTAAACATCAAATCTTGGATATTGGAATGAGTCAACAGATTTATAAAAATCATAATCAAAAATTAGGACTCAGAAATCATATTCAAGAATTATTACTCAAAAATCATATTCAGGAATACTAACTCAAAAATATGTATTTATTAATTCAGAAATAGAAATAATATTCAAGAATCCTGACTCAAAAATCAAATTCCTAAATTCATAAATTTATAAATGGTTTGTTTTGATGGAATGAAAGAAATATGCTGGAGGAATTGAATGTTCTAATACTCTCTATTACAAATATTATGATTCTTTTATATTTTTTTTATTACATAAAAATCATAAGTAAGTTGTGAAACTTTTGATTCAAGATTGATAAAAGAAAGGGGGATAAAATTTTCACCCAATTAGTATCATGAAAAATTTATTGAAGATAAGCAAGAAAGAAATATATTTCTAGAGAATTGGGGAGTTACAATACTTTTCATTATAAGTAAGACACTATTGAAGATGATCCTAAAGGTAATAAAAGTTAGAAGATGCTAAATTTGATCTAAAACATAAGAAAATAATAGAAGGAGGTTGTGATACAAGCTGAAGTTTCTGAAATATGAAATTTGGTAAAGACGATGTTTTTCAACATCAAGGTTATCATAATGAGTTTGTTGGGTGCATATTTGTTTAAAGGATATGAAGGTTTGTGGAAAATGTTAGAAACCAAAGGTACTGGTTTTCAATCAGACCAAAATACAAAAGATATAAATCCTTAGAGAAAGAAGTTGAATAGTTTTTAAAAATGGAAAATAAGTAATGAAATGAAAGACTGTTGGTATCATATTCTGAAGATAAATGAGAACTATGATTTTTTTTCAAGTGATTTTATCTATTGGGTCAAGATCCATTATATTGGAATTGATACCCAATCAGAGATCTAAAGAAAAAATAGTATAAGTGGTTGAAGAAGTTGGAAAGAATATAAAATTTTCATCATAATGAAAAAATCGTAATAGAAGTTAGAACTAGGAATCTTAATGAAGAAATCAGAATGGGAATATATTCTTCCATGTGGGAAAAGAAATGTTAGGAAGAAATCATATCTAGAAATCTGAATGGAGAATCAAAATCAAAATGATGTTTGTGAAGGAATTCATAAGTGATATAAAGTTTTTATAATATTTGATAAATATCGAGAAGATTTGAGAAGCATTGACAAAGTCAAACATGAATCTGAAATTTAAGGAAATATTTTAATTAGGAAAATTTGGTAGAACGGGAAACAATTTAAAAATCCCACCCAAACCACTTTTGTGGTGAATATAAAAGGTGAGAAGTACATTGTACATTCTGATGGATGTGATGTTTACAAATAAAGAGATATAATCTCTATGTTTTTAGGGAAACGAAGTTTATTTATTAAGATTTCATGAACAAGTTATGGTGGAAAAAAGTGAATGTATAGTAGAAAAGATTATAACGTATTCAGCTGATCATTTTATTCAGTGGATCGTTATATTCATATGATTATTTTATTTTGAATTTAATTTTATTTGGCTGGTCGTCATATCAATCTGGATACGTGGAGAGGGGTTACCATATTGGGTTATTTGAATTGAGGAAGAAAGTGTTCAAAATTGTCTCAACTGTAGTCAGAAAGAGCTATATCTTCTATATTGAGAAATTGGAATGGGATATTCGGATTGGGAAAATTATACTGAGTTTATAACAAAGTCCAAGAATTTCTTACCTGTGTTTGGGTAAGAAAGTGAAGAATTGTTTTTAAGGCTTATATTTTTTAAAGTTGATAAATAAGTACCATAATATGTTTGTTACAAACACTTCTGAATTGAATCATTTGTTCCGGAAGGAGCACAAACACTAGTGTATTTTTTTTATAGTGCTACATGAGTTTAAGTGCATATCCTACTCAATGTATTTCACCAAAAAGGATTATTTTCTAATAGATTGGGTGGTATTGGATTATTTCTAAACCATACCAAGGGTGTTTCTATTCTTATTTAATAGTGATCCTTGTAAATACTTATTTTTTTATGGATCTGTGTTTGATTTTTTTTATTAGAGGAATAAATATTTAACTAGAGGTGAAAATTGTTTCATAAGAAAGGAAACATAAAATAAAAAATTATCATTGATTCACACATCCCCCTATCATTGATATAATTATAATGACTATCCACTTATATTTGGTATCATAGTGAAGGTTCCCTTCATTTATTCTTTGAAAAAAATTTGATGAAGAAGTTTTGATGGATAATCTGAGTTGTGTGAATAGTAAGGGAATTCTGATCTTAAATGATAGGAATTATCATATCTGTAAAGAAATAATTCTTCTATATCTTATGTCTCTTGGGTATTCTGTTTTAATAGATTTTATATATGGTTTCCCCCCTTTTATTGAGAATGATCTTCTCAAAAATGTTGATCAGAAAAACCTTGTGAATGATAGAAGAGATAACAATACTTTACTCTCATCAATTTCTAAAAGTCAGTTTCGTAGAGTAAAAGTATTTTCTATTTTTAGTGGTATCTGGGATAATCTGAATAACATTTATGAAGTAAATACAAAATTAAAAAAGGGAAAAGTTAAAAATATGGATATTGAAGTATGAATATCTGAATATGGGTGAGTATGATTATGTTGGTGAATTATTTACCAGGTTGAATGACATTGTTACCACTATCAGAGGTATTGGTGAATATTTAGAAGATTCTACTGTTATTTAAAAGATCTATAGAATTATTCCCAAAATGTTTGATGCCAAAGTTTCTTCATTGGAAGATAGATATCATAATACATTATCTATAAATGATTTACATAGTACTCTCATCACATATTATATGATAAGGTAAAAAGTTATGAGGAGAAAAATTGATAGAGATATGTTTTCATAGACACCAAGAAAGAAAATGCTAAAAAGGTTCCTAAGGAAGATGATGTTGGTGACTCTGACTCTCCAAATGGGTTTTGTAAAAATTGTGATAAAATTTTATCCTTGTTTTATAAAAATGTGAAAGGAGGTATTGGAAGGTATAAAGGGAAACTTCCCTTAACTTTTATTATTTGGATCCATTTGGAATTTTATTGATAATTGACCTTGAATATGTGATTAAGAAGAAAGTAATTAAGAATAAAGTGAATAATAATAAAGGATTCCAAGAAGATATTGGAAGAAAGAAGGTGATAAAGAAAAATTCTATTCTAAGAGAGAAGATAAGAACTTATCTAAATCCAAAATGATAATATTTTTGTATAAGGATGATGATAGTGGAGAAGTTATAAATGGTGTTTAAGAGAATATGTTTACTGTAAAAGTTAATGAGGGAGTTTTTCTAGAAATGAAAGTAGTTTTTCTTAAGAAAAATAAAAAGGTGATTTTGAATTTGAAAAATATATTGAACATGCTGGGGAGAATTATTTCATTGCAACAATTAACAATAAATAATTTGCAATTAGTAGTTCTGAATAAGAATAAACTCAATTAGAATATAATCATAAATAATAATTGAATGATTTTTTGAGGAATATTGGGAGACTTCAAAAGGAGGTCATGGAGTTAAGAAGTAAAAACTCTTCAACAAAAAATCAAAAATGTATTTCAGATGAGAAATTAAATTTGATGGAAGAAATTAATGATTTAATGTAATATCTTGAGGAAGAAAAGAAACATAATAAACATTTGAAGGTGAAGTTTAAGGAAAAAAGAATAAGATTTGGAACTTTTCCAAAAAATACTTTCTAAAGTTGAACAGAAAGGTAGAAGTTTCAAAAACACTATCTCTGAAGTTGGTGAAAGTTATTATAAAGATAAACCTGAAAAGTATCAAAAAAAATTACCCTAAATGGTTGATAATAAATATATAATTGTTTATGAAAATAAGAAATTTTTGAAAGTTATGTATGTGGATAATACTAACAAAGCTGGTAAATACAAAGTTACAAAATATTCTATGTCCAAAACAACTTCTATAACTTCTGGTTTAGATAAGGCTAAAAAGAAAATAAAACTAAATATGAAGGTTCTGATTTAAAAAAAAAGTTGTTGATCAAGAATTTTCTATTAATAAGGTTTTTGGGAAATGTATTCCCAACTCCTATCAGTATGGAAGTTACATAAGAAAATAATGTTTCTATGGATACTTCTAGATTTGTAGTGGATTTTTACATACAGGTAACATGTGTTGGTTCAACCAAAAAAATAAAATTATTCAAAAAGTTTTAGAAATAAATGTTTTAGTGGAATTCAACCCCCTCAAGGGAAGAACTCTGAGAAGTATGTTTAGAATAATCCTAAGAAGGTTGGTGTGAAAATTGAAAATAGGTTCCAACCTTTGGAAAATATTTTTGAAAAGTGTGAAAAACTAGGACATCTGGAAAAAGGATCTCTTGTTTTTTTACTAGCACAACAAAATATTATAAACAATTCTCATAAGATAGATATTTTGAAAGTTAATAAAAACAGACCTACTAAGTCTAAAAGGAAAGGGTTCTTAGTAATCTATCTAGAACACATTCACTTGGCTAAGTAGTGAGACAAAGTAAAAAAATAAGCAAAAGAATAGGGAAATAAAAAGAATTCTAAAGATACAAGAAAAGTATACAAAAAGGTATCAACAAATTGTGGATATGAGAAAGAAAGGAATGATATCTGAATTTGTTCAACTATCTTTCCAGAATAAAATAAAGGCATGGAAAAAATGTAACAAATGATTGTGAAAAATATCATACTAAATATGAATAAAATTATACATCCTCATCATATGATTCTATAGATAAGAATAATGTTTTTACAAATCATAAGAAGCATGAGTGGATGTAAGAAAGCACAACCTATTCAAAGTCCAAGAAAAAGAATAAAAATTCAATACTAAGAGATGACTCTTAGTCTGATTTTTGTTTCTAAGAAACAATTAAGTTTTATCCTACTTCCCAAAATCTTCATATACTTGTACTAAATTGTAGGTAATTGGGGGAGTGTAAATATGGAAACTATAATTGACTAGTCTCTTACTATTCATTCAAAATAAAGTAATGAATTTATGAAAAATATTAGGTTTTGAAAAGTTTTGTTTTTATGAACCTGAAATTTCTTATATATTTGTTGATATGGGTGAAGGTTACTTATATCTTAAACAATTTATTTCAAGTATTTCCCCAATCATGATAATGATTAAAGAAACATGAAAATGGTATTATAAAAAAATTGTGTTATAGACAACATCAATCACCTTGATTATACACTCTTGTTTTCTACATTGGGTTCGCCCATATTGGATTGGAGTTGTTTAGTAAAAGGATATTTGTTAAAAAAACTCATATGATACCTATGTTGAAGAAAAGTTTCTAGACTCAGAGATGAAAAGATCCAACCACATGAAATGAGATCTATTTTCAATGAGGAAGAAAATTTTCATGATGGACCCTTTCAATTTGATTATCAATAAGGGGTAGAGATAAGATAAAGGGGGGAGAAAAGAAATAAAGGGAGTAAGAAAATAATGGATATAAGAAAAGAAGATAAATGAAAACAATACCACTTATTGTTTTCAAGTGGTTGAAGTGGGTACTGACAACAAACACAAAGGGGAGATTATTAGGTACAAGTTGTTTTTGGATTGTATTTGTTGTTAATATATCAATTCGCTAACTATGTTGAAGGATAAATAATGTGGAAAAGAAAATTAAACTTAGTGTCGAAGAAGACTGAGTGTAGTTTTCTGTTGGATCCCAAATCATAAGGATGATAATCGTATTCAGCCTCAGATCCAGAACATTATCATGAATTAAATATAGTGATAAAAATTGTATTTAGAAATTCTGAATCAGAAATCATATTCAGGAATTCATACTCAAAAACCACTGACTCAAAAATTTTATTTAGGAATTAGAACTCAGGAATAATATTCAGGAATTCTAAATCAAAGATCATATTCATAAATTTAGACATGGTTGGTATAGATAGAAGGAAATAAATATGATAAAGTAATTGGAAGTTAAAATACTTTATATTACAAATTTGATGATTCTTTACTATTTTTTTATTATAAATCATAATTAAGTTGTGAAACTTTTGTTGAAAGCTTGAATAAAGAAAGGGGAAGAGATGCTGCCAATCAGTATCATGATAATTGTATTCAGGCTGGGCAGGAAAGAAAAATGTTTCTAGAGGATTGGTAAGTTACAATACTTTCCATTATAAGTATCACACTATGGAATTCAATCCTCAATGTAATCAAAGTAAGATGATTCCAAAGTTGATTTACAAAATAAGAAATGTCATGAAGTAATTCATTATATAAGATGATGTTTGTGTAATAAAAAATTTGGTGAAGATGAATTTTTCCAGCCTCAAGGTTATCATAATTATTTTTTTAGGTCCCGATTTGTTTAAATTATGTGAAGGTTTGTGGAAAATGTAAGAAACCAGAGGTACTGGTTTTTAGTCAGAACAAAAGCCAAAACATATAAATCTTAAAATAAAGAAATTCATGAGTTTTTTAAATGGGAAAATAAGTGAAGTAGTGAAATATCATTAGTATCATATTTAAAATAAAAATAAGAACTCTAATTCATTTTCAAGTTCACTTATCAGTTGGGTTAAGGGACATTGTATTGGAATCGATACCTTATTATAGGTTTAAAGAAAAATAAGTAGAATCGATTAAAGAAGTTTTAAAGATTATAGCATATTCATCATAATAGAGAAATTGGAATGGAATTCAGTACCATGAATCGTAATAAATAAATCGAAATTGGTATATATTCTTCCATGTGGTGAAGAGTAATGTAATTGAGAGATAGTATCTAGAAATTAGAATAATGAATTGTAATCAGACTGATGTTTATGAAGGAAGTGAGAAGAGAGATAATGTTTTTAGAAGATTTGAGAAGGTCCAAGAAGAGTTGATAAGTGTTCACGAAGTCATAAATGTATTCAAAATTCAAGGAAACATTAAAATTTGGAAAAAAAATTCAGTAGGAAACAATTTCAAAATCCTTCCCAAACCACTTTTGGGGTGAGTATAAAAGGTGATAAGTACATTATACATTCTAATGGATGTATTGTACAGAGAGGAAGAGAGTGAAGCTCTGAATTCATAAGGAGAATAAGTTTCTGTATTAATCTTTCTTAAAGAATTATTGACGGAAAAAAGTTAAAGGAGAAGAGGTAAGATTGCAATATATTCATCTCATAATTTTATTCCATGGATCATAATATTTAAATGATTATTTTATCATAATCATATCAGGCTGGATAATCAAAGTGGGATTATTGTATTGGGTTTTTGAAAGTTAGTAAGAAAGTGTTCATAATTATCTCAACCATATTCAGATAGATTTATACCTTTCATATTGATCAATCAGACTAGGAGAATCGAACTGGAAAAATCAGACTAAGTTTATAACAAAGTCTAGTAAGTTTTTACTATCTTCTTATTAAGAAAGTGAAGAATTTTTTTGAGGGTGTATTTTTTTGAATGTTGATAAAGAAGCATTGTAACATTTTTTTTACAAAACATTTTGAATTACATCATTTTTTTAGAAGAATAACATGCACCAGTGAATTGTTTTTATAGTGCTACATGAGTTTAAAGGCATTTCCTACTCATTGTATTTCACACAAAATGATTTTTTTCTTGTGGATTGGGAGGTATTTGTTTATTTCCAAACCATACCAAAGATATAGTTATTCTTATTTAATAGTGAACCTTATAAATACTTGTGTTCCTATGGATGTGTGTTTGATTTGTTTTTAGAAGGTAAAGGAATATTTAACAAGAGTTCAAGGTTTTTTAATATGCAAGGAAACATAAAAGAAAAATTTATCACTGATTCACCCCCCTTCCCCCCTCTCAGTGATGCAATTATCCTAACTGGGTACTTACATGTGAGAAGTTGGATTGCCCATGGCCACCAAATCTCTTCAACAAGGAACAATAACAAAGCCTAGGAAGATATATTCAATCAATATCCTACTTTATCACATAAATATGAAAACACATCTAAGTCATGTAATTTATAATCAGCATTCATTTTCAATCTATATGTATACCAATGATATCACAACAGTTCCATTGTCTTGTGCTAATTTTACTTGGGTCACAAGTCAAAACTAAGTCAACAAATCATGGGATATAAAGAAAATACCTTCAAGCATAAAAAAATTCAAATATAAACTAAAACTATTTTCCAATTTTGTTTCTAGAAAAAATCATTTATTAATAATAATAATAATAATGGTTTAGGATCATTATCACTCTACCCCATACCACTACTTCCCGATATACACTAGTACAAATTCATATTTATTCAGTGATACCCTTTATCAGCACTATGTTTTTGTGTGTGTATTAAAATATTCTGATATAGACTATATAAGTAAATATATAAATACATTAAATATAGTTCATATTTTAATTTATATATTCATATACATATTAAATAATTTAAATTATACATATATATTTGTATATATGTGTATGTATGTTTATATATTTGGATGTATGTGTACATCTCTATGTGTGCATGTGTGTGTGCATATGTTTGTGTATATATGTTTATGTGTAAGTATCTATATGTATGTGTATGTGTGTTTTTTATATGTATTTTGTGATGTGTATGTATATGTATATGTTTATGTGTTTGTATATAGATGTATCTGTTATGTGTGTGTATGTTTATGTGTGTGTATGTATGTGTTTATGTTTATTTATGTCCATGTATGTGTATATATGTATGTGTGTGTGTGTGTGCATGTGTATGTGAATGTGTATGTGTTTGTGTTTGTGTATGTGTATGTGTGTATGTGTGTGTGTGTGTGCATGTGTATGTGAATTTGTATGTGTATGTGTTTGTGTTTGTGTATGCGTATGTGTATGTGTATGTGTATGTTTATGTGTATGTGTATGTTTATGTGTATGTGTATTTTTATGTGTCTGTGTATGTGTATGTGTTTGTGTATTTTTATGTGTCTGTGTATGTGTATGTGTATGTGTATTTTTATGTGTATGTATATCTGTATCTTTATGTCTTTGTGTATGTGTATGTGTATGTTTATGTGTATCTGTAAGTGTATGTGTATGTGTATGTGTATGTGTATGTGTATGTGTATGTGTATGTGTATGTGTATGTGTATGTGTATGTGTATGTGTATGTGTATGTGTATGTGTATGTGTATGTGTATGTGTATGTGTATGTGTATGTGCATGTGGATGTGTATGTGTATGTGTATGTGTATGTGTATGTGTATGTGTATGTGTATGTGTATGTGTATGTGTATGTGTATGTGTATGTGTATGTGTATGTGTATGTGTATGTGTATGTGGATGTGGATGTGTATGTGTATGTGTATGTGTATGTGTATGTGTATGTGTATGTGTATGTGTATGTGTATGTGTATGTGTATGTGGATGTGGATGTGGATGTGGATGTGTATGTGTATGTGTATGTGTATGTGTATGTGTATGTGTATGTGTATGTGTATGTGTAGGTGTAGGTGTATGTGTATGTGTATGTGTATGTGTATGTGTATGTGTATGTGAATGTGCATGTGTATGTGTATGTGTACCTGTATGTGTATGTGTATGTGCATGTGCATGTGTATGTGTATGTGTATGTGTATGTGTATGTGTATGTGTATGTGTATGTGTATGTGTATGTGTTTGTGTATGTGTATGTGTATGTGTATGTGTATGTGTATGTGTATGTGTATGTGTTTGTGTGTGTGTGTGTCTGTGTATGTGTATGTGTATGTGTATGTGTATGTGTATGTGTATGTGTCTGTGTATGTGTATGTGTATGTGTATTTGTATGTGTATGTTTATGTGTATGTTTATGTGTTTGTGTCTCTGTTGGTGTATGTTTAGGTGTATGTGTATGTGTATTTGTATGATTACGTGTATTTTTATGTGTATGTGTTTGTGTTTGTGTATGTGTATGTGTATGTGTATGTTTATGTGGGTGTGTATGTGTATGTGTATGTGTATGTGTATGTGTATGTGTATGTGTATGTGTGTGTGTGTATGTGTATGTGTTTGTGCGTGTGTATGTGTATGCGTATGTGCGTGTGTATGTGTATGTGTATGTGTATGTGCGTGTGTATGTGTATGCGTATGTGCGTGTGTATGTGTATGTGTATGTGTATGTGCGTGTGTATGTGTATGTGTCTGTCTTTGTGTATGTGTATGTGTATGTGTTTGTGTATGTGTATGTGTATGTGTATGTGCGTGTGTATGTGTATGTGTATGTGTGTGTGTGTGTGTGTGTGTGTGTGTGTGTGTGTGTATGTGTGTGTGTATGTGTTTGATATCCTAAATTTTGAAATGAGTTGGTAAACCTTTTGTTTACACTATTTACATATGTAATGAATCCTTTTGGTGTATAAAGTAGCACTCATAGTACATGGCCAATTATGTTGGCAAATTACAACTTTCCCCTCTTGCTATGCATGAAGAAAAAAATTCATTATGTTGTCTCTACATATATTAGAAGCAAATCGACTAGGTAATGATGTTGATATTTATTTGGATCCATAGGTCCAAGATAAAAAATTAATATGGGATTCATGAGTTACATTGTATTATGATTATAGAAATAATGATTTCACATTGAGTGCCATGTTTTACGGGATTATAAATTAATTTCCTTCTCATTGAAAATTTTCAATATATTGCATTAAAGGAATGCTAGGGTGTCCCGTTTTTGAAGAGTTTATACACTTATTTAGTTTGAAACATTCCTCAAAGACTATATTTCCATAATATTTCAAATTTTTACCCTAACGGCATATGTACTGATCTTGAACGGCATCATTCGATGAGAATTTAGAATAAGGTACAACACCGTCTCCACTAATAGGTGATCAATATTTTGAGAAAGTAAAAGATATGGTAACTATTTTTGGTAAACCTTTTTTGAAAAAACCGTATGCAAATTAATTGGGAAAAGATATTAATTTATTTAAAATTACCATATTTGAAATTTTTTCACATTAGACATTTTCTTGATGTCATGCATGTAGAAAAAGAATGACATGGCTAGAAAAATATCCTACTGCCAAAAATATATTACCATGGTTTATTTAAAGTATGAAAATAGCTAATCGGGTGCCATGATTTTATTAAAACAGGGGAAATATTGATCGATCCCTCATCCCCACTTCGTGTGGCTGAATTATGCTATTCTTATGGTTCCCTTCTTCATAATCAATCCTCAACCGTTGTAGATCTTCCTCTGGAAATCCTCCTCCTCTGACGTAGCTCTGATGAAACCAACCCACCTCCCCACCAATGTGACTCTAACACAGCTTCCCCATCTTCTTATCGAAGCGACTCTAATGTGGATTCCCCACATCCCCCATATTTTTTCACACTGGTCAACCTTATAAACTTTACTATCTGATCTACGACACAACTAAAATCCACTCTTACTCCTCTTATGGATATCCTGTCATATTTCATCATGCTAAGAACCCTACCTTTTTATATGTTTCATGATTTTCTGCCATGGTGCCCTAGGTTCTCTAGTTTCACTCTCTTATCTATTGTGCAGATAATTTCTACTCATACTCTAATCCCAAAAGTCACCCTTAGTGTGACCCCTTCAAAAAAGGTATTGTCACAATCTAATTTCTTTAAACCCTAATTTAAAAATCCAATTATTTAGGAATTTCATCATATTAGACACTCTTAATTTCAGTGGTTCAGATCAATTTTCAGTTCTAGAAAAAGGCCTCCATCCCTGTTAAATAAAAAACCTTCTTTATTTTATATCATAATCCCTTAATCTGAAAAAATGATGTTTTCCTGAATCTAAAGGTTTTTTATCACTCTAAAATATTCTATTTCCACGATTTAGTATACTAATTTTTTATGTATATACTACATAATTTGTCTTTCTTAAGGTGTATATATTAACTACTCTATCCCTCTTACTATGTGGGTATTCTGACCCTCTTTCATTATGCAAATTATGTATTCAGATTTTGTATAAAGTATTCAGTATGCTAAAATTTATAATATATATAATGCATTCAATATTTTTATATTACACTTCATTTTAATTTTGTTTCAAAACATTATTTATTCTTTTCCTTGATAGTAATATTTTTAAATTACACTTAATTTTTGATCCTTTCTATCATGTTATACTTTCAACACTTTATTGAATATAATTTACTCTTTTTATAATTCTCTATTAGTTTCAAATTGTACATAATATTCATACTTATCTATAATATACAGTTAAAAATTCATTACTTCTCTAAAATATGCATTCCATATGCATTCAATATACCTTTATTTAATTATGAAATTCTAATAATCATCCTCCTTATGTGTAATATACTATTTTAAAATGGAATTTATATTCTATAAGAATTCAATTTTAGATTACGTGGATTTTCCAATTAATCACCATTATTACATTTCTAAAATATGTTATCATACAAATTATTTAGAAACTTTTTTTTCAAATTTAATACTAAAATAACATAAAAACAATTGTATGATTTACTATATATAGATAACATCTTAGTGTTTAGTTTTTTATTTGTCATTCATTAAGTAAATAAATTTTTTTAATTATATATTTTCTTGGTATAATCATATTTTAATGTTCATATTTCAGTGTTAAAAATAGTTCATGGAATTACATTGCTTAAAAATGAGTTGGTGCCAACTATTTATGGATTGGTTGAATGTGTGAACAAATGGGTCTGTGATCAATCATTATAATCAAGGTAATTACAATTATTTAATCAAGAAATGTTTATTTATAATTTTCATTACATTTTTGCTTTCCCATTTTATATAATTTTATTTTATTTCATTAAAAATTGTTATAGGTGTAAGCCTAAAATTGGGGATATCATATTGGGGTGTGTTCTCAAGGTAAATTTTCATGAATAGATTGAATCAATGGTGATTTAGATCTCGGTGATCAATTTATATTTCTTGGTCTTTTTCAATCAATAAACATTGAACCTTTAAGATCTTAATATTCTCTAATTGACTTGATAGTTTTGACTGATAATTTTATCTTTATTAATTACTATTAATGGATTGATAGTATTAATGTTTAGGTCACTTCAAAGAAATGAAGGGTGAGGATCATTTTTATCCAAGATGTGGTTTGGTTCTCTCCATTTAAATAGTGTTATCATTATATTTTTTTCTTTAATCAACAACTTTTCTTAGTTTTCATTATTAGTTTTATTACATATATTTTTAATTAATAATTGAAATCATCAAATCAAAACTATATGAAAAGGTTATACTATGTTTTTATCCACATGAGAAGGATCATTTTATGTCATTATCTTCCCACTTGTGTTTCTTTGTTTTCAAATATTCACATCCTTTAATAAAAAAACATTGATTTCATAGTTTTCATTTACATAGAATTTTATAGTGGTGATCCTATCAAATTATGAATGTATTTTGGTGGTAAACATTGATTTGATTAATGGATTAAAATTTTTAGTTATATACTCTCTATATGTATTATTTATTTTAATAATGAAAATTATAATTTTTCTATATGTCTTTAAATGACCTTATGAATTAATTACTATAATTATGCACATGTATCCATTTATACAATATTAATATTGAATATATGTGTTAGTTAATTAAATAATGCTCATGTATGTTCATTAATTAACATATCTTTGTTTATGAATTTTTATCCAATTGTCCATATTCAATTTTTAATTAACCATATGTTTTTTACTTTTAATTTTTTTCATAAAATGTAATTCTTAAATGGTTTGAATCATTAATTAAAATAAATATTTATGTCATTATTTATCGTAATATTTTATGTTGGTCACTTTCATATAACTAAATTTATATTTAATGTTATGTTATTTTATTATACAAACCACAGGATCCCATTAGAATGCACTGGCGGAATATTAGACAAATTTATTGATGTGAATCCTTTCTCTACTATTTTATGTGTTACTTATCATATAAAATGTAGTTCATTTACACTATTTAGGGATAGTGTGTTTTTAAAAAAATAATGAATTTAATATTTTTATTACATTTAGAATATTTTTTGTTGATGTATTCCATATGATTTAAATAAAATATCTATGGTTGTTAGATATAAAATATATTTCATTTATTAAAATATATTATTCCTATATTTTAAACATTTCTATATACTATTTTTGGATATTAGTTTCAAATATGTTGTATTAAAATGTTTATACCTGAAATTCAAAAACAAATTTCCATACACGTATTTTCAGGATAGTTGATTCTTTTTCTAGGAACTATCAAGAAAAATTACCATGTAATAAAACATATAAAGCAACAACATGAATTAATGCTTATATTTTTTTTAGGTTATGATGTATACATGAATTAATTATTTCCTTTTTTTCTATATTTTTTTGGGTTAAAGGTTGTTGATCCACGAATACTTTGGATATTAGAGGAAGAAAAGGTATGTGATTTAGTTTCTCTTTCATTTTAATTTTCTCTAAAAATGAAAACCTATTTTTCATGTTATTTAAAATTATTTCATTTGAATTTCTATATGTTAAAAAAATCATTCCATATATCCATTTATCTTATCATTTTTTCACTATGATTTATTTAATCATAAATAAAAAATTGGGAATAATGTATTTTTTTCATATTAAAATATTCTCACATTGTTATTTGATATGATAGTAAAAATTCTTAGTGTTATGAAAGTTTCCTGAGAAAACCTATTTTTCTCAGACTATCTGGTTTCTTTTAATTTTTTCCCATAAAATTTATTAATATTATAAATTCTAAAAATTATTTTTAAGGACACGTATTGTTTGTATAGTCTTATGTTAATTACTTTTCCTTCTATATTTCATAGTTTCTTAATTATACACTTAAATTTTAAGATGAATTTATTTAATAATGAAATCTATATTGGAATAATTCCAAAATGAATTGTATTGTTTTTTTATTATATTTTTTCATAATTTTTTTAAAAAATATTACTTGATTAATTATGAAACATGACTTTTTCTGGAAATAAAAATTCAAGCACCGATCACTAGCTGACACAAATTTCAAAATTATCATTTGAGTAATTTTCTTTTAACTTTGTTATTCCATCATGTTTTTAAATTATGGGGGTATTGACCATTTTATATTTATGATTTTCTTTTCATTTCTTCAATTTCATTATATTGTTAAATACTTATGCACTTAGAGAAGCTATGGGTTCATATTATAAGACTACTCCTTGTCCTCTTTGAGTTAGATGACCTATCACATTTACATGGTTAAACTATAAGTTTCATTATTTCCTAGTGATAAGATAAACATAGATTGGTGGTTTTGAGGGGTATAGTTGCTACTAAAATGGTCATTTATGCATGTGGAAATATCTTTTTAAGAGGTATAAGCATGAAAACCTAATTTGGTGAATTGATCTCTAGCTTGAAAGATTTATAGGCATTCCTAGGATATATTTGGTGGATTATAAAAATCCATGAATAGTATTTTTTAGGTAAGTGGTGGTCTTATTATCCTTCCAAGACCACTATAGGTAATTTAAGAAATATAAATTCATATCCCCACCCTTTAAATATTTGAACCTTAAATTGTCTTTCAGGATAGTATCCTTGAGGTTGATTCTATGATTCAATTTAGAAGAAAATTTGAATTCTCTCTTGATGATGAATAAATAAAAATCATCCCCATGGTTATTCTATAGATTCTAAATCTCTTTTACTATGAAATAAATCTTCTTATCTAATATATATATATATATATATTGGGTTTTCTAGATACCACATTTCTTTTCTAAGATTTATGAATTCCTGCTCATTTTTCACTATTTTTTCACTACACCACTTCCCACATCCGCTCCTCAACTCCCCACTCCTTTTCCTCCATCCCCAACTAATTACTCTATGAATCCCCTCTCTACCACTACCTCCCACCTAGAATCCCTCATTTAGCCCACTCTTCACCCTCACCTCAACCTACAACTCTAACTCTATCTTCTGATCTCCTCATCGGCACCTCCTCGTCACTGGGACTTCGCATCCTCACGCCCCTGTGTATGTTGTAGTCTTCACTTCGATGAAAATTTTCCTTCAAACTCTTATGTTTCATAATCTCTTTTTAATCATAGAGTTTTCCATTAAATTTTTTTCATCTCTCTATATTGTTCCCTTTGAGGTGTGGAAATCTCTTATTCATCTTAACCTTCCTAACTAGTGGGCACATATCATCACATTGCCATAGTAATTTATCATGTTATAAATCCTTCCTTAATCGATAAATGTTCCAATATTTTATTCATTTTAGAAATTATATTTAGGTTTTTCAAACACAATTATAATTTTAATATAAGATTTCTCAAATTAAATGCATGTTAATCATGATATGCTGCTTTTGTTTCAGCATCACAACCATATTAGATAATGTTGAAAACTCCATCTTCATGATATGATCGATATCCTAGATCAAGCCTCCTTCACTTACTCATTTGTGATCCTGTATCAATTTTTCAAGATCCTCTACCTCCCACACATCATGGAATACAATGTGTATAGAATTGTATTTCTAAAATTTTCACCCAATTTTGAATTGATGGTGCTAAATATTCTAATGCACTTTATTCCAAATATCATATTCTTAATTTTTTTTATCAGTATTTTATTAGAATTATACAACAATAAATTTATTTATCTACCTATACAAATAAATTAATATTCATCCTCAAAATTTTTCTAATTATAATAACCAATATACAAATTCTTTTTCTAATATAGGTTATGGGTAGTTTCTTATTTCATAAATAACTCAATAAATTATATGGATATGATGCTCGCTTATGAATATTTATTCATATAACTTCAACACCTAATTAGTGTATATTATATTGTATAACTTCATACACATCATTAGTGTACGTTTTCCATTGATACAAGAGAATCATTCCTCATTCAAAGAAATTAAATTTTTTAATATACTATGATAATATCATTGATTATTGATTAATTCCAATATTGATTATAATAAATATATCTAACACAGATAATACATTAAAAACATCCTAAAAATATTTGGATTCTTTGAAAATTCATAGTCATAAGATTTATGTGGTGTATACTATAATACAATTATAAAATTTTTGTGGTGCATACTATATTATAGTTTATAGTTATAAGATTTTCGTAGTGCATACTATATTGATTATTATTCATTATTATCACAAATTATAGTCAATGTAGTTAATACATTCAAAAAATTCTGAAAATGTTTGGTTGTTTTGACAGTGAACTGTCATATGATTTTGGTGGTCCAAACTATATTTCAAGATTTTTAGGTTCCATGAATATATATAAAATAATATTAAAAAACATTTCAAGCTAGGCTAACTGCTATGTTTATTTTTCCAAATAATGCAGTTGTGCATATTCATTTTCATTTTCAATGTGATGATTCATTAAAGGTATTTATAATGGTAATGAAAACCATTTAAAGGCTAAATGATTTTTTCATCATATATTGATGATATGAATGGTGATTTTTGTTGTTGTAACCTAAAGTGTTGGGAGGATATGCGCTATATATTAAAATATTTTGATTAAAGAAACCCTAAGGTAGGTGATTTCTATTTTAATATCTTAGATCAAAGAGGTTCAATCTAAGAAATTATTGCGTGTAGATTAAGGTGTTGATCATTTTTTATCTTTGGGTTAAGAAAAATTAACTTTTAATGATAGGAAGTTGAATATCCATTGTTTAATAAAAAAAATTATTCCATAATGTAATAGGAACCCCATTACTTTGTCACATTCCCTACTTTGCACATTGTTATTTTTCTATGTTCTATTTATATACTATTTCTATTCTATTTCCCCCCAAATGGTTACTCTGATTATACTATAATTTTTTTTAATTTTGGAACTACATTTCATTAGATATAAAGAAAATTTAGATCAATCTCTATGATACTCCAAAAATCCAATCTTTTCAATACAATTTCAAACTATACCTACAAAACATATGACTTGTTGAAACATTCTTATTAATATGATCTCTAAACATCTCCATATGAGTTACAAAGAAAATTAAATATATATAACATGTATTAGGCACCTAAAATTATTTTCAATCATTATCATACATTAATCATTTCATATAAAGTTCTTTTTCATCAATTTGAACTCATAACACCTCAATATGGTATTATCTTCCTTCTTGAAAGTACAACCCATGTACAAAATTTTCGTTGAAACCAAATGCACCTTCTTTCTCAAGATATAAAAAAAATCCTCTTTCACTTTCACATATTCATCTATAATCATATGGAATACAACACTACTACAAAAATGGGTTTTATCAGTGCTCAAAATGGGCTTTAACAGTGCTAAAAAAGTGTTGTAAAGCTCAGCGCTGATAGGGGGGGTCCCCTTTATCAGTGCTCAAAAAGCACGAGTAAAGGGAGAATTTATCAGAACTAAAAAAGTGCTGATAATGGGAGCCTTTATCAGCGCTAAAAATCACTGATAAAGGGATACTTTATTAGTGCTAAAAAGGCGCTGATAAAGGACTCGTTTATCAGTACTAAAAAGTGTTGATAAATGTGTTTTTTATCAGTGGTTTTTTAGCGCTGATAAAGTGATCCTTTATCATCGCTTATTTAGCACTGATAAAGTATTCCTTTATCACTGCTTTATTAGCGCTGATAAATGCCATGTCTGCTGCAACATAAAATTCTGCAGTAGCACACCCAAACAAGACCTGCAAGAAATTCAGCATCTCACAAGTATACCCATACAAAATTAACACATAATTCATAAGTTGATTAAATACATAATGAATTCAATTCAGAAGTTAGGGGTTTGTGGGGCAGTTTAGGGGTTTTGGGTGGCTGTCCAAGGGGGGTAGGGGTGTCCGGGGGGATGGGGGGATGGGGGTGTCCAGGTGGATATGGGTGTCCAGGGGGGTGGGGGTGGTCTCGAAGGTTGGGGGGTTATCGAAGGGGGTGGGGTGGTGTCAAGGAGGGTGGGGGTGTTTGTCCATGGGTGGGGGTGTCCATGGGGTGGGGTGTCCAAGTGGTGGGGTGGTGTCTAAGAGGGTTGGGTGTGCCATCCAGGGGGTTGGTGGGTGTCTAGGGGGATTGTCCGGGGGTGGGGGTGTCTCGGGGGAGGGGGGGCTATCCATGGGGTGTCAAGGGGGGGTGGGGGTGTCCAGTGGGTTGGGTAGGCTTTCAAGGGGGTGGGGTGTTCAGAGGGGTGGGGGTGTCTAGAGGGTGGGGTTGTGTCCATGGGGGTGGGGGCGGTCCAGGGGGTTGGTGGGTATGTTCAAGGGTGGTGGGGTGGGGGTCGTTGTCCATGGGGTTGGGTGGTTTAGGGGGTGGGAGAGGTGTCCAGGTGGTGGGGTGGTGTCTAGGAGGGGTGGGGGCGTCTAGGGGGTAGGGGGGCCATCTAGGGGGTTTGGGGCCATCCAAGGGCGGTGGGGGGGGGGGGGTCCAGGGTGGTGGGGGTGTCCAGGGGGGTGTCCGGGGGGGTCAGGGAGGCTCTCTAGGGTGGAGGAGGGGGGGATGTCCATGGAGGTGTCTAGGGGGTGGGGGTGTCTAGGGGTTGGGGGGCCTTCCAGGGGGTGGGGTGTCCAGAGGGATGGGGGTGTCCAGGGGGTGGGGTGGTTTCCAGGGGTGGGGGTGGTCCCGGGGGTTGGTGGGGCTATCCTAGGGGGTGGGTGGTGTTCTGGGGGGTGGGGTGGTTGTCCATCGGGGTGGGGTGTCCAGGGGGTTGGGGGAGGGGTCCAGGTGATGTGGTGGTGTCTCTGAGGGGTGGGGGGTGTCCGGGAGGGAGGGTCGGGGGCTATCTAGGGTGGGTGGGGGAGTTGTACATGGGGGTGTCCAGGGGTGGGGGTATCTAGCTGGGTGGGTGGGCTTTCTAGGGGGTGGGGGTGTCCAGAAGGGTGGGGGTGTCTAGGGGTGGGGTGGGGTCCATGGGGTGGGGCGGTCCAGGGGGTGGTGGGGCTGTCCAAGGGGGTTGGTGTGGTGTCCAGGGGGTGGGGTGGGGTTGTCCAGGGGGTGGGGGAGGGGTCCAGGTGGTGGGGTGGTGTCTATGAGGGGTGGGGGTGTCCAAGGGGGTCAGGGGGGGTTATCCATGGGGGCTGTCCATGGGGGTGTCCAGAGGGGTGGGGGTGTCTAGGGGGTTGGGGGGCTTTCCAGGGGGTGGGGGTGTCCAGAGGGGTGGGGGTGTCTTGGGGGTGGGGGTGTCTTGGAGGGTAGGGTGGTCTAGGGGGGTGGTGGGGCTGTCCAAGGGGTGGTATGGTGGTGTCTATGGGGCGGGGTGGTTGTCCATGGGGGTGGGGGTGTCCAGGGGTTGGGGGAGGCGCACAGGTGGTGGGTGGTGTCTAAGAGGGGTGGGGGCATTCAGGGGGTGGGGTTCCCAGGGGTTGGATGTGTCCATGGGGGGTGGGGTGTGGGGGATATCCAGGGTGGTGGGGTGTACAGGTGGTGGGGTGGTGACTAGGAGGGGTGGGGGTGCCATCTAGGGGTTTGGTGGGTGTCTAGGGGGGCTATCCATGGGGGTGTCCTGGGGGTGGGATGGTGTCTAGGGGGGGTTTACTCATACAAAAATTACCCATGGATCATTCTTCTAAAAGACCAACACAATCCGAATGCGTTTGGTCGGATTTATGTACGTAAATTGTTGTTTTCTCTTAAAATATTGTCCATTTTAAACAAAAGAGAGACACTTTGAGTGATACCGGTCAAACCGTGCCTGAGATTGAGGTGGGGTTGACTCGTACACGTCACTAATGCACCCATGGATTCTTCTCCTAATGTATCAACACAATCTGAATGCGTTTGGTCAAATTTCCATAGGTCAGTCGTTGTTTTCACTTAAAATTTTGTCCATTTTAAACAAAAGAGAGACACTTTGAGTGATACCAGCCACACTATGCCTCTTATTGAGGTGTGTTTGACTCATACATGTCACAAATGACCCATGGATAGTTCACCTAAAGGTTCAACACAATCCGAATGCATTTGGATGGATTTCCGTACGTCTGTTGCTGTTTTCACTTAAAATTTTGTCCATTTAAAACAAAAGAGAGACTCTTTGAGTGATACCAGTCAAACCGTGCCATAGATTGAGGCGGGTTTGACTCTTACACATCAAAAACACACCCATGTATCTTTCTTATAAAGTATCAACACAATCTTAATGTGCTTTGTCGAATTTCCGTAGGTTAGTTGTTGTTTTCACTTAAAATTTTGTCCATTTTAAACAAAAGAGAGACACTTTGAGTGATACTGGCCACACTGTGCCTCGTATTGAAGCATGGTTGACTCATAAATGTCACAAATGACCCATGGATCATTCTCCTAAAGGTTAAATACAATATGAATGCGTTTGGTTGGATTTCCGTACGTCAGTTGTTGTTTTCACTTAAAATTTTGTCCATTTTAAACAAAAGAGAGACACTTTGAGTGATACCGGCCACACCATCCCTCAGATTGAGGCAAGGATGACTTGTACACAGAACCAACACACCCATGGATCTTTCTCCTATAGGACATACACAATCATAATTCATTTCGTCAGATTTCTGTACTTCAGTTGTTGTTTTCACTTAAAATTTTGTCCATTTAAAACAAAAGAGAGACACATTGAGTGATACCGGCCACACCGTGCCTCGAATTGAGGCGGGGTTGACTCTTACACATCACCAATGCACCCATGGATCTTTATAATAAATGATGAACACAATCTGAATGTGTTTGGTCTGATTTATGTAGGTCAGTTGTTGTTTTCACTTAAATTGTTTTCCATTTTAATCAAAAGAGAGACACTTTGAGTGATATTGGCCACAACGTGCCTCGGTTTGAGGTAGGGTTGACTTGTACACATCACCAATGAACCCATTGATCGTTATCCAAAAGGATCAACACAATCTGAATGTGTTTGGTCATATTTATGTACATCAGTTGTTGTTTTCACTTAAAATTCTATCCATTTTAAACAAAAGAGAGACACTTTGAGTGATACCGGCCACACCGTGCCTCGGATTGATGCGGGTTTGACTCGTACACTTCACCAACGTACCCATGGATTTTTCTCCTAAAGTACCAACATAATCCGAATGTGTTTGGTTTTATTTTCGTAGGTCTTTTATTGTTTTCACTTAAAATTTTGTCCATTTTAAACAAAAGAGAGACACTTTGAGTGATACCAGACACATCGTGCCTCGGATTGAGGCATAGTTGACTCGTACATGTCAAAAATGACCCATGGGTTGTTATACTAAAGAATAAACACAATCCGAATGTGTTTGGTTGGATTTTCGTACGTCAGTTGTTGTTTTCACTTAAAATTCTATCCATTTTAAACAAAAGAGAGACTCTTGGAGTGATACTGACCACACCGTGCCTCGGATTATTGTAGGGTTGACTTGTACACATAACCAATATACCCATGGATCATTATACTAATGTACCAACACAATCTGAATGCATTGGGTCAGATTTCTTTAGGTCAGTTATTGTTTTCACTTAAAATTTTGTCCATTTTAAACAATAGAGAGACACTTTGAGTGATACCGGCCACACCATGCCTTAGATTGAGGCGAGGTTGACTCATACACATCACCAACTCACCCATGGATCTTTCTATTAAAGTACCAACACAATATGAATGTTTTTGGTCGTATTTCCATAGGTGAGTAGTTGTTTTCCAATAAAATTTGTCCATTTTAAACAAAAGAGAGACACTTTAAGTGATACCGGCCACACCGTGCCTCAAATTGAGGTGGGGTTGACTCGTACACATCACCAATGCACCCATGGATCATTTTACTAAAGGACCAACACAATCCGAATATGTTTGGTTAGATTAATGTAGGTCAATTGTTGTTTTCACTTACAATTTTTCCATTTTAAACAAAAGAGATATACTTTGAGTGATACCAGCCACACCATGCCTTGGATTGAGGCGGGTTTGACTTGTAAAGATCACCAACTCACCCATGGATTGTTCTTATAAAGAATAAACACAATCCAAAAGCGTTTGGTCAGATTTATGTATGTTAGTTGTCATTTTCCCTTAAAATTTTGTCCATTTTAAATAAAAGAGAGACACTTTGAGTGATGCCGAACACACCGTGCCTCGGATTGAGGCATGGTTGACTCGTACCCATCAAAAATGACCCATGGATCATTCTACTAATGTAACAACAAAATCTAAATGTTTTTGTTAAGATTTATGTCAGTAAGTTGTGGTTTTCACTTAAAATTCTGTCCATTTTAAACAAAAGAGAGACACTTTGAGTTATACGGGCCACACCATGCCTTGTATTGAGGCAGGGTTGACTCGTACATGTCACCAATGCACCCATGGATTGTTATCCTAAAGTATCAACACAATACAAATGAATTTGGTCATATATGAAGGTGTTTTGGAGATTTTACTGGTTTTTCTTATCCAAAGCCCAAATAAATGTGGTTCATCATTCTTACATGTTGCTGGTGCATTTCATCTTTTAAAATGGGAAAATGAATCATTAGAGAAAGGATGTTTTATTTAATAACAATTACAATTTTACTAAGAACATTTACATACAATAAAGTTTTATCTTTTGATCCCCTTAACCCCTCTCAAATATGACCCCCAATTGTACACATCCCCAAGTCAGATATTCATGCTATTTGTCTACAATATTCCATCAGGTATGCGGCCCAATAATTTCTGAACAAATATATATCATCTTCTGAGTATGAGGATTTTTGGCAGTCAGAGTATTATAGAAAAATATATAAAAAAAAAATTAATAAATAAATTAAATTAAATAGTAGTTTTTTTAAAATACCTCTTTAGGGATGCTAGTTTGTTGATGAAAAACGATCTATTTCATAAATTTACAAACCTAATAACTGAAATCATTATCGTTTGTTTGTTTTGGACACTACAAAAAATTTGATCATTAGGAGAATAAGTAACTTGTGTTGATATGTGTTTGGATAGTGAAATTTTATTATATATACCCTGATATTTGTCTAGACTTAGTACTTTCTCTCCTTATCATTAGCCCTTGTCCTCTTTCCTTTTTTAGTCTATAATGATACATTGTCCTATCATAATGGAATCCTTAGTAAAAGATAATATAAATTATATTACTTCATGTTTAGACCTAAAACATAGGATGTATTGCCTTACAGATTAACAAACCCCATCATGTGTGGTCAGTTTGTTGGATATCCATGCATTGAATCCTGAAAATAAATCTTTGGAGTATCCAAGTCCACTGAAATTAACAGCCAATGTTGCCTAAAAACCCAAAAAGGAATAAGTAATAAAAGAAGTGAAAATATAATTTATATTCTTTAATCGTAGAGTTTTACCCCTGCATGGTTAGTATTAGGAAGAGTCTGTCATCTGAAATCTTGGTTTGAAATGTTTTCAGCAATTTGTTCACTATTTCATCTTTTTTTGATGTCTCTAATTTCATTAGATGTGTTGATGTGGTATGAGGACTAACGAGTCCAAATTTTGGTTCATGGGGAAATTCTTTCAACTGTTTTTCATATATACGTCTTTCAATAAGATAAAATTTATTTAGTCGTAATTTTCACATTATATCATATTTTAGAAAATCAATTCATGAAAACATACCTCATATATAAATTTACAACTGTGATTCCTAGCCAACCATTTTCAAGGATCTCATTTACATTTTTAGTAGCAATGAAATCTTGACTTTCCTCTCTGTATATATTCATTTCGAAAACCACTATATGACTACTACCACCTTTTAGCATCATATCCACATGAGTCTTCAATGATAGTAAATGTAGATAGAGAACAAGTGGTGTTATTTTGATTTCAGTAGATCTTTGGGATCAGTTGGTTGATCCTTTATATGCTTTTGAGCCAAAATTTCTTGTCACCCCCTTCCCTTTCTCTATCTATAATAACATTCATTGGTTCAGACCCTTTTTTCATTAATTATTGAAGGTTTATCTTGAAAAAAAAGGAAATAAATACCTCTTTGTCCCCATGTACTCTTATAAGTTGTGATGGCCATGTAATGAATATCCCAATATAATTTTTGACCGTATGAATATCATCATCATCATGTGGAATAAGTAGCTCTACATTTGGCTCATGAGCAACAGTAATCGTCACTTTCAGATGATCTTTCGAAAGTGGTCTATTATGCAGCTTGTCCTCTGGGATGTTGAACAATGTAGCCCTCGCTACAAGGTGATAGGTGGGTGTTGGAAGATATAAATCACACTCATTATCACCCTATAGAAGATCCGTACTGGAAAAGTATCAGTGTTTGTCTGATTCACATTTCATGGGAACAATTATTAGAATATTGATTACCATGGTTAAGACAGCTCTTTGAGGGGAATGGATCGCCTCAAAGCTAGTGGGGGTGGGGAGGGATCTTCACACACTGGTTGTTCCTGAGTTGTGTCTTCTCCTTGCTTCCCACCAATAAAACTTTCTAGCAACTCACCTGGCCATTGAAATAGTTCTTCAAGAGTTTCCAGTATTTTTATCATTTGTTTCAATTTTTCATCTCTATCATCCGTTTCTTTTTTTTTCTCATAATATACTCGAGGTGTCACCTCAAACCTCGCACCTCTAACACAACCGTATTGTTCTAGATACTTAAATGTCGTCAATAATAGGTCTGCATCCGTTACAGGAGTAGCTGATTCCTGTGACTGTCAGATACAGGAAAATAACTAATTATTTTTATTTAAAAGCAATTTAAAACAAATATTTTTATCGTCGTGTCATACTTACACATATTTCCCACACCTTTTATGTGTTTGCATCTACTAGATTCGCTTCCTTATTCAAACGTTCCTCCTTCCATAGCACATGACGTGGGATGGAAGTGTCTTTGGTTTTAGACTCATCAATCTACATATAAATATAGAAAGATAATTTTGATGTTGTTTCTTGGAACCTAACAATATTACTATAAATTTAAAATTTGTAGCATTTTATTTTATAGTTAAGAACACCACATCCTTGCTTTATGATAGGGTTATGTTGGTTTTGATGCACGTTCGTTATTTTCAGTACTGGGTTATTGTTTCATAAATGAAATATTGACAATCAATGTGATGAACACACGTATCTTTAAACAACGTATTATCACCCACAATGTACCTAAAACTTCTCATCCCCACGGCGGCCAATAAATGCATCTCATGCTTCTTGGGATATCAGGTGAGCATAGACAAGGGGTGGGTGTGGGTTTATTTTACCTTTGAAATCTTATAGGTGACATTTAGTTAAAATAGTGCGAAAACCTCAATGAATCCTTCTTGCAAGCCTTAGTACATAATTCTTGTGTGAATCATATACTATAAATGTACTCTTCAAGAGATTGAGAAGAGTAATACCCTGCTTCATTATTTTATTTACTAGTAAAATAAAGAAATAATATCATAATGTTACTGTAATTTCTTCCCAGATCACAGCCTTCAGCCAGAACACAACATGGTGCCATGAATCTATGTCAATCAGCACGCGTTTCCAAGTGACAATTCCAATGTAACTACTAAACATAGCCATGTTTGTATTCACATGTTGGCCTCGTGTATTCCATCCTACATCAAATTTGATGCCTTTTCTTTTCGCCTGAAGAACTTTGGCTAACACCGTCAAACTACGACGCACCTGTGTTTTCTGCGACGTCGTTCCTTCATCCCCAACCATTTCATTGATATCAACATCATTTATATGTTCATCTGGAAGTGTAGAAATGGCATGTGATGATGGTTTTTGGACCTCAACACAAGAATCAGCAACAAGTTCAGAAACTTGTTGTTGCTCTATATTGTGAGCAGCCGCAGCAGAAGCAGTAGCAGCAACAACAACAACTTGAGAGACTTGTTCAGCCTCAAGGTTAGGAGCACTAGAACGTCCAGAAGTCATTATTTGAAAAAGTGGTTGAACAATTAATTTATATTACATAAATTCAGTAATGATAAGATAATAACATGTGATAACAAGAGCTGTAATACAAACAAAATATAACCTATTTATTTAACTCTCTTTTTTTTCAAAGGCTGGAGGTATTTGACACCTCTATCGATTATCTAAATCCCTTAATTATGGTCTCCTATAACATAAAAAACATCATCTACATTGGGACCGCTACAAAATGATTGTGACGTACCACTGAATGGATCGTCCTCAACTAAATTTTCATCAGACCCTTCAGTAGTTTTGGTTGATAACAGAAGAATCGACCACTTTCGGTTTGCGGGATCCGGAACAGAAAAACTTATACCGCTTGTGATGCCATTATAAACTGTTCGTCTTTGTACTCTTCTTTACTAAAATCAACTTTCACAAATCCCCATTCATCTATTTTAACACCACTGTTGTTATCAACCAATTTTCATTGAAAAATCTTCAATTGGAATATCGTATAATCCAACTCCCATATTTGTTTGATAATGCCAAATTATTACATATTTGCATAAATTGGATTTCTGTTCTTACTACCAGAAACATGCATCGCTTCAGCCACAAGTGTAACTCCACTATATTTTCATGGTACTATCTTCATCATGTTCATCTGTATAGAATGTATAACCATTAATTACATAACCATTGTAAGATAATACATACACACTTGGTCTGGTGTCTAGCCATCAAAGTCGTTCTGAAATTGAATTCATATTTTCATCTAACTCCTTAAAAATATGGTCCTGGAACCATCCTATAAACTGGTTATTATGTGTATTTAATATCCATTTTTCATCCCTTGATGGATTCAACTGCCTAAGAATTTCTTTGTGAGTTTCAATATATGGAGAAACCTCCCAACTGTTATGCAAAACATAAAGGTGGTCTCGCTCTCGATCTGTAATACTGATTGTCACAACATATCCTCTAGAAATTCCCTCAACCTCAAAACGTCCAGTGTGACAAGATTTCGGGAGACCAGTGCTTTCCACATCAGATAGTTATTCGGTAAAAAATTCAATGGTTTCCTCAACAATATATCGCTCCACAATACAACCCTATGGCTTACTTCGATTTTTGACATACCCTTTCAAAATAGTCTTATACTGTTCAACGGGGTATATCCATCTATATTGCACAAGACCACTAAGTCTAATATCTCTCACCAAGTGCATCATCAAATGAACCATCATATCAAAGAATGTTGGTGGGAAGAACATTTCTAATTCACATAATATGATGAAAATTTCTTTTTACATAGTTGGAAATTTTTCCAGGTATAAAACATTGCTACATATTGCTTTGAAAAAGAAACAAAGTTTGGTTAATGTATTATGAACATTCTTGGGAAAAAAGAAATGTAAATCTATAGGAATTAAATCTTGCATCAAAACATGGCAGTCATGTGATTTCAAACCTTTTAACTTCAAATCATTCATTGACACAATGTTCTTGATATTTGATGATTGCCCCTCTGGAACCTTTACATCATTGAATAAGTTGCAAAGTGGATATCTCTCCTCCGTAGAAAGAGTGTAAGCAGTTTGAGGAAGAAACATTCGATTTTCACCCTTCACAGGAGCCAACTCTTCTCGTATTCCCATGTCAATCATCTCTAACCTTGCCTTAATTCCATCCTTTTTTTACCAGGGTCATTTAGCAATGTTCCGATAAGACTGTCACATACATTTTTTTCCACATGCATCACATCAAGAAAATTTATGACGTACAAACAATTCCAATATGGTAATTCAAAATAACTGATCTCTTTTTCCGGCCAATATTCGTAAGGTTTTTTGAAAATGGTTTACCAAAAACAATGTTCACATATTTTACTTTCTCAAATAGCTGACCACCTATTAGTGAAGACGGTGTTGTGCATTGTTCTGAACTTCTATTGAATGATGTCGTCTAAGATCGATACTTATGTCAATGAGGTATAAATCTATGATGTTCTATAAACACAGATTTCGATGAATATTTAAACCTAATTGATTTCGTATCTTTTTTCGCACACGGGACACCATTGAGTTCCTTTAATGCTATAGCCTGAAAATTTCCATAAGTAAGGGAATCATTTATCATATCATACAACATCTCTCTCAACGTGAAGTATTCACTTTTATAAGCATCATACAACATAACACTTGAATCCCAAAATAACTTCAAATCATCGGTCAAGGGAGCCAAATAAACATAAATATCATTACCTGGTTGTTTTGGTCCTAATATAAGCATAGATAACATGATAAATTTCCACTTCATGCGTAATCGGGGTGGAAAGTTATAATTTAACAACATAGCAGGCCATGTATTGTGAGTGCCGATTTGAAAACCAAAACGATTCACTCCATCTGTAGATAACACAAGACGAAGGTTTCTTGGTTCTTTTCCAAATTCAAAATACTCATGGTCAATTTTCTTCCATTGAGGAGAGTCGGTCGGATGACATAATTTCCCATCTTTATTTCTTTTATCTACATGCCACGACAATTATCTTGAACTTTCTTCACTTCTATATAAACGCCTAAACCTTGGAATGATTGGAACGTACCATACAACTTTCGTAGGAATGGATTCATCTTTCTTGTATCGAGAAGCACCACACTTTGGGCATTCTGTAAGTGATTTTTTCTCCTTGAGAAACAATATATAGTCTTTCAGGCAGACATGTATTCTTTCATAAATCATACCCATCGAGCGTAGAATTCATTTAGCTTCATATGTCTGGCTTGGGAGATCATTATCTTCTAGAAGCATGTCATTCAATAGAGAAAGTAGTTCTGTAAAACTGACATCACTACATCTGTTGCATTATAAAACTATATTACAGCTGACAATGTTGTATATTTAGTGCAACTAGCATACAATGGCATCTTTTCACAACTCTTAAATTACTCAAACAATTTTGGGAAATCACGGAGTTCATATTCAATTGTCCTTTTCATTTCCTCAATATGATCTTCATCATCATTGAAATCTATAATCACATCTTCCATACGGTCTTCTTCATTATCCATATTTTTATTCATATTTGATGATCCATAAAACGTAGTTTTATCCCAGGCAGTAGCTACATTCACTTTGTATCCGTGTTTATTCCAACATTTATAACTCCAATCTATTCCTTGACATATCAAATGTTCTTACAACTCCTCTGGAGTAATTATTCTAGAATAACAACACTATAAATGAGGAAAAAGGATTTGAGAAGGATCCTTTGAGTGATCCTTTTCAAACTTGATGAACTCTTTCACTCTATTCTCATACTCTATTGTCAAATGATTAGCATCCATCCAATCTTTATTCATCTCCATCCTATTTGAATCTCAAATATTAGTATTTATAGTTCAAATACACAAAACAAGACTTACAAATATAAGAATGATCTATAATGATACATATACCACTCCTAGGTGTCTGCCCTACATTCAATATCATCATGCCTAATATTTTTGGTAAGCTCAAGTTACTTACTTTAAATCACAGGGGAGGATAATCAGTTGTGTCATAGATGGTCTCCCATGTTATTCCATATGAAAATTTTAACAATTATTATTGACCTATCATACCATTCAAACCTCATGAGTGTCTAATTCCAAACTCCATCTTAACTCTCAACTAAATCTTTGATACCACACTATCATAACTCACAACCACTAGGAACCGCTCCTAAAATGGCATTGAAAATAAGTGTAATTCATGAATCCTACCTCTAATAGTATATAGGTTGGATACTAGCATTGAGGGTATAGAATAAAGAAATGGGATGTGTTTCCCTCATAAATCCCAAGAATAGAGATAAACCACCAATCAAATCCATGTAATATAAAATAAAACCCAATCCATAATTCATGTGAATTTCATGCATAAAAAAGCTATCTTAAATAAAATATCAAAAAAAAAATCCTAAACCAGTGGCTCTGGCGGTAAAAAATAGCCTCAAGATAGTAATTTCCATCTTGGTCACCAAATCCATCTCCAAAAACATATAAAAAAATTTTATAAATAGGGGTGAGAATACAAGTATACTCAGTAGGATCCATCCCAAAACCTCTCATGAAAATGTGTATGAAATATATTAATTCCTTAGTGAATAAAAAACAAAACTAATACACACCAATATATGGTCATATATCACCCAACCTCACCAAGGATCACTCACCCAATATCACATTCAAGTATAGTAACATAATATCAAAAGAATATATATTAATAAATTACCGCACATCCACTTCCCCACTAATCTTGTCATTCTCACAATCTAATGGAATATTTTTTATGCTTCAACCCCTTTTATATAATCTCATAACCATATATCCACACATACACATGTCACAAACACATAAAAACCATATCCACATCACACCCACACATCACATCCTCATCACAGCATGATATTGTGAACATGAAGGACATAAACATCATACTCTCCTCCTACAATGCACAACCCCCACTATGAATCCACACCAAATACACATAATCATGGAAACAAGAATATATATACACCAAAGCCTAAAATTGTTATAGGTTGTATATATACACCCACTGTGATCCATTACAACTCATACTAAGTGTGAAGGTGGAAAAGGGAAGAGGGAGTGGTTCTATATGTGTTCCCTTTATAACCTAGATATGAATAAAAACACTCAGAACCAAAGTACCCATATGGATTTCAATCAGGTCACTTGAATCAAGTGGTGGTGCATAATAAATAATAAGAAAATATAATAAGTATATAGTCACACATAAATATTTCCTAAGGGTTTAAACCAAACTAACCCTGCAAACACCCACGTCAACCATTGCCTTGTTACTACCACCCTCTAATAACCACTTCTATTATAATGCCACAAATAATCCCCAACAAATCACATAAGCATCCATATCAACATTACCAACTTCTCATTTCATTTAACATTATAATTTCTTGGATTTTTATTACCATATGCATTTCAATTGTTAACCATTTTAATGTAAAACCAATCATTAAATCACTACCCACTATAATCCATTCATTAATCATTAATAACATTTATTCTATATTTAACCATTTATTAAACATAATTATTCAAATCATTATCATTAATCATTTAACAAACCATCATTTATCATTTACAACCCATCACCCATTATTATTTTCATTTATTCCAACCATATTCCATACCAAAAGGAAACTATAACACCACCCATTAACAAGTTAATTTTCATGACATAAAATACCACTAAACACATTCTAAAATCCATAAAACCACTTTTTTTCTACCTAAATAGCCATATCATTGCTATCATAACCACACAATAATCCATCCATCACTACCGTATTAATTACCACACCCCATGCTCCCAACCACATCAATCAACCATCACCCTTATAATCATAGTGATAAATACCCCATACATAGTATCATGAAAGGGAAAACATATAATAAATTCACACTTAAAAGGGAGTAAATCAGATTAATCTAGGGACATCCCTATATAAGAATAACCTAGTAATCTTTACACCATGATAAAACTACTTCATGCAGTAACCAAAATTACACTTAAAATCATATCCATCAGAAATAAACCTAAAAGGAGAAGTAGGAGATTTACCAAGAGTAGATCGCACCCACGATCGAGGGAGAGAAGAACCTTCAAGCTATTAGGGAGCCTTATGCACTGCGTCGGAAGGGGAAGGCGCGACCGCCAGAGGAGGAGGTGCATGGGAGGATCCTCCAACCGTTGTGAAATAGATGAGTAGGTTTTGCAGGGAGTAGGGTCTATCAGAGAGGAGGATAAGTAGGTTTTGCGGGGATGAGGATCCACAGAAGGGGTTTGAGGGGGAGGATAAGGAGTATGGCTAGCGGCGGAGGTCTAGCAATGAGACGATCAGGGTGAGGGGAGTTGTCACAGGGGTACAGTACTGCGAGACCCTGAGGGCATGATAAATAGAGGTTATTGTGCACCTGATTTTATAAAATATGGGACAATGGTTTTATCAGTACTAAAAAAGTTCTCATAAAGAGTCCCTTTATCAGCACTAAAAAGTGCTGATAAATCCTCCCTGAATGAGTGCTAAAATATTTGCGCTGATAAATGGTTCCTTTATCAGCACTTTTTTCTTAGCGCTGATAAAAGGTGGGGCTTCCCTTGCCCATTTTTGTAGTAGTGCAGCCATGGAATTTTAATCTTTAATAAATATTTTCATGTCATTAACCAATAAAAAATTATGGTTCAACTAAAATCGACCATCCTTTTCCATAAACAGTGGATTCACAAATAGAATTGACCATTCACCTCTTAGGAGTACAAGTGAAATTCAATATACATGTGTAATATCCTTGAAATGATGTGTAATCCTCAAATTTCATTTCCATGACACATTATAGATTATATATCACTCTGAAATTTTACACTCAATCACGCTTCAACAGTCAACTCATGTTCATCTTTCTTCATTCAAGTGATTCCATTATGAACATTTAAAAGATCGCCATTATAGAATTTTCTTCACATTTGTGATTTTCATCTTAATATGGTTTTTAATTTTATAATGAGAACCTTCATAATATATATGTTATATCATGCACTTAGTGCATCAAATATAGTTCTTTTTCAATCCAATTCATTCCAAAAATTGAAACTATATCCTTTCTTCTTTACTCAAGCTAACCTTGATGCAATCATTCCACAGTAATCATGTTGTTCTCATGGAATGTGGTGAAATGAAATTAATCTTCCTCATTCTCAAATTTAACATATAAACATGGATGAGTTACTCATACTATCACCCAATGAGTATTATTATGGGACCCCATAAATGCTTTTGTGTTTTTCCAGTATGACCTAGGACCAGAGAAAATCAATCCTGGAATATAATTATATGATCAAAAATGGTGGATGGTTTGCTTTCTTGATTCTAGGATTCACACCATCCATCTAATGAAATTATAAGGAGGTCCAATATGGAAATTTTTAGGGGGAAACCTACAACAATATCCATGTCTCTCTTGGACCCTCCAACTCATTAACTTAGACTCAATCCAAGCCTCTCATTCAACCCCTTCAAACCATCACCATACCAGCCTGCCTACAGAATCCATCCATCCTTTATATTCCAACCAATACCAACTTTTCACATACATATAATACATCCCATGGAATCTACTCAACAAGTTCTAAAAAATCTAGTTAAACACTAACATAGGATATCTTTTTGGCAACTCAACATCCTGACTATTTGAATCCTGGAAGGCTACTATTGATTGAGACATATTATGTATCTCTTTTTCATAAGCTATTGTCTTGTTAGGTACTCCAATTTATTTATGTCTCTTTAAATACTGAACATATCCTCTTTTTAAATACTCCCCTCCCTTTAGGGAAAAAACCCTTCTACTTTCCAACTTATTTTGGAATAAAACCCATTTCAATGGAATTTTTTCACTTATATTGTTGCTTCTTTTTGTCTTAATTTTTTCCTTGTTTCTTTCTACCATCTCCATGATAACAACTTGCTAACAAGTGTATTAGTGCTGTGAATTTCCTCCTCCCCTATTCTTTTATGTGTATTATGTCACCATGTTATTCTTCTCTATTTTGGTTTTTTTAGTGGTGAATTTTCTCTTCCTCATGTTGTTTTTTTATGTCAAGTGTGTGTTTAATTGAGTTTCTATTTTATGTTTAATTCCTTCCTATCTATAGTGGATTTTTCCTCATTTTTTGTGTGTGTTTTTAACTTTTTTTTATTGGAGTTATCATTATAGTGATGTTGGTTGACTTATGGAATTATGTTCGGTGTTTCTATAACATGAAATATATGATTTTTTTATAGAATATAGAGGATATATCCCCAGTTAAAACAATGGTAGTATCCTAAAATTTTCATGGTTAAACCATGAATATAGCTCACAATTTACATGGTTCAAATCATGGTTATAGATTACCTACTTCCATGGTTTTAACTATGGTCTTATGGTGTAATTTCCGTGGTCAAATCGTGAATATGGCTTGAAATTTCCACGGTTTGAACTGTGGATATCGATTACCTACTTCCATAGTTTTAACCATGTTCTTAGGCTCTAATTTTCATGGTTAAACTGTAAATGTAGCTATAAATTTCTACAATTTAAACTATGTCAATACATTACCTATTGTTATAGTTTAAACCATGGAAATTTAGGATACCTATTGAAATGGCTCTAGACGCCATAGTTTTGAAAATCATGGAAATAAGCTATTTACATGGTTCCAAACTATGGATTTATGTGAATTTTATAGTGTGTGTGTGTGATACTATCCTTTGAACATTATTAAATTCTCCCAAAAATATGGATGACATTAAAGCTAGGTTAGATATGATTTATATGGGGATAAGGGAAGAGTTTTTGTTAGTGAAGGGTGAAAGGGAGAATTTTATTCCACCAATAGCTTACACTCTTTCAAGGAAAGAGGGATATGAGTTTTTAAACATCTTGAATTATGTAAATGTTCAATGGTTTATTTATAAAATATCAATAATATCAATTTGATGACTGGTTTTAATTTGATGTGCCAAAAATCACATGGTTGTTAAATAGTAATGTAAGATTTAATTTTTATAGATTTATGTTTCATTTTGAATAAAAATATATATGAGTCACATTAACCAAGATTTATTTCTTTTTAGAAGCTATATGGTGTAACAATATTGACCCAAAAAATTCAACTATTGGAAGGTAAATTGTTGTTATATTAAGTGGATTTTATAAGTTATTCCTATCATAATTCATTAAATTGTTGGTTCACATGTTTAGAGTGATCTAGCTATGTGGTCATGTACATTATGGATGGATATACCCCATTTAATTGTATATAAATATTTTGAACGTGTGTGAAAATTAAAATTCATCTAGAACGTTGTATTTTAGAGAAATACATTTTTGAGTAATTCATTGAATTATATACCAACTACCTATTTGATGTAGATGGATTTGGCCTCCCAAAATCTCATCACACTGGGTACCTTATAGGTGAATAAACCTCTAAAATATATATTATCAGAGTTACCATTTTTAGGATACACTATATGTTGAAACCCATAAAGTTATTCTTATCCATTTGAATCCATAAAGGGATGAAATTTGGATATTAAATACATATAATCAAAGGCTTATAAGATGGTTTTGATACTATATTTTAAAGGAGTCATCTAAAAATCTCAATTCAATTTCAAAATATCTTGGATGGATGGTTAGGGGACTAAGTGTGGATGTATTATCTTATAATCATTATGTAATTAATGGTTAGACATTCTATATAAATTAATAGGATGAACATAGTACCATGAAAAATACTGGAGTTACTATTGTTATAGAAGTGATGCATGTATCTATTAGAAAGGGCCAAAATCAAATTTATGGGAATATATTATACTTTTTCAACATCAAATAAATATAGGAGTTGGTTTAGACAACATTCCAAGTTTTTATTTTTCAAAACAAATGGATTTATAATAACTGTGCAGTTAAAGTATATGAATTGGGATTCCTAAAAGTGGATTTTCGTAAAATAAATTATAAGGAAAAACCATTTATATTGGATTTATATCTACTAAAATTATTTTAATTCTTAGATCTTGGAAACAAAAATTTATCAATTTATTATGTTTCCAACTAAAACCACTATAAGATTAAATGAAAATTAAATAGAGGATGGTCCTTTAATTTGGATGTTGAAATCATTTCAATATGGAACAATATATATATCCTCCCATATATTAGAGAGGACTATAATGAGGGGATTTGGATTCTCGATAATGGAGCCAAATCCATTTAACCTTTAAATAATAAAAGAGAGTTCAATAATCAGATTATTGTTTATTTAATATATAGTGTGTTACCTCATATTATTATGTGTTCACTTCTGTATTTACATAATATAAATTAAATGATAAAATTATTCTAAATATGATGACTTCTCTATATTTTGATGATTCCAATCCTAACTAACAACATGCTTCTCCACATGTCGATGCTCCCAATCCTGAGGAATAGCAGGTTTCTCAAAATGTTGATGCTACTAATCTTGAGGAACATCATATTGAAAATTTTGAAATAGATGAAATGTTAAAATGTGAACAACCTATGTCTAAGAAAAAATAGGAGGATTTTATTATGAAATTATTAACAAAAATTATTAAGGAAAAATGAAAATTCATAAAATTCGAGGTTGGATGGAATGCATGATACCTACCTTTTGACCCCTAACATGCCCATTTTCATTAGTTACATTGGGGTCACCACTCAAATTCAATTTCCGATAGATATATATTCATGGAACAATTTTATTCCTATATTAAAGAGCCTAATTTAAAAATATATTATGTTAATATTATTATATACTCTCTCTATTTTAAGAAAAAAAATAAAATAAATAAACATTGATTTACTCTTCATTATCCCTTACAGAGTGAATATTTATTAGATTATTGTCAAATTAAATTTGTATTAATGGTAAATGTAAAGGATCATAGAGAATTTATGATAATTTTTATGAAGCATCATCTAAAATATGTTTAAGGGAAAGTAAATCCCCACTCTCCACATATATATCAACACATGATAAACAAAAAAACATGGAATTCATTATTTGGTCATCTTAAGGATGCATCATTTTAGGTATGTTTTAATTATTAATATTTTAAATGAAATTATATGTATTAATAACATTAATTAATAATTTTTAATTTATGAAATAGTAACTATGTTTTGAAAATAATCAACATTCATCAAAACTAACATACCCCTATCTTAAAGCAAGGATAGGGTATGCTTTACATGAAAAAAATGGTGTGTATTTTAAATCTACATTAATACTTCTATATGATTTTAAAAAATAACATAAATTTGTTCCTTTTTATGTATCTTAATTAATTAATTATAATCCAAATCATTTTTCATCCCATGTCATGTTCTATTGAAGGATGGTCATGTAGATAAAGAGGAAAAATTAGTAGATGAAAACTCCAAACGTTTATGGGAATCATGTGTAAATATTAAATAATAAAAAATGGTTTAACTTTAAATAATAATTATATAACAATTCATATATATTTTACAATATTTTTTTATCTGGTTTAGACATAAGAATCATCATTGGTTCATTAAAGGTGCATGTTTTAGACTGTCCCCTCAAGTATATTTTGAGAAATCAAACACACAAAAAGGATAGAGATAAGACATTAGATTAAATAAAGACTTATATAGAAGCACTAAAGTAAAATATAAATTAGAATTTTGAGTTTTTATTTATATTTATTGGATGGGGTTAAGGATAAGAAAAAATACAGCAACAGCCACTACATGAAGAGTCTCCCCCATCTTTTAGGCTATCTATTCCCCCCAAAGTCGTGTATTACCAGAGGTAATAAATTTTTTCATAAATTTTTCTATGAAATGTGAATCATATATATATATATGGATACCCATTCTACACTAAAATTCTATAAGGTAAAATTAATTTTTATTTATATCTATCATCACCCATCCATTTCCTTATTGTGTAGAATACATCTATAATATCTAATGAGATATTCTATATAAAAAAACTTACAAAATATCATGTGAGAGTTAGGATTCACATAGCTCATGAGATTATCATCGAGCTATTTATCCCCCTTGATTATCTATATGTTCAAATGGTAACACTAGCTATTGGGATTTTCATGGTATGTCTATTAAATATTTTAAAATACATTATGATAATGAATTATATCCTTTAAAATTTATTTTTAATATAAAACCTCTAAAAATTATAGATAAATTTTCTAAACCAATAAATGTTATTATAGAAGGAGAAAATGAAGGGGAAAACGAAGGTCAAATCAAAACAATCTAAAGGTTCAACTAATAAATCAAAAATACATTCTAAGAGTATCTTTACCTCACCAATTCAATGACCACATTTTATAACTTTGAATATTCTTGTGGAAACAACATTTAAAGATAATAATATGACCTATATGTAATTTTAATAAAAGAATTATAGATACTCCATTCCATACCAAATTGGTAATGATAGTGTAAATGAAATTCTCAAGCATGAATGGTCGGGATCCTTATTTGTGAATGTATACATGAGGTGACATTTCATGATCTATTTGTATACAATTTATCTACTATAATAATTATTGTTAAATACTACAAATTTTTTTATAGGTATATATATCAATTCTATGTGAATAAAGAACCTTAAAAATAAAAATTTATACTTATTAGTCCTCTCATCACTTCTAAACAAAAATTAGCATTGGATGAAAATAAAATTTCAATATTAGTAGAGAAACTATCCACTACATTTGAAACAAAACTTAAAAATGATAGAAACTTATTAATACACGCATTTTAGTGGTTAAATATCTATACTATGATCATATAAAATATATTTTTATTTATTTCATTACTTATTCCTTTTTTATTTTTTAGGAAGTATTGGATTCTTAGTGAAATCAATATGGATACTCTAAAGATTTAATGTCTTTGATCCAAATAATAGATATCCAACAAATCAACCAAACATGATGTATTTTGTCATTTAATAATAAAATAAATCCCAAATTTTACAAATAAACTTAAAATTCCATGTTTTATACTATTCTTTAATTAAAAAATCATGATAAGGTGGTATTTTAATATTTTAAAAATTAGGGTATGAGGATGGCTTATGACCATAAGATACCTATGGATTTATAAAAATTTATAAGTATTAGGTTATTAATAATATGAATTCACTATGAAAACATATATATAATCAAATTATTTTTTTTTCAATATTTATACAATTTCAAAAATAAAGTAATGACGATGATAGAGGTTATTATAGTTGTAATTTTATGAAACATATCATATTCCATCACGAAACTAGAATCCCGAAGTGAAATTTCTGAGGATAATTAAAATTTCATTTAACATATTTAATAAATTTTTATTTATTTATATTTTTCCAATACTACCTATACTATATTAAGTCAATATATTCAAAAGAGAAAGTGGATTTCATGAAAAGTGATTGGGAAAATACATGGTGTCAGAATGCTTCCTAACATCATAAAGAAGTGGTTTTATATCACGTTTTTAAATTTTTTATTTTTCATAGATCATGAATATTTGGTTTATATAAAAATTATTTAGGATTATGACCATTGATTTATTTTAAAAATGTATTAATAGATTCTATAAAAAGTTTAGGAACCATATCTATGAATTTTTTGTACCCAAAGTGCAGAAAAGGCGTCCATACAGAGTTTAGGGTCCTTCTGGAAGGATAAAATCATATCACGTTCATAATACCACTTCATTTCAAATATATTATTTTATAATTCATCAAATTTAAACTATAACATTGATTAATTACAAACATATGAATATGACATGAAATGAGAATTTAAAGGGGGTGTGATTTTAGATTTCAAGAATGACCTGAAACTATTTGTGGAGGCCTTTATGCTTATAAAATACTTAATTTTCTAAGATAAAAAATAATTTTTTATGAAGGACCCGATAAGGAAGATTCACTCAGGTAATTCTTTTCCTCTTCATAAAGTTTTTATTTCTTTATTTTATTTTTATATCTTTAGTAGTGATGAAATGCATTCTTTTTTTGGTCTAATCACTTTTCATAATAGACTATTGAGAAAACATTTTGTTTTTTCAAACTAGAAGAAACATATTGCCTTTTTAAGTCATGAAAATAATATTAAATCATTTTTTGACATGTAAGATTCATCTAGAAATCAACCTAACACATGGTTTGGATGGTATGGCTAAAAGATCATGTTTTCATTTGAAATTGTCATTTTGTTCAAAACGCATGTCACATACTCAAAAACCATAAAAAAATTATTAGGTTATTTTTATACTTCATATAAATAGTCCACAATTAATTCTTGATATATAGTAATCAAACACATATCAATCTAATGCAAAACATGGACAGTATGACAAAAAGTACACGCTTTTTAGTTAGAAAGTGATATTTTAGTTCGAATTGTTTATCACTCTCTAAAAACTAATAAAAAAACATATATTATATTCATAACTTAGTAATATAATACAAAAGTCGTTTTTTAATTGTAGGAAACTATTGCACAACAATCTAACATATGGTTTTCCCGATATGACTAAAAGTGTGTGTTTTTATTTAAAATGGACATATTATTTCAAAACACATTTCACATAAAAAAATTCAATCAAGAACACTCACACTATCTTGAAAGTTTAGAACAATAATCAACAAGTCATTTTTGACTTGTAGGAAAAAACTTCATATCAATCTGACGCACATTGTGCTTGATATGACTCAAATTGCATGATTTTGGTTTGAAAGTAAAGTTTTAGTTTAAAACATGTATTAGTCATTGAAAAATGATAAAATTCACTTGAATTTCCTTTATATGATAGGATAATGATCCACATTTCTAATTTATAGGAATAAACCATGCATCAATATAACACACAGTGTGCCCATTATGGATGAGAGTGCATGTTTTTATTTAAAATTTTTATTTTAGATCAAAACAGGTGTTATATACTAAAACCAATTAAAAATGAAATTAACATATAAATACATTAAGAAAATAATAAATAAATCATTTTTTATATATAGGAATCAACTACACATTAATCTAACACCCGATGTAACCAGTATTACTCAAAGTGTATGTATTCCACTTAAAAGTTAACTTTTAGTTAAAAACATGTATCATTCATGTAAAATAGATAAAACACACTAATATTGTATTTATAATTTAGTAAAATTATCCAAAATACATTTTTATATGTCAGAATCAGTCTCAAATCAATCTAACAAATGGTGTTCCTAGTATAGCTAAAAGTGCAGGTTTTTTATATGAAAATTTCCATTCTAAACACACATCACATGAATAAAACTAAGAAAATACACTTTCATTGTCTTGATAATTTAATAGAATAAAATATAATTTAATTATGACAAGTAGAAATCAACCTCAGGTCAATCTGACACACGGTGTGTCATACATGACTCCTAGTGCATATTTTTAGTATAAAAGTGACATTTTAGTTCAATATATGAGTTACTTACTAAAAAATAAGAATATAAACTCATATTAAATTCATACATTCGTAAAATTATCCAAAATTCATTTTTAATATATAGGAATTAGTTATAATTCAATCTGACAAATGGTATGCCTAGTATGGCTAAAAGTGTGTGTTTCTATTTAAAATGGACATTTTCTTTGAAAAATATTTCACATACTCAAAACTGAGAAAATTAGCTCATATTTTCTTAATATATTAATAATGTGGTAGATAAATAATTTATTATGTGTAGGAATCAACTGCACATTAATCGGACACATGATGCCCCTGATATTACTCAAAGTGCATGTTTTGAGTTGAAAAGTGGAATTTTATTTATAAACACATGTCACCTATTAAAATCTAACAAAACTCACTAAAATTATCTTTATAATTTTGGAAAATTATACATAAGTCCTTGTTATGTATAACAATCATCCACATTTCAATATAATATATGGTGTGCCCTATATGACTGAAAGTACAAGTTTTTTTTAAATGGACATTTTATTTCAAAACAAGTGTCAAATACTCAAAAATAAGAAAGTTAACTTCTATTTTCTTTATAATTTAATAAAATTAACTATATTTAAATTTTTATGTGATGTAATCCATAGCATGTCAATCTAACAAGCTTTGTGCCCGATATAACTCAAAGTGAGTGGTTTCAGGTTAAAAGTTTTATTTTAATTCAAAATGAGTGTCACTCAATAAAAACTAATAAAATTAATTAGTATTGTCTTTATAATTTATTAAAATTTATATACATAACATTTTTGGAATGTAAGAATCATATGCACATCAATCTAGAACATGATGTGGATGGTATGACTAGAATTGTGTGTTTTTATTTAAAATAGAGATTTTAGTTCAAAACACTCATCATAATCTCAAAACTAATAAAATTTCCTCTATTTTCCATAATAATTTAGTAAAATGGTCCTTATATCATTTATTATTTGTTTTAATAAAACATATTTCAATCAAACATAGTGTTCCAAGTATGACTCAAACCGGGAGTTTTCAATTTAAAAGTGAAATTTTTGTGAAAAACATGAATCAATCGCTATAAACCAAGAAAATGCACTCAGGTTGTCTTTAAACATTAGGATAATGATACATAAGTCATTTTTTATTTTTATAAAATAATTGCATGTCAATCTAACATATAGTGTGCCTAGTGTGGCTCAAATTGTGAGTTTTCAATTTAAAAGTGACATTTTAGTTTAAATTGTTCCTCACACACTAAAAATGAGAAAATGAACCCATATTTTCTTCATACTTTATTATGATGATCCAAATTTAATTTTTTAAATTTAGAAATTTTCCACACATAAATCTAACTCACTATGTTCCCAGAATGACTCAAAGTGCATGTTTTCAATTTAAAAGTGTAATTTTAGTTCAAAATATGCATCACTCGCTGAAAACCAGAAAAATTAACTCATATTATCATGATACTTTAAGGAATGTATCCTTAAGTCATTCATGATGTGTAGGAATTAACTTCATAACAATATGGCACACGGTGTTCCTGGTATGATTGAAATTGCATGTTTTCATTTTAAAATTGATATTTTAGTAAAAACCATGTTTCACATGCACAAAATTGATAAAATGAACTTATATTTTTTTGATAATTTATTAAATTGATCCATAAATAGTTTTTTATGTATAGTAATTAGCCACGCATTAATCTGACACAAGTACATTTTTTTATTTTATAAGTGATATTTTATTAATGCATTATTTTATATTATTTGTGTTTCATTTATTTATTTTTAATATTATTACATAATCGTTTCTTATTACATATAAACTCTAATATTATTTTATATGGTGTGATGTGTTCAAAAAAATCGCAGCGTGATTGGGGTATTTTGAAAGAGGGCCCCAATGATAGTAGAATACAAGGTTGCCATGTTATTTTTGAATTTGTTGGTAAATGTAAAGTTTGAAATAAATTTTATATACTAATATAATTATAATATATTGAAATTTTATTAATTAAACTTTATTTAAAATTAAATTATTATGCGTGTTTTAAATCTATTAAAATGTTTGAAATTGATTTCTATTATAATATTATTGCATTGTACCCGCTGTTTGTACCCCTCGCTCTCCATGGGAACTCGTGTATGCTTGAGTCCTGCCAGACTTGGACAATGTGCGTATTATGAAGAGGATGATTCAAAGCCATTTCTTAGCTGGGTAATATGGCACAAAATTGGGCTTGGTCGGGCCCCCCTCATGGGAGTCAGTGATAGAAACCCACATTTTAGCCCATGGGGTGTTAGCTGAGTGGTACCAGCTGGTTGTACCCCTCGCTCTCCAGGGGAACGGGTGCACACTCAAGTCTTGTCAGACTCGGGCACCATGTGTATTATTCATAGATAAATTCAAAGCCATTTCTTATCTAGTGAATGTGGCACGCACTTGGGCTTGGTTGGGGCCCCCTCTGTTGGGAGTCGGTGTTAGCAACACAAATGTTTTCCATGGGTTATTAGTCGAGTGGTACCCACTGGTTGTACCCCTCACTCTCCATGGGAACTGGTGCAGCCTCAAGTCCCACTAGACTCGGACACTATGTGTATTATTCACAAGGCAATTAAAAGTCAATTCTTAGCTAGGGAATGTGGTGTGCACATGGGATTTGTCGAGGGGCCCATTGGGAGTCGGTGTTAGTAACCCATATTTTACTCTCCATGGGAACTGGCGTAGACCCGAGTCCCACCAGAATTGAAAACTATTCATATTATGCCCAGGGAAATTCAAATCCATTGCTAAGCTGGGGAATGTAGCACACACTTGGGCTTGGTCGGCCCCCCACTTGGAGTTAGTGTTAGCAACCCACATTTTAGAACAAGAGCCTGAGCCTAGTTGGTGAGGACTCGGCAAGTGCATCCAAGAGACCCGAGTTAAAAACCAGGAAGATACATATTTCTATTACTGTAGTAGTACTATAGCAGTACTGTATAAGGAACTAAAGTAGACAATTTAGTATACACTATAGTAGGTGCTATTTTTTACTATAGCATTTGGAACTATTCATCTGTTTGGGCTTTCGGGCCACCAGTTTGGTCCTTGGTTACATCAAGGCCTTCAGGGCACCCAAGGCCTTCAAGCCAATAAGGCTTCTAGGCCACCTCAAGGCCTTTGGGCCTCCTCAAGGCCTTTAGGCCACCTCAAGTATTTTCGGCCACCTGAAATTGTGCTTTAATGGACCACGAATACTCTATAAGGAGCAGACTCCATATGAGGATTATGAGTATGTGTATTCACCAGAGCAGAAGCTAATGGATGTAGAATAAAGAGAGGGTATAGTATTTCTATTAGGACCAGCTTGTGCATGCACGGGAAGCCCATCCGAATAGCCCTATGAAGGTATAGAGCAGATATCACAATGTAGATACTGTGGGGGAGCAGTTCCATGTAGTTAGAGTCTGTATATTTCCTCTAATACCTACGGGTCATGTAATATCTAATCCTAGGGGCCTTTTAAGGGTTCCCCCTCATCCCTTGAAAGGGGGGTTATCAAAAATAAATAAAAAATTCCTTCGGGACATTTGGGAAAAACATGTTGTCACTAAAAACATAATAGAAGAAAATGAAAATGTAAAATAATTCTTTTACCTTGGATTCAAAAAATCTCATCATTTAAAAGTCACAAAGAAAATAAAATCCAAATGGTGGAATAGATTTTTCATACCTTATAATAAAAGAAGTTTATGATTTACTAGCTACCATCATAAATAAAATAACCTAAAAAGGATATATGAATAAACAACCTTATACTCCCTAAATATAGCCTCTTATAATATATTTCTATTAAATTTGATCAACAATAAAATGGAATCACCGATGAAAGATTAGGAAAGATAAAGAACTCAAATGGGAGTGATATAGGTGAGTTATGAGACCAAAATCTTGAAACCTTCTTAATTAGGTTTTAATTTGTCAGAAAAAATATCTAACTATCCTTTTTTTAAAAGTAGGTTTTCTACATGATACCTAATAAAAATCCAATGGGTACCCAGTGGCTACATCAATATCCACTACACAATACCAAACACTACCTGGAACTTGGTACCCTACCAATGATTACTCTATGCTTTTATTGCAACATATCCTAATAGTGTTTCTTCATACTTCCTTAAATTTACCATTTATCCTTATTAAACATAAATAAACATCAAATTAACACTTAATGAATTTAAAATAGAAGAAAAATACTGGCCATAATGATGGGGTTCACTAAACTAGAAGTCAAAAGCCACTCACTTTTTATAACTTGGTTTGTCTTTTATGGAAACACATGCACTTGGAAGTAGTGATCCTATTATCTTTGATAACATCCAAATATCATAATGTGTCTCCACTGCATTATTTTTAGTATAGTGTGACATCATAAAGAGATATTGATGGTGTGGATAATGTAGTATTCTAAAGAAGAATACATAAATGTTTTATATATGTGCCAAAAAATGTTTAAATATTGTAAGAGTTACTTATAATGATTTTCAAAATGAACCGCATCTGTTTCAGTGGAAGAAACCAAAGTGACTTCAATGGATATTGAAGAGGAAATTTATGAAATTTAAATATTTGGAGCAATAATATATATCATAATATTATAATTATTATATAATATATGATGAGGTTAATTATATCACTAAATATGACATCTCATCTCACTAGGCATCATACAACATGATAAAAGAGATTTTAATATATACATAATGGTGAAATCGTGTATTAATAAGAGTGAAATTGTGTGCTAAAAAGAATAGGATATTTTATCTTATAATATTTCATATCATTATAAATCAAACGGTCGATGTTCATGACATAAAATTTCATAAACTATGAACCTATCATCAGATATGACATAGATATATACAGACCAATCAACACATTTTTATTTTCAATTAAAAGTGTATGCCTTGAGATCTCTATTTGAAATATGTATATATCAGTTATACTGACATGCATGGGCATAAATCCGTTTGAATTGGACCAATTTATCATATATGAGGGAAATCATTTACATTGTAGGTGACTTTTTCATTGTTTATGATATGGCCTTATCAATGACAGTGGTTAAGTATTTAGAAATAAGAAACAAATATGTCAAGGATTATGACATGTTATATCATTATAGAATAAAAAATGATATATAATGGTTACAAAATATTACATACTAAATATAGAGATCCCTATATAATCTATAATCATTATAGAGAATGAATAGATCATTGAATTATCATGATATATAAAGAATTGATCATGCTATGTGAAAATTATTAGATGTTCATTGAATAAAAAGAATAAAGTGGAGATTTTTGTTTGCATCAAGTAGTGTGTATGATCTATACAAATAAAAGGATTTCTCTCCACTATTGGGTCATGGTAGAATAAATTACAAGGTTTACTTTAAGGTAGTCTATGAACGTATCAAGCATAAAATGATATAGAATATCATTGGTTATAATCAAGTTATAAAGATTCTATTAGTATAGTGTCAATAAATGAACTGAGATGGAAGAAAGATTCAAGAATAGTTAAATGGTTTCCATCTATAATGGTGATTATGATATGTAGAGTAATTTGAGTGGGATTAATAAAGACTTTATAATATTTTTACGGTTTAAATATTATAATAAAAGTGATAGGTTATAAATAAATTAGGGAAGATAGGAATTTGTATTTGAATATACATAGTGATAAGGAAGAATAGGTGATGCATAGTCCTTTTTTGATAACATAATATAGTTTAGTTAAAGTATACACAATGGTGATGCCATGATGATTTACCTTGGTATATCTAATATAATACCATCATGAATTGATCCAACTAAAGGGTTTCATATACTATATACTCATCTTGTTGAATCTACTTGTGAAAAAAAATCATAATATTATTCATAGTGAGTGTGAATCTCAACATAGAGAGGTATCGACCCTTAGTAAAATAGTGAGATATGCCTAGACCATTATAACAATTTATTCATATGAGAGTTAGTGACCTCACCAAATATTGTTCATTGAGAGTAACATAGTGGATTTTCATAGTAATAATGATATATTATTGACCTTGGATATATATCACATTCAGTAAACTAAATAAATGTTGTATTCTTGTGTGTGATTGACTTTAATTCTATATTGAGAGTATGAATGAATAGTAAGAAACTATAAAAAAAATATCAGATTGAACTCAACAAGTGACTCTAACAATTTTGAAACAATATCCAATAGAATCTGAGAGTAAAAGTATAATGACCCACCGCAAAAGCCACTAAACTTGTGCCCTGGGATAGTGAACCACATGACCTCAGGCACACCTCCATGTACACTAAAGGGTTCCAACTAGCAGTGACGGTATATGAGGATATTGTGGGGTGACTAAACCATAAAGTCAGAGTAGCTATTTTAGTGTAAATAATAACAACAACAAAAACAAACCAAATAAACATAACTAATAATATTATGAAATTACTAAAAACAGATAAAGTATAAAAACTCTACAACACATAGTAATTCCATACATTTTATAACGGATCCCCCATTTTCATTTCACACACAAGAATAAGAAAATAGATAAAAATAGAACTAAAAATCATCCACGAACTGGTATAGAGTCTTCCTCGAACTTTCGGTTCACACTCCATGAAATCCATTCCAAACTGAATCAATCAACAACATCAGGCATCTTCCCTTATTCGGGCCTTCAACAGATAGTCTTATGGTCAGGTACCCAAGTGGCATGGATTCCTAAGTAGGGTTTGAGTAAAACATAATAGTCCACCACTAACAACATCCATAAAATAACGTGTCAATAATAAACTATATATAGGAGTTGTTAAAATAATCATTTATACAATTAACTTATTCATCAGAATAACAGTTAAAAAGATTAAAAAAATAATATTAGTAAAATAACCACCAATGATCGAGCTCTGTAGTGACACATGACACTGATTTATAGCTACTACATCCCAAGATAATAAATCTATGATCATATTAAACATCATGGATCGGTTTGTTCAAAGGTATACTACCAAGGTAACCATAGTCATACTAACCTGAGGGAATCCACATGGCTCAATGGGGAACTCCCTATTAATAAATACTATATGGAAATAGAAGGGAGGGGTGACCCCTAGAAGTCCTCTAATTTGATCTACCAGTCTGAACTCAAGGAACTGTCATTGACATAAAAAAATCATGGCCTAATGGAAATCCTTAACTTACACCTGATGCATTTTATCAAAAATTAATCAAAATGAATTTGGGGATGTCATCCTATAATATTCACTCAGTTCCCCTATAATAATCCCTGAAATTAATCTATGGAATTTAATAAATATATACATTACATGAATCCAAGAGAAAACCACCTCAATGCATTCACAATAATGAATCTATGTGGAATCTAATGGCTTACTCAGGGCATTATATAGCACTGGACCTCCATGGATCCAAGGGTTTTATCACACCATGGAATTAATGTGAGTCCTCTAATGGAATCCAAGGATTGATCTTGTAATTTTACACATGCCAAGGTCCATATAGACTCCAAGGAATCCTCTCAATGCATTCCAACCCATCATCTTATTAATATACACCCATTTAAAAATTGTTTATTTATCAAGAAAACATTTATATCAAGGAAAATAATTAATAAAGAACAAAACCCTGTGGTCATCTTCCTGGATAATTTCTATCAATTATCAATAAACAAACTATCCATATAATAAAACCTATCTCATTATATAAATATTTTTCCATTTTCCCAATTATACATTTACAAAATTTCACCAGAGGCCAATTCACTTTTCAACCCTACTTCCAATTTCATAAAATTCCCTTCCATTTTCCAAAAAAAATAGCCAAAATAAGTTCCAAATATATTTACAACATCGATGGTTATTAAATTCCATTTCAAAACCATTGAATTAACTCTTATAACCTTTTTAAAAATTGTAAACATAGGTATCCCTTAAACATAATATAACTACCTTTCCATAGACAAGAATATCATTTAATTATCCAATTTTAATGTCAAACTCATTTCTAAGGTGATCCACTAAGAATAACCCTCTTTTAAGGTTCAAATCATAAAAATACTGTTAAAAATTAGAAGAAAAAACATATTTTATAACATTCCATTTAAATTAGTTCCATGGATAGAATGACCGGACAACCTAAAAATTTTAACAAATAAGTGAAACTATGGGTGAAATTAAAATTAACCCCTACCTTATGCATAAGATATTATACATGTCCAATATAGTCCACTTTTTTATCCTAAATCAGGTGAAAATGATAAGCCAAAAAACCTAAAATAGAGTATAATAGAACAAAGTAGTGAGAGATCACTCATCGGTGAAATAAATAAGAAAGGGAAGCTAATGGTGTCATTTATTTACTTTAGACTTTCTAATACCTCATATTTAATTTAATATTTCCATGAAAAAAGGGATATCCACCCATGGGAAGTGAAGGAGGAAATGAGTGTTTGTGAAAGGAAGCTACTAGCCAAAAGTGGAAGGAAAAGGGAGTAAAAAACATAAAATGATAGAGGTGAAATTTCCAAATTTTTTCAATTTTAAAGAGGCTTATAGTTTGGTCACATGGTTTAAAAAACAGCATACCAACCATGTAGATCCATTTATCTATGACACACCTTTTTTGCACTAGATGGCCACATGTTTTAACAAACCATGCACCAGTCATGTGAATGCCTCTATAACATTATACAGACACTCTCACTGTTTCCCATATCTCTAAGAATGGTTAAATAAACTCTATTCCAATACATATCTGTCTATATGGTTGGGGTACATTGTTATGACTAACCATGCACTGACCATGTGCCCATGATGCTACTACCAATACTAAAATTTTAAATCCTGAAGCTCCCAAGACATATTCAAGCACCTGAGGAACCTCTCGATCCTCAAACCATATACAAAAATTCCCCTTTAAGATGTTCCAACTCTCAGGTTATTGTTCGAAACCTCGATTTGAAAAATTACCCATCAAAAAACCTCAAAACTTCAAATCTCTTTAAAATTAAAATGCACATATGGAATGGGGAATTACCAACTCATCACCACTACAAATCTCATCCCAGATATGTCTTAGTGGTTATCCAACAGTTTCATCCAACCTACATCTATCATCAATTTGATTCAGAATAGATGGGGTAAACTCTTATATTTTGAATGAATTCCCAAAATTTATCTCTAAATTGAAGTCAAAAAGGTGACCAAACATAAGGCTATGCTCACCTTTATCATAAAACACCATGGAAAGGTTCCATAGATTCTATCTATCCTAAGACACCCACATTTCATTGTTTAGTTGATTCCTCCTAGCCTATGGTTCTCCCCACTGTAGGAATTATCTCAGAAGGGAAATCCCAAACCTTAGTGCCTCCCACTGTCAGAATTTTCTTACCAAAATTGGTTCTTAGAGGGCCACTGAACCACTCCATGTGATTCTGAATGCACTATATCACAACACACATGAGTGTCTTAGTCAGTGCTGGTACTAAATCTTATTTTCCTCTCTTGAATCCAAAATTTATCTTCCTCCACCATCAAAGAAAAACCCAATCACACAAAATTTTTCTCAAAAATATATTTCAAAAACCAAAAACATAACCATAATATCCAAAATGAATCATTTTCTATGGATTACAACTCACAACATCACTCTATACAAAAAACTAATCATTGAGGCTACTCTGGAAAGTCAATGTTGAAAGTGTTCAACTTCATCAACTAATTCACCTATCAAAACTCATGACCATAATACCTTTATCTTCTATAGGAATTCCTTGGTCACACAAAAACATAAAAATTTCTAGGTCGACCTTCTACTTCAATCCCATAGTTGAAAAAAAACACATATACTATTAAGCATGCCATCACTGGAGCACTAGTGCATCACCATAACTGACCATGCTTGGGTCACACCATTTTGTCCTAATCCTGAAATGAACACTCAAACTCCCAATAGAATTACCTAAAATATACCTCTGGCATTACCTGAGGAATCCAGATTACATCGAAACCACAAGAGAATCCGCATCTGATTCTGTCACAACCATCCAAATATTGATCCTACACATCGATATATTTTCCGGCATGAGGATCACATGGTCATGAATGAAATGATGATCCCCACCATAGGAGTCCCCTTTTCATAGTTTCACTGGGTTGAAACCCTAATTTTAGTATCCAATATCTCATCTATTAGAGAAAACAATGGTTATATGTGGCTAACCTAGATCACACATGAACATTTTCAACCATGAAACATTATCCACTTCTATCTCATAGAACACTATCATTGATACTTGATGAAAATCCTTCAAAGAAATGTTCATTCCATTTATATATTACGGTGGTATCTAGATCATATTTCTTTCCTAGTATTGCTTTCCAATCACCAACCCTCGACGAGTCTTATCTTTGTCACACGTGTGTCACTTCTCCTGAGCCATGCCCATCACCTAGCCAAAACATTACTAGGATTCATCTCTTTGATTAACCATGTCATAGAATTCCAATATAAACTAATGTTTAAACTCTCAACTTAGGGCCTTTTCCTTTCTTATCAAAACCACGGGTGAATATGCATATAACACCTCATCATGTTCATCAGCCCCCAGATCATAATTACCACCCACTGATCCTATATATGGTAGTAACCATGCGAATTAGTGCACATTTTCTTTGATCCATTGTACCAAAATGGTTTCAAAAATGCATGCACTACTAGATCACATAGCCTGACTCATGCTCTCAAGAGCCTCATCTCAAAAAAAATAGGATTCCTTGCCTAAGCCACTAACCATGATCACACACATGTCATTCTTAATTAACTGTATGGAGCCTCAACGATCCTCTTCAAAATTGGAAACTTCAGTTATTCCTAGGTCCATCACATGACCGCCTTCCTCCTAGAATCATTCAAAAACTACAAGATTCTAACCCCACTCAAAACAATATTTTGGAAGCATATCATGAACTTAGAAGAGCCAAGAACTTAACCACTCATGCCCTAAACCCCCAACCATGATACTGAGAAACAACACCCTAGGAAATTTCATGTTTAAAACCATTCAAGTCATCATTTTACCTATACTACATACCCAGTCTCACCTCACATGCATCGGTCCAAGCTCCAAGAATCACCCTAGTTCCATATAAATAATGGGTTCTCACTCTTAATTCCATCTAAAATAAAAAACCCAACTCATCATCCCATGATTCAAGTGCTCGGGTTCCTTGGATCACACATATATTCAAGCACTAGGCCATTCTTCCCAAAGGTCACTTTTTCTAATAATATTAATTCTGGATGCCCTCTATAATAGGCTTGACACCTTACATGTATTAAGTCTATTCATGTGACCAATCATTATCTTTGGAACCATTTCTAGAACCCCAAGTGATTTCTTAATATTTCACCACATACCAAAAACACATTCAAAATGATAGGGCTAGGTATTTGAATGATATTTTCCCTTAGAATCCCGCCTAAACATAAGGAACTTTCTCTCATAGTTCTTAACCAAAACAAAATCAATAATAGTCACACTAAGAATGTACTGATCAAAAATTCCAATTCATCTACCCATGATCAACCTCACTAAATGTATCTCACAATATTAGGTCAACTCCTCTCATTGTTTACCCCCAAAGGTCCAAAAAAATAAACTCATTAAAACGTAGTCACTCTAAAGGGTCATGAGGTTTTTCCACAAACCCCCTAAACCAAGCCTCACAAGGGTCTCTACTCATGAGATAGCACTCGTCTGTATCTCAAGGTCTCCAAGAACAATGTGAACCCAAACTACCCTACCCACTATAGGGTTTGGCATAAATAAAAAGGGTCTCAAGTCACCACTACACATAGGTAAGGTCTATAACATGACAACCTCATAACTTAGACACTCCCAGTAGTCCCACTACCCATACATTGAGTCAAGCCAATCACATAACACCTCTAAATTACCTCATCCATTTGAGGGTCAAGTCTTTTCAAACTTATACAGTTATACCTTTATCATTTCACAAGGTTCACATTCTAGGGTTGGTTAGAAAAAATGACATTCATAAATTATTAGGGAAAATGATTGATAAGTTTGATATAAACATTTTATTTAACCTAGCAATCATTTTCCATAGAAATAATATTTCCAAGTAATTTTCATCACCAAAAGCCATAAATTAATCATTCTGAACCAATTTCAATATCATTCATATCTACGATTTACACTTAGTATTTTATAGGATTATAAAGATTTCCAAAATCCCAGTGCTAAGTTAAATAGGGTTTTGTTCACAAGATAAAATGGGATAAACCTTAAAGTTTTCTTCATATAACTTTTTTAACCAATACCATATTTTAATAACTCAATTATACCTTTCTATAAGTTACACCTTGACTCTATAAAGACTTTACAAGTTTCCAAGGCCAAATTAAATAAAGTTTCATTCACAATCTATGAGGGAAAACACCATATATGTTTATTACTGACACTTTATTCAATCAATATCAACATAAATCCAATTATATCTACCTAAATATCATGAAATCATCCTGGGAATTAGTAAAGTAATATTCCACCATTTCCTAATATGGAAACCACTACATATGACATTGAAAATATTTTAAATAACTAATCCCCTAAGTTACCAGTAAATTATAAACCATATTCAGATATAAATTAGAAAAATATAATCACTAGTCAACATTGACAACACATATATTAACTGAGTATAATAGATTTCTCGGTCAATGACATGGACAGAACATATAAATCACAGGAATCTTACGAATGACATAAAAATCCAACAAACATATAATTATTCATAAACACACACACACTCTCTTTAAATACTAGGAAATATATAAATAATATAATCCCATAACATCAAAAATCAAGTTCCTTGTGAATGTTGAAAATCATGTCAACTATAATAGTAAATCCCAAGAACATTAATGTACATCCCTAAAAACTTGGTTTCCACCGTGTGGGGGTTGATCACTCCCAAGAACAAGATTATTAACAAGTTCCAATACACTTGTAGTCTCATATCTGCCATGACTAAATAGTAAGACAAAATAAAAACACATCTGATACCATTTTGTAATGACTCACCCAAGTACCCACTGAACTGGTGCCCCAAGCCGGTGTGCCACATCACCTCGGGTGCATCTCCCTATATTTTAAAGGCCACTGAGAAGAAGAAAGGTATTATGAGGATATTATAGGGAGACTATAACACATAGTTAGAGTATATATAATTATATAAATAATAAAAATAACAAACCAGTCCAAATTGAAGTGCCCAGATCAGTGTGAATCACTGAGAGGGGGAGGGGGTGAATCAGTGATCCTTTAAAACTTTTTACTAATTGATTCTTAATCAATTAAACCTCTATGGCTTGTTAAGGCCTCGATCCACTCTTCTTGTATCTCTCACCTTTCCACGAATGATGCAGTAAATGTAAAGGCACTGGACACAAGGATTTACAAGGTTCGGAACCAAAGGCCTACATCCTTGCCATGCTTCTCCAAGCATGGATTCTCCATTATAACCTGTTAAAATTACAATGGTCGATACAGAGTCCCACTGTATCTCTCCTGAGTCCCACAGGAGGGTCTTTATACTGCGTCCCACAGTGTTACCAGAGTCCCACTGGCCTGCTCCAGAATCCCACTGAAGACTTCTTCTCCCTGAGTCCCACAGGGTCTTCTCTTGGCTCCTCGAGTCATACGAGTAGCACTTCTTCACTTTAAGTTCTTCAAGTAACTTCAGCAGCCTGGGATAAAGGCTGCTGGCCTTGCTCTTCTTCTGATCACTTGTGGTGATCAGGGTCTTCTCAATCTGCTGAAAACTCAGACAAACAATATCTTTCACTTCAGTCTGGCTCAGTCTCTGTTCACTTCAACTTCATGCACTGAATGCATGGCAACTCTTCAAGATCTTCAAGTCTTGGACTCCTCAGATGCACACCACTGATTTAGCACTGTTCACGTGTGCACGTGCATGCATGCATGCATGCACTCCCCTTTTTCTCCTTGGTGTGATAAACCCACAATGGGTGTAAATACTTTTAGCACACACACCTTCTTGAACAACACACACTTTATTCTCTTTTGATTACACACATAAATGTGTGTTATACCCTAGTGTGAGAGTCTCCTTCTTCTTCTCCTTCTTAGTGTGTACACACCACTTAGGCACACACTAAGGTTCGGCCTCTTCTTGTCTAGCACACACAACTTGTTCTTTCTTCCTCTTGCACACACACACAAAATGTGTTCTTCTTTGTTGTGGTCTTCAAAGTGTGCACTTCACTTATGCACACACTTGGTTCTCCATTTTGTACACACAAGGGCTACGGCCTATTTGTTTTCTTTTTGCACACATGTAGGCTTAGGTGTTTATCTTCACTTGGTGCACACACAAGACTTGGCCTTCACTTCTTCTTGCACACACTTTGCCTCGGCTTACTTCTTCACTATAGCACTCACACACAATGGTGTGGTCTCAGCCTCCCTTGCACACACCCGAACAATTGTGCTCTTCCTCCTTATGCACACACACGGCCACGGCCTTCTCACTTTGCACACACAAGGTGTAGTCTTGGCCTCCACTTGCACACACAAGAGGCAAAACCTCGGGTTCTCTTCTGTTTTTGCACACACCCAAGTTGTGGTCTTCACTTCATCACTTCACACACAAGGCATGCCTCGGCTTACTTCTTCAGTTTAGCACTTAAGGGGTGCAAGGGCTCGGGTCTTCCTGTTTAACACATAAGCACTAAGGCCCTCGGCCTTCTCTTGCTCACAGCCGAACACCAGCTTCAAAGGAGGCGCGCAAGGGTGCGGCTTCTCCTCTTCAACACTACCGCGCAAGCCACAACAACTTTGAGCACGCAAGAGGATGCGGCTCGGGTTGTGCAGGCCTCAAGAGTGCAAGAGCACCTTGGGTGTGCAAGCTTCTCCTGCCGCGCAAGTATGCAGGCAGGGAGAGCTCTTCCTGTCGCGCAAGTGATGCGCGCAGGGGACTTCCTCCTCCTCCTTCTTCTTGTCGCGCAAGGGAGCAGCGCGCAAGGAACTTCACGAAGCCAAAATATGGCTCTGGGCTTCTCTGCCGCGCAAGGGGCGCGCAGGCTGTTCTTCGCGAGGCAGAGCTCTCGCGGGACTCCCAAAATTTTCAGCAGCGTTCCAGCAAGCTTCTCCAGTGCCTCGGGTCTTCTTTTTATAGGCGAGGAGATCCTCGGTTCATCCGCGTGGGAAATCTTGAATCACCGAAGATTTCGGATCTTCAAAATCTTTCCAATCTTTTTGCGTTTTCTCTTCGGTGCACGCGGGTTCTTTTATTTTTTATCTTCTTCACGTGCATGCATTCTTTTGAACGCGTACATGCCTCTGTTTAGGCTCATGCATGCAGAGCATGCTCTCCTCGTGGCCTCGGCAACTTCGCATGCCTCGGCCGAACTCCAATTTCACATCCATTGCATGCACTCCCATTTTTACGCATGGTTGTGTTCAGTTCATCCAGACGATCACGAGGGTGCCTTCGGCTTCGAGAGAGATGGCCGGAATCTCAAAAACATCACTCGGGAGGCACCTGGTTCAGCGGGGCTCGCGGGTGGCTTCGGCTCGGGCTCGAGGAAGAGGACGAAGCCACGGCCGTCGGATCAGACGATGGAGATACATCGGACGGCCGCGATCTGGTTGGGCCGCGGCGGATTAGATGGGCGGCCGAGATCTGGCGCGCGATTGATCGTGCGGCCAGGATCGTTCCCGGGTGAAATTTCGCCGTCCCACATCGAAACGCCGCGGGATTTTTCCGCGGTTTATCAAATAAGCGCTCCCCGCTACTCCTCAATTGAATCTCCTCCCCTCTCGGTGCCGCCCCGCACCGATTTCTTCTGCGGGCGCGCTCTGCGCCCACTCCTGCCACTCGGGCGCGCCACTGGCGCCCACTATGCGTGCCTTCGGGCGCGCACGCTGCGCGGACTTCACCACTGCGTAGCTCTCGGGGCTTATACACGGCCCCTGCCTCTGCCGCCCGGGCTGGCCACATGGGATCCCCCCTTGGGCGTGGCGCCTTAGGCCCACATGTGCCTTGGGGGTTGAACCCTTAAGGCTGGCCTTGGCTGGCCAATTTTTTGCAACAAAAACACTAAGTCCTTTGTTAAACAAAGTGACCAAGTGTAACATGCCAAGTGCCAAATGCCTCCTCCTCTATTCTTTCTTCCCATTTCTTCTCCTCACATTATCTCAATACATAGAATGTGAAATTCCCGAAGGGTCTTCTTCATCAATCGAGCTCCTTAATCAAATAGAGTCTTCAATGTGCTTCATTGATCTAATCAGAGATCAATTGGATCTTCTTCAAATTCACATGCACTAAGTGATAGTGCATGGACTTCATTAATGCACATCATCCACTTAGTAGTTGTGGATGGAACTCCTTTCAACTCCTCATGCATTGTCACTACAATGCATGGTCTTCTAATCATGTTGTGACATTGTATCATCAGGATACAAGTTCTATGAACTTAAAGATCAGTTCAACAATCGTCAGATATTCTTAGAGAATGTTTCAACCATCAGCTCCTATGTCACTTAGTGAATCTCCTAAGTGACATGCATCTTAGTATCATGGCCATTCTCCTTCATCACCATCACTATCACATCCTTTGACATTCACATCTTGACTCCTTGACATCCATTCATTCCAAGACAACTTTATGCCTCATTGACAACAAATGCAACATAATGCACTTCAATCTCCCCCTTTGTATTTGTTGTCAATACACTCCTTCAGCACATATGAATGGGTCAATATGTGTGCCAATATTTTCTCCCCCTTATTGGCAATCAAATGCAAAGGTGTGGTGTGGTTCTCTTCCAAAAATATCTTCCTCCCATTGAAAAGTATCTTCTTGAAAAACACTAGGAGAGGGATGATGTCACATGTTCTCTTTAGCAAAGAACCTTTAGTAAATCAGCTCTAAGTCTACTTGGGCTAACCCGGTGTAGAAAACAAGAGTGATATAACCAAGGTACACAATGCTGTCCAACATTCTCTACACATGTGAGATCATGCTTAGGGGTTTGAAATTTTTCAGATATAACAATGAATTGCTAAATCCTGCACATACTTCACCAAACACATTAGAAAGTTCAGTGCAAAGATAAAGCTCCCCCTTTCATCCATTTGTCTTCAATCCATACTCCCCCTTAATTGACAAGATAAACTCAATTAAGAAACAAGGGATGAAAGTATGATTGGAATACCTTCACTTTCTCAAGATGATATTAATTTTTTGAACATCATCTTCTTCAGATTTGCTCCCCCTCAAGGGGTGCACTCCATTCTTTTCAAACCATCCTCCACTTGAGAATGATCATCATCTTCAATTCCCTGCAATGTCAGCACATGTAAATACCAATAGTATAAGGGAATAAGATGGAACCTCCTTGGTTCATCAATGTGAACAACAAGGTTGAGAAGATTCTCTCAACCGAGATGTCCCATTTTCACCAGTCTTCACACTTGCACATTTGATCTTCATTGATGATTGTGCTGGTGTGGTTCTCAAAACATCTTCATGTGAAACCTTCTTCTTCCTTTTTGCCTTAGCAATTGCCAGAACTTCATCTTCAGCTCTCTGGAGATCTTTGGCAAGTTGCAACTGATGTGGCCATATGACAAGTAAATCATTTGGAAGTGTGGCCTCAGTTCTGGAAGTTCCACATGGTTCTTTTGATGCTGTCAAGCTACCTCTCTTAGGCAACTTGTTTTCAATCAATCCCTTCTGCTTCTTCTGGATTGATTGTCTGTTTGAGTCCAGTTGGCTTCTATTGCATTTCATGGCTTCTTTACAAAGATCCATGGTATGACCTTTCTTTCCACAGTAGAAGCACTTCTTGGTGGTCCTTCTGGATGCATCACCCTTCTTGGACTCAGACTCCAAGGACTTCTCTTCATTTCTCACACACTTCTTGGGAGCATTTTCTACATTCTTCTTGCTTCCCAACGAATCTTTTTGAGCCAGGTTCAGTAATCTTTTCTTCTTTTGAGCTCTGGATATAGTTGGAGATTGACATGTATCTTTTTGACCACTTTTTCAATCATCCCAGATGTTGTCAAGTAATCCAAATCTATTTGCAGTAAACAGATGTTTCTGGACCTGTGGATGTTGCTTCTTTTCTTCTGGCTTGCTCCCCCTAGGCATGGGCTTCCTCTGTGCTTTGGCATTTAGTGGATTGTACCAACAATCCTTTGCACAATGCCCATACTTGTTACAACACCAGCATTGTCCCACGAATCTTGACCTCTTCAGTCCTTCTGATTGTAGGGTACTTTTCTTGACAAGTTGTGTTGTTTCAGGAGAGCTCTGCTTCTTTACTGTCTTCATCCATATTTGTTTGGATTCATTCTTCCATCCTGCACTTTTTGTGGAAACACATTTAGAAACATGAGTACAAGATGGTATGGATGGTACCTTCTTGTTAGAAGTTGTTGCACTTTCACTAGAGGATGTCTTTCTTTTAGAATCATCCTTCTCAAGGCATACTTGAGTAGCAACATGTCTTCTTTCAGTTGACTGGGAGGCTTTGGCTTTGGGTGATTGCTGATTTGTCAATATCACCTCCAATTCTAAGCATTTCATGTTAAGGGAGTTCTTCTCATCCTCAACAGTTCTTAGCCTTCCTTCCCAATTCTCCACCAGTTGTTTCATCTGGTCTTCATGCACCTTCTTCAATTCTTGCAATGAATTGTCCAGCTCCTTCACCCTTTTGACTTTGTCCTCTAGTTGAGCATCTTTGACAACCATTGACACTTTGTGCCTCTTTTCCAGTGCATGGAAAACTTCCTTGATAATTACTTTAAAGATTTCTTTCTCAGAAAGGCTTCTTTGCAATTCTTCACATGTGTCTTCATATCTTTCATTGCAAAGAGATATTGTTTCATCTTTGGCATTTACCAGCTTTCTGAGAGTGTTGGTTATGCCAACCCTTTTAGCCAGCTGATCTTCCATAGCATTGGCTTCTTCTTCTAACTGTGATTTTTCTTCATGAAGATCATGGATGCCTGTAGCTATACACTTTGCCACTTCCATGGGAACTGTCTTCTGAAGATATTTGAGTGCACTCTGAAGATCATTCATTGTTTCAACTTCATCACAGCTAGGACAGGCTTTCTTCATCTTCTTGGCCTGTTTCTTCTTTCTATTTTTCTGAGTCTTGGCAGATATCTCCATTTGAGGCTGGTCACTCATTTCCTCAAATCTGCACTTTATAAAGACTCCCTTGGATCTTTTAGAGGTAACCTCCCTCTGATACCAATTGAAGTGCCCAGATCAGTGTGAATCACTGAGAGGGGGAGGGGGTGAATCAGTGACCCTTTAAAACTTTTTACTAATTGATTCTTAATCAATTAAACCTCTATGGCTTGTTAAGGCCTCGATCCACTCTTCTTGTATCTCTCACCTTTCCACGAATGATGCAGTAATTGTAAAGGCACTGGACACAAGGATTTACAAGGTTCGGCACCAAAGGCCTACATCCTTGCCATGCTTCTCCAAGCATGGATTCTCCATTATAACCTGTTAAAATTACAATGGTCGATACAGAGTCCCACTGTATCTCTCCTGAGTCCCACAGGAGGGTCTTTATACTGCGTCCCACAGTGTTACCAGAGTCCCACTGGCCTGCTCCAGAATCCCACTGAAGACTTCTTCTCCCTGAGTCCCACAGGGTCTTCTCTTGGCTCCTCGAGTCACACGAGTAGCACTTCTTCACTTTAAGTTCTTCAAGTAACTTCAGCAGCCTGGGATAAAGGCTGCTGGCCTTGCTCTTCTTCTGATCACTTGTGGTGATCAGGGTCTTCTCAATCTGCTGAAAACTCAGACAAACAATATCTTTCACTTCAGTCTGGCTCAGTCTCTGTTCACTTCAACTTCATGCACTGAATGCATGGCAACTCTTCAAGATCTTCAAGTCTTGGACTCCTCAGATGCACACCACTGATTTAGCACTGTTCACGTGTGCACGTGCATGCATGCATGCATGCACTCCCCTTTTTCTCCTTGGTGTGATAAACCCACAATGGGTGTAAATACTTTTAGCACACACACCTTCTTGAACAACACACACTTTATTCTCTTTTGATTACACACATAAATGTGTGTTATACCCTAGTGTGAGAGTCTCCTTCTTCTTCTCCTTCTTAGTGTGTACACACCACTTAGGCACACACTAAGGTTCGGCCTCTTCTTGTCTAGCACACACAACTTGTTCTTTCTTCCTCTTGCACACACACACAAAATGTGTTCTTCTTTGTTGTGGTCTTCAAAGTGTGCACTTCACTTATGCACACACTTGGTTCTCCATTTTGTACACACAAGGGCTACAGCCTATTTGTTTTCTTTTTGCACACATGTAGGCTTAGGTGTTTATCTTCACTTGGTGCACACACAAGACTTGGCCTTCACTTCTTCTTGCACACACTTTGCCTCGGCTTACTTCTTCACTATAGCACTCACACACAATGGTGTGGTCTCGGCCTCCCTTGCACACACCCGAACAATTGTGCTCTTCCTCCTTATGCACACACACGGCCACGGCCTTCTCACTTTGCACACACAAGGTGTAGTCTTGGCCTCCACTTGCACACACAAGAGGCAAAACCTCGGGTTCTCTTCTGTTTTTGCACACACCCAAGTTGTGGTCTTCACTTCATCACTTCACACACAAGGCATGCCTCGGCTTACTTCTTCAGTTTAGCACTTAAGGGGTGCAAGGGCTCGGGTCTTCCTGTTTAACACATAAGCACTAAGGCCCTCGGCCTTCTCTTGCTCACAGCCGAACACCAGCTTCAAAGGAGGCGCGCAAGGGTGCGGCTTCTCCTCTTCAACACTGCCGCGCAAGCCACAACAACTTTGAGCACGCAAGAGGATGTGGCTCGGGTTGTGCAGGCCTCAAGAGTGCAAGAGCACCTTGGGTGTGCAAGCTTCTCATGCCGCGCAAGTATGCGGGCAGGGAGAGCTCTTCCTGTCGCGCAAGTGATGCGCGCAGGGGACTTCCTCCTCCTTCTTCTTCTTGTCGCGCAAGGGAGCAGCGCGCAAGGAACTTCACGAAGCCAAAATATGGCTCCGGGCTTCTCTGCCGCGCAAGGGGCGCGCAGGCTGTTCTTCGCGAGGCAGAGCTCTCGCGGGACTCCCAAAATTTTCAGCAGCGTTCCAGCAAGCTTCTCCAGCGCCTCGGGTCTTCTTTTTATAGGCGAGGAGATCCTCGGTTCATCCGCGTGGGAAATCTTGAATCACCGAAGATTTCGGATCTTCAAAATCTTTCCAATCTTTTTGCGTTTTCTCTTCGGTGCACGCGGGTTCTTTTATTTTTTATCTTCTTCACGTGCATGCATTCTTTTGAACGCGTACATGCCTCTGTTTAGGCTCATGCATGCAGAGCATGCTCTCCTCGTGGCCTCGGCAACTTCGCATGCCTCGTCCGAACTCCAATTTCACATCCATTGCATGCACTCCCATTTTTACGCATGGTTGTGTTCAGTTCATCCAGACGATCACGAGGGTGCCTTCGGCTTCGAGAGAGATGGCCGGAATCTCAAAAACATCACTCGGGAGGCACCTGGTTCAGCGGGGCTCGCGGGTGGCTTCGGCTCGGGCTCGAGGAAGAGGACGAAGCCACGGCCGTCGGATCAGACGATGGAGATACATCGGACGGCCGCGATCTGGTTGGGCCGCGGCGGATTAGATGGGCGGCCGAGATCTGGCGCGCGATTGATCGTGCGGCCAGGATCGTTCCCGGGTGAAATTTCGCCGTCCCACATCGAAACGCCGCGGGATTTTTCCGCGGTTTATCAAATAAGCGCTCCCCGCTACTCCTCAATTGAATCTCCTCCCCTCTCGGTGCCGCCCCGCACCGAGTTCTTCTGCGGGCGCGCTCTGCGCCCACTCCTGCCACTCGGGCGCGCCACTGGCGCCCACTATGCGTGCCTTCGGGCGCGCACGCTGCGCGGACTTCACCACCGCGTAGCTCTCGGGGCTTATACACGGCCCCTGCCTCTGCCGCCCGGGCTGGCCACATGGGATCCCCCCTTGGGCGTGGCGCCTTAGGCCCACATGTGCCTTGGGGGTTGAACCCTTAAGGCTGGCCTTGGCTGGCCAATTTTTTGCAACAAAAACACTAAGTCCTTTGTTAAACAAAGTGACCAAGTGTAACATGCCAAGTGCCAAATGCCTCCTCCTCTATTCTTTCTTCCCATTTCTTCTCCTCACATTATCTCAATACATAGAATGTGAAATTCCCGAAGGGTCTTCTTCATCAATCGAGCTCCTTAATCAAATAGAGTCTTCAATGTGCTTCATTGATCTAATCAGAGATCAATTGGATCTTCTTCAAATTCACATGCACTAAGTGATAGTGCATGGACTTCATTAATGCACATCATCCACTTAGTAGTTGTGGATGGAACTCCTTTCAACTCCTCATGCATTGTCACTACAATGCATGGTCTTCTAATCATGTTGTGACATTGTATCATCAGGATACAAGTTCTATGAACTTAAAGATCAGTTCAACAATCAGCAGATATTCTTAGAGAATGTTTCAACCATCAGCTCCTATGTCACTTAGTGAATCTCCTAAGTGACATGCATCTTAGTATCATGGCCATTCTCCTTCATCACCATCACTATCACATCCTTTGACATTCACATCTTGACTCCTTGACATCCATTCATTCCAAGACAACTTTATGCCTCATTGACAACAAATGCAACATAATGCACTTCACAAATAAACATCACATATAAGATAGGTTAACTGCGAAAAATAACTACAATATCAAAATTCTACAACACCAAGTAATGCCATAAATTTTATAACTAAACCCCTTTAAGCGGATCACATACAAGGGAAAATTAAAATAGAACTAAAAAACAACCCCAAATTGGTCCCAATTATTTCCTAGTTCTGACATCCCCACTCCATGCAAGAAATCCAAAATTAAGCAATAAACAACATCGAGATCTTGTCTTTAACTAAACCTCAATAGATAGTCTTCTGCTTGGGCACCCATGTTCCATGGTGGACTAAGCAGATTATGAGTTAAAATCAGTAGGCTACCACAAAATGAATCCCTAAAATAACCAATTTATTATAAATTTTATACATGAGTGTTATATATAATAATTCATACAATGGACCAATTTATCAAACTTTCTATTAATAGTTTAAAAAATTAAATAAATGAAGTAATTCAACCACTAATTATTGGTGTGAGAACCAAGACATAAACATTACATAATCTAGTGCCTTTAAAATAAAATTTAGATTATTACATTCTTAATGATCTTTTAGGTTTACATATTAGAGGATTATTTCATAAATATCACATAAAAACCCATATATTACAAAGTGGACACTTCTACTTGGGATTTATTTTTCCAAAAAAACTTTTAAAAATAAAACCATTTTATTTTCATGATATATCTTCACAATTTTCATATTGACCTCATCCTTGTCCCTAATAATCCTTAAAACCTCTTGAAAAACATTTGAACATGTGGTATGAGAACCAAAATCTTAGTAAGGTACATATAAAAGAATTAAAGATACTCATTAGTTAATGAATACTTATAAAAAGTTATCCTATTTCAAAAATAAACATTGGTCTCAAAATAAACATTTACTTATCTATGAAATAAACTTTTATACATAGACATTTTATTTAACCATTTCATAAGAAATAATAAAGGAAAAATAAAACTCATAAATGTTTTTTTTAAATCATGAAAAACTTATGAAAACTTTATAAAAAATAGTTATACATTTCACCCTTATGAGGTAGAATATACTTTTAATTAAACATAATCTCATTATATTTCATTGTGAATCATAATATTTCCATAACAAATACATATAAATAATAGATAAATCATATAGGTAAATTGGGTCATTATTTTCAAATCACTCTTACAGTCACTATTATAAGTGGAATAACTAATATGGTTGACTTACAATATAATTATTACCCAATCCATTGGAGGTCTATCATAGACCCACCCCTCCATAGTTTATAACATAACCACCCATCCTTGGTTTACAATGGAACTACCCATCATTGGTTTATAACGAAACTAATAATCATCTTAAACAATTACCAAGAACCATAACCTTATTATAATATAAAAAATATTATAATTTTCAACATTTAACTCATAAAAATATTATTTCCACCCATAAGAAAAAATTTCCAAATTTTGAAATACCCATTGTATTTAAATTTTTTTTTGAAATTACCCAAAAATAAAGATAAGTAGGGATTTTATTTTAATAAAACATGAAAATCATGTAAAGGAATCCAAATGTTCAGATAAAAGTTATGGAAGTAAGAAAAAATGTTGATTTCATATATGTTAAAATAGAACATTCCTTCTATATTTTAGTCAAAATTTTCCATATAAAATATGTAAAAAGATCACTTTTGAAAACTTTTGAAATAAAGTCAAAAATTATATAACATTTACCTTTTAATTCATTCGTGTACATATAAACAAATCAATAAATTTATTTTAAAAATATGTACATGGTGGAAAAATATTTAGAATATAAATCTTGAAAACAATTAAAATATGGTTTTTAAGAAAAATTGTTTATTACCTAGAGTCCAAATCATCATGTACACTCCTTAGATTCCAAAATAATAAACTTATTTTGATTATTTACTTTCTTAAGAACAATTATTAAGTTTATTATTCCTTTTTATATCTTATAATCAATTAATTATTTAATTAACTTCACATCATATGTTTTGATGATATTCAGCTCATATGTCCAAAATGAATTTGGTAGATTGACTATAGTCAAGAGGAAATTATTTCATCATCTCTGAATAATAATAAAAAATAATTTTTATTTTTATAAATCAATTATACTTTTTAAATGAACAATTAAATATGGTTATGAAAAATGAACTATATTACAATCATGGAGATGGTAGGTTGTACGTACACATGAGTAGCGTTTCCATTTTTCAATGATCATTATAGAAAGAAGTTAAGTATTATTTTATCTTTATAGAAATATAATTACATCATAAATACCATATTATTATTTAAATACACTTATATATACTATTCATGTTATATGGTAATGAAAAATGAAGAGCATCTCTTTGTGGAGGTAGTAATCCCTACATAAACATAAGTGACAGTATCATTTTCCAATGAGTGGAAAGGTACGAAAATATAGGATATATTAAATTTAAATAATGATAAGTTTGACATTAATAACATAAATATAAATTAAATCCACCATCATAAATATCTTTGATAGGCGGTGATGGAAAACAAATTACATTGGTTCATCAGGCGGAAGTCGTCATACGCACGAACTACGGTTTTGTTTCCTATTTGTTGGAAGAGGATATGGGTATAGGGTATTCCATTAACATAATATAATCTAAGTATATATAACATACTAGTATTTATTATTTAATAATGATTTAATAATATTTTAATGAGTTGGAATAATAAATAAAATGAAAACTGTCAGTTAAGAACTGTACCTATTCTTCAGGCAAGCTCTTAAGGTTTAAACCAAAAGTCATCCTATGATGGTTTTTTGATCAAAATGCGGCCTATATGATGTGTTGAATTATTTAAGGATGATATTTTGGAATGTATTTTTGGAACAAATATAAATTTTAAGGGTAAAGAAAAAATGATATAATTCTTCTTTTTATAAGTGAGGGGAGTGGCACTCTTAGAATTTATTAAAATATTAAATTAATATAAATTAATTTTTAAGGAAAAAATGATCCAAAATGATATAACTAAAAAATATTAAAATTATTAGTTGCAATTGTCTCATAAAATAAATTTATAAAAGCTTAGGTGATGTTTTCACCTTTAATTTTTTATTTCACCCCACCCCCACCCCAATTATCCTTTTTGATAATTATCGTGATATCAATGTTTTTTACACTAAAGTAGTCAAGTAAGTAATTATAAGAGGAAAATTGTGACATAAATGGACCATGGTTGATATTTTAAACCATATCCTAATCATGTAGATTAAGAAAATATTTATTGTAACTTTAAATCATTTATAAAATATTATTTATTATAAAACAACATTTATGTCATTTTTGGAGCTATTCATTTAATTTGAATTTTAAAACAAAATTATAAAAAAGGAATTGGAATATAATCATTTCACACAAATATAAAAAATTTATATTTATCTATAAAATTACTTTTAATAAAACAATTCATTCAAATAGTAATGATTTAAATATTTTTATTATCATTTGTTTAATTTTTCAATTAATTTAATAAATATTGAATTAGCATTGAGTAAGTATTTAAGTTAATTATTTCATCACTAAAATCTATAAATAAAATTATATGATAAAAAATAATTTCTATTTTGAATAAAAATTTAGAACTAAACATAAGTTGTTTTTATCCCAGTTACAAAATGTTAAAGAGATTAAAAGTAATAAAGTGTCATTTTTTAGTTTATCTTTTACTTAAATATTATAACGGTCACAATAAAATAAATATGGAAAAAATTCATATTTTTAAAAATTGGATGGACATGGAATATATTCACTCATAAAAAAGGATAAATTAAATTTTTAGGGTATTTTTTGTTGTCCCTATAATATTATTTTTAAACTTAATTATCGGATTTAGCCTTACCGTGGTGAAAATTATTTACTACGGATACTATTTATAATGACCAAATATAAAAGGAAACATTTACCAAATTTTTACCTTTTGATTCCAAATTTGGGGTCCATTTTTTCAATATTCAATTTCTAGAAGTGGAATAAATTAATTTAGATTAAAATTCAAAATTTAATGAGAACATGTTTTTTAGAAAAGATGTGTTTTAAGACCAAAATTGTATTTATACCAAAATTAGGTATAAATACAATTAAAATATAATTAATTAGATTACATCTGACTAAATAATTCTGATGTAACTTTGATGTTTTATTCAAATCATAATTATTGTTTTAAATTAATATATTTAATGAAATGAAATGATAATTTTATAAAAACTGTTATTCTCACTATTCATAGAAAAATAATTCTTTTAAGAAAAATACTCAAATTTTAACCTAATATAATTTTGATATTATAATTTAAAAAAATATATCCTTTTATAAAATAACAATTCTAAAAGTTCCAAAATTTTATTATAATTCTCACTCACAAAAATCAATAAAATTATTTTGAAGATAAACTATTTTTGTAGTATAAAATGACTTTGTTGGAAAATTGTGTTCTTATTTAATAATAATTAATAAATATATTTTTATTGAGTGTGGCCTTTATATATATTCCATAATGAGGTTATTCATATTCACACCTTCTGATTTAATAGTTGGGTTATAACCATAACTTTAAATATAAATATATTGTGGTTTTTTCAGTTTGAGGTTACGTGTTGTACATGCTATCAAATATAATTTTCTTTTAAAATTTAAGGGTGTTAAATCCCCCACCCATTTAATAAATTTTATCCTCACAATTTGAACATGGTCTCAGTAATCGAGGGTTTTACATTTGAATATACATTATTTAAAATCTCATATCGTTTAAAGGGTTAATAAAACTTCCTCTTGAAAAGAGGGAAGTGCAAAGGATGTCTATAATAACCCATAATGAAATTTAAAAATATAATAATATTAGAAAGAAGTGAAAATATAGACATAGAGGAAAATATTTAATTTCCAAATAATGATAGAGAGTGATGTAGAACATTTATTATAATAACTTGAATGATCATGAGGAATTCAATGACAACAAAATCATAAACATATGTGGCCTGAAAAAGACAATTGATTCATCAAAAATAAAGGTAATAATATAAATTTTTGTTTCAATATTATTTTATTAGAGTTGATAAATTACTTTACCATATAGGATAAGAACATAAGAAAATATAACATTATGACAAGTAAAATTTAGTCCTTTAATTAATTTACACCACAATATCATCTTTTACAAAGTGAACACTTCTACTCAGTATCCATGTTTTCCATAAAATAAAATTTTTAACATGAAACACATTTTATTTTAATGACATTACTTCATAATTTTCTTATTTAACTTATTCATATCCATAGTCATCATTAAATCCCTATGAGAAGTATTTTAAAACATGGGATGAGAACAAATATCTGAGTAAGGGATATAAAATAATTAATGATTCATGCTAGTTCAGGAATACTTATAAAAAATGATTTTTCAAAGATAAATTTTAGACTAAAAATAAACACGTTCTTATATATTAAATCAAATTTTCTTATCATACAATTTCATATAACATTTCATAATAAATCTCTAAGGAAAAAATAAAAGCTCATAAATTTTCCTTCTCAATCATTAAAAATTTAAGAAAACTTTTTCAAAAATAATTATACATTTCACCCTTGTTAAGTAGCATATATTTTTATTTAAGAATAATCTCAATATCTTTCCATGTGAAATCATATGATTTCCACAAAAACCAATAGAAAGTATTGATAAATAATGTTCGTAACTTGGAACATAATTTTCATATCCCTCTTATAATCACTCTTACAAGTGGAATAAATAATACATTCGAATTTCAACATAATTCTTACCCAATTAATTGGAGTGTTATCATAGACTCATTCGTCCATCATTTATAATTAAACCACATATCCTTGGTTTATAATGGAACCCCCCATAATTGGTTTATAATGAAACCATCTGTCACCATAAACAGTTCCCAATAACCATAAAAAATCATAACACATAAAATATTTCAATTTTCAACATTACACTCGTAAAAGTATTCTTTTCACCCATAAGAAAACATTTCCAGATTTTGAAATATATATTCAATTTAATTTTTTTTGAAAATACCAAGAATAGATAAAAGTATGGTTTTAATATAAATAAAAAATAAAAGCTTGTAAGGGAATACAAACATTCCAATAATTGTTAATATAGTGGGAAAAACCATTTACATCATATACATCTAAATAGAACACTCACTCTGCCTTTTTATCAAAATATATTTTATAAAATAAGAAAAAAATATTCATTTCAAAAACCCTTAAAATAATGTAAAAAATTACATTAAATTTCCTTTATAATTCATTTATTTCCATATAAATACTTCAATAAAATACTTTTAAAAATATATACATGTAATAATAAGATTTAAAAAATAAATATTAGAAATAATTTAAAAAAAGTTTTTTAAGGTAAAGTGTCCCTTACATTGAGTTTGAATCATCACATATATTATTTATCTTCCATAATAATAAAATTATATTAAATTTTTATTTTTTTTAAAATATTTATCAATATTATCATTCCTTTTATTTCCATGTTATAAACAATTACTTATTCAATTAACATCACATTGAAGGTTATGACGATATTCAGCTCATATGTTCAAAATGAATTTGATAGGTTAACTATAGTCAAGTGGTCATTATTTCATCATCTTCATAATAGTAATCATGAAATAATTATAATTTTTATAAATCAATTATAATTTTAAAACCAACAGTGAAATATGGTTATTAAAAATGAACTAAATTACAATCATAGAGGCGATATATGTATGCATGGGTAATGTTTCTGTTTTTCAAAAATCATTATGGAAAGAAGGTAAGTATTATTTTGTGTTTAAATAATGATAATTATATCATAAATAACTTATTATTTATTTAAATATACTTATATATACCATCCATGTGATACGTTAATGAAAAACTATTCACGTCGCTTCGTGGAGGTGGTAATCAATATGTACGCATTAACAATGTTATCATTTTTTAATGAATAGAAAGGTAAGAAAATATATAATATATGAATTTTCTAGTATTATAAATTTTTCATTAATTTCATATATATAAATTAAACCCATCATCATAAACATCCATGATATATGGTGATGAAAAATGAATTGCATTAGTTCATGACGTGGTAGTCCTCCATACACACGAATGCCGGTTTTGTATCCCATTTTATAGAATATGAGGGGATATAGGGTATTACATTAACATAAAAAAATCATATTATATATAATGTACCGGTGTTATTATTTTATCAAGTTTGATGAATATTTTAATGATTTAGAATAAGAAATAAAATGAAAACACTGGTTTAAAATTTGTACCTCTTCTTCATACAACCTCTTATAGTTGACATAAAAGCTTCCACCTTCTCATCACTGTTGGAAAGATGTCCCGGGCAATTGTGCGGGCCTGGTACCGATGAAAAAAGTCATACCCTCTCTAACATCCAAGTCCAAAAGCAACGATCAAGTAAAAACTTCCTGCTCTAATCCTCATCTGAAACATCTCCTTGAAGAAGGTCTGGTTGAAAAGACCCTAGAGCACAGGCCACAGGTCACAAAATCATTGATCACAAAACCACCGTGAAATACATTCACCAAGAAATAAAGGAAAGAAAACAAAAAACCATCAACGCAAAAAACTACATCACGGACATCAAAGCCGCCACCAGAAGCCTTCCTCGCTACCATGAACCCATAAGAATCCCCTTGAAACCGCAGCCATAGATTAGAAGCTCGAAGAGTCCAGACACTCCAAGAATAAAAACCTAGGCCAATGCCACCCAGGGATGGAAGGCCCAACAACCACATCATAGGAGCATCACCGAAGAGGGGGTCCACACCGATCAGGATCAGAAGCGTCGCTCTGGGCATGAATCCAATCCAATCTAAGATAAGGAGGCACCCACACCAGAGGCCAAAATGAGAAAGAATGCAAACAAGGAGAAGAACCCGTTGGGGATGAAAACAAGGCCACCCTAGTGACGACTATGTGCAAATAAACTCAAATCCCATCATCACCATACAAATTACTGACGACCTCTTAGACAGGCCACACCACCCATCCAAACCACTCCTGGAAGAGCCTGCTATCGCGGAAGAAAGGACTGACCACCCACGCCCCAGCAGATCAAAAACGCGGCCCCTTCACCATGGCAGAGTGGACCACCCAACACTGCGGAAGCTCTCTTCCTTCATCGGTGAAGCACAACCCCTCGCCACACCAGATCCAAGGAACAGAAAAACTGCTGCCACCTTGAGATAACGCAGTGAAAGAAACATGCTCCTCTAAAACCCCTGCCTCAAACCATTAACAAGCCTCGCTGCTGCGGGGAAGCATCACCATGGTAGAAACCACCTCGATGCCAAACCCACACCACAACCGAAGTACGCCGCTGCCCAGAAACTCGCCAAAGAAGAACACACCCAGCCACGATGCTAGAGCTATGCCACAGAAGGACCATGCCACCTCCAGAGACCTCGTCAAGGAAGATCACACCCCACAACTGTAGGACGAACCCCATGCAACCAGATATGAGCCCACACGAACGCCACAAAGAGGGAAGCTGCAACGCCGCAGAAGAAACCCACGACACCAGATCCGAGCCAAAACATCAAGAGTGTGAATCCACACAACCACCGCACCTCGATCACACCGGGAGAGCACCATGAAAGGAAACTTGGCTCGCCGGAGATGAGGGAAGGGAAGGCGGCGATAGGGGAATCCCTAACCCCGCTGCACCCCTTACGGGATCATCTATATCCTATTTATTTAATTTAACTTTGAAAATAACATCTTTAAGATGAATTTGAATCAAATACATTCATACATCCATAGCTTGTTTTACATATTTTAAAAATTCAATTAATTAAATAATTTATTAAAATTATATTACATAAAAAAATTAGAATCATTTATTTTTTTATATTAATTGATTAAATATTGTATCGATGTTACATAAGAATTTAAGGTAATTATTTCATCATTAAAAATTAAAGATAAATTAAAATGATAAAAAATAATTTATATTTCAAATAAAGAATTACAAAAGAAAATAATTTGTATTTATCTCTATCACAAAATATTAAATATATTAAACACAAAAAACAGACATTTTTGACTTTATCATTTACTTATATATTATAAAATTCAACATTAAATAAATATAGAAAGAAGATGCCATATTTTAAAAAAATGGAAGGAGATGGAAGAAATACACTCATACAATATGATAAAGGTAATTTTTAGGGTCATTTTTTATTCTATATCATATTATTTTTATCCTTAATTACCTAATTTTCCCTTATCACGGTGACAATTATTTACTATAGTTACTATTCATAAGGACAAAGAATAAAAGGTACCTTCTTAGAATATTTGGACCTCCTGATTTCAATTATGCAATAAATTTTTCAAGAATCAATTTCAATAATTATAAGAAATTAATTCCAAATTAAAACCAAAATACAATGAAATTTTGTTTTTAGAAAAATGTGTTTTTATGCCCAAAAATGTACATATACCAAAATAAGGTATAAAGATGATTCAAATGTAATTAATTATATTATATATTAATAATGAATACTTATATAACTCGTATATAATATTCAAAGAATAATGAGGTTTTTAGATTATTATATTTAATGAAAAAATGACACTTTTATAAAAATTAGTATTTTCATTATTCACTAAAATATAAACCTTTTTATAAAAATTCAAAAATTCCACCCTAAGATATTTTTGAAATTCTAATTTTAAAATTGAAATGAATTTTATCATATATGATTTCTAAATTTTCCATAAATTAATTATAATGTTCTCACATAAAAATCAATAAAAAAAATTTTAAGAAAACATATTTTTGTGAAGCATGAAATGACTTTACTAGAAAATTCAGTGATTGTTTCCTAAAAAATAATATTTAGATTTTTATTGAGTAAGACCTTTATATATATTTAATAATATATTTAATATTATTCACACCCTCCAATTTAATGGCCATTTTATAACAATAACATTTAAATATTAATGTATCGTGGTTTTTTTAAGCTCGAGGTTTCATGTTGTAAATGTTATCATATATAATATTCTTTAAAAATATCAGGGTGTTACACCAGGGATCTCAAACCATATAATTCACCATGGTACACTAAAAGAATCCATAAAATTAATCTATTTCATTCTAAAAAGCATACATTACCCCAATATAAGAGGTATCCCCTCTGAGGAATTCATGATAATGAATTTAAGACAAATCACATGGCTTTCTTAGGGTATTCCATATCATTGTACCTCCATGAATCCTAGGGTTTCATCACACAATCGATTTCATGTGATAACCTTAAAGGAATAAAAGGATCACTCATAGAATTTCACACATCTATAGGTCTATATATACTTCATTTAATCCTCCCAAATCATTCCGACCCATCATCATATCACGATAAAATCATTTAACAATTATTTATTTATCACCAAAATATTTTCTACTGAGGAAATATATTAATAAATAATAAAAACCCCATGGTCCAATTTATGCACCATTTGTCTAAATTATCAAAACAAAATCCATTCAATAAACCCTATCCCATTATATATATGTTTTACAATTTTACAATTTAGACATTTATAAAGCTTATTACTATAGTCTAAATCGCTTTTCAAATCCATTTATAATTTCCTAAAATTCCCTTCCATTTACCCAAAATTTATCAAGAAGAAGTTCCAATTCAATTTACAACATTGATGGTTTTTAAATTCCATTTCACAACCACCAAATTAATTCGCATACCCTTTTGAACCATTTCAAACATAACTATCCCTTTTATATATTCCAACTAACTTTCCATATAAAATATTACTATTTAATTATCTAATTCCATGGTTTAACTCATTTATATGGTGATCCACTAGAAATAACCCTTTTCAAATGCTTAAGGTGGGAAAAATATCAATGAATGTTTGCAAATGAAATTTCAGGAAATTCCAATCAAATTAGTTCAATGCCCAAAAATCTCAGATGACTACATAACCAAATCACTTTGAAAAAAAAGTAAGACTATGTGTTAAATTAAAATTACAACCTACCTTAGGCATAGTAGAGTCTATATGTCCGATATCTACCACTGGTTAAGCCTAAATTGGGAGAAAATGAGAGATCGATAAAAATCCTTGAAAATATGTCATATTAGACCAAATTAGTAAGAGATCGATCATCATAAAAATAAACAATAAAGGGGACCAAATTTAGTTGTAAATTTACCTATGGATTATTAATACCTTAGAAAAAATTCAATTTATCTGATAAATAAAGGAGATCCATCCATGGGAAGAGGAGGAAGGGAGTGTTTGTGAGAGGGTTCTACTAGCTAGAAGTGGGGGGAAAGGGTTTAAAAACATAAAATAATGGAGGGGATGTTTCATATTATTTTCACTTTTAAATAGGAATACATTTTGGTTAAATGGTTTAATAAATTATATGTCAACCATAATAATTCCTCTATAAATTTTTTCAAACACTCGCATGGTTTCCCAAGCTCTAAGCATGGCTAAATAAAATTTAAACCAATAAATATCAGGATTCATGGTTGGGGTGCATGGTTATAACTAGTCGTGTGCTAACCATGTTCCCAGGATGCTACTCCCAAAATTTCAAACATTAAGGATCCAAAGAATTATATAAGCACTCAAGGAACCTCTTGGGCCTCAAACCACATAAACAACACCCCTTTTGACTTTCCAACTCTCATGTTCTCATTCCAAAACCTCAGTTTTAAAAATAGATTGTCCCCAAACCTAAAAAATAAAAATTATCTTTAAAATTAAAATTCACATATGGATGAAGTAATTAAAAAAGGTGCGATTTGAACTTTAAAGTAGATAAAATAGCTTACACCCACATTAACCCCCCTCTGTCCTCTCATTATTTCACCTAGTAGAAATAGTCCTTGCATAAAGGACTAAAATCATAAGAAATTAAAATATTTATTAAGATAATGTATGGATGGATAGGTAGTTAACCCTGCATTTCTAGAGTGAATTTTAGTCTATAATCTAGTATAAATTCTTCTAAAGTATCACTATACATATATAAATAATCGAGTGTAACCTATAATGTCTATGTGATTTTAATTGAAAATATTTAAGAATAATTATAATAATATATTTACATTAGAATTATAGTCATCAAATCACGAACTTTTTTATAATAAATTATTTATAATGTTATATGTTAGAACAAAAATCCTTAAATACACTATATAACATTTTGTAGAATAAATTTAAACATTTCAAACTTAACATACATACATTAATAATATAAACCATTTTATATCAAGGAATAATATAATAAAGAAATAAATAATAAATTCATAAATTTAAATATGAGATAAAATAGGTATTTCATAAAATATGAAATATAAAAAATTTAGAATTCATAGAAAAATATAATGGAATTTCACATATAAATATAAACACATTATATTTATATGAAAAATATAAACTATTTATATTTTTAATTAACATGGTATGCATATGAATTCATTCATATTAAAATATGTAATTTATTAAAATCATGAAATATTGGGATAGAATATGAATTTCAAAGGACACCATCCTCTAATCTCGAAGATACATCTAGAACCTCCAATGTGGAACATGTCTTCCAAAAGTTTTGAATTCTCACAGTGCCATGGAAGTATAGGTTCGAATGTTTTGGATTATATTTATTTTCAATAAATAAGGATACTATTTTAATAATATGCTATCAATATATATTGGTAACATGTGATTACTGGTGATATATTGTCAAGTTTAAAAGAGTTTTGGAAGTTTATATCTAATTGGAAGGAATGAAGGTTTACATTTATATATGCATATGAATGTTGATTTGAATCAGATCTACCCATTAAAGGGTATTCCTTTAGATAATGATTTAATTTAATTTTCTGTAATTAAGAAGTCCTAGATATGGGTTAAAGGACCTTTGGTCCAAATCAATGGATGTCTAGAATATACATACTAGATCTAGAAATTTACTAAGTCTAGACTGCATGTGAGCCTTTGACATCTACATATGAGTCATTTCTCAACTATGTATGAGACATGTATAACTTTGGGATGAAAATTTGAAAAGGGACCTTATCTATGTATGATTATTCTGAGCTGCATATGAGTGATTTTCATATCTATGTATGAGTCATCAGAGTTATGTATGAGTTTTTCTCACATCTGTGTATGAGTAAACTGATCTATGTAAACAAATTATTATTTTGTGTATGTGACATTTCAATATATGTTTACAAGTCCATAGACTACGCATGAATCACTAAAAGGGTTCTATATGAGTCATTGGATGATCATATGATTCATTCATGAGGTGTGGCAGAGTCATCAAAAATCGATCATGAGTCATCCTACACATAAAGAATTTCTCAAGCATGAACTACATGAGATATTAAAAATTAATATTATAATATTTTTTAGAATTAAATCAGATTATTTTCAAGGACTTTTATTCATGATTTAAAAATCACAGTCGCATTAAATTGATTGTGATTAAATTCAAGACTTAAAAAGTACTATAAGAGGAATATTTCAGGGTCTAAGATGAAGTCCAAGCTAGAAGACTAGGATTTCATGTTGTACTGCATGAGTTCATGGACATGTGTACTAAATTCCAAAGAATCAAGAGCAGTATATTTTGTGGATAAAAGAATATTTTGATGATTTTACTATCCTATAAAATAGTAAATATTGATTCTCATGGATAATTTAAAAAAGGATCTTGGATAGGATTTTAATGATGATTTAAATGATACGTATCCCACAAAAGATCATTTGGTTTCCATAATTATTTATAAAAAATATTCATGAGGTTTTTTTAATATAAAATATACATGAGAGGAAAAGGAATTTGTTGAGAACATTAGAACTCAATACTAAATTAAAAATATAGACACATACTGGTATCTAATAAAAGAACTAGATCACATCTAGAGGAACCTATGAATTCAGGTACTAAAGAAGCACCTAACTAAATCTAAGAGTTCTTGTGTAATGAATAAGTTTGAGAAGATGGATAGAACTATAAATATTATGTCATAGTGATCAAGGATAATCTATACAATCAATACGAAAAAGCCTATACAATAGTAGTTATTGATAATAAGGCCAATCGTTTTTTATAGAAGAGATAAAATTAGAGGACCTATTCAAAGGAAGAGTTCGGGAGTAACCTTGAAGAACTACCAAGAATAGGTATAAAGACCCCATTTAGAGATAAACATAAGCTTCTTGGGAGATATCTTCAATATGTAGGATTACAATATAAAGTAATCATAATGAGGCAGCCACTATGTTTACTACAAACTAGTAATTTTGGGGGATTTAGACCAAGATTTTCAGGAGATATATTTTACTTATACTTGGGGATTTATAATAAAGAACCCATATCTCAAAACATTATATAAACCAATAAAGGAGTAGCATTTCAATTCAAAACATTGTAAATCAATTTTTTTCCTCCTTTAATTTACTAAAACACTCAATTGAGGTTGAGAGACACAAGAAAGAGTTGAGTGAGGATTTAACTGGATATAGAGGTTGAAGTAAAAGATGAATTCATAAAAAAGGGATCACTAATTTACCCCTCCCTCTCTCAATGATCTCAACTAAGTTGGGCACAACATGTTATATTAGAGATAATCCATGTTTCCTATAAAAGATAAAAAGAGGATGATGGAGATTATTAATCACATCAAAAATTTACAAGTACTTATTTTTTATGGAAAATATTTTCATAGATAGAAGAACCATATGTTTACATATTTGTTATCACAAGGTCTTGAGGTGAGTGATATTATAGCAATGGGATTTACTAAACTTGGAGGGATACTCCCATGACTTCTGATGATAAGAGAAATATGCAAGTGGATAGTAAGGATATAAATTCCATTATATCATCTATATGTGAGAAAGTGTACACCAGGTTAATGGGACTTAAAAATTTTAAGGAAATGTTGGAGAATTTATAGATTATATATGAAGTCAGTGTAAAGATTAAGGAACAAAAACATCATATTTAGAGTGAAAATTGTAAATACATGCAGATGGATGTTGATGAGGGTATAAATTATTACTTTACCAGGGTTAATTATATTATTAGTAAAATTATTGAGTTTAAATATAATTTGAAATGTGTGGATTTTTTAAAGAAGCTTATGTGTTGGACGATTTCGGATACATGGAATGTGACCAAGAACCATGCCTCTCAAGTGAGTATTGGGTACATAAGAACTAAAAAATTTCCTCTTGATTTCCAAGTTGAGTAATCTATTAAAAGGAAGTGATATTTTTTAGAAAATCCATCCCTCACATCCTCCTTGGAAATAATGGTAGGGTGAGGCTAGTTTAGGGTCACTGGGTGGATTATAAACAATCATAGGTGGTTCTAAATCTTAAAAAAATTGTTCTTAATCTAATGTAATTATGTGAAGTTGTGGTTGAATTTATTATCCTTAAGAAATGATGGTGTGGTACTACAGTTACTACTACATGGAATTTTATTTTCTTATGGATGAACCTTGATGTTCTCATAGTAGCCTACTAAAAAATTTTGAGAAGAGAACTTGTTCCCTACCTTGAGAAAAACCCCAGGATAAAAAAGACAGTAAATCTAGTGAAAAAGATGAAAAAAGTGAATATGTAAAGGAGAGTGGTCTCATAGAGGAGAAAAGAATTTTCAAGTTGAAAACTATAGACAAGGTAACATGTTAGAATATCTTAATGAAAAAATATATTCAAAATAAGAAGAGATTAATTAGCACAATCTTGGTGTCTCAAAGATGATAACACCTTGAAGACCGTAAGAAAATACTATGATAATTTTATATAAATTAAAGATAAATCACACAAAGATACTAAGAAGGTTATCCCCAATTAAAATGTATAAAGTATTTCTATTTTATCAAGTGATGGTGAATTTTTTTGTTCAGTTATTAAAATTATGAAACCTAAATCTAATGAGAGTCATAAAACACATTCTCATATAATAAGAATAAATAGAGAGTAATTAAAAAATTGACCCCCCACCCTCTAAGAAGATAAAAAAAATAATGGTTAGAGCATGCAAAGATAAAAATAGATTTTCATATACACCCCTTTCAATAATGTGGGCGTCAAGAATCAAAGGTTACTATTAGTGTTGTAATAAATTTGGAGAAAGTCAAATGATTTATGATATAATATTTCAATACCATGGAGGTTGAATGAATAAAGGGGGATAAAGCATGAAAATAATAGAATAATATCCTCTAAAAGAATAAATAATTTTAGAAGTTATAATTTTAAATCTATAAAATTTATAGGATAGCGTTTAAAAAATGATGAAGTAAATAAAGATCAAAGAGGAAGGAAGATATTTGGCCACCCTATTCAAGGATTTATTTGTAAAAATATAAAGGTGAAAAGGGCACAAGGGAGTTTTTGTACTGAATATAGATAGAAATGTTATTAGGAACAAGAAAGGTTGTCAATAATAAACAACCAGGAATGACATGAGATGTTGTGTGGGGAAGTTGATCAATCTAAGTAGATTTCACAGATTAATTCACTAGTGATTCCATATCATCGTGAAAATTCAAATAAAAAGAAGCAGATGAGTGAATATGACTAGTATTCTATGTAATACAGTGAGAATATTATATAAATTTTAAATTTAAAGGAGGAAATGGACTATTCAGACCATTGAAACTTATGGTATAGAATTCAACAAAGGAGGAATGAAGTGCTCATCAAGAGATAATGTTCTAAATATTGAAGGATCTGGGTTAAGAGGAGACTCTAAACCTTGTTACTATGATTTAATATCAAGTAAAATACCACTTTATTCCTTTTTATTTTATCATGTAATAAAACTTAAGTAATTTAAGGAAATAAATTAACAGGGATCTAGATGAGTTTTGTAATCATTGAATACAGAAGGAAGAAGAGGTTCATCATGGAATATTCAAATTTCCATGGTGAAGAACATTGGAATACATTCATTTTGGAGATTAAACATGACTTGAATACTTCTATAGGTATGTTTTTAATCTATAATTTCTATCAAACCCTTCAAAATCTGGAATTAATGTATTCCAATAATACTTAACACCTCTGTTTTGATTATATCAAAAATGTTTACAAAGGGAGAGTGTTGGTTGATGAGGATATAAGAGAAATAGGGTTTTTTATTCCTTACACTTAAACCTTATGATATGTCCATTAATATTTGTTCAAACTATAAAATATAATTGATAAATTTGTTTAAACATATCTAATAATGAGAAAATTGGGAATTGTATCACATGCATGGAGATTTATAGACATAATTGATCTCCTTTGTTACTCGATCTTTTTTTTTCTACACTAGGTTATCCCACATAGACATAGATTTTTTTAACTAAATTAAATTTTCTAAGAAAACCATGTGGTATCATCCTTCTCTCAATAAGTAAATTCAGCTAAAATTTAGAATGGAAAAGGGAAGGAATAAGTTTTTGTAAAAAGTGATGAAAGGAATATTTTTCTCAAACTAAATAAGGAAGTATATGAGATGAGAAGAAAACACCTACTACAAATTTGTATTTATTTTAAATAATGGGGAGAATAGAAAAATCACATAAACACATGTATTAATAAAAAAAAGTTTAAGTAGTCTGGATCATAAATCCCAGGGGAAGATTAAATTTTCAATTACCCATACTTTTATCAATGGAATTTCCCTTATGAATATATAATTGCATCATATTAAGTAAAATAATATTATATAATTCACATGCTCCACATGATAAAACCCAAAAAAAATATTATATAAATTGGAAAATTATTTTTAAATAACAAATATGGCCATAATAATTAAAATATTTCAATGGGATAAAAAATAAAAAATAAGATAACTAAAATATAAAAATTTGGATCTGCTCAATCCACTAGAATAAATGCACTCATAAACAAAAATGTAGAAATGGAGAAGAATATTAGTAATATAATATTAATTTGGAAATTAAAATAAATATAACATTAATAAAATATATATAATTGAATTAATAGTGAATGAAATATGTGATATTTACATAAATTAGGGAACCCATATTACTATTACAAATTAAACTATTGGAATTGTAATGTGACCATTAGAATATTAATCTGACCATTTGGAATATAAACCTATCTATTAGAATAGTAACATCACCTATGGAAATGTAAAATAATGTTTATGTATCTTATGAAATGAAAATATGACATATTCATATAATTATAGAAGTAAATTAATGTTTTAAAGTGATAAAATAAGTGTTTGTATTTTTATAAAACATATATGTTTTATTTACATTTTTTTAATAAATATAAAGATTTAAAATAAAGTTTATTTTCATGAAATTATTTTATAAATTAATAGTAATTTGTATTATAATGATAATATAATTTTAATATTCCATAATTACATTTTCAAAGGGTTGAAAAATGATCTTAATACTAAAATTGGTATTTTTAAAATAAATAAGGATTTTAATTAAAAATATATGTACCAAATTTAGAAAATTATTTTCATAAAATCTATTTAATTTTTTTAATCTATATATTGAAAAAAAATCGGTGATTTTTTTAGTATTTTTTAAAAATATATGTTTTTTATGAATAATTGTATAGGAGAAAACAATATAGTTCACGTTAAATTTTAAATAGATGAATTATTACATATGGTATGATATTAGAACTCATTATTTAGAAATCACATGCACCATTTACTATAGATATTCAAAAGATTAATCACTATTTTAATTCTTAAGCACAAAATTATAAACAAATAAATATAATATTCAAAAACACTCATCTCTTTCCCTTATAAATACCACACCTTCTCCTCACATTTTCCAAGACTTATAGATTTCCCAAATTCTAAAAAATTCTCCCCTAATCTATCCCCCACATCCATAGAATCATTTTTCTCATCAAATACTAATCCAAGGTGCCTGAAGAGTAAAACTAAGAGGAGACATCCAAAGGAGAATATAATACCCTCAACCGAGTCTTTTATTTTTTTTCATCTTCCTCATCCTCCAAAACAATTCCATTCAACATGGAATAATAACTCTAGTATCATATATATTCTAGAATTATATTATGTTTACATAATATCTATCATCCAACCTCATCTTTAAAACTCTTATTCACAAAAATGAAAACATCAATCATATTATGTTAGTTCACTGCCTCTATAGATTATGAGTTATATTTTCCCAAACCATCTTAATGATAGGGTTTAATTCTAATATAATGGCTTAAAATGAAATAAATATGTATATTTTATATTTTTTCACATTATTTAAACAATATATATCAATAATATTAAATAAAATCTAACTATTTCATAATTGTGGGTACAATAGCCTAAATGAACTAATCGTATAATGTTAACATTTTTACTAAAGGATTTTTCATTATGTTGAAACAAATATGGATATTTGATAACATTTCAATTTATGGAAGGAAATTAATACCATTTAATTTCACTTTTATAGTTTTAGTCTTATTTGAAAATAACTTCAGCAATTATCCATAATTGAACTAACCTTGGAACCATGAAACAAACGCCCTCGTAAAAACGAAATTAAAATTTATATATCTTGGAAATGTTTGTACATGAACGTAATAAAATTATAAGAAATCTAATATAGATTTAAAATATTCTAAATTAAGTAATTAATGAATTTAATTTTATTATTTAGGAAGTTAAGTGCAAGTGTAGAACAAATCTGGACATACGATAAGGGATCTCTCTAAACCACCCTATTTTCTTTAGGTTATGACCATACTCCCTCTAACTCACTTTATATCTCTCATTTATAAAATGGAATGTTTCTAAATTTTATATATATATATATATATATATATATATATTTATTTTATACATATACATAGTTTATTCACTCTTTCTTTTATGGGGTAATTTTTTGGAAAATATCTCTCATAATGGTGCTTCTGGGTTGATTGTGTTTGTTAACGAGGTTTGAGGTTATTGAAAAAGTATGGTTGTCAAAGTAGGCATGAAGAGTTAGAATGAATGAACAATATCATGCAACACTCGTGATAGTCTTTGGATCTCATGATGGATCATACCATTCACTAAAATACTACATCACTGACAAACACATGATTGACTTGTTATCTTATGATGGGATATCATGAAGAGTGTGATTGTATTTGGATCTCGCAATGGGATCTCACGTAGTTCACATGATTTTATTTTGATATCATGATGATATCTTGAAAAACACTCATGATTATCTTTGGTAATCATTCCCAAATCTCACACAAAGCACGAATGTGGACTCACACTAGGGACTTGCACAAAGAATGAATACAGATCAGGGACTCATGCAAACTGTGAATATAGATCAGGGACTCATTAAAAGCATGAAGGAGGACTCGCAGTAGGGTTATCACTAGGGTTTCATGACTGGATCTCATGGAGTTCATAATTCCCCTGACGTGTATGTTTGTCCATGATTTTTGGAGTTAATGCGGTGGATTTATGCTTATAAATACCCCCTAACCCGTATTTAAACATTGAAAAAGTTGTGCTTAAAATATTGACCTAAATAATCATCTAGAAAGGAGTCTCATGGAGAGATCTCACTAATGGGGTTTTTGAAGAGGTTTCATGAAGTAGAATATGCAATTTACATCTCCTAAGTATTGTGCATGATCTAAATAAGGTCTTTCATAAAGCATGAAATTGGACTAGTGATAGAGATCTCGTAGTAGGATCTAGTGAAAAGCGCAAAAGCGGTCTCACACTAGGAACTCTCACTCAGTACGAAAGCGGACTCACAGAAGGTAATCACACCAGGGTCACATGCCAAGGTCTCGCACTAGGGTCTCACATAAGGGTATGGCACCAAGATCTCATGCAAAGGGTCTTGTGCCAGGATCTTGTGAAAGGGGTTACACACCAGTATCTTTCTCAAGGGGATACATTCTAGGATCTCACACAGGGGTATCACACTAGAAAATTAAGCATACTGGTATGTTCTTACATTTCCCTATGAATAGTATCATTTTCATATCTGAACTTTGAAAAAGAATAAGAATAATAATAAGAACACAGAGGATCTGACCCATTCAATAATACTTTCAGAAGAAGTTCATTCCCTGCTACATTAATGGAAATAAAAATTAGATTTTTAATCTCTTGAAAATATTTCCAAAGAAGAGGTAATTTTTTCTAAAGTAAAGAGAAGTTTGTTCTAGTTTTCTAGAAAGTGTAAGTGTTGCATCCATGTATTTTCACAGTAGTGAAGTATCAACCCACAAATAACATTAGTATAGCATATAAATATAGTCAAGGATGCATTAATTATTGATAATGAAGGGACCTACATGTCCATAAACTCTATGTGGATCCTTTCTGGAGCACTGAGAAAAGTAAGTGGAAGAAGTTGATACTTTCCACCAATAGCGATCCATTTAAAGAGAGTTAGGAAGTGGCCCTTGGGAAAGCAATGAGATGACCCTAAACATTGTAAAGGTGGTAAGCCTGGGCATAGAAGTGATCTAGCCCGAACCTTATATTTTGTTAGTGAGCCTTAGTATGTCTGGTATATTAGCGCATTGCCATTGTATGCTCCTTGGATGTAGCCTAGTGAAGGTGAACTAAGTAAAATTGATGTGTCTCATGATTGCATTCATTTCTACTCATATGTTGCTACGTTAAAGAGAGAGATGATTTTTTTAATGATGAAACAATATCCAAAGGGGGATTTGTTTTAATCTTTCATGCCCTAATTAACCCCCCCCCCCCATTCAGGGTATTTAACCTATTTCAGATAAAAATTGGTATCTTATATAAAGGTTTAAAGTAAATGGTTCTCTCTCAGTAGAAGAAATAGAGGTAGTCAATCACAGAGAAATTATGATCTTTTATGGAAATGTTTTTTAATTATGGAATAATCAGATACAACGCTACTACAAATATTTAGGAATGGATGTCTTTATATTAACGATGTATGGAATTTCGGCCATTATCAAAAGTGGTGCTTTATCAAAAGCTGGCCAAAGGGATTTGGATGTTGATTCCAAAGCAATGAATTCTTTAGGGGGAGCCCTATCTAATTTTATCTATATGAGGGTGATTTCATGTAGGTCATCACATGCTATGTGGGAAAAGTTTCAAAAATTTTATGAGGGTGACTCAAAATCTAGAGAAGCAAAGATACAAGTTATATGGAACAAGGATGAGGATATCTGAATGCACCCTAATGAGTCTATTGATGCATTCTTTGACTGAGTGAATATTATTATGGAATACATGCATTGTCTTGGTAAAATTATTGAAGATTTAATGATTTTCAAGTGCTTCTTGAGAAAAAATACACCTTGGTTCAATATTTAAGTTTATATATTTTAAGATAAATATCAAAAGGAGTTGACATTGGATAGCTTTCATAGTACAATTATTTCACACGAGATGGGAAATTATGATAATGATTATGTGGAAAAAGGGTATATCTAAAGAAGTGGAATTCAAGGCCCTAAAGAATATCACTTTTTAATATGGGTAAGAATAAGAAGAGAGATATGATGTTTTTCCATTCCTTTCATCAAACATACAAAGAGGAAAATGAAAGTTCAAATGGAAACTCCTACTTTCCTAATTTAGATGTGGAAAAGTTAGACATCTTGAAGTGATTCTCCCTGAGAAGTTCCAAGATGATGAGGAGGATGAAGCCAAAATTCTCAGGAAGAAGTATTTATCCTATGTGAAAGGTAATAAATTTTTTAAGAAAAATATATTCAAAACAAGAATTTTATTTTAAAAGAAGATGATAGTTATGAATTATATGTGGTAGAAGAGTTAGAGAAATACAAGGATCATGAAGTAGAATCCATGGAGGTAGTTTTTGGTAGCTCCAAAAAAAGGGAAGAAAGGGTCAATGATGAATAATAATTCAAAGGTGGAGTTGATATAGAGGCTGAATTAGAAGTATCACTAGAGGAAATATATTTTTGGAGAGACAAAATGAAAAAAATCCAACAAATTGGTTCATGATTACAAACTTTATATGCACTGGTAGGAATAAGAGAATTTTGATATGAATGAAAAAAATTGAAAACTAAAGTCTTCAATTCCAAAGAGCTCATAAAAGGCTGTTGAGTACAATATCAAAATTAAAGAATAGAAAAGTGAAATTGATATTTTTACTAGCACTAGAAAATATCAAATCAAACATATCAAAGAACTTGAAGAGGAAGTCATTATCCAATGATGAAGTGTTAAGGATTAGGAAAAACACTTGATTCGCGATATAACATCGAGAAATAATATCATTTAGACAATATAAGAGATGAAATTGGATAATTTAGGTCCATTAGAACAGAATCAACATTAAAATCCAAATGATAACACCGGTAGGTGGCATGATAAAAAAAAAGATAGCAGTAATTGTTGAAATCAGACCACAAGAACTAACTCTGGGATTGAATATTGATTTGGTCTTGAATAAAAAATATAATATTCAGAGAATCCAATGGAAAATTAGTAGTACAATTGTGACATTCCATAATGCACCCTTCATTAGATTTTATTTTTGGGGTAAAATGGTAAACTTGCAAAATTGTTATTCCATATCCAAGAGGTATCGAAGGGAACAAGATCAACAGAGGCAACCTTATAGAGCTCAATATTCCAAGAAATCATTTTCAGGTATAGAGGATTCAGACACATAGAAATATATTTCTCATCAACAATGCAAATGATTTTTCAAAATAAACTGAATTTGATCATAACAAGTAGCTAAATGTATCATCAAATGATCTAAAAATTAAAAATCAATTTTTTGCTCTACAAGATGAAGCTGGTCCATCATACTCCAAGGAATATCAAGATTATAAATTTTTATCAGGTATGAAGTCAAAAATATAGATCAAAAATAAAAGAGATGAATATAAAATGGTTACATAAATTTATTTCAAAGCATTAGATCCCACTAGAATATAGATCATTGATAGTTGATGTACCTCACATATGAAAGGAAATAAATAACTAGTGACAAGAATCAGATACAACAAGGAAGGTATTGTGATATTTTGTTATGATGAAGCCCTAAAAATTATTGGCTCTAGAAAAGAAAAGTTTGGGGGGAAAGGCATGAGATGTGTAGATGTCTTGGTTGTTGAAGGTCTCAGTCACAACTTACTAAGTGTCATTAAATTATGTGATTTAGGACATTCCATAAGATTTTCCAAGAAATTATGTGTCACCAAGGAAAAATATGGTGCAATTTTTTCACAATGAAAGCATACGAAATGGAATCCTTACCTTGTTAGTGTATAAGAAGATATGTGCTTTCTATCCAAGGAAGAAGAATAAAAGTTATAGAATAAACATATTAGTCACATGAGACAAACATACTTAGAAGATATGGTGAAATATGATACTGATCGAGACCGTCCTAGGTCATCATGTAATCATACACATATGTGTGACACTTTTCAACAAGGGAAGATCATTTGAAAGACATATAAGACAAAATATAATAGGTCAAAAAATTTCTTGAGTTAGTGCATATTGATGTGTGTAGACCAATTTCACTAAGATATATTGATGGGACTAGATATTATGTTTAATTTATTGATGATTTTAGAATAATTCCATGGGTTTCATACATCACTCAAAAATATGAAGTGTTCAATTGCATAAAAACTTATCAAAGGGAAGTTGAAAATATGCTAGGTAATAAAATCCAGAAGTTATGAACTGGTAATGGAATAGAGTTCACAAATAGAAAAGTGGAGGATTATCTTGAGAAACATTCGATAATTCACTAAGTTTTAGTAGTAATAATTTCATTTCAAAATGGAGTAGTTGATAGAATAAATCGAATTATCAATAATATGTCTATTATAATGCACATTGAGAAAGAACTAATAGAAATTTTTTGAAAAGAAGAAGTAATGACATCAGTCTACACATCAAATAGAGAATTATTATGTCTAATATAATATAGGACTCCATTTGAGCTATGGTATGGAAAGAATCCAATGTTGAAGTACTTTTGAGTCTTCAGAAGTTAGTATTTTATTCTCAATAAGAAGAAACACATGAAGTTTCAATCCCGTGGAGATGAAGGGATATTTCTTGGATACCCAAAGCAAATAAAATCACATAAATGATTTAATAAGAACATGGTAAAGGTATCTGAAATAAATTATGTAACTATAGTATATAATGGGAATAATCATCAGCAAATACATGATCAGACTCAAGTGGATAGTGATTAAATGATAAATAGGTCAGGGGTTGTTCTAGTTTCAAAGTATGATTCAGAAGAAGATTTAGATAATAAAAACGATGAGAATAAACTAGTATCTTCATAGTGATCAATGAGAAGAGCATAAATTGATAGATAGAACATAATCAATGATCAGATAGCGCCAGTGTAGAAAAGGAGGATGAAGACTCTATAGCTAGCATCATTCTTATCATAGGTAGAGCCTAAATGTTTTGAGGAAGTAGCTCGAGATAATAACTGGGTCCAGGATATGAATGAAGATATTGGACAAATTAAGTAGAATTATACATGGGATATTTTTTTAGGACAATAAAAAAGAATTTCCTTGGGAGCAAATGGGTCTTTCATAAAAAGATGAATGAAGATGGCACTATTATTCAAAAAAAAGAATGATTAGTGTGAAAAGGATATCCCAGATAGAAGGTATTGATGTTGAAAAAACATTTTCACATATTGAAATTCTTGAGACAATCACATAATTCATAGACATATCATTGCAAAGAAGGTTAAAAAAATTCAGATGGACTTCAAGTCAGTATTTCCGAATGGGGTTTTGTAAGAAGAAGTTTATTTTGAGAATCCATATGGTATTCTCATTCATGAATATGAGAACATGGTTTTTATAATAAATAAAGAACTATATGGGTTTAAGTAAGGACTAAGAGCATGGTATTCAAGACTGGATCATTTTTTTGAAGAAGCTCGGTTTTCAGTGGGGTGGAGTTGCTTACAATCTCTATGTTAATAATGGAAGTAATCAAAGTATGATGGTGCTAGTGACACACGTAATGAAAGGAACATTCATCACTCAATATAAATATTCCAAGGAGGTTTTGAGAATATTGGAATGGATAATTCCAATGAGATGAAAACTCTGTTGGCTACCCGGATGAAACATTCATGCGATGATGAAAGTAATGTAGTCAATATAACAGAATATAGAAAAATAACTGGAAGTATGTTGTACTTAATAGTGAAAAGATATGATATAGTTTTTCCAACATTATATGTACCATGGTATCAAAGAAATCCCAAGTAAATCCACTTACTTGTAGTTAAAATAATACTTCGGTATATCAAAGGCACAGTGGATTTCAATTTTTTGTATAATGAAAAATCTCAATAAGATTTATCAGTCTATACAAATGAATATTGGGCCAGATAAGTTGATGATAGAAAACATATGTCATGTGGTTCAGTATATCTTGGCATATTTTGTATTTCTTGGCTAATAAAGAAAAAAGATTTCATTTCCTTGAGCACTATAGAAGCTAAATATATTGCAGACACTCAAACATACACATAGTTATTGTGGATGATGAAGCAGCTTGATGATATAGGTTTTTTAGTGAATTCTGTGATTGGAATCCATTGTGATAATTGAAGTTTAATAAATGTTAGAAAAAATACAGTTCATCACTCAAGGACAATGCACATTGAAATCAAGTATCATTTTATCAAGTAGAAGGTAGAGAAATGGCTTTTGAAGTTGGATTATATGCCTACAGAACTATAGGTAGAAAAAATTATGACATAGGACTTACCCAAATAATAATTTTAACATAATAAATTGGATCTTGGAGTTCATTAGACACCCCTCACTTGAAAAGTGTGGATGTAGGACCCCCTCTCTCCGATGTATGATGTGTATTTCACTGATATGTTGATTTGTATTATTTACCATGTTTCAGACCACAACGAGGTAACCATCAGGTTCATTAAAAAAGGGGGATAAATTATGGCTATAAAATGGGAGAAAATGTCTTAATAAAAACATAGGGATAAGTTGATTGGGGGAGATGTAAATTAGGGGTATCTCTAAATTTTATGATGATAAAGATGATCGATCAAAGGTTATATATCAAGATAGATAAGGTTTGTGATGAAAGCAGATTAGAGTGTTTTGAAATAAAGTGTTTAATTGATGAAAATTTTCAAGATACTCTTGTTTCCCATTATGATCATGGATAATGTGATCTTAGAGTGTGTTTTCAGTAAATCATTGATTGCTATTGGAATCGTAATAAACAGATTTTTGGTAGAAGATGGAAGAAGATTTAACATGGTGTAAAAATCTAAAGAGTTGTCAAGAAACCCAAAAGGGGATATTGTTGGAAAGAAATACCTAATGATGTTTATTTTGGGCTGATTGTGTTTGTTGACAAGGTCTGAGGTTATTGACAAAGGTTGGTTTTCAAAGAAGGCATGAAGAGTTTTCCTAAATGACCAATCTCGCGCAATGCTCGTGATTGTATTTGGATCTCCTGATGGATCATGCCAATCCCTGAAATACAACATCACTAAAAATTGTAATATTGACTTGTTATATCACAATGGAATCTCTTTAAGAGTTTGATTATATTTGGATCTCGTGATGGGATATTGAATTGCACTCATGATTGTATTTTGATCTCACGATGGGATCTCATGTAGCGCTCATGACTGTCTTTTGAAATCGCACCCAGATCTCGCACAAAGTGCGAATTTGGAATTACACCAAGGACTCACGAAAATTGTGAATGAGTACTAGGGACTATCACAAAGCATTAATATGGACCATGGACTCATGAAAAGCGTGAATACAGGCTCACACCATTGTTCACACTAGGGGATTATGCTCAGATCTTGTGGAGCACAAGAAGCCAATGAGGTGGAATGTTTTCTATGACTTATGGAGTTAAGGTGGTGAATTTATGCCTATAAATACTCCCTAACATATCCTAAAACAATTAAAAAGTTATGATTAAATGATTTATATAAATCATCATCCAAGAAGGATTCTCATGGAGAGATCTCGCAAAAGGGTTTCGTGGAGAAGTCTCGCAAAGGATAATATGAGATTGACATGCATAAGTGTTGAACATGATCTGAATAGGGTTTTATGTAAAGCACGAAATTGGAATCACAAAATAGGTCTCCCGCCATGATCTTATGAAAAGTGTGAAAGTATTATTTCATGAGGAACTCATGCTCAGCATGAAATTAAACTTGCATAAGGAACTCATGATAGGGTCTCAGACCAAGGTCTCACGCTAGGGGCTCACACTAGGGTCTTCTGCCAAGATCTCATGCAAAGGGTCTCATGCAAAGGGTCTCATGCTAGGATCTTGTGAAAGGGGCTACACATCAGGATCTCATGCAAGGGGATACATGTTAGTAACATTCACAGGTGTATCATAGTAGAATATTTTTCATGGAGGTATGTGATTACATTGCCATATAAATAGTATCACTATCGTATCTGAATTTTGAAGAAAAATAAGAACACCAAGGATCTTCACCATTAGACAATACATGAAGAAGGAGTTAATTCACTGCTAAATTCAAGGAAGTGAAAAGAAGACTTTGAATCCCTTAAATATATTTCCAACATATAGGTAATTTCTATTTATACAACAAATAGAAATCTCTTCTAGTTGTATGGAAAGTGGAAGTGTAGCAATTAGGTGTTTCCATAGAAGTTAAGAAGCATCCATGAAATAAATTCAGTGGAGCATCTACATACAGTTGAGGATGAATTCATTATTGATAATGAAGCACATACATGTCCATAAACAATGTGTCGATCTTTTCTAGATTAGTGAGAAAAGTAGGAGGAAGAAGGTGACACTTTCTACTAGTAGTGAGCCATCAAAAGAGAGTTATGGATTGTCACAACCCGACCACGGATGCCTGTTATTTTATTCTTTCATCGGTCTCATGTCGTTTGGATGAGTTTTAGTTGGTCCCTATTTGAACTTTTCCAAAGTTCGATTTTTTTGGCGGGTCTTGGGCCGATGCGCGGTCACCACACCGATAGCGGTGACTGTGCGTTTGGTCCTAGAGACTGCATGAATGACTGATTATTATTACTATTATTATTATTCAAAAATGAAATGAGATGATGCGTTTTAATTTTAATTATCATTTAGATTATATTAGTACTATTTGTTTATTAATATTATTAATATTATTATAATATTTTTATTACGAATAAAAATTTTATTATTATTGATAAAGAAACCTTTTTTTCTAATTCTATTATTGATTATTATTATTATTATGAGTAGGTTATTATTATAAATATCATATCAATTATTATTATTATTATTATTATCACTATTATTATTATTAGAAATTTTGTCATTATTAGTATTACTACAATAATTATTATCAAAATTTATATTAACATTTTTATTAAATTTTTATTTTAATTCATTTTTTGGGTAAACCCCTAAAGGGGCGCTCTCCTCCCCCCCCCCCCCCTTCTACGGCGCGGCCTAACCCTCCCTCCTGGCTTCCTGCGCGCAGCGCCTGACCCCCCCCCCCCCATAATACCATCAGCCCTCCCGCTCGGCACTCTCTCCCTGCGTCAGTAGCCTTTCCTCCCACCCATGAAAGCTGCCGCCACTCCAGCCTCCTCTCAGCGTCAGCCTCCTGCTATTCCAACCCCATGCGAGCCTCCATCGCTCCGCCCCGTCTGGCACGACCCCCTCAGAATGACGCATCCCCACTTACCTACCTAGATCGACTTGCAGCACACCAGTCCAGCTGATCTCGATAGAGCTCTTCCTTGCACCAATATCATTCAGCGCGGCCTCGCTCCCTCGTTTGTGTGTTGCCCCGCTCCTCTCTCTCACCAACCACCTCGCTAGAGAACCTTCCCGGCCACGCCCGCGCGACATACTTTCTGAAGGCGGCCTGAACTCTCCTAAGCGCGACCCAATATCCAATAGCCTCTGTCACATACATAACTTATTTTAAAGTTATTTTTAATTTTTTTTCCATTCATTCTTTGTTTAGGGGGTTTCCCAAGCTTTTATGGAGGAATGGGTGAGTTTTCACGAATTGGGCCAAACCGTGAGCCCAATTCCAGATTTAAAATAAATTTTGTTTCTTTTATAATTCATTCATTTTTCAAAAAAAATTATCCTTTAAAATTCCTACATGGCCTCCCTTGACCTATTAACACCAAAATTTAAATTTTGAGCCTTTATAAATCCATAATCATGGGGGATTTAGGTTTTTATTTAAGAATTGGGTCAACCTGAAAGCCCATTTTCCAGTTTTAAATTGTTTCATTAAATTTTTAATATATTATTCATTATAATGAATTTTTTGGTGATTCTACCTCCCTATAGACCCAAAGAAGCCCAAGCGCGCTCTCATTGCCTTTAACCCCTTCTTGGAGCTCTTTGAAATTGCTACATAGGGCAGAACTTCATAGGGTGTCTCAAATCATCCAAAATTGAAGAGGTAACTTCATCCCTTCTTAACTATCTCAATTCTTACTCTTTTCTCTCCATTACAGTTCTTAAATGACCTACTAATTCTTATTCAAACAACCACTGAGTTGTGTCCATTTTCAATTTCAGAAACTGGTGTTTTGCGGAGATTCATTCAAGATTTATCAAGTAAGTTAGTCCATTTCATTCCCCTTTCAAATTGTTTAGTGTTTCATTCTATTTGTTTAGGGTTTCTTCCCTTTTCATTGAAGTGAAAAATTACCAGGGGGTAGGTTTTAGAACCTAGGGTTTAACCTTGGGTTTTTGGGGTCTTTTATTGTGGTTTTAGGTTTGACCTAGGTCCCTCTTGGTGCGGCGGTGGTGCGATTTGATTTTCACACAAAGGATTCAAGATTTTAACTAATTTGGTAGGTGATTCCATATGTATGAAATCTTTTTGAATTTACTTGCAGTTTTTATGATATTTTCATGTTCATTTAATTTTATGGTTTCTGAAAAAAATAGTTTTAGTGGTTTTTGTAATGAAAATGAATTTTTAATGCCAATTTTAGGTGAAATTGGGGGTTTTTCATGGAAGTCTCTTGTTGGTTCATTTGAGGCTAACCTATCACTTCTTATTTTATTTTATTTGGATTTATTATGGATAAAAATTCTGTTTTTAATGTTTATCCCGTATGTTTGTTGCTGCGAAAGTTGGTTTTAATGGTTTCGTGGAACTTGTGAACTTTAAGTGTCATGTTTGTTTAAAAATAGAAGTTTTACAAAGATTACATTTCATGGTTCACATGGGGCTGCCCTAATATTGATTAGTTGGTTTCATTGAAATTTATAGGTCTGAATTTTATTTTTTGGTAACTTATAGGTGTGAAGATAGTCGGTAATGTGGGGTTTTCAGGGAGTTTTGGGTGCAAAACAATGCGGGTTTTTGAAAATTTGTTTTATGGAAAATCAAAGTGTTTTGTTGTGTGTTTTAAATGATATAAAGTGTGTATAGCTACTGTATTTTTTTTAAGTGACCAGTATTGGTGTTTTTATATGAATATGGATGCATGTGGAAATCTGAATTTGTTTGAGCACAAAGGAGGAAGCCTGGGTACCTAGGTGGGGCGGATGTGTACTAGTACGGCTAGTGGACCGGATGGGTTTTGTCCCTGTTTCACCTAGAATTTGGATAACAACAACTCTAAATAAACTATTTGGATGATTATTGTGGACCACTGGGTTATGGGTATGTTTCCTACTAGTGTCTCGTTCATGAGAATGGATTTTACTATGGTTACTTTACCCCGAGGTATGAGGTACATGGGGCCCGGGACTATCTAGTGCCTAGGGGTGTTCCCGATTTTGTTGCTCACTGTATTTGTGATATTTTATATTGTATTTGGGTGTTTTTGGAATTAATTTACATTATCTAACATTTCTATTTAAATTTGTGAACATTCTGAAAATTTTAGCTTGAAAACTATTTTCAATTGAAAGTTTCATTTCTTGGATTTTATCACTGTCTTTCTTTGCCTACTAAAATAGCTTGCTTTTTCACATTGTATTGCATCATATTTGGAATAATTGGGTGGTATCCTATTGATCTTAGTCTCACACCCTACTTAAACCCCTTGGGTGTAAGTAGACTTGGTTATTTTTGACTCGGGTAAAGGAAAGGCCAAGGGTGATGGTGGTTCAGGGAGGTAGTCCCCATCGCTGGAGCAGAGTTGTGGAGACTACTTGCAGGTGACGACCCCCTTGTCGTGTGGATTCCTTGGGGATGTCTTCCTATTGTCATTATTTTTATTTTTACATATTTTATTGTCTTTAATCCAATGTATTCAGTTCTGGATTTTTGTATAAACCTTGTTGGTATGAATTTTTCAGATTCATTTTATCAAATATTTTTTGGTGTTTTATGTATACATATTCAGATAAATCGTTCCCAAACCAAGATAAATGGTACCCGAGCACTTTTGCCAGACCGTGAGGATAGGGAAAACCCTTTGGGCCTTGTCACGTGCTGGGTTCGTTGCTGGTTTTGGCGGTGACCAGATTCGGTTCGTGACAAAATGGTATCAGCGAAGGTTCTGGTTATCTCTTTGGTCACATTATTTAGGGAACAGTCGGGATAGTCTAGAGTTAGGATTGTTGGTACAATGTAGTTTTGTTATGGGTAGTGTGCCTGATCACCACACCTCATGATGGTATTCGAGTCGCCTGGGGAAGTCGGGATTTATCTAAGTCCTTTGGTTTTCTTGGTTTGATGATGATTATACGAAATGAAAAGAGAGGTGGGTTAATGGCCTCAGTGAGCTCGCTGGGCCTGGAAAGCCATGTGGAGCCAGGGATATTACCTAGAACACTATCTGTGATGGTTAAGTGATTTTAATATGTCCTCTATCCTTATTTCCAAGTCACCCACTGAAATTAGTTTCCACTCGCATTGTTTTGTGCTTTAGTTTTGAAATCTTGGCACTTTGGTTTTAAAGTGACTTGGTTTTAAGAAGCTTAAAGTTTTTGTGAAATGATTTTCAAATAAAGAGGGAATGGTTTTATTTATGAAATGGTAGAACTGAATTTTCATAATTGTTTTGAAATGGAAAATGGTGTGCTTACACCTCTTTTGAAAGCAGGAACTATATTGATGTTGGTTTTGAAAAGTGTTTCCAATAGAGTTTTCTAAACAATCAAAGAGTGTTTTGATGGGATGAGATGTTTTGAAATTGATGTGAATATATTGAAAGTGAGTTCTATTCTAAATGTTTGTGTCTTTATGAAAAGTTTTGTTAGATGTGAGTGGTATTTTGATCTCGTGGTTAGCAGTTTTGAGAAAAAGGATGTGTTGGTTGACCGTTTTGGTTTTGAAAAGTGGAAAGAATTTTTGTTTTAACCATTGGTATTTTCATGAGCAACCACATGCATGGGGTTATATGGGAAGATAGATGGTTGATGGAATGACTAGATGAGTTCCAGTATAGATATGAGGAAGGTGCCCGGTGTGGCACAAAAACTTTCATGTGTGAGGCCCATGGGGTACCATTGGTGGATACGCTTACCGCTGAACCATTTGTTTTCCAAGAAATGGTTTTAAAGAAAAACATGATGTCTTGATGAATAATTTGGTATGGTTTGTATTATGGGTTTTTGAAAATATTTATGTTATGGTATGTTTTGATTTTAAGAACCCATCTTGTTTGTATTGTGTTTTGGGTTTTTATTTGGTCAGTAAGCTGTGTTGAAGGGCCGGTTAGTGGTCTCTTCTGAGAAATGTTTTGGGATGATTTTACGGTGTTTCCTTTCATGTGTTTGGATCTGGTATGTGGTATATCTTGACCAATGGACCATCATGGTTGGGACCTTAGGTTTAATCATTGGATAAGGTACGCCCCATTAATGGTTAGTGCACAACTGAAGTGCAACCCGGATTTTTTATCCATACAAAGACCCTCTAGTTGATCAATATAAGGAATATTTTTCTTGAGATTTTTAGATTGATTCTAAACCCTTTCCTTTCCAAGTTTTTTGTATCCTATTTTAGTGGTAGAGTGATCATGGAAGGTTGAAAGAACCTTATCATCTTAAGTTTCTTGATTTTCTGAAGGTGGAAGTGGTCTGGGTTTGTTAGCATGGATGAGTATCTAGATGGTGTCTAATAGGTCCACTCGGTCCATCGTAGTCACTTCGAAGAAGGAGTTCACAATAAACTACCAGTGTGGGAAATCTGGTCACGAGAGGATATTGTGGCCACTTTCTAGAATTGTGTGTTTTTGGGGGATGTTGTATAAGGTCTCACTCCATGCATTGTTTATATTAGTCGCAATGGTCATGTTCGGTGATTCCTAATGATGTTATGTTCTCGATTGACCGTATAAGTGAAAGTTGTGAAATCCTCTGAGAGTCCTTGTTATGTTGGAAAAATTTCTCCCTTGGAAAAACTTCAAAATATTCCATTTTAGAGGAAGGTGAGTGTAGGTGTTATTTACATCTATTTTTTCTCACCTGAAGAAACAAGGTGTCATGTGTGGGCATCTTTTTATCCCTTGTTTCAGTGAAATATCGGGATAGGGTAAAGTGAGTTTGGAATTTGTTATGTTTGGAAAAATTATCTGGGATTGTGGTGTACTTGTTGGTGGCATCGAAAGAATAATTCTCATTTAGTGGGTTTCTAAAGACTAACTACGAGGCCGAAGATGCTTCAATCATTTGATTGCAGCCATAGGTCTTAGAGAGAAGCTGGCTCATAGTCAGGGGAAATCACAGGGTCATTTAAACCCTTGTACAAAGTCATATTCTTAATATGAAAGATAGGTAGATTTTAAACCTCTGGTACCATCATATTTATTCTATTTTTTACGTTTGGTGGAAATAGGTGGAGGGCCTTGTACCCATGTCATCGCCCAATGTCATTCCCTCCCACTTTGGTTCCATTGAGTCTTTGAAGAATGGTTGGAAATTTGGCTAAACAGGCTGAGCACAGGGTTTGTGAACGATTAAGAGTGATTGTGTGCCTGGAATCCATGTGGGAAGATTGATCAGCACAGTTAGTTCACGGTTTCACAAACTATGCGTACTAACCGTGCGACCTTCCCAAATCTTCAAATTTTTTGGTTTTCCTGTGATGGCCCATGATGGTCGGATAAGATGGTTGGTTCTTATGGTGGGGAGAACCACTATAATTCTCATGTATTTTCCTACGGAATTTTTGAAGGGAAGTCTACCCTATGTACCGGGGAGTCAGTTCAGGCCTCCCCCTATTAGTGTCCTGATTCTGTCTCAGAAAAAAATTATTGGTTGTCTCTTATGGTGGGGAGCATATTTACGTCCCCCCATACTAGTAGCTTAGATTTATCCATGGTCTTGGCTTGGTGTAGATAGTCTAGTTCAGAGCTATCTAGCTAACAAAATCTTCCTTGAGTAAACTTTGGGACTGGAGAGCACCCATTGGGTTTAGTTAAAGTAAGGTAAGTGTAACCTTGTTCAAAGTTGTTGTCCGTTTGGGTGAATTGCTTGAGTCTTGTTCGGATAGTGTTTGAGGAGTTTTATTTTTGGATAAAGTGTGAATGTGATTGATCATTTCTGGAAAGTGTTTTAAGTTTTGGTTTTGAGAGTAATCCTTCCTTAATTGATCACTGGAGCTGTTTTGGCCTTTGGGGGCGAAACCTATCAAGGGAGTACCTATTGGTGTCTCAGTTGGGTTTGGTTGTTTCTTTGATCTTGTTGTGACTTTCCAGGGTGGAATGTTTTCAATGTGGGGAAAATTGTCACATACATAACTTATTTTAATTTTATTTTTAATTTATTTTCCATTCATTATTTTTTGGGGGGGTTTCCCAAGCTTTTATGGAGGAATGGGTGAGTTTTCACGAATTGGTCCAAACCTTGAGCCCAATTCCAGATTTAAAATAAATTTTGTTTCTCTTATAAATAATTCATTTTTCAACATTTCTTATCCTTTAAAATTACTAATTGGCCTCCCCTGACCTATTAACTCCAAAATTTAAATTTCGAGCCTTTATAAATCCATAATCATGGGGGATTTGGGTTTTTATTTAATAATTAGGCCAACCCGAAAGCCCATTTTCTAGTTTTAAATTTTTTCTTTAATTTTTTAATATCTTATTCATTATAATTAATTTTTAAGTGATTCCACCTTTCTCTCGACCCTAATAATCTCAGGCATTCTCTCATTGCCTTTACCCCCTCCTTAGAGCTCTTTGAAATCACGACATAGGGCATAACTTCATAGGGTGTCTCAAATCGTCCCGAATTGAAGAGGTAATTTAATCCCTTCTTAACTCTCTCAATTATTACTATTTTTCCTCAATTCTAGTTCTTAAATGACCTCCTAATTTTTATTCGAACAACCCCTGAGTTTTGGCCATTTTCAGTTTCAGCTACCGGTGTTTTGGGGAGATTCATTCAAGATTTATCAAGTAAGTTAGTCCATTTCATTCCCCTTTCAAATTGATTAGGGTTTCATTCTATTTTTTTAGGGTTTCATCCCTTTTCCTTGAATTGAAAAATGACCAGGGGTAGGGTTTCGAACCTAGGGTTTAACCTTGGGTTTTCGGGGTCTTTTATTGTGGTTTTAGGTTTGACCTAGGTCCCTCTTGGTGCGGCGGTGGTGCGATTTCATTTTCGCACAAAGGATTCAAGATTTTAACTAATTTGGTAGGTGATTCCATATGTATGAAATATCTGTGAATTGACTTGCAGTGTTTATGATATTTTCATGTTCATTTAATTTTATGGTTTCTGCAAAAAATAGTTTTAGTGGTTTTTTTAATGAAAATGAATTTTTAATGCCAATTTTAGGTGAAATTGGGGGTTTTTCATGGAAGTATCTTGTTGGTTCATTTGGGGCTACCCTATAACTACTTATTTTATTTTATTGGTATTTATTAGGGATTAAAATACTGTTATTAATGTTTATACCTTTTTTTTGTTGCTGCGAAAGTAGGTTTTAATGGTGTCGTGGAACTTGTGAACTTTAAGTGTCATGTTTGTTTAAAAATGGAAGTTTTACAAAGATTACATTTCATGGTTCACATGGGGCTTACCTAAAATTGATTAGTTGGTTTCATTGAAATGTATAGGGATTCCTTTTCTGTTTTGGTAACTTATAGGTGTTCATATAGTGTGAAAAGTGGGGTTTTCAGAGAGTTTTGGGTGAAAAATAATGCGGGTTTTTGAGAAATTGTTTTATAGAAAATCAAAGTGTTTTGTTGTGTGTTTTAAATGATATAAAGTGTGTATAGATACTGTATTGTTTTTAAGTGACCATTATTGGTGTTTTTATATGAAAATGGATGCATGTGGCATGCTGAATTTGTTTGAGCACAAAGGAGGAAGCCCGGGTACCTAGGTGGGGCGGATGTGTACTAGTACGGCTAGTGGACCGGATGGGTTTTGTCCCTATTTTACCTAGAATTTTGATAATGACAACTCTAACTAAACTATTTGGATGATTATTGGGGACCACTAGGTTATGGGTATGTTCCCTACTAGTGGATCGTGCTTGAGAATGGATTTTACTATGGTTACTTTACACCGAGGTATGAGGTACATGGGGCCTGAGACTATCTAGTGCCTAGGGGTGTTCCCAATTTTGTTGTTCACTATGTTTGTGATATTTTAAATTGTATTTGGGTGTTTTGGTAGTAATTTACAGTAGCTAACATGTCTATTTAAATGTGTGAACATTCTGAAAATTATAGCTTGAAAACGGTTTTCAATTGAAAGTTGCATTTCTTGGATTTTATCACTGTCTTTCTTTGCATACTAAAACTGCTTGCTTTTTCACATTTTATTGTATCCTCTTTGGAATCATTGGCTGGTATCCTATTGTACTTAGTCTCACACCCTACTTACACCCCTTTGGTGTAAGTAGACTTGGTTATGTTTGACTCAGGTAAAGGAAAGGCCAATGGTGATGGCAGTTCAGGGTGTTAGTCCCCATCGCTAAGGCGGAGTTGTGGAGATGACTTGCGGGTGATGACCCCCTTGTTGTGTGGAGTCCTTGGGGATGTCTTCATATTGTCATTATTTGTATTTGTAACTCTTTTATTGTCTTTAATCCAATGTATTCAGTTCTGTATTTTTGTATAAACCGTGTTGGTATGCATTTTTCAGATTCATTTTATCAATGATTTTTTGGTGTTTTATGCATACATATTCAGATAAATCATTCCCAAACCAAGATAAATGATATCCGGGAACTTGTGCCAGTCCATGTGGATAGGGAATGCCCTTCGGGCCTTGTCATGGGCTGGGTTCGGTGCCGGTTTTGGCGGCGACCAGATTCAGTTCGTGACAGCATCCCCCTCCTGTTTGACCAACACTGCACGACCCTCCTCCGGCTCTATTCCACCCTTCTCGACACGCCACCATCCAACCCAAACTCTAGCCTCACCCTGTTTCAGTGCGGCCTGAACCATATTTCACAGCACCTCCACCCTGCTCCGGTGAGGCCACGGTTCCCCTCTTCATCAATCCATAGTTTGCATCTCTTTCTAATTTTTGTGTTTCCTTCAATTTAACTAAACCTATATGTATCGTTTTGTGATTCACACTTTTAATTTAGTGTCTTAGTTGTGTTATGAAGTCCTGGTATTTTATTTGTAGTGCTTGGATGGGATCTCGGATTTCTTCTTGTTTTCTAGGTTCGTTGCCACCATCCAAAGTGAGGGTTTTAGTATCGCGCACTCATTTATTTTATTGTCGTTATTGTGTTTTGAATTCCTTATATTTTATTTGTAGTAAGGATAATTATTTTGGTGTACAATCTTTCCTTTTCGTGTTCTCATGATCACCACTGTTGTCCGAGTTGATGTTTTTAATCCCTTTCCTTGTTGCACACTTTATTTTTTTGTTCCATGTTTATATCTTTGAGTCCTTGGTTTTTATTGAGATGTGTGTCGGTATGTGCTGCTTTTTGTTGGGTGTCGGAAATTATTGCAGGGAGTCGAGATCATTTCATTGTGCATGCACACATTTTCCCAGGTATGGACAGATATACTTGTATGTGCATGTGTCCAAGCGAGGCATTGCTTGAGTTAGAAAGTTTTGGCTAGACTTCCTTGAGCTAGGCGAATCCGCATTTCTCTTTTTTAAAATAAGTCAATTTAATGTGTGCATGTTTTTAATAAATTCTCTTACTAGATTAGTATGTTTGAAAAATAATAATTGGCCAACCTTCTATAGTGTTTTCAAGTTTTCTTTTGGGTTTGTTAAAAGTAGTTTGTTACATTATCTTCTAGTTTGTGTAATTTGTCTGATTTGTTATTATAATTTCTAACGAACTATTTAATTTGTTTATGGAATGGCTAGTAAAATTTTTGTGTTGCTTTAAGTTTTTTGGAAAACATGGTTTTAATTGCATTCTTTAAGGTTTAACCATTTGGTTCGAAACCTGTTTTGGTGTTTAGCGTTGTTTCAAAAATGGTTCGTAAATGTTTATTGTTTTGACATGTTTTGGTAAATGTGTGTGTTGTTAAATGCATGTTTTCATGAAAGGATATTGGAATTTCATGGTCTATCTGACCATGTTAGTAAGAAATGATGTTTATTACTGTTTTGGAAACACTCCTAAATGTTTTGGTAAATGGTTGAATGAGTTAAAGCTAAAGGCCCTTTTGGAATTTTAGATTGGATTTTTAAAAAAGTTTTGATGTGTGTGAATTGTATGAGGCCCGTTTGGCATTTTTGAAACTGTGTGTTTGGAAAACCCCTCTTTGGTTAGGCCCTTTGCCTCGTCTGTTGATCATGTGATAGGAGGGTCCTCAGCATGGGCCTCCTTTTGAGAATTTTTATGTTAAGTCATAGATCTAACATTGATGTGGTCAGGGCGGTGCTGTTTTGTGTCACATGCTGAATTATATTTATATGGATTGTTATTTGAATGTGTGGAACACCTCTTTGTGAACATAGCATTGAAAATTAGCATAGCAAGGGGGTTTACTGAGAACGATTGATGCACTAGTTTAGACTACGCACTGGATAGTGGCCCCTGGTACGGATTGTACTCTGCTAGGGGATTGGGCCCCTCGGTTAGGCCCTGTAGGGAAACACCTGGCATTAGGGTGTTATGATGTCATCAAGATTAGGCATGCCTTCTGGATGAGTCACATGTATAGCATGTTCTAGTCTTCCTTCGAGTTCCTAGGTTTTCCATGATCCTCCGATACAAGCACTATTAGTACTATTTCCATTGATGTGTGTGGAATCATACCCTTGAACTTGGTTTTGGTGTTTCTTGGAAAAATTTTGTGTATATGGTTGGTTTTAAAAAAATGAACTTCAAAGTAGCTATTTTGGAAGGGTTTGTGTGAACCCCTCTTTCGTTTTCTTTTCCTTGTTTTTTGAATTATAAGGGAAATGGATCTATGATTGTTAGTTTTCAAAATGCAGTTTAATATGAAAACCTTATTTTTATAACTGTAGTTCAAACTAGTATTATTGGGCTGTTTTTGGAACTAGAAAATGCATGGATTATGTGGTTCATTTTTGGAATTCCTACTAAGAATTTTAATGCTCATGCATATCCTACCTTTTAGATGTAGGTTCAGCTGTTTGGTTCAGGATCTTGTTTCCTCTGCCCATGCAAGGCAAGCTGTTAGTTGTTGTAGGTGACCTAAGAGGTCACAAGGAGGTATGTACAATTTATTTTTTTGTGCCACTGCTAGTTGTATTTTGTTATCATTAGTTTTTTTGTTTATCTATTTATCTTTTGTTCATTGGCCAAATTATTCCCAACGGTTAAGTGTTGATGCCCGGAACTAGTTGCCAGCCCATGGTGATCGGGAACGCCCCTAGGGCCATGCTGCGGGCCAGCTTGGGTGACCGTTTCAGGTTCGACCCGGGTTGGTTCATGACAAAATGGTATCAGAGGCGACCCTTGTTTTTGGGGTGTTTGGTAGATGGAGATTAGGTCTGTCGGGGCTCAAGAGGTAAGTTACGGGTCGGTGCCTGATCACCACCGCTCACAACGAGACCTGAGTTATCAGGGGTAGTCAGGGATTTGAGTCTTTTGTCTTTGGTTGTTTTGGATTGAGGGATGAAAATGGAGGCGACTCGGTTCACGTTGTGGCCTCACATGGGGTGGTGACCCATGTGAAGTCCAAGTGCCTACTCAAGGTACTCTTAGTGTTATGCCTTACATGGGGAATGACTCACCAACATGTTGTCGGGTCAGATGTATGCACTAGTTCCTCATTCCAGTGGGTTTTTAGTGTTGGTGTTTTGTTTTAATCTCAGTTTATGCAAGTGCGCGTTAAAAGTGAAATTGATTTTGAAATTTAAAAGTGTTTCTTTTAATTTGTTTTGAAATTGGTGAAGTGATATTTTAAAGGGAAAGTGTATCAGTTTGTAAAAACTTGGTATGTGTTGGGATTGGGTAAGGAAAAGAAGTGCTTGAACCTTAGAACTCCTTGTGGATGGTCACTTGTGCATGGAGGAAATTTTTCATATATGACATGAGAGAGATTGAATGAACGCACATGTGACTGTTCATAAGATTCCATTGGTGAGTTTTAAAATTTTAAAGAAATAAAGGTTTGGTAAAAGTGATTTATGCTTGTGTTTGTATATGTTTGGCTTAGGGGCTGTTTTCCTTTGTTGTGCTGTTTCTTTGATTGATTTTTGGTTTGATGATCAGTTTTGATAGTGTTTTTCATGTTATGAGTATACTGCCCAGGAAGCCTCCAAAAGTAGTTAATGAGTTATGCCCAGTTCCCAGTTCTTTCTATGTGTTGCTTGCTTATTGAGGTAATCGAAGTCTGTAAGAGGTAGTTGTATAGCTCAGAAATATAGTGTGTCTTCGGGTTGTTGGGAACTACCAGGGTAGTTAAGGTTTTTACCGACCCAGAGTTATTTGAGGGTTCAGTTATGGACTAGTAAAGGTGGGATGTCTCATCGTTGTTAGAGTCTCAGGTGTAGTTGGTGGGGGTCAGCTCTCGTGAAGGTTCACCATCTGGAAAGGAGTTCCTACTAGAGGAACCTATAACCAAGAAGCTATCTTCATTTGTATCGACTTCCAGTTTGTTGGGACATTCTCATGCATGCCACTAGCACGGCTGGTTCATGCATTCTAAGCTGCCTTGTCACATCCCTTCGTAGTCTTGTTATCATGCGACTGTTCGGGTCACCGGAGAGAGTTCTGAAAGAAGTGCTATTCGGGAGGAAGGAGTTAGGGACTGGAGGATGCAAATGCTTGACTGTGAGGCTAGAGATGCTTCAGCCATCAGGGCCCCAGCCACAGGCCTCGGTTTCAAGATCACACATAGTCACGAGTTTTCTAGGGTATGTGGAACCTCGGTCCGTATAATGTTTCCAGCTTTGGGATAGAAATATCCAAAATTTCCTTGTTCTATTCTCTTTGTTGTCGTAAGTTCATCCTTGTTATGGTGGTGTGATGATTCCATTCCACCACAATCCAAGCGGTCTTATCTTCTCTTAGCATGATTTCCAAATTGTTCGTTGTCCTTGAAGGGTGTTAGACCCATGAATAAACTAACTTGTTCTGATTTTGAGTTAGTCTTAGCTGTGTTTGTTAGGGGGATGTTTCATTTCGTGAAATTGATGGGAGGTGTTGGGTTAATGTCTCATCCTCAAGTTGTTGGGTTGTTTCGTAGAAAAATTTCCGTCAAAGTCTCAGGTGTGTTGTTCGGTCCATGTGGGGAAAATGAATGAGTTTGGTTTGGGAGCTCCCGTTCTGGCCCCCCCAGGGGTGGTTTGTTTGGGTTTCAATGGTTTCTGTATTTGTGAATTCTCGTGGTGGGGAGAACCCTCCCGTGTACTCACCTCAATATCAGGTTGTGGCCCTCCTTGAATTGGTCGGGTGTGACGTTTTTCGGGAATAGTAACCCTGAGGCTCTTGGTTCTCTATGTTTTTGTTCGGGCATGGACTCAAGTTGTGACAACTGTTGGCATGGTGACTTTCTGGGGGAATAAAGTGTCTGTGGTGGGGAGAATTGTCACACCCCAACCATGGACGCCTGTTATTTTATTATTTTATCAGCCTCACATAGTTTGGATGAGGTTTAGTTGGGTCCCTGTTTGAACTTTTCTGAAGTTTGATTTTTTTGGCGGGTCTTGGGCCGGTGCACGGTCACCACACCGCTAGCAGCGACTGTGCGTTCGGTCCTAGAGACTGCGAGGTTGACTGATTATTATTATTATTATTATTATTATTATTATTATTATTCAAAAATTAAATGATACAAAGCTTTTTTCTTTTAATTATCATTTAGATTATATTAGTACTATTTGGTTATTAATATTATTAATCTTATTATCATCTTTTTATTAAGAATAAAAATGTTATTATTATTGAGAAAGAAACCTTTTTTTCTAATTCTATTATTAATTATTATTATTATTATTATGAGTAGGTTATTATTATTAATAACATATCAATTATTATTATTATTATTATTATTATTATTATTATCACTATTATTATGATTAGAATTTTTTTCATTATTAATATTTCTACAAAAATTATTATAAGAATTTATATTAACATGTTTATTAACTTTTTATTTTAATTGTTGTTTTGGGGGTAAAACCCTAAAGGGGAGCTCCCCTTTTTCCCCCCATCTACGGTGCGGCCTAGCCCTCCCCCTTGGCTTCCTGCATGCAGTGCCTGACCCCCCCCCCCCTCTAATCTTGTCAGCCCACCCGCTCGGCACTCTCCCCCTGCGATGGCCGCCTCTCCTCCCAGCCACCAAAGCTGCTGCCACTCCAGCATCCTCCTAGCATTGGCCTCCTTTCGTTCTGGCCCCGTGAGAGCCTCTACCACTACGACCTGTCATGAATGACCCCCCCCCCCCCAAATGGCACAGCCCCACTTCCCTGCCTTGATCGACTTGCAGTGCACCAGTCCAGCCGATCTCACCGGAGCTCCGCCTTGCACCGATCTCATTCGGTGCGGCCTCGCTTCATCGTGTGTGTGTAGCCCCACTCCTCTCTCTCGTCGGCCACCTCGCTGGAGCACCTTGTCGGCCACGCCTGCACGACATACTTTCCGAAGTCAGCCCGAACTCCCCTACGCGCGACCCAATCTCTAGTAGCCTCCCCCTCATATTCGACCAGCACCGCACGACCCTCCTCCAGCTCTATTCCACCCTTCTCGGCATGTGACCAGCCAACCCAAACTCTAGTCACACCCTATTTCAGCATATCCCAAACCATATTTCACAGCACCTCCGCCCTTCTCCGGTGAGGCCGTGGTTCCCCTCTTCATCAAACCACGATGTGTATCTCATTCTAATTTTGGTGTTTCCTTCAATTTAACTAAACCTTGAAATCTATTTTTGTGTTTCACACTTTTAATTTAGTGTCGTAGTGGTTTTGTGAAGTCCTAAAATATTATTTTTAGTGCGGATAATTATTTGGATGGGATCTTGGCTTTCCGCATGTTTTCTAGGTTCACCGCCACCATCCAAAGTGAGGGTTTTAGTATCGTGCACTCGTTTATTTTATTTTAGTTATTTTGTTTTTAATTTCTTCTATTTTATTTGTAGTATGGATAATTATTTTGGTGTGCAATCTTGACATGTATTATTCTCATGATCACCGCCACTGTCTGAGGTGATTTTTTTAATCCCTTTCCTTATTTCACGCTTTATTTTTGGGCCGTGTTTATATCTTTGAGTCCTTGGTTTTTATTGATAGGTGCGTCGGTCTGTGACGCTTTATGTTGGGTGTCAGAATTTGTTGTAGGGAGTCGAGATCATTTCCATGTGTGTGCATGCATTTTCCCAAGTATGGAAAGATATACTTGGAAGTGTGTAAGTGCAAGCAAGGCATTTCTTGAGTTAGAAAGTTTCGGTTGGACTTCCTTGAGGTAGGGGAATCCGCATTTCTCCTTTTTAAAATAATTCCATTTAATGCTTGAATTTTTTAATAAATTATATTACTAGATTAGTATGTTTGAAAAATAATAATTGGACAACCTACTATAGTGTTTTCAAGTTTTATTTTGGGTTTGTTAAAAGAAGTTTGTTACATTATCTTCTGGTTTGTGTAATTAGTCTAATTTGTTAATATAATTTTTGAAGAACTGTTTAATTTGTTTATGGAATGGCTAGTAAACTGTTTCTGTTTCTTTAAGTGTTTTGGAAAACATAGTTTTAAATGGGTTCTTTAAGGTTTAACCATTTGGTACGAAACCCGTTTTGGTGTTTAGCATTGTTTCAAAAATGGTTCGTAAATATTTATTGTTTTGACATGTTTTGGTAAATGTGTGTGTTGGTAAATGCATGTTTTTGTGAAAGGATATTAGAATGTCTTGGTCCGTCTGACCATGTTAGTAAGAAAGGATGTTTATTACTGTTTTGAAAACACTCTTAAATGTTTTGGTAAATGGTTGAATGAGGTAAATCTAAAGGCCCATTTGGAATTTTAGATTGGTTGTTTACAAAATTTTTTATGTGTGTGAATTGTATGAGGCCTGTTTGACATCTTTGAAACTGTGTGTTTGGAAAACCCCTCTTTAGTTAGACCCTTTGCCTCATCTGTCGATCATGTGACAGGAGGTTCCTCGACATGGGCCTCCTTTTGAGAATTTTTATGTTAAGGCATGGGACTAACCATGAGGTGGTCGGGGTGGTGCCGGTTTGTGTCGTGTGCTGAATTATATTTATATGGCTTGTTATTTTAATGTGTGTCACACATATTTGTGAACATAACACAGAAACTTAGCATAGCAAGGGGGTTTACTGAGAATGATTGCTGCACTAGTTTAGACTACGCACCGGCTAGTGGCCCCTAGTATGGATTCTAATCTACTAGGGGATTGGGCCCCTCGGTTAGGACATGTAGGGAAATACCGGGAATTAGGGCGTTATGACTTCATCGAGAGTAGGTATGCCTTCAGGGTGAGTCACATGTATAGTATGTTCTGGTCTTCCTCTGAGTTCCTAGGTTTTCTGTGATCCTCCGATACAAGCACTATTAGTACTATTTCCCTTGTTGTGTGTGGAATCATACCCTTGAACTTGGTTTTGGTGTTTCTTGGAAATGTTTTGTGTATATGGTTGGTTTTAAAAAAAATGAACTTCAAAGTAGCTATTTTGGAAAGGTTTGTGTGAACCCCTATATTGTTTTATTTTCCTTATTTTTGAATTATAAGGGCAATGGATATGTGATTGTTAGTTTTCAAAATGGAGTGTAATATGAAAACCTTATTTTTATAACTGTAGTTCAAACTAGTATTATTGGGCTGTTTTGGAACTGGAAAATGCATGGATTCTGTGGTTCATTTTTGGCATTCCTGCTAAGCATTTTAATGATCATGCTTATCTTACCTTTTCAGATGCTGGTTCAGCTGTTTGGTTCGGGTTCTTGTTTCGTCTGCCCATGCGAGGCAGGCTGTTAGTTGTTGGAGGTGACCTAAGAGGTCACAAGGAGGTATGTACAGTTTATTTTTTTCAGGCCGCTGCTAGTTGTATTTGGTTATCGTTAGTTTTTTTATCTATTTATCTTTTTTTCAGGGGCCAAATCGTTCCCAATGGTTTAGTGTTGATGCCCGACACTATTTTCCAACCCATGGATATCGGGAATGCCCCTCGGTTCATGTCGCGGTCTGGCTTGGGTGACCGTTTCAGGGTTGACTGGGGTTGGTTTGGGATAGGGATTGGCCCTTGGGAAAGTAGTCAGTTGTCCCTAAACATTTTAAAGGTAGTGAGGCTGGGCATAGAAATGATCTAGCCCAAACCTTGTATTTTGGTAGTGAGCCTTAGTGTATTTGGTATATCAGCACATTGTTGTTGTATTCTTCTTGGACATAGCCTAGTAAGGGTGAACCGAGTAAAATTGTTGTGTGTCATAAATTATTTCATTTCTATTGATACAATGTTATGTTAAATAGATATAATAGTGTTTTTTAACGATTAAATAAGATCCAAAGGGGAAGTTGTTTTAATATATCATACTTTGGTTCACCCCCCTCCCCCCCTCGGGGTATTTAACCTAGTTGGGCTAATATTAATACATGTCCTAAGTTCATTTCTAATTTTTCTTGTTTAAAATCAAACAAGATTAAAGGGGAATTTTTTATCCCTTAATCCATTTATGTAACACACTTTTCAATTATTTATTCCCATATACGATTTAATTAATTAAAGGAATAGTTTAATGATTACCATTATAGATTAAAATTGATTCCCGCATAAAATTCCATATTTATTATTTCATTAAAATTCTTTAATCGATTCCTTAAAACACTATTTTTAAAGTTCTTTTTTATACCCATTTTATCTACCCTTTCTCATGAAGTTTTTTCAAATGAATACCATATTTTGAGACATATACTTATTTATTAATATATTAACATAAAAAATATTTAATTCCTTCTTCTACTTGGAATATTTATGAAATATATTTTTATTGTTATATGGGAAAAGATTATATAACCCATTTTTTCCATGGGTAATTCTTATGTTTATGCCTTACATTTGATTTACATATATGGAATGCATAAACATGTACATGTTATGATGGGTACACTAAGATAGTTCTACAATGAATTAGGAAACATTTATGTCTCATGATACTATATATATGGGATTAGGGATTAAACCTAATCCATTATTGTGATTTTTCCACCATGTGTTGTTGTCTTGGTAGTTATCCTTGACTTATGCTTATTCCATGTTTTTGTTGGTAACACATTTCTATGTTTCCATGATATTATGATTTCATGTTATTTATGTAATAATGTAATATGATTATTCATGACCCTTATGTTTTATGATATAATATTATTCCTTTTGACTCATATGATATGTATTGTTATCATGTTTATTCCCTTACAAGTCTTTTTAGCTCACCCCTTTATTTATGTATTCCATAGGAAATACACCATTTTTTAGGATCTAAAAGGGATATAGGATCCCATTATGAAACTTCAGGACCAAGTAATGGGATTTAATTCCCTTTGGGCCTATGGTACATGTAATGAGTCTCCTCTACCCATAAAATTAGGCCCTTTGATCTAAAAAAAGAGGCTTTGTCTCCAAATTAAAAAAAGTGCATAGTCTCCCAAAGACACTAGGCCTCTCGATCCATGGTTTTATTTTTCATATATTTGTGTTAAAAATCCTATAAATATATTTGTAAAATGGTTGGGTCCCTATAATTTCTATCAGTGATGGTTTTAGTAATTTTTGGAAATTAGAACAATAACATATTAGTAAATAACCATATGTATAAGTCAAAGTACAAGAACATATTCTGAAATTTTGGTAAAGTATGGAGTGAGTGGTTTCTAAGAAATTACATCCATGTCTAGATACTATAAGTAGATTTTTATCTAGAATAGTTTTATCTAGGGGTAATAACCCCAAAAAGGAAGATTTGGTATTATCTCAATCATCACTGGGTGCATAAAAAAAAGGCCTCGTTTCACACCTTATTTGACACTTCAGGTGATATGATTTGGAAAATTTAAAAACTATATACCAACCATTATGAAGGAATTGAATAAATTATCAGGTTTGAAAAACTAAAAGGAAATTGGCCATGTATAACTTAGATTAAAACCTAGAGACTCAAAATTTAGGATATTCATGTAATTTATAAGTTATTCTTCCTATGTTCAAAATTTTCCTTTTTATACTATTTTTAGTTTGTTTATTCTCATATCTTTTTTATTTCCTTTATTTTAGTTAATGGATTTAAAGAGTATTAACTATTCCAAAAACCAACGTGATAGAAAATGTGAATATTTTCTTAATTGGATGCTTAAAATTATAGGAGAGGTACCTAAGAACTTAATAGAAGTATTGTCTCAGCTAAATCATGTTATGAATAATAACTTTAATCCTATGGAATTCCCTTCTCCTGAGAAAGAGAATGTTAGGTCAAATTCTTTATGTGACAAAGGCCTCCTACCTTTAATGGATATTTTAATTCCCTCTCTATAGAATAATGTTTTAACACTATTGAAAAGATATTATCTATTTAATTTCCATTTATCACATGGAGGGAGAAGCTAATCAGTGGTGAAAATTGATCAAGATCACAAATTCCAAAGAATAAATTGATTCTATAGAATTAAAAGGATTCAAGAAAACATTTTCCAATAAAAATTTTCTCTGAACTCTACATCTTGAAATGGAGAGGGATTTTATCATACTAAATAAAAAGGAAGACCATTCTATCGAGTCATAAGAGGCACACATCAATAATCTTGCATGGTATGTCTATGACTTTGTTATCCACACTGAATGTAAGGTAAACCATTTATTTAGTAGATTAAATCCAAGTGTATAAAAATTATTGCAAATTCGAGCCTTATATAGCTATGAATAGATTATCAGTTGGGACTTTAAGGTCGAGAAGGAGATCGGGGACTCTCATTGGTCTCGTGAGGTTAGATATTAAAATTATAAAATGGAGATTAATTTATGAGGATCAATGGTTAAATCCCATGGGGGAAAGATAACTCAAATGACAACATGTTAAAAGTGTGGGAAGAAGCATCTCAGAAATATTCTCAAGGGATTCATGATATGTTTCAAGTTTGTAAAAATGAGTATTATGATAATCAATTCCAAATTAAAATAAATAATCCCACTAATGTTATGAAAGAAAAGACGATTCATATCAACATTCAACCAACATTATAGTTTTTCAGCTATAAATAATACAAACATGGAAGGGCATATTATATCCCTACTACTGCGGTGGACCCCCAAAATGATGTGGGGAAAGGTATATAGGTTATTTATTTAAGAATATCAAATGTACTATTTTATTCTGGTTCTACAAATTCCTTAATATTCTGAAAATTTATTAGAAATATTCAAACACCTCCTCAAAACAAGCACTACTACAAAATCAACATTTAACGGCACTGATAAATGATATCTTTATCAGTTCAAAAGTAAGTGCTGATAAATTTAACACTTAATAAGTTATTTTTTAAGCGCTAAAAAAGGGCCCATTTTTAGAACATTTTTTAGTACTGATTTATGGTACCATTTATCAGTGCTTTATTTTTAGCACTGATAAAGAATATCCTTTATCAACGCCTTATTTTTAATGCTGATAAAGGGTACCCTTTATCAGTGCTATATTTTCAACATTCATAAAGGAATCATTTATTAGTGCTTTTTTAGCACTGATAAAGTCCCGAATAAATAAAAATAAACAATTAAACAAATAAAAATAAAAAATGAGTTTATTTTTAAAAAAAATTACAATTTTTTAATAATATAATTATTGATAAAAAAGAATAAATTGATTATACTATATATATATTATAAATACTAATAAATAGTATCTATTAGATATATAAATATATTTAAAATAAAAATTAAATGATCTAAAATTAAAAATAATTAAACTGAGAATAATATTAAACATTTTATTAATTAGATGATTATTGATAATGTTAATAAATAGTATATACTAAATATATATATATATATATTAATGTAAATAAATATGATTTATATAATACAAAATAGTATTTATGATTTACATTAAATAGTAATATATTTAGTGAATAAAGGTCTATAATTTAAAATTAATGTGAATTAAAAATACTAACTAATTGCATCGAGTAATGGACATAATTGAATGTCATTTGATTTTTTTAATTTATAATCCAACGTATCATATTGATTTCACATATATGTAATTAATTCATTTTTATATACATATGCACACACACAAATAATTTTTTTGGAATTTAATCAATTTATATTATTTTTTTATATATATTTATTTACTATGATTTAATATTTTCAATATATGTATTAATATTTATTTCAATATATATCAATTTTTTTAATGACTTATATTAATCAACCTTATCTAAATTTTCAATATTTTAGTCATTTAACTAATCAATTTTACTCATTTTTTACATGCATGAACTTAAGATTAAATATTCACTAATAATGTTAAAGATATATTTGTAAAACATATTTATAAATAAATATAATTATAAATGTATATTTAAAATTTTTATACATTTATAATTATAAATAAATAAATAATAATTTTTAAAAAAATATTTATATAATTATAAATAAATAATTATATATTCATTGAATTATAAATTTATTATTTTATAACAAGTATTATTATAATTATTGTAATTATATATAATAATTATAATTTTTTGAAAAGGTATTAATTTTTTTATATGTATTATAGGTATTTGTTAGTGATTTTTTAGTGCTAATAATGATTAATTTTATCAACGCTTATTAAATTTGTGCTGATAAAAGTATCTTCATCATTGATTTTTCAAGTGTCGATAAAAGTGTCATGATCTACTTTAATAACCCTAACCATCATTAACCATTTCATGATATCCAAACCTCTCCACGGAGGTGACATGTTGTCGGTGCTCCTCATTGTCAAATGCAATCTCGAATCTATGCAAGAATCAAGGCTCCGATTATTGCAAGGCTCGAATCCAAGTCTCGAGCAATTCAAGGGTTGAATGCAACCACGGCTCGAACAAATTCTAGGTTTTTCAATATCCCTAATTTCCCTCAGTTATACATAATACACTCGCATCCCGCATCTGTGTATCCAAACAAGTCTAGTTGCAATATACTATTATAAAACAACCCAATATTCATTTTTTTTATATATTGGCGTATCGACTTCCCCGATATCATGTGGGTCTCCTTGGGATAACATTTATATTGTGTGACTTGAAATACATCAAACCCAATGCTGGGCCATGTTGTTGTCAGGTATAATAGGCTCCCAATACCTACATTCAATGACATTTACCTCTTGGTATTTTTCAACTTTTGAAAAAATCATCCATATACCGGTCAGAGTTATCATTGGTTTGGAATATTACATTGCAAATAAATTGCATGACGAAATATCTAATTTCATCAGGGTATTATATTATGTTGTGCATAAATTGGATGGTAATTATATATGTTTGATTTTTCTCTTATTTATTTAACTACTTTGTGAAATAATATAATTTTTTCAGTTTTTATTTTTTAAGTATTTCAATTTTAATTTAAATAATATTACTTAAATACTATAAGAAGAAAAATCAAAGAGATGTAAGGTTATATAATCCTTAAACAATATAATAAAGGAATAACTGATTTTGATATAAAATGTAATTAATATTTTGATTTTGGTTGTTGAAATATAGTCAAAAAATAAACAATTAGAATGTGTTATTTCCTAGGAAATACCTCATCATCATGGTGTTTTAAGAAACAAAATATTATTTCATTACATAGTGTAGAAGAAGAGTACATTGTTGATAAAATTTATTATTCTCAATCCTTTATGATTAACAAAAAATTTATTAAATTTCATATTTTCTTTGAAAATAAACTTATTTAACGAGAAAAGTTTTCAATTATTTAAATTTTAAAGAATATTTTAAATCATTCAAGAATAAATATTATACCACTAGATTTAACTAATTTTGATAAAATAAAATATTTACACTTATCAATGTAAATTTAATAAATAAGTTTTAATAGAATCTATTTTTTTGAAATGAAAATTATTTTTTATGGATAAAATCCTGAAACCTTTATAATCCCACTTCAGGACAACTTTATTAGTTTGGACTTAATAATTTAATGATACATTATGTTCACTATGGATTCTTAATTCTATTGAACTCTATGGTTTACTAACATAAACTTAAATCCACTTATCATTTCCTAGTGGTAATATGATGCCCCACAGATGTGACCATGTCAATTAAATGACATAAAAAAGGTTTCATTACAATACATCACCAGGACATTTTTTGTTAAGATTTTTATAGAATTAATACAAAAAATTAACTAAAAAACTCATGTATTTTTAAACTAATGGGCAGTTTTTTTTGGAACAATATTTGCAACAACTTGATCCATAAGAATCCTTCATTATTCTTATTCTGATCAAGCTCATCATGTCACAATGCTCTTATTCGGATCAAGCACCTCATGTATATATTTGATTCAATTATCATCCTTGTCAGCCTCTCTATATGATTTAGGCTCTACTTGGGAAGAAAAGAGGTTTTTTGTAGAGTTTTTCACCTTTGAGTTTTCACCAAAACCATATGATCACTAATGACATTTTATTCATTGATTTCATCCTTGCTTATATTTCTTGTGGTTGATAAAAATATCACCATCATTGAAATGATAACCCAATTATTAATACTTCTTAGGGGATATCTTTACTTTATCTTGGATGATTAAAAGATTCAATCCAATGTATCTTATTTTCTCCTCATCATCCTCACTCGTTGATTGATTGTTTGTCAAGATCTATTTGAATTTTTTTGTCATTATTCTTGTTTTACCTTCATCATATCCCTACGTTCAGAAATGTTTTCATATTAAAATCATTATCCATAGAATTAATGTATTTTTTAATATTTATGTTTAATTTATTTCTTTTCAGTATTACTCATATAATAATTATTTTCTTGTACAATGGATTATTTTGTTCTAGCCTATAACTGAGATAATGACAATAAGGAAATCCATCAAGAATTCATACAACCATCAGGTAAAGTTGAATTTAAACTACTTATTTAATTAATTTTATCATCATTTTATCTATTATTTTTTAGTTAATTTCCTTATCATTTTTATCTAATACTTATTTTGTTTTTTTTCACATATCTTTTGGGAAGTCATATTTTTATTTCAACTATCTTCAATATTCCACAAAAAGAGATAAAATGATTCTTTCTACCAATGCTACCACACTTTCTATTTTCATTTAATTTTTTTCAAACATCCAACACCAAGTATTGATTATATTTTCTTATCCAAAATAACCTTTCTAGTTGTTGAAAGCCTCTACTCTTCCAACTTTCAACAATAAGAAAGGTTTTTTGGTTAAGAACATAGAATCAATATGCAGTGTTGGAAGTTTGAAATAAAAATACAATGGAAATGTGTTGAAATTTGTAGTTAGTATTTTTTTAAGACTTTGGGATGTGTAGGAATCAACCACACCTCAATCTGACACACGATGTGACCGGTATGACTTTAAGTGCTTCTTTTTATTCAAAATTGACATTAATTTTAGTAAAAGGGACAATTGAATTTTTCAAAATCGATAAAAAAATATTATGATTGTTTTGATACTTTAGGGAAATGATCCATCAATCATTTTAGATGTGTAGGAATCAGTCACACCTCAATTTGACACATGATGTGACCTCTTTAACTCAATGTGTCTGCTATCCGTTTAGAATTGACAGTTTTGTTCAAAAAATTACACTCACTGAAAACAAAGAAAGTATGATCATATTTTCTTGATAATTTTGGTAATTGATTTATAAGAGATTTTTGACATGTAAGAATCATTTTCACATCAAAATGATACGCAATGTGATCATTATACATCAACGTGAACGTTTACGATTTAAAATGACATTTTAGTAAAAAAACAAGTGACGTACTCAAAACTGAGAAAACACATTCATATTGTTTTTCTAATTTAGTAAAATTATCCATATTTCATTTAAAATTTGTATTAATTAGACATAGCTCAATCTGATGCATAGTGGGATTGGTATGACTCCAAGTACATCTTTTTATTCAAAAATGGATTCAATTTTAATAAAAATGATAATTGTCCTACTCAAAACTGAGAAAACACATTAATATTATTTTGATACATTATGGAAATGATATATAAGTCATTTGAGATGTGTAGGAATAATATGTACATAAATCTGATGCACGGTGTGACCAGTATGACTCCAAGTGTGTCTTTTTATTTAAAAATGACATCATTTTTAATAAAAAGGACATTTGATCTACTCCAAACTAAGAAAACACATTCGGATTGTTTTTATAATTTAGGAAAATGATCCATAAGTCATATTTTATGTGTAGAAATTAGTCGTACCTCAATAAAACACACAATGTGACCGGTATGACTCCGAGGGTGTCTTTTTATTTAAAAATTACATCAATTTAAATAAAAAGGACAACCGACCTACTCAAAACCAATAAAATGAATTCGTATTGTTTTGATACATTAGTAAAATGATACATAAGTAATTTTTTATGTGTAGGAATCATCCACACCCCAATCTTATACATGATGTTTCTGGTATAACTCATTGTGTCTGTTATCAGTTTAAAATCAGTATTGTAGTTTAAAAAAGTGCACTCACTAAAAACAGATCAAATGCACTTGGATTTTCTTGATAATTTAAGAGAATTATTAATAATTTATTTTGATGTGTAGGAATTGGTATCATATAAAAACAATATACTATATGACTGGGATGATTTAAAGTGCATGTTTCGATTTTAAAATGAAATTTTAGGAAAAAAGACAATCGACCTAATCAAAATAGAGAAAAAACATTCTGATTATTTTCATAATTTATAAAAATGATCCACAAGTCATTTCATATGTGTAAGAATCATCCGAAATTCAATCCAACACACGAAGCGACTGGTATGACTCTAATTGTGTTTTTTCAATATGTAAGTATCATTTTATTTTAAAACGCACATCACATCGCCAAAACCGAGAAAATGAGTCTATATTGTTTTCTATTCATTTAAATTATGTATTAATACATTATTTTTCTGATTTAGTGGTATTTTTGGTGGTGCGGTCTATTGTTACAGCACACTACACTGATTCTATAATAGCACACTACAGTATGCCCCTTTATCGGTGCGTTTAAATGTATTGATAAAATCATCCTTTATTAGAACTTTTTAAGCACTAATAAAGGGGACCTTTATCAGTGATTCTATAAGTGCCAATAAAGGCCATTTTTATCACTATTAAAGGCCTATTTTGTAGTAGTGAAGGAGGTTGAGCAATTTTTGATAATAGAAAATAGGGAAATTATTTCATATCAAGTATATAACTCCTCCTCACTCAATGTTTATGGACTAAATCTACTAGTAAATATTTTAATACTTCTTTTAGTGGAATTTTATGATTTATTGGGAATGGATTGGTTATACTTATACAAATCCAACATTAACTATTGGGGAGAGAGAGATCACTTGTCACATCGCAAGTCATCATCCAATTTTGTACAAGTGTAATAAAGAGTATGAATATCATTTTGAATATTCTTCTCAAGCATGGACATTGTTTTCTTATTATCAAGATTATATAGCTCAAATGAATGATTCAAATGAGATAATCATGATTTAAAACATGCCCACTGTGAGGGACTATACTGATTTTTAACCTTATTTTTATCCTAATGAGTTGTTTAGTCTTCCTCTGTTTTTAGAGGTTGATTTCTCAATTAAACTTATACCTGGATCTCTACCCATGTCTAAGACTCCATTGAGAGTGTCTACCATTGAGTTAAAATAACTGAAGAATAAGTTATAAGATAATATATATGAGGGTTTTATATACCCAAGTTCTTCACTCTCTGATGCACTAGTCCTATTCATCAATAAGAAGGATAGGTTAGTGTTCCTCTAAATTTATGAACTCAAAAAAAACAAAATAAATTATAAGTATCCCCTTCCATAGATAGATTACTTGTTCGATCAACTATGTGGCCCCCAGAATTTATCTAAGGTGGACCTTCAGTTGGGATATCACCAATAAAAGGTGAGAAAGTAATATATTCCCAAGACTTCCTTTAAAATATGGTACAGACACTATGATTTCATTTTGATCCCCTTGGGAATCACTAATTCTCCGTAAATCTTCATGGACTTAATGGATAGATTATTTGAGATTGCCTCAACAAATTTATGGTAGTCTTTATTGATGATATTCTGATATTCTATAAGAGCAAGTTGGATCATGAGGAGGATTTTAATATTATTGTAAAGTATTTATAAAAGGATAAGTTATATTAAAAGTGAAATAAATGTGAGTTCTGGATTGAGGAAGTATCATTCTTGGGGAAAGTTACCACTAGTAAAGGGATATCTATAGACCTTTCTAAGAAAAAATTGATTCATGGGTGTCCTAAACCATCATATGTAATAGAGATTCATAGTTTACTTAGTCTATATGCTCACTATCGATGATTTATTAAGAACTTCACATGATTTTCAAATATATTGAACAAGAAAACTCAGAAAGGATAAGTTTTTTATAGACAAATGAATGTGAATAAAGCTTTAAATAATTTAAAAATAGGCATATAACTACTTCATTACATGAAATTCGCTCAAGTGGGAATTATTTTTTGCATACAATGATTCTTCAAAGAATTACATGGTCTATGTATGAATGTAAAATGGAGAATTGATAGACTAATCCTTAAGAAAGTTGAAATTTCATGATAAGAACTACCCAACTCATGGTCTACAATTGGTTTTAATGGTCTTCACATTGAACATTTGGTAGAATTATCTCTATAAATAGTAGTGTTAAATATATGTGTTTCATAAGAGTATCAAATATATATTCACATAGAATAATCTTAATATGTGTTGGTGAAGATGGTTACATCTAATAAAGTATTATAAATGCTCAATCTACTGCATTTTGAGGAAGTCGAATAAAGTGGAAGCTAATCTAAGTAGAAAGGATCTTGTAACCTTATCCATGATGGTAATTGAGAATTATATGATCATATTATAAATGAAAAGTATAAATATGGAATTCAAAACATAAGGAACATCATCATTCCTTTCTTAACTTATTTATCATCAATCTTGTTGGAACCATGGTCATCTATGCATGAATTGGAGAATGGTTTTTGTTTGTTTTCAATCCTCAGAGGAAGTTCAGAATGTGTGCTAGAAAAGTACTCATATTGTTCAAGCAGATAACAGTATTAAATGTGGAACCATTTTCTAGTGTTTGCCAAATTTTTGAACCTCAAATTTGGCAAAAGGGGAAAACAGTGTTTTTTGGGAAAGGGACGTGCGCGCCGGATATGTGTCACACAAGTGACTTGCGCACCGGGAAAGGACTTGCACGCCGGTGCCTAGGAGGATTGGAAAGTTTTGCACCATATGTTTTTCAAGATCAGAACTTCAAAATATGGAAAAGGGAAGAGGGTTGCGCAAGTATTAGTTTGATCGCACAAATGAGTAGCGCGACAGAGGCTAGGGGTGTTGGAGTTGCACGCCAGAAATTGCGCGCTGAGAGGAGGCTTGCACGCCACTATGTTGGGTGTCCAGTTTGCCTATAAATAGAGGAACACCCCTCCTCATTTGGAACATAGTTCAAGGCTTATATATTTTCCAAGATCCCATCGTGCAAGTGTTGTAGTCGCGCAAGTGGTAGTTTGGTCGTGCAAGTAGAAGTTGCACGTCAGTTGTTGGTTGCGCGTCCAAGGTGGTTTGGGCGTAAAAGATGGTGAGTCACGCAAGTTTGGAGTTGAATAAGGAGGTTCCATGAAAGTGTTTTGGTGACACTTGTGCGCCGAATTTTTTTCCACGCAAGTGACTTGCGTGCCTGGTAGTAAAGAAGTGCGACAATGTTTTTGAGCTGTGAGAAAATTGGGAGATTGTCCGATACCCTCGGTGCAAAGTGAGATTTGTCTACAGGTAAAAGTTGGACTTCAATATAGAATCTACATACAATAGAGGATTTTACTCATTAGTGATGATGAAGAGACCTTCATGTCTACAAACTGACTGTGACTTCACCAAAGGCAGTGAGCCAGGGGGAGTCAACGGGAGTGACCTGAGGGACGCTGTGATCTACCCATGATCTTTTGTAAAGGCAGTGATCCTGGGATAGAGTGACTATTCCTGAACCTTTGTAATCCACATCTAGTGAAGAATAGTGGAATTTTGTACGACCAGCAACTTGTCGGTGTATGCTCCTTGGATGTATCCCTTAGCGGTGAACCGAGTAAAAAATTTTGTGTCATCTCTTTGCATGTGAATGTTTCATTGCTGATCATATCCATCATATAGGTTTAACTAGTTTCTACCAACGTGGGAATAATATCCTTGTTTTTAAAAGAAATTTTTTTCACCCTGATTCACCCCTCCCCTCTCAGGGTGTCCTGGGGTCCTATAAGTGGTATCAGAGGGAGGTTGCTAGTGTTAGATCTGTCCTTTGTTGTCATGGAAAATTCAGCCAGTTTTAGGGGGTCCCCCTCTTTGATGGAAGTAATTTTTAGATTTGGAAGAATAGAATGAGATCTCATCTAAGATCCCTTGGAATTGATGTTTTGTTTTCCACTGTGCAAGGTATTAAGGTTTCTCATCCAACAGGACTGGATATGATTGATGCAGATAGGAAAATTCTCGATGCATATACTAAAGCACATAATGCTCTCACTGAATCCCTTTCTGATCAGATCTATCTAAAAGTGACGAGTTTCACCTCAGAAAAGTCCATGTGGGAAAAACATGAAAATACTTATGAAGGATATAACAAAGTGAAGGAGGTGAAACTACAAGTTCTACACAATAGGTTCGATGATCTGAAGATTCATCCTGATGAGAATGCAGACTCCTTCTTCAATCGAATTACTGAAGTGGTTGGATCAATTTGGGGCCTAGGAGAAGAAATAAAAGACATTGACATTGTGAAGAAAATACTAATAAGACTTCCACCCATGTACAATGAAAAGGGTTAATCCCTTGAGGAAAGAGATCTTTCCAAACTTTCTCTGGATGATCTACTGAGCAGCCTAGTGGCATTGAAATGAGAGTCAAACCAGAAGATGCTACAACTCGAGTGAGCAAGGAAATGGCATTCAAATCCATTGAGAAACTGAAAATCTCAAAAGATAGTAGCGGTGAATATTATTAGGAAAAAGAAATTATTTCTCTCATTTCAAATAAGTTCCAGAAGGGAAAATGGAAATTCAAAGGGAAGTTACCTCTAGCTTGCTTTCATTGTCATAAAGTTGGTCACATTGCCTCTCAGTGCTTAAGAAAGTTTGATGATGAGAATAGCAATGCTGAAAACATTGAGAAGCCTCTAAAAAGGTTTTTCAAAAAGGGAGACTTCAAATCAATAAATAAAGTACCAAATAAGATCTTTGTCTGTGAAAATGGAGATGATGATAATGAATTTTTTGATAAAGAAGAACTAGAATTTAAAACTGGAAACCATGCTTCCATGATGGATACTATTGAAAAATCAGAAGATATTGGTGGAGAAAATCAGTTGAAAACTAGTGCGGATCCCGAGTTGTAACTTAAGGATGCTGTCAGTATGCTTAAGATTAAATGTAAGAGCTTCAATAAGTGGAAATCAATTGTAGAAGAATCAACTGAATATGTTGATCAACTTGAAGCTAAAATTGAATGACTGGAAGAATTGGTGAAATTACAGTCTAATATTATTGAAAGAAATGATGATGTAGTAGATCTGAAGCTGAGAATTGAAGAGCAGGTAAAGTTCATCAATGACCTCACCTCCAGACTAGAGGAAAAGTCCAAGACTGTCGAGCGTCTTGAGGAGGAAGTTGTTACTATTAGGAGTAAACTTGAAAAAGATTTAGTTTCCAAAGAATCAAGGAAGAAAATATAGTTTGGAAGGTTCTCATATGCTAAGCTGTTGGAGAGAGAAAAACGTGGCTCTAATAGAGTTGAAAAGATTTTAAATGATCAAATACCTACCTGCGTGGGAAATAGTGGAATTGGTAGTGAGGCAGAATCATCAAATGATGCAAATAAAGGTGACCAAAATAAAGTCAAGATGAAAGTGGGTGATGTGGGAAATTATATTGAAGTAATGAAATAGAAACCCCCAACTCAATCTGAAATAAGAAAAGAAGATTATCCTCGAGCCTCATGGAAAAAGGATCCCTCATACTATTATCCCACAGAAGAAGGAATGAGGACAAATAGAAGCGAGAAGACATTTCCTCTCATGAAGTGTCAATTCTGTGGATATTTGGGTCATATAATGTCTTATTGTGAAGAGGCAAGAATCTATCTGAATGGAGAAGATATAGGAGTTCAACAGAGGAGAACAAATTCATATTCTAATTCTTTTAGAAGAAAAAATTTATATGGATATTGTTTTCGTTGTTCTAACTTTGGTCATAAGGCTGTTAATTGTAGGCAGAGAAGGGACATAGACACCTCATACCGAAGTTTGAGACAACTCAAGTCCCATCACCAAGACAAAGTTTCTCTTTCAAATAGTTTTTCTCCTCTCAAAGAATATTTTTACTATGAAGAACCTAGGTACATGGAAGAGATAATTGAAAGTCCATAAGTGATCTATACTCAATCCAATGTTTCATGGAAAGAAAGGAAGAAAATTGAGAAATCCAACCTTGTATAGGTGGCCCTCAAAGCCACAAAAAAAATAGTACCTGGATTCTGGATAGCATTTGTTCATCTCATATGACAGGTAATGCCAGCCTGTTAACGGATATAAAAAGTAAGGTTGATGGTACAATACGATTTGGTAATGATGGAGCTCTGAAAATAAAAGGCAATGGAAGTACTAAATTAGCTAATGGAGAGATAAAGAAGACTGAAGTCCTTTATGTAGATGGCCTACGTCATAATCTAGTCAGCATAAGTCAACTCTTTGACTCGGGACTTATAGTTACTTTTAATCAGAAAGGTCGCACTATCAAGGGTAAGACAGGCAATTCACTTATGAAGGGATGCAGAACAGAAGGCAACTTGTATCAGGTTGATAGTAAAGAAAATGTTTGTTACATGAATGTTGAAGAAGAAAACAATTTGTGGCATCGGAGACTGGGACACATCAATCAATAATACATGGAGAAAATATCAAAATTGAGGATTATCATGGGCATTCCCAACCTGATGTGTGAGCGCGAAAAGTCTCGTGATGCTTGCATTCGTGGAATGTTGGTCTGCAGTTCATATCGGCCAAAGAAGAAAAGGGAATCTCATCTTCTTGATCTAATTCATACAGATGTATGCAGGCTGATAAATGTTTTTGTAACTCATGGAGAAATGTAGTTTGTCCTTTTCATTGATGATTATAGTATAATGGCTTGTGTAATGGTGATTCACAGGAAGTGACAAGTACTTGATTGCATGAAAACGTATCACCGTATTTCCAAGAATGATAATGGATGGACAATAAAAGTCATGCGATCTGAAAATGGAGGGGAATACACGTCCATTGAGTTTGAGAATTACCTAGAAAAACATGGAATACATCATGAGGTAGCTGCTGTGAGAACTCCATAGCAAAATGGGGTTGTTGAGCGCCAGAATCGACAGGTCAACAATATGGCCAGAACTATTCTGATTGAGAGTGGTATCCCTCGCCATTACTGGAAAGAATCTGTTGAAGCTGAAGTGCACATTTAGAATCAAACAAGGCTTTAAATTGGAGAAATAAAGACACCATATGAATTGTGGCATGGAAGAAGCCTTCGTTGAAATACTTTCGTGTTTTCGGGAGCAAATGTTTCATCCAGAATAAAGAAGGAAATCAAGGGAAGTTTGGTGACAATGTTGATGAAGGAATTTTTATTGGGTATCCAATGAACAACAGAGCCTACAAGTGTTTCAAAAAGTGATTAGGAAAGATTTTGGAAAGCAGTGATGTTAATATAATCAAATAGAAAACCACAAATGCTTCAAGGACATCATATGCTGATGTGATAGAATGTGAGGAAGAAATTGAACGTGGAGAAAATACAAATACAGAAATAGAGGAAGTAGTACAAAACACTCAGTAGCCACATCATGATGTTGACTCATAAGAATAATCTGAAGAAGAAACTGTGGCTGGAGAGAATGCAACTGAACCACACCGGAGAAATCGTATAGTTGAGATTGATCCATCTAACATAATTGGGGACAGGAGTGCACCCACTCAAACAAGGAGGATGAGAAATAACACAAAATCTGCATTTTTGTTAGTTCTGGAGCCATCCTCATTCAAAAAAGATGCAAAGTATGAATCTTAAGTGAAAGCCATGAATGAAGAGTTAGATCAGATTGACAAGAATCAGACATGAGATCTTGTCCAAAGACCTGAAGGTCACAATGTGATTGGTACAAAATGGATCTTCAAGAAGAAGTTTGATGAGCATGGAAGTGTTATTAGAAACAAGGATCAACTGGTATGTCAGGTATATTCCCAGATTGATGGTTTTGATGTTCAAGAAACCTTTACTCTAGTGGCTAGACTGGATTCAATCAGGCTGTTCCATTCCATGGCTCTCCAAAGAGAATATAAATTATATCAAATGGATTTCAAGACAACATTATTAAATGGTGTACTCTAAGAAGAAGTCTACATTGAACAACTAGTGGGATTTCTTCTTGGTACTGATGAAACAAAGGTCTGCAAACTAAAGAAAGCACTTTATGGCATGAAATAGGCACCACGAGTGTGGTACTCCTGGATAGACTCTTATCTCAAGAAGATGGAATTCAAAAGAGGAGGAGTAGATCAAAATCTATATGTGAATAATTCTCCAAAATATCAATTCATGGTTCTAGTCTACGTTGATGATATCATATTTGGTGGAAGAAGGTAGAAATAAATGGATAAATTTTCCAATAACATGAAATCAGAATTTGAAATGTCTATGATTGGGGATCTCACATATTTCTTGGGGATGCAGGTGATTCAAAATAAGGATTACACTTTCATTTCTCACGAAAATTATGCAAGAGAGCGTTTGAAGAAGTTTAATTTGCAAGACTCCAAACCAATGTCAACTCCGATTGCAGTTGGAACTAAACATGGAAAGCATGAAGATGGGACATATGTAGATCCCACCATGTACAGGAGGATCATTGGGAGCCTACTGTACCTGACAGCGACATGGTCAGATATTGTCTTTGCCACATGTCTTGCAGCCTGCTTTCAGAGTAATCCAAAGGAGGAACATATGGAAGAAGTAAAAAGAATCATGAGGTGTATTCAAGGTACTCACAATTGTGGCTTATACTTTTCTGCAGGAAGGAATAGTGAATTATCATCATTTTCTGATGCTAAATGGGCTGGTGATGTTGTGGGCAGAAGGTCCACAAGTGGTGGATCATTCAATATTGGGAATAAATGTTTTGGCTGGTTGAGCAAGAAACAATAAAGTACTTCTCTTAGTACTGCTGAAGCTGATTATATCTCTGCCACAAAGTCATGCACTCAACTGCGATGGATGAAGAAACAATTAACAGATATTGGAGATGAGGTGAAGCAACCAATGGTGATTTACTTTGATAACAAGAGCGCAATTGATCTTACGACGAATCTGGTACAACATTCTTATACAAAACGTATTGAAATTAGGTATCACTTTATCAAAGAGATAGTTGAACAAGGTGTGATTAGAATGGATCATGTGGTAACTGAGGATGAAGTGGCTGATATCCTGACCAAGCCACTGTCAACGGTTGTGTTTGAGAAGCATCGGTTGAACCTCGGTGTTCAGCCACCTCCCAGTGCATAAGGAGGTTACGAAAATCCCCTCTCCCAAGTTATGTTAATTGTTTTTAATCTGTTTATGGATGTGATGCCTGTTTGTGGGGGAGATACTATCCAGGGGGAGTGCGGTATGATATGAACAATGAACAATTACTAGTATTTGGGTTTATTTTCAATGGGGGAGAAAGGAATAAATTCAGGAATGTAATTCTTTTATGACACATTGATAATTCAGTGTCGGTGATAAGATGGGAATGAATTCATTGGATGGGAACCCAATTCAATATTTCTCTCCTGTTTTCTACACCAAGCATTGCTCACGTAGAATTAGAGTGTTGGTTGAGTTGATTCTTTCATTTTTGGTTTGCATGTGGATGGTGATCTGGTGAATTTATTTACTGATTGCCAACAAGCCCAAAGGGGGAGATTGTTGGAACCATGGTCATCTATGCATGAATTGGATTATGGTTTGGGTTTGTTTTCAATCCTCAGAGGAAGTTAAAAATTTGTGATAGAAAAGTACTCATATAGGTCAAGCAGATAACATTATTGAAGGTGGCACCATTTTCCAGTGTTTTCCAAATTTCTGGACCTCAAAATTTATAAAATGGGAAAATAGTGTTTTTTGGGAAAGGGACTTGTGCGCCGGATATGTGCCGCGCAAGTGACTTGCATGTCGATAAAGGACTTGCACACCAGTGCCTAGGAGGATTGGAAAGTTTCGCGCCATATGTTTTTCAAGACCATAACTTCAAAATATGGAAAAGGGAATAGGGTCACACAAGTATTGGTTTGGTCGTGCAAGTGAGGAGCGCGACAAAGGCTAGGGTGGTTGGAGTTGCGCGCCGGAACTTGCTTGCTGAGAGGAGGCTTGCGCGCCACCGCACTGGGTGTCCAGTTTGCCTATAAATAGAGGACCACCCCTCCACATTTGGAATAGTGTTCAAGACTTAGATATTTTCTGAGCTCCCATCGCGCAAGTGATGTAGTCGGGCAAGTGGTAGTTTGGTCGCGCAAGTAGAAGTTGTGCGTCAGTTGTTGGTTGAGCATCCAAGGTGGTTTGGGCATAAAAGAAGGTGAGTCATGCAAGCTTGGATTTAAAGAAGGAGGTGTCACACCAGTGGTTTGGTGACACTTGCACACTGAATTTTTGCCGCACAAGTGACTTGCGCACCTGGCATTAAAGAAGCACAACAATGTTTTTGAGCTGTGAGAAAGTCGGGAGATTTCTCGGTACCCTCGGTGCAAAGAGAGATTCATCTATGGGTGAAAGTTGGACATCAACAAAGCATCTAAATACAATAGAGGATGTACTCATTAGCGATGATGAAGAGACCTTCACATCTATAAATTGAGTGTGACTTCACCAAAGGCAGTGAGCCAGGGGGAGTCAACGGGAGTGACCCGAGGGATGCAGTGATCTACCCTTGATCTTTTATAAAGGCAGTGAGCCTGGGACAGATTGATTGTGCCTGAACCTTTGTAATCCAAATCTAGTGAAGAATAGTGGAATTTGGTACGACCGGAAACTTATTGGCATATTCTCCTTGGATGTATCCCTTAGCGGTGAACCAAGTAAAAATTATTTTGTCATCTCTTTGCATGTGAATGTTTCATTGCTGATCATATCCATCAAATAGGGTTAACTAGTTCCTACCAAAGTGGGAACAAGATACTTGTTTTTAAAATAAAAAGTTGTCACCTTGATTCACTCCTCCCCTCTCAGGGTGTCTCGGGGTCCTACACATCCATTATAGATAAGATAAAGGATAATCAAAGAGATAATGTGGAAATTCCAAAGAATATGGAAGAAATAAGAAAATGGAAATCCTCAGAGTTAAAAATTGATGAGGAAGGATTTGAAAGATTTGGTTCATGACTATGTGTACCATAAAATCTTGAGATAAATAATTATTTATTGAATGACTTACATAGCTTGACCTTCTCTATACACCGAGGGAGCATTAATATGTATCGAGATCTCTAAGATAACTATTAGTGGTTGAATATGAAGAACAAGATCTCAAAATATATATCAAAGTGACTGGCATGTAAGCATGTGAAGGCTAGAAGGAAAAATTCCAAGGGGATGATGCAAACATCAACCATGACTACATGGAAATCGAAGAGCATCACTATGGATTTTCCATAAGTTTTCCAAAGATATCCAAAGGAAATAATTCTATCTAGGTTATTATGGATTGTCTTACAAATATTACTCATTTCATTATAATTCAAGAGGCATTATCATTCGATCAACTTTCAAGGAAATACATCAGATAAGTTTTGAGGATTCATGGAACACCACTATTGATTTTATATTACTAATATCTAAGATTTTACATTAATTTATGGAAAATTATCCAACATCATCTAAACCCTAAGTTGAAATTTAGTACAGTTATCACCCCCAAACTAATTTCCAAACCGAGTAGACTATCCAAACACTTGAGTACATGTTGAGAGCCTACCCAGTTTAATTCATATAAGGATAGAATTAACATATTCATATTGTAGAGTTCTCATACAATAATATTTTTCAGTCAAGAATCTAAATGGATCCATGTGAATCTCTTTATGGGAAGAGATTTAGAACACCTGTATGTTGGGATGAAGTTGGTTAACACAAACTGTTGGGACCTACAATAGAAGAATAAATGGTAGAAAATTTCAAGACAATGCATTAGTACATCAGGGAAACTCAGAGTTAACAAAATATCTATGAGGATAACCATTAGAGAGACCATGATTTTGATGTTAGAGATATAGTGTTCTTCAATACATCTCTATGGAATTGAGTCATTAGATTTGGGAATAATGGAAAGATAAGTTCTAATTATATCATACCCTTTGATATTCTTAAAATTGTAAGAGTTATATCCTATTGAATAGAACTCCCACCAACCTTGTCTCGAGTACATGAAGTGTTCCATGCATCCCTTTTTAGGATGTACATACCAGATCCCTCACATGTACTGAATTCATAGGTGGTAAAGCTATAAAATGATATCCCTTGTGAGGAGTAGTAGAATAAGATCTTGGACTATAGAGACAAAGTTATACACAATAAGAAAACTCACATATTCAAATTACTATGGAGAAACCATAAGTACAAGGAGGTGACAAGGGAATCAGAGAAAGACATGAATCAGAAGTACCCTCACATGTTTTCACCGTAGTATATAAAATGAAATTTTATGGGAAAATTTTCTTATGGGGGTGATAATATAACAACCAATATTTTTATCAATGGAATTTCTCTTCAAAATATATAATTATGTCATATTTAGTAATATTATATTATATAATGCACATGAACCACATGATAAAAACCACAATGTTTTATTATATGAATTTTAACATTAAATTTAAAGAATAAATATAGTTATAAGAATTGATAATATTATATTTGGATTGAAATATAAAATAAGATAACTAAAATATGAAAATTTGGATTTTCTTGGTCCACCAAAATAACCACACTCATGAACAACACTATATAAATGAATCAAAATATTAGTAATAAAATATTCATCTTGAAAATGAAAATAAATATAACCTTGATAAAAAATATAAACTAATGAATAATGAATTAAATATGAGGTATTTTTATAAATAAGAAACCCATATGAACATTACATATATGGACATTAGAATAGTAATATAACCATTGGTGTAAAAACTAGGAACCATTGAAAGCACATACACCCCGCCTTAACATGGATGTTAGGTCATGGCCCGCTAGGTACCACTAGTTTCCCCACAGACATGTGGTCCCATACCTAGGGCCCACCCACATGCCCGAATGGTTCATCAGACTAACGACTGTCACCACATGCCAAAACATGTTCCTTCCAATGTGCTTTGTCTTAACTCACACACACCCTAATAAATTTTCTAGAAGGTTACCCATCCTGGTCACTACTCCAAGACAAGTATGATTAACTATGTAGTTCTAATCTGGTAGGCTCCTTAAAAGAAACATGCACCTTTTGACATGAATCATAAAATTTAGTCATTTAAACCTTCATCATTTTGGGGTGTTATAATTAGAATAGTAATCTGACTCTTAGAAATAGTAACTTTAACATTATATTAATAAACTCACCTATGGAAATGTGAAATAATATTTATATATCTTATAAAATGAAAATATGACATATTTATATCATGATACAAGAAAATTAATGTTGTAAAATGATAAAATAAGTGTGTATTTTTATAGAACATATATGTTTTATTTTCATTTTTATAATAAATATTAAATATTTTAGAGAAATTATATATTAATAAAATGGGTTTATAAATTAATATTATGTTTTATTATAATGACAACATAATTTTATGATAACACAATTATTTTTTCAAAGGGTCATAACATTGATCATAATATTAAAATTATTATTTCTCAAATAAATAAGTATTTTAATTAAAAATTAAATTTATCATATTTAGAAATTTATTTTCATAAAATTGATTTAATTTTTAAAATATAGTGGTAAAAAATTGTTAGAGTTAATTTTTGCTAATTTTCTAAAATAGATAAATTTTTTAATGAAGGGTGATATGATAGAAAACATTGTATTTAACATTAAATGTTAAATACATGATTTCTTTAATATAGAATGATTTAATCACATGTTATTTTGAACTAACAGGAACCATCTACTGTATATAGTCAAAATATTTATCCTTATTGGCAGTATTCATTTGAAATAATAAACTAAGGAACATAATATTAAAAACACCCCTCTCCTCCCCATATAAATACCACCCCTTCTCTTCATATATTCTAAGCCTGTGAGCTTACCCAAACCCTAAAAAACTCACTCATAATCTCTCCCCCACATCTCAATAAGCCTTTGTCTCATAATATACCTATCCAAGGTTCCTTAAGTGGAATCCCAATTGGAGACATCCAAATGAGAAGGTATTTCCCTCAACCGAGTCTTATTTTTCTTTTTCTTCCTCATCCTCCAAAGTGATTTCATAAAATATGAAATAATAACTTCAGTATGATAAATATTCTATAATTTTTTATGTAAATTTAATATCTATAATCCATCCTATTCTTTTCATCTCTTATTCAAAAAAATGAAAACATTGTCCATATTATGTTTGTTCACCGCCTCCATGGATAATGAGTTTTCATTTTCCATTAATACTTCCATTATAGGTTTATATTTCCATATAATGGATTAAAATGAAATAAATAATTATATTATATATTTTTCACATTTTTTAATGAATATATATCCCAAATATTAAATAAAATAAAACTAGTTTGTTATGGTCGGTAAAACTGCCTAAATGGACTAACTATATAACGTTAACGTTTTTACTAAATGATTCATCATTATCCCATAGAACATATGGATATTTGGGACCATTTAAATTTATAGAAATACATTAATACCATTTTATTTCTCTTCTATATTTTTATTACCATTTTAAAATATCTTCAATAATTATCCATAAGTGATCTGATTTTGGAATCATGAAATGAGCCCCCTCAGAACAATGAAATTAAACTTTATATCTCTTTAAATATGGTTTTAAATGAATATAATAAAATTAAATTAAATTGAATATTGATGTAAAAGTTTCTTAATTAAGTAATTAATGAATTTAATTTAATTATTCATAATTTTAATATCAAGAATACAATTAATATAGACACAATGTAAGGGATCTCTTCAAACCATCCTATTTTCTTTGAGTTACAATCTCCCTCCCTCTAACTCACTCTCTATCTCTATTTGATGTTATAGAATTTTTATAAATTATATATAAATATATATATTCTAAATATATACCTATCTTATTCTACCCTCCTCTGATGGGGTAATACAATCCCTAAGTTCATCTCTCGAATGCGTTCTTTAAAACACCGTTTTGAAAATTAATTTCTATACCCATTTTATCCACCCTTTCTAATGATTTTTTTTAAATGAACACCATATTTTGAGATATATTATTATGTATTTAGATATGTACTTAAAAATATTTAATTCATTTTTCTCTTTGGAATCTTTATGAAATATTTCTTTATTGTGATATGAGATAATATTATGCAACCCATTTCTTTCCTAGGGTAATTATTATGTTTATGAATTATGTTTGATTTCCATTTTTGGAATACATAAGCATATACATATTATGATGGGCATGCCCAGATATTTATTCAATGAATTTTTAACCATTTATGTATCATGATACAATATGTATGGGATAAATGATTATTCCTAATCCATGATACATTGTCTACTATGTGATGTTGTCTTGGAAGTTATCCATGACTTATTCTTATATCATGTTTTGGTTGCTACCACTTTCCTATGTTTCCATGATATTATGATTCCTTGATCTTTATGTTATTCTTCCATATTATTCTTCAATATCCTTGTATTTTATGACATCATATTATGGTTTTTGAATCATATTCTATGAATCATTATCATGTTTATTCCCTTATTGAGATTTTTAGCTCACACATTTTTTATGTATTCAATAAGTTAACCTATGTAGTTTTTAGAGCTCTAAGGGATATAAGATTCCGTTATGGAGAATAAAATAATGAATCTTAATTTTAGTTTCATGTTTATATTTTACATACCTAGTCTCCCAAATATTTTATGCATCTCAATACTTGGGTTTTATTCATTGGATATTTATGTTAAAAAACTTTTCATAATATTTGTAAAAGGATTATGTCTCAATATTTCAAATATGGCCTTTATCAGCACTATAAAAGGGCATCAACAATGCTAGAAAAGTGTTGTTAATCGAGAAAAAGATAAATGGGGGGTCCCTTTTATCAGTGCTTTTTATAACTCATTAAGATCCCTTTTATCAATGCTTTTTTTAGCACCAAGTAAAAAAAATTAAGATACCTGCGAAGCTTTTAACAACACTTGACCCCCCCCCCCTGTTATCAACGCTAGGCGGACCCCCTCTCACTCTACTACGCGCTGCACTTTCCCTTGCATCCCACACTTGCACATGCACCCCTCCCTGATTGCACTTGAACTCGAACCCAAGACTTCCCCCCTTGCGCGCATGCACCTTTACCACTATGCTATTTAGTTTTTATCTCTATTTAATGATATATCTATTTATATATATATATATATATATAGTTATATTTATTCATATATTAATTCATTTATTAATATAGATTCATATTAATATAAATATATTTAGTTATATTAATACATAAATATTTATTCATATATTAATATAGATATTTATTTATTTAGTTATTCATATATTAATATATATTTATATATAGTTATATTTGTTCATATATTAATATAGATTCATATTAATATTAATATATTTATTTATATTAATACATATATATTTATTTATATTTTAGTATATATTTATTTATTCATATATTAATTTATATTTATATTTATTTATTTATATATATATATTTAGTTATAATTTTGTATCCATATATAAATTTGTATATTAATATATATTTAAAAGATAAGTTTTAAAAACATTTATAAAATATTTTTTTTTTTATAAATAAATAAATACATACATACATACATATATATGACACACACACACACACACATATTTACGAATAAATACACACACACACACACACACACATATATATATATATATATATATATATGTATTTGAAAACCCATAGAATGTTAAAATGACAATAACTTCAAATCCATAAGTTCATTTCTACTCCAAAACCATTAAAAATAGAATAAAATGAAACAATATTTGATATGATATGTGGTATAGGCCTAGCGTACATCTGGATCAGAAGTTATACTTGTTTGAATGTCAAAAAATCGGGGTATTCCGACTAAAAACTCATTTTTGGAGGCCTTTTGGGACTTTTAGGCCTCCAATAATGTGAAAAAGGTTACATTGGGTTACTAACACGTAGAGCTCATTGCAATATTCGATTTGATATGTTGTAGAGCTCAAACGTACACCCGGATCAAAAGTTATGGTCGTTTGAAGTTCGAGTTACATTTTCAACTTATTTTAGATATTTTTTTTTGTGTCTTCAAATTGTTATTAAATGATTACTAATCGATGATAATCAGAAAATTATTAATTAATAACAATTTTTAAAATATTTTAAAGTAATTTTCACTAAATTAATTATATATTAAATGTAATAGTTTATTTATACTTATCTAAAACATATTTCAAAAATATATATTATATTTATATCAATATAAATATACTTATATAACAATATATTATTTTTCATGATTTTTTTTTTGAAATATAAACTTTATCAGTGCTAGGAAAAGGTGTTGATAAATCCCCTTCCCCCTATCAGCGCTGCTAAAAAAGTGCTGAGAAAGGGGTCCCCTTTAATAGTGCTAAAAAAGGAACTGATAAAGGGGGTTCTTTATCAGTGAAAAAAAAACACTGATAAAGGGTGGCACTGTGGAAACCCAGTTTTGTGGTAGTGTCTCTATATAAGTAACCATGTGTTGGATTGTATTTTTTTTTAATAATGAATGATAATATTTTAATAAGAGACTATCAATATGTATTGTTAACAAGTTATGATTGGTGATATGTTCTCAATGACAATTACATATATTGATTATAATAGTGTTTTGTACAATATATTTTAAATATTTTTGGATGTTTCCATCCTGTGGGAGAGAATGAAGGTTTACATTGACAAATTAAGATGTCTAATGATGACAAGAAGATACATAAATTGAATAGAATACATTTTGATGATTATTTGAGTTAATTTTGAGTGATTTGGAAGTCTTGGAGCTAGGTTTAATGATCTCTAGTTCAAATCAAGATAATTCTGGAATATACAGAATAGACCAAGAATTTGACTAATTCTAGACTGCATATGTTTATTTTAAATCTATGTATAATTCATTTTATGATTGATTATGATTCATTTATGACTCTAGGATTAAAATTAAAAATTTTAATATACCTATATATGAGTCTTATAAATTGAAAATGAGTGAATTTCATAACTCTATATGAGTTATCATAGCTATAAACAAGTGATTCTAACATCTATGAAAAATTAAATTGAGTTTTTTTCAGGAATTTTACTCTATACATTTGTAATTATCATATCCATGTATGAGTCCATTTAATACAAATGGTTCATTATAGATGTTCGATATGACTCATTGGATGAGTGTATGAGTCATTCATGAGGTGATTATGAGTCATCGGTAACTATATATGTGTCATCTGAGAATTTATGAAGGATTACCTACATGAGATATTATCAATTAATAATATTATTTATTGGATAATTAAATAAAAATATTTTTATAACTTTTACTCTTGATTTAAATATTACAATCTCATTAAAATGATTTTGATTCGAGTCATGACTGTAGAAGGACTAGCCGAGGAATATTCTAAAGTCTAATATTAATTCCATACTGCAACCCATGCTGCCATGTTGTACTACACGAGTTCAAGAACAAATTGACTATATTTAAAATAATTAATTGTGTTAGATTTTTTATATAAAAGAAGATAATGATAATTTGAATATCACAAGAAGAAGGAAATATTAATTCATAAGAAGAATTAAAAATGGGACCTTGAATCGGATTTGAAAAATAAATTAATTCAGAAGTATTATAACAATGATCATGGAGTTTCTATAGTTATTTATGGAAACAATATTCTTGAATTATTATATAACTATAAAATATATAAAGATTATTTTTTTGAGAACTTGATAACCAAATACTAAATTAAAAATAGAGAAACATGTTGGTATCGAAGATGAGAACCTGATCACATCCATAAGAAACTATGCATCAAATAACTAAAGAGGTAGCTAACTACATCCGAGAGTTCCTTTGAATAAATGTAGTTCAAGAATATGACCATCATTGTGATTCTTATTTGGTAGTTATAATTTATAAGAAATCAAAGTAATAGGAAGAAGGATAGATGTAAGGACTTGAAGAAAACTATGATAACATTCTGTTATAAGAAGAGATAGATTTTGAAGACCTATTCAAAGGAGAAGTTCGGGAGGTCCCTTGAATAACTATTGGGAGGTAGTATAAAAACCTCATTATGAGACAAATATAATTTTTTCAAAATATTGTTTCAATTGGTGAGATTATATTATAAAGAACCTATAGGGAGGTGGCCCCTATATTAACTATAGACAAATAATTTTGGGAGATTATCTTCCAAGATTTTTGTGAGATAGATTTTATTTGTAATCAATTATTTATAATGGAAAACATTGTCCTTTAACTTGACCCAAACCAAGAAAAGGGTGGATTTAAAGACTAAACCTTTTAAATTACTTAGGTTCCTGGAATTATTTACTGCATCACTCGATTAAGGATGAGAGACATAAGAAATATTGAATCATGTCTTTAACCAGTCATAAAATTTAAATTTAAATAGGAATTCATAAGAAGACAAAAGGTAACACTAATTCGACCCCTCCCCCTATCAATGATCTCACTTAATCTAGGAAATATAGAAGTATTGTATCCAAAACTAAGAAGACTCATACCATATAAACTCCCCAAATCCATAAAAATCTAGTAATAACTTCATAAAAACATTCCAAAAAATAATGAAACATAAATAATAAAGACCATGGGAACAAGATAGAAGAAGTACATAGAATAACATGGTTCATAACTTAATCCTACTACATTTTAGAAGCACTTAAACATCATAAATTAAGGAGATAAATATAGATATAATATTTGAGTTACAAGGGAACCCATCATCTGGCGAACCCTACTCAGACCATCCAAGTTACAAGGGTCCCTTATTCTAGAAACCCATCCCAGATATGGAATAATAAGACTCTAATTCTTCCATAAAATACACTTATTACAAGAAAATTCACTATAAAATCCACATGTGGTAGAGTGAGGATCTTTTCTAGACTCCAAAAGTCCCTCTGGTATCTTTTTACATTCTAATTATTCATATGCTCTTCTGATCTTTATCCATTCCGGACTATGAACTTCTAGCTTCATCATCTTCAACATCACAACTTTTGGATTTCAGTTCATCTTGATATCAAATAAGTGACCATCACCTGACAATTTATAAGAAAGAATTCATATCATTCAGTGGGTTCCTTTGATCGTACCACCTTCTGATCTTTATACCCATATATCACTCAATCAAGGTAAACTTCATCTTCTTATTGAAATAATTGACTCATCTTTCAACTTCTAGTGAATAGTTCTATTTAATCTCACGCATCCCTTTGATAAATCTAATGTAACCATTGGAAACCCCAAGTTACTCTAACACATCTTCATAGTTACACTTATGAATGATTTTTTCATGCATTTAGAGTCACATACTTTAGATACCATAATTCATCATCTGAAATCAATTATCACCATTATTGATACCTACTTATAATGTTTCCTAGTTCTGATGAAGTTTCTCAATCTCGGTCCAAATTGAAGCTTCCAAACAATACACCTTCCAAAATATCCATTAGACAAAAAAATTATCACACTAAAAAACCAATGAAAACTTTACACATTTAATATATATAAACTATTTATATTAATGTAAAAAATTACAATATTTAACAATTATATATTTAATATATTTTTAAACTTTTATCTCATTCACCAAAATAGTTTTTGGTGTGTCTTAAATAAATTTATAAAGTAAGGCATTGATATGAACATTTCATATTAATATTTATGTATATTCTATAAAATTAATATAAATAATTTTTATTTTACCTTATTTTTAATTTAAAAACACTTTATAAATTATATTATAAATTCAAAATTAACACTTTATATTAAAATCATAAATTATATACCAAGTAAATTAATTCATTTTAAGATTAGAACATAATATCGATCATTTATTTATTAAATATTTCATAAATATTTAATAATTAATTTTGAAAAAAAAATCGTTATTATCTCTTTCATAAATTAAATAAATATTTTTAAATACATTTATTAAAATTTATAATCATTTGATAAATTATAGAGTCAATTCACATATGAAAACAAAATATAAATTAAAATCATAATTTACATTGGAGAAAACAATATACTTTATATCATTGTATTTAAAATAGGCATAATTATATCATTGAAAAAAACACATGCAATGATATCCTCATATCGCTAGGATTATCAAATATTGTGATACCCTTGTATCACTTGTTATGATACAATAATTAAGTTATATTATATCTATCATTGTCCAATCACTCTCTATATTTTAGTATCATGGGCTATGATATCCTAATATTTCTATTCGTGTTTCATTGAAAACCCACAATTAGAATTACATTGTAAATAATGATATATATAAATCACATCCACAAGACATCCCTCTATTTTCAGTATATATGAACAATATTTTATTATGGATAATAATATCACATACCACTGATTAAGATATATTTATCCATAATTGTGGTTTTAACATTTATTCCTTTCACATATTTCAGATAGTGATATAAACAATGATTGAAATATTATTATTCTTCATATATTTCTAAATTTTTATAAAACTTTTGCACTCTTATAAACTTCATGGAAATGTATTTAATAGAAATAAAGGGTTTTGATATACTTCTAAATATTAAAAATGTGGTGTAAATTTTATAAAAACCCCATGAAAAAGATTTACCAAGAGTGTTTCAAATAATAATATAAAATAATAAAGAAACTTCTTTCTTTTGATGAATTGAAACCTCATTTTATATGGAAAATAAAAATCCTTAATAAATAACTAAAGAGATATTTCATTCATAGGTATCCACTAGTTATGTGAATCATCAAGCACAATTCTCGGTAAGATTTCTACTTTATACATAGTTTAAAAGAACCTTAGGTTAAGTAAAAGGATAAATAATAGATATGATAGACTCAAGATTCCTCAGATCAAATAAGCATATTCTTGAGAAACCATCACAACAAGATTATCTTTGTTTATATAATCTTTCTTTGGATTCCCCAAGTATGTATAGAGTAAATTAATAACATCATATATATTTTTTCTATGAAATATACTACTTTATATGAATGTTAAATTTAAACATTCATTGTGATGTATTCTTAATCCATAAATATCATCATATTAAATTAACCTAAAAATTGATAGATTTTAATATGGAATAATCAAGATATGAAAAATGATATCATATATCAAATAAATATTTCACCATGATATGTCTCTATATCACTCCTATTGATATGTATATATCACTCCCAGTGATAAAAACCTTATACTTAAATCCATCCAAGAAATATTAGTATATAACATTCTAGAGATATATTATGATAGAGTGGCCACCATAGGTAAAACTCAATATTGTACTTTTTTGAGTAACCATGTCACATATAAAGTATGATATGTATATTTATTTATTTTTCCATGATAGTATAATTACTTTTTATTACACTATATATAGTAATGTCCTTATATTATTTTTCATATAAAAATATTATATCATTTCCCCACTACAATTTGAACCTAAAAATACCATAAAAATAATATTAAACACATGACCTATAGTCTAGAAAATTTAATCAAATAATATATATATGGTGTATGATTATCAGGTTCTAAGGGATTTTAATCATTGAAACTTATTATCATAAAGTTCACAGTTACAAATCTCTAAGTATGGGGGTTCATGAGAACAATATTTCTTAATAGGAACACTGTTTGGTTCGTAACAAAATTACATGAGTATTATGGTTTAACATTTGATCCAAAATTCCATAAGGCCTAAATCTTTTTACTGGTCTTCATAGTTTTGTATAAGTGATGAAGGTATTAACCATCTTACTTTGGGAATGATTTCACCTTCATAACATCATAAAATAGAACAAGGATTTCTATTAGAAATACAAAATGAATTTCCCATGAACTAGACATTCCATGTAAATTCAATAATATATATTTAAAATAAATTCCAAATAAACATGTCATAAACTGAAACCAAGACATAAGATCAAATAAAATATACATAATATAAAGAATCCAAACATCACATAATCTATTAAAACATAAAAAAATTATTTCACAAGATAACCAAAATACATGTGCAAAAAGGGAAACAGGAAATAATGATCATTGAGTCACTTTTTAAATATACAATCGAAAAATGAACCAAAATATACCTAAATGTCATAAAAAGTAAACTTTATCACCATGTGACTCATAGTCACCTCTTTCATATCACCACTACCATAACTCCGCCCATACAACTATAGTAGATCACCAAAAGAGATGGATTATTTTCCTTCACCTATATTAAGATTACCATTTCTATAAACACACAAGAATATGTGTATAAGGAGTGAGTATAAACCCAATATAATACTTCCAACAAATATGTACAATTCCTATCATTAACTTATCCAAAAATCCTAGTTTTAAATTATTGAACTTTTTTGGTGTTGGTGTTGTTTTTTAATGTATTTCATGGGATAAGTGGATTAAGTTATGTCAATATGTAATGGAGGAATATGAATTGGATGGAATTTTGTAGTAGGGTTCCTATGTAAGTTTGTTTTTATCACATATTGTTATTACATTTTGTGTGGAAAGGGAAAAGGAAAATAGTGTCTATTCCATTAATTATATAGAAAATAATAAGTATTATAAGTTCTCCCATTATTCATATGTAAAATTTTAAATATTTTTTTCACTTGGAATTTCATATATAGAATTTGTTTAAGAATATTTGAGGAGTTCCATCATTGTAAAATACAAGATTATTTGGAAGTATACTTAGGTGAAGGTTGGAGTGGGAATAAAAGAAAAGAAGAATATATGGCAGGGAGTTAGTCTGGGATTTTTGGATTATGTGATATTATAATTATAGGGGTTTTTAATATAGACTTTTTACTTTTTAAAAAGATTTGGTGGATTTAAATGAAAAAATATTTCTAACCCGGGGATAGCTTAACACCCGAGTAGCTTAGCCATCACAAGGATAACCAAGGAAATCTCAAACATGGATCCAAACCACATATGAAATTGGAGGTGAATAGTTTATGTATAATGTGTGAATGAGTAGAATAAAGTGTGTGGTTCAGTACATGTGAAGAACAATAGTGCTTAGCCTCATCTATATGGGGTGGTATATGAGATCGAGGGAAAGCACTGACACCCAATAATATTTCATTACCATTGATGAGGAGTATATTGGGTAATTAACATGTTCTACTACAAAATGAAAATCGATGTGAGGTGGCATATTTTAATTGTTCACTATTTTCATGTTAATATATATATATATATATATATGGAAATTTCATAATCCACATGACTGGATGAAACAAAGTTACATTAATTATCATCTACCTCAAGCCATGGTAGTGTTTATGAATGCATCAAAGAACCACGAGATGACTACTATGATAAATCTATCCATACTAATCAGATAAGTTTCATCATGTGTGGTAATGAGAAGTAAGAGAATTTTAGAATTAGACTATCAATATTCATGGTCGATACATTGTTCATATGGTTGATACAAGCATGGTTGATTGAATTTTGATGTGGGGTAGAATGGAATTATCATTTTATATGGTATATTAGATGTCTTGAAAAGCATGGATGATCCTCATAGTGGATCTTCATAATCATTGAAAGTTGTTTAAAGGTGTTAACCAACCTACATTAAAGAATAAGTGTAAGATATTAAAATTCCAAAAGCTCTTAGTGATCTTTACAAGGATACTTATGAAGTGTGTAGGATTTATTGAGATTTTATACATGTATCATATGTTTTTTGAATAAACATCACTAAATAAACATAAGGATAATTAAAATAGTTATATAAATATCATTTTTATAAACATTAGTAATGTAAGCATCATTCGTGTTTACATTGAGCTCCATAGGCCTGAGGAATAATGAAAATTTATGCATAGAAAATCAAGGAGTGGATTTTGTAATATATATTACATTAATATAGTTGATTACATGTGACATTATATTTAATGAAAATATCATGATAATATTAATCATGATCCAGGAATATTTTGAAGATGTAATGAATAATATTTTTAAGACTCTTGCACCACAAATCAGGGATCCATGACCAAAACTATATATGTATGAATTTTTCATGCATACGTGGAGTGTTTTAAATGAAGTGATATTCATGCAATAATTTATAAGAATAGAAGAATATAGATTTTTCTAGACTATGATGAAAATAAATTGATTCAATGTGTGAGATTAAAGGAACTTTAGAAATAGAGATTCTAAGGGGTTTTTGAATTGTCAAAAAAATTGGTAATTTAAAACTATGTCTTCCCGCTATATAGGGAATAATTAGTGAAGAAAATAAATAATTATTTGATGTTTCTACAACACATATAAAGACATTGTTAAATTAAAAAAGTTAGGGAGATACATTTGACATTGTTGTTCTCAGAAAACTTTACATCAAGAGAATGAAAGAATAATTGATACTATAAAAAATATATATAATCCATGATTATTGAAGAAAGTAGATGATTCACTGTTATTAATATTCATTGAATAATAATAATAATAGGGAATATATCCAATTATTTATGAATATTATTTTCCTTATACAATAAATAAGAAGAATCAGAAGAAGACAAATGGTGTGTTATACATATATTAGATCTTATATTTAGGTCGAGAAGATACAAGAGATAGACTACAGTTTTCATATGTTGTAAAATTTTGAAGATTGTGGAGGAATCCCATCTGATTTATAAAATAAAGGAAGAATATCATTTATACAGTACATTGGGTACTCCAACAAACAATTATTATCTTTCTTCAAGGAGGTTCAAGTCCATTATCTTGAATGAAGGCACAATAAGACCTCACTTTCATTGTACCTAGTCGATGTAAGGATAATGAGTCCATGGTCATAACCTTTCTCATGATTTCTTTGATAATAAGAAGACATTTTTGAATATGGTATAATAACCAAGATATATTGGGGATATAAAAATCCTTAGGGATTCAAACCTTGTTATAAAACCCTAGTGTTCTCATATATCACTTTAAATTTATATATCTACATATCAACCAAATATGAGAAGTAGAAATAGATGTCTACTCATTGAATAAGTAAATAGGTAATAAATGGATAGGATTAAAAGGAGAATAAAAGTATACCAACACTAATTCAACCCCCTCTCCCACCCTCTCATAGTGTTGGATACATCACTATGTAATCTTAAGAATTGGCATTAGACCTAAGGTTTCACCTCTATTTGATTCTCTTATTTTAAGTTTTTTTGAAGAACTAAGTTTATATTTTAAATTATATATGTTTTGTAGATTTGAATAAGTCTATGAATCCTAGTTTAAAGAAACCATATAAGATATATCTTCTAAAACCATGAAAGAAAGTAATAACATAGAAAAAATAAAGTTTAGCAATTCCTCATCCAAGAAAGGATAGAATAATTCATATTTACTAATTATAGGAATTAAAATTATAATTCATTATAATATTTCTATTTATAATATAACTCCAAAGTAATTTTTTTATGATAATATAACTCTCAAGATAAAATAGTGAGATAACAAGGTTTTCCCATGCAATAATTTTGAATAAGAATATTATGGAATGGGAGGTGAATATTATTTGATTGAACCTGCCATAAATGAGTTAGAAAACAATTGTGCTCCATGTAGTTCATCACCTCTATATGGAAAGGAGGTAACAAAAATTTCTTATGAAAACTACCCTACAGAAGATCCAAGAAAAGGTTGGTAATATAATATTCTTGAACAAGTGTGTGATAATTTATATGATGATATATATATGTTTATTTAATTAGGAGCCTAAAAACATTCCTAGAGAATTTATGACCTTTATTTGGGATTATATCAAAATTATATAGGTGGAGATCACATGGATTGAGGAAAATTTAGAAATATTGTAGAAATATTTAGATCAGACGGTAATGATGTGTATAAAGCTCTATAAAGAGGTATCAACAATAAATACCATGAATTAGTATATTGAAGATTGGAGATCCATTTTTAAAAATGAATGGTTCACTATGATTCATAAGAATTAAGAATCCAAGAAGAATAATTAATAAATAACTATGCATTTAAATAAGTAATTGTTGTTAATAATGCTTAGCAAGAAGTACAGGCAAATAGGAATAAATATATTAATCATTTTATAAAAGAAAATAAAATAAAATTCATGATTTTATGGTGAAAAGTTGAAGAAATAATGTCAAGAAAAACTAAAACTAGTGGAGTATGATAAAAACATACTCAATATGAAATTTTTGGAGCGTGAGATTAAATTAAGGACAATGGAAACAGAATAATATATACATTTACACAAGTTCAAAGGAAAGATGCTAACATAAAAACTACTAAGGATTATTATTATGTTTAAACAACAATATTTTATAGAAATAACATATTAAGATCATATATTGATGAATATATAGTATCCCCAAAGAATAATATATCATCCACCTCTAAAAAATATTTTTTCTAAATATGTTTACTCATACAGTGCAGGTTTAAACTCAAATACTATAAAAACATTAATGAATAAAAAATTGAGGATAACACCACTACATCTAGGTTGGTTAAATTAATGATTATAAATTTTAATTATACATAAAAATACTAAATATTCTATGTAAATTCTAAAAAATAGCATGATACAAATTCTAAAAAATATGGGCAGTGTGAAGGTCAAAGAAAGAAACTAAGGTTTTTTGTTGTTTTTTTTACAACATATATGGATATAGGGAACTGGATTACTAGTATAATTAATCAATTAAATAGGTAAAAAGAAGCCCATTTTTATGGGGATAAAGTTTTAAAATAAGCAACATTCAAATATTATAAAGACAAATTTTCTAACTCAAAGAGAATCGAAATTCTTGGAAATATATATAGTGTATGTAATAGAAGTATTCCCTATGGATAGGGATGAACATATAAATCATTTAATCATGAAACTAAATCAAATAGAAAACAAATACCATGTAAAGAATTGAGGAAATGAAAGATAGCCTTGGGAAAAAATAAAAAAAAATTGATAAAGAGTAATTTCCTAAGAAGATTGTAGAGAATGTTGATGAGTTATTCATGGGAAAAAAGAAAAAATGAAATATGTTCAAGAAAATCTCAAGAATCCAAATAATGGTGCAACACCAAAAGGGATAAGCTACTTCTTTTTTTCTAGATGAGGCCATGCCATGGATCACTATGAACATGCCACGGAAATCAAAGAATATAGAGAAAATAAAAATAAACAAAGGAGAAGAAATGTCCAAGAAAATAATAAAAGGACTAAAGTGGTGAAATGTGATCTAAAAAGTAATATAGAAGAACCAAGAAATCTGATCCAACTCCTAACGAATGTCTAGTTATTTTTCCAGTATATTTGGAAAGAGCTAAAATAATGTAATAAGCATGGGTGAAAAAATATTCTAAATGTATAGAGAATACTCCATGTCAAGTAGAAATTAAATTTCATTAGATGTTTTAAAAATTTTATAAGAAAATATATCCTAAGTAGTTGTGTGAGAGGTGTAATAAATTTGGATACAACTCAAATTATTATGTAATAGTTATTCTAACCTAAGAATAAATATTGAAAAACATGAAAAAATAACTAGGTGATGCATGTGCCTTGATGGATCATATTAAAATAAAGAAACTGTAAAAATAGAGAAGAAAAGAATCCATACTTCCTAAAGAAAATTAAGATTCCTAAAATTATTATGCAGACATTAAGAGTCCATTTGGACTTGGAGATAAAATTAATATGGAAAACTGGCTGAGAAGGTACTCTAAACTTAGGTACTCATGTTAATGAGAAACGACTTTTCACCCTACTCCCTTATTATTTGAGTTGTATTTCTATGCTAACCATGGAAGGAATTAAAGGTGATATTGGTTCTAAACTTTGGATAAAATATAAGAATAAGCTAGAATAAATATTCCAAGTCAGAAAAATGACACCATTTTGGTATGACTTGTATAATGTAATTCTAAAAGAATGTCTAGAGAAAAGACTAACCATAATGAAGTTGAATATACTATAAAAATTGGACAATATAGTGATAAAAGTACCCATCTTGGTAAAAATGAAACACATGATATCCTTAAGATTATTTGAATAAATGAATCTACCAGGATGAAGAAAATATTAATATTTCCATCTTGGTGATTATCTCAATAACTAGAAATAGAAATATTATTTGATGATAATATCACTCTTATTATGTGAATATTAAGTGTTTCCCTTGAGGGGGATTTTTTTAGAAAATTCTAAAATTGATCATTCATATAAATCTATTTCTAGGATGGTCATTGAAAAGGTATGAATAATCATGATCTCATCCTTATTTTTTAAGAGTTTATCCTATTATTAAGAGAGAATTATTTTAATCAATTACATGAAAATAAATAAATTGAAGGATTACCAAGTCTATGTGAAATAAAAACCTTCAATCTATTATTGATTATTTTTAATCTATGTTTTCAGAGATTGTAAGAAATTAATGCTTAAAATGGTTTATAATACTTTCATCAATTGATATCAACAAGTAGTATCAGCCTAGATATATGTGAACAACACCTAAGGAGAATAATTGAAAAAGGTAATAGTTTGTACCATTACCAATTAATAAGTGGAAATATTTTTAGTCTAAATCAAACCCTCATGTTTTCTCTATCGAGCAAGGAACATGTAAACTTTGACTGGAATGATTGATGGCACATAGCTTAAGGATGAAATGATACCATCCTCATGCTTGAAGTTTTTTATTTATTTTAAATAATGGGTGAAAATAAAATGAGAAAGAAAATAATGCTAAATGTGAGAGAATAAAATATAAGGTTTAATAGGAGAGAAAGAATAAAACCACATATTGAAATACCATTTTCAATAAGGGGTATTAACAATAAATAAAAATAGGGGGATTGTTGAACCAAATTTGTATTTATTTTGTATTTTTTTCAATGTATGTCAAAGAAGAAGTGGATTTCATAATTTCAATATGTGATAGTGGAAGATAGATTGGAAAGAAGTTTTAAGTAGAGTTCCCAAGAAAGGTTGTTACTAATACTTTTTGTGTGGAAAGGGAATATAATAGTTGAGTCTCTACCATTACTTATATGAAAAAGAAGAAGTGCTGTAATTTTTTCCATCATTTATATAGAAATTATAAAATATTATACTACTTATTGTGTCATATATATATATTTTTCAAGAATATTTGAGTAGTTTCATCCTAATGAAACACAATATTATATAGAAACATACTTGAATGAAGGTTGAAGTAAGAATAAAATAAAATAATAATATATGTTTGGGAGTTGATCTTTAAGTTTTGGGTTATAGGTTGTTACAATTCTGTGTGTTTTTCATATAAACTATTTATTTTTTATAAAAGAGTTGGGGGATTTAAATTAATATGGCCAACCATTGGCTAGTTCAACACTAGAACAAATTATCCATCACAAGGACAACCAGGAAAAGCTTAAATGTTGATTCAATCTATGAGAAGATTTGTAGTTCCATAGGTGACATAGATCCCATTCATGAGTAGTTTAAAGAGTGTGGATCAAAATAAGTGAAAAATAGTGTTGATTGACTTCATACGTGCATGGAGGAATGGGTTATTAAAGGCGAACACCAACACCTAAGATAATTACATTGTTGTTGTTGGGGAAAGGCTTGGGTAATTAAGAAGCACCACACCCAATTAAAAATTGATCTAGAATAGACTATTTTAAGTGTAAATTTTTCATGTGTTAAAATATATACATACATTTCATAAGTTGTGTGACTAGACAATATTAAACCTAATCAATCATCCTCTACCTCTAGTCATGTTAATTTTTCTTCATGCATCGAAGAACATCAACATGACCAATGTGATCAAGATGATCATAGTAATGATATAAGTTACATAATACAATATCATGAGAATAAAATGAAGGTTAGAATTTGATAATTTATCTTCATGGTCGATACTTTTTTCATGCATTAGATCCAAGCATGATCAGTCAAATGTCAATACATGGCTAAAATTCATGGTCATTTAATATGGTTGATTGGATTTCCATGAAGGCATAGTAGATCCTCAGGGTTAATATTTAGGATCATTGAGAGTTGTGTAAAGGTAATATCCAAACTAATCCAAGGAAAAATTGTAAGATCTAACAAGTCCATAAGATTATGGAGAACTTCACAACGATTCTTCCAAAGTATATAATTTTGATTGAGTGATTATGTATATATATTCTTTTATTTGTGTAAACATCACTATGTCAACATTAGGAGTGTAAAAACCATTTTATTAACATCATTCATATAAACTTCAGAATCATAATCATCATTCGTGTTTATGTTGACCTTCATAGGCATGAAGAATAATGGATAATTTGTGCACCATGAATCAAGGAGAAGGGTTCGTGATATATATCTCATTAAACATATTGATTCCATGTAAAATCTATTTAAAGGAAATATCATGACAGTATTAATTGTGTTCTAGGAATTTTTTGAATATAGACATAATAATATTTATGATATTATTTCAATGAAAATCATCGAGCCACAACCAAAAATGTAAATGTGTGAATTTTTCATGTATACAGGAAATGTTTTAATTAAATTGATATCTATGAAAAAAATTATAAGAAATAAAAGATGAGTATTTTTTCAACCTATGGTGGAAAAAAACCAAGTCTATAGGAAAGATTCAATGAGCTTTAAAAAATCAATATTGGAAGGGGTTTTTGAATTATAAAAAATCTTGGTAATTCAAAATTATGTATTCTAACTATATAGGAAATAATTTTGGAAAAAATTAATGAATAATTTGATACTAATATAAATCATAAAAATACATAGTGGAGGTCAAATAAAAAGTAGGGAGAGAAGTTTGACATTATTTTTTTGAAAAATAAAATATACATGTGTTAATATAAGAGAATAAGAACTAATACTGCATCAAAAATATAAAAACCATGCGTATTTAATTAAGTTTTTGTTTCAGTGTAATTATTATTAACTGAAGAAGAAAAATAAGAAGAAGAATAAGAATAGGGAAGAGATCAACTGTTTCATGAAGAAAATTTTCCTTTCACACTAAATAATAATAATAATAATATTTTGGAATACATATATCAGATTCTATATTTAATCCAAGAATATGAGAGAGCCATACTATAGTTTTCATATGTTATATAAGTATGAAGAACACTATGGAAACTCATATGGTTTTCATAGGAAAGGAATAATATCATTTATATAGTCCAAGAGGGACTCAATCCAACACTAGTGATCTTATTTCAAGGAAGAGAAAGTATATTATCTTGTATGAAGGGGGAAAAACCCTCTCCATCTTTATAACTGGTTGATACTAGGATAATGAGTTTAAGGCCATACCCTTTCTCATTATTTATTTGATAATAATTAAGTGGTTATGCATATGGGATAAAAAACCACAATGTACAAGGGACGTAATCATCCTTTAGGAGGTAGAACTCATTAACAAACCCTAGTGCTCTCTTAGGTCACTTTACATTTCTAAATATGCATGCTAACCAAAGGTAATAAGGTAAAATAGATATCTTCTCATTGAATCAGTGAAGAGGTGATAAAGGGAAAGAATTAAATTAGAATAAAGTATAGGAACATTGACACACCCCCTCTCAGTGTTGGACACTCACTATGTGATCCTAACAAAAATAAATTAAGTAAAGAACTCACACTTTTATAAAAGAATATTTTCTTTTTTTAAATCATAGTGGAGTTACCATCAAATTAAACTTTAAATAAAAGAGTTCAAAAGTGTTGAAAAGTTATATATGCAGTTTTAAAATCTAAACACACACCCAAAAACATTTCAAGTGAAACTAATAAATCATGGATTGGGGGACCATGATCTAAGGATAATTCATGACCATTCTATAAATTATTGATCTGTCCTATTAGTAGAAACCAACAACCTGAATTTCTTGATTGATTGTAGATTAGATTGCCCCATGATTTAGATAAACATTATAACTAGGGATACTCTTTTTTTAGAGACAAATCATAACTAATGGTGTTAGTCATAGAAAAATCATGACTATAGAACACTATTACTAGAATATTCATATTATACATTTATAGCCTCAATGAGGTTTTAAACAATGACTGATTAAATTAATACAAAAACAATAAAATCACTCTTGTAAAATCACATACACCCTGTTATGAAAATAACTCTTAAAGAATTAAAAATAAATCATTACATTTAAAACCATTGGTATATACTAAGAAACTATCGATATAGCTTAAACCAATGGTTTCCCAAATTATTGGAACCTTCCCTATTGGTATTGTGTTATATTAATAGTTTTTTGGAAACCATTGGTATAATTGTATTATACTAATAGTTTCTTAAAACCATTATTATATATCCTATACCATTAGTTTCATGACCCCCTCCCTCTAAAGATACCATAATGAAGGAATATAGATAATGACCCCTCAGTCCTGATTCCAGTAAGACTGGGTTTGGTGACTAGAACCGAGGGTATTAAAAATCACAAAAATGGGAGGAATTTTCCTCTATAATAATAACAATTTTGGTAGATATGAGTAATAAACCATAATAAAATTCATGAAATAATATAAAAAACCATCAAAAACCATCCCAAAATGAATGTATAATGTAATCTGATACAAATAAAAGTCTCTAAAAGTAACTACCCAAAAGAAAAATTAATGTAGAAGCACAGTTACAATCCAAAGTTCTGAGATAGAAAATTCCAGCACGGTTTACATAATCCTCTGGGAAACCTAAAACATCAATATATATACATTGGGTGACCATACAAGTATACTCATTAGGGAAACTAATGCCTATATTGAACTTGTGAAAAAAGAAAACTAATAAACCCCTGAGTAAACAGTAGAACCAACAACACCTAAGAAGGTCAATTATCCAATATCATCCCCATTAAGGATCTCTTACCAAATAATGCATCCAATTGTAATAACATAATAAGAATCATATCAGTGATAGTTACCTCACACCACATTCCCATTGATTATCCTCTCTCTCGCCCTAATGATGTGCATCCTCACACTCCCACCTCTTCCATAAAACATCACAGCACATCTCATATTTCTCAACAAAACCTATGCCATCAAATCACATAACCAAGGTAGTATGGTATCATAAACATGAAACAAATAAACCTTGTTCCCTTTTCCTACCAAGAACAACCCCTACCATGAGCCATATCACCACATCTCACCACAACACATATCACTTCAATACACATGGTCCATCCCACCACATCACATCACATCTTGATAGGGTACTTTTGACTTCTTTCCATCACATTTTTTTCTTTCCATAGTCACCTAGAAGAGGGAACAGAGAATAGAAGGTGGAAATCCATCCATCCCAACCATTGGGATGTTTGGAAAACACCCCTAAACTTATTGGTTTTTTATACTTATTTCTCTAATTGGGTGGGGATCATAAATAAATCTCATGTAAATACAATTTATATATATAACATCACAACACACGAGTCCAACCTATGGGTACTCCACACAAGATCCATCCCTTCTCATGATGTAACCCCCAAGACATTACGACCTTTGCCACCTTCGCTTCCATTACTAAATGGATAACACTACCCCACAAAGACACAATCCACATTCCATCTTCTTTCTCAATTAAATTAAATTCTATATTCTTATTAAAAAATAATTCCATTAATTCAGTCCATTTATTTCACATTTAACATCAACCCCATTTAAAAACACATCGAATTATTAATCATTAATTCTTTAACCATTCAACCCATGCCATTTCAATTTATCATTTACCAATTCATTCCATTATTACCCGAGAATCTAGCACAAACCAACCAAACAATAATAAGAATAACATAACATCCCATTTAAAACATCAACATTATTTCACATTTATAACCACCACCTCATACCAACCACATATCAACCACTTTACATCACATAAAACTTCTCATATCACAACACCCCCATCACATTCTCCATATCTCACTACACATCTAACATAACAAAAATACCACCCATGTGTCACATCAAGACAATAGGACCACACCACACATCTACTTTCATAAATACATTCCAAATTATTCACATAATAGTTTTCAGATTTACCATAAATTCTTTTCAACACTTTCACTTATTTCAAGGGAATTCTCACACAATCTGTATTTCTATGTGAAAACAATTAAATATTCATGTTTATATAATTATCTATTTTAAATAAATGTGGTGAAAATATTAATCACATACCATGTATTACATAATCACAACTACAATGAAATAAAATACACTCAATGGCCATGATTTTTAGTGGTGAATTTAGCATGTACAATTTACAATGTCAACAACAATATCAAAATAGTAAAACATGTGATTTAATTACCTTCCCATTTAATTTAATTAAAATGATTAATTTATCTTTTTTAAGCTGGATTAAACCATATTCTTAAGAGATAACAATAGAAAACCAATCCTACATGATACACTAGGTGATAAATGAAGGAACCCCTGCTTCAAACAGAGCTTTCTGATCCATTGTTCTAGGTTAGAACAAGAGCCAGGTCACCACCAAGTACCATAAGGGAGAAGAGCACCTAATTATAATAAAACATAACTACCACATAATCCCCTTAAAACATACCAAAACTCATGATTCCTTGGAAATTATCCCCTCATATATGAAGAAAGTGGAATAAAATATGGAGGAGGAACAAAGGGGACTCACCTTAAACCACCACAGATTTATCTCCATGATCCGGAATCAAAATCCACTAAAAGGGGGATAAAATTTCTCCTTGGAAATAACTTGGGTTAATCAATAAATTAAAGAAACAATATAAAAGTTATTGGGTTTAAAAAGGTCTTAGAATTTATAGGTGGTCTATGAAACATGAGACAAGGAACATCCCCCTACACTATGCCATAGAACCATTAAAAATGAGGGAGACCATAGTGTAGTCAGAAGGAACACACAACAACTTTTCTGGTCAAGGCTCCCTTTGATTTTTGAAACTATATCTACACCAAAGATCATATAAAATGGAGAGGAAGAATAAAACATAGCTAAAATGAAATAGATTTGCATCAACCAGAAAGGGTTACACTACAACTCGTACTATATAGATAAGTGGTACCAAAATTAGAAGAACCACTAAAAACTGACCCACAAGGCTCTATGTATCAACTTGTGTCTCTGCGCCATAAAACACAACACCCCTATTCCACAACCATATCCTCTATGCAGAATCGACCACCCCTATGGTGCAGCACCATGATACACACTATATGACTATCTTTAGCTTGATTTTCTATCTCGAACCTCTCATTTTTTCCACCAAACACCTTGGGACATCCCCATACACCTCTACCACTAGATTTCCCACAAAGTAATGGACCATAAGTTATAGTTACTTATATCATATATCACACATAAAAAGACTAAAGTGGGGCCATGCCGATAGAATAATGATATTTTTTTATAATAAAACTCAACCAAAGGTATGTTCCTTCTCCAAGATCCGCCAAATTCAAAGATGAACTATGGTAACATATCCTCTAGTGACTAGAGAGTATGCTCTTTCTTATCGTATGTTTGTGGGTGGAAAGTGGTTTTGAGGAATAACTAAGTTCCAAAAACATGATTCAATCCACTCCAGACTCATGAGGTAAAATGTGTGTCTCAATATCAAATAGTGGACCTCAGAACTCCATGAAACCATAAAACCTTATCCATATACCTATTAGACAAAGAATCCAAATCTCCTAACTCCTTGATCACTAAGAAGTGAGATGATTTAATCAATTGATCCATGATTACCCAGATGGAATCACAACCTCCTGTAGAACATGCTAAATATGTAGTGAAATACATCAAGATGTCACCCTACTTACCCTTAGGAACATTTAAATACTACAGAAAACCTCTAAAAACATGGTTCTCAGCCTTTTCCTACTGTTAAACTATCCATTGAGCCAAAAACTCTATCATATACCATTTCATCCTGGGACACCAAAACTACATCATCAATCCATGGTACATATTGGATACCCATAGGTTTACTGGAAAATGTGAGCTATGAAACTCACAAAGGATTCCCTCAAGCATTTCCACCAGAACAAACAACCACCCCTGAAACAATATCTAGTTCTAACCTTCCTCCAACAATCCCAATGAATCATTTCCATGGGAAACACGATCTCACATCAACACTACCTGTTATTCTCCCCACTAAGACTCCTCCACTTATTGCATCATAGAATATTTTTTCATCATCCAAAATAGGAAACCATCACCATCAACCACTATTATATACAAGTGAAGGGATTATAACCCCTCCATTAATTTCTAAGAATCTCCAAACTCTTAAAAACATCCTTATATGAATTCCCACTCAAAGAATAGGTAACAACATTTCCATTTCTTGAGGTGTAGGATATATCTAATTCATAATCTGGATGAAACTCTATCCACCAATATTTTTAAAAATTCATACCACTCCAAGAAAATATATACATCAAACTATTTTGATCCATGAAAACTAAAAATTTCTTCCCAATGAGGCAATGGTGCAATAGTTTCAATGAAAAAAACAACCACTTTTAGCTCCAGATCATGGGTTTCATAGTTTCATTCATGGGGAAATAACATCCTAGGCCTATTATAGATCACTTATTTCCACCACATCAAGACACATCCCAAGCCTAGAAAATAATCATCATATAACACCCAAAACATCACCCCTTATACTAAAAATCAGAGAATTAGTCATCTACCCATTCAGGTAATCAAATAATGTCTAACATTGATTATTCAAAATAAAATACTATTCTTTAATGGTAAAATATGTCAATGGGGCCACAATCCATAATAATTAAAGTACAAACCTCTGGTAAAAGCCTGCAAGACTAAGTAACATACAAACCTCTACCATATTATTGGGTGCCTCCCAAAAACTAACTGCCTCAACCTTCAATGGATCCATGGACAAACCCTACTAAGACACCAGATTCCTAAGTAAATACACCACTAATGTCCAGAATGTACACTTGGAAAACTTTCCATATAGATTATGTAATTTAAGAACCTATATAAAAACTCTGATATGTTTGGTATGCTCCTTGAGTAAATCAATATTTCATCGAGGAACATAACTACGAACTAGTCCAGAAATTCATGGAACATGTATTTCATGATCCCTATGAACATGGATGGTTCATTCATGACATTTATGACATGAAAAAAACTTAAAGTTCCCATAACTTCTTCTAAAGGTAGTCTTCATGATACCATCCTCCTTCAACCTCGAATAGTGATATCTAAACCACAGATCGATCTAATATTACCAACTAGATCCCCTCAACTGGTCAAAAAGATCATTTATCCTCATAAGAGGGTAATGATTCTTAATCATCGCTGGATTAAACATATGTTATTTGATACACGACCTCATACTATCATCCACCTTCTGGGTGAATAACACTTGAACACCCCATGGTAACAAATTGGGCTAGATGAAACCCTTCTACATCAGATCATCTATCTAAATAATTAACTCCCACAACTCAAAAATGTGTAATATGATAAGGATCTATAAAAATCAAAGAATAAATGGTTTGTATATATACCCAAAACTCAACATCATGTCAAGGGTGTAGCATCATAACCTCCATGGGAAAAACATCTAAAAATTCCCAACTGACCTTGGGGACCTCCTCTATACCAGTATCTAATAATTCCACATAAAACATAGCCATAAAATAAAGAAGGGTCTCCACACGTCTATTTCACATTTGATAACTCCTCTCACCAATGAAAACTACATGATGGCCATCCAAACCTATAGAACATGACTCTCCTCTAGATGAAGGTGATAATTGCACAAATGGAAGATAACCATTCTATGTCAAGAATGGAATTGTCTGTCTATATATATATATAAAAAGAAAAGTTCCCCATAATACTTATATATCCCAATCATTATTCTAAACCCTTGGAACACATTCAATCAATCAGGTATAGCCTCTAACTAGTATAGTCAATAATAAGGGCATAGGAAGCCTCTCTACACCGATTCCCAAAGCACATACTAGATCAGGTGTAATATTGGATTGAAAAAGCTTCTAAATAAAACAAAGAACATACAAGGGTATATGATAAGTTAATTGTAACTCTAATGATCTCTCACCCCTATGGATATTACACATCTACTCCATGTAACTAACCATGGCCAACTCCTCTACATCTCTTCTAGTGGTCATATCTATGCCCCTACTCAGGTCGAGGTCCTTGAACATGAGGAACATCCATAGGATGGCCTCTGTTTTCCCCATATTCTCTCATTAGAGTGTTAGCCTACTGCACCTGCAACTGAAATGGTCTCACTAGATTTTTTTTTCAAACCTGCATTGAACCTAACCACCTCTACCAAACTGATCTTAGAGAATTATTGTGCATTGGTCTTGATGATGTCCAAAAACTCCATAAAAATACACAGGCCCCAAGCTCCCAAGAAAATCAGAGAAACAACTATCCCCATGAGTCTAGAAGGGAAGCTACTAAGGTCGACCCCCTTCAGGTTGAAACGTATAAGGTTCTAGCGCATAAAACCTTCTACTAACAACTATTCTCTTTGAGAAACCCTACTAGTTACTCTCTTACGGTAAAACTTATCATTAGTGCATCTTCCATATCACATCCACCTTCTTCTAAACCTCCAGATACATTTCAAATATAAAGGGAGTAACTGCATACAGGATAAAAGTATTAAGTGTCTCTTTAAGATTTTGTTCTTGGGACACCTCGTCTGAAAAAAGGTATAGGGAAAACACAAAAGGTCAATGAACTTGATTCCAAAATCTCATACATACATACCCCCCATGATGAAGAGAAATAAGCTCATGACTCTTTACTGCATTTATAGTAAATGAGAGGAACTCTACTCAAAACACATTATAAAATTCAAACCAAAAAAAAATTGCTTCCTTCTACTCACCAAGACACAGTGTCCACCATTGACGTGCATCCCCTCATATCTGATTAACTGCTAGAAGGACCTAGTACTCCACTGATGTATAGACCAAACAAAAATAAATCTCAAGCTCCTCCAACAATATCTATGTCTCCATATCCAATATACTTCTCCCATAATTCCCCAAATCCTACTTCTTAAAAAACATGTGATTTTATCTACCATTGTTCATCCTCCTCAAATAGATCAACCCTCCAGCGATCAATCGGAATAGCCTATTAAACCTCCACTTTCTAAAACACACAGTAATGATTTCCAAGATCTATAGCTAAATGGGAAATAAATATTTCCTAAGTTTGGCACTATGAAATTTTATTAAGATACATTTTATTCATTTTAATTTCTTTTTAACCATATCAAAACAATTCAATTTAAACAGTAATAAGTGTAAATCATGATACATGTACCTCTCTTAGGTCTCTACCCAACAATTGGTTTCACCTCACTTGGATATTTGATAGGCTCAAAGTCCTTAAAACGGATCACATGGGACCCAAAAATCTTATTTCCTCGCCAATCTTCCCTAGCCTATGTCACGTGCCAAGATCAAAAGACATTTTTTCCTTACTGTCCCATGCAGTACTCATAGAGCATAACTCCAAACTCTATTATATCTTTAAACCATAATCCTTTTACACCACTCTATCATGAACCCCTCCCTCCAAATATACTTCAATGAAGGAATAGAGATAATGACCCCTCAGTCGTTCCTCCAATAGGCACTGGGTTGATGACTAGCACCGAGGATTTATAAAACTCTCACAAATGGGAAGCATTACCCTCAATAATAATAAAAGTATTGGGAGATAATAATAATAAAACATAATAAATTACATGAAATAATAAAAAAATCAAACCAAAAACATTCCAAAATGCATGTATAAAGTAATCAGATAAAGAAAAAGTCTCCAAAAGTAATACGTAAAAGAAAATATAAAGTAGAATCCCAACAACTGTCTAAAGGAAAATCTAGAAATTTCTAGTATGGTTCACATAATCCTCCTAGAAACCTGAAAATTGGTTTATATATGTAAGGTGATCATACAAGTACAATCAGTAGGGTAACCAAAGACTCTCATGCACATGTTAAATAAATATACTAACATGCCTCTGAGAAAACAACAGAACCAACATTGCCTAAGAGTTTCAGCTATCTAAACCCATCCTCACCAAGGATCACTCACCTATTATTCCATCCATGTGTAATAACATAATAATATGTATATCAATGATAGGTACCCTGCACCACTTTCCCACTGATTATCCCCTTTTACACCCCCAACGGCATACATCCTGGCTCTGCCACCTCTTCTATATAACATCACATCACATATCATATTTCTTACAGACAGCTATAATATCATATCCCATCAAAACACATAACCAAGGTACTATAGTATCATGAACATGAATTATATCAACCTAGTTCCTTCCTCCTACCATGCACAATCCCAAAAATAATCTATCTCACCACACCTCACCGCAACACATCTCTCCCAAAGACACCCAATCCATCACACCACACCGCATCACATCTCAACAGTGCACTTTTGACTTTTTTCCATCATATATTGTGAATCCTGTCATCACCTAGAAGAGGGAGAGGGGAAAAATGGGTGGCCAACCATTTATCCTCACCACTAAGATGTTGGTAAAACACACCCCACAACTCTTGGTTGCTATAACTAGGTGCTCGACTTGGTTGGGTTTTCAAAAGAAACCCTAATTAAATAAAATGTATATATATATAATCACAATAAACATGCTAAATCTATGGGCACTCCACACAAGATCCATCTATACTGATAATGACACCCCCAAATCCTCAAAAACTTCACCACCTTTACTTCCATCACTAAATGAATAACACCACCCCACAAATACACAATCCACATTTTCTATTATTTATCAATTAAATCCAATTCTATATTCTTATTACCAACCAATTTCATTTATTTATCACAGTTATGTTATAAACCAATTATTTCACATTTAACATCAACTGCATTTAACCACAAAACCCATTATTAATCATTCAATCATTAACTATTCAATGCATATCATTCTAATTCATCAATTAAAAATTCATTCCATTAATACATATGAATCTAGCATAAAACCAACCACAAAAAAACAAGCATAACATAAAATCCCATCAACAACATCATCATTATTTAAAATTTACATCCACCTCCTCATGAAAACCATATATTAACCACTTTTCATCACATACTACCTCTCATATCACAACACCCCATCACATCAGCCGCAACTCACCACACATACTCTAAAACATAGATACTACCCATGCATCACATCAATACAAAACTACCTCACCACACATCCCCTTCCACAAACATATTCCAAATTAATCACATATTATTTTTCATATTTGCAATAGGTAATTTCCATGATATTCACTTATTTATTCAAGGTCATTATCACACAAGACATATTTCTATGTACAAACAATTCATTATCCAGGTATAAGTAATTATCCATTTTAAATCAAGGGGGTGAAAAACAAAAATCACCCAAAATGGATTCCATGATCATAACTACGATGTATCAAAAGACCCCCAATGGACATGATTTTCAATGAGGCATTTAACCTTTACAATTTACAATGATAAAAACAATATCAAAGTGATAAAACATGCAATTTAATTCTCTTTCCCTTTAATTAAATTATACCAGTTAATTTATCTTTTTTAAGATGTATATAACTGTATTACTAAGGGATAATGTGAGTAAACCCATCCTACATGATATACTTTGTGATAAATAAACGAACCACTACCTCAAAAATAACTTTCCAATCCACGTGAAAGGTCGGAACAACATAAAGGTCACCGCTAAGCACCATAAGAAATAATAACACCTTACTGTCCTATAACATAACAAAAACATCATCCCCTTAACAAAACCACACTAAAACCTATGATTCTTTGGACATAATCCCATCCTAGATTAATAAATTATAAGATAATAGGGAGTTTTAATGAAGGAAACTCACCTTAAACCACCACGAATCAATATCTAGGGTTTAGGATCAAAATCCACTGAAATTGGGATGAAATTTCTCCTTAGGATGCACTTTGTTCACTCAATAAATGAGAGGAAAAAAAGTAAAGTGATAAAGTCTTGATGGGTTTTATAATTTATATCTGGTCTCTAAAAGAAAAGACCATGGTGTATCCCCCAACATCGTGTTATAGAACCATAGAAAACGAGAGTGATTGTGACACAATCAAGAGGAACACACTACAACCTAGATGGTCAAGGCTCCATCCAAGTTTCATGGTTATATCCATATCATAGATCCTATAAAAGGGGTAGTAATACCTTGGAATAGCCAAAATAAATATGCTAAAAACCCCCCAAAAACCAAAAAGGGTTACACTACAGCCAATAATCCATGGTGCGGTGGTGCCAAAATTGGTAGAACCTTTGAAAACAAATGCTCAGGACTTCATGTCATACCCTGAGTCTCCATGTCATATATTACAACACCCCTATTCCACATCCATCTCCTCTATACAACAACGGACACCACTATGGTGTAGCACCATACTCTACACCATAGGGATACCTTCAACTAGATTTTCTAGCTCCAACCTCCCCTTTTCCCCATTAAACACCTCAGAATATCCCCAAACACCTCCACCACTAGATTGCTTACAAGGTAATGGGAAATAATATTTGGTCCATTAAAATTAGTTCATAGAACCATTTTTATATAATAAATATACCAATGATTCCCTAAACCATTTGTATAACCTTTATACCAAGTAATTTCCATTTAGTTAAGCCCCGATCCCCTAAAAAAACTTAGTATAAAATCTTACAATCATATCAATCCCAATCACAATACACATTAAAAAAAGGACATATATTATATATTTTACATTTAAGTTGATGGTAACTTAAAAAAATGATAACTTGTATAAACAATTAGTTAAAATCATAGTATAGTTTCTATGAGATTGGAAGTATCATAAGTATGAAGTAAAAAATGGATTCATTTAATATCACTCTCCAAAAATCCTTGACATGGTTAAAATTATAAACCTGGTCCTCTCTACCATTTTCCTCATCCTGAACATCATCAGAAGAATAATCATCCTAAACAACCTCATCATCATTGACACTCATAAAGTAATTACCCTAATCACCACTAGTATCATCCTCACCATCACTATGATAATAATATGACAGTTATATCATCAATGAAAATGAAAACCATATTTAAAAAAAATAATAACATAAATTTGGTTGAAAAAAACAACCATTTTTAATTACACATTTTAACACCCATCTACCAGAATTTTAATACCTAGGCTATATATTTTAAAAATAACCTTCAAACTTTCAAAAATAAAGGATATAATAATAGGAAAATAAGGACTCACAAATCAGTGATTTTTAGTTACTCATTTTAATACCAAGATTCTAGAATATAACACTCAACGTGAAATATGGATTAAAAATAAAATATCTGAAAAAATATTGTAAGATTTTATAAAAATAAATCATTACAAAATACGATGACATGAGCATGAATATATACATTATTATGTTGGGTTCAGTATGCATTTATCCATTCTTATTGGTATAGGATTTTTGTTTCCAAATATATAAATACTAAATGAATGATATAGAAATATTACAATAGTTAATATTATTTATATGTGTTCATGTATCTTAGAATTCTAGTGAATTCATTTTTTGTTTTATTTTTTTTATTGGTTAACATTGTTGTAAAATGGTGACTATTTATGGAATGATGAAAATGAGGCTTTTATTTTATCAATAATCCTGGATATATTGCATTTAGATCTTATATACTTAAAACACATCCCCAAATTGAGTTCATGAAATTTATATATTCCCTAATAATTTTTTTATGCGCTGTGATTTATCACAAAATCTACCTTTCTATATATAGATGAAATAGAGTTCCTATTTATGATTATATGGTGAAATGTTCAAAGGTTTTTTAAAATATTTCTTATGTTTCAAATAAATATATTTATATATAAATTAACACAAACTTACTAAATAATATATATATATATATATATATAATTCTAATCTGGATTAGAAACACATTAAACAGTAAATAATCCTTATAACTGAAAATTTGGTCAACTATTTTGGAAAATTCTTATGAGATAACTATATATATTTAAGTATTATTATTGAAAATTAAATAACCAAAATAAAATATATAATGATATATATCCCTGTGATATATTGAAATATTTATATTGTGAGTGTGCTAAAATTTTGAATCAATTATTTATCAATGTAATTTGTAGTACACATATGTGTTTAATTGATTTATTGAGATAAAATACATAATTTTAATAGTAATCACATATTTTATGGTCATGCTTAGTAACCATATACTATATTAGATTGACCAATGTACTTTATTCTTAGAAATTATTAATATTATTCAATAATTAGTGATAATTTTAAATTTGACTAAATATGTGAAAGATGTGGAAATAGAGAATAGAAATAAAATCATATTATGGTATAACTAATTAACTGTGTGGGTTGTTTATTTTATAGATACACCTTTTGGTTTATGAATTATTTTTTAAAATAAAAAAAATATGAGTTTGGAATTATATTAAATGGGGTAAAAAAATTAACCACTCTTTTTTGAAGTTCATGGTTTTTGTAGGTGATACCCTATGTCTCGTGATTAATAGGAAACTACATGGTAGATTGTATTGTAAAAAATTATTATAAATCAATCTTTGTATGACATTACCTATTAAAAAGCATTTAATATCATTCATTTAATGGTTTAATTAAGGAAATTATGAAGACAATGAGACAAGGCATGAAATTTTCTTACCTCAAGTGTTGAAGATTTAAGAAAAATTAGAGTCACTTTAATTAAAATAAATTTAGTTTTATTGAATTATATAAATGAACATATATTATGATCAAGACCATTTTCTTAGATAAATTCATGATTTATTGTGTAATTTCCAAATATTTAAGTTGAAAATGGATCTTCATGTTCTACCAAAGGTGGATTTTCTTTGATATAGGTTGATTTATTTATTAATTTATTTTCCTATCAATCTTGGACATATAAGCATGGAAAAAATTAATGGTTCATCCCACTCTATTTTTATGATTAATTTTAATGGGTATTTTACCATCATGGAAATGTAAAAAATGGTACATATTTATAGATATTTGAATAAATACATATAGATATCTCATATTCTCTATATATGTTGTAATCTTGTCAAAATAAATAGATTAGGAGAGATAATTAGATAAAGGTGGGTATTTATAAGTGATAAAAAAAGTTTAATATTGATATAATGTGTATTTGTTATTTTGGAAAGGTTAAATAAGATGAGGAGAATTTTTCACCTTCTTATTACTGATTTTACCTTTCATATCTTATTGAGGAAAATTATTGTAAAAGTAGTGAATATAATTTTATGAGGATTTTATGGTGACGGTCATGAACCTAAAGGGATAGTGAGACTTATATTATGTTTTGATTAACTGATTTGGTTGTGATGATTAGTGAATCATTCTTGTTCCTTGAACTAGCCTACAAATTAGAGGCAAAATAAGAAAATTCATTATACTTATATTGTTACTTATTTATTTTATATTAATGATGATAATAAGAGATCCAAAATTTCTAGCTAACTATATACACAAGATATCATTAGGTAATTAAGTTAAAAGTAATAGATTTTTATATAACTTAATTCACCCCTATCTTTGGTAATTTTTCATATGGGACTAACAACATGTATTAAAGTGTATGGATTTTTGTTTAACATATTTTTTCACAAATTTTAAAACATGATTACTCTAATGAATCACATATTCATAAAAATTAGCAAAAATTATTCTTTGTTATATAAAATTAAAATAATTTTCAATATCACTCGTCATGGATATCAAAATAATAGTCCTATTTGAAATAATTATAGTTGATATGATTAGAGGATCACTCCATGAAATGTATTATAAGTAGTGGGATGTTGATGAAAAAGGGTTGAATGCCTTTAGTATAGGATTTTATAACATAATATAAACTAAATTTATAGAATTAATATCCTCAAATACTATATGGTGGAATTATTTTAACATTTAGGAAGGTGACTAAAAAGTTATGAAAGTAAAAAAATCATATTTATTGGAACAAAATTGAATATATAAAAAAAGGATGGAATTTTTTGATACATTGTTTAATCAGATTATAGACATTTTTTGAGACATGGGAGGCTTAAGTGAGTTTTTTAAATATGCTATAATCATCATAAAAATTCTATAAATAATCCTTACACATTTAAATAAAAAAAAATTTATCATTTAAGAAAAGTATACCAAAATGGTATCCCTAGAATATCCTCAAACAAAACTTGTTTCATATGAAATAAGGATTAATGGGAATGCTCCTATTATAGAAAATAAGAAAAAGGATATGTATTTTAAATATATGAAAGATATATTTATGAAATTTGATCCAAAATAAAAAATATGTATTTGATATGACGACATTCCTCTCCTTTAATCAAAAAAAATAGAAAATAATGTTTTAGAAACTAATGTTATTAATGGTTATAAAAATAAAAATTTTAATTCCATGATTTTCATTATTAACTAATATAAATATAAATAGTTTGATGGTGAATATATAAATGATAGGGGAGTAGTATTTTAATTGAAATCCTTGACAAAAGAATACCTAGATGAGATTCATATCAAAAATAAGTATGAAAAGAGGTTAATTTTGTTGTTAAATATATTAAAGTATATATAAAACAACAGAAATTATAGATTAATGGTCTAAAATAAAAATATAAATTTATAAAATATAATAAAACTAAATATATAAATAAAATATGTTTGATCAACATTGAAGTAGAATATTAAGATAGAATCATTTTTGTATTAACCTCTATGGTGAAGGAAAATAAAACAAAATGAGGAACTTTGACAATGTGGTCAAAGATAGAATAAAGGTATAATATCAAGTAAGACTCTAAATTAAAAATGTAAAAACCAAAAATATATAAATTTTTGGGAGATTATACAAAGAAAAATACAAATATAAGTCTAAAAAATCATGAATGTTTTATTAATTTGTACAATACAAACTACCATATCTTGAAGGAACAATTGGTCTAGGTTATAGTATAATTAAAATGAACATAGAACCTAAAGAGAAAAGGTAACTGGTTATACTAAAAATAATATTTATTTTAATGAACATAAAATGATATAAATATCATAAAATAAGAAACACAATAAAGTACCCAAAATTAGGTGTTTTTCTATTGAAATCTTGGTCACTCAATTTTAGTTTATATCATTGAAAAGTAAAAGAAAATATTAAAATTCAGTCAAAGAAATAATGAGAGTTACAAATTTATTCATATATAAAATAATTTATTCCATGGTAATTATTTTTTATGTTTAGGTTATATTCCCAAAGAATTATATTAATAATAATGGTGAAGGATAAGTGCACCTATAAAAAGAAGAGATCACATTCCTATAATATTTCAGTAATGTGAGTCAAAGAATAAACATTAACCTAGGGGTGATACTATCATACCTTCTTAAACACACCTTGGATGTGATCATTTTGATTTATAATTATGTTTTTAAATAAAACTTAATGCATTGAGAGTGATACTTGGATTCTTCATATGATTCCTTGGATGGGATCACCAGGTTCATCACTTATCTACCCATGAGTGATAATGTTTCCCTAGGAGAGTTACCATGGATGGGATTAGTGGGATATATGGTTACATCATTCCATGAGTGATACTTGGTCCCCTATATGGTATATCTGGGATGTGATCAGAGGGTCATACTTTACACCATGCCAAGTGTGATACTTGGGATTCATTTTATAGATCACCTTGGATGGACGTTTACGATGATGGGTATTTATAGTGATCCTAGAGAAACACTTGGGTTTATTTTTATATATTTCTTTGGATGGGCTCAGGATGTCAGTTATTAAATTATAAGGATTCATTTTATAACAAAAAATAAAAATTCATAACTATTATCCCAGGGACGCTTCTTCCAATTCAAATAACATGCTTGGGTTTGGTCCGTTCTTGATACTTTATTTTATCATGATCCACTATTATACTCATATCATATATATAGAGGTTGAACTTAATTAAAATATATCCATATTAGGCCAAAGAAGATAGTGCTGATCATGTATCCCATGAGGAACCCAGTCCAATGTGTTCATTTATTTACTACCTTATAATAATTAGGTACTTTCACACTTATCATTTTATATGCACATACTAGATATTTATAAACACCATTGTTGGTGGACTAATGAGTATATCTCACACCCTATTCATGCCACATATATAACCCAAATGGACTTCATGGTTTCAATTATATATAGAGGGAAGTTCCCAACTTTTGATGCTGGGTATTTGGTACTAGGATGAAGTATGGGGGTAGAGAAACAAGCCTATGCTCGTGGTAATAGTAGGGTCATATTTTAGTATTTTTTTCCTTTTTCTTAGCATTTTGTATATTAATATACCCTTCAATATAATGTACATAACATTTTTCATAGCATCATGACATGATCATAATTTTTGTATCAGATATTGATTCAACCTCTGCCTTTTGGTCATATTGGATGATTTTTTATTATTATTCCACTTTTATTTGTTTATTGTTATTTACATTGATTACCATTTATTATTACTATTGTTCTACACTCTAATCATGAGGAAATAGTCTCCCCAAAGATTCCCCCAAGGCCCTCGCTACTATGTGGCAACCTCTGGCATACGGGAAGGTACGCTTGAGGTCATATGGCCGACCGAATTGGGGCACCGCTTAATGGATTCTTGGTTAGGATGATACAAAGTGGTATCAGAGGATCTTTTTCCTTTTGTATTACTTTTTTGGTATTTTATAGGTGACTAGGATGTATCATAATTTGGTAATGAGACCGTTCTTAGGAGTATCTAACCCATGTACAGGGGAAACCCAAATTAACTAGGATGGGATATTGCTATTTTGTTTTGTTCTTGTGATAGTTATACTGATTTCACCATTGGGTGACACACATGTTTTTTGAATTTATTATTATTAATATTATTAGTATGTATTTCCCATATCCTTTTCCTGGTACAATAAGGAGTTATCATCCCATAAATCATATTATGCACCTAAGGTTTCACATGTCATGCCTTATGTCATTCCATATTTATATTTCTACCCTAATTTTCTATAGAACCCTAGAACACCCTGAGACAGGAGGGGTGAATCAGGTTGTAAAAATTTTCTTTTAATATGATTAATCTTGTTCCTACATTGGTAGGAACTCATTAAACCTCTATGATAGATTCGTCCAGTAATAAAACATTCACATGCATAAATGAAACACAACTATTTTAGTTGGTTCTCCACTAAGGTCTAGTCCAAGTAGCATACCCTGATAGTGTTTTAGTCATACCAAGATCCAATAATCTTCAATAGTTTTTTAATATAAGCGTTTAGAAATATTCACTCTATTCCAAGAACATTTCCTTTATAGTAGGTTAGGGATAGAACAATGTATCCCTCAAAACACTTCCATTGAATCCCTTTGTCTCACTTCCTTGGGTGAAGTCATACTCAATTTATCAACTTGAAGGTCACTTTAGTATATTCCTACTAAATTATTTGTCCCTATCTAGCGTGATAATCTATTTGCACCATAGTTCTGAGTTGTTGCACTTTGAAATCCCTATTCACTAAAAAACTGATATTCAAAACTTTCTTTCATGAAGCTCCTTCATGAAGCTCACTCCTTTATGAAGCTAACTACATTCATAGAAAAATTTCCTTCATGAAGCTCACTAATCCATCATGGAATACCACATCATCACAAAGCACCCATTACTTAAAATCATTGGCACCAGTCAAGAATAAAGTAGTCTTTTCTTGATGCTCAAGCTCGCATAGAAATCCCTATTATCGAAGCCACCCTAGCTTCGTGAAATTAGAGAGATTCCATATTTTACTTGAATAATTTCATCGAACTGAAGTGGGGTGGCCTTATATTTATTAGCTCACCCGTTTTCAATTCTCCACCCCCTCTAGAACATTTTCTAGATCACTAAAAAATATTTTTTTTCTTTGTTTATCCAGTCATGAAGCTCCATTTAAATTTGACGTTTTCACAAAGATTTCTATCAAACCATCACGTACACATTATGATCCAAATCTAGTAATCACAATGAACACCGTCACCATTTTTGATGCTCCGCATCTTCATAATCATCAACCCAGTATTCACAAAACCCATTACTTTATAATATTTTTTTAAGAGTTGATTCCAGAAAATAACCCTTCACGATGCTATCCCTTTCTATGGATTTTGAGCCCAAAAATTTGGAAAACAATAAGAAATGATGCCACCTTCAACATTGTTTTCAGCCTGTACTATAAGATAACTTGTCTTGCAAACTCCATAATATTCCATGTGATGATTGACAAGAAACAAAAACCATTCTCCATTTATAGTAAATAACAACCTCAATTTCAATATTGTATGGGTTTCCTATGATTGTTGTGAGTTCCTTGATTATTATATATAGAAATTTTCTAACACTTTTTGGAGGGATAACATAATTGGATTAATTAAAGTGCATAAATCAATCTTAATGGTTTTTTATCATATATATTGATTATGAAACCTTAATTAACCAATTATTACATGGTTTATCAAGGAACCATTAGTTATATGGGATGAAACATTAGTTGATTTATATATTGAATACAAATTGTAATTTATAAAGCATGTACTTCCATAAATTGGTTATAGTGATTCATTTAATCAAAAAATATATAACATGTTACATCCAGATACCAGATATAAGGGTTATTCATAGTTACATGACATAATAATTAAAATTTATAAAGGGTGTGGTCCTTTATAAATTGGGAATAGGGATGCATCTAACTATTCTGTGATATATAAATGCATATAAATAAGTATGAACTTTGATAAATTTACATTTAAAATGGAATGGTCACTACTAAATGGGGATGAAAATTTCAAAGTAAAGGGTAGTTTCATCTATACCTTGAAATTGAAACTCCTTATACCATAACATTTGGTATACTATATGAGACCTTGAACCTGACCTAGTCTTGGTAGTGGGTAGTAGGAAGTGTCTCTTGTGACTTATAAGACCTTTCTTGTAACCGTGACCTAGATTTAGGAGCAGGTAGATAGGTGTGAATCATTTATAGGAAGGTTTTATACCAGTATTTCCCTATTATCTTGCTTCATATCTATTGTATATATTATCTGAGGCATGCATTTAGAAATCATAGAGAAATTTCATGAAAATGTCCTTAATTTGTGCACCAAGAGGGTGGTTATGACCATCATCTAGTGGTGGTGGGACCTGATCCACCAGTATTACCTAATATAGTGCCTCTTGAGGCACCTCATTTTCTTCCTCCACTAGGTGTCGATGCTCAGTTTTGAGATAGATTCTTGTACTTCATGTAGTTTGTACAGGGAGCTCCACAACCTCCCCTACTATGGTAGAGTTGATGTGAGAATTCTAGAATTTGGATCCTAACACCTTCTCAGGGGATAGAGGTCCTCATTCTATAGATCCTTGGATAGATTCCATGTTATCGATATTTGATCATATATAAATGCCTCCAGATATGAGGGTTAATATCACTACCTATATACTCTATTACTCCACCAATCATTGGTGGGATGTCATCTCTCAAGATGATCATCATCAGGGTTTGGTCTGGGAAGACTTATAGATAGTCTTCTATGACTACATTTATCCATAGATGCTGAAAGGTGACCATTATAGAGATTTCATGCACCTAGAGTAGGCTGTTATTTCAATAATTGAGTATCTATATCATTTCATCGAGCTTTAGTGTTTTTCACTGATAAATAACAATTATGAGTTCATGATTATGAGATTATTTGAGTATGGTATTGAAAAATCCATCTAATCATAGGTAAATTTTTATTGTATGAAAAACATTTCAAAGATAGTGAAACAAGTCCCCATTACGGAATAGAACCTGAACGAAGCATGATGTGTGAGTTAGGGAAGTTTATCATCAATATAGGGAGACAGTTTTCCTAGTATTAGAAAACATTGTTTCAATTATTATCATGGGTCCATTACTAGTTTGATTACGAGAACCAACAGTTATGTGGTGAATGACTAGTGTGGTAGGATAGGCTATAAGAATCCCTAGTGTATGAGGAACCCTATTGAGTGTCATGATATTGACGTTATGGGTCACCCTTATTACTTCTCCCAAATTTTCCCTCTAATTACTAGTTATAAGGGATTTGTACTAACACCACATTTGGGTACAAGATCAGTAGCTCCAAGACAGGTAGGTAGATAGAGTACTATTGTTCAATCAAGTGGAAATGGTATTCATGGCCGAGGTAGTTAGGCTTCATACCTTCAATATCAGCAGAGCGGACCTGCCTAAGTTTTTCAAGTTGCATCTCAGGGCCACAGATCAGTACATATCTATGTAGTGCATCCTACACCCGAGGAATAGATACTATCATCTTCTACAGTTTGAGGTATTATTATAATAACCTCTAATTTATTATATATATTATTTTATATAGTCTCTTTTAACACTTTTATATCTTAAGTAATTACGGGAATTCTGGGCCAAGAAATTGAGTACTTCTATGGTGTAATGACTCCAGACACACTATTAGGCATTCGATCAGAGATTGTATGTCGGTTCATAGATTTCCTTTTTAATTTGGGTGGATATCTCTTCCTCTAGAATATTTTTCTCCTCAAGATGATAGGATTTGATATCATTCTCAGGATGGAACGGTTTGTTCCATACCACACCCATGTTGGTTTCTGTCACTGGATGGTGTCCTTTACATCACCTGAGGGTAGTCCTTATGTTCATAAGGAAAAATGATATTTCTAAGAGAAATGAGATAGACCTAAGCATTGTGGGTTGGGTGGAGTGATAGACCATATTTTTAGTCTCTTTATGAGTGATTAGGGATAAAAAAATTTGGAATTACCTCATGTTTTGCATCACTTTAGGGATGTCTTCCCTAATGGCTTGTCTAGGTTACCTTATATGAGAGATGTGGAGTTCACTATTGAGTTAGTTCTAGGGGTAGAACCAGTGTTCATTCATCCCTATAGGATTCCACCTACATAGATACAGGAACTCTAGAATCAATTGGAAGACTTAGAAATAAGGTGTTTTAAATGACAAAGTATTTCACCATGGATTTTTACTACACTTTTTACAAGAAAGAAGGCAGTACTCTCAGTATTTTCATATATTATCACTAAATGAACCAAAATATGGTTAAGAACTGGTATCAACTACTTTATATATATTACCTCTTCAACCATATCCTAGGATTGACAGTTTTCACTAATATCGGTTTGAGGTTGTCCTACCATCAGGTGCATATAAGACCATCAAACATATCTTGTACAGCATTTCAGAGTTGATATGGCTTATAAAAGTATCTGGTTATTATGTTTGTCCTTATGAACACACTATAAATTATAATGGATTTGATGAATCGGGTTTCCACCCGTATCTCAATTCTTTTGTGGTAGTAGTTTTGGATGACATATTGATGTATTCTCGCACTCAGAAAAACCATGTCAAACATCTTAAGATCATTGCAAATATACTAAGATTTCACCATATATATTACAAGATCAATAAATACCGATTTTGGATTGATAAGGTTCACTTATTGGGTCATATCATCTTAGAGGCAGGAGTGTTTGTTGACCCAGAGAAGGTGAGTACGATAGTTTCCTGGGTACAGCCTAAGAATTTCTTTGACATACACAGTTTCTTTAGGTTGGCTGGATATTATAGGCATTTTATTCTAGAATTATCACACCTAAAATCACCTATTATGGGATTTAATAAAAAGGTGTGAATTTCTCATGGTCTGAATCCTATGAGATAGCCTTTTGGGAGTTTAAAGGGTGATTATATTCAGCTCTGATCTTGATTCTTACAGGGATATATAGAAGCTATATAGTTTATTGTGATGCTTCAAGAATCGGTCTAGGAGTAGTTATGATGTAAGGAGATAGGGTTTTAGTGGATGGGTCCCACCATTTGACACCTCATGAATGTATTCTCCCTATGCATGAACTGAAGCTATTAGTTGTGGTTCATGTTTTACATTGTTAGAGCCATTATCTTTTGGGTGAGTGGTTCGTAGTTTACACAGATCACAAAAGTCTCAAATACATTTGCATACAGTGTGACTTGAATCTTAGGAATAATTGGTGGGTATAATACCTATAATAATTCAACTTTGATCCTACTTATACACCTAGAAATGGAAACGTAATAGCTGACACCCAGAACTGAAAGACTTGGACACATGCCGTCTAAGAGGCCAGTAGTGAATAGTAGTTAATGGATCTATTTTCTAATATACACCTTGAAGTTTAAAAATATCATGGTAAGTCTATTTTTGTAACTTTGGTAGTGAAATATTAACTTATATAATGGTTAAGGATGATACAGGTTTCCAATCATGAAGTCTAAGTCCTAAGGGAAAATGTTTCAGGAGACGACCCACGTCATTGTTAGGTTGTTGATGAGAATGAGGTTCTTCTATTTCACTGATGTGTTTGGGTCTTTATAGACATACAAAAAGAGTTTTTGGGAGAATATCTTACCTCTGTTTGGGAAATTCACCCTAGGATTACCAAGATTTACCAACACATATGTAGTCAGTATTGGTGTCCATTTATAAAGTGGTAGATTATAGGTTTTATTACATGGTGCTTCATCTGACAGTTGGTTAAGGATGAGCACTAGAGTCTTACTAGAATTTTACAACCTATATCCATTCCTAAGTAAAAATTTTATGACATCACTATGGAGTTCATGATGTTTTTTTGTTCTCCCCTCGAGGAATTGATGCAGTATATGGGATTGTTGATAGGTTGAAAAAGGTTTCACACATCCTACCTATCCAAGAAGCCCTCTCATTTGATGAGATTAGTATGATTTATATTCAGGAGATTATATGACTTCATGGTGTTCCTAATTCTATTGTATTAGATTGAGAGGCTCGGTGTATATCATGGTTCTTGATAGTATTGCAGAAGGCAATGGGTTTTTAGGTGCTTTTGTGTACATCATATATCCTCAGACCGATGGGTAGTCTGATCAGATGATAAAGGAGTTAGAGTACATTCTCTATGCATGCTTACTTAATTTTTTAGGATCTTGTTAGAATCACAAACATCTCATTGATTTTTCCCTCAACAATATATTTTAGGAAACAATTCAATTGTATCCCTATGAGTTCCTATATGGTAAGCCATGTTGTTCACCACTATGCTGGTTAGAGGGAGGTGAGATAGCGCTACTATGACCACATCTCATTTAGGAGACTATAGAGTATGTCTATATGATTCATAAATGTATGGCTATAGCTCATTCCAAATAAGAGTCTTATACTGATCAACTTCGCCGATCTCTAGAGTTCGAGGTGGGACATCAGGTCTTTCTATGAGTTTAACCTAGATTATTTCATAGATGAATTCAAAGAAAGGGAAATCTATAACCTCATTATGTCAAGCCTTTTGATATTGTGGATAGAGTTGATATGGTAGCATATCAGTTGGATTTATCTCATAGGTATCAGGACATACATGATGTCTTCCATGTATCATAGCTTCACTGTTATCATTCTAACCCATATCATTCATTTTATCCTAAGGATATTGACCTCAATTTAAATGAAACCTTTGAGTACCATCTTGTACATATTTTTGATTAGGGCATGAAAAATATTCGAGGTAGATCAGCTCCTCTATTCTAGGTGATATGGTTGCATGAGTGTGTATAAGATGAGACTATGGAGAGATAGGATAACATACATTCTTAGTGGCTAGAACTTTTCTCAAATGATACTTTACCACCCTCAGAAGATAAACTCAGGGATGAGTTATTTTAAGGAGGGGAGGTTGTAAGGTCCGAGATTTCAATAATGTATGGATTGTTTTTAATTTCCTTCCAACCCTTTTTATGTTTCTCATTTGGCTTAAGATTGAGTATCCATACCTTTAGGCCGGTCCATTTATTTTGGAGGGAAAGGTTGTAGGGGGTTGGATTCTAGCTATATGCCAAATACACAATGTGTATTAAATAAACAACGTGCATTGGTTTGGCCATACTTTTTTCAAAGTGTTTATTTTTATCCTTGGAGGGAAAAAACCAATTATTACATGGCTTGTAAATTTTACACGATGTGTAAATTCCCTAAGTCTATTTTTAAAGGATGTTGGGTCTCCATTTTTGATAGAATACCCTCCACTTTCTCCAGTAGGTGTCGCATAAGAGCTCTATATTCCACCTAACCTAGGTTTCAGTGGTTCTCCTTAGTTCAAGATCCATTCTCTTCATCGTTAGTCACATAAGATATTCAATGGTAATCTCCTCGTTCCTCTTCCTTATTTCCATCATTTATCTCACTATCTTTTGTAATATTTTTGTGCGATATCATATCCTCTATTTTTTGGTTTTTCATATATTATTATGATTTCTCCTTTTCTAGATTTATTTAAGGGTTGATACTAGATGAGGAGAGTAATATAGGAATATGTTAGATGTTCTAGTCCTTTTCCATAAAATTATTTTGGTGTTTTATTATGTAACGTAATTCCATATGCCAAAATCATCTAGTGTCACCTCCATAAATTCTAATTAATGAAATTAAATATTACTCTCATTTGTAGAAAGACCCTAGCTACCCACAAATCAATGTTGTGTGGATTTTTACCTTGATATGAGACACCCCATTTGCATGCCTTCCTTAAAGGCTTAAGAGCATTATTACTTGGAACCTAGTTACATTTCTTTATGTCCTGGTTTTGAATCTCCTTGATATATATATATATATATATATATATATATATATATATATATGCATGTATATTTATATTGGGTTGTGTTTGAACTGAAAGAGATGATAAGTTGTGTGTTTAGGCCCATATGTTTAATACCATAGCTTGTTTTCTTTAAAATAAATGATTTTTCCAACATGACTAAAGTTTGATGAATAAAATGCCTTATAAAATGGTATCAGTTATTTATAGCTAAACCATACCTTTATATTAATCTAAGGGAGATACAAGGTTCTCGAATTAAGGATTCCTTTGATGGGATCATCGTGCTTTACAATTAGAATTGTAAATAAACCTTAATGTGTCAGGATTGATACTTAGATTATTTATAGGATTCCATGGATGGGATCACTAGATAGATCACCTATCTACCCATGCGAGATACTAATTCCATAGGGGATTTACCATGGATGGGCCTACTAGGTGATACAATTATACCATACCATGAGTGATACTTGGTCCCCAGTGTGGAATACTGTTGGACTCCTCGTGTTTTAATCATGTTTTAATGATCACAAATCTTGTTACTCCTGTTTAATCTATCTCAAATCATGTGTAGATATGGTTGGTTTCTTTATGCTTTAAATAAACTTACCCAAGATCTCAATTCCTATAAATCATGTTTTATTATTGTAAATTATATTTATTTTTTTATATAATGAATTTATTTTAGGAATGATCCAGTATAATTCATTCTGTGAATATGACTACTTAACTATGTATATAGATATTTGGCTAAGTCTGATAAATTGTGATTCTGCTACCGGTTCTGGTTTTCTGGAAAAGGAACCAGACACCATTACCCAATCTCTGTGACCCAGACACCGTGACCCAGACACCGTCACCTAGACACTATAACCCAGACATCGTAACCCACACACTATGACCTAGACACTGTGACCCAAACACTGTCGCCCAGACACTATGACCCAGACACTGTGACCTAGACACCGTGACCCAAACACTGTGACCAGAAACTGTAACTAGTGTCAAATCTCATGAATTTTGTGACACTGGTTCCATATTACCATCACTAAGACACCATTCGATGTTTGGAAAAGGACCATACATCGTGATCCTAACGCCGCATCTGTGTTACCAGTTCCTAATCTCAATACAACTATACCATCATGATTGTCTCACCGCTAAAAGGAAAAGAAGAAGACATTGTTTCTTAGTGACACTATTTCCAAGTGAAACTGTTTCTAGATAGACTGTGACACCATTTTTTAATTTGTTTTGTCATTTCCAATTTAATTTATAATGGTCATAATTGAGTCATTTAAATGTACTGACATAATTAATAATTATTTGTAGACATATCACCTGATAGTATGAGGTATGAGGTGAAGAATACATGCATCCTATCGGATCCAACGTGTGCACATGCAATTAAAAAGGAAGATAATATGATCTGAAAATACATACAAATAGTAGTAGAGTAGCATACGTGCTATCATTTTTACAAGAGAACTGATACATGCAACAAGATAAAATTGAAGAACACAGAAAGAATACTCAATTCAAAAGGTTTCACTACCATAGATCAAAGCCAAGAACATATTCACAGTACCACATTTCCGTAGAACACGATCTACACAACTTACACCTTCGAACCATCAGACTTTCGATACTCTATTTTTTTCAAGAGGACTCGATACTTTCATCAACTTAATCCTTGAAGTGCAGAGCTGCATAGAATAACACTTAGAGAACTTCTAACCTTTTCTCATTATTTTTGATCGGTTGTGTATTGTTTTATCTTTAGAGTAGTGTGTGTGTGTCTGTATTAAAACATACACTATCTCTTTTACTAAATTGAAGGATACAAGATATCCTTCCTCTCATACCTTTTTACATTTGTTTACTCTCATAGATAAGTGTGTAATACGTCCCTGTGTGACCTGGTAGTTTATACCCACGAAGAACTGTGGAAGAGGTCGTGTGACTTGGACAGTCTTGTGCACTATTTACCCTGATCCATGTTGTGGATCAAAGTTTATTAATATAAACTACTTGGTTGAAGGTGATCACCAAGTGGAGTGGATTAGGTCTCGGCTTGAGACTGAACCACTTATTTTATCCGTTGTGTCTTTGAATTTAGTTTTTCTCTGCTTTACTGTATATTTCAAAAAAAATGGATTTTACTTTGATAGTGTGTCTTGGATAGAAGTTATAGTTTTTTTTCCTTATTATAATAGCTTCAAAAGTAGTGTCAATAACTCATATTGATATTACTGAGAATTAATCAATCTTCTGAGAGGTTATTTGAATATACAAACTTTTATAACCATATTACCTTGATTAAATGGTCTGTATTAATTTTATTGGGGAACCTTTTTATGAAATATTTTCAACATAAATTTCTATAGATACTCAATTTATCCCCCCCCCCCCTCTTGAGTACTCTACTCCAACCAACATTTGGTATCAAAGGAGTTTCTATTCTTGTTAAGACTCTGTTTTTAAATCTGTTCAACTTTGATTTTATGTGTACTTTAAAGATCTGTAAATTTTTGTTAATTCTAAATTTCTATATCTTTAAAAGTATTTCTTTATTATGGATAATAGACTAGAAGTCTTTGAAAAAATTAGACCACCATTATTTAATGAAACTAATTATTCCCAATGGAAAATTAAAATGAAAATTAATTTAGAAAGTAAGGGATTTGAAATTCGATCTTCAATTATAGATGAGTATAAGATTCATGATACTGATAGAATCACTTGGGATGACCCAACCAATAATACTTACAACCAAAATTTTAAATCCATGAATGCTTTATACTGCACTTTAGGAGATGATAAATTTAACAGAATATCTGCTTGTAAAAATTCCCATGAAAGTTGGGATACCTTGTCTATTTCACATGACGGAACTTCTAGTGTGAAATAAATGAGACTAAATAATTATACTATTAAATATGATAACTTCCAAAGGAATCCTAACACTACTGTAAATATGATCTATACCAATGTTTTTGGTCAAATCGTTGGTATAGATCACTAATTTGGACATATACCAACGGTTTGGCCAAAACCGTTGGTATAGGTCACTTATATGGACCTATACCAACAATTTGTCCAAAACCATTGGTATGGGTCCCAAAATCAAAGAACCTATACCAACGGTTATCAAAACCATTGGTATAGGTCTATACTAATGGTTTTGAGAACTGTTGGTATAGGTACATGTATTTTTAATGGAATCTTCTTACAGTGGACATTAAATAAATCAAAATTTAAAATACTTATGATAATACATATATATATTTATAAAATTATGTTCACAAAAGTAAGTTAGGTTAGTGGTTAGGTCATTCAATCACAAACGGGAGGTGTTGGGATCAAAACAAACCGTAAGATTATTTTTTGAATTACATATACCAACGGTTTATGGAACCGTTGGTATAGATTTTCATATTGCATATACTAACAGTTTTGAAAACTATTGGTATAGGTCTATACCAATGGTTTTCCCAAAACCATTGGTATAGTCCTATCCTCACGACTTACTTAGCAATGGTTCTCCAAACCATTGGTATAGCCTATACCAACGGTTTGGAGGCTTATACCAATGGTTCTAAACCGTTGGTATAGGGTATTTTTCCAGTAGTGTGATTAGCATATTTCTGATATGTATCTCAGGTTCAACAAAATTGTCAACACAATGATTTCTCTTGGAAGAAAAATCACTAACCAAGAAAAAATCATGAGGATTATCATATTCCCACCTGATAGATGGAGAGGAACCTCTGTCTCTATTAGAGAGTCATGTGACATCACCAAATTCCTTGTCAAAGAACTCATTGGAAAACTAGTGATGTATAAAGAAGAGTTGAAAGTCAAAATGGAAGAGGATAATGAACCCAAAAGAAAATATTTTGTATTCAAGACTACCACCTCTAAACACAAAGAAAAAGAGAAATTTCAAGTCTCTATAGAAAGTTCCAGCAGTGAAAAATCATCACCTCAAAATGATGAAAAGATGGCTCAATTATCTAGAAGGTTTAATAAATTTTACAAGAAGAATAAATTTTTCAGAAATCCTAACTTCAATGGAAGATATGATCAACAAGGGATGTTGGAGGAAAGATTGTAAAAGAAGTGACAAGTTTGGTGAAATAGTATGCTATGAATGTAAGCGAAATGGATATGTAAAGTCTGACTATCCCAAGCTCGAGTATAAAAATAAATATGAAGAAAAAGATAGAAAGTATAAAAAGGAAATGAAAGCAATGTGGAGTGCTTCTAAGGACATTTCAATTGAATCAAAATCTTCACATGGTTAATATACTAACAAATCCAATATGTGTTTTATGACAAACACATCTGAGGTAACACTGGAATCTTCTGTACAAAATTCCAATTATTCTGGAAATGAAAGTGATTTTGAAAATATTTCTATTAAAGAAAATTTTGAATATTGTAATATGCTTTAAGAGACATGTAATTAACTAAAATATAAATACAAGTCTTTAAAGGAACATCATGCTCTTACATCAACTGTTAAATCTGAAATTACTATAGAAATAGAGAAAAATGTTCAATTACTCAATGAAAACAATGAACTAAATATATATAATTAACAATTGAAAAAGGACATTGAAAGGTTTCCTAATGGTAAAGATACCTTGGTAAAATTCATGGTAAATAGATTTATCCTAAATACACTATTAGTATTGGCTATCAACCTGGTAAAAGAACTTTTGGAAAAACCAATTTTGTTTCTAAATCTTGAACATACAGCTTTACTCCTAGTTCTGAAAAACATTCTGCTAGTTCAAATTATGATACACTCTCTACTATTTCAATATTTTATGGAACCAATAGAGTTTATTTCTCAAATACTTTACATAATTATTATAGGAAACCTATGAGGAAGATGTGGGTTCCTAATTCACTAGTCACTAATATTACTGGACCCAAACAAATATGGTTACCAAAGTCTGTTTTTATTTGACTAAAATTGTTTAAAGAGCTCCTGTAAAAGATTATGGTACTTGGACTGTGGGTGTTCAAGACAAATGACAGGGGACTATTCATTCTTCAATAAATTAACAAAAATTGATGGTGTACATGTCACCTTTGGTGACAATGCCAAAGGAAAAATCATTGGCCTTGGACTAATTGGTAACTCTAACTCAGTCTTAATTTCCAAGGTACTTTTTGTTGACGAATTAAAATATAATCTGATTTATATTTCACAAATATGTGATGATGGATTTCATGTTAAATTTGAAAATTATTTTTTCAATGTTTCTAATTCTAAAAATTAATTAGTATTTTCTACATTGATAAATGAAAATGTATACTCTGTTAACATAGATTCTTTAGTTTCTCAAAATACTTCATGGTTAAGTGTATTTCACAAAGAGTATTGGATTTGGTATAGGATACTAGAACAATATAATATTCACTACATTATAAATATAACTAGAAAAGGTTTAGTCAAAGACCTACCCAAAATTGAGTTTTCAAATGATAAAGTGTGTAATCCTTGTCAAAAGGTAAAGCAACACAATATTTCCTTCAAACCAAAGAAAGAAGTGTAAACTTCTCAACCTCTCAAGTTAGTTCACATGGATTTGTTTGGACCATCAAGAGTTTCTAATTTAAATAGGAAGCACTATGTTTATGTTCTTGTAGATGAATTTTCTAGATATACTTGGACTTTCTTTCTGGCTCACAAAAGTGAAGCCTTCTCTCATTTCATCAAATATGCTAAAATTGTAGAAAACCTTAGTGGACTTAGAATTAAATACTTAAGAAGTGATCATGGTTGTGAGTTAGAAAATCAATATTTTGAATCCTTTTTCTCACAAAATGGATATAGTCATAACTTCTCTGCCCCTAGAACACCTCAAAAAAATGGAGTTGTAGAAAGGATAAATTAGACATTCAAAGAGATTTCTAGAACCATTCTTAGTGAATATGACTTACCCATTTATTTTTGGGATTAAGCTGTAAATACAGCATGCTAAATAATTAATAGAGTGTTTATTAGACCCATTATTAAAAGAACTCCATATGAGTTATGGAACAATAGAAAACCCAAAGCAAGTTACTTCAACGTTTTTGGTTGCAAATTCTATATCCTTCATACTAAGGACAATCATCAAAAGTTTTAATCCAAGAGTGATGAAGTAGTTTTTTCAGGATATTCAATATCTAGTAAAACTTATATAGTGTTTAAAAAAAGAACTAAATGTGTGGAAGAATCTGTCTATTTCAAGTTTGATGAGATAGACCCACATGAGCCTAAGACTACTCTAGAGAACCTGGAAGATGATATGTCAAATCTAGACATTAATTCTAAATCCTTTAACCATACTATAAAAGAATCTATGAAAACTTCTAGTTTTGGAAGTTCTCCATATTTAAGTAATAATGAACCCAAATCGATTGAAGAACCTAAAATCATTATCCCCTATTTTTCTAGAATTGTTATAACCCTTAAGAACCATCCTTTTTCATTGTAGGTGATTTAGATAAAGGAACTCAAACTAGATCTTCTCTTAGAAATCAGGTTGAACATCAAGTTTTTTTGTCACAACTTGAACCTGAAAACATTAATGATGCTATAAATGATGAATTTTGGGTGATGTCTGTGCAAGAAGAACTAAATTAGTTTGAAAGGAACAAAGTTTGGAAACTTGTTGATATAACCAAAGACACATTTACCATAGGAACTAAGTGGGTGTTTAGAAATAAGGTAGATAAATATGGTAATATAGTTAGAAACAAGGCTGGATTGGTTGCACAAGGATATAGTCAAGAAGAAAGAATTGACTATGAGGAGACCTTTGCACCAGTAGTTAGATTTGAATCCATCAGAATCCTGCTTGCTTATGTTACACATCTGAATTTCAAACTATATCAAATGTATGTCAAGAGTTAATTTCTAAATGGGTACATAGGTGAGGATGTATTTGTTGAACAACCCCTAGTTTCATAAACCCTCACATTCCAAATCATGTTTTTAAATTATCAAAAGCTTTGTATGGTTTAAAACAAGCTCTAAGAGCTTATTATGATAGATTAAGTACTTTTCTTATTTCCAAAGGTTTTAAAAAAGGAATAGATAATCCTACCCTTTTTATAAAACAAATTTCCAATGATGTTTTAATAGTTTAAATTTATATAGATGATATTAATTTTGGATCTTCAAAAAATTATTTACGTATTGAATTTTCTAAAATGATGAAAAATGAATTTGAAATAAGTTTAATTGGTGAACTAAAATTCTTTATTTGATTTCAAATCTTTCAAAATAAAGATGGTATTGTCTTAAATCAAATCAAATATACTAATGATATTCTAAAATGTTTTGGCTTGGATAGCGCTAAAAGTAGTGATACTATAATGAGTACTACTTTTAAGTTGGCTCTTGAAGAAGATGGAAAATATGTTGATCAAACCACTTATAGTGGAATGGTTGGAAGTTTACTATAATTAACTGCTATCTGACCTGAAATTTTGTTTAGTGTATGTATGTGTGCTCGTTTTCATGAAAACCCAATAGAATCTCATTTAAATATTGTTAAAAGGATTTTTAAATACCTCAAGCATACACCTAATCTAGGACTGTTCTATCCCAGAGGACAATAATTCGTGTTAGTTAGTTATTCTGATATGGATATCGGTGGTTTAAAATTAGATAAAAAAAGAACCTCTAGAACATGTCACCTTTTAGGCAAGTCTTTAGTATCATGGTGTAGTAAGAAACAAAACTATGTTGCATTATTAACTGTTGAAGCTGAAAACATAGTTTTTGGTAGTTATTGTGCACAAATTTGGTGGATAAAACACACATTACTAGATTATGGATATCAATCCAGGCACGTAATTATAAATTGTAACAATAAAAGTTCTATTAACATCTCAAAAAACCATGTTTCAAACTCTAGGACAAAACATATTGATGTAAGACATCACTTTTTGAGAGACCATTATCAAAAAAGTGATATCACTTTGGAATTCATTGGAACTGAATATCATCTTGCTGATATATTCACTAAAACATTAAATTCTTAAAGGATGTATTACATCATAAATTAATTGGGAATGATAAATATTAAGTAGAAAGTGTACTGTTTCATAACTTACTATTTCACAGTTTACGGTTTCACAAGTCACTGTCTTAAGATTATTGTCTCACTCTCACAGCTCTATAGTTTATTGTCTTGAAGTTGTTATTTCATGTTTACAGTCTCACAATTATTGTCTCTCAGATACTGTCTTGCACTTACTATCTCAATTATTACGGTCACACCGTGTGGAGACATGTCGTAAAGATGACACCATAAGAACCTGTTCCGGTTTCACCGTGACAACCTTTTCTGGTCTCACTGTAATGAAACTTTTTCATTTTATTTGAATTTTATTACTCGTATAACTGTGTTGATTATTTTTCCCATTCTTTTGAATTTGTTATGCTCGATATCCCTAAATGATAAAAACAAAATATGTTTCACTCTTTTCTTCACTTGAGCTCTCTTTTCTCAAAACTAAAACCTTTCTGTCTCAAAATGTAATACATCCTTCATATATATATCTCACTCTCTTGAACCCCTCATTTAATGCCCAGAATGAAGTGCTCATCTCCTTCAACTCCTGAGAAGCACAAATCTAAGAAGAAAGTGAAAAGAGCACCGAAGGTAGCACCCAAAGGACAACTAAACCCAAACCTTATTGATATAATAGTGGTACCAGAAAAAGATACTTTCCCTAAATGGTTGTTGTCAAGTAAGTCCTTAGTGTTGAAAGTAATAAATGAATAGGGATGGTTGGATTGGTTCATAAATGATACAAAGTCGATTTATCGAAATCTTATTGCTCATTTTTATCAGTTTGTCTCGTTCTCATTTGATACTGAAGACGGTTTTATTGTGATGAGTGGGATTAATGGCCAAAGATGCACCATTTCCATAAGGTTTTGAGTTGCTTTCCTAGAGATACCTCATGAGAAAATTTTTTAGGACTACCAGATAGGTCCTACTCCTCCTAGTGATATTTTTGTTTTATAAGAGGCCTTGGGAAGCTTGACTGGAAATAAAAAAGAAAAGAAGAGCTATTACTGCTCAGTTAGATGTTGAATCAATATTTCTGTTTAAGTTTATTAAGAATCTGATTAGTCTGAGGAAAATATATTTTTATACCCTTAAATATCAGGATGTATTTTTGATATATCTTATGAAGAATGGACACGAGATTAACCTATACAAGTATATTATACTTCATATGTGTGAGTTGATAAAGACAACCTCAAAGTCAACCTCTTTGTTCAACCCAAGGTTAATCTCTTCTTTGTTGTATTACAAAGGAATGGTTGGATGAAATGAAGAAGTCATCAGGGACTGTGAATTCTGTATCTCAAAGGTTATAGTCAAAATAATGAAAATATGTTGGAATCCATGGAAAAAGGAATGGGTGGAAGATAATTAAAGGATCTATGAAAAGTTTAATCTGGTTGATAATCCTTCAAAACATAAGAACATATCTGATCCTGGTTTGGAACCATATGAAATTGATGACTATCCTATTGAAGAGGAAGAAGAGGCATTTATTTCACCTACATAAGAAAATGTCTTGGATAAGGATGATAGTGGACCTATTCCATAGGATAAAGTTGGGAAGGAAGCACCTATTCCTAAAAGAAGTATTGATTTTGAAGAAGATCCTACTTCTGGAAAATAATATATTGTTAATGTAAGAGAAGAGGCTATTATTGAGGATCCTTTAGAAGAATAATTTTCTATTGAGAAAGATGTTGTGATTGAAGAACTTTTGGAAGCACAAGATAATTCTAATGTTATCATTTCTGTTGAGGAAAGAATGGAACAAGCCTTCTAGCTAGCTATAAAAGAAATGGGTGAGATTATTGGAGATGATCGTTTAAAACTGGATCAAGGAACTTAATCTCTTAGTCCCGAGAGAGATTCACTTATTGAGGGAGAGCAACACCCTAGTCTAGAAAGTGTTGAATTTCCTAATCCTATTGATCAAAGCACTGTGGATACCTGGTATAAGTTCCCTAGATACTTTGATGTGGATGATTCCCAAGATTCCTTGGTTAAAGGCATAGACCTATCTACTATGTTTCAATTGAAACTAGTTTTTTCTCTAGAAGTAATCTCTTCCAAGGAACCTGATCCTGTCTCAACTCCTATTCCTGAACCTTCACAATAACCTCCTTCTTTCGTGAGTCAGAGTGATTTAAAAGCCTTTGGAGCTACTTTATTGGTTGGAGTTAAAAATCTCATGGACACATAACCTACTCCTGTAACAAACCTAAGTGAAATAGATGTTTCCTTGCTACTATAAAATATCATATGGTAGGTTCAGCCAAAAACGCTTCATGGAATTCAAGAGGTCAGAAATGATAACAAATAGTTGAGTGATGAAGTGAAGTCTCTCAGAGTTATGGTTGAAGATATTCAAAAATTATTGCAATCAAGACAAGCTCATGTTTCTCATCCTATTGAGGATGTTAGTGGTTAGATTCCACATGAAGTTTCCTCTCTGATTCAACCGAACTTTACTTCATTAGCTGAAAAAGTGGTTGAGAGAAACAAGCATATTGTCTAAGAGATGAGTGAGATTGTTATTGGTCTCAAAAAAAATGAATGATGAGTACAATGGATGTCTACAGAAAGTTCTGAATCAACTAAAGTCCCTCACTTCAGCTGTTACAGCCTCTAGTGCCTCTTGACAATCATCTCAAACCTTTGATAGTGATCTGCTCAGAACTGTTGTAAAATAGGAACTTCAATCAGTGTTAAGTGAATTTGAAAAAGATACTCTATCTACTATTGTCAAGAATAGTGACAAAGTACTTGATTTGTTAAGTATTAATTCAAATATTGAAAATGATTCTGAGGAAGAAATTAATAAGAAATTGGATTTCTACTTTAATATGATTTATCTAAGAATTATATGACCAATCATTTCATGTATCTTGTAGAGAATTTGAAAATACCTCCTGTCACTCAAGCATTCAAGACTCAAGTTCAAAAGTTGAAGGATTTCACTCCACTATTGGAAAATTTATTAGAGAATAAATATTATTTTGAGAAATCAATACAGTATGGTGGCGATATTATTACAGACTTCATTCAGTTGTTGAAGCCTTATCTCCATGTGCAGAGCACTATTATTGTGGCTCCTACAGTTACACCCTTACGGCCTGGTTTACCTTCTTCATCATCCATTGTCTTTTCATCTACTTCAATGCCATTATCTCAAACTCTGATCTAGATCATACATATTATCCTTGACCAAAACTTGTCTCGATCTTCCACCAAACCTACTTTGGCACCTTCTATTTTTGAATGACTCAATCTTCCTTCTCTAACAGTTGGCTCACTCCCTTCTTCAACTTCTACTTCTACTCCTGTGGTTCCTTCAGATCCTGCTTCCAAGGGAAAAGAGAATACAGTGGGTGATGAAGAAAAGTGAAAATTGTATTTTATAGGGATATTTGGTATTTTTTCCTATTATTTATAACAATACATATTTTTCTATCTAATGCAATTTGGCAAGTTTTTGTCTATTCTCTTCTTTACTTACATTATTTATTTTTCTTTTACTCTTTTTGATAATCCCAAAAGGGGGATAAAAGTGACATAAGAGAGATACAACACACTAAGAACATATATCTAATTTACATGATTTGTGATCATCATAAATGGGTAGATTGTTGGACTCCTCATGTTTTAATCATGTTTTAATGTTCACAAATCTTGTTACTCCTATTTAATCTATCTCAAATAATTTGTAGAGATGGTTGGTTTCTTTATGATTTAAATAAACTTATCCAAGATCTTAATTCCTATCAATCAAGTTTGATTATTGAAAATTATATTTAATTATATCTATAATGAATTTATTTTTTGAATGATCAAGTTTAATTTATTCTGTAAATATTAATTCTTAAGTCTGTATACAGATATTTGGCTAAGTCTGAGAAATCGTGATTCTGCCACCAGTTCTGGTTTTCTAGAAAAGGACCTAGACACCATAACCCAAACACCATGACCCAGACACTGTGACCTAGACATCGTAACCTATACACAGTGACCCAGACACTGTGACCCAGACACCGTGATCCAGACACCGTGACCCAGATACCGTGACCCAGACACCATGACCCAGACACCATGACCAGACACCATAACCAGTTTCAGATCTCATGAATATTTTGACACTGGTTTCATACTACCATCACTAAGACATCGTTCGAAGTTTGGAAAAGGACCAAACACCGTGATCCTAACACTGCATTTGTGTTATCGATTCTTAATCTCAATGAAAATATTTCATCATGATTGTCTCAATGATCAAAATAAAATAAGAGTACATTGTTTCCTGGTGACACTATTTCTAGGTGATACTGTTTCTATACTGACTGTGACACTGTTATTTAGTATGTTTTTTTGTTTTAAATTTAATTTCTAATGGTCATATTTGAGTAATTTAAATAAACTTACATAATTAATAATTCTTTGTAGACATATCACCTGACAGTACAAGGTATGAGGTGAAGAATACATGCATCTTGTCAGCTCCAACATGTGCACCTGCAAATAAAAAGGAAAATAAGTCGAGCTACAAATACATACAAAAATTAGTAGAGTAGTTGACATGTGATCATTTTTACAAGAGAACTGATACATGAAACAAGATACAACTAAAGAACACACGAAGCATTCTCGATTCAAAAGGATACACTACCATTGATAAAAGCCAAGAATATCTTCACAGTAACACCTTCCAGAAGAACACGAGCTACACAGCTTACACCTTCAAACCACCAGACTTGCGATACTCTATTTTTCACAAGAGGGATCGATACTTTCATCTTCTTCATCCTACAAGTCTAGAGCTACATAGAATAACACTCAGAGAACTTATAACCCGTTCTCTTTATCTTTTCTTTGTTGTGTATTGTTTTAGATTTTGAGAAGTGTGTGTGTGTGTGTGTGTGTGTGTGTATTAAAACACACATTATATCCTGCACTAAATAGAAAGATTCAAGATATCCTTCCTGTCATACATTTTAACATTTGTTTTCTCCCACGGATAAGTGTGGAAGAGTTCCTTTTGTGACCTGGTAGTTTATACCAATGAAGAACTGTGGAAGAGTTTGTGTGACCTGGACAGTCATGTGCACTATTATTTACCTTGATCTAGGGTGTGGATCAAAGTTTATTAATATAAACTACTTGGTGGCAGGTGATCACCAAGTGGAGTGAATTGGGTCTCGGCTTGAGACTGAACCACTTGTTTTACCTGTTGTGTCTTTGAATTTAGTTTTTCTCTACTTTACTATATATTTCAGAAAACACTAGATTTTACTTTGATAATTAGTCTTGGATAGAATTTATAATTGTTTTGCCTTATTAGAATAGCTTCAAAAGTAGTATCAATAACTCATATTGATATTACTGAGAATTAATCAATCTTCTGACAGTTTATTTGAACAGAAAAACTTTTATAACCATATTAACTTGATTAACTGGGTTGTATTTATTTCATTGGGGAACCTTTTTAAGAAAACTTTTCAACAGAAATTTTAATAGATACTCAATTCACCCCCCCCCCCCTCTTGTGTACTCTACTCTGACCAACATATACCTAGGGTGAGCTCAGAGGGTCATGCTTTACACCATGAAAAGAGTGATACTTTGGATTATTTTTATAGATCACCTTTGACGGACTCTTATGGTGATGGGTATTTATAATTCTCTAAGAGATATACTTAGGTTTATTTTAACAGATCACCTTTTATGGGATCAGGATACCATTTATTAAATTATAAGGATTCCTTTTATAATAAAAACTAATAATTCTTAATTGTTATCACATGGATGCATCCTCCATGTCAAATAACATTCTTGGGTTTTCTACATTCTTGATACTTGATTTTATGATGATCCACTATTATACCCATATCATATATATAAAGGTTGACCTTGGTTCATAGACATCCAACTTAGTTTGAAGCAGGTAGTGTCGGTCGGGTATCCGATGAGAAACCTAGTTTGATGTGTTTATATATTTACTGCCTTACATTATTATATACTTACACACTTATTATTTTATATGAACATACTGGATAATTATTTTCATGAACCATCCCCTGGGGCCCATGCCATTACTCCCCCAAGCCTGCCTCCCGAAGGCCAAGGGTTGGCAACTAGCACCGAAGGCGTCAACCTGCAAGTGGGAGGAATTTTCCTGAGTACCTATACACACACACATACACCACATCCTAAGAAAATTAGAAAAGAGAAAATGCATGCTACTAAACAATAACTAAGTTTAAAGGTACAACTAAAAGTAAATGGGCCAGAATACAACCCCAACAAAACAAAACTCCAACAATAATAAGTACAAGATCGATGGAAAGTCATCCACTAGAAACCCCACCAGATGGGTAAGTGTAGAGTAGTTTCCAAAATCCATAGAAGAATATCTTGCCTGCCTGACCTCACTGGGCGGTGCCTAGTCCTGGGCCACCAAGACCTCCATCAAGTCGTTGGTCATCTGCACCAGACACAACACGTACGAGCGAAACCCATGCAGGGGTGAGTAATATAATACTCATTTGGGACCCCAAACCAAAAAGGAAATGACACAAAGAAATACAAAAGAAAACTATAAAACATGATCATGAATCATGATCATGAAGCAAGACATATCACACTAGGTATAATCAAGAGTAGGAAAGTGAGACCATCAGTTGTATCACTAAACACCTTGGGCTACTGGAGTACTCCTCCCCAATGAGTACCATGGGTATGTTGGGTCAAACACATACGCTCCCCATCGTGGGATTGTTCGGTCACATAGAGTTGCTTCCCATTAACCTTGGACTGTTGTGGTACTCATCCATGATGAGTACCATGGGTATTCTCAGTCACACAGAGCCGCTTCACACCATGGGCATGTCGAGTCACACAGAGTCACTTCCCACCTTGGCCATCATACTGAGGTACTCCTCCTTGTTGAGTATTGTGGGTCTATTAGGTCACACAGAGCCACTTCCCACTATGGTCCTACTGGGTCATATAGATTTTCTTCCCACTGGGTAATCATAGAGGATCCATATATGGTCTCTTTTCAACAGTCTTCAGGTCTCAGATAGCCATAGGATATCTGCACATAGTGCGCTTGATTCTAGGAGAACTGCTCCTCAATCCATTCTTCATATTTTAACTTCCATGAAACCCTCCTTAGAGTATTCCAAAATATACTCCTCATTGCAAGGGTTCCAACTCTATAAAAATATCATCAATCAGACGTCCAGTTTGAAAGATATTGGTGTTTTTTCGAAAAGGGGTCGGTCGGGTTCGGGTCCAGTCCGACCCGGTTAGTTCGACCTGACCTGGGTATGACCAGGACCAATGGGCTCATCCCACTCGCAGGGTCTGTCCTATCATCACAAGCCTGGCCTACCATTGTGGGCCAGCTTTCCCATCCCATACATAGCACAGCCAATTCCGTTATTTCCCCAGGCAACGCCAACTGGCATCGCCACTTCAATCAACCGGTCTACGTAGCCGACTAGGCATTCCAGTATGACCCACAGCAAAGTCGTGGGTCCAGATGGTGTTGCATATGGAGGTTGAGTCCTCCTACATATATAATTTGAGTGGTTGTCGCCACCAGTTTCACCATGGCGCATTGCCTTGCTATCCGACACGCGGCCGTTGGCATGCCAGAAGTGTATTCTTCGGACCACCAGACATGCTCAGGTGGTCTGTTCTTCAATCCGGATGCTATTTTAGAGCCCTCAGGTCACCCTCTTCACAGCCTGGGTTTCAAATCCTTGTTGTTATCCATCCTGATGCAAAGTCATTCTAGCGGAAATATTTCCCACACCGCCTCATTCCAGTCACCACCACCATCGTTGTACTTTAGTTTTTCCATATCAATCCCAATTCCACGATATCATATCATTACACTAAGGATTGATTGCTCGATGACCAATCAATTTCCAAGCGTTGATTTGTGGTCCAAGTGAAGGCTGCCCATGAAGAACGAAGAACAAAGGGAGGAAAATACACAAATCAACAAAGATTGAATGGACTTCGATCGATGTTCTTGTTGATCAGGTTCATTTCCATTAGAAGGGTTAACCAAAAATTCATCAAGAAGATCTCCCATTGAAACCCCACAAAATAAACCCTCTTGCAAGAACAATCAAACCGCGGGTAAACCTATTTTTGGGTTGATCTGCATTCTCTGTTTAAAACCAATAATGTAAATGTTAAATTCAAATAGCAACCCTACCTCATTGGAGTTCATCATTGAATTGATTCATCTGCAGGGATTCAATTTCTGTTGGAATTCAGTGCTCTTTGGTCCTGTCCTTCGAAGTGTGTTGATGCAGTTGGTGATTTTTTGGTGTTCTTCATTCGTCATTGCAGATAATTTCCTTTCGTAGGTTGGTTAGAGAAATTTCACCCTTTGATCCTAATTTTTTCAATGCGTTAATGCATTAAAAGAAAACATGTCACAGCATTTCTGTTACACTGCGTCATCATGTCGTTACACTATTTCTTTTATGAAACAGTGTATCTGTTATGATTCATTTAATGTGTTGTTATATTGCACGTTTACAAACCATTAATGATCTTCATTTAATGTGACTCATCATCGCTTTTTCTCCACACCGCAGCATTGTCGTGCCACCACCCAATGGTTGGGAAAAACAAATAAAATAACTTTTTGAGTTATTTTATTTTTTTTCCAAAAAGTCAGAAAATTAACTTTTCCGAGTGACCCTTACTGGTCGAAGTTTGGTCCATTCTAAGAAAATATCATCATTCTGATTTCAACGGTGTCCTCATAATTTTTATTCGAGCACCAGTTTAAAAGTTAGAAAAACTCACTCGCACGTTTATTTAAATGAACTAAAAAAAGTTCAAAATTCAATTTTGGGCTTACCAGGCCTCAGAATCAGGTGTCGTCAGAGTATCTAGTCTCAAAATAATTCCATATAATTCTAAAAAAATTACATGAAATTTCTGGGATATTACATTACTTCCATCTTTAGGGATTTACATCCCCATAAGCTAAAATAAAGCTAAACAAATAAATGGGTGTACTAAGCACAAATCTGAGCCTCTCACTCCCATGTTCTCTCCTATAGATTCTCATGTTTCCACTGAACACGCACTGAAAGAATTGAACATCCATGAAGGACCCACTCATGTTGATCATCTATCTCCATTTGGAACTTCAAAAATGTCTCATCATCGTCAATGTACAGCTCTCCCCAGTCGATGACGTGTGATAGATCATGCATGTACCTCCACAGGTGTGACTTGTGAAAAACATCATGCACCTGGTGCATCTGTGGGGGAAGGTCTAGGTGATACACCACCTCACCAACTCTGCTTAGAATCTAAAAATGTCTGATGAACCTCGGGGATAATTTGTTTCCCCAGCCAAATCTCTGCAATCCCCGTCGGGGTGAGACTTGAAGAAAAACATGATCTCCCACCTCAAACTCTAAGGGCCTATGTATCCTATCTGAATTCAATTTCTATCTACTTTGTACAATCCTCATCCACTCCTAGATGATCTAAACCTTCTCAATGGTAGCCCATACCAACTCTGGACCCATGAGTACTGACTCTAATGGGTCTATCCAACATAGAGGTGATATGAAAGGTCGGTCATACAATACCTCAAACAGTTTCATGCCAATGGTGGAGTGATAGATGTTTTTTTATGAAAACTCCACTAGTGGAAGGTGGTCCTCCCAACTATGAACAAAAACCAGAACTCAATCACGAAGCATATCCTCCAAGGTCTGTATGGTCTACTCCGTCTAACCATTCGTCTATGGGTGAAAGGTTGTGCTCAAGCACAACTGAGTCCTGAACACCTCCTATAATCCCTTCCATAATTGGGATTTAAAGTATACATCACGATCTAAGACGATCATTGAAGGAACCCCATGGAGTCGCACTTTCTTCTAGACATATTGGCACCACAATCCCTATACCAATCTTAACTCCCATATGGGTAGGAAGTGAGCTGAATTTTTGAGACGATCAACGATCACCCAGATAGAATCATGGCCCATAGTCGTGTTTGGTAACCCCATCACAAAGTCCATCAAGATACAATATCATTTCCACTATGCTACCTTAAGTGGCTGGGTCAAGCTAGCTAGAACTTGATGCTCAGTCTTCACTTGCTGACAAGTAAGACATCATGAAATAAAATATGTCACCACTTTCTTCATCCCTGGAAACTAGTATTAATGTCGGAGGCCTTGGTACATCTTTTCCACACCAGGATATACTTCCAAAGGGGATGTATGGAACTCCCTCATCACCTCCTACCGCAACTTCATGGGTACTACAATGCATCCTCTGAAAAAGATGACATGCTCCCCACCTATTGAAAATCTATCAAGAGCATCTCTTGAGGATAATTGAGCACATCGGGCCTTGTAGTCAACATCCACAAGTTGTGCCTCCTAAATCATTATAATGTTAGGGGTGTGAAAGTCATTGACTGAAGGTAAGTTGCTCCATTATCATCCATGAAGGATATTTGCATTGCGGCTAGCTGCCCCATCACCTCACTCAGCAGCTGCCAATCGGACCTCCTGTTGAGCATGTCTGCCACCACGTTCTCCTTCATAGAAGTAAAAATATCTCAAAGACATAGTTCTAAAGAAACTCCATCCATCTCCACTGTCTCAAGTTCAGAACATTCTATGAGAAGATATACCTGAGACTCTTGTGGTTTGAGTAGACGGTAAATCGTTCAACCATCAAGTAATTCCACCACATCTTCAAACCAAATACCACTGCTGCTAACTCCATTTCATGGGTTTCATAGTTCTGTTAATGTTACCTCAACTTCTGTAAGCCATAGGTGATCACCTCTTTCTCCTGCATCATGACACAACCCAGTCGGGTCCCTGATGCGATGTAGAAAACTACATACCCAATGCCCTCCTTTATTAGTCTCAATATGGGTCCACTCGTCAGTCTCTACCTCATATCCTGGAAACTATGTTGGCACTTTTCCATCCAAAGGAAGGGTTTTCCCTTCCATGTAAAAGCCGATAATGGTGCTGCTACTCTAGAAAAGTCGAGCACAAACCTCTGGTAGTATCTGGACAACCCCAAGAAACTATGCACCTCAATCACGATCCTAGGTGGATCCCAAGAAAGAACTTCCTCTATCTTCGATAGATCCACTAAAAATCTTGCCCCCAAGATTACATGTCCCAAAAATTGGACCTCTAAAATCTAGATATAGCACTTAGAGAGCTTCCCATAAAGCTAGTGGTCTCAAAGTGTATACAGGACTACCACAGGTGTGTAGCATGCTCATATTCTGACGTCGATTACACCAATATATCATCAATGATGACCACCACAAAATGATCAAGGTAAGGATGTAAGATACTATTCATGGGTCCCATGAACACTACTAGGGAATTGGGTACGTCAAAGGGCATAACCAAAAACTTGTAGTGGCTATATCAGCATCTAAAGGCCATCTTTGGTATGTCCTCATCCCATACCCGAAGCTGGTGATTTCCTGACATGAGGTATATCTTCGAGAACCACCTCACTCCCTTTACCTGGTCGAAGAGGTCATCAATTCTTGGAAGTGGATATTTTTTATTCACCATCACCTGGTTCAGGCACTAAGAGTCCACACATAACCTCAATCTCCCATCTGCCTTCTTGGAAAACAATAATGGGGATGCCCATGGGGAAATCCTGGGCCTCACAAAGCCCTTCTCCTACAAGTCCCCAAACTGTACACTAAATTCATGAAGTTCCACATGAGCCATATGATATACCAGTGTGGTTATCGATGTTGTCCTGAGGTACAGGTCGATGTCAAAGTCTACCTCCCTGCAAGGAGGTAGTCATAGAATATCCTTAGGAAAGACATTCTCATACTCATCCAACACTATAGGAAATCATGGACTCCTCTCATCCACCACACTGAGGGTGAGGATATCTAATTGGTGAGTTATCATCTACACCCTCCTCTGAGAAAGTTTGTCTTGTGATGCAAGATTTCCTTTCTCTCCGGTGAAGAAAAACTTAGTACTATCCTCACGGACACACTGCACACTATGCCTAAGACAGTCGATCTAAGCATGAACTGTGGATAACCATTCTATGCCCAAGATGACATCATAAGGCCTCTTCATCACTACTAAGAGATCCCATCCAAATATATCGCCTCTAAGAGTAATCTCACATTGTCAGTACCAGTGTGTAATCATCGAATCCTCTCCCATAGGAGTCTCTAATCATAAGGATCGATCCAACAGCTCCACAAAAATTTCCAATACATGAATGAGGTTCATGGAAAGAAAATAGTGATTGACACTTGTGTCTATAATAACTAAAACTAAGGTAGATAAGATATAGATCGTAACTCTAATCATCTCTGGAGCATCTTGTTCATAGGCCTCTACAGTCTGAAGCTAAGCTCTCCCTTGTCCACCTGCTCCCTGAGGTTGTGGTGGACCACCTAGTGGGGGTGGAGGTAGTAACTCGAACTGTCGCCCATCGGCTTCTACGTAGCCTAATCCCCTGCCACATTTATCACCCTATGGACCTCCTCGCTCAACATTTTGCCTTTGTCTTGGCAGTCCCTTGATGATCTTCTGATCATCTATGTGGCAGTTTGGTCAGTCACGAGTCATGTTTCCCTACCTCCCGTATGTGAAGCACATCCTGGCTCCCTATTGACTCCCTATGCTCTGGGAACCCTGCACTACTGACCCTATTTCTTGGGGGAATCCCCCAAAATATCAGACCTTATTGGGTCCCCGTGTCTGTTTCCTGCTACTCACTACTGAGGAATTTTCCGCCTGTCACCCAGTGGTGGCTCCCACTATTAGTGGCTTCTATATGAGGAAGTTATCTACTAGTAGAGTTAAATCTAGCACTCCAACCTGAGTGGGGATGCTGAGAGAAATCATTGACACCCTGATATCCCATTTCAGTCCCTGCTCAAAGGTTTGAGCCCTGTAGAAAGGGCTTCGTACCATATCTGTGAGTAGAGGGAGAGGTCGGTAAACCTTGAAGAGTAATCATCCACTGACACGCTACCCTTATATAGATTAATTAGCTCATGTATGCTCACTGATATCAAGTTCATGGGGAAGAACTTCTCCTGAAAAAGCTGCTCGAAGTCATCCCAAGAGATAGCCGCCTCATCATGAGTCTGAATCATCAAAATCCACCATCTTTCTACTGATCCCTAAAGAAGGCTCATGGTTAAGATCTCCATCTGGTCAAGTTTCATCCTCACTAAGCAGAAGACTTGTGTCACTACCTCCATCTAGTCCTCAATGTCCTGAGGGTCTGTCTCTCCCCTAATCCTAGGAGGTCTCTGCCTTTGTAACACATGCAAGGCACTGAGCCTATGTGTGTCCTCTACCGGAAATGCCGATAGTAACTACCAATCAACGGGTGGTGATAACGCTAGTGCACCACCTGGTGGGTCTATCTCTAGCAATGGTCCCGGAAATGATGCCTCAACGTTGGGCAGGCTGTCCTCATGGTCAAGTATTGGAATCCTAGATGGCTATCTATATGGAGGAATCCTGATACATATCAAGATGTACCATGGCCAATAGATTATTCCTGGTGAGCTGACTCTAATTTAAGAAGAACATAAGGAAACGCTCAATTCCTATATAATGCATGCAACCCGTGTTTTTATGTATAGAGTTGAAAAGAAGAATTCAAGGTCCTGGTGTATGGATATGTCGGCCACTGAACCAACACTGGAAACCACAAATCATAAAGTCTAACTTGAAGAATTTAACACTATTTACCAAAAACAAAACAATGGACTTCTTGTCTTTGAGGTATAACCAACCACCTCTAATACCACTTTGTCATGAAATGTCCCTCGGGGCCCTTGTGGTGACTCCCTCAAGCCCGCCTACCCAAATCCAGTGGTTGGAGACTAGCTCCAAAGGCATCAACCTACAAGTGGTAGGATTTTTCCTGATTACATGTACACACGCACATATAACCACATCCCAAGAAAACTAGAAAATAGAACATGCATGATACTAAACAACAACTGAGTGTAAAGGTAAAACTGAAAGTAAATGGGACAGAATACAACCCCAATAAAAGAAAACTACAACAAGAGGAAGTAAAATATCAATAGAAAGTCGTCCGCTGAAAACCCCACTTGATGATTAAGTATAGAGTTACAGCCGGAAGCCGCAGAAGCACATCCTACCTGCCTGATCTCACTGGGCTCCGCCAGGTCCTGGGCCACCAAGTACTCTTCTAAGTCATCGGTCGTCTACACCTGACACAACATGTGTGAGAGAATCCTGTGTAAGGGTGAGTAATAGAATACTTAGTAGGGACCCCAAACCAATAAGGAAATACCAAAAATCAATCCACAAGAAAACCATGAAGCATGATCATGAAAAAAGACAGCTCACACTAGGTATAATTTAGAGTATGAAAGTAAGACCATCAGTCGTATCACTAAATACCTTGGAATGCTGGAGTACTCCTCCCCAATGAGTACCATGGGTATGATGGATCACACAGAGCCACTGTTCACCATGGATCTACCAGGTCACACAGCGTCTCTTCCCCTTAACCTTGGACAGTTTTGGTACTCAACCTTGATAAGTATTGTGGGTATGATAGGTCACACAGAGCAGCTCCCCACTATGGGCATATCGGGTCACACAGAGTTTCTTCCCACAGTGGTCATCATACTGAGGTACTCTTCCTCGTCAAGTACCATGGGTCATCTGGGTCACACAGAGCTACTCCCCATCATAGGCATGTTGTGTCACATAGAGTCTCTTCCTATAGGGCCATCATAGCTGATCCACACAGGGTCTCTTATCAGTAGTCTTTAGATCTCAGTCAGCCGTAGGGATCTCCTCACATAGTGCGCTTGATTCTGGGAGAACTGATCCTCAATCCATTATTCATATTTCAACTTCCATTAAATACTCCTTAAATTATTCCAAAAGATCTGCCTCATTTCAAGGGTTCCAACACCGCAAATGGATCATCAATCGGACGTCCGATTTGAAAGATATTGGTGTTTTTTCGAAAAGGGGTCGGTCGGGTCTAGGTCTGACCCGGGTCCGACCGGGCCCATTGGGCCCGGCCCACCAATGCACGCCCAATCCACCATTGCGGGACATCTTTCCCATCCTAGACGTATCATAACCACTTCTGTTATTTCCCCAGGCAGTGCCAACTAGCGCTTCCATTACAATCAACCGGTCTGCATAGCGGACCGGGTCTTCCAGCGTAACCCACGACCGGAGGCCACAACTTCCTTCATGTGGTAGTCAAGAAAATGTCAACGCCATATCTATTATGATGTGCTTCCCCTCTATATGGGATGTAGCCTCTACCACCATGTGTCACCATAGGTACACTGTCAGTGTCTTCTAGAGACCACCAGACGCACTACAGTGGTCCGATCTTCGATTTGAAGGCTATTCTAGAGCCCTCGGGTCTCCCTCTTCCTTGCCTGGGGTTGAAATCCTCATTTTGATCCATCCCTATGAAAATTTATTCGAGTAGCAATATTTCCCGCATTATCTTGTTCCGATAACCACCACCTTCGTCGCACCTTCGTCGTGCCATGTCCATCTTTAATCCACAATATTGCATCATTGCACTAAGGATTGATTGTGCAACGACCGATCGATCACCAAGAGTTGAGTTGTGGGAAAAGTGAAGGCTGCCTGTGAAGAATGAATAATGGAAGGAGGAAAATTCAAAAATCAACAAAGATTGAATGGACCTCAATAAATGTTCATCTTGATCAGGTTTTTTGTCGTTAGAAGGGTTAACCAAAAATTCATCAGTAAGATCTCTCATTAAAAACATGAAAAATGAACCCTTCATCAAGAATGATCGAACCGCGGGTCAACCTTTTTGTGGGTTGATATGCATTCGTCTTTTAAAACCAAGAATGGGGAAGATAAATACAAATAAAAAACCCCTAATCATTTTATTTTTTCATTGAAGTAATCAATCCCTAGGGATTCAAGTTCTATTGGTGTTCAACACTCTCTGATCCCGTTCTTTGAAGTGTGTAAATACCACTATTGATTTGTTAGCAATCGTCATTCGTCAATGGAGAGAATTATCACCATAGGTTCATCATAGAAATTCCACCCTTTGATCCTGATTTCTCCAATGTAGTAACCCATTAAATGAAAACATGTCACAATGTTTCTATTACGTTGTGTTGTCATGTCATTATGCTGCTTCATTTATGAAACAGTATATCTGTAATGCTTCATTTAGTACATCATTATGCTACACGTTTATGATCCATTAATGAGCTTCATTTAATGTGACTCTTCATCACTTTGTCTCTTCACCACAGAACCATCGTGCCACCACCCAATGGTTGGGAAAAACAAATTAAATAACTTTTTAATTTATTTTGTTTTTTTTCAAAAAGTATGAAAATTAACTTTTCCAGACAACCCTTGATGATCGAAGTTAGGTCCATTCTAGGTGAATCCCACCTTTCTGAGTTCAACGGTTCCCTAGTATTTTTTATCTGAAAAATGGTTTAAAAGTTAGAAAAACCCACACACACTTTTACTTTAATGAACTAACAAAAGTTCAAAATTCTATTCTGGGCTCACCGGGCCTCAGAATTTTGTGTCGTCAAAGTGTCTAGTCTCAGAATAATTCCATATAATTTTAAAAAAAAATACACGGAATTTCTGGGACATTACAAGTATAGACACCATTGGTGGTGGCCTACTGGGTATATCTCACACCCTATTCTGGATGGATGTGGTACCCGAACAGACTTCATAGTTGCAGGAATATATAAAGGGAAGTGGATACTTTCTAATGCTTGATATTTGGTACTAGGATGGAGTGCAGGAATAGAGAATTGAGAATATGGTCATGATGGGAGTAGAGGCATATTTTGGTCTTTTTTCACATTTTCTTAGCATGTTTTATATGTATGTACCCATGTATCATGTGTACTTCCATTTCTATATAGCATCATGACATGATAATTATGTTTGTATCAGATATTTATCCATATTCCACATATTGGTTATATTAGTTGTTTTATTATTATTATTCTTTTATTCTTTTTTATTACTATTTTTTGGTACCATTTATTATTATCAGTGTACTACAAATTAATCATAAGAGAATAGTCTCCCCACATACACACCCAGGGCCCTCGCTACTAGTCAACAAACTCTAGCATACGGGGAGGTTAGAATGATGTCATGTGGACAATCAGCTTGGGGAACCTCTTAGAAGCTTCCAGGTCAGGACGCTACACAATATAATAAAAAACAATTTTATAAAGAATATAAAAAAAAGAATGATGGTATTGTGGGTTTTAAAAAAGAAACATCTATTCAAATAAATAGATCTTGAAAATATAATATCGATGGAAATCACATCTATAATGTTTATGTGTCATATGTTAATGGATTATAGATTAATATTCTAAGCTTGATTCAATTTTTTATCATCGGGTATGAAATAAAATTTACTCATATGTCTTTCACTCTCAATTCAATAAATGGAGTTATCATTATAAAGGGAATTAGAGCAAGAGTTAAATTTTATTATATTAATAAATAAGGATACTATTGTTCCCTCTTAATGTGGGATAATAACATATTGTGTCTCATGTTACTTGTCCATATAAACTAAATTTCTTGGAGGAATTATAAAAGAATAAAGAATCCAAAAACATTTCCACAATGAATAGATATTTTGACCTTAATTTTAGTGAATTTAAAGAATGGAAAATAAAATTTAGTACATATATGTATAAGAAAAATAATTTTAAGGTATTTTTAGAGTTGTTTCATCAATAACATTGTGTTCACTATAATTTTAAAATATTTATTAGTGTATTTTAATAGAAAACCCATAATTTATCAAATTAAAACCAATAATAACTCAAGATATTACTATCATAATTTCATCATCAATAATAAACACAATTTAATCTTCAAGATAAAACATAATTAAATTAATAAAAGTAGTCATGGTTACAGAAACCAAAAGAGGTTTGCAGTTTCACCTACCGAGAATGATGAATCCAATGGCTCCTAGTGCTATTCCACTGAGAGAAACAATTAAAGGGCTGTATTTGATATTTATGAACTATAAAAACGAGAAAACCTAATTAAATTCGTGAAACATGAAACTATAGTCCCTCATTTAAATCTAGGTCATGAAAATTTATAAAGAAGAGTATAAAAAGAAGAGATACTATGAAGAGAAACAATATGAATTGTCAATTCCGCCTAAAAACCACTACAAAAATAATAAAAAAATAGATGAAGACCAAGAGGAATTGAAGGTGAGGGAGAAATATCTATAAGGGAATTGAAAATAAATCTTGGAATGGGGGGTTGTATGCCTGGTATAGAAAAAACCTTATACCAATGGTTTAAAAAAATGGTATAGGTTAACCATGTACCACCGGTTTTAAAAAACCCCTCGTATAGAGAACCTACACCAATGGTTTTTAGAACCATTATTATAGTTATATTGGTATAATCCAACTTTATAGTATTTTATTCATAAAAAATTCCATAATAAAATTACACTCACCACTAATTTAAATATTTATAATAATAAAATAAATTACCAAAAAAATTGATAAAATACACTAAGGTTTTTTATCAAGAACACACATATTTTCATAATCAAAACTAAATAATAACACGAACAAACATTATATAATAAATGGGGTTTTATAATCATGAAAACCTAGTTCAAAAATACCCAATCAGTGGATTATTTGAAAAATAATCTAAATATATAGAATCTCCTACCTTAGATGAGTTTAAAAAAACATTATTCTTTCAAATATAAGTAGATCAGAACTCGAGGATGTCTTTACAAGACCAAAACATAAAAATCATTAACTTTTATCAATAACTAACTATAAAATTTTATAACCATGGTTGTTTAGTGTGAAGAAAAATAAATAAAAAGTGATCTGTAAGAGAAAAAAATGTAAGAGGAGATCTAACCTAGATATTTTATAAAGAAATCACCAATAAATCACAAATAAACTATCATGGAAAGAAGGAGGAAGGAATATATACCCATGGAGAACCCAAAGGTGAAAATCTATGTTCCTAGAAATAGAATGTCATAGAAAATTATAGAAACATAGTTTCAAAAAAATCATCGAAATTTTAAAAATATTCATAGCTTAACTACATGATATCCCATACCATGCATTAGACCTTGAATTTCCCACTTTCTATATTTTTATACCCTTTATAGTATCCTCACATGACCCTTGGAACTGTTCATTCTAAGAAAAATTCCTACAAAATTTTATAGAATTTCTAAAATTTCCACCCGGGATTCATAAAACTCAAATAAAAAATAATAACTAAAATAAATATGCATTGATGAAATCATGGGTTCTAAAATTATCCCTACCATGCCACTCTATATCTCTAAAAATTCATCAGTTTAATTTATTATATAATAGATTAGTTCCTTACACATTTTGTATGCATTCTCATTCACAAGTCTCCTAACTATATTTCCCATTATACCATCACATTCTAACTAAAGTTATCAATTTAGCTAGAAACAATTTACTTTGATAAGAAAGAATCATAATAGATTTGTCCAAAAAAATTGGAATCATGTTCCAAATCTAGATCATTATAATTCAATAACATGTGAGGGGTCAGGTAGGTCCTTATTCAACTGAAATATATAAAAAACATAATGAATTGATGGAAAATGAGGAGAATACTATCTAATATTCCACTTTTACAAGTATTTCTAAAACCAAAAATGGGTCAACATATCTTATTATAATCATACCATGATTCTAAAATCTCTTATATCATATTCAAGTATAAAATCTAAGAAACAACTAATCACCCTCCGTGAATTCCAATGGCCATTAATAGGAATATTCATCTGACTTCTGATTACTTTTATCTATCATAAACTATTTTGAAATCATATTAATCTTATTAGTCGTATATTTTATAATAATCAGTCCTAGAAAAGAATATTTCCCCACATCATCCCAACAAAAAATTAAGGTATCATGGCCAAACATAAAGATCTTCTAAGGGATCAATATCGATTGAATACTTATAACTATTATTATAAAAGAACACAATCAATGATAAACGTTCTCCCATGAACCTCAAAAATCAAGAATAAAAGAATATAGTATATCTTTAAGAATTTTAATACCTCGCTCAAATTCCATGGATACCTAATTCCACTTAGAAATAGGAACATAAATGTATTTCACTAAACCAAAAGTATTTTGATACTTGGTATTCACTTACTAGAAATTGCAGCAGTGTAGTGCATATTCAGTTATTCCTTGCCTCATCCCAAGAAACTATTACTGATTTTTTATATCATAATACATCTTGGTTACAGATATATATACAACCTAGATAGAATAATGTAAATTATTTAGTACCAGTTTCCTCAAGGAAAAAGGAACTACAAAACTCTTCCTAAAATAAAGAGTGTTATCAAAGGATGAATATTATTTACCGTTAGTATCTTCACTATTTAAAATTACTCTAATATACTGGGATTTGGAATATAAAACCAACTTATGTAAAATTTAATAAATCAAAGATGGTGTGACTCACATACTAGAAATGAATACTTTATTTTTCTCTTATTTCATATCAAAATTCCATTTTGTGAAAAGACTCACCAAAATCTATTTATTCTAAGACTCTTTCACAATGTGAATAATCAATTTCTTACTCAGAGTATCGGAAACAACATTTCCTTTAATAGGGGTGTAAAATAGATTGAAATTAAAAATATCTATGGATATTCCACCTATAATATATTCCTAATATTTAAATATTTTTATTAAAATATATATCATGATATTTTTTAATATGTGTACATGATAAACATATCTTTGAATTAATAATGTTTCAAAAAATTCAAGCTAGACATCACAAGTTATAATTCAAGGTAATAGGTCAAATAATTCTTCTCATGTAGACATAATGGATGAGATCTATATTCCACCATGTGATCATTATTTATAAGGTAAAAACCCCAAACTCTTACATGATCCACCATGATAAATAATATAACCATAATTTAACTTGGGAAGAATAAATGAAATATATGAAATCAATATCTTCTTGATCTCACCAAAATATTTCAGACATTCCTTTATTTATTCATACTTCACTCCCTTTTTTTGAAAATATTAAATGGAGAAGGAAATTTAGAGAAATAATTAATCTCCAATAAAAAACATCTGATTCCAAGAAAATTATTATTTAAAGAACATTATTCGGGTTTTACTAAGAAATTATAGATTCAATATTCTCTATTTTGACTTATATATCATCCTTAGATATAAAAATACCCAAAAATCTAACTTCTAGGATCAAAACTTAGCATTTAAAAAATCATATAGATAATGTTCCATGAAAGTCTTCAACAAAATCACAAGATGAGTTTTTTGAACATTTTTTTACTACGAATAAACCAAAATATCATTCATAAGCACCATAATAAAGGTGTCAAGATATCAATTTAAGATATATTTAATAAAAACTATAAATATTGTGGGAGAATTTTTAAGACTCACGGCTATCATAAAAAAATTATAATGTGTATTCTGACTATTAAGAGTCATATTATGAGTGTTAGACTCTTTCACCCTTAATTAGTGATATCCTGAACAAAGGTCAATCTTAGAAAACCAAATCACACCTCTAAGTTGATCAAAGAGGCCACAAATTCAAGGAAAGGGGTATATGTTATATACAGTCATCTGGTTGTGCTCTCGATAATCAATTTAAAGGTAAATACTTTTATCTTCCTTATTAGTAAATAGAACTGTAACTTCCTAAGATGACATGCTTGATAAAATAAAATATTTTCTCTTAAAATATTATATTTGTGTTTCAAATCTTTAAATTCAGAAAAATCTATTTGATATGATGGTAAGGAAATTTCATTTATCCTAAAAAGTAGATCTATATATAATTAAACTTACCTCTTTGATGAAAACCCAAATAAATCATTAGTAAAAACTTATGGACATTTATCCAAGAAGTAAGTTTAATAACTAAAAAGTGGTAGTCTTGATGTTCTAAAAAATTAGTCCATCTCTAATAGACCTTGAATCCCACTCACACTAAATGATGTGACTATTTTCATCTCATGAGAGTGACACCAATTTTTAATTATAGTAATTATAATCAATCATCTAGTAAATTTCAATAATAAGATTTTAGAGATGAAATTCTAGGATAAGAAAGTACCATATAATCCCAAAATCACTAATTATCACAAAGGTATAATTTAACCTTGGATACATATTCTTTCCTAATATAGTAGAAATATTTATAGCGTATGGAAAGAGTTCAACTTCCAAGATCATAAAGTTAAAGTCTTTATCATATATAAAAGAATAAAAATCACCCTTATCAAATAAATACAGGGATATATAAGATATAATAAACATAGTACCTTGGAATTTATTAGGTGTATCCTCTAAATTTTTAGGTTTATACTCTATCACATATAATCACCCATATTTGGAATAACCTTAAGATCTCATACTAGCTTGTGATCCTCTCAGTATCTGAACATTTACTTGTAGAGGGTTATCTATCCCTACATGTCTCTATGAGTGAGTGTCCATAGATTTAGAAGCATCAAACTGCAATTTAGATCCCTTTAAACTGGTTGAACCACCCATATTATCATATGAGGGAGGATATTTGTAAAGAATGTGCAGTTGAAACAATCATACAAACGGATGTAACATATTGTGGACTTCAATACAATCATGCCTTTTATGGACCTTATTTCTATATTTATAATGCATCAGTGGTCTTTTTCTAGATGAAACCAAGTAAACAATGTGAGATTCCCATTTTCCACTTTCATAACCTTCCAACCAAAATTCACCATGCTTTCTTTATAACCAAAGGAGGTACTATAACTTCTACCATCTATGAAATAATCATTTATCGTTACTTTAATCATTGAAATATTGATCTCAATTATCACTATATTGTTAAACACTTTATCATACAAGTTTAGGGAAAAATAAGATATTTTGATCTGATATCATGTCACAAATCAATATTAAAGTAATGATCCTTTAGAGATTCGTTTAATGAAATATCTAGTTCAAAATTGAAAAATTCAAAAAATTGGGTCACATTCTCTTTAAATTTGTAATTTAATGATTGAATATCTATGAACTCTCTTACCTTATCCATATTTAAGGTATATTAATAAAATTTTCAATTGAAAGGATCCACGATTAACTTACAAGTTAGATCATTATGTATCTTAGATTAGACCAAATACTACCACCATTTATTTCTTCAACCCTCTAATATATAGCTATAAAATTTTAGCATAAGATTTTTTGAGTGTATGGTGAAAACCAATTATTTTTTTAATCTTCTCTATCCACTTTTTAATTTCTTAAGGCCCTTGATCACCATAAAAAGAATTAAAGTTCTACCGGTTAAACTCTAGTTCATAAGAGATGGATTGATCTAGTTCTCATTATACTTCCCTACCCAAATTCTGGATGGTGTAGATGATTATGTCTATCAAAATTTTGTTAATGATAAAATTACCTCATGTGAAATTATCCATGATCTCTTATCACGTATTTTTCAATTATTTTCTAGGAGGAATATTTATATAATATATAAAAATATACAACTTTATTAAAACGTATAAAAATATTAAAAAATAATATAAAACTCATTATAAATCACTAAACTGTTAGTATTTGATGATTAAAATCCCATAAAATCATCTTGAGAAAGTTATAAATACAATTATAAATTAATACCTCATATAATTGTTGACGGTTTATTGTATTGGTTATCAAAATGATATGAGAAGTTTTTTGAAAATTTTTAAGAATGTTTTTGAGTTTATTTGAGATGGTTGAAAATGTTTAGAGATTACGTGAGAAGGTTGCAGATGGATTCTGGAAGTTTAAAATCATATATAAGAAACCTAATTCATATATAAGATCTCACATAAGAATATTTTAGTAAATTATTGGGATACATTAGAATAATTTTAATCTTACAAAATGGTTTATTAGATTAACTTTCTATCATGTATGATTAACTCAGGTGTTCTAAAGGTAACATAATATCTCATAGATGATATGTAATTATAGTATCCCCAAACCTGTACTCTCAGATCTGGTGTTAAAATCATAAATGTTAAATTTATGGTTTTGATACCAATTAAGGTGACATAATTTTCACCATAAAAAACTTAAAACATCAAAAGGAAATATTGGATCAGTTATATACCCAAAGACCTTTCTGGTTTAGAGTTGTAGATAATTAGGAAAAACTCTTACATAAATAATGCCAATGACTTTATGAGAGTATCTTACCCACTATTCTGAGCTTTTCTTGTTTCATAATAAGTCGTTATAATCATACATATTAAACCATTCTATAAATCATACAATTAACATAATTATAGATAACTTAGGGAAGAGGAAATATAATAAAGGTGAGCACAAATGCTCAGTAATGGTAAACATAAGAATTAAAAAATTGAATATTATCAGTGATTATAAAAATTAACATAGGGGTATGATGACATAATCAAAGTGCATGAGCATAACATAATAATATTCATACCCATAAATATATGTATCATCAATTGTGAAACATGGAATAAACCTTTATCAAATAAGAATCAATAATCATGAGCCATGTGATTTCAAACTTGATTAAAGGGATCATTAAAAATAAATAGAAATCTTAAAGAAAACATGTTGGTATCTAGGGAAATTATCTTGTTAGAACCCTTATAAAACCCTTAAAAATTGGAATAACCATATGGTCAACATCCAATATAATTACCCATTTCATTAAATCATTATCTAGGAGCACCCATTATATAAGCTATAATAATCTCACCCGACATTATCTGGACGTACCCATTGTATAAGATATATTTGTCTCAACCATGAGCTATAATGGGTATCATATCATAATATGAACAATTTCTAATAACCATAACATGACTAAAGTCCATAGTACTTGTATATCATCATAAAACTCATAAAAACACGCATTATTCCTTCCATAACTTGATTAACCTATATAAAAGAAACGAGTTCCATGAAAATCTCTTTGAAACACAATTAACCCCTGGAAAATAAATGGCTTACATAAAAATATCTTTTAAACATGATTAAACCATTTAAAATAAATGGTTTCCATGATAATATCTTTGAAACATGATTAACTTGTTCAAAATAAATGGGTTCCATAATAATATCTTTGAATCCTGATTAACTCATGGAAAAGAAATGACTTTCAGGAAATTTCTTGAAAAGATTATAATCCATCCAATGAAATAATGGGGATGGAATCATTAAAAAATATCCCTAGTTTAGGATAAGTAACATCATGGATTTTTTTCCTTGATTAATTTAAATTCCATTAAAAAGTCATTAAAAACAATCTTAAGAAAAATAAGCTTTTTACTTTTAAAATCACATTAAAAACTAAAAAAACAAAAAAATGTTAAAATAATTTTTTTTGAAATAAACCTTATAAAAATATAAATTAAAATTTAAGGAAAATAATGTAAATTATGTTAGTAAAATCCTTTCATGTAGTAAACATTAAAATAAATATTATTTTCAAACATTTTGTAGAGGGAACCAAGGTGACTCATTTGAAAACATTAAGAAATTTAATTTTTAAATCCTTTTAAAATAAGTTCAAAGTTCATGAAAAAAATAGAGTTATAAAATCATTTATGTTTATAAAATAACACATTTTAAAACAATTTAAAAAACATATATATGGAAGAGAAAGATTCACGATCTAAAAGAAAGATACAAAATTGGTATCACTTACAAACTAATTTATTTATGTGTATTTAATAAATAAGGGATGAAATTGAAATAAAACATGTTAACCAAATTCATAAATAGATGAGAATAAAATATATATGTATCCTAATAAAATAAGATCATATGATTTCCTTCAAAGGAACCTTGAACATAAACAATCTTAAAAAGAAAGAAGATTGTATCATAAGGCCTTTTCCAATTTGGTAATTTTTCAATCATAATCCCCATGAAATAATAACTTCAAATGAAACATTAAATATCATTACCATAATTATATTCATGACATAAATATAAATGGGGAATTATATACACCTCATAAAAAAATATTGGTTCATATCATAGATGTATGTCCCAAAGAAAAGGGAACTTGAGATGAATTACACTTATAAAGATTATGTCATTGAATTTAGAGTTAATAAATGGATATGTTATGTATAAAAATTTAAATAAACATAAGAAAAATTATAAATACAATTTAAAGATCAATTCACACATATTAATGTCATAACAAAGTCAATGAAATAGATTTATAACCCAACAAAAGTAAATTGAGTTGAGAAACCTATTACCGCTTGGTAACTTTCAATTCAATTTCCCTTGGATTCAACATAGAAAATAAATACCATGATTTATGAATTATTCATGATATTAAATTTAAAATGGGAAGTATATACACCATATCAAAGAAATTATGTGCATAATATTAAAATATGCTTCAATGAAGGAAAATTAAGACGAAGTCCCTTACCTCTAATCCAAACTTTCCATGTATGTACTTTAACTCCTATATAATAAGATTATATCAATTATTTGATTAAATAAGAACATTTATAAGTTTAATAACTTATAATTAAATCATTTATTTTATTTATTTTTAATGACATATTTAAATACTTAATCATCCAAGTCCATGTCATGTGTTTTGAGAACGTTTGGTCCATATTTTCAAAATGCCTTTTGTATATTGACTATTGTCAAAGGGGTCATTATTCCATAATATCTAAAATAATAATAATGAAATAATTATAATTTTTATACATAATTTATACTTTTAAAACTAATAATAAAATATTTTCATGAAAAATTAACTACCTTACAATCATAGAGACGGTACGTCATACGTGCGCATGAGTAATGTTTCTATTTTTCAATGATCCTTAAGTAAATAAGGTAAGTATTATTTTATCTATCCAGAATAATAATCATATCATAAATACCATATCTATTTCTTTTAATTTACTTATATATATCATCTATTTTATGTGGTGATGAAAAAACAATCACATCACTTCAGAGAGATGGTAGTCCATACATACGCATGAAAGATGTTATCATTTTTCAGTGTGTGGAAAGGTAAGAAATAAAATGATATATTATATTTTTAGAATGATAACTATGTCAATAATATCATAATTACTTCATATTTATCATATAGATTCATTAAATTTATCCTTATTACCTTCCATATAAAGTGTTAGTGAAAAATGCATCACATCGCTTCGTGATGCGGTAGTCTTCCGTACACATGATCACCGTTATCGTATACCCCATGGGATGGAATGTAAGAAGTTATATGTGATATAATAATCCCAAGAGTAATATAATGTTAAAAATATCACACATATACTTTAAATAGATCATTATGTACATAGCTAAGAGGCGATGATGGAAAATGAATTACATCGGTCCGTAAGGTGGTAGTCCTTTATACACACAAACAATGGTTTCGTTTCCCGTTTGATGGAATATGAGGTGAATTTAGGTTAATATATTAAAAAATAATATATTAGTATATTTTGGATATTTTTTATTATATAATCATAATATAAGAATGTTTCAATTATTTTTATGAAGAAATAAAACAAAAAACACTCAATTAAGCACAAATCTCTTCTTCACACAACCTCCTTAGGTTAGAATAAAAAGACTTAATAGAATTGATTTAGGATCAAACCAAGGATTATAGTATGTGGATATATAATTATAGAAGTTATTTTGGTGTGTATTTTTTGATAAAAAGGTCTTTGAAAGTGTAAAGAGGAGAGGAGAGGAGTGGCCTTTTATAAGTGAGGTGAGTGGCACACATATAATTTTTGAAAAGAAAAAGGTGTACCCACATTTTTAAAATAATAAAATGCTCCTAAATTTACCATTATCAATAATTGTATGATATAAGGTCAAATTATGTCAATAAAATAGTTTTCTCATTTTAACACTTCTTTTTTCATTTAATCCCTAGTAAACCTATTTTCACCTTAAATGAGGTAAAATGTTTTTACGATATTCACTATTCATTATGACAAAAAATTAACTTGAATATATTAGATAATATAAATTATTATTTTTCCAAATATTTAATCCATTTTAACAAATTCAATTCATATAAGTGTTATAATTTAAATTAAAATAAAACTCGCAGATGTGATGAAAAAGAGATTTTTCAAGAAGTGTATTTTTCATGAAAAAGATGATTTTATATTAACTCTATAATTTGTAATGATCATTATATGAATTGAAATTCATATTTAAATATATATAATATTTAAATTTTATTTAAATAACTACTCATTAGGTTTTGTTTTAATTAATTAAAATGGAGAAACATTATGCACTTTAAAACACTTTTCAGAAGAAGAAAAAACCCCATTTTAAACATAAAAATAAAATATACTAAAATCCAATATAAAGATGATTAAAATATAATTAAGTGAATTAATGATAATTAAATCATAATTATTTTAATTTAAATAATATTCAAATCATAATGTTATTTTAAATTATGTAATTTATTTAAAAGAAATTAGAGTTTTGTAAAAAATAGTATTTTTCACTATTCACAAAAAAAAAATTCAAAATAAAATCAAAAAATTTAACCCTAGGTTAATTTTTATATGATGATTTAAAAAATTAAATTTAATTTATAAAATAAATTTTATAAAATATCTAGAAATTAATTATAATATTTTCTCAAAAAAATAATAAAAATCATTTTTTGAAGAAAACATTTTTTAAAATGAAATTACTAAAAATTGAGTGATTATTAACAAAATATTTATCAATATATCAATATTGAGTTGGAAATTTATAAACATACATTTCATAAATTATTTAATACTATTCATACTTTCCAATTTATTGGCTAGGTTATAACAGTCGTATTTATATAATAATATTTCGTAGTTTATTTAAGTTTGGGTTTGTGTGTTGTATACACTATTGAACATAAATTTAATTATTATTAAATCTAATGGTGTTATAGTAAGAGTAACTCATAATATAAAATAACAATAAGATGATTTTACATAATATTAACTATGAAGTTACTTTACATACATAATATTAAATTTGAGGATATTAAACTGTAACATGTAGTTTCAACTGATACGTAAGATCTTCAAAAAGGTTATGTGATATTAAAGAGGTTTTATCAGATGATATGTAATATTGATTTTGATGATGTTATATAGTTCTTTAATGAATAAATATAATGATTTTAAGCATTTATTCATGATTCAATCTGAATATTATTGTGCTACTATTTCAAGAAGATTGAAAAGTGAGATAAAACATTATACCACAATTATATTGTTTCATGAAATTAAGAACAAATAAAATAAAGGTATAGTTTTTTATAAATTTGAATAAATAGATAATCCTATATTTATATAGTTTTAAATTATAAGATCATGAGAATATAATAGAGGTGGTTTGAATAAGAATATTTTTTTCCTTATTCTGAGGTTTGATGCTAGAAAAGTACACAATTGATATTTAACCAGTGTTGAATGAAGATAAAAATATCGAGTTTCAAGAGAGTTTTTATATTCAAATTATGGAAAATATCCATTATGATCATGCTTAATATTTCTTTAGAAAGTAATATTATCAATGAAAATTAGATAAATAAATATGTATAGTGAATAAATAATTGAGAAAGAGAGAAGAAATGAGTTAAGAAAGGGACAAGTGATATAATGTTATTAATAGATATTATTGATATTGAATTTCATTAAGAGTATTGTGCCTAATTTTATGTAGAATATTCTAAAATATAGAAGATCAAATCGTTGTTTTTATGTTGAATCATTCTTGTAGCTTACTGGAGATCTTTTTATTCTGGTTTCAACACCATTTTATTAATTAGAGGGATATAATATAATGAAATTTTTGGATACATAAGTATTGGTAAACACTCTTGAGTTTAAAATGATATATTCCCTCATTGTAATTGATTTATTATATTAGTGATACAACGTTTTCTTTTAATACCTAAATGAAGTGAGGATGTATTCACCTATATTGGGGGTTAACCATGTAATAACCCTTTGTGATTCTCAATTATTGATTATTTTTGTTATATACAGGTGATGATGAGATTTAAGGGGTGATTGTGTCATGACTTTTATAGGTTGAAATGTTTAATTTCATAGAAGAAATTGTAGAAAGTGTTCAACCCCTCCCCCCAACCCTTCTCGATGTTAGACTATAAATCATCTAGGCACTTCAAGTGGTATAAAATCAATATTGGTTTCCTATTAAATATCCTATATTAAATAAATAACTGGTAAATAATATAAATTATTTCAAAAATGGAGATTCACATACTTTTAAAGGTAAGATTTATCATGGACGTGAGAATAGGTTGATCCCCTGTATTTTAATTATCTTGGAGGTTATTGATGCTACCAATGTTTTTTATCTAATTGAGATAGATAGTACCATGACATATATTGATAAGATAAATCTACAAGTAGATGTAATGGAAACAAATAAAATCTAATTTCCCTGTCTAATAAGGTATATACCAATTTTATGGGACACAAAACTACCAACGAGATATAGGAAAATATTGAAATTAATTTAAAGGAATTATTAAAGTAAAGGAAGCCAAGTTTCACATCTAGAGATTAGGATTTAGAGATTTTATAATGGATTATGAAGAAACTATTAATTAATTTTTTACTAGATTTAATGATATTGTTAAAAGTATTAAGGTTTAGGGAGACATATTCGAAGACTCCGCCATTATTGAGAAGTTATTTAGAAACATCCCTGATAAATTTGATGTAAAGATATCATGTTTTTAAGATAGAGACTAAAGTTATTTTATCTTGATAAGTTTCAAAATAATCTTATTGTTTATGAAATAAGAAGCGATCTTGTTTTATAAAGAAAATCAAGGAGTAAAAGGAGATGGAATTCAAATCCATGAATAATCTTAAAATCAAGGAAGAATGAAATAATAACTCAGATGAATCTTAATATGATGAATAAATGGATTAATATAATGAGATAATAATATCTCTTGTATTAAATAAATTTAAAAAATTAAAGGGAAAATACAAGGGTAAAATTAATTTTAAATGATTCAAGTATAGTGGAATTGGAAACTTTTCAATTGATTACCTGAAGAAAAAAGGTGGTGTGTGTGAGAAAGATTAATAAGAAGGGAGTTTTTAGAAAATAATATGGATTAATATATCAAAATAAATGAATAAACATATTAATATAAATAAAAGTCTCATAAGAAGAAAAAAAAGAATCATGTTGTCCAAAGAAGAGGATCATTTCTCTACTAAAGTAGTCAATCAGAATAAGAGACTACTAAAAGGTTTAGGAACTCTAAATCTCACATTGAAACCCCCAAATAAACCTTAAGTAATGATGAAATGGGTAAGGAGACTTACACTAAACATATATTGAAAGCTGATCTTGAATATTTTCTTGAGAAAAATACCAAACTCGATAAAAAAATAAAATTACTAAAAATAAGGATAATGAGAGATATAAAATTAAAGATAATATAATCAAAAAAAGTTGATTGCATCAAATAACCCCAGATTATCAGTGTGATAATTATAAACAAATGTTAAATTATTTTGATAAAAAAATCTATTACTCATAAATAATGGTTAAATAATCCATAATAAAGATGGCATGTTTCTAAAAATATCTTAAAGGATATGCTAGATGAGTATAAAAATATATATAAATTAAGGCTGATTCGAATCAAAATAATGATAATTTAGCCAAAAAATACATTTAAACCCTTATCTTATAAACCTAAAAGGTGTTAAATCTATTTTAAAAATAGTGAACAATCTAAACCAAAATATAGTTTTGTTTAGATATGAAAAAACCATCAAAAATGACTTCTATATCAAATGGATTTGAGGGTATTTTGAGATGTAATACCACACCGAGAAAATGGAAAAAGGATGAAAAAAATGGTTCAATGAAACAATAATATTTTTTTGTAGAAAATCATTCTATAATATAAAATAAATATTTAAATTTTATTTTTGGTGTTTTAGAACTTATGGACACAAGTATTATGTATGCTGGTATAAAATTTCATTTCCCCAAGTCAAAAATGGAAATAATTGAGGGGGAAATTCTAAGAATATGAGAAATAATTCTGAGTTAAAGAAAGTTGTGAGTAGAGATCCAAAAAAAATTTACACTCAAAATAGATTTTATTTTTTAGAAGAAATTTATGGAATATGTTTCCAAAATGGTCATTATGATAAAGAATATATGACTACTCTTCATATTGCAACTAAAGGTTGAAATATTAGATTTTTTTGTTAATTTTAAGTCCATTTTAAGTCCAATAAAATGTTCTAGAATTAGTAAATATGGTTGGTGAGATATTTTATAGGCTATAGAAATGAAATATTGGCATTGTTACTATAAGTGTGACACTACGAATTGAGTTGAAATCTAAAAAATGGTAAAGTACTTGAATTTTTCATAAGATTTATTTGTTTGATAAGTAAGACTTACTGGATAAATCTTAAGTTTCCTTCCTATTACAAAATTTAGAGATTTTATGTTACACACTATGATGCAATCATCCAAAAACTAAGGATGTTTGGGTGAAATTTAGTGGTTTTGGAGTTTAATGATTCATTATTTGATATAGTATGTCACACTATGAAGGATACTCAAGAAACTCATAGTGATTCTAGAAATATAGTTCTTGTGTCATGAATGAAATGTCACGTCATGACTAGATCAACTATAAACTTTGATCAGATGCTATGTTCCATGATTTTATGCTATGAAAAATCTATGGTCATGATTTTGGTAGTTTTAGGATGGCTCACCACAGAAAAAGGCATGCAACATTAATACTCATGTTACATTATGAGTCATTTTTCAATTTAAAAAAGATGAAGGATAAACCAATTTGTCATGTTGTAAAGTATGATGTTTTATTATGAATTCTAGAATATGAAGAGTTTTAATTGAAATGATGATGTGTCTATATCAATATGGTGTAGTGGTTATTTTAGAAACAAATAACTACCTATTCAAATTTCTATAGTAAAAATCTATTGGGAGTTGATAAAATGGAAATATTTTAAATAGTAGAATTTGGAAGTTAGTTATGGTTTGAATTTTAAATTTTAAATTCAAACATTCTCAAGATATTAAGGATCTTGTTTTGAAAAAGTGCAGTATTATCCATAGAGATGAAAGTGGGGAATCATGGAGATCTTGAAACAAAGAATCAAAAATTGAGTTTATTGAATACTTAGAATTTCAAATTAAACTGTGATTGATCTAAGTTTGATTGGATATCAGGCTTGGAAGGATTATCTATTATTCATATCACTAAAGATATATAATCTAAGAATATAGATTCATGGAAAACACCCTTAATTTTTTGGTGTTGAATTTTGATTTATATATTTTAATTTAGACCTAAATATTTATTATATCATTGTAAGCCTCTTAAAATAAATCAGTGTAAGAAGGGAAGTGGTGGTTGACCTTGGGTGAGTATTAATAATATCTTAAAAAATGTAATAAAAAGCTAGGGAAGTATTGATTAATTAGCATATTCTAACATCATTGATATATACTCCTTGTATGTATCCTTTTATGGGGGAAGAAATTAAAATTCATGTGTTCATTTCTTTACTTTTTCATTTGGCTATTCTCACAAGACATCTTAAAGTTTTATTTTCCAACACAAATAAAATATCCAATTTGGTTTAAAAATAATAATAATTTTTAAGTCAACCTAATTCACCCCCCCCCCCCCCACCAGAGTCAATAGTGAGACCATATGGTACAATACTTCCAAGATATACGATGAAATCTATTATAGTTGAGAGGTTTTATAAATAAAATAAAATATAAAATAGTTACTTATTATTGAGGTTTCCTTGAAATCTAATAAAAGAAGAAATCCATGGATTATTAATAGAGGTTGTTAATCCCATGTGATATAAGACACCAAAATATAGAAACATTTGGAAAATTATTATAGAGGTTCAGATAATTTTGGTAATGAGATCTCTAAAAAAATAGAGTATTTTGTACAATTTTGATTGAAGCTCAAAAAAATTAATACAAGGATATTCTATTTGTGGATAGACTTGAACACAACGTTGTAACGACCCAAACTTTCATTAATGGAAATCCCACTTGATCTAATTAAATATCTCTTTTTGTAAAATGTTTATATAAAATGTCAACTTCATTGGTTTTATGTTTTTGGATTTTAAAATACTATTAAGAATTGTGACAGTTGTTAAATTATTCGTTGAACAGTGATCACATGATTAGTATAAATATAGGGCTTTAACAAATCCAATTTACTCATACAAAGGAAGCGATGGCCTCATCCAGTAGACATGCCCCAAATGAATCCCATTTGTCAGAGCTCGAAAAGGAGGGTACGTCTTCTGGATTTTCTCTTGACCAAGCCCAAGCCAAGCTTGAATATGTTAAGCTCGAGCGAAACCTCATATGAGAGAAGTGGAAGTTGATAGAGAATACCACCCGAGCAATGTTATCTGAGCCACCCCAAGAGTCGGTCACCATCTCACACCTTACCCATCGGTCTTATGCGGGTGTTATAAGGGGTTATGTAACAAGACATTATAACTATGTTCATGTACATTATTTTTGTATATAATAATGAATATACCTTTATTTTATTATTGTTACCTTGTAGATGGTTTTTAAAGCCCAAATAGTATTTTTAGTTAATATTCAACTAAGAAATCTATTTTGATGAATTAATGGATTTTTGAATTAAATAATATCTTAATAAATTATTATTATTATTATTATTATTAAATTAATTTTTATTAAATATAAATGATTGCATACTTTTATGAATGAAATCATAATTTTTATTAAAGTTTGAAAGCCATTTTTGTCAAAACTGGGGAATTTTTTATAAATGTCTAATTTTTATTTTAAAAGTGAAAATTAACATATTTAGAAAATTATTTATATAAAATAAATATTATTTCTGGAATCACGACATCAAAATTATCCAACAGTGAATTTTTTATAATTTTATGAGACATTCAAAGTTTTGGTAAAAATTAAATACCGTTTAAATATATAATGTGTTTTATGACATCATAATGAACCAATAGTGATGTAATAAAATACTATAAGCCTTATTTTTGGCCAATATATGTTTTACCATTAAAATAATGTGATTTTGGGTTTGTTTGACTTATTTTACAAAGCATTAATGGACCCTTCAAGGCTTATTAAACATCCTGTCTTTTTAAATTGATTTCCTTGGGAGTGTGACTCACCTCCACATAAGCAACCCCATTTTTTTAAGAAGTTCGGAATTTGGCCTTATAAAATATTTTTTTCTACTTTCCTTTTCCAAAAACCATGGGTTGGTTTGTGGTTTGGATTAGTTTAATGTGAGGTGTCCCAAACCTAAATAATAAATAATTCCCTCACCTTTCCTATATAAACCCAACCAAGATCCCACTTTCTCCTCACTAAAATCCTTTTTAGTTCATCCAACCTCTTCCCTCCTCTCTCTAGAATCCTCCCAAGGTGCTCCAAGCTCCCAAGAAGCCCCTCTCAATCCTCTCTCAAGCCTTTGGAAGCACACTTCCAAGTAAGGGTTTTTCTTCCTTTCTCATTTTTGTCCAATTTTCTTTAAACTATTATGCCCTTTTAATTTCAATTATAAATATTGGGTTATGGTTTATCACCTCCCCCATACTTCCCTATTTATGTTTTAATGATGGGAGACCCCTTTCTCTCTCATTAAATGCCTCCCATGTAGACCCGTTACTATGCTGAAATTCCGAAAGGAATTTCTCTCTTCTCTTTTACATTTAAGCAATTATTTTGTATCATGACTCTAAATTCCATTACAATTGTTGGGACATGTATCTATATGACCCCCTTACTGTCCATTTCATGTAAATATTATGAGACACACCTTTATCTCTCATCAACCATTTTTATGAATTCTTACGTCACACCGTTACGCTGCCGAAATTACACCGATTTTCCAAGCCGATGTCATTATGTAGTGAATACCATGCCCATTTCTCTATCAAGGGTATTCACCTTTATGCACATTTACTTATTTATTATAAAGTTTCATATATGAATTCCAAATTTCTTTATCGTGAAATAAATGATTATGTTTTATGAATCCATGTTATATGATCCATGTGGCACACTTATGCATGAAATGAAATGTTTAAGAAGGGTGCGCCCTTATAGCACTCCAATGCATTGGGTAAAGTATAGTACCATGATACGTCATTTGCAATGGGTTTTTACACATTATAATTCAAGTGAAATGAGGTTTTACTCATGCTCCATGTGCAATGAGGATTTACTCATGCTCCATATGTAATGATCCTTGGCTCATGCTAATTCCATGTTAAGTGTTGTTGCCACATTTCCATGTTATGATTATCATCATTCATCATGAATTTATGTTTATAATTCTTTTGTGCTCTATTGATATGACTATTTTCTAACATGTATCTTATTCCTCATGGTATTCCATGATTATTCCCAGACTGGGCTTTATAGCTCACCCTTTTTTTATGCAAGTCCTCAGGTTATCCCATGCAATGCTAAGTATGAGGGAATTTAGTGGTCATGTAAAGGAAGTTTTCAATAAAGATGTTGTATTTCATGTTTTATGTTTTTATGTAATAATCTTAAGCCCCAAATACACTATACCTCTCGATCATCTATGTTGTATCAAGTGAAGTTTATGTAATAAATTTTGTTTAATTGTGTAATAAAAGAGCAGGGTTGTCATAACATCTTGAGTGTTTGATAATTTTTTGATGATGGGAATGAATTTATTTTTAAAAAGATTAAATGTATCATAAAATTATTGAAATATGAAATAATTGTCACGAAGGGAGGAAGAACCAGTGTTATATTATCCTAAATTAGAAATTCTATTCACTCTTGTTATTTTAGTGAAAAGGATAAGAATAAACTTTTCCATATAATACTTCCACATATTGGTCAAATAAGTTATAAGATCCTGACCTTTCAAGGAGGTATGTACTTGTTAAAATTTGTGTTTAACTCTTTTGTTTTGATTAATAAAGTGATTTCTGATAATATGAGGGGATTTGGGGGTTTTTTGTGGGTTTAGGATGCAAAAGAGGGATAAAATGGACATCCAGGGTAGGTGCATAGTTGTAATAAGATTAGTTTAGTCATGTTCCATAGCCATGAGTGGGTGTGGTGTATCAGATAGAACTGAGGGTATAACCCTCACATGGTTTGATAATCGTGTGGGCCTCCCCAAGTACCCATACGTCCATAACCCTTGGAAAGAGGCGGATGAATGGGCACCGTATGGTTTTTCAAAACTGTGTGGGTTTCCTAGACAAACCATACATCTTATCCCCCTGTTGAATAAAAGGAGATGCATGGTTTGGAAAACTATATGTCCAAACCATAAACCCTTTAAATTGGTGAAAATTCATGTTTTTACTTCTTGGAATTTAAGGGTTTTGACTTTATTTTTCACCTATTTATTTCTCCAATAACCTAGGTGATGAACCTTTCCCTAACAAGCTCTTAAAGAGTGGTACTCCTTCTATTATTGTATGTTTAGAGTGTTTTGGGGTGATAATAAAAATTTTAGGTGAGTTTAACACTCCTCTTCCTTATATTTTATGGAAGAAGATTTCTGTGGTTGTTCTTATCCTTCTGAATCCCAGAGACCTTTCTTTTACATTTGATTATAAGTTTTTTCTTTAAAGTTTTTTTGAGTTCTAATGAAGGGGTAAGGTTAAGAGATATTTTTTCTACAAACTTAATGTAGGTGGTCCAAAAATTATATCGCATAGTATTGATGTTTGATTTATGTGTGTGTGGTTTTTCCTCTATTATGTTGAGCCATGGATTCAAACCCTTGGTATGAAATGATAAAATGGGTGATAAAATGGTGTTTTTAACCCCTCATGATCCCCATGATCCCCATGGGATCCGATGAGGATGAGTATACTAGGTCTATGGAAAACCATGGGGTGTTCCACTCCCTTTAATATGGAAATTCGCATGTTAAATGATGAATCTAAGGTTTTATGAGATTATACCAATTGTAAATTTGATTAACATGATAACATAATAGTATGAGAAGTTTATCTTAACTTGAAGAGTTGAATGGGTTATGTAAGGTAAATGGATGAATATGATAAATGGTTAATGAGGCTTCACCTACTTGTTAAATTGATCGAAAGGGGTGATAAATGGTTATAATGTGTTGAAATGGTAAAGTGGATGGTTATATATATTGATAACATGATGAATGTAATGAACTATGGAAATGTGATTAAATGGAAATGGTGAACCCTTTTGTATTATGTGATAAAAAGGTTGATGATGATGATCCTTCAAAAATGTGAACTAATGGTTGGTGGGATAATGTACCAATGCTCCAATCCTATGTGGGGAGAAACTGATACTCCAAAAACCCCTATACATAGTATTTTTTATGGAAATGAGTGATTCTTCTGAACTCAATGGTATGGTCATGGAATTCCATATCATGGTTAAGATGGTTGGACATGGAGTTATGAATCCTCGTTGGATTCATGGACTGCGGCTCTGTCTTTTCCAACCCGTAACCCATTGATACATGGCTCAAATTACCTACACAGGCTGAATAAGGTTTGATAAAATAAATGGGTGAAACATGGAACTAATAATGAAAGTGATTGATTCAAATGATGTTAAATAATAGAACACAGTTTATTTTGTTATTTTTAATATTACCTGTGTAAAATCCTAGAACTCTTTTTATGTATTCCAAAACTCCTCTTTTAAACATTATTTGGTTAGGTTAGTTTAAGGGAACTTCAGGTAAAAATTATGGAAATTTTGGAAGTTCTTGGGTTATGCACGATCGGTGCACTATTTTCCCAAATCGTCTGCCCTACTAGTGAAAACCATGTAAACCGAGATAGTGGGGGGTTTCACGATTGGTACATGGTTTGATAAACCATGTGCCCACCCAGAAGAAACTATGAACCTGGGGGAAATGGGGCACACAGTTAGGGTTCATGGTTAGGATTCACAATTAGGAAACATTTTTAGGATACACAATTTGTCTAACCATGCAGCCATGTCCAAGAAATTTTACCCAAATTTTAATTAATCTGAAAATTATATTTTAAAACCCCAAAACCCTGGTTTTAAGTTCCTAACCAACCTAAATAGACCTATTTCATTTTCTTCTTCCTTGGAGGCTCCCAAGAGGTGTGTTTGTCCCCTCAACACCCCTCCATAAGTGAATCGATGCTAGGAGATTGACGTTTGATCTCTTACAGGTGATATTCCTCTTCTCGTTCTCTTTCTCCCACTCTATCTTATTTTATACCTAGGGTTCTATAGATCTATGTTCTTTTTGAGGATCTAATCCATTCTATTTCAAATCTTGAACATAGGTTTGATTATCGGATCCTCATTGTTGATGTTCTTCATTGGAGTTTCATGTTTAGGGATTTACATTTCGAGATCCCATGATCCTAAGGTAGGTGATTTTGTTTTGATTTTCCAATTTTATTAAACCTAAATATCTTGATTTAAATTTAATTGTTCAATCTAAATTTAATTGCTTTAATTTTCATTCAATTTATTTATTAAAAATAAAATTCCATTGAATTAGGGTATTTGGATTTTATTTTGCGTGAAATTGGTAAAACCCCCTATTCCATTAAATTGGGGTGTGTTTGTGAAATAAATGGAAATTTGTGAAAATTAAATTATTGAATTTAAATTGTGAAATTGATTTGAATAAATTTATTTCAAATTGTTATAGAGAGAAATAGCTTGAAATTGTTTTGATAGAAACTTAGTGGTTTTACCTTGAAAATACTTGATTTTATTAAAAACATGTTTTGGTTATTAAATAGAAAATTGGAATATTTGAAATGGAAGAATGGGTTGAATTATATTTTAAATAGATTTAAAATAAATTGTCCATCATAGATTGTTATTAGATAAAATTAAATCCTTGTTATTTAGTGAGTTATTTAGGACAACACTCTATAATTTACAACACTAACAATATATATGCAGCAGGTCACATCCTAGATGGGATGGTGAAACATTCCTCCTTGGATAGTGTCGGGAGGATGTGTGTACACATATGTCATGATTCGCTACTTGAGTGTGAGGGATCCCCGTATCCTAGAACTATCATACCTTTTAATAGATGACCATGTTTCTTGTTGTTTGTATTTAAAATATATATATGTGTTGATGTTTATGAACTTCTTTACTGTTCCTTCTAAATTTCTATAAAATGTTTTATATAAGATGTTTATTAAGCCATTTATTTAAATTATTTCCATCATTTGAAATGAAAATAATGACTTTTTGTAAGTATTCTTTTGAAATTCCAAACTTTTTTATTCAAAATTGAAAAAAAAAATGGTTAATCAAATGTTTTCATCTTTTTATGAAATCCTTAGTGAGAACCTACTAGGATTTTAACTCACACCCTACCTATTCCTTTGGGTGTTTATAGATTATCTCCTTCCAGGTTCAAGAAAGGGTAAAGTGCTACTTGGAGGTGGTTATAGCTATTTATGCAAGATACTAGAGAGTTTCATCCACTAGGATGTGGGTATTTCTTTTAGTTTTCTGGTACTTTGTTATAGTAATTTGGGTTTTTTATGTTTTTTTGACTTCTGGTACAGTTCTACCTATAGAGTTTTCCTTATATGCATACTGATTGTTTATCTTTCTTTCATTGAGTTTGTGGAAAATTCATTCCCACTTTTGTATTGTATAATTCTAGGTGCTATTCATCAACCCATGGGGATTGAGAATTCCCATCAAGTTATGAAAGGATCGTTCTAGTTATCAGGGTATCAGGGTAACGAGATGGTTCGTGACAAAGTGGTATCAGAGATGTAGGTTTTTCGTCTTTTCTTGATATCAGTATACAGTTGTGTAATCTTATCAAGACTTAGGAGGTAGTTGTGATTGAGTTCCTAGATATTCTCACTATAATTAGAGTTAAGTAACTAGGGGGTTTGGAAAAATATGTCTTGAGTATTAGTTATAGTCTTTTCCCAACTTTTTATTTGGATAGGATGAAATTCAAATCTTGTATGTCTATCTATATGGATTAATTTCCCACATTTCTATGTTTTATTGTAATATGATGTCTCTAATGTTGTCTATTGATGTTGTTTAGAATCATACCTCTATGAATACATGTGAATCTGATCTAAGAAGAATCATTTGATGAATTGCACTAAGAAAATCCTCTCAAAGACCCAAATATGGTTGAGGTGATTGTGTGTACTTTCCATGATTTAGGATAGGCACCACCACCAGTTCCCATTTTGGATCCAGCTATGGAGCCTGAGAGGGTTGTTTTACGGAATCATTATTCGGAGTTCCTTCTCTAAAAATCCCCAACAATAAAAGGCTCCAATGATCCTCAAGAGGCAGATGAGTTGTTGAGAAGTATTTAGTGTTTGTTTGAGTTCTTGGATACACCTGATGAAATCAAGTTAAAGTGTGCCAACTTCACACTGGAAGGACTGAGTAGGAGACGGTCGAACATGATGGTGATGGTGAATAATCATGAGGGATTAGAGTGGAAAAACTTGAAATATCTTTTCACCAATTAGTTCTATCTAGAGTTAATGTTTTTGGTAAAGGCTATCATGTTTTTTAAACTTGAGAAATTTGATAGGACCATGAAAAAATTTGTGATTCTCTTTGCTAAGATTGTGCGGTTTTCACCTGAGATTGTTTCTAATGAGAAGATGAAGACTCAAAGGTTCAAGTTGGGACTTCAATCTAATATCCATTCTTATGTTTTCTTTCTAAAAATTCTCTTTTATTATAATGTGGTGGATAAATAATTGATGATTGAAATAGACCTGGCTAGCAAGTCAGGGTTACGGGAGTCCCTTTTTCTCCCATTGCCAGTGTGAATTCCTCTAAGAGAATGAGGAAGTGTGATTATTCTCATGGTGGTTCTCAATAGTGGGGGTTTTATATACCTCATATAGTGCCTAAAAATTTCCATTTAATTTGCTTCTAGTGTGGAAAGACAAAGAATTCAAAGAGGTTTTACACTAATTCTCCCAAGGTATGTGTCTCTTACAGATGCTCAGTTCACTTGAAAAGGTTCTTTCATGTCTTTTCTACTCCTCATAGTGGCACAAGATCATCAATGCCTATTAAAACTGAAGTCCAATAATATGCTTCAGTACTAAAGGGTTCTATCCATAGGAATCTATAACAAAGCTTTTTCACATAGTGGAAGAGTCTCCAAAGGAATTGGATATGGTTTCAGTGACGGTTAGAGGTACCATAACTATAGATTCATCATTAGTGACTACTTTATTTGATATTGGTTTATCTCATTCATTTATTTCAACTTGTATTTTCAATATACTTAATATTCCTATGGATATTTTATTTTATGTGATGGATATTATTAAACCCCTCAGAAGGAATAGGAAGCAGAGTCTTCGTAGTCTATCTTATGTTTTCACATTGTCATATATCAATATTTCTTAGGATTTTCAGGTTCTTGACTTAAAACATATTAACATAATATTCAATATGTATTGGATCATTTCCAATAAAGCCTAAATTTATTATTATCTTTGATAGGTCTCCTTTACAGCAACCAATGGGGTTTTTCTAATATTTCAAGGTGAATGAGACATAGGGTCAAGTAGAGTCGGACCCTCTTATCCAAAGTTGGGGAAAGTGATATATGTGTTTTCTTTTGATCTAGAGAAAGAATCCAAGATCAATGATCTCCCTGTAGTTTTCATCTAGTTTCCTAATGTCTTCCCTTCTGAATTCTATGGGTTACCACCGGTAAGGGAGGTAGATTTTTCTATTGATTTAGTGTTTGGTCCTCTACTAGTATTTATCCTTTCTTACCACATGGAACCAGTTGAAACTAAAGATATGAATTCTCAAATGAATGATATTTTGGGGAAAGGAATTATACACCCAAGTATGTCACCTTGGGCAGCGTCGATTCTCTTTTCTAACAAAGTTGATGGTTCACTTTTCCATTTTGTGGATTATTGAAAACTTAGTTGAGTTAAAGTAAAGAAAAAGTATCTATTTCCATAGATTGATGATCTATTTGATCATTTGAAAGGTGAAAAGTCATTCTCAAAGATTTATCTTTGATCTGGTTACCATCAGTTGAGAATAAAAGAATCTGACATTAACAAAACAACCTTTCAGATTAGGTACAACCATTATGAGTATCTTTTCATGCCATTTGTTTTAACCAATGATCCTGTAGTTTTAATATCTTTAATGAACATGATCTTACATGAGTATATTTATAATTTTGTGGTTGTCTTTTTAGATGACTTACTTGTTTACTCTAATTCTAAGGAGGATCATGTATGTCTTTTCAGAGTAGTTCTATAATTGTTGAGAAATCATCAAATTTATGCCAAGCTATCTAAATTTTATTTATAGATTTGGGAAGTTATGTTCTTGGGACACATGTTGTCTGAACATGGGGTCAGAACATGGTATATCAGTTGATCCTAAGAAGGTGAAGGTTGTTATAGAATGGGAACAACTGCATATTGTTTTCAAGATTCATAGCTTCTTGGGTTTAGTTGGGTATTATCATTGGTTCATTAATAACTTATAAAAGTTAGATTCTATGATTTCTACTCTAACTTGGAAGGGAGTAAAGTTTTCTGGGGATTATATTCTTCAAAATTCTTTTTTTTTTGGATGAAACAACTTTTAACTAATTTTCTAGTGTTGACTCTTCCAAGGACTGGGTAGGGATATGTGGACTTCTATGATGCATCGGGTTTAGGATTAGATTTCTTTCTTATGCAAGGTAGTCATGTCATTTATTATTGATCTCATAATCTTAGGCCACAAGAGAGGAATTATCTGACCCATTGCCTTGATCTTTTAGTTGTGATGAAAGAACTTAAGAATTGGCAACATTACCTTTTCATATAAATGTTTACCATGTATTCCAACCAAAAGAGCTGGAGTTATATCTTCTCAAAAAAATATATAAATCTCCAACATAATAATTAGTTGGAATACATGAAATATTTTGACTTTGAAGTCACCTATACCTCAGGGAAAGATAATTCCATCATAGATTCTTTGAGCAAGAAACTTACAACCTCAGATGTGAAAAAATCATCTGAAGAGTGGAACTTGGTGGATCTTTTTGAATATTTTCATATTGAAGTTTTGGAGTTTGGGAACGAGGTTTCCTTGGACAAATTTCAGTTGAAAAACACTCTTCTCAAGATGACACATTAGTAATAGAAGCTTGATGGTGAGTTTTGTAGCATTAGGCACTCTCTTTATGGTGGGGATACGATACCTGACTAATCACTCTCCATTGATGGAATTTTATGCTATTATAATTTATTTTTTTGCCATTAGCAGTAAGTAAAGATGTGATGGGGGATTTCCATAATTCCCATAGGTTTCTGCACCCAAGAAACATGAAGATGTTCTAGACATGCAGTATAGATTTTGGTGGCCAAGTATGAGATGGGGAATTTTTTATTTTGTCTCTCATTGTGATATTTTCCAATAGGTTAAGTACAAGCACCATAAACATTAGGATTTTCTTTAGCCACTTCTAGTGCCAACCTGGAAGAGGGATGAGATATATATAGACTTTGTGTTTGGTTTTCCATGTACCCAGAGAAATAATAATGCAATATATTTTTTTATCGATCAGGTGACAAAATTAGCTCACTTCATACCCATTTTTGATACAAAAAAAAGTTGAGGAGTTGGGTATTCTCTATATAAAATAAATTGTTCGTTTTCATAGAGTTCCATCAATTATATTCATTGATAGGGATCCTTGGTTTACTTCTTGTTTTTTGAGATTCCATTAGGGAGAACTAGGATATCAGGTCCATTTGAGAATAGCATACCATATATAGTTAGATGGATAGATAGAAAGAGCTATATAGATTCTTGAGGATATGTTTTTCACTGACATTCTTTATTTTGGTGGGATTTTGGATGACCATATGAGGCTGGTTGAGTTTTTTTATAATAGGAGTTACCATTCTTCGATCAAAATGGCTCCTTTTGAGTCCTTGTATGGACGGCCTTGCAGATCTCTATTGTAATGATCAGAGATTGATGAAAGTTTCTTGGTTAGACCGAGCTTGGTTCAAGAAACGATAACAAAGATTCAGTTGATTTATCATAGAATACTGGTGGCATAGAGCCGATATAAGTCTTATGTTGATCATTGTTGCAGACCATTGGACTTTTTAGTTGGTGACTAGGTATTCTTGAAAGTTTTACCCTAATTGGGTCATCGACAGATTGGGAGGCAAGGGAAACTCACTCCTCATTTTTTGGGACCTTTTTAGGTTTTTGAGAATGAGGGGAAAGTGGCTTACCATTTAACCCTTTCACCACAGCTAACATCGATACGTAAAATGTTCCATGTATTGCAACACCAAAATTATCTTTCTAATCTATCTAATGTTTTGAGCTAGAGTGACCTTGAGGTTGAACCTGATTTTTCCATGACTGACCATCCAGTTAGGATAGTTGATTCTAAAACCAAGGTACTTCATGGGAGAAATATTCCTTTGGTTCAAGTGCTATGGTAGAACAATTCTGATACTCATGAAACATGGGAGAGGGGGGCACTAATGAGAGAGTGGTAAAATCATCTTTTAAACATGGAAGCTACTTAACAGGCTTTCTGGGGATAGAAAGTTTCAATGGTGGTGAGGTTGTAATGTCCTACTACTATTTTTAGTTATTTAAAAACTTATCTTTTGAACATGATTTAGTTAAGTTATGTTTAAAAGAACTTCATGTCATTATTTTGGAAATTTTGGAACTTCTTGGGTTATTCACGGTTGGTGCATGGTTTTCCCAAACCATGTGCCCTTCTAGTGAAAACTGTGAAAATTGAGACAGTGGGGGTATGCAAGGTTGGCGCACAATTTAAAAAAATTGTGTTCCCACCAAGGAGAAAACATGCACCTAAGGAAAATGGGTTTCATATTTAGGGTGCAAGGTTTGTCTAACCATGTGGCCCTACCCAGGAAATCATGCGCGACTTCTAATTAATCCAACAAATTATTTTTTAAAACCCCAAAAACCATGTTTTAAGTGACTGAGGGACCTAGCTCAACCTATTGCATTTTTTTTCTTCCTTAGAGGCTCCCAATAAGTGATTTTGGACCCTCTACACACATCCGAAAGTGAATTAAATCTTATCAAAATATGTTCAGTCTCTTTCTGATGAGATTCCTTTTCCCGTTCTCTTTCTCTTTCTCTCTCCTCTTTCCTCCCTAGGGTTTTGTAGATCTCCATTTTTTGGATGATCTAATCCCCTCTATTTGAGATCTTAAATCTAGGTTTAATTCTCATATCCACATTCTGGCATTCTTTGTTGGAGTTTCCTATTTAGGGATTTTTGTTTCAAGATCTCATGATCCCAAGGTAGGTGGTTCCATTATGATTAGCCAATTTTATTAACCCTATATTTATTAATTTAAATTCAATTGTTTTATCTAAATTAAATTTATTGAAATTGCTTCAATTTATTTATAAAAAAACCCAATTCCATTGAATTGGAGGATTTGGATTTTATTAGGTATGAAATTGGGAACCCCCCCCCCCAATTCCATTTAATTGGGGTGTGTTTGCGAAATCGATGGAAATTTGTGAAATTTAAAATGTTGAATTTAAATTTTGAAATTTATTTGATAAAACTTATTTCAAATTGGTATTGAGAAAAATGGATTGAAATAGTTTTTATAGAAACCCAAGGGTTTTATCTTGAAAAGGAATGATTTGATTAAAAACCTGTTTTGGTTTTTAAATGAAAAATTGGAATATTTGAAATGTAAGAATGGGATGAATTGTATTTTAAACATATTTAAAATAAATTTCCCATAATTTATTATTATTAGAGCATATGTAATCCTAGGTAGTTATAAAGTTATTCGGGACATCACTCTATGATTTACAACACTAACAATATACATGCAGCAGGTCACATCCATGATGGGATGGTGATGGGTTCCTCCTTGGATAATGTTGGGAAAACATGTGTTAGCATATGTCGTGATTCCATACTTGAGTGTGACAGAGTCCCATAGCCTGGAACTATCGTACCTTTTGTAAGATGACCAGGTTTATTGTTATTTATATTTGAAATAAATATATTTCAATGTTTTTAAAATGAATTACCATGCCTTATTAATTTATATCTACTAGTTTATATAAAATGTTTATTAATCCATTTATTTAAAGTATTTTCATTATTTAAAATGTAAATAATGATTTGTTTTAAGTATTCTATTGAAATTCCAAACCATTTTATTCAAAATTGAAGGTTTTATTTGGTTAATAAAATGTTGGAATCTTCTAACATAATCCTTAGTGAGACCTTAATGGGATTTTAGATCACATCATACCTATGAGTTCAAGTGTTTATAGATTATCTCCTTCTAGGTTTGATCAAGGGTTAAGCGCTAGTTGGTTGTGGTTCTAGTTGTTGAACCTTAATCTTGGAGGGTTTTTCCACTAGTATGTGGGTTATTCTTTCATTTTTCTTGTACTTTTCTTTAGTACTTTGGGCTATTTATACCTATTTGACTTCTAGTACAGTTCTCCCTATGGATTTTTCCTTGTATGCGTATTGACTTGTTAATATTTCTTCTGTTATGTATATGGAAATTTCTTCCCACTTTTGTATTGTATGATGCCAATTGCTAGTATCTAACCAATGGGGATCAGTAACTCCCTTCAGGATATGTCAAGACTAGCCTGGTAGGGTAAATGGGTTGTTTCATGATAACCTGTACTTCTTCATATACTTTATTAGACTAGATATTTTGTAGAAATAATTGGTGGTGGCTTACTTAGTTTTACTCACACCCTTCTTGGGATGCCAATGGGTACCTGGTCAAACTTCATAGTTGCAGTTAAATACAAGGGTAAGGGTCCTATGCTAGAGGGCTTATTAGGGATTATGGATATGCATGGATATGGGGATAGGAACTGATATTGGGAACCATCTTGGAGATTATTTTTCATCATGTCTTTATTTTAGTTTTTCCTTTACTTTTGGAAATGGATGACATGACATGGCATATTTATTGTTTGACTGTGGAAATGTACCTAGTTTTTGGGAATTTTTTGGGGGTGATTGATTATTTTTATAATGTCTCAATTATTTATTATTTTATCTATTGTGACTTACTTTGATAAATAGGGAATAATATCCCCATGTGTTTCATTAGACCCTCACTGCTAGTCGGAAGACTATGGTGTATGGGGAAGCATACTTAAGGTAATGTAAAAAAACTGGATTGGGGAACCAGGTTGGTGGAACTTAGGTCAGGACATTATAAATTAGCATCGGTGGGTTAATTTTATGTTATTTATTTTATTTGGTGAAGGAATAATGCAGACTAAGAGGTGTTTGGTCTTATAAATGAGCTCATTCATGGGAGTATCTAACCCATTTATGAGGGAAACCTAAGTTCCAAGGGTTGGATTATTATTCTTAGTGTTTTCCATTACTGTTGGATGCTATTTCACTTTGGGTGATGCACTTGATGTGTAATGATATTATTTTATGATATTTTACCTGTGGCCTATCATGGGATGAGGTTTTTATATCTATCCATCATTTTAGTCACTTGAGGATATTTGTGACTTGAATCATGTTAGGCACAAATGGAGAAAACTGGTTATGGTCGGGTATGGGAGTTGAAAATGAATCTTGATTCTATTGTGATTTTAAAAAAAATGTTCCAAATAAAAGTGTTAAAATGTTATAAAGTATTAAAATATGTTTATAGGATAGCTAAAATGTAGTCTAATGAAAAGTGAAATTTATGGGTTTTTTTCACCTCGTGTTAGTCATGGACCAGGTTAGGGATAGTTGAGAGTAGTGATGGGGTTGTGAACTTATATGTTGGGATAGTATGTGCAGAGAGGGTTGTTTATAGATATTTTTTAGCATTATTTTTCATATTTTTGAAAATATTATGTTGTGTGTTTTGAGATATACATTTTTAATTGTAGAGAGATGACATGACCACAAAGTCTTCCAATTAGTAGATAAGAATAAATCACTAAGAATGATCCTCTAGTAGTGGTACAAGAGCCCCCATTGATTCTGATTAATAGGGGAAGAGTATTTTTGTGATAGATTCTCTCATTTTATATGGTTCATGCAGAGAGACCTCAGGTGGGATGCACCGAATATGTTCAATATGACAAAATAATTTTAACTCTAGTACCCTACAACATTTTCTTGAGAGGTTTAAATTGAGTTGGCCGAGTTTTAGATTGAATTCATCTAGATGATTCTATATCACATACAGACCCCCTCTAAGAGGAGAGTTAAGATAGAGACTTATATATTGTGAGGACTAGAAAATATTTAGTGGGATATATAGGTTCAGGATGAGAATATAGAAGACATGGAATAGAAGGACTTCCAGGATAATTTCTTAGAATACTTTTACCCTAAGACCTTGAGGTAGAGGAAAGTTGAAGAGTTTACATGTTGGACTCCGGGAATCATGACGGTGATGGATTATTCTAGAAGATTCACATATTTTTAGTGTTTCTCTTTGATGTTGATAAAATATTAATCATCTACTTCTAGGATATTTTAGGATGTGATCGGATGTGAGATCAATTCCCTGGTAAATAGATTTCATTTAAAGATTTTTGTTGAGGTGGTGGATCAAGCTCTCATTTCTAAAGGGATCTTGAATGAAAATTCTGGTGGCTAACATTTTGTTTTAGTTGGTGATATAGTGGTATGTATTCCAATATTAGTAATCACTATTATGAGATTTTCAACTAGAGAAGTGGTGGGAAAAGTATTTTTGGAAGAGGAACTATATCTCAGGGAGGTAGTTCAGTTATCTACTATCAATGTGGAAGACTGGGCCACATGCGAGGTCAGTGTCCTCAATAACCAGTATAATGTCAGGCATGCAGTAGGAAGGATAATATATAGAGGTTCTATAGGAATCTAAGTTAGGTGGGCAGTGGTGGAATATTTAGACCTATATAGAGCATCGGTAAAGGGTCAGCTACCTCATATCATTCAGGCAGTTGGAGTTACACCAATCGTACTAGTCACGGAAGGGAACATGGATCTTTAGGAAAAGTGTGTATATATCATCAAGGAAGTGTAGCACCTGGAACTCAAACCAGATCCCATAGAGGTGCAGGCTAGCTTCAAGCAGTTCAGCCTACACCTGGCAGTGTCGAGCTTGGACCATTGACTGTTTGAGGTGTGATTCTTGTAGATTCCATGATTTCTAGTATTTTTCTTAGTACAGAGGCCTCTAATTATTTTATATATTCTCGATTTGTGAATTTTTTGGGTCTAGTATTGGAATATATGTGTGGGGTAATGTCGATTGACACACCATTAGGAGTAAAAGAAGAAGGTATCTGGTAATGTAAGGAGTATTCCCTCAAGTTTAGTGTGTACCATTTCCTTTGGGACTTGTTTTTCCTTGATATGTCAGGTTTTTACCAGATATTAGGGATGGATTGGTTGGTTCTATATCGATCCCATGTTGATTGTTATTTCTAAAGGGTAATTTTCAAATCTCTTGTGGGTGACACTTATGTTCACTATAAAGAATGGGATATTTAGGCAGGCTGTGTAGGGACATTTCATCAGCGGTTAGGTGATCTCATAGACCAAGTGTCATGTATTTTTCTTTATGATGGAGAGTAGAGAAATATTTCTTTCCTCTTATGTTGGATTGGTTTTTGGACATGCTTCTTAAATACTTCTCAAGGCTACCTCCCAAGAGGTATGTCAAGCTCACGATTGAGTTGATACTTGGAGTTGTTTTGGTCCACATTATTACTTATAGTATGGCACCATCAGAGCTTTAAGAGCTCAAGGTTCAGCTATAGGAGTAAGACGATAAGGGATTTATCAATCCAATTACATCACCATGGGGTTCTCTAGTCTTATTTTCCAATAAAACAAATGGAAAATTATGCTTTTACGTCGATTAAAAGAGGTTAAATAAGATAAAAGTTAAGAAAAAGTATCTCATACCATGTATTGAAAAACTTTTTGATCACATAAGGGGTTATTTTATGTTCTCAAGGATCTATTTGAGGTTAGGGTAACATCATTTTAGATTGAGACCTTTAAACATACCACAGACTACTTTCAAGATCTGGTATGGTCTATATAAGTTTGTAGTGATGTTTCTCTGGTTGAACAATTCTATAGAAGTGTTTATATCCTTGATAAATCGAATCTTAGACCTATACTTGGATCATTTTTTTGTTTTTTTATCGATGACATCTTGGTGTACTCCCAAAATCATGATGATCATGCCAAACATCTTGACATTGTTCAGAGTACACTAAGAGATTATAGTCTATATGCCAAGATTTCTAAGTGTCAATTATAAATTAGAAAGGTAAATTTCTTGGGTCATATCATCTCTAAGTAGCATGTGTTAGTGGAACTAGAGAAAGTTCAAGAATTTATACCATGGTATTATCCCAAGAATATTTTTTATATTCAAAACTTCATGGGTTTGGTGGGTTATTATCAAAGGTTTATTAGAGACTTTTATTATTCAGTAGTTCCACTTTCAGGCTTGACCAAGAAGGGTAGAAGATTCCAGTGGTCTAAAGCATGTGATAATTCTTTTAGGAACTAAAGAAATTCCTGACCATACCACCAATCATGATCTTATCCGAGACGATTGAGAAGAATACCTTGCTTTTTGATGCGTCCAGAATCATACTTGGAGTTGTGTTGATATATGTAGATTGAGTTGTGGTGTATGGGTCATGATAGTTGAGGTCACATGAATGAAATTACCCTACTTTTGATCTTGATTTGGTTGCAGTATTTTATGGTTTAATTTTTTGGTGGCATTACCCATTGAGAAAAAGGTTTATTATGTATACTCACCATAAGATTCTAAAGTACATATTTTCTCAGCAATATTTAAATCTTCAGAAATAGATATGGTTTGATTATGTGTATTCATTTGAGTTTGGTATAGCCTATATTCCTAGAAATGGGAATAGTATTTCTAAGGATTTAAGACAGAATACAGAGACTTAGGCTATTAAGGAGTCTAGTTTTGAGTGGAATATGGTGTACTTTTTTGTTAAGATGAATATAGAGGTTCCGAAGGGCCATAAGAAGATGACCCTCATATATTTGTCAGTTGATTCTACTCTTATGAGATGAAGCAAGGAGAGTCATTATGAGGATACAGAGTGTTTAGCCATGATAGAAATCCTTTAAGGTGGGGAGTCACCTTGTGATTGGGTTATTGATGATGATGAGATCGTTTATGTTTGTGTTCATGTAGTTGTTCCTATGTGTATAAGAGAGGAGATGATATGTGAGTTCCATGCCTAGAAGTGGTAATTTCACCATTTTTTGACAAAAATTTATTGTGATATTCATAGACAGTATTGGTGTTCAAGGATTAATAAAGAGGTTGTAGGTTTTGTGATGCAGTGCAACACCTATCAATTGGTGAAGGCCGAGCATCAGTGTCTAGGTGGTTTGCTACAGTCATTTTCCATTCTAAAATAGAAGTTAGAATAAGTCACCATGGACTTTGTGGTAAGTATACCAAGGACCCCTCAGAATAATGATGTGATATGGTTTACTATGGATTGATTGAAAAATGTGGCCCATTTTTTACCAATTTGGTAAACATTCATGGTTGATCGGTTGGGAGACATATTTGTTCGGGAGATAGTTCATTTTCATGGGTTTCCATAAAGTACAGTTTTGGATCATGATCCACCTTTTACATCACATTTATAGAAAGTATTGAATAAGTTTCTTAGTACTCTGGTATTTTTGAGTATATCTTTCCACCCAAATACAGATGGGAAATCAGGGCATATTATCCAAGTGTTATAGGACATGATGAAAACATGAGTAATTAACTTTGTTGGAAATTGGGAAAAGTAATCAGTTCTTATTGAGTTTTCTTATAACAATAGTTACTAGATGACTATTAATATGGAACAATATGAGGCATTCTATGGTAATCCATTTAGATCACTGTCGTGTTCGATGGAAGCTGGTGAGTCAGAGTTTTTGGAACTAAGTCTCAAAAAGGATACATCAGAGAAATTTCATTTGATTTAGAAATGTATGGTTATGGATCAAATAATGAATAATTAAAATTTTGATGGAATTCATTGACCCCTGGAGTTTACAATTGGTTATCTTGTGTTCCTTCGGGTGATGTCGAGATTAGGGAACCACCAAATTTGAAACCAGAGTAAGCTGGAACCCAGGTACGTAGGGCTATTTGAGATTATGCAAATGATCAAACTGGTGGTGATCTGATTGGCTCACCTAAAGTGTTGTGGTATTATGAATGATGTTTTTCATATGTCACATATTTTTCAGTATCACCCCAACCCTTCCCATGTGATTGATGTTGATAATATAGATATTGAGTCTGATGCATACTTTAAGGAGAATCTGGTTTATATTGTGGATCATAATGAGAAAACTTTGTGGGTTTGTATTGTGTTGATATTATGATTATTGTGGAATCACGGTATCATTCAGGAGGAAACTTGGGAGAGGGAGGCAGATATACGAGCCTAGTGGCCCAACATTTTTACCTTGGGATCTTAGTCATGCTTGGGAGTGCAGCTCAAGGATGAGTTGTTATAAGGTGGTGAGGTTGTAATATCCTAAACTTTCAAGGAGGTACATCCCTGCTTAATATTTATTTTAACTCATTACTTTGATTAATAATGTTCTCTTCAATAATATGAGGGGATTTAGGGGTGTCCCAAGGGTTTGGGGCATGAAAGAGGGAGAAAATAGCCATCCATGGTAGGTTCATAGTTGGCGCATGGTTATTTCAACCATGATTTATAATAATGTAGAGGTTTGGTGTCTCAAATAGAAATAAGAGAACTTCCCTTGCATGGTTTGAAAACCATGTGGGCCTACCTAGGTACTCATGTGGCCAATCCCCTTAGATAGAGGTAGGTGCATGGGAACCATAGGGTTTTTCCAAACCGCGTGGGTTTCCAAGCCAAACTATGAATCTTGACCCCCTCTTGGATATAGATAATCACATGGCTAGATCAAGGTTTGGAAAACCATGCATCCCTTCAAAGTGGAAAAATTATTATTTTTTCCTCTTTGGATTTAAGGGTTCTAACCTAATTTCCCCCCCATTTATTTCTATAGTAGCCTAGGTGATGAACATTTCCCTCCCAAACTCACCAAGGGTAGTTCTCCTCTGATTCTTGTCCATTTGGAGTGTATTTGGGTGATAATAAAAGATCCAGGTGAGTCTAACACTCATCTTCTTTCTATTTTTTGGAAGAGGACTTGTGTGCTTGTTCTTATCCTTTTAAAGAAAAAAAATTCTTTTCTAGTAGATTCTATGTTTTTTCTTTGAAGGTAGTTTGAGATTGAATCAAGGGATAAGGTTAAGAGAGAATTCATCTATAAAATGGAGGCAGGTGGTCTAAAAATTATATCCCCACTACTGGAATGGAGAGATATACCAACAGTTTGGTGCCAACGGTTTTAGAAAACCGTTGGCATATGTGGATTACAGACCTCTTTCCCAACGGTTTCATTAAACTGTTGGGATATCTCACTATGGGACAACTTTTACCAACGGTTTATGTAAACCGTTGGGAAAGCTTGATTTCAACCAACTTTTACCAACGGTTTACATTAAACAGTTGGCATATGTCATTAAAACAAAGACTTTTCCCAACGGTTCAACAAAACCGTTGGGAAATCTTGACATTCAACCACATTTTCCCAATGGTTTAGTAAAACCGTTGGTAAATCTTCATATTCAATCATAGTTTTCCCAACAGTTTTTAAAAACCGTTGGGAAAAATTATCTCCAAATACAGTGAGCCCCCAATTCTCTCTTCGTGCGACTACAGCCCTAAAATTGATTCTCTCCCGATGCTCTCTCCTTACGGGTATTGGAAACTCCATCCATCCTCTTCAATCAAACAACTTTTCTGTTTAATACATCAAATCTGTAAGTCCTACCTCAGTTCTAATTTTCTTCATCTATCTTTTCTATTTTCTATTTTTATTTGACCTAAATGTGAGCGATCTCTCTATACCCAGATTGAGAAACTCATTCCACTTGATAGATCCATCTTAAATCAAATAATTTTGTAGTTCTACACTCTAAATATGTATGTACTACCTTTGTTTAAATGTTTTGCATCTATAATTTTCGTTTTCTTTTTTAATTTGGTATAAACCTTTTTGTGATGTTTATGGCATGGAATACCCAACAAGTGCACTTTGATTTGTTTTTTGTCTTTCGTCAATACTTATGTTTCATGATTGTATGGATCAACATTATTTGAAGTCTACATAGCCAATCCTTTCCTATATTTAGTGAACTATATGAACCAATGGAGGTGCTGGTGAGATGTATCCCCACTCAAAGATGATAAACAGTTTGTTTAGTCATATTGTCTCGGGGTATGTAATGGATATAAGTATGTTTCATGTGAAGTGATTGTGGACGGTTGGGGTAGTGGTGTAGGTGGTTTTCCATTTTTTTAGTGGGGTGATATGGTAGTATCTATGGACTTTAGTTTAGTTCAAAAAATGGATATGTGTTTTGTATTTATAGTTTTTGTTTATGGAATAATGGGAAGGTTACTGATATTGAGGATGAATTGGATGTTGGTTGGGTGATGGATTGGAATTGTGATGTTGTTTGGATTGGGTTTAGATAATTTTCAAAGAATTATATGGGGATTTCCTCTCTTTAACAAAGCCCCCTCCTCCTGGACCATGGACACCCCCCTCTTGGACCCTAGACACCCCCCTCCTGGAACATGGACAGCCCACCCCCTCTTTCTTGAAACCTGGATAGCCACCCCCCTCCTGGACCCTGGACAACCCCCTCCACCCTCCACCCAAGACCTTGTATAGTCCCTCCTCCACCCTCCACCCAGGACATTGTATAACCCCTCCACCCTCCTCCATGGTCCCCGGACAGCCCCCTGGACACCCCCTAGATAGCCCCCACCCTCTTCCTTGGACCCCAGACAGCCCCCCCCCCTCGGAATCCCCCCACGCTCCTCGGTCCCCGAAAATTCCCCCGGACATCCCCCTATACATCCACCCCACCCTCCTCCCTGGACCCCAGACAGCCCCCCGGGCACCCCCCAAATAGCCCCTGGACTGCCCCCGGATAGCCCCCCGAACAGCCCCCGGTTAACCCCCCACCCTCCTCCTTGGTCCCCGAACAGCCCCCCCCCCCCCCCTCTCCTCCTTGGTCCCCGGATGACCCCCCGGACAACCCCCTCCTCCTTGCCCCCGGACAGCCCCCCCCCCATCCTCCATGGTCCCCGGACACCCCCCCAGACAGCCCCCAACCATCCTCCCTAGACCCCAGACAGCCCCCCCCCCCCCACCCTCCTCCCTGGACCCCGAATAACCCCCCGGACAGCCCCCCACCCTCCTCCTTGGTCCCTGGACAGTCCCTCGGACATCCCCCCACCCTCCCTGGACCCCGGATAGCTCCCCGGATAGCCCCCCACCCTCCTCCTTGGACCCCGGACAGCCCCCCGAACTTGAATAACATTTTCCTTTTGTACCACTGTGTATGCAAGTTAATGAGACTCATATTCCTTATGTATAATTCTATTACAAGTTGATTAAATGTTATACCTCATGGATGATATGTAATTGTAGGCATGTTGATTTCACATGCCTTTTTTATTTCTATGATCATTCAATGTTATTTAGGATTATTATATTTTTTTATGTCTTGAAATATATGAATTTCTTGGTAAGATTATCAATTCATGCTCATCAAATGCATGTGATTATATTCTTTAATTTGAATACAAATACTTGTTGTACATTCTCCATGTTATGTGAATTATGCCTTGTTTGATTTGGTTTACTTGTTAATTGTTAGGATAAGACATGGGTTACAAGTTATGGACTCATGGATGGACTCGTCATGCTTAGGGAGAATGATCCATGAGTCATATGTGACGTGTATGAGTCAACTCTGCCAAAAACTGAGCCACGGTGTGGCCGGGACTACTCGAACTGTATCTCTTTTGTTAAAAATGTACTAAATTGTAAGTGAAATCAACAACTGACACACGGGAAACGGACCAAACGCCTTCGGATTCTATTGAAACGTTAAGAAAATGATCCATGGGTCATATGTGATGTGTATGAATCAACTCCACCTTAATCTGAGGCACCGTGTGGCCGGGACCACCCAAAATGCCTCTCTTTTGTTCAAAATGGACAATATTTTACGTACATACGCCAAACCGATCAAACAGATTCTGATTGTGTTTAAAATTTATGAAAATTATACCTGGATCATATGTGACGCGTACGAGTCAACCCCGCCTCAATCCAAGGCCCGGTGTGGCCGACACCACTCAAAGTGCCTCTCTTTTTTTAAAATGTATTTAATTTTAAGTGAAAACAACAACTAACATACGATAAACTGACCAAATGCCTACAAATTATGTTGAAACTTTAGGATAACAATTCATGAGTCATATGTGATGTGTACGAGTCAACCCCTCCTCAATCTGAGTCCTGTTGTGGCCGACACCACTCAAAGTGTATCTCTTTTGTTTAAAATGAACTTAATTTTAAGTGAAAACAACAACTGACATACGCCAAACTGACCAAACACCTACGGATTCTGTTGAAACTTTAGGAAAACGATCCATCAGTCATATGTGAAGTGTACGGGTCAACCCCGCCACAAACCGAGCCACGATGTGGCCGAGACCACTCAAACTCTCTCTCTTTTGTTCAAAATGGACTAAATTGTAAGTGAAATCAACCACTAACATACGGGAAACAGACCAAAAGCATTCGGATTCTATTGAAACATTAGGAAAATGATCCATGGGTCATATTTCAGGTGTATGAATCAACTATGCCTTAATCTGAGGCGACGTGTGGCTGGGACCACCCAAACTGCCTCTCTTTTGTTCAAAATGGACAATATTTTATGTACATACGCCAAACCGAGAAAATGGATTCTGATTGTGTTTAAACTTTATGAAAATCATACCTGGATCATATGTGACGTGTATGAGTCAACCCTGCCTCAATCTAAGGCCCGGTGTGTCCTACACCACTCAAAGTGCCTCTCTTTTTTTTAAATGTATTTAATTTTAAGTGAAAACAATAACTGACATACGAGAAACTGACCAAAAGCATACGAATTATGTCGAAACATTAGGACAACAATCCATGCGTCATATATGACGTGTAAAAGTCAAACCCACCAAAAAATGAGCCATGGTGTGGCCAGGACTACTCAAAATGTATCTCTTTTGTTAAAAATGGACTAAATTGTAAGTGAAATCAACAACTGACATACGGGAAACGGACCAAACACCTTCGGATTCTATTGAAACTTTAGGAAAAGGATCCATGGGTCATATGTGATGTTTATGAGTCAATATCGCCTCAATCCGAGCTACGGTGTGGCCGGAACCACTCAAACTATCTCTCTTTTGTTTAAAATAGACATAATTTTAAGTGAAAACAACAACTAACATACGAAAAACCAACCATAAGACTTCTTATTCTGTTGAAACATTATGAAAATGATCCATGGATCAAATGTGAGGTGTACGAGTCAACTCTGCCTCAATCCGAGCTGCGGTGTGACCGGGACCACTCAAACTGTCTCTCTTTTGTTCAAAATGGACTAAATTGTAAGTGAAATCAACAACTGGCATACGGGTCACTGATCAAACACCTTCGGATTCTATTTAAATTTTAGAAAAATGATCCATGGGTCATATGTGATGTGTACGAGTCAACTCCACCTCAATCTGAGGCACCGTGGGGCTGGGACCACCCAAACTTCCTCTCTTTTGTTCCAAATGGATAATATTTTATGTACATATGCCAAACTGATCAAACGGATTCTGATTGTGTTGAAACTTTAGGACAATTATTCATGCCTCATATGTGACGTGTATGATTCAACCCCACCTCAATACGAGGCCCGGTGTGGCCGAAACCTCTGAAAGTGCCTCTTTTTTTAAATGTACTTAATTTTAAGTGAAAACAAAAACTGACATATGGAAAACCGCCCAAACACCTACGGATTCTGTTTAAACTTTAGGAAAAAAATACATGGGTCATATGTGATGTGTACGAGTCAACCCCGCCTCAATCCGAGCCACGGTGTGGCTAGGACCACTAAAACTTTCTCTCTTTTGTTGAAAATGGACTAAATTGTAAGTGAAATCAACAACTGTCATACGGGAAACTGACCAAATGCCTTCGGATTCTGTTTACACTTTAGGAAAAAAATCCACGGGTCATATGTGATGTGTAAGAGTCAATACCACATCAATCCGAGGCACGGTGAGGCCGACACCACCCAAACTGTCTCTCTTATGTTAAAAATGGACAATATTTTACATACATACGCCAAAATGATCAAACAGATTCTGATTGTGTTGAAACATTAGGATAATGATTCATGGCTCATATGTGACATGTACAAGTCAACCCTGCCTCAATCTGAGGCCCGGTGTGGCCGACACCACTCAAAGTGTCTCTCTTTTGTTTAAAATGGACATAATTTTAAGTGAAAACAGCAGTTGGCATACGCCAAACCAACCAAACAAATTAGGATTCTATTGAAACTATAGGAAAATGATCCATGGGTCATATTTGATGTGTACGAGTCAACCCTATGTCAATCCAAGCCATGGTGTGGCCAGGACCACTCAAACTGTCTCTCTTTTCTTCAAAATGGACTAAATTGTAAGTGATATCAACAATTGACATACGGGAAACAGACCAAATACATTCTAATTCTTTTGAAACTTTAGGAAAATGATCCATGGGTCATATGTGATGTGTACGAGTCAACCCCGCCTCAATACGAGTCACCGTAGGGCGGGGACCACCCAAAATACCTCTCATTTGTTCAAAATGGATTAATATTTTACGTACATATGCCAAACGGATTTTGATTGTGTTGAAACTTTAGGAAAATTATCTATGGATCATATGTGATGTGTACCAGTAAACCCAGCCTCAATTCGAGGCATGGTGTGGCAGTTATTGAGTCACAAGTGATGAGACTCCTATGAAAATACCTTTTCACCATATATTATAAAAGTGGTTGTCGTATGAAGATTGAAATGGGTGTAAATAATATTTGATTTATTGAAACTCTGATTCAACTATACTGGATGATTTTTGTCATATGAAGATTAAAAGTGGGAATTATTCACCATGACTCTAATCAAATAGGTGGTGTAATAAAATAGGTGGTGTTATTTTTTGTTGTTTTAAGTCTGTCACTATTTTTAGTGCTATTTTTTATGCAGGTGTATGCACTGGAGGGGCTACTGGAGGGGCTGCTGTGCAACAATTCTGGAAATACTGAATACCAACGGTTGTAAACCATTGGTATACTTTGAGAAAGAATTATACCAACATTTCAATAAACCGTTGGTAAAAAACCATACTTAAACATATCCCCACGGTTTCATTGAAACCGTTGGGAAAACATCTATACCAACGGTTTACAACCGTTGGTATAAGATCAAAACCATTGAATTCCCAACGGTTTTATGAAAACTGTTGGGAAAAATACTATACCAACGGTTGTTAACCATTGGTATAAGATCAGAATTATAGTATTCCCAACGGTTCTTGTTGAACCGTTGGCAAATCCATACCTAGAGTGGGTTATACCAACGGTTTACTGAAAACCGTTGGTATATATCTTTCCCCACGCCTTACTTCCCTACGGTTTGGACAACCGTTGGTATAGAATATACCAACGGTTTGGACAACCGTTGGTATAGAATATACCAACGGTTCTCCAGCCTATACCAACGGTTCTAAACCGTTGGTATATCCTTTATTTCTAGTAGTTCCCATAGTGTTGATGTTTGATTTATGTGTAGTCGTTTTGCCTTTTTTATATTTATCCATGTGTTTAAACCCTTGGTAAGAAATGATAAAATGGGTTTGAAATGGTGTGTTGAACCCCCTCGTGATCTCTGTGGGATCTATTTAGGATGAGTAGACTGAGCCTATAGACACCCACGGGGCGTTCCACTCCCTTAAATATGGAAATTGGTATGTTAAATGATGTATTGAAGGGTTTATGAGATTAAACCAATTTTAATTATGATTAACATGATAACATAACAGGATGGGATGTTTTTATTAACTTGAAGAGTTAAATGGGTTGTGGAAGGTAAATGGATGGATATAATAAATGTTTAATGAGGATTATCCTCTTTATTAAATGGATTGAATGGAGTGATGAATGTTTATAGTGTGTTGAAATGGTAAAGTGGGTTGGTTATAGAAATTGAGAACATGATGTATGTAATAAACCATGAAAATGTGATTAAATGGAAACGGTACACCCTTGTTGTGTTATGTGATAAAAAGGTAAATGATGAAGAGCCTTTAAAAATGTTAACTAATGGTTGGTGGGATGATGGACTAGTTCTCCACTCTTATCAGCAGGCTAGACTGATGAACCAGGCACCCCTATGCATGGTAGTTTTTGGGGAAAGGTCTTACACTTCTTAACCCAAGGGTATGGACATGGAATTCCATATCATGGTTGGGATGGTCGAACATGGGATTTTGAACCCTTGTTGGATTCATGGACTAAGGCTTTGTGTATTGCAACCTATGACCCATTGATATGTGGTTCAGATGATCGGTATGGGCCAAAGAAGGTTTGATAAAAAGAAATGGGTAAAACATGGAACTAAGAATGAAATTTATTAATTCAAATGATATTAAATGGTGGAACACGGTTTATTTTGATGTTTTTATTATTACATATATATTTTTCATACACTATATTTGATAGGATATTTTATAGACACCGTTGGTGGTGGTCTATTGAGTTGTACTCACGCCCTGCTTAGGCCGCCATTGGGTACATGAGTAGATTTCATGGTTTCAGGTCAGGAAAAGGGAAAGGGATTAATACTAGAGGGTTTATTGGGGCTTATATATGTACATGGATGAGGAGATTAGTCTTGATGTTAGGACCCATATTGGGGATTCTTTTTGAATGTGTCTTTTTTCCTTTACTTTTGGAATTATATGACATGACATGGAATATTTACTATTTTGTTGTGGGAATGTACCCAGTTTTGGGGAATTTGTTATGACCCAGCTCCCGATTACCCAGAGCCGGTTCCATACAGAGGATCGAATTCAGTTCAGGCTCTGAGAAACTAGCTACTTCTGAAATATTTCTTTAGAAAAAACTGATACCTGAAAAATTTTAATCAAAAACATAGGGTGAGTATATGAATGCCCAGTAAGGGGTTTAAAAATAACATACTATACCCAAAATAACTTTTGAAAATATTATTTACGCCATTTCATAAAACAATATTCTTAAAGAAAAGTTGTAACACATGTAACATATCATAATAAAAGTGATTAACTAGAAACATGCTAACAGAATTACAAGGATACACGATTAAAAAATTGGAATGCTTAATAGGAGTAATGAATAAAATAAAATTCATGTATGACATAAAAATATGTAAGCACAAATTAAATATCTAAGAGTAATGAATAATAAGAGTTGCACATAAAGGTAATAACTTCAATTTCATACACTGAATACTAAATCACTGAGTGCTAAACATATGTCATGCCATAAGATTTTACTTTTTGATACTCATAATTAATGGATATTAACCATGGTTATTCTAATATTCTAATATCCATTCAGTTAATTAATTATCATACACATAATGAGGGAAATAAATATGCAGGACATTCTGATACATTTCTCAAGGCCTTGGCCAAGATGTCTAATGATTAGGGCCTCGACCAAAATCTATAATCTCTTTAACCAATAATATTCTACTAGTCAATTATTTTTTGGGATAATTATATAATATTATTGAGGAAAGTACATATGTCAGACAGTGTTAGGGCCTCGGCCAAGACGTCTAATGATTAAGGCCTCAGCCAAAATTCAGAACTCAAAATTGGGAAAGGTCTTGGCCAATTCTGCTTCTAGTTGTCTCATGAGACCTACCGATGCATCAATGGGATATATTGGGCCCCACCCATCACATACTAAGTCCAATGCATTCCTCATAACTCTAAATCAAAGTTCGCATCCCACTGTGATTTATTAAATTAAATATATTATATCAATCCATGTGTCACATTTTACTTGGTTACTTACTTCACATTATTCACAGTGTTAGATACAACTTTGAATAATTGAATCCTTATTTCCCTTCATAAGTTTTCATAAACAACAAATTGTTTGATTTATTACATAACTTTACAAACCCTTCCATGGTAATAAACTTTTTATGCATGTTCATCACTCATGCTCAAATTATGCACTGATAAATGGAAATGGGAATGGACTAAATCATAATATTCCAGTTACTATTTAGAAAACATGTTTCTCCATGAAAATCATAAATTAGTATATAATCTTTGCGCATGTGATATTGATTTAAAATACACTAGTAATGAATGAATGAGGTTTCCACATAAAATGATATTTCCTGAAACAATTTTGACCAATTAATTAATGAAATTTTCTTCTGGGTGCATAATAAATAAAAGATAAACCCAGCATTCCATGTGGGGTGTTAAATTCACATTTCCTCAAACATTTATTATAAATAAGCTTTTGTTTAACACATGAGATATTAAAACTTGAAAGTATGAGACTCAACCATAACCTTTATCATTTAATATAAATAGTAGAGCATAACTTATACATTTGAATATAAAGTTTCAAGCCTCCAATATTTATACTCATGAACTAATAACATAGAAATAAAAGCACTTTAAATAACTACACTTAGGGTTTCATGTTGTGTAAAACATTAATTCAACGGGGTGTGCTTAAGAAGTAGTTTTTAGTCAAAGCCAAAAATATTTGAAAACACATGTTTTTAACTTCCTCACAAACCTTGGAAATTTATAAATACAATTGGGTATCAAAGATGGAATATATTCACACATACCCACATACCTGATTATACATTATGAGTATACGTAAGGGACTCATACCATGCTTATTTTTAACTTTCAAGACTATCAAAAATAGAAACTAAAAGTATAATGATGAAATGCTTAAAACAACATGTATATATTATAACTACATATTTAAGAACATACTTGATCAAGTATAAAAGTTTCCTTACAAAAATGATTCCATGTATTTCATAGTTCTTCAATAATTTTGAAACTCAAACATAGAAATCTTTAATCTATCATATGAAGTTTATGAAAATCTGAAAGTTTTGTATATTATACTTATATATTTCCATATACATGTGTGTATATATAACCGATTATTTATTTAAGGCATAAAATAAATTTCCATGGGGTGTCCATACTTAGGGTCTATTAATACCATGTAACTCAAGATCTTGCAACTCTTATTTAAGAAAAGAAAGAATTAACCCCAAACCATAATATGATGTATATTTATATTACAAGTATATATATATATATATATTCATACAACTTAAAACCTAACAAGAAAGATAAAGATTAATCCCATACATTATATTGAGGAGGAGGAGCTCGGTAAGGAACTAGAAATACCGGAGGAGACTTGCTGGGGTATGCTAGAATCTAAGAGCTAAGGATTGAGAGGTTTTGGGATGCCCTGAGTGTGTTTTTTTTATAAACCATACTGAATAATTTAAGTCAAGTGTATGGAATATTAGGCCCTAGTGGCCTTAAAAAAACTAATAGTCAGCCCTTGTGGAATCCGCGTGAAGGAGTAAGACCAATAGTTGTCACGGGAGAAGAAAAACGGTGAAATATAGTGTCTAGGGTTACTGGTTCAGGGCACACCATGGGGAACAAGACAGTGCGGAAGAAAAATATTGGAGAAGAAAAAGATAATGAACGTTTGGGATTTGATCTGGGTTAGATCCAATGGTCGGGGTACATCCGCGGTTTCTAAAGGTGATGGACGGATCAGATCGATCTATGGTAAGATTGGATGGCTCATGATCATCGCGGCATTTTAAAAACCTCGAATGGCCATGATTAGATCGTTCCTGATCGAATGTCCCATGAAAAACGTGGTGAAATTTGCGGTTACTAAGGGTCGAGTGTGGGGTCAAGATCGACGGCCCAGATCGCGTGATACATGATCCAACGGTCATGACCTCAGTTCGCCCGAAAAAACGCATCCCACATCGAATTGGGGAGGTACGTGCAGCTTCCTTATAATCCCAAGCCTATGAAGCATCACTCACACATCACACACATAGGGGGATTTACACACAATCTCTCGCTTCCCCCGCAGGCCTCGGCCTACCCATGCCCCACTGCGGCCCTATGCCCGCGCAGTGCGCTCATGCCCTCCTGCTCTCGTGCGTCCTTCAGGGAAACTATGCCTGTGCTTGGGCTGGCCCAGGCTTGGGCTGAGGGCTAGACTCATCCACCTAGTGTAAGCTTCCTCCCTTGGCCCAGCTATAAAGGGTTGTCCCTAGTGGGCCCAAATTTTTTTATAAACACTGTAACCTAGATAAATATATGAATTCTTAAGGGTAAATAATACTACATAGAAATTTCTCTTTTCAAACTTGAATTTTATTTAAGCTTAAGAAAAATTAATGAACACCTAATTATACCTTGTCTAATAATATTTCTAGAACTATTTATAATCACCAAAGCTTTAACATAAATTGGAATTCGGTAAATCCACGTAAAATCTTTCGTACTAATATTATAGAAGTCGAAACTAAGTTAACCAAAAATATAGTTTAATTAAAATAAATTAAACATAGTTTAAAAACACTGAATGAAAATCTTTACAATATATTTGATATAATTGCAACATGTTTTGAATTCCTTATTACATTTCAAAAACACCAATGTGTAATTCAAAACATTTCTCTATGTCCTTTTAAAGTTCATGATTAGGAGTAGTTTTATAATTTTTCAATCAATAATCTAATTATTTCGGAGATCTAAAGTATACTCATACGCTTCAATTAATTTTCCAACAAGTCCAACGGCTATATTTATAGCCATTGGGATTCCATGATCACCGAGGGAAACTTTCAAATTAGTACCATATAAAACCAAGCCTTAGGGAGCCATAAAACTAAAAGGAGGAAAATGGTCCTCGTCGTACCATTGGTTCTTAGCGTATCCGTGGTGGCTTTGGCCATTCTTATGTTCATTATGTCATATTCTAAGAACCCATATTACTTTCTTGGGGTTCTTGTTATCTTAAGTGGTCTCCCTGTAGTTCTGATAGGGTTTTTAATTGGTATATTTTTTTAGCATGATTACTCTTTTGATTTAGGTGTATTGTAAACACTACAGTGTTTTTATTTAAATGAAAATCCTTGTGTCCATTTGTGTCTTTTACTCGATTGCATTATAATATAAATTAAAACCATATTATTAATTTCTCATGAGAAACAAGTTTCGTTCAGTTATTATGAAATTCAAACAAAATATAAACGTAAACAAATCAATACATGAGGTTCGAGTTTTGGGGTGTTACAGATTTTTTTTGGTAGCCAGATTATTTTTATAATGTTTTAATTATTTATTATTTTATCATATGTGGATTACTCTAATAAAGTGGGTATACTCTCCCCACATGTTTCATTAGACCCTCAAAGCTAGTCGATAGCCTCTGGAATATGGGGAGGAACACCTGAGGTTATGTAATGAACCAGCTCAGGGCACTGGGTTAGTAGCACCTAGGTCAGGAAATTGCATAAGTATTATCAAGATATCAAAGAGAAATAAAGTGAGAGACTTTCCTCAACTAAAGATAGAAATACATGAAATTTTTGGAACATGTCTAAATAGTAAAATAGCTCTAGGAAGTCACACATGAGTGTAAATGTAGTCCAATATACCACTTAAATTAATATATTTTGATTTATATGGGTCAATGAGATATAAATACACTGGAAGTTTTCTTTATTTCATTACATTTATTAACGATTTCACTAGGATGACTAACATGATGTCTATGAATCACAAGTCTAAAGTAGTAGAGATGATTAAAATATTTAGATGAGAAGTTGAGAAAGATTTGTAATTCCATATTAAAAATTTTAGAATAGATAAAGGAAGAAATTTTAATAATAATTTTTTTGAATTATTTATTATTAAACAAGTGATTAAACTTAAATATTGTAATCCCTGTGCACCCAAGTGAAATGGAGTTATAGAGAGGAAAAATTAAAGCATGGTTGAAATATAAAAAACCATGCTAGTATAATTTAAGCATTAAAAATTCCTTTAGAGAGAATATCTAATTACTATTGTGAATATTAAAAATAAATGTGTATTGAAACATAAATCAAACATGTCTTCCTATGAAATGTGGTACCATAAGAAACACATTTTGAATTATTTCAAAGTATTCGGTAGTCCATGATTAATGAAAATAAAAAATTATGATCTAATAAAATTTTATGAAAAAATTTCGGAAGGAGTTTTCAAGGGATATTTATCAAGTAGAAAGGCTACAATTACAGGAATAAAAAACTACACAAGTAGGTGGACTAATATAATGTGAATATGATTGAAAATAAACCCAATTTTGGTGAGATAAATAGTAATGATTTTGAAAATTCTCATAAAGAAAACATGTAAAATTATAGAAAAGTGTGTGAATAATAATCTGGTAATAAATCAAGTCATGTTGATATTAACTCAAATATGACTAGTGATGATTAGGATGATGATAAAAGTATAAAATTATAGAATAGGTGACATCCCATATTTCCAATGAATATTTTCATAAATTTTATGTCTTAAATTATAAATATAAAATGGACTTCATTTATTTTTTCTAATGATATAAACCAATAATGTTTATATGTATTTATCACTTAATTAGTTTCCTTTATTAAATATATGTTTTTCATTAAAATGTTAATTTAATTTTATAAAAAATATATATTTATTAAAATGTTTTTATAAAAACTATTTTAATTTATACATGATTATTTTTAAGAAAAAAATATTCCATAATAATATTACTCTTATTGATATTTTATTTTCATATTTTCATTTAAATAGTAATTTAGATATTGAAATCTATTTTTTAAAAATAGTATTATAAATGTTTAATTTTTATTTAATGGTAATATATGACTATTTAAAGTGATTTATTAAATCTTAATGTCATATAAATTTTATTTACATTATCTGGAAAAAAAAAGGATAAGTATTATTTTAACACCAAAATAATATTTTGTGACAATTCATTTATTGTTGAAATGATTCTTGTCATACTATATAAATTTCCTTTTAAAATAATAAGATGTTTTTCATTGAAATAATGTTATGTATTATTGATTTTATTAATTTTAAAGAACAATTTATCATTTATATAGTATCTTATCAAAACATTATTGTCATTATGTTTATATAATCAATTCATTATAAAAGTAATAGGGTCATTGACATAACATTGTAACTATAATGTATAATGTTCCACAAACTAGTATATTTTCATAAATATTCAATTAAATGATAACTTTAACATAATAAGAAAATGAATTTTATAAAATATATATTATTTTTTATATGTATAAATAATTAATTATCAAATATATAATAAATTAAGAATAATAACAAATATAAATGCAATCACTCATAACAAAATAAAGAGTTTTTGTTCTTAATAAATTATTTTTCAATGTATTATATTATTTTATATAAAATTTAAATATCTAATACTTTAAATTTTAATTTTAAAAAATGGAATTCATTTTTTAATTTATCACATCGAAATTATCTTAAGGAAATTTTTTGGTATTTTTATAAAAAAATTTAATTTTTATGAATAGTGAAATAAGGAAAAAGATGATATTTTATATTGTAAGTTAAATAAATGATTAACTTAATATGGGTTGATATAATAAAATATTACCCCATCCCCAAAGGCACCAATTACTATTTATAGTCACAAGAATCATCACTATTGGTGGTATTGAGAAAAAATAATAAACTAATTAATATTTTATTCAAAAACACCACTCTCCTCCCCTTATAAATACCACCCCTTACCACCCCACCTTCCTCACACCATAAAATTTTTATCTCGTATAAACTCTACTGAAATCAATTTTCAGAATTCTTATCCATGTTCTAGAGGTCTTTATCTCATCAAAAGATTGGTTTTTTTAAGGATTAATCTAATTAGGAAAAAAACTTGTCTGAGGGAGTAAGGTAACAACTCCTCATCGCTCTTTTAAATTTATATTCCTTCAAATCTCCTTATTCTAACTCCTCTAAATATATTTAATACTTTTCAATATAATTAAATTAGTATCATAATCATAATCAAATATTATTATATTAATTTAATAATAATTTTCTTTCTTCCGCTCATTCATTCTAAAATGGACGCATCACCCATATTATGGTCAGTTCACCGGCACCGTGGATGATATATTTCAATTTTCATCACTGCCTTCAAGGATGGTTATAATAATAATTTTATGGTTAAATATGATCAAAATAGGAATATTTTATTCCATTCCATATTCTATAATGGGTATATAAACATAAATATTTAATTAAACATATTAAATTCAACATGGTCAAAAAAGCTACCTAAAGAACAAACTAGTAAACAATAAAATGTATATATAATGAACCATGCCTATGTTTGAAACCTTATAACAACCAAGAATACTATAAATCAGATTTAGTGTATTTTCTATTACATTATAATAGATATAAGGGATCTAATCCTGAAGGTCCCCTCATTTTAGTAGTCTTGAAGAACCAGATACATATGTGATTCCCATTTTTACATTAGAAATAAAACATAAAACATAGTAATAAAAAACATTATACATACTTAAAATCATTCAAATAATTGTTATTCATATCCTAGGGAAAGAAAAAAATAAGGTTGATTTCAAATTCTCAGTAACAGTTACGTACAGTGGGACCTACCATGAGTAAATAAGGCATAATCAATATGGAAATATAGATAATTAAAAACACATTCCATTTAATCAATAAATTAAGCATGAAATGAATCAATGGATAATATAAATTAAATAATATCATTGATAATAATAATTTAATTATAAATGAATGGAATTCATAATATTGGATTCCATGATCTCAAACATTATGATATCTTTATATTCAAATATTTGTTCTAAGTAATTTTATCAATGGGTAGTTATATGCCAAAAACCCGTATAATATTTTTGGTCAACTAATTTGTCTCATGAGACCTATAAATGCATCAAATGGCTATCTATAATTGGGCACCACTTGTCACTTCATGTCCATTATATTCCACATATATTAAATGATCAATTCAATTCATAAACAATATATATTAGCAATAAATATCCATATTGAGTAAAGGATATAGATTTATCAATATTTTACCCAATAAATCAAATAAATTTTATAATAAAACACTGTATATAAAAATGATATATGTTTTAGGAAATAATCAGATCCATGATACAAATAATATGTATATTTAATATAAATTTAATGTCCAATGATCATAATAAAGTGAATGCTTTAATAGAAAATTGCCAACCCAAAAATTAAAGAGAGATAATATAAGTGTTGTGAAAAATTCATGTCTTTTGGGGGATAAGAAAAGAACATAAACATTAAAATAATATTTATTAAAAGATTTTTCTTTATAAAACCATTAAAATTTATGGAAAAATATAAATATCATAAAATAGTTATGGTTATGGTAAATTCCATTAACGATATATATGTTAAAATGAAACATTCCTTTGACTTTTTATAATGAAAGTCAAAAATGACCCTTTTAGAAAACATTATAAATGTTCCTTTAAAACCTTATTAAAATTCAAGTATAACTTAAAATATTATTAATAAATAATCTGATTAAATAAAAAAAATTGAAAAATATTGAAAAATATGGACATGGGAGAAAAATATACCTAATAAAAGAGAGAAATAATATCAATTTTTATTTTAAACATTTCATTACATGATTCAAGTGCCAAATATAGGAAAATTTGGAATAAAATATTTAAAGTCCTAAAATATCCATAGGATAAGAATATTATTGTATTTTATGAAGGATAAATTATAATATTCCTTCAAATAAAATATAATCAATCCCAAAATAAAGTGAGATTGTAAAATAAATTTATACCAATTTGGTAACTTTTAAATTATAACCCCTTTAAATTGAAAACATCATTTTAAACATTAAAAATAATGAATAAATATTAATTCATGTTAAATATATAAAAGGGATATTATATACACTACATAAAATTAAATAGGTGCATAATATCAAATATGTATCAATGGAATGAAAATTAAGATAAAATCTATTACCTCACACTTCCCTTTAGTTGAAAATGATTTAACCTCATATATAATGGTTTTAAACATGTTATTTACTTATAACACAAGCATATTCATATTTATACTATCATATATGATCTTCTTATAACATATTATCACTCATATGCTAATAATATTTCATTGTTATCATTGTTTTGGGTGTTAAGTACTTTGTTTTCTCATGCATGTTTTGTCATAGAAGTCCTGGTTATTGTGAATTGGGTATAGTTTAATAATATATATAATTATATTAATCTTATAAATATAATATTAACTCATTATATTCATTTTTAGAATCATTTATGAAATTTGGATGTGGAAAATGAATTGCATCACTTCATGGATACGGTAGGTCATACATACAAAGGAGCGACGTTATCATTTCATTAATAGGTGAAAGGGTAATTAATTAGATGATATATTAATTTTAAAGAATTAATATTATATCATAAGTATCATATATATTTATTATATTCATAATTATGTCTATCCATGTTAGTTAGTTATGGAAAACAAATTACATCGGTTCGCAATGGAGTAGTCCACCATACACACGAGCGATGGTTTTGTTTCCCATTTGATGAAGAAATAGATGGATAAATATTATACTATCAACATAATAACATCTCACCATATGCTATATAATTTTTTTATTATATTATAATTATTAATATATAATTTAAGGTGGTAAAATAATAAGTAAAAAAAGAAAGACCTCAATGAAGATGATCACCTTTGCTTAGAAAAACCTCCCTCAAATTTCTTAATAATAACCATAGGGTTGGTATTTTGGGAAGAAAATAAGATATAGAACATAAATAAGTATGTTTGGAATACATTTTGGTAGTATTTTATTGAGATAAGTGGATTAATAGGTGTGAAGAGGTGATGGGATATGGTTCCCCTTTATAATTGATGTGAGTGTCACACTTGTAATTTTTCAGATTTTAAAAATAATATCATGTAACTTTCTCAGAAAAATTGCTCCAAAATGGATCATATTATAATTTTATAAGTTTAAGGTTGAAATAAAACCAACCAATGTGGTTTCATAATTGTTTTAGGTCATTTTTACTATTATATTTTTTTGGTTAACCCCAGTAAACTCATTTTAACATTAACCGTGGTGATGAATTTATATTGTTTTTACTATTAATTTTGAAAAAAAAAAGTGGAATCATTTAAAAAAAGTAAATTATGATTAAAAATGTGGAATAAATTTTATTAAATTAAATTAATATAATTGGTAGAATTTAATTAAAAATAAACCAGCAAAATGTTTCAAAAAATGGTTTTTCAAAAAAATCATTTTTCAAGAATAATAAGGTCTTACATTAACTATATGTCTAGTAATAATAATTAAATAGATTTAAATTAATATATTTATATATATAATATATAAATTTCATTTAAATTATTCATCATTAAAAAATATATTAATTAATTAAAATGGAAATACATTATGCATTTAAAAACAGTTTTTTGAAAAATTTCCCTTTTTACCTCCAAATGATATTATTTTAATTTCTATAAAATTAATAGTAAATATATGTTTAATTATATATATTATAAAATTTTATTTTTAAAAAAATGATAAATATTAAATACAAATTTTTCAATTATTCATATAAGCTTATTTCTAATTGAAATTTTTAAAAACTCGTTCTAGGATTATTTTAACCAAGTAAGTTCAAAATTGATATTAATACTATAAAATTAGATATTTATGCCATGAAATATTAAAATGTGAAATTTATAATAGATTTATTAAAATATAATGTTTAGTTAATATAATTTACTATCATGTGTAACATTCTTCCCTCTTACAAATATTCCATCATCTAAATTTTCATGGATATTACTTTCGAAAAAAATGAGGGTGGTTCTTCTTTATAGAATCCACAGTTTCCCATGTTTCGTACTCCATTTTATGATTTCTTCAAAGTAACTTTACTATATTAGTCATCTGATTCATCAAAAATTGTTATCAATTTTCAATAATTTGGATAATATCTTCATAGTAAGATAGATTAGGTTCCAATTATATTTCTTTAGAGGTGAGCACATGCATTGGGTCTGGTATATACTTCAATAACAATGAGATATGGAACACATCATGTTCTTTAGATGAGATCAATGTAATTTCCAAATGGTAATACACAACTCCAATTATTTCCAAAATTTCGAAAGGTATGATGTACCTAAAATTTAGTTTCCCTTTCTTACCAAACCTTATAACTCCCTTCCATGGATATACTTTCAAGAAAATGTGATCACCCACAAAAAGAATATAAATATTTCCTTCAATTATCAGCATAACTATTTTTCCTACTTTGGGATACTTTGATATGAGCCTGAATAGTCTTTACCTTTTTCATTGTCTCCCTAATAAGTTTTGGTCTTATAAGATTCCTTTTTACAAACTTCATCCTAACAAGTTAGAGTATGATATATCCTTCCATATAATGATTCATATGGTGTCATTTATATATTTTAATAGAAGCTATTATTATAGGAAAACTGTATTAAAGGTAAATAATAATCACATATACCTTGAAATTTTAGTTATAATGACATCAAAATTTCTTCCATTTTTGAATAGTCCTTTCAGACTTCCCATCATTTTAAAGATGATAGGTAGTGCTCAAATGAATCTTGGTGTCAAGATACTTCTAAAGACATTCCAAAATTTTGATGTAAATCATGGATCACATTCAAAAATAGTTGAAATAGGTGTTCCATAAATTATTAAAACTTTATTTATATAGAGTCATGTTAGGATATCAAGAGGTAAATCATCTCTTATTGTAAGAAAATGTGAAAATTTTCTAAGGCAATCAACAATAACACATATTGGATCATTATTTCTAATATTATTTGATAATCTAGTGATAAGGTTTATAGTAATGTCATCTCATTTCCATATAGAAATAGGTAGAGGTTTCTTAAATCCTCTATGATGTTGTCTCTTAGCCTTCACCTATTTAAAAACCAAGCATCTTGATATATAATCTGAAATTTATCACTTTATATTATCCCACAAAAGATGTTCTCTAAAATCCCTATACATCTTGGTGATACCATAGTGTATAGAGAAATTTGAATTATGACCATCATCAAATAATTACCTTTTTAGATCAAGTATATATGGAACACATTACCTCTTTCAAATTTTAATCACACCATCTTCATATACAAAGTCTATCAATTTCCGATCATTCATGGATTTAATTTTATTTTGAAAATTCTCATCACCAGGTCAAAAAAATTATATTCTCCAATAAATATGTTTTGGAAATCATTTGAAAAGGTATTGATATCTCCCCTTCCTTAATAATTCCCATATCTATCTTTACTACGTCTGTGAACATAGGTTCTCTATCAATCCTCATTTTGATCATAACACCGTAATAATTCCTACTTGGTGAATTTTCTACCTTATTTTCCATCCTTGTGAGTTAGTGTATTGATAAATCATAATCCTTGAGTATCTTGATTCATCACCTTTGCATCATATTAGGATCCTTCTTTCAAAAATCATATTTTAAGGACTTATGTTCTCATTATATCTCATATCTTCCACCATATAGATAATGTTTCCATATCTTTAAAGAGAATATTGTAGTTGTCAACTCAATATCATGGGTTGTATAGTTTTGTTCATCATTATTTAACTACCTTGATGCATAAGAACTAAATTTATTATTCTATATAAGGACACAACCATGTCCCTTATTTGAAAAATCATTATATATCACAAATCCATCGTTTCCTAATGGTAGAGTCAAAATTGGAGAATTGCCCAATCTTCTCTTCAATTCTTCGAAACATTCTTTAAATTCCTTTTCCCATGTGAACTTAACCACTATACATGTAAGATTGATTAATGGGTTATCCAATCAGGAAAAGTTTTGAAAAAATCATCAATAGTAACCCGGTAAAACAATAAAACTACATACCTCAGTTATATTTTTTGGTGTAATTCATTACTTAACTACCTTTGTCTTTACAGGATCAACTAAAATTATATCCTCGGAAATAATATGGACAAGAAAAGAAACTTTTTTAAACCAATATTCACACTAGATAAATTTACCATATAAATCTTTCACTAAGTGTCTTAAGAATAATCTATAATAGATTCTCATGGTCCTAATATATTTTAGACTACACCAAATAGTCATCAATAAATACCACAAAAATCATCAATATATTCCTTGAATACCATGTTTATTAGATCCAAAAAAACAGAGGGAAAATTAGTCAATCCAAATGGAATTACTATAAACTCAAAATGTCCATACCTCATTCAAAATATTATCTTCAGAATATTTTCCTTCTTTACTCAAAATTGATGATACCTAAAATGAAGTTCAATCATTGAAAAATATTAAGCTCTATGAAGTTGATCGAATAAGTCTATGATGTGAGGTAGATGATACTTGTTCTTTATCATAATAGCATTGGTTTCCCAATGATCAATTCACAAACTCATAGATCCATATTTCTTCTTAATAAAAAGAATAAGGGATCCTCAAAGTGAAACAGTATTTCATATTAAAATCTCATTACACAGACCCTATAGTTGTTTCTTTAATTCCACTAATTCCACAGGGCCCATTCTATAGGGATTCTTTGATGTAGGTCTTTCATCGGGGATTAAATAAATGTAAAACTAAACTTTACACTCTAATGGATGTCTAATTAATTCCTCATGAAATACACCAATATATTCTTGTACAATGGATACATCCTCAATTTAAAGATGAATTTTTCTATCTATAGGTTTTGTATACTCTTTTTCCACAAGAATCTCATTCAAAAGAGCTACTAGAGGTGGATCTTAACATGAATTAAATTATGAAGTATCCCCTATAAAGTTAATGAATTCCACATCTTCATCACAAATCCTAATTTACTTCTCTTTGTAATAAATTATTGCAACATATTTTGAAATATTATTTATACCAATGACTATATCAAAGTTAACCATAGGTATAATAATAAAGTCTGAAAATGGGGAATATTTATGTTTCATAATGAGAACTGCATGGCATATCCTTGTTGTATTGATACTTTCAATCAGTTTTTTGAGTGACTAATCCCTTATTAAGGTGATAAGTAAATATAAAATTTTCTTGGAAAAAAAAGATAAAAAATAGTGTGAAATAATGAATCAAATAAATCATTAGATAAATATGAAGATATTACTAAAGTACCTACCACCAAATCTGTAGGAACTTCAACCTCAACTGTAGTGATTACATAAGATTGTACTTCTCCCCTTATCCTCTTCTACGGTATGTTCCCTTGAAACTTGGTGTACTGGATTGAACAATGAACCATTTATTTATAGTTGAAACATTAGATAGTAGTGGTCACTTTCTTTCTCTTACATTCATTATCCATATAACCCTTATCTTTACACCTGTAACAAACTCTCATGCCCTTCATTAATTTTCTAGGTTGTTTTATCCCAATTTTCACATGATGGAATTTTTTTCATTTTCTTCTTATTCTTTAATGCATTCCTTTTTTCTTAGTTTTCAGTTGACCTCTTCGTCCCTTGATCTCCCTTGGATATATAGGATCTATAAAATTACTTATCTTTTTTATGGTGCATAAAATTATTTCATAATATGATGAAAAGGCTTGAGAAACTGGGTCCCTTCAAAGAATTGGCTTAATCCCATAAAATAAATGGTCAATATTATATTTTTTATTATATATTTAATCCATAGAATATATGTATAGTTCTATAAATGTAGCCTCATACTCCACAATAATTTCTTCTTCCTCTTTCTTTTAGCTAAGGAACTTCCAAATTATTTCAGTTCATTTCTAATGAGGGGAATATTTTTTGAATAATATTAATTTAAAATCACTCTATTACATGTGTTATATTTCTTCTTTCTTACTAGTATTCTTGATAAATGACCACCATTTATCAAAATCACCTTTTTGATAATATACTACTAGTATAACCTTTTCCCTTTCATCGCATCCCAAGGCCATAAATATCTTTTCAAGGGACCTAATCCATTACTCATCTCTAATAGATTAGTATTTCCACTAAAATATGGGTGATTCTATCACATGTAATGATCTAATATGTGTGTATCAAGTCATAGAACATTATTTTTTCTCCATGTGGTAAAGTTTATTAGTCAAAACCTAGGTCAGTTTCCCTAATATGTCCATGATCTGCTCAGCTCCAACATTAGTTATATTGGATTTCTCAGAAGATAAATTACTACATTGGCCATGAGTATTGATACAATTCTATCTTCTAAGTTCCATTTATAAACAATTTCATATAAAAAATTTGTTCATAACATTATTGATCTTAAATAATCATATATAAATCTAAATTTGGTGCAACACTTAACATAAATTATAAATTTATGCATTATTAATATCAGAATAATAAACTTCTTTTATTTAGGGATATCTTTAAATCATAAAAATATTTTCAAATATGTCATAATGGTTTGTAGATAAAATGTGAATTAACCCAGGAATATCCCTCGAGAGTGCCAAACCTGGTGCGTGACAGTATCGTTTTATGCTCATATTTTTAAACATATTTCAACGGTTTTAAATCAATATCTAATCTAAATACTCTTGAATTTCAAATTTTTACTATGAAATGGGAATTCCTAATTTTGGAATTTAAATGACTAAAAATGATTAAATTGATTAGGATTTTGAAATTAAGAATTTATTTTCACATTCTTTCGAAATTTTATTCTAAGTGATTTAAATGTTTATCATTTTTTTCAAGAACTTTAACAAAAAATGGCCATCTTAAGTCATCCCTCAACCAAAGCCCACACACCACTTAGGTTTCCCACAAGGTGGAAACCTGGCCATGTAGGCCCAAGGAGATCCATCCCGAGAGGCAATGAGTTTACATGGGGGGTTAGGCATGTTCACAGGGCCAGCGGGGATGAAATCTTTGGGGAAAAAAAGCTACTGCTAGGTGAAATCACAGGTGCATGGGGTGACTCCATTCAATAGTGGGAGGAGATATTTTCCATGAATGGGGTAGTACAGAAGTGGTGGTAGGATCCCTCCAACTCCAGTCTAGCTTCATTATTGGGTTGGATCCACAGGACTTTTTATAAATGCTCGCCCGTTCCCCGTGAATTTCAATGTGGGGTCAAGCATATGTCATGATCTACCACATTGTGCTACTAATACCTTTTTTTCACCTCTCGCATCCAATCATATCACCCAAGAACACCATGAACTCCATTGAGAACTAAGAACACAATCCATCCACGACCGACGAGGGCCCCAATCACTATGAAACCACCTCTTCACCCTATTACAACCGCTATGAATGCTAATTGGAGACTTCTCCATCCAATGTGAAGGCCGGGGAGAAGAGGATCACCACCTATATTTTTTCTCATAATCTTAATACATTATCCTCCACTGATCATCACTTGCACCACTTTGATTATGCCACCTCGCATTGATGACCACTGCTGCAGCACTGGAGATTGCTATATGTGACCTTGACCCAAGCTCCATCTTCAATGTCACACCTCTCCACGGTCTTGGATCATCTCTAAGGCCTATTCTAACACCCATGATTAATTTTTGAAGCTTGTCTGGCCACTGTGAAGGCAGGATTAAGGAGGAGCCACCACTGTCAGGCACCAGCTCCACCACCATCAAATAGCATCCGTCCATGCAAGCCACATGTCCTTGCTTCCATGAATGCATCCCAAACACACACTAAAGGAGACACTACTACAAAATGTACCCTGAATGGAATTATTCCATGCTTATTCATTCACCTGAGACCTTTGGGTGTTTCATTATTCACACATGCAAGTCTCAGGGGTTATTTCAAAGGAATATTTCATGGGGGGATTAAATGTTTGAAATACTTAAAGATATCGATGGATTTTGGGGGAACCAACGAAGACTCGGTGCCTTAAGGAAGGATTACACCACCAAGGAACTCCCTATATGCCTATAAAAGAAGAAGGAACACACACTTCCAAGGGTAGTTTGACTACATCTGTGGAGAAGTGGAGGAAACCAACTTCTTAGGAGGATGAGGACCCCCGTGAGATCCACTACCAAGAAGAAGGAGCTATATATTGAACCAGAGGGCAGGTCGCTACCACTCCCATGCTCTCTCATCCCTTTAACCTTATTTTCATCTTCATTATGTTCCATTCTTTCTCTTATTCAATGATCCCAACTTCAATGGAGGGGTAGAAGACCTTATGGTTGGGTGAAGGGAATGGGATCCTCATTTTGTGATGTTTGAGTTTTGAATATTATCTTATAAAAAAATTATTTTTTAAATTTAATGGTTTCCCATTTAATAAAATTAAAATTAAAATTAAATGTGATTTTTTTTATTTAATTATAAAATATTAAATTTATTTTATTTAAGAATTTATTCTCCCTTTTCTTGAATTTGGATTATACCAATTGGTTGATCTAAAAAATAAAGTGGAGGAGTGATTTAGTGATTATTAAACATGTGAGGAAAGAAAAATGGAAAGATTTGAATATTTGGGGAATGTAAATGGAAGATTTAGTATTTCATGAATAATTTCAAGAATTCCCATTCGGATTTATACACTTTGATAAATCTAAATCAAAGTTGAAAAAGATAAAATATTGTTACTCCTTTCACTTAATTATTTTCATCAAAAAAATATTCATTTTTATAAAAAATAATCATGATAACATTATAAAAGGGGAAACCCTAACCTTAATTTAATCATATATTTCTCATATGAATTTCACAAACTCCCTTGCATTCTTGTTCTCTTATTTACTTTTTCATACGTGACAGTTATATTAAAAACCACTCTATAGAGACAACTTTTGGTTACCACTAATACTACACACCTGGGAGAAATAAATCTTTTTTTCCACACCCCACAATATGTGTGCATCAAAACTAGTGCCACTATTAGGGAGTAGGTGTTAATCTGACCCAAAAATTTGCATGACTGGGACCTCCAAGGTGGAACTATTTTATTTTGACCCAGAAATAACTCTGCTAACTAGTATTAAGAGTCTTAATCATGAAAAATAATTAAGAAATAAATTTAAAAGACTCATGTGAAACCTTAATTGCTCATTTCAAACATCCAATTATGGAAATAAATCCACAATAGATCTTAAGGGACCTTTTTTCCCCACAATTTTTTAACCAAAAAAATTGGTTAACCATGCTAGCACAACATAATGATTTTGAATTACATGTCAGCATGATTCCTATGTTACCTAAATTCCATGTCCTGGCAGGTAAAGACCCCAATTGACACATTCAAGAATTTGGATTTATTTATTTAAGTTTTATGTCAATAAGAGTAGATAAGTAGAAATTCAAGTGGAGGGAATTCCCCTTTTCACTTATGGGACTGGCTAAGGATTGGTTATATAGATTACAACCCAGAGAGATCAATGACTAGGATGATCACCAACAAAGCTTCATGCGAAGGTTCTTCTCAACATCCCAGACCATAATAATTATAAAGGAGATATACTCCATTTGAAAATATACGGCTGAAACTCTTTATGAGTACTTGGAACATTTTAAGATCCTTTGTGAAATATTTTGACATAAAATAGTGGAATAACACCACTTCCTAGTCTTTTTCTACCATTGATTTCTAGAAAATGATAGGAACCTATTGGATGCATCCTCCAGGAGAGATTTTATTAGAAAATCACCAGTATAATCCCAAAATCTCATGGAGAAGATAGATATGAATTCTAAGAAATTATCAACAAGAGTCACCGGTATGAGAGGTATTCATGAGATAAGAACTTATAAATCATCACCTTTCATTGAAACTAAAATTAAAGAACTGAAAATCCTAGTGAAACAAATGCCTATAAATCATGTGAGTGAGCAACTGTATCCAACAAAATTATGTGGATTATGTTCATCACCCAATCATTACACTAATCAATGTGATAAGATATAGGGTAGGGAAAGTTGTTTAGTTGCATTCCAACAAAGAAAATTTCCATAAAATCAACAATAGAGAGAAGGGAAATCCAAATAGGGATTCAGAGGTCTACAAAACTAATACAAACCCCATTTTTCTAATCATACACCTTTTCAGTAGTAATATAAAAACCCAACACCATTCCAAAAAACTTAAAAATAACACTTATAGAAACAACAATCTATTAAACCGCAACCTTTCCAACAAAAGACATTTGAGATGCCATCAACTAGTGCACCATCAACTAAGAACCTATAACTTCAGTCCGAGGTTGAGGAGTTAAAAGAAAATTTCAAATATTTATCCAAATAGTTAAATACTAATTTGTATATTCTAATAAATAATCTAGGGAAGGTTCGAGCCTAGAAAGTTCCAAATCTAAAAGAGAGTTTCATTGCAATTACAACACGAAGCAAGAAAGAGCTTACACTACCTGAACCAAGTAAGTTGAAGAATTCTAAACAAAAATATGAAGATCAAACTATCCTCCCAAAATAGAGGATAGAAAAAAAAATTAAAAAGGAAAAAAAGGGAGAAAAAGGAAACAAGGTACCATTCCCTTCTACATAAACTTGATCAACAAAGGTTTAAGAAGATAGAATGAAAAGATAGATCCAAAAAACCAACCAAAAAGTTGAAATAATCTTTCCTTTTCTAGATTCAATCCACCAAATACCAAATTATGCTAATTTTCTCAAATAAATATGCACAAAGAGAAAGATTTGTGATAGGGATAAAAGAATAAACTCTGTAAGAAGTGTCATATCCATGATCACACCACCATTGCCTAAAAAAGGTCAAGATCCATGGACGTGTTCTATTCCCCATACAATGGGTTCTTTTAAATTTTCTGATGCTTTGTGTTATCTTGGTTATTCCATTAATGAAATGTCAAACTTTATCTTCACATATTTGAAAATAGGTGAACTGAAGTCTACAAGACCAGTTTTCCAACTAGTAAATCGATCCGATGTTTTTTCAGCCAAAGTTGTAGAGGATGTTCTAGTAGGAGTTGAAGGACTAATTTTTTTCAGAAAAAAATTATGTACTCACCATGGAAGAAGATAGTGAACCGTGTCATTCAATAATTATTTTGGTAAGATCCTTCCTCAAAATAGCAAAATTGATCATCAATATTCATGAAGGAATCCTTACGATAAAGCTAGGAGATAGGAAGGTAAACTTCAATGTTCTTGAATCCAAAAGGGACCCTTCAAACAATCATTCCCTATTTGAAATTTACAAAAATAGGGTATTTATCACATCAAATATTCAGGTATTATTTGAGAATTCTTAACCTTATGATATCACCTTTCTATTGAAAACACCAGGGAAGTAGAGAGTACTCAAAAATTTGAAAACTTTGATTTTAAAACTTAAAAGGAAATCACCTCTGAATTCTTTAATAATTTTCTAGAAGAAAATTATATGATTACATTTACAAAGTAAATTTAAGCTTTTAAAGTGGGAAATTTGAATTCATTATCATCCATAGAACAACCCTTAAATCTTTAATTAAAACCCATCCCATGTGACTTAAAATATGTGTGTCTTTTTTGGGGAGAAAAGTTTCTAGAAATCATTGATAATAATCTATTTGAAACTTAAGATAAAACTATGATTGACCTTATAAAAAGAAATTAATAATCCATAGGATAGATTCTAGGTGATATACCCAGAATTAAACCTATGGTCTACTCCCATATAATCTTTTTAGAATAGAAATCTTGACATGTTAGGTAGAATTGGTGAAGACTTAACCCCACCTTCATGGAGGCTGTAAAAAATAAATTGAAAAAATGCATCTGGCTAACAACATTTTCCTAATTTTTGACTCCCAATGGGGAATCCCCATCCATGTGGTCCCTAAGAAAACAATATTTACCATTATGTAAAATGAAAATAGTTAATTAATTCCAATGATAGTCCAAAATAGTTAGAGGTTATGCATTGATTATATAAAGTTGAACCAAGTCACCCAAAAAGATCACTTCCTAATCCCATTAATTGATCAAATGATAGAAAGTATATAAAGGTAGACACATTACTCTTTTTTGGATGGATTTATGGCTATTTTCAGGTGCCAATTTCCCCATAAGACCATAAGACAACCTTCATCTATCCTTTCAGGACATTTTCTTATAAGAGGATTCCTTTCAGATTGTGCAATTCCTTAGGTGCATTTTAGATATGTATGGTAAGCATTTTCTCATATCACATTGAGGACTGTATTGATGTATTTCTTGATTAATTTACTATTTTTTGAAACTTCTTTGATCATTTTTGGAGAATCTAGAGAATGTTCTGAAAACATGTATAGAGAAAAATCTGGTTTTGGACTTTGAAAAGTGTCACTTTATGGTTGAAAAAGGAATAGATCTAGGTCATATCATTTTAAAAAAAAAGGAATTGAGGTGGATAAATATAAAGATTAAGTGATCAATTCTTTATCATATCCCACCTGTATGAGGCACATTAGATCATTTTTGGGGAACATCGGATTTTATATAAGATTCATCAAATAATTTAGTAAGATTTATCTTCCACTATAAAGATTACTCTTAAAATAAGTTGGCTTTGTTTTTAATGATAATTTCATAGAGGCATTTTATGAGATTAAATAGAATTTGATAACCCCCGAAATAATGTATACACCAAATTGGGAATATCTATTTGAGTTACTTTGTGATGCGTCAAACCAAGTTGTAGGAGCAGTTCTTTCCCAGATAATTGTAGGAAAACCTAAAAGTCATAACTTATGCTTCAAGAACCTTGTATGCCACTCAGATCAATTAAAAAACCACTAAAAATGAGTTTATTATTGTTTTATTTTCATTAGATAAATTCATGTCAGGTTTAACTAGAACTAAAGTAGTTATATTTTCTAATCATGCACCACTTAGGTACCTGATGAAGAAGTTTGATGTCAAACCAAGGCTGGTAAGATGGATAATACTCTTGAAAGGGTTTAATCTAGACATTATAGATGAAAATGGATATGAAAAAAAAGTGGAAGATCACCTCAGTAGGCTACCCAAAACTATGGAAATAGAAATTTCAGAGTTGATCCCACTCAATGATCACATACTAGGAGAGAGGCCCTACATCATGGAAGGTTAAGTACCATGGTATGATGACATAGTAAATTATTTAGACACATATCAAGTACCATATTCTCTTAACTCCCATAAAAATCATAAACTCAAACCTAAATCTAGATTTTATATCTGGTAGGATCCATTTCTATTGAAATTTTTCAATGAACAATTCATTACATGATGCTTACTTGCAAGTGAAATAGAATCAGTTTTTCAATTTTTTTATACACTTAATTGTGGAGTACAATTTGGACCTCAAATAATGGCTTGAAAAGTTTTGTAATCTGAAATCTATTGGACAACCTTGCTTAAATATTCTAATGATTATTGTGAAAAATGTGAAAAGTGTCAATTTTCAAGAAGAATTTCAAAAATCTAAGAGAATATCCAAAACCCCATCATTTTTTTATGAAATTTTTTATGTTTGGGGGATTTATTTTATGGGACCCTTTCCCATGTCTTTTGGGAAATCTTATATTTTACTTGTTGATTATGTATCTAAATGGGTGAAATACAAAGCCACCAAGACTGATGATACCAAAGTTTTGTTTGATTTTGTCAGGGTCACCATCTTTTGTAGGTTTTAAATTCCAAGAGCCATCTTAAGAGACCAAGGGAAACATTTTTTCAATATAATAATAGAGGTTGTGCTTAAAAAGTATGGGGTGTACCACAAAACATCTATAACTTACCATCCCCAAAAAAATGGAAAATTTGAAATTTATAGCTAAGAGATTAAAGGAATTTTGGAGAAAACGATCAAACCAAACTGAAAGGATTTTAGCTAAATACTTGAAGAAAATTTATGGGAATACTAGATAGCATAAAATAAACCTCTAGATATAATCCCCTACCAGTTGATTTATGGAAAAAAATTCATCAACCTGTGTAATTGGAGAACCAAGAATATTGGGATGTTTAAAAGGTGAATTTGGATTTGTAGAGTGTTGGAAAAGAGAGAAAACTTCAGTTATTGGTGATGGAATAAATTATAAGAGAAAATTTTGTGAATTTAAGAATTTACAAAGAAATAACCATAGTGGCACATGAAAAACTAATTCAACCAAAGACCTTTCAACCTAGATATCAGGTTTTTATATACAATTCTTGACTAAAGTTAATTCCAAGTAATATATTTTCTTATTGAGAAATGACTTTTTATTGTTATTAATTTCTATCATTTTGGTTCAATTTAGATAAAGAAAGAAGAAGAGGGAAACCCAATCACTGTAAATGGGAAAAGGATGAAGAAGTTCCATGGAAGTTTACCTTAATAACCGGTGGAGGAGATTAAACTTCTCCAAACCATATACTAATTTTTTCTCATGATGTTAGGTCAATCCAATGACATTAACCAAAGGCACCTTCTAGAAGAAACCCCAATTTTATTATTTTCTTAGGATTTAGGATTTAGTTACCTCTTACACTGCCCATTTAAGCTTTAATGGAATTATTCTTACACTGGTATGTATTGTTTTTATTTTCAAGGAACATCATAGAAGTAAACCACAAGGTAGCCCCAAAAAGTGAAGGAAGATGAAAAAAGCTTTATTTCAAAATTGATTTCACGTTTTATCTTTCAAACTCCCTATATTTTTGTCCGAAAACAAGTCTCGAGCTTCAAACTAGAAAAATTGTATGCATGAACTTGAATTAATGCTTTACCTGACTTATCTATGAGATATGTGTTTCTTATAAATCCTATGATTCCATGTTTTATATTTCAATGTTAATGAAATTGAATGAGTAAAATATAGAATTAAATGATTAAAGTGATGCATGTGTATTAAAATGACGACTCATGATTTGAATAAATTAATTGATTCATGTAAATGAAATTTCCAAAACATTTTTCAATATTTGAATTTATTAAATTTATGTGAATTGATTTTTTTATTATTAATAATTCTTTGATTGATTATCCCAAATCATATATTCCATTCCTGAGAGGATTTCTAGACCAAGTACTTCCTATTTATTCTTGATTATATTTATTGAGTGATCTTGGGAAATGTCATCAACTAGAACTTTCATTTGAACTTATCAAATATATGATTGAACAAAAACAAATTTAAAATGATTGAGGCATATATTGAAAATCCATTATCCTTAATACAACCTTTACATAAATCCTTGTTTAGTTCATAGAGACCACAAATGACCTTAATATAAATAATCCATGTTCCAAGCCATTTTCATCCATTCCTACATTTCTCTAAGTATTTTCATGGTATTTTAAAGTTTAATTGTGGGGTTGAAGGGAATAATGGTGGAAGGGATAATTTACATTGTAACAAAAAAGTGTAAGGTTTTCTATTATGGGTTCTGAGAAAAGTTGTTGATTCGGTCATGATACTTCATTATTTTTCCCTTCTTGATAAAAAATAAAAATGAAAAAAAACCAGAAAAAATGAGAAAAATGGTTTGTGATTTGGGGAAACCAAAAATCACCATTACTAGACCTATGATTGAGGTTTATTCTAGGCATAACTTTTGAAAAAGAAAAAAATAAAAATTTATTTAAAAAATTATAAAAGTTGAGAAAAAAATAAAAAGGGTGTATAAATAATTCATTATGCTTTATTTGATCATAACCTTTACTTTGAGTTGTAGAGGAAATGGGTGTTGCTACTTTGAAGGGGAGAATTTCATTACACTTTATCTTTTGATATCGTGATTTTTTATTTAATAGATAAACCTCCTCCTTGATCCTTAATTTTAAACATCAATTTCTAACTACCAAAAGTCTCATAGTAATTAGAAACTTAATTGTAATCACTCATGATTTTATGTGATTTTCTCTTTATAAATTGCAAAAAGTAGTTCTTTTACAAGCTTAGGGATATGGTGAATGTTCTCATGATATGAGCATAAATATATTTTAGTTTTATCATGAGTGATGAGTGAGAAGATTAAAATTTGAGGTAAATCATGATTTGGAATGTTTAATAATAATGAATTAAGAAAATTTAATGAATAAGAAAAGAAGTTTTCATCAAATTCAAAAGGGAAAAATAAAATTCATGATTTTATTATTTCTTTAAAAATTGAGAAGTTAAATTGATATTTTATATGCAATTTTGAAAATTTTATTTGACATTGAAATTTTTTTTATTTAATTACATTGAAATTTGAATATTGATAACATTGGTTCCCAATTTAATTTAATATTGATATTTTATGCTTGAGGAAAAACATGGTTTAAGTGTGGGGGTATTTGACAGAATCATTTTATGTGCATATTTTTAAACATATTTTAATAGTTTTAAATCAATTTATAATATAAATACCCTTGAATTTCAATGTTTTACTAAGAAATATGAATTCATAATCATGGAATTGAAATGGATGAAATGATTAAATTGATTATTATTTTAAAATTAATAATTTATTTTCACATTATTTTGAAATTTTTTCTCAGTGATTTAAATTTTTATCATCTTTTAGGAACTTTAACAAAAAAATGGACATCTTTTTTCAGCCCTAAATCAAGGCCCACACACCACTTAGACGGACCACAAGGGGGTCACCCATCCATATAGGCCCCTGGAGAGCCATCCCAAGAGTCAAGGAGTGCACACAGGGGTGTTAGACCCATGTACAGGGCCCACAGTGATGAAATCTATGGGAAAGCATAGCTACTACAAGGTGTAAGCACTGGTTTACAAGAAAAAACTATAGACGGAGCAGTCTAGAAGTGAAGGTATGAGTCCTTTGGCTCTAGTCTAACTTCATTTTGATCTAGATCCATGGTATTGTTTATAAATTCTCACCCTCTCCTAGTAAATTTCGAAGTGGGATCGAGGCTCCACCATGCTCCATCGTGCTCCACTGTGCTCTGTTGCTACGGCATTTTTTTCATCTCCTACCACCGCTTCTATAACTTGATAACACCATTGGGAACAAATAACTCAATCCATCCACCACCTATGAGGCCCCCAATCACCAAGAAATTACCTCTTCATCCTATTATGACCGCTATTAATTCTACTTCAAGCCTCCTTTGGAAACTGAGAAGGCCTAATGATAAGAGGAGAGCCACCACAACCACTGCTCTCGAGCTCAAGCCTCTTCCTCCATCTAGCACTGCTTTTACCACCATGGATCCTCTACCTAGCATCAATGACCACTGATACAGCATCAGAGATCACCATCTCTGACCTTAACCTGAGCTCCATCTTCACTGTCACACCTCTCCACCATAATGGATCATCTTTAAGGCCTGTTTTGACCCGTATGAAACATTTTTTAATCTCTTTTATCCATTGTGAAGGCTGAATAAAGGAGGATCCACCACTGATAGGTGACATCTCATACACCATCGAACAATGTCCATCCATGAAAGACACGTGTCCCTACCACCATGTATGCATCCTATGCACACCCCGAAGGAGCTACTACTCCATCATATACCCTGCGTGGAATTATTCTATGCCTCGTCATTCACCCAAGACCTTATGGTGTTTAATTATTCACACCTGGGAATCTCTCTAGTGATTTCAAAGTAATATCTCATGGGGGTTTTAAATGTTTGAAATATTTAAAGATCCCTATGGATATAGGGGATCCACTAAAGACTCAAAGCCTTAAATGAGGAGGCCACCACTGAGGCACTCCTTGGCTTCCTATAAAATAATAAGGAAAAACCACTAGAAAGGATAGTTTTACTACACCAATGGAGAAGAGGAGGAAACTAACTATTTAGGAGGAGGATTACCCCATGATATCCACTACGAGGAAGGAGGTGCCACAATCTAGACTAGGAGGGTAGGCTGTTACCACTCCCATTCTCTCTCCCCCCTTTCACCATATTTTCATATTCATTATGTTCCATTCTTACTCTTATTCAATGACCACCCCCCCCCACCCCCACCCCCACCCTTCAATGTAGGGGTAGAATCCCTTGTAGTTGGGTGAAGGGAAGGGTACCCCCTTTTGTGATGTTTTAGTTTTGAATATTATCTTATCAATAAATTATTTTCTTTTTAATTGAATGGTTTTAAATTTAATAAACTTAAAATTTAAATAAAATGTGGTTTTATTTTATTTAATTATTAAATATTAAATTACTTTGATTTAAGAATTTTTTATCCCTTTACTTGATTTTGTATTGTGTCAATTGTTTGATCTAAAAAAATCAAGTAGATGAGTGATTTAGTGATTACTATACACGTGAGTAAAGAAAGATGGACTTATTTGAATATTTGGGGAATGTCAATACTAGATTTTTTATTTTTTTGAATAATTTAAAGAATTCCCATTGGTATTTCCACACTTTTACAAATCTAAATCAAATGTGAATAATAGAAATTATTGTTACTCTATTAAATTAATTATTTTAATCAAAACAAAAAAGATTGTTTTTTATAAAAAAACCATGATAACATTACAAAAGAGGAAAACCTAACTTGAATCCAATCATCTCTTTCTAATCTAAATTTCACAAACTCCAAGTTCCCTTGATTCTTAGTATTTGTATTCTTGTTCTCTTATTTACTTTTCATACATGAAAATTAGATTAATCCACTGGTCTTTGAAGATTAATTTTCGTTACCACTAATACTAAACCCCTAGAGGAAATAAATTTCTTTTTCCACACCCCATAGTAGGTGTGTGTTAGTGCGAAATAAGGGCTCATTAATTGTGCACCAGAATAATGGTCAATATATACTCCACCGAATATTTTTTGGTTTATTACCCCTAAATGTATTTGTGCTAAAACCATGTCCACTTATTGTATCCCAAAAGGTATGTATTTCTAGGAAAACCACATAGTCTCTCCCTTACAAAAAAAAATTATGATATTATTCCATAATTAGAAATATCTTCAAAGTCTATCATATGGTTATGTTTCCAAATCTATGTTTTCATAAATCTAGTTCTCAAGGTTTCTACTAAACTTCCTCTTATACCAGTTTTAACAACTAAAACTCTGGTAACCCAGAGCTGGTGTCTAATTTATTACATAGTCATAGATACAAGGGATCTAATCCTAAATAAAAAATCAGTTTAGTAATCTTTAAGAACTAGATACATAAGTGATTTCTATTTTTATATAGGAAATAAAACATAAAACATAGTAAAAGAAAACATTCAACATCCTTAAACTCGTTCAATGAATTGTTTTTCATATCCTGGGGAAAGTAAACAAAATAATTGTGACCTAAAATTCTTATTAATGGTTATATAAATTGGAACCTACCATGAGTAAATAAGAAATAATAAATATGTAAAAGTAGATAACAAAAAACTCATTCCATTTAAACAACAACTTGAGCGTGAAATGTATCCATTGATAATATCAAAGCAATAATGTAATGTAAAATAATAATAGAATTCTAAATGAAAAAAAATAAAAAAAATTAGATTACATAATCTCAAACATAGTGATATATTTACCATCAAATCTCTATGCTAAGTCATTTTAATCAATGGGTGGATATATACCAAAAATGTATTTAATAGTTTTGATCAATTGATTTGTATCATAAGACCTATCGATACATTAACGGGTTATCTATAATCGGGCTCCACCTGTAACTAAATTTCTAGAGTATTCCTCATATATTGAATGATTAATTAAATTCATAAACAACATTTATTATCAATAAATATCTTTATTGAGTAAAGTATATGCTTTTATCCAGATTTTTTCCATCTATTCAAATAAATTTCATAATAAAAACCATATGTAAAAATGGTATATGGTTTAGAAAATAATCATATCCATGATACAAGGAATGTGGATATTTAATACAAATATAATGTACAATTATCACAATAAATTGAATGTTTCGATAGAAAGTCTATAACCATAAAATTAGTGAGAGATAATATAGGTTTTTTGATAAATTCATGTCTTTTAGAGGATAAAAGAAAACATAATAGAAACATTAAAATAATATTTATTATAATATTTTACTTTATAAAACCATTAAAAAAATTATAAGAATCTAAATATCATAAAAGTGTTATGGTGGTGGGAAATTCTGTTAACTTTGTATATGTTAAAGTGAAACATTCTTTTTGACTTTTTGTAATGAAAAATTCCTTTTAACTTTTTGTAATGAAAGTTGAAAATGAACCTTTAGAAAGATTCCTTGAAAACATTTTAAAAATTTAAGGGTAAATTAAAATATCCTTAATAAATAATTTGAGTGAATAAAAAGAATTTCTATAAAACAATTTTTAAAAATAAGGACATGGGAGAAAAATATACCTGATTCAAGTGATAAAGAGAGGAAAATTTTCAATAAAATATATAAACTCCTTAAATATATATATAGAATAACAAAATTATTATTCTTTATAAAGGATAAATTATAGTATTCCATCCATGAAAATATAAGCAACCACAAAAAATGTGATTGTAAAATAAATTCTTACCTCATTGGTAACTTTTAAATTATATCCACTTGAATGTTTAAACTTAAATTGAAACATTAATCATTGTGAATAAATATTTACTCATATTAAATATATCAAAGGGATAATATATACACCACATAAAAGTAAATAGGTGCATAATATCAAATATGTCTCAATGGAATGGAAATTGAGATGAAATACCTTACCCCATGATTCCATTTAGTTGAACATGCTTTAACCACTTATGTGATGGTTTTAAACATTTTATTAACCTATAACAGAACCATATTCATATTGATAATATAAAATATGATTCTATTATAATATCTTATCACCTGTACAATAATAATATTTCATTATTACTATTTTTTCATGTGTTAAGTGCTTCATTTTCTCATGCATATTTTGTCATGAAATTTCTGGTTATTATGAATAGGATATAGTTTAATAATATTTATAATTATATTAATGTTATAAATAACATATTAATTCATTATTTACATTTTTAAAACCATTCTTGAAATTTTTATGTGGAAAATTAATCACATCACTTCGTGGATACGGTAAGTCGTATGTATACATGAGTGATGTTATCATTTCCTTAATAATTGAAAGGGTAAGGAATTGGATGATGTATTAATTTTAAATAATTAATATTATTTCATAATTATCATATATATTCATTATTTTATCATTATTACTATCCATGTGAGTTGGTGATAGAAAACAAATTACATCAGTTCGTAAGGTGGTAGTCTGTCGTACACATGAGTGATGGTTTTTTTTACCATTTATTGGAGAATTATATGGATAAATTTTATAATATAAACATAATAACTTCTAATTATATATTAGATAATATTTTTATTATATTATAATAATTAATACAAAATTGGATGTGGTAAAAGAATAAGTAAAAAAGAAAGATCTCGGTGAAGATGATTAACTTTTCTTAGAAACCCCTTCTTTAGATCTCTTATTAAGAACCCTAGGGTTGGTATTTTGAGAATACAAAAAGATCTAGAATGTGGATAAGGATGTTGGAGATATATTTTGGTAGTGTTCTTTTAGATAAATTTCATAATATGTGTGAAGAAGTGTGGGGATGAGGTTCCCTTTATAATTGAGGTGTCACACTTATAATTTTTCAAAGTTTTCAAACAATATCAAGTCACCTTCTTATAAAAATGTCTCCAAAATGGCTCATATTTTAATTTGATAAGGTTAAGGTATAAATAAAACTAAAAAATGAGGTTTCAGAAAAAAAAATTTAGTTCATTTTAACACTTATATATTTTTTTAACTCCTAATAAACCTTTTTTAACATTAACTATGGTGACAAAGTTTTACTATTTTTACTATTCATTATGAATAGAAATGTAATTAGACTCACTACCAAATTCGGAAATGATGACTAAAAATGGGAAATCCATTTTATAAAATTCAATTAACATAAGTAGAAGAATTTAATATAAAAATAAACTATCAAAATGTGTTAAATACGGTTTTTCAAAAAATGTATTTTTCAAGAATAAGATGATCTTACATTAACTATATGGATGGTAATAATAATTTAATATATTTAAATTCATATATTTATATATATAATATATAAATTTAATTTAAATTATTCATCATTAAATATTATTTTAATTAATTAAAATGAAAACAAATTATGCATTTAAAAATAGTTTTATAAAACATTTCCCTTCTTGCCTCTAAATGATCTTATTTTAATTTATATCAAATTTATAGTAAATACATGGTTAATTATATATATTATAAAATATTATTATAAATGAATGTATTAATAGTTAAATATTTCCTTTTCAATTATACATAAAATTTTATTTCGAAGGGAGAATTTTAAAAACTCATTTTAGGATTATTTTGACCAAGTTAAAAATAGATATTCATCCAATAAAATTAGAATTTTCTATAATGAAATGTTAAATTTTTTATTGTATTATAGTTTTATTAAAATATAATGTCTATTTCCCATAATTTAATTTCATGTGTTGCATTCTTCCCTCCTATAAAAATTTCAACCTCTAAATTTTCGTGGATATTACTTTCTAAAAAATGAGTGTGGTTATTATTTATAGCATACTTAGGTTCTCATGTTGATTCCTCCATTTTATTATTTCTAAAAAGTTCCTTTTCTATATGATTCATCTGATTCCTAAACACTTGTTCTCTAATTTCAATAATCTTGATAGTCTCTTGATAGTAAGAGAGATCTTATTCCAATTCTATTTCTTTGTAGGTGATCTCATGCATTGGGTCTGGAATGTACTTCATTAATAGTGTGATATGGAACACATCATGTGCTTTAGAGAGGATTTTTGGAATTTAGAAATGGTAAGACACAACTTTAATTATTTATAGAATTTCAAAATATTCGATGTACCTGGGACTTGGTTTCCTTTTCTTATCGAACCTTGTATCACCCTTCCATAGAGATACTTTCAAGAAAATGTGAGATCCAACTTAAAATTCTAAATCTTTCTGTTGGTTATCGACATAACTCATTTTTCATCTTTCAGATACTTTAATATGATTATGAATATTCATTACCTTTTTTACTCTCTCCTCAACAAGTTCTATTTCTATAAGCTTCCTTTAACTAAATTCATCCCAAAAAGTTAGAGTATGAAATCTCTTTCCATGTAATGATTCGTATGGTGCCACTTGAATACTTGAATAGAAGATATTATTATAGTAAAACTATACCAAAGGTAAATACTAATCACACGTACCTTTAAATTAAAGTTTGAATGAACTCAACGTGTATTCTAATTTTTGATAGCTCTTTTGGATTGCTAGTCATTTTGAGGATAATAGGTGGTGCTCAAATGAATCTCGGTATCAAGATCCTTCTAAATAATTTTCCATAATTTTGATGTAAGTCATGGATAATGATCAGAAAAAAATTGAAATAATTATTCCATTAAGTCTTAAAATCTTATAAATATAGATACATTCTATGAACTCAAGAGGTAAATATTATCTTATAGTAAGTAAATGTGAAAATTTGGAAAGGTGGTCAATAATAACACAAATCTCATCATTATTTCAAAGATACTTCAATAATCTAGTGACAAAGTCCATATTAATGTTATCTAATTTTCATATAGAAATAGGTATAGGTTTAATTAATCCTATAGGATGTTGTCACTCAGCCTTCACCTATTGAAAAACCAAGAATCTTGATATATAATCATCAATTTCTCACTTCATATTATCCCACTAAAGATGTTCTCTCAAATTCCTATACATCTTGATTTTATCAGGGTATATAGGGAAATTTGAGTTATGAGAATCATAAAATAATTCCCTTTTCAAATATAGTATAGATGGAACACATAGCCTCTTCCAAATTTCATAATACCATCTTCATATACAAAGTCTGAAAATTTCCCATCATTCATAGATTTAATTTTCTTTTAAAAATTCTCATCATCTGATCAAAAAAATTGTCTTTTCCAATAAATATGTTTTGGAAATCATTTGAAAAGGGTGTGATAAATACCCATCCTTAATAATTCTTATATATATCTTTACTATATCTATGATCATAGTATCCATGTCAATCCTCAATTTGATCAAATATCCATAATATTTCCTGTTAAGTGTATATGCAACCTTATTTTCCTTTCTTGGGTAGTATTGTATTGAGAAATCATAATCCTTGAGTAGCTTGAGTTATCACCTTCACCTCGTATTGATATCCTTCTATGAAAATATGTATGTTAGGATCTTATGGTTTATGTATATCTCATATCTTTCTCCATAGAGATAATTTCTCCATATCTTTAAAGAAAATATTATAGTTTCCCACTTAAGATCATGGGTCATATTGTTCTTTTCATGAGTCTTTAAATACCTAATTCATAGGCAATAACTTTATCATTCTATATAAGTAAGAAACTGAGTCCCTTATTAGATACATCATTATATATCAAAAATACATAATTTCTTAATGGTAGATTCAAAATCATGTCATTAACTAATATTCCCTCCAATTCTTCAAAACATTCTTCACATTCCTTTTTCCATGTGAAATTAACACATTTATGTGTAAGATTGGTTAACAGGTTATACAATTGGGAAAAAAATTGAAGAAATTGTCGATAATAACCTTCCAACTAATAAAACTATATACCTCAGTTATGTTTTTTGGTGTAGTCCATTCCTTGACTTACTTTTTATTCATAAGATAAATTGAGATTTCATCCTTAAAAATAATATATCCAAGAAATGAAACTTTTTTAAGCCATAATTTACACTAGATAAATTTTCCATATAACTATTTTTATTTAATATTATAAATAATGATCTATAAGTGATTATCATGATCCTTGTATATTTTATAGTACCCCAAGTTATCATCAATAAATTCCATAACAAAATCATCAAGATAATCCTTAAATACCCTATTCATTAGATCCATAAAAATAGAGGGTACATTAGTCAATAAAAATGGAATTATTATAAACTCATAATTTCCATAGCTTGTTCATAATGTTTTCTTTATAATATATTCCTTATTTACTCATAATTTATGATACCCAGAATGAATTTTGGTCTTTGAAAAATATTGATCTTTGTGAAGTTGATTGAATAAGTCATCGATGTGAGGTAGATTATACTTGTTCTTTATCTTAATAGCATTGATTTCCCTATATTCAATTCATTGGATCATATATCTATCTTTCATATTAATGAAAAGAAAAGGGGATCCCCAAAGTTAAAAATTATGGTATATAAAACCCTTATTAAACAACTCCTATAGTTTTTTCTTTAATTCCATTAATTCTATAGTACTCATTCTATAGGGAGTCTTTGATATAGTTCTTGCATCAAGGATTAAATCAATGGAAAACTAAACTTCACACTCTAATGTATTTATAGGTAATTCCTTAAAAAATACATCAATATATTATTTTACAATGGGTACATGAAAATTTTAAATATTAATTTTCCCATATGTAGGTTGTGTCTACTCTTATTCCCTAAGAATATCATTTATAAGAGCTAATGGATGTGGATCTTTACATGACTTAGATGATGAAGTACCCCTATAAAGATAAGGAATTCCACATATTCATCACTAATCCTAATTTCCTTCTCTTTGAAATAATTTTTTACATCATATTTTGAAAGCCAAACCATACCAAGGATTATATAAAATTTAACTATAGGTATAATAATAAAGTATGAAAATGGGGTATTTTTATGTGTCATAATGAGAACTACCTAACACATCCTTATTTTAGTGAGAATTCTACTAGGTTTTTTAAAAAATTACCCCCTTCTTAAGTTGATAGGGTAATATCTAATTTTCTTAGAAAACATCGAAGATATAAAATAGTGTAAAGATCCTAAATCAAATAAATCATTATCTAAATTTGAATATATGATTAAATTACCTACCACCACATCTTAAGAAACTCCAACCTCAGTTTTAGATATCACATAAGCTTGGACTTCTCCCCTTATCCTCTTCTATAGGATTATGTCTCATGAAATGATCTAATATAGGTGTATCATGTCATAGAACATTATGTTTCTTCATATGTGAAAGTGTATTAGTTAAAACCTAGGTCATTTTCCTTAATATGAACATGATTTAATCAACTACAACATCAGTCTTATTATATTTCTCAGTAAAGAAATTACAACTTTGTCTACGAGTATTGATACCATTCTTTCTACCATGCACCATTTATTAAAAATAGAATATACTGAATTATTTTATAACATTGTGAATATTAAATCAAAATATATAATTCTAAATATTGTGTAACACTTAATATAAATTGAAAATTTAGGAATTTTTAATATCATAATCCAAAAATTTATTTCTTTAGGGATATCCTTAAATAACAAAAAATATATTTCATAATGGTTTGTAAATAAAATTTGAATTAACCCAATAATATCCCTAGAGAGTTTCAAACTAGGTGTATAGTAATGACTCATTCATCGTGCACCATAATGATGGTCAATATATACTCATACAACTCTTTTTGAGGTTATTACTCCTAAATGAATCTATTCTAAAACCATTTCCACTTCTAGTATCCATACAAATATTTATTTCTATGAAAATTGTATAATATATACCTTAAAAAAACTTTTATGATATTATTTTATAATTATAAATATAATAAAATTCTATCATAGGTTTGTGTTTCCTAATCTATGTTTTCCTAAATCTAGATCCCAAGGTTTATACTAAACTTTCTTTGATTCCAATTTTAACAAACATGAATCAAGTAACCTAAAGAAGGTATCTGATTTATTTTATTGGCATAGAAACATAGGATATAATCTTGAAGGAATGATCGGTTTATTAATTTGGAAAAACCATATAAATAATTGATTTTCATTTTTAAACTATAAATCAAACATAAAACATAGTAATAGAAAACATTTATCATCCTCGAACTCGTTTAAAAAATTCTTTTTCATATCCTAGGTAAATAAAAAAAGGGGTGAGCTCAAATGATCGGTGAGGGTTGTGTGTAGTGGAAGATTCTATGAGTAAATAAGTCATAATTAATATGTAAAGGTAGATAACCAAAAACCCATTCCATTTAATCTATAACTTGAGCATTAAATGTATTCATGGATAATATGAATGTAATAATCTCATGGGTAATAATAATTGAATTCTCAATTAAAGAAATACATAATATTGGATTTCATGATATCAAAAATCATGATATATTTACCATAAAATTGTTATGCTCGGTTAATTTAATCAATGGGTAGGTATAAATCAAAAACCTCATTTAATAATTTTGTCCAGTAGATTGGTTTCATGAGACATATCGATGAATCAAGGGGATATCTATAACTAGGCCCTACCCATCACTGCATGTCAAGGGAATTAATCATATATTGAATGATAAATTCAATTCATAAACAATATGCCTAATCAATAAATATCTTTATTGAGTAAAGTATATGAATTTATGAAGATTTCCCCCAACCAATCAAATAAATTTTATAATAAAAAATGAATGTAAAAATTTTATATGGTTTTGGAAATAATTATTTACATGATACAAGGAATATTGATGTTTAAGAGAAATATAATTTATAATGATCATAATAAAGTGAATGTTTCAATAGAAGTTAATGACCACAAAATTAATGAGTGATAATATTGGTTTTGTTATAAATTCATGCCATTTAGAGGATAAAATGAAATATAAGAAAAGCATTAAAATAATATTTCTAAAAATATTTTTCTTCATAAAAACATTGAAAAAATTTAGAATAATATAAATATCATAAAATGGTTATGGTGGTGGTAAAGTCTAACAACTTTGTATATGTTAAAACGAAACATTCCTTTTGACTTTTTATAATGAAAGTTGAAAACAACACTTTCGAAAAACATTAAAAATATTCCTTTAAAACCTTGTAAAAATTCACGGATAACTAAAAATATCATTAATAAATCATTTGAGTAAATAAAATGAACTTTTTTAAAATAATTTTCAAAAATATGTACATAGGAGAAAAATATACCTGATCAAAAAGAGAAATAATATTAGCTTTTCTTTTAAACAATTCATTAGATGATTTAAGTGATAAAGAGCAAAAAATTAATAATAAAATATATATAATCATTAAATATCTATATCAATAGAAAATTATTTAATTTTATTGAGGATATATTATAAAATTCATTCAATGAAAATTTAATAAACCCTAAAAAGTGAGATTGTAAAATAAATTATTACCACTTTAGTAAATTTTTAATTGTAACCCCTAGAAATAGTAAACTTGAATTGAAAAATTAATCATAATGAATAAATATTTATTTATGTTAAATATATTTAAGGGGTGGTATGTACACCACATAAAAGTAAATAGGTTTATAATATCAAATTTGTATCAATGGAATGTAAATTGAGATAAAATCCCCTACCTCATGCTTAAATTTCATTAAACATGATTTAACCTCCTTTATAAAAGTTTTAAACGAGTTATTAATTTATAAAAAACATGTTAATATATATAATATCATATATGGTCCTCTTATAACACCTTATCACCATGACGCTAATAATATTTCATTATTACCCTTGTTTTGGGTGTTAAGTGCTTCATTTTATAATGCATGTTTTGTTATATAAGTCTTGATTATTATTTATCAGATATAGTTTCATCATATATAGAATAATATTAATGTTATAAATTTTATATTTATTTATTAGATAAATTTTTAGAATTATTCTTTAAACTCGAACATGGAAAATGAATCACATCACTTTGTGGAGAAGGTAGATCATACATATGCACGAGCGATGTTATCATTTCCTTAATGGGTGAAAGGGTAAGGAAGTAGATGATATATTGATATTTTAGAATCAATATTATTTAATAATTATTATATATTGATATTATTTCCATCATTATTACAATCTGTGTGAGTCGGTGATGGAAAACTAATTACATCGGTTCATAAGGCGGTAGTCCACTGTACACATGAGTGATGGTTTTCTTTCACATTTGATAGAGAAGGAGATGGATAAATATTATTCCATAAACATAATAACATCTCATTATATTTCATATATAGGTATTATTATATTTTAATTATTAATACATAATTTAATTTTCTAAAATAATAAGTAAAAAATAAAGAGCTTGGTGATCATGATTACCTTTTCTTTGAAAAAACTCCTTTAGATCTGTTATTAAGAACTATATGTTGGATCTTTTAGGGATACCAATAGCTCTAGAACATGTATAAGGATTTTGGAGAGAGATTTTATCAGGTTTTGGTTGAGTTAAATAGCTTAATAGGTGTGAATAAGTGAGGGGTTATGGTTTCCTTTTATAATTGAGGTGAGTGGAACACTTGTAATTTTTAAAGTTTTAAAATAATGTCAAATCACTTTCTTGGAAAAGTAACTCAAAAAGGATCATATTAAAAGTTGATAATTTTATGTTTAAAATAAAACCAACCAATTTTGTTTCATAATGTTTTTATGTAACACCTCAATATTTTATGGTGTGTCTCTTCACAAATAAATTCAATTTCTTCGATAGCTTACGTTACACAGAACACTGAGCTTAAACAAATGACTAAATATTATTATTTAATTATGATAGTTATCACATAGCCATTGGAATGGAAGGAATTAAGTATATTAACTAAATTATTAAATTATATTTTAAACATGTTCATAAAATTAATTCATTAATTACCAATTAATTATAAATGAAAATAAAATTCAATTGAACATAAAGGAAGTGTTTTTATAAAAAGCTATTTTTATACCCACAAGGTTAGTTTACCTTAATAAATTAATTAAATATCTATTACTAAAATTTATTAATGAAATTTATATTTTATATATTCAATAAAACATTTTCAAATTCATCTAACAGGTTTTATAGGCTTAAGATAAGAATAAATCCAATTTTTAAGCATAAAAAGTTATATATTTCTAAAGGCAGTTTTGCTGCCTTTTGATGGCACACCTATTTTAAATATAAATTTTGAAAATTTTATAAGTTTTATTATAAAAAATAAATTTCATTATTGAAATTTTAATATCAAAATTATCTTAGGGTAAAATTTTGGTATTTTTCAGAGAAGTTTCATTTTTTTATGAATAGTGCAAAATATTAACTTTTAATTGAAAACATATTTTTTCACTAATTTATTTATATAGTTAAATTATATTTTAAATTTGTTTTAAACTATATTTAGGTAAATTATACATCAATAAATCCAATTTATTTCATTTTAATTAATTTGACATTGAAATTACATATAAAAACATTTCAAACTTTTGAACATTTCACTTTAAATCCCCACTTGTTGTTGTGTCTATGGGATTAATTTTAAATATAATTTTTTCAATTATAAGAATTTAATTTAGTGAAATGGATTATATATTCACAATAAGAATTTAAAATTTATTTTTTATCGTCAATTTCATTTTTATGCATACAAAATTTACCAAGGTAAAAAAATTATTTACTATGGTATAGGTAAAAAAATGAAACGGGTAAAAGTTAAAAGGGTAAAGGCTTAAAATACCCAAAAAATACAAAATTTAATGGTTTATTTTTTTTTTTTGAGGTATTCATAGACCTTATACAGCCTCTAAAATATTAATTTTCATCCAAATTATTGAAAATTAATGTCAACTCAATGTGGTTGGATTTATATATAAAATAATCATTATTTTAATCACTTAAACCCACCTCTCCTCAAGTATAAATACCACCCCTCATCATCCCATTTAGACTAAAAAGACTTCAAGATCCTAAAATATTTATCAAAACCACTCCTCATCACTCTCCCAGTATCCAAGGGTTGTTTTTCTAAAAAAAAAGATCAAATCCAAGGTCCTCAAAGGTCTCTCAAGGAGGTGATATTCAAGAGGTAATTTTCTCAAAACACCTCTCTTAATTTATTTTCTTTTTCTACTTTCTCCTCACCTTATTCATATATAAAGGCATGATAAATCCTTAATAATGTATATACTATATTTTTATGTTTATAATTAAATATCTTATATTCATACTTTTATTACATCTTCTTATTCAAATAAATAAAACTATTCTCCAAGTTATGTCGGTTAATCGTCTCCGCGAATAATGTTTTTGTTCGTTTTTCATTAACACTTTCATAACTGGTCATAAAACTATTATTATTTTTAAATAATATTTTAATTTGTATATATTAACCTATATCATGTTATTTAACTAATATATATAAATAATATTAAATAAAATTAAACTAGTTTGTGATATTCTAAAAAATTGGAAAAATAAACTAAATATTTATCATTAACGTTTTATCAGATGAATCATCCTCTTGTAAGAAATAAAAATAATAAATGGGACCATTTAAAATTATTGAAATAAATTTATTCCATTTCATTACACTTCAGGAGTTTTATTTTAAATTTAAAATAAAATCCATAATTATACACAAAAGAACCGATCGTGAAACTATGTAACAAACTCACCAGAAACCATGAAAATAATCAAATATTATTAATGAATGGGTAATAAGATGTTATAAAATAATCACATAAGGTATTATAAATATTAATATATTTATATATTGAGTTAATAAAATTATTTAAACCATTATATAGTTGTTTAAAGTACGCACCGCTAAAAGGAAGTGGGAAGTAAGGGGTTTCTCATCTCACTTTTGTTTCTATAAGATATATGCCTTATTCACTGCTTATTCCTTGTGTATGGTGTATTTAATTCCCTTTGATAAATCATGTAATGAATTTTATTATATTCATGTTATTAAATGTTTTATTTAATAATTATTACTTTTATGGGAATATGTTTTGACAAATTACAAAGTGTTAAGGGAATTCCTAACCCAATTTTCATTCTTTGGGTTAAAGTTATACTTCTTAGATTATGTCATACTAATATTATCTGTAAAATTAATTTTGAATATCATATATTGTATTTAAAAAAAATATGTTTCATTACAATGAATAAAAATATTCAATTCATTTGATTAATTCTCACCTCAATGATATGATATTTATAAGAGACTTTCTTTTAAAAATCACCCTTTTAAAGTTTCCCTTAAAACACTCTTTTTCTTCCATGACCATGTTTTCTAAAATTATTTCCAAAAATGTTTTTACTATTCTTACATAATTTTTTAAATTCATTTTTACTCATTTATGTATTTTTAAAAAAATTATTGAAAGGTGTATTGTGTTGTTTTTTAAGAAAGTTTCTTTGAGACTTTTCCAACAAAAATATGAAAGGAGTGTTTTTTTTACTTATACACCATGAGAGGATTTTCATGACATTATTTCACCTAAAAAAATTGAATATTAATTTATAATTTTACAAGGATAATTTTAAATAAATTAATTTCTTTATCACATGCACAGTTTTTATATTTTAAAAATTATTTTCAATGTAAAAATGGTATTTTCCTAAAGAAATATTTTATTAATCTCTTTAGATTATTTTCATCTATGCCAACATCGGTTCTTGAATATTTTGTTTAGGATTTACTTTAATAATACCATTTATCATATTCTTTCTTATTTTTTATGATTAGTTTGACTAGGGAAGTATTGATATTTTGTACGATTAGTTCTTCCAATATGGATAGTTATTAATTTTATTAAGGCATGCTGATTCAGTTGTATTATTTCTTCATGTGAGGAATGCATTGGAATTAGTAAGTGATGATTGGGGCTTGATATAGCCCCTCAATTCATTAATAGGTATCATGAGAAAATTCATATTGGGTTTTTTCCAAGGCCTTACCCATTTATTTTCAGATGTCTTGGTTGAGGCATTGACTATAAGTTTCATATTATGCATTCCATCATTATGAGATTAGTTTTTGATTACCGTGTGATTATTAGATTAGTAGAATATCTATGGTTAAGTTTTTTAGATCAAGTTATTATTTATATGGTATTTTTTGATCCTTTTATTCCAACCATATTATTCTAAAATTATTGATTAAATGTCATGTGTTTCAATTATTTACATTATCATAACTTTTATTTATTATTTATGATAACTTCTGATGTACTTAACCATTACTGAAAATTTGATCTCACCCATCTATTATGTTTTATTTTTTCCCAGGATTTCAAGATTTTTATTATGATTGATATGTAGGGATGAGATAGGGGAACAATGGTGTTCTCAAAGTAATTCCTAAGTTGTATTTTATGTTTTCAAATATAATGTAAGATTTTAGTATGTATCTAGTTTTCCAAAACTAAAAAACCATTCGGTAATTTGGGATGTGATTAATTGTATATTATTCCAATATAATAAATTAATTCACCAGATCTGGGATACTGGGGTTAGGTTCGTTACATTTTATGTCATTTTAAACTTTATCTTCTTACATTAACCCGCGGTAATCCCACTTTAACCTTAACCATGGTGACAAATTTTTATTGTTTTTCACTATTCATTATAACCAAAAAAGAAAGTGTCCTTATTAAAAAATTTCTACATGATGATTCTAAATATGGAATCCATTTTATCAAATTCAATTCCCATAAGTGGAAGAATTTAATTTAAAAATAAACTTGCAAAATGTATCAAAAAGCTATTTTTCAAAAAATGCATTTTTCAAGCATAAAATGTTCTTACATTAACTAAATGAATAGTAATAATCATTATATGGATTTAAATTGACATATTTATATATATAATATATAAATTTTATTTAAATAATTCATCATTAAATATTTTTTTAATTAATTAAAATGGAAAGACATTATCCATTTAAAACAACTTCTGAAAAATATCCATTTTTACCTCCAAATGATCTTATATTTATTTATATAAAATTTATAGTCAAAAAATGGTTAATTATACATATTATAACATATTATTATAAATAAATGGATGAATATTAAAATAATACATTTTCAATTATTCATAAAATATTTTTTCTAAGGGAATTTTCAAAAACTCATTTTAGGCTTATTTTAACCAAGTATTTTCAAAATCGATATTAATATTATCAAATTATAATTTTTATACCATGAAATATTAAAATGAACATTGTATTTTAGTTTTATTAAAATAAAATATTCACATACTATAATTGAATCTTGAATGTTAAAAAACTTATGGATATTTGGAATGATTTAAAATTATTTAATAACGTGAACATCATATTATCACACTTCTTGAGTTGTAGACTCCATCCAATGGCCCGAAGGCCTTCAAATATTTTTATTATTGATAAATACCCCTTTAAGGGAAGAAGGGGGAAGAACCCAAAGGAATTCATAGATATAGGACAATCACACCTGAAGGAAAAAAGAGTGAAAACCAAACTGAAAAACCAGAGCAGACCCTTACCTAGCATAAAATAAGTTGAAGCACTCCAACATTGTGATACAAATCGGCAAGCAAGTGTCCTATTTGAAAGCATAGGCTCAATTCGATGACTGACGTCATACCCTCTCAAACAACCAAATCTAAAAATCACTACAACGATGAGATGCAAGCTCTAAATCCTCCTCTGGGCCTATTCCAAGTGATCGAGTCCAGCTGCACTAGCTTCCCAACTCCAGGATCAAACAAAAAGCTTCCACAAAAAGCATCAATCATAGCAGCCATCAAAACTGAGATCCCGAAATCACCCAAATACAAAACACCAAAAGAAATACAAACCAAAGGGTAGAGCCAAATTGAACTCTCCCACACAAATCACCATTGGAACTGAAACAAGAATAGACTCATCTCAACCGCAATACATCCTTCAAATACATCCGTAGCAACCCACAAAGGAGTAAAAACCAAGGAGAATGGAGTCTTAGTCACCCAAGATAGGAAGATCCAACACCACGTCAATGGATTATCATCGATGAGGGGTGTCGAGCAGGTCTAAGCAGACAACGTCTCTTTGGGCTGGAGCCGAATAGAACCAAACCGCGAAAGAACCCCATCCAACTTCCAAATCGGGCGAGCCATAGGATGCAGAAGGAACCAACAGGGGATACAGGGTCCCCTCCAGCAATGCCACCATCGAAAGAACACCACTATATCACCAAAATCAAAACAAGCGAATAAAAACAGAACCCTCCCCCTCTGAATCACGTTGGAGCAGTTCAAAGTTCATAAATTACATAGCTCACATAGTGTCTTCTCACTCTTTCTTGTTTTTGATGATATATTCTCTATCACTCTCACCTAATCATTCCTTATTTATAATATTATTCCTTTATATTATTTTCAATTCCCTCTCCTTATTTTTTAGGTAATACTAATGTCTTTATGATTCTTTTCCTACTAATCCATTAATTTAAACCATATGATGTTTATAAAATAAATATATTTTTTTATGATCTTCTCATCCAAGATTATTCTATTTTAAATATATTAATTTTAAAATTACATTATAAAGAAGATTTATTTTTAAAATGGTCTTTATAATACTTGTATACCTTTTTTGAAAATAATTTCTGAAAGTTTATCATTTTATATTTTTATGAAAATGTTAAAAAATGTTATGAAATATATTTTCATGGTTTCTATTTTGTTTTCCTCGGTATTCTTATCAATATTTTTTAAAATAATGTTTTTTTATTACATGTTCTAACCATTTTGTATTCTTAAATATTATTATTTTAATAAAAATTTTATATTTATGTATTTCTTTGAAAATGACATTTTATTTACTTTAATGTTGTGTAAAAACTAAGAAATTATTTTCTAAAGCTTTTTTTTATTTGTTATCTTCCTATAAAATATTATTCATATATGATAACACTCTTATATTTAACCCATTTAACCATTTATTTTATTTTAACCTATTAGATGTTATCTTTCTTATATATGGTTACTTATAATCCTATAATTATTTATCCAAGTTTATATGCATGTGAGGTGTGGTGGAAATTAAATCTCTATAAGAGAAATGATCTGTCACTACCTTTTTCTTTATTTACCATCAACTATTCATAAACATAAACTTTCTTCCATTGTTATTCCTTTGTGAATAGACATAATTATTTCTTCTGATTGAATGGTACTCACCTAGATACCCATAAATTTAATTGACTATGGAAAATATTGACTAGACCATATACCATTTGTCCTATACTATGTAAATACCTTATACTTTATCCTCTTAATTAAAGGTTATTTACTAAGAGAATTACATTATTTCATTAGATTCCCATTTTATTTTCATGGGTAAATCAAGTTGTAATTTTTTTTATTTATGATTGTTTTTTATATTCATATGGAATGCATATGAATTATGTATTATGATGTGATGGATGGGGTCAGAATTATATATCCCCCCAATCGATTGGATATTTTTTTTATCTCATGATATTTTATTTATGGTGCATAGATAATGATCCTAGAAATTTTTCTTATGAAGTATTGGTAGTGATCCTTGACCTATGTTTATGACTCCATGACAGTTAGACTTTTCTTATACTTATGATGACATACTTTTTGTTTATTCCATATTTTTATGATTCTCATTATTATCATGTTCATGTGATACAATGACTTATATTCCATGTTTTATGATCCAATAGATGATTTAAAACTATGATATCTGGCCTCATTTTCACTTTTTATGATTTCATGATTTTATTCCTTTAATCATGTTGTTTCTCACATGATCAAGTCTTTAATTTTTTTATTAGATATTATATCATAATAAATGTTTTACCCATTTCAAATTTCTTTATATCACTTGTTTATTATATTTCCACATTTCTCTAGGTGGTTTTAGATGATAAAGAGAGTGTGATCAGTTTATAAGTAGTCTATGATGAAGGATTTAGGTAAATTTTATAGAATAGTATATGTTGATGATGTATTATGTCCCAAGATCCCAATGTCAACAAACTTTTTATCTTGTAATTTAGTTTTAATTCTTATGATATGCGTAAAATTATGTATGTTTGGCACCAAATTCATAAGTTTGGTTCTTGGGGATGTCTCATTTGGTATCAAAGAAAAGTTTAGTTATAATTTAGAAATAGTATTTTGAATATTTTGGTATATATACTTAGTTATATAACCATTTCACTAGAGTTATAGGTTAATTATAACTAGAATTATCACATATAAATAACATTTCTTGGGTATTTATGATGTGTTCATACCATAAATAACATTTAAGTTAATATTTTGGTTTATTAATTTGGTTAATGTAATAATAAGTTTTTATTAATCAGTAAAAAAATTATGAGGACACAATTTCTTTAATGGGGGAAGAATGTAACATCTCATATTTTCAATGAATATTTTTATAAATTTTTCTACATTAATTATAAATATAAAATAGATTTAATTCATTTTTTTCTAATGGTATAAACCAAAAAAATTATAAATATTTATCACCTTAGTAGTTTCCTTTATTAGACACAAGTTTTTCATCAAAATGTTAATTCAATTTTATAAATAATAAATATTTATTCAAATGTTCTATAAAATCTCTTTAAATATATTCATGATTATTTTTACACAAAAAGATTTATTTCATAACAATATTACTCTTATTGATATTTTATTTTCAAATTATTATTTAAATGGTAATTTAGTTATTGAAATATAAATTTTTAAAATAGCATTGTAAATGTTTACTTGTTATTTAATCATAATATATATCCATTTAAATCAATTTAATAAATTTTAATTTCAAATAAAATTTTATTTACATCATATGATAAAATAAAAAGATAAATAATATTTTTACACAAAAAATAATATTTTTTGATAATTTATTTATTTTTTAAATGATTCTTATCATACTGTATAATTTTCCTTTTAAAATAATAAGTAACATTTTTTATGCAGAAATAATGTTATGAATTATTAATTATATTCATTTTAAAACATAATTTATCATTTATATAGTGTCTTATTATAATATTATAGACGTTATATTTAGATAGTGAAGTCGTTATAAAAGTAATATGGTCATTTGCATAACATTATATCTATAATGTAAAATGTTCCTTGTAACAAATCTATTTTAATAAATATTTAATTAAATGATAAATTTCACTTAATTATAAAATGAATTTTATAAAATGGACACTATGTTTGAAATTTATTACTAATTATTTATCAAACATATAATAATTAATTAATAATAAAAAATATAAATGTAATATATCTAACTAAAATAAATAGTTTTTATTCATAATAAATTGTTTTTCTATGTATTATATGATTTTATTTAAAAGTTAAATATCTAATATTATAAATTTTAATTTTATAAAATGGACTTATTTTTTGTATTTATCATGACAAAATTGGCTTAGGGTGATTTTTTTGATATTTTTCTAAAAAAACTGAATTTTGGGTGAATAGTGAAATATAAAAAAAATAGTATTTTCCATATAATTTAAATACATGATTACTTGAATATGGGATTATGTAAGAAACCCTATTCTCAACCTCACATGCATAAACTACTATTTGTAGTCACAAAAATCATCACTATTAATAGTCTTGAGAAAAAATAATAAACAAGTGAATAATTTATTCAAAAACACCCCTCCCAACCCCATATACCACCAATTAATTTTTATAGTCATAATAATCATTTATATTAGTAGTCTTTATTAAAAATAATAAACTAATGAATATTTTATTCAAAAACCCCCTCTACTCCCCTTATATATATTACCCTTTCCCACCCCGCTTCTCTTCACACCATAAGCATCTTATATTATCAAAACTCTACCAAAATCCCTCTCTAACACTCTTATCCATGTCCTATATGTTCTTTTCTCATAAAAATATCACCTTTTGGATGAATATTCCAATTAGAAAAGGAATTGTGCCAAGGAGTAAGGAAATAACTCCTTGTGAATCTTTTCATTTTTATTCCTTTAACTTTCCTTCTTCTGCCTCCTCTAAATTTATTCCATTAATTTAGATATAATGATTTCAATGTCATAAATATAATTAAATTTAATTATATTAATGTAATAACAACTATTTACCATCCTCTCATTTATTCTAAAATGGAAACGATACCCATATTATGGTTGTTTCACTACCTCCATCAATGATGTATTTCATTTTTCATCAACAACTTCATGTATGGTTATAATAATCATTTTATGGTTAAGTGGGATCACATTTAGTATATTCTATTCCATTATATATTTTTAATGTGTAAATAAATATAAAAATTCAATAAAACTAATTATGTTCAACATAGTAGGAAAGACTTCCTAAATTAATAAACCAATAAACAATAATATTTATATATAATGAACCATGACTACATAAAAATATTTATGTATATTTAGAACAATTTAAACTTTTTTATTGAAATTATCATCATATCATCACACTTCTTCAGTTATAGACTCATTTGACAAGAACATTCATCATTACTAATAAATCGATGTGGCCTTGGAACCATGAAACAAATATCCTCATAATGGTGAACATGAGCATGATGTCCCGATAACATGATTAAAAATTAACATAAAATAATAATAATAAATAAAATATAGTTGAAAATAATTCTAAATAATGTATATAATAAATTTTATTTGATTATTCAAAAGTTTAGATACGCACACTAAGCCAAGTTAAGATGTCAAGGCAAGGGGTTTTCTTTTCCAAGCCTTCTTTCTTTTCATATATTTTTTATTTATAGACTATATTTTCTTATATGAAATATCTCAAAAATATTATAAGAATACCTTATTGTTTTCCATTTACTTTTGAGTTATTTTGTATCACATTTCCTCCTATACATATTCAAAGTTAATACCTTACATGGTTTGTATGGGGTCTTCCCACTCTTTCTCATTCTTAATGATATATTTTTTAATCTCACTCACCTACTATTTACCTTTTTATAATATGATTACTTATTTTTTATTCCTTCTTATTCCTTTTCATGAGATACTCATGTCTTTATTATTCCCTTCCTACTCATCCATTATGTCAAACCATATTATGTTTATAAAGGAATCATTTATACTTTTATTATCTTATCATTTAAGTTTCTTCTATATTAAATCTATTTATTTTAAAGATTTCATTATTAAAAATTTTGATTTTTAAAATGTCCTTTTAAATTTTATTTATACATTTTTTTAAATAATTCTTAAATGTGACTCATTTTTTATTTTTTTGAAAAATTCAAAAAAAAATTATAAATTCTACTTTCACAATATCTTTTTAATTTTCCTCTCTATTATTATTGGGGTTATTTTTAAAATACTCTTTTTATTTTGTATATTATAACTAATTTCTATTTTTAAATATCACTATTTTTATGAAAATTTTATATTATTTCCTTCCCTGAAAATGACATTTTATTTACTTATACTTTGCATAAAAACTAATAAATTTTTTTCTTAAAACTTCTTTGATTTATTATATTCCTATGAAATATTATTCATCTATTATAATACTCTTTTATATTTCACCCATTTAATAATTTATTATGTTGTTTTCCATTTAATTTTATATTTCTCATAAATAATTAATTATAATCCTTTAATTATTTATCTGGGTTTCAATGTTTGTGCAGTGTGGTGGAAATGAAATATTTATAATAGAAATTATCCATTGTTAAATTTTCCTTTCTTTACCATCAACTATTCATAAACATAACCTTTCTTTTAATGTCTTTCATTCTTGAATACCCTTACTTGTTTCTCCTAATTTAAAGGTGTTCGCCTAGATACCCATACATTCAATTGAGTGGTGAAATTATTGACTATGCCATATACACTTTATTATATACTATGTAAATACCATATACTTTATTATATTAATTGAAGGGTATTTTCCTTGGGTGATATTTTATTTCATTGTATTCTCTTTTTATTTCCATGTGTAATCATGTTATGATATTTTATGGATTTATGATTTTCTTCTATATTCATGTGGAACGTATATGTATGATGTATTATGATGTGATGGATAGGCCTAGAATTATAGAGGTACCTAATCAATTGGGTAATGCTTTCATATAATGAGATATTATGTATGTTTCATAATTAGTAATCCCAACGCATTGTGTTTATGACATCTTAGTAGTGAGCCTTGACCTAAGTTTATGATTCCATGGTAGTGAGACTTGTCCTATGATTATGATAACATGTTTTATGTTTGTGCTGCATTCTTATTATTCTCATGATTATCATGAACATAAGACACATTTACTCATATTCCCTGGTTTATGATCCATTCCATGATTTATGATCATGATATCATGTCTCATTTTCACTTTTTGTGATTTCATAGCCATATTACTTTAATCATTCAATTTCTCATATGTTCATATGTCACATTTTTATATGATATATTATATCATTGTAAATGTTTTACCCCTTACTGATTTTTTTTCTCACTCATTTATTAGGTTTCCCCATTTCCTTAGGTGATTATAGATGATAAAGAGTGTGTGAACAGTTTATAAGTAGTCTATAGTGAAGGATTCAATTACAGTTTATGTATTACTATAGGTTGATAGTATATTATGTCTCTCTTTCCCATAGGTATTGAAATTTTGATCTTGGGAATTGGTTTTAATTCTTATAATATGTGTAAAATTATTTATGTATAACACTAGTTTAGGAAGGTTGGGTCTTGGGGTATCTCAGAATAAATTTATAGAAAAGTATGTCGATCCTAGAAATGTAATTGTAAATCTTCAGTAACTAGTTTATACTAGGAGTAGACTAAAAAAATTAAAACAAAATATCTATTATATCACAAGTTGATCCATATTCAGTTATTAAAGTTAATGAACATAAATAGTGGATAAATGATATGAATCAAGAGCTGTATTAGATTGAAAAATAATGTCACTTGAGATCTTGTTCCAATACTAGAAGGAAATAATACCATTGTAACCAATGTGTTTTTAGAAATAATCTTAATGAAAAAAGGTTTCAAGAAACAAGGCAATATTAGTTTGTAAAGGGGGATCTCAAGTTAAACTAGGTTATTATGAAGTAACATTTTCTTCTATTACAAGACATAAAGCTATTAGAATGTTTCTAGATGTTAAAAAACAATATAAATATAAATTATATCAAATGTATGTGAAATATGATTTTATTAATGGAGATCTTAAATAATAATTATTTTTAAAGAAACTTATAGGATTTTTCCTTGATAATTATGGTATAATGGTGTGCAGAATGAAAAAATATTTTTATAGATTGAAATATTCCCCTAGATCATAGTATTCCCAGTTGAAAATATTCTTAAAAAAGATGAAACTTTCTTAATAAATGGTGTATATGAGCAAAGGTACTTTTATTTTTGTTATTTATATGGATGGAATAAATTTTACAAGTGATGGGAAGTGTTCTTCTAAGAAATTTTTAAAACAAATGAAGACAAATTTTGATATATCAATGATAGGATAAACGAGTTTCATTATAGGATTAAAAGTTGTGGAAAAAGAGAAATATATTTTATTGTCTCAATAGAAATAAGGAAAGTAATTATTGAATAAAGTTTTTTTGGAACATTCTAAAAAAGTTTCTACACCAATGATAGATATTGTGAAACTGATCAATGAATAAGTAAGATAAAGTGTTAATAAAAAAATTAGGAACTGACTTGAATCATTTTTTATCTCATGTTGTTGGAAAAAATTCATCAATATGTTGGTTCAAAGTTTTTAGGGTTATAGTTTTTGACAAATATGGTTGAAAAAATTTTGGTTTGTTTGTTGAAAAAAAAAATTTATAAAGTTTTAGGATTGTGGAGAACAATTAATATTAATGAATAAGGTGTATAGAAGATCTATAAGGTGTTTGTTAAACTGAAATGTTATGTGAAAATGTGGAAAGTTTAATGAAAATGGGGATTCAATATCAACTCATTAATATTTGGAGAAGTTGAGAGTTTCATGAAAGCTTGGTGAATTTATGGAAAATATAGTTGCATGAACCTAGTGCATCTGGATAGAAAATTGTGCAAATTTTGATTTATGCATAAAAAGTGATGATGGAGGTACTTGTTTTTTAAGCATATAAAGTTTTGTGAAAGTTAAGTTATGGGGGAAAAGTTTCATTAAGGGTCAAAAGTGACTATAAATACCCTACTTCTCCCTCCCCTCATTTGAAAGGAGTAAGACTTAGAGAATCTGAAGGATTTGTTTTCAAGTATGACTTACAGGAATGTACTTCTTGTGAAAAATATTTTACGCAAACATCAATTACATGAATAAAGTAAATTTTCCTTCATGAATAAGTGATTTTCATGAAAGCTTAAGAGTTTCGATAAATTAAGGAGTTGCGTGAAAGTGTGGGAGTTGCGTGAAAGTGTAAAGGTTGTGAGAAAGTTGTGCAAAGGTTTCATGAAATTGGAAGTTACACAAACCTAAATAGAATTTCCCAAAATTTTGATGGTAAATTGGAATTTATTATTTATATGAAATAAGATCTTAATTTCATACCCATTTTAGTGTGAAGTAAATCAAAGCTGATGTAGATCATCAAAGGATTCATCAGAAGGATCGGTTAGGTGTTTTATGAAGAGATACTAGCATTCTCTCAAGTTTGAATAGTTGTAAATAGGAGGGGATATTAGTACACTCCGAACATTGTAATAGCATTGTTATTAGTGATTTTGATACATTGTTGAAATGAATTTATCATGGTTAGGGTGATCCAAATAAAATTTATGTGTTTCTTTCATGTATTCATTTCTGTTTATATTTTTTTGTGAGAAAAAGAGAGAATACAGTTTTGTTTAATGGTGAAACAAGATCAAAAGGGTTGGTTGGTTAAATCCATCACACCTTGATTCACCCCCATCCCCTTAGGGTATTTTACCTAGTGGGGATATTAAATGGTATCAATGCTAAAGTTTAAATTCATTCTTTTCTCTCTCAATGGAATTCATGGATTTAATAAATCATAATGGGATTAAAATATTTGAGGGATTCAAATATGAAAGAATAATATGTAATACTAATTCCAATCACTATATATGGATTTATATATAGATACTATATATGATATTTCATCTAGTATAGACAATGAGGCTTTATCAAAATTATACCATAATGAACTAGATATTGATGCTATAGAAATCAATGTTTTAGGGTGATCTTTGTCCAATGTGATCTATAAGAAGGTGATGTTGTGTAAATATACACACATTATGTGTGAAAATATAATTAATATGACTCCTAAGTTTCATAATATAAGTTTTGGGTTCTTTGGAACAAGTAAAAATACTTTATGATTCACCCAAATGAATATGTTGATGCATTATTTGATTGGGTTAATGTAGTTATGGAGGACATGTTTAGTCTCATAGAAACCATTGTTTATGTTAATATTATAAAGTGCATCCAGAGTAGTTTTCCACCCTCATTTAATCTAAAAGTATATGTACTCAAGGATAAAGATCAAAAGGATCTGACATTGGATATCTTATACAGTACACTTGTCCCATATGAGATGATAAATAATGATAATGAGAATATGGAAAATGGGAAGTTGAAGGAATTATAATTCAAGGATTCGAATAAGCTTTCTATAGAGAATTATAGGATGTAATAAGAGGTGTGTGAATTCATATCATTACTTTACTCAAATATTCAAAGGGGGAAAGGAAAGTTTATAGGGAAACTTCTACTCAAGTGATTTCAATGTGGAAAGGTTGGTCACCTTATAGAAAAGTGTCCTAAAAAGTTTCAAGAATATGATAAGGATGATTAAATTCACATTAATAAATATTCAACTAATTTTAAAGTTATTATAACTATAAAACACAAATTCTTTAAGAAAAATAACTTACTTTTAAAAAAATAATGGTTTAAAATAATATGAGACATAAGAAATTGTGGAATGAAAATATCATATAGAATATTCTCTCATGGTTGTTATAGGTAGTTACAAGATAAGGGAAGAGAGTGATGATGATGAAGGATAAGTAGAAGGAAGAGCTAATCTATATGAATAATTAGAGGCTTCTCTTTAAGATATAGACATTTGGAGAGCTGAAACAAATAAATCCAATAAAATGGTGTATGATTTCAAACTCTATATATAGAAATAAGAAGAGGATAAATTCAAGATGAAGGAAGAGATTGAAAAAACTTAAATTTTAAAAGTAAAAAATATCATAGAAGGTTGTTAAGTACAAGATCCAAGATAAATAATAGGCAAGGGTTATATATATGGTTTGACTAAAAAAGTGAAATACTGGTTTGAATGTATCAAAGATCTTGAAGAGAAGGTTATTGGAATTTGAAAAAGAAATAAAGATCGTAATTGGCTCTTAATTCCCCATATGACATCTGGAAAGAAAATCATATAGGTGATATAAAATGTGGAAGTGGAGCATAGAGGTCTAGAAAAATAGTTAAAGGAGTGATAGTAAAAGAAAAATATAAAACATTATGATAAATTTGTTATAGGGGTTGATCAAAAACAAAATGGAGAGATGGTCAATGTCAAACCTCAATCACCCACTGTGGTGTTAAAGATTGATTTGGGAATGAATTAGAATTGAAATAATCATAAAACCCAAGGTACAAATAGTGTATTTATAGACACGCTTAAGAATTTACCTCGTATCAAGTGTTATTATTTTGGAGAGATGATACATTCTCAAAATATTTATTCCTTAGACAAGAGGTATTACAGGTCAAAATAGTAATACAGACAGTTGAGTAGAGTTCAATATTCTAGGAATGATTTTTATGGTCACTATTTTTGGAGTGAAATATTTATACATAGGGATAAGTATTGTTCTTAATAATGTAGAGGAAAATTACTATAAAGACCCAAAGTAATTGAATACAACATCTTAAGGAATCATCAAACAGACTGAAAATTGAAAAGTGATTTTCATCTTTGAAAAATGATTTTGTTCCATTATACTCTAAGAAAGATAAATTTCATCGATTAATATCAAGTATGAATTCAAAGACATGGATCAAAAAGGATAGAGATAATAAGGTAGTGGTTGTGAATATTTACCTAATATCATTATATCATGATGGTGTTCGGATCCTTGATAGTGGATATACTTCCCATATAATGGGAAATAAAGATCTTGTCACAAGTTTCATGTATAACAAGGAAGGGTTCATTAGATTTCGAAACAATTAAGGCCTAAATAGTATTGGCTCCATGAAATCCAAGTTTGGGTGAAAAGATATAATATGTAAATATATCTTGTCTTTTTAGGGTCCCAATCACAAATTTATAAGTTGTAGTCAACTGTGTGACTTGAGGCATGTAATAAAATTTTTATAGAATATATTTATCAGCAAGGTAAAAGATGGTGTGGTTATGATGCATGGGAATCATGCATAGGGGAATCTATACCTTATCAGTGTAGAATAAGAAAAGTGATTTTTTTCCAAGAAAAAAAAATGTTCCATAAGTATCTTGGGTATATAATAAAAAAATACTTGGAAGATCTTGTAAATAATTATGTAAATATAAATCTCCTTAAGCTATCATTCAATCCCACACATGCATGTGATGTTTACTAAAATGGGGAGATTGCTCAAAGGATATACAAGAAAAAATAATTGAATTCAATAAGAGTACTTGAATTGGTTCATATTGATGTGCATGGACCCATATCACCAATATATATTAATGTGGAGAAATATTATGTTCTTTTCATTGATAGTTATAGTAGGATAGCATGTATAATGGTCATCACTCATGGGTCGGAGGTGTTCAATTTCATTACTCAGTATTGAATGGAGGATTAAAAGATGCTTGGGTAGAAGATTCTGAAACTCTATACTGATAACAACAAAAATTTCAAAAAATATACAAATAGATGATTATCTTGAAAACATGGGATAAGTAAACAAGTATCATTATTGATAAATCCTCAAAAAATGGTGTTTTTGAGAGGAGAAACTAGATCACAAATAACATGTCAAGAACAATGTTAATCAAGAAAAAACTACCAGAAAAATTTAGAAAGAAGAAGTACTGACATTTTTATGCATTTATAATAGATCTTTTTTGTGTCTGGGAGAAGAAATTTGATTCCATGAGTTTTTAAAAGAGAAAATTATGTTTGATAGAAAATGCGATACGGAAAACTAAACCCAAAAAAACGAAAATTATTTAATATAACCATTATAACCTAGCTATTAAATTTGTAGGTATGAATAGGATTAAATACATTATGAAATATATATATATATATATATATATATATATTTCCTAATCAACATAAATTTATTGATAAATTATTAGTAAATAATCACTCAATTTTTGGTAATGTCTTCAAAATAAGTTTTCTTCAAAAATTATTTTCATTTCCTTTTGTGAAAAATGATTATAATTAATTTCCGATAACATTTTGAAAATGTATATAATAAAATGAAATTAATTTTTTATATTATCATATCAAGATTAACTTAGGGTTAAATTTTGGAATTTTTTGAGAAATATTGATTTTTCAGTGAATAGTGAAAAATACCCTTTTTTATAAAGCCGTCATTTATTTTGATAAATTAAGTAATTTAAAAGTATTGTTATTATTTAAATTTTATTTCAAAGTAAAATAATTATTTTTTAGATATATTTAAACTAATTAACTACATTTTAATCATCTTTATACCATATTTTAGAATAAGTTTATTTTTAGGCTTAAAAACACATTTTTCTTAAAACTATTTTAAAATGCATAATGTTTATCGTTTTTAATTAATTAAAAATAACCCCTAATGGGGAATGATCTAATTAAATTTATAATTTATATATATATATATCATTATATATTGAAATTAAAATAATTAATATTACTAGTAATAGAGTTAAAGTAAAATCATCTTTTCCTTGAAAAATGCATTTTTTAGAAAATTATTTTCCATCACACTTACGAGTTTTATTTTAAATTAAATTCTCCCACCTTTGTAAATTGATTTTGATAAAATTTATTCCATATTTTTAATCATCATAACTAATATTATGTAATGAGGTAAACTTAATTTTTTGACAATATTAATAGTAATCGTAGTAAATATTTATTGCCATAGTAAAAGGAAAATATGTTAATTAATGATAAAAATATTTTAATAAGGAATAGATACAAATTAACCCTAGTAGTATTAATATTTATATTTTCATTTCAATATAATAATGATTATATTTTTTGTTGTTACTTTATAAATGATTAAATAATGATTTTGATAAAAATTATATTTTTGATATGTTAAAATGTAAATTGTATTTGGGGTAATATATAGTTTTAATCAAGACACTTTTTTTATTAATTCAATAATTTTAAAAAAAATTATTATTTAATCAAATATTTTTATTCAATATTATATATTAAATATAATTTTATGAGGTGAAAATGTAATTTTTATAAGGGTCATAAAACTATTATTATCAAAAAAACAAACATTTTTCAATAAAGAGGGATTTTGATTTAAAAGTTTAATTTATCATATTTATTTTATTATTTTGATAAAATAAATATTATTTTTGGATTCAACTCATCTAAATTATCCAATGGTTAATTTCTCAAAATTTTCTGAGAGAGTCAATTTTTTATGTAAAAAATAAATATGGTATAAATGAATGGTATGTATTATGAACTCAAAATGACCCAAATGTGATGTAATATATAACATATAATTTATCCATGACCAAATATATGTTTAAATTTTAAAATAATGTGTTTTAGGTTATTTGATTCATTTTTTAAATCCTTAATGAATCCTCCAAAACCTATATGATATTTAAAGTTTTTAAATTCATTTCTTTATAAACATGACTCACTTCCACATAGGCAAGTGTAATATTTTAATGATTTTGGACCTTATACTTATAAAATATTTAAAACCACTCCTATTTGTAATAAACCATTGGAAAAAATATGGTAATTTTTGTGGTTTTGATTATTTTTTTAGAGTCCAAAACCAAAGTTTGGGGAATAATAATTAATTATCCTCTCTTTTCCTATATAAAACTACTCAAAATATAATTTATATTCACTAAAAAATCTTAGATCATTTACTTAATATATCATCACCTCTATATATTCATCCCAAGGCTCCCCCAATCTCTCAAAAATATCCTCCCAATATTTTCTAATAACCCTCTCAAGGTAAGGGATTTCTTTCTCTTATTTGCCATTCAAGCACCTTCTTTGTAATTAGCCTTATGAATATCAATTTTTTATGTTGTCATGAATTTATAAATGTAAAATTACTTTCCAATTTAGGTTATTATAATGATATATCATTTATCCCCTCTCATTTTAACCTTTACATAAGCTGTTACTATGCTGAAATTTAGTAGGGGACCTCTCTCCCTTCTTTTCAATTCAAGCATCTTATTTATATTTAGAATTTTGAATATCAATTGGTTATATTGTAATAAATTTATAAATATATCTATAATTTTAAATTTATTCCCTAATAATTGGATATAATTTATCCTCTCTCATTATAGCATTTACCTAAGTCGTTATTATACCAAAATTTAGTAAGGGATTTCTCTCTCTTCTTTTCAATTCAAGCACCTTATTTGTAATTAGCCTTTTGAATATCATTTTTTTATGTTTTAATGCCTTTATAAAAGTAAAATTACTGCCCAAATTATGTTCTTATAATGTGATATCATTCTTCCCCTCTCACTATAACCTTTACATGATCCATTACTGTACTGAAATTTAGTAAGGGGCCTCTCTGTCTTCTTTTCAATTCAGGAACATTATTTGTATTTAGCATTTTTAATCTCAATTGGTTACATTTTCATGACCTTATAAATATACCTATAGTTTATAATTGATTTCCTAATAATTATATATCATTTATCCCCTCTCATTATAACATTTACCAAAGCCATTACTATGCCGAAATTTAATAAGGGGCCTCTCTCTCTTCTTTTCCATTCAATCAGCTTCTTTGTATTTAACCTTTTGAATATCAATTGGTTATGTTTTCATGAATTTATAAATGTCAATTTACTATCAAATTTATGTTCTTATAAATATATATCATTTATCCTATCTCATTATAGTCATTTCCTAAGCCATTATTATGCTGGAATTTAGTAAGGGATTTCTCTCTCTTCTTTTCAATTAAACCACATTCTTTATATTTAGCTTTTTAAATCTCAATTGGTTATGTTTTCATGACCTTATAAAGATCCCTATAATACCCAATTAATATAATAATAATTATAGATCATTTATCTCCTCTAATTATATCATTTTCCTAAGTCTTTACTATGTCAAAATTTAGTAAGTGGTCATCTCCTTCTTCTATTTATTCATGCATATTCGCTATTTTATATATTTGGATTTAAAGTTCCTATTTATGGGATATGATATTACACATATATATTAATTCCCTTATGATTTCTAAGTAATTAGTGTCCCATTTCACTCTCATTAATCCCTCCCATGATTCATTATGTACCACATTATGCTGCCAAAATTGTCTTGTGATTTTTCCATGCTAAGTTCTTATTCAAGAACCCTACTTGTCTTATGCCTATTAATTCACAAATTTTCATGTTGTATTATGTTATTAAAGATCCATAATATTTTCCTTTTGAATTCCAAGTTATGATATACCCATTTCTCTTATTTTATGAATCTTTATGTACTATTGTTATGTTGTCGAAATGCCATTGTGATTTTCTATACTATACATTTTTTAGGTGTTTACATATACCCATTTACACTCAAGGGAAATCAAATAGTTGTAACTATATTTAATTGATTTGGTACTTCCATGTATTTATCACACATTCCATAATAATGGGATTAAATTTGATTAAAAATGATTCTATGTTGAATGATATATGTGGAACACTTATTCATGTAAATGATATGAAAGCAACAGGTGTGCCCCAAATTATATAGTGCTCTAATATATTGGGTAATTTTTTAGTTTCATGAGACATCACGTATGGGATCATGGATTGAACTTAATCCATTATGGGAATTTTACACCTTTATATGATCTCTTGGTATTTATCCTTAACCAATGTTTATGATGTCATGTTTAAAGTTGTTTCCACATTTCCCATGTTGCCTTTATGTTACCGTGCTATATCATTCCTTATTGTTCATGTTTATAATTATCAACCCTTTATATATCATGGAAATTCCTATTTTCTAACATGTAATACTTTATTCATGTTATGAATTTAATATTCCCTTACTGGGATTTATATCTCACCATTTTCTTAAGTATGTCTCCAGGTTATTCTGTGCATTTTTAAAAGTTGTGGAATTTTAGAATCATGTTAAGGAAGTTTTAAATGATTTTTTTTTGTATCCATGTATCAAGTTATTGTTTTATGTACCTCATTACCCAAATACACTAGTCTTCTCGAACTTATGGGTTGTATTAAGTGTATTCTTATGTAATAAATCATGAATTAATGTGTAATAAAGATAAGGGTTGGAATAGTTAGTATCTAAGGGAAGTCTAGTTTTTTGGGGGATTAGGATTAGAAATCTCTAGAAAAATCCTTAGGTATAATACTTAGTTTAGGAAAACATCCATATGGTTTGGTAAATTATAGAGTAATTAGTTTCCAAAAAAAACATCCATATCCAGATACTACAAGTGGATGTGGTTCTGGAATTGATATACCTAGGTTGATAACCCTGAAATATCCATATTGAGTTAGAATCGATCAGGAACTCGTGCACGACAACAGGATGCACACATGGTTTGATACTAATGGGAGATATTATTTGGTAAATTCACAAGCTCATTATGAACCATTATTAAGGGAACAAAAATTCCCATAAGAGTCTATATTAGAAAATAGATCATGAATGCCTTATATTGAAGCCTATAAATTCATAAGTTAAGGAATATGTGTAATTTATAATTTATTCATTTAATTTTAATTATTTTCCATTTATGTTTCAATAGTTTAAAATCATTCATCCATAATTTTTAACTTTATTCTAGTTAATGGGTGGAAATAGGAGAAACCATATGAACAATAAATGTGAGGGTAATTGTGATGAATACCCAAATGAATTTACAAACATGATGGGAGATCAAGTAAGACATCTCATGTTTATGCCAAAACATTTATCAAGAATCACAATTAACAATCAGAACATAGTTGAATGCCAAAATACATCAAGGAGGAGGAGGATAACGTCTTAAGGAAGTTCATCTGATAAAGGTGATAAACGAAATAATATTCAATTCCCTGATGTCAAAAATGTGGAAAGAGTAACCAAGGTAAATTCCACAAAGGAACTTGAATTTGTTTTAAGTGTGAAAAAATAGGTTATAAAGTAGCTAGTTGCTGTAAAAAATGAAGAGTATGATGGAAGGAGAAAAAATAAATCCTCTGACACCCTGTATTGTTCAATGTCTTATGTGTGGAGAATATGGGAATTATCTGAATCAATGCTCAAATCTATGGGTAAAATCCTATAATAAGGAAGGATATAGGCTATGGAAATAAATGAAGTGTAAGGATTGAAGTAATTATGTATTAATATTTGACAATTATGTTGTATAATTAGTATATCAATTAAATTATGGATATAAGAATAATGAAACATCTAAGGATTTTTTCATAGTAGTTTTATTTAAGGATTTGAAACATGTGTTGAATGGTATTAATAACATATAAAAGTAATTTAGTTATAAGGTAATATTTTGGAAAAAACATTATTTAGGGATTGATAACCCTTAATATATTTTTGATGTTGGGATAAGCCTAAAGAATCTTGGGATTATATTTCTAAGTCTAATATTATGTTTAAAATAATTTATACCCCTTTTATAGATTTATGTGATGGAATTTAATCATGATTAAAAATATGTTGGGAAACATATTATATAATCAAATATTTTTTATTTTGAGGTAACTAATGATATTTCAATAGATGATTTATTGGGATGAGGTATATATACTCATTAGGTTTAATATAAAGTAATATTTTAGAAGAATTTTATTATATTTTTGGTGGTTTAACAAGAATGGTATGATACAATCTTTGAGGTTAAAAAATTATTTAATGTTCAAGTTATTAGTGTTATTTGGGATATAGGGGTATTTATTTGAGGAATGATCTATGTTAAACCCTTGGTATTTTTTGTTTAATTTTTGATATTAATGTATTATGGTTTATTAATTTTTAGTATTATATTAATTTATTCTAAACATTTTTTATTTAGTAAATATATGAGTAATATATTGTTATTCTTTGGTGTATTATTTGATCTATTAGAATATTATTTTAGTGATTCATGAAAAAAAACCATCTTAAGTACTCATCGTTTGGAGAAAAATAAGAGATTATAGTGAAATTGATTAAAGGATAAAATTATACATGTAAATAAAGTATATTTACTTATGTTCCTAATCTATATTGTTAAGTAATTCCTTAAATCTAGGAAAATAATCCTAAAAAAATATTGTCATATTATGATCATTTTTGATGAATTGATGGTCTTTTCACCCATCATAGATTTATGGTTTTATGGTCATTGACTTTATCTTCACAAAGTTCTTTATCACTCTCTATCGGTTATTATTTTTTAGTTTTCTTTATTCCATGTAAATATTTTTACTTCCCACTAATTTTCTCCCACTTGGAAACCTAGTTGTGTTATGACCTTTGTAATTCCCTTTCTCTATTATCAAGTGGGTATTTTATTAACCCTTTTAACAATGTGTGTTTTCAATAAAGATATTTTCAAGTTTCAAAACATTTATTACTGAGATCAAGTTAAAAATTTTAGGATGTAATTTATTAAATATAGGGATAATGTAATGCCCTGAGTTTTTAAAATAGAAGATTATGTTTAATAGCATATGTGATGCACAAAACTAAACCCAAACAAACGATGGTTATTTAAATATAACCATTACAACCTAGCCATTAAATTTTTTGGTAATAATAGGATTAACTAATTTATAAAATATATAAATATATTGTCTACTCAAAATAAATGTATTGATAAACTATTAGTAAACAATCACTTAATTTTTTGTAATGTCTTCAAAATACATTTTCTTCAAAAATGATTTTTATTTCCATTGGTGAAAAAATATTATAATTAATTTTCTAGAGAATTTAAAAAAATTATATGATAAAATGAAATTAATTTTTGGTATCATCAAAACAAAATTAACTTAAGGTAAAATTTTGGGATTTTTTGGGAAACATTTATTTTTTAGGGAATAGTGAAAAATACTTTTTTTGTAAAACTGTCATTTATTTTGATAAATTATGTAATTTAAAAGTCCCATTATTATTTTAATTTTATTTAAAATTTACATAATCATTTTTGAGTTACATTTAATCCTATTAATTATATTTAAATCGTCTTTATACCAGATTTTAGAATAAGTTTATTTTTAGGCTAGAAAACATATTTTTCTGAAAACTATTTTAAAATGAAAAATGTTTCTCCTTTTTAATTAATTAAAAATAATCCCAAATGGGAAATGGTGTAAATTAAATTTATAGTTTATATATCTATAATTATTAATTTAAATTAATATAATGAATATTTATAGTGATAGAGTTAAAGTAAAATTATCTTTTCCCTAAAAAATACATTTTTTGGAAAACTGCTTTTTATCACGCTTATAGGTTTTATTTTAATTTAATTTATTAAATATATATGAATTTATTTTTATAAAATAGATTCAATATTTTTAATCATCATAATTAAAATTAGTTAATGATGTCAATTTAATTTTTGGACAATATGAATAGTAATCGTAGTAAATATTTATTGACACGGTAAAAAGAAAATAGGTTAATTAAGGATAAAAATATTTCAACAATGACTAGAAAAAAATTAACCCTAATAGTATGAATATTTATATTTAAATTTAAATATAATAATTGTTAAATTTTTTTGGTTACTTTATAAATTATTAAATAATTATTTTGATAAAAATTAGATTTTTGATATGTTAAAACATAAATTATATATAGGGTGATATATATTTTTAATAAAGACACTTTTTTGATTAATTCAAGAATTTTTGAAATAAAGTATATTTTAATTAAATATTATTATTAGATATTACGTATTAACAATAAATGATAACATAATTTTATGGAGTGAAAATGTAATTTTTATAAGGGTCAGAAGACTGTTATTATCAAAAACCCAACATTTTTCAATAAATGGGTATTTTAATTTAAAAGTGTAATTTCTCATATTTATTGAATTATCTTGATAAAATAAATATTATTTTTGTTTTTATCCCATCAAAAATTATCTAACAGTGAATTTTTCATAATTTTCTGAGACAATCGAATTTTCAGGTAAAAATTAAATATGATATAAATGAATGGTATGTATAATGACATCATAATGAACCAAAAGTGATGTAATATATACCATATAAGGTATAAATGATAAAATATATGTTTACATTTTAAAATAATATGTTTTGAGGTTATTTTATTGATTTTATAAGGCCTTTATGAATCCTCAAAAGCCTATATAATATTTTAAGGTTTTAAAATATTTTCTTTATAAACATGGCTCACTTACACATCATCAAGGATAATATTTTAATGATTTAGGGCCTTTTAATTATAAAATAATTAAAACCACATCTATTTTGTATAAAAATCAACAAAACCCATGGGAAGGTTTTTTTTTATTATTTCATTGTATAGATTTCAAAACCTTAGTTTGAGAAATAATAAATAAATCCCATCTCTTTTACTATATAAACCCACCCAAGATCCCATTCATATTAACTCAAAAGGATTTTATCAAATACTTAATATTCCATACCCTTCTTATATTCCTCTTAAGGTGTCTTAAATCTTGAAATAAGCTCCTCCCAAGATTTTGGAATCACCCTCTCAAGGTAAGATATTTCCCTCTCTTCTTTTCCATTCAAGCTCCTTCTTTGTAATTAGCCTTTTAAATCTAAATTGGTTATCTTTTCATGACTTTATACGTAACACCCGGATGTTTTTATGAAATATTTTATTTTGATAATTTTAATTCTTTAATATATTTCATTTCAGGAAATCGTGAGTTTAAACGAACCATGACACATCTTTAGTATAAAATGACCATTATAACCTAATCGGTATATTAGCGAGAATAAATATAACTAACTTATAAAAATGTATTGTGAATGAAAAATATAAATCAATTATATATTTTTATTTTTTTAAGTAATTTACAATTAGTAAATGAAATATAATTTTTATATATTTAATAAAAAAAATTATATTCATCCAATATACTTTTCTGTCATAGGGTATTAATAAACCTTATTTGATGTATAAAAACCTATATTTTTCAAAAGGGAAATTTTTTCCTTTTAATAGAGAACCCCTTTTAAATTAATATTTTGATACATTAATAATTTTTATATGAAAAAATAAACACTTTATTTTAAAGTTGGATATAAAAATTAAATTTAGAAGAATTTTTGATATTTTCTGATAACTTTCAAGTTTTTATGAATAGTAAAAATACATGAAATTTTAATTGAAAATAACTTCTTTCATAAAAATAATTTATATGGTTAAATTATAATATTGAATGGTTTTCAAGTATAAATAGAATATATTTTTATTATTCAATATAATTTAAGTCATTAGCATTAATGTAACATTGAATTCAGATGTAAAAACATTTCAATCTTTTTCAATGTTTTAACTTTTAAAACTTGTTCTCTCTTTCTGACAACGGGATTAATTTTAAATTACTTACTAAAAATTTTGTGCTTTAAATTTTTAAAAATGGATTCTATATTTTGAATCATTAATTACAAGTTATGTAAACAGCTTACTATTATTTTTGGGCATTATGAATAGTAACTTTAGTAATTTGTATTAATATGGTAAAGGGTTAAATCAGGTGATTAAGGGTAAAAATAATATTATAAAATTACCCTAAAACTTTTTATAATATCATTGGATGAGTTTTTTCGACCTAAATCATCCTTGGGTCAAAATAGTGTCCTTTGGAAGCAACTTGGATGAGATTAGAACATTTAATTTATTTTATTTAAAGAAAAGTTAAATATGTCTTACTCAAATTTTAATAACTATATCATTTTTAATATATGGTCATATAGAAGATAAATTAGATTATAAATACTCATTTTAAATCTAATTTTTTTTATTTATCACAATAAATTATTTTTACTTTTTATGAAATAAATAATTACTATAAAGACTTATACTTTAATGATGTAAAAAATTATTTAATTAATGAGTAATCAATAAAATAATTATTATTATAGTGATAATAACCATTAAAAGACCCAAAAACTTGACCAAATGTTATTTTTTGAGTATATATAGACCATAACCATCCAAGTGTCGAATTATTGACCATTTAGATCCATATATAATAGATTATGACACTTATATTATTTTATTTAAAGTGATGATAAACTTGTCACATTCAAGTTTTAATAAGTATAACATTTTTAATTATGGATTATAGAGAAGATATATTATATTATAAGTATTATTATGAAATATATAGGATTTATCTTTATCATATTATCTTTATTTTTAATTTTTATTCAACAAATAAGCATAATAAATAATTACAAAAAACTGTTGTAGTAATTATTTTATTAAGGGAAATATAAAATAAATATTATTAAGATATTAAAATAAATATTATTAAGATATAAAAATAAATATAATTTGGTATAATTATTATTTAAAATTAATTTTATATTTAAACTTCACCTCTTAGGCATATAATAACCTAATTGGTTTGAATTTAACTTTTTATCTTAGTATTTTTTTTAAACAATGAATTGAATAGCGTCAAAATTGACACTATTGATTGTTTATCAAAATAATGTTTTATAAAATTATTTAAAAATTCATAAAAAAATTATATTAATTATTATATGGTTTAAAATTTTATAAGGTATTTATTTATGGTAGAATTGACATCAAATAAGTAAATAGCGTACCCTTTTAATATTGAAATATTTGTTACCCAAGTTAAAAATTAAATAGAATAACTAAGTGTTAATTAAAATGATAAGGTTTAAATTGAAATAAAAACATATATAAAATATATTTTTTGATTATATTACAGCCCTATATCATCTCATCTTAAAATATAAGACATTTTGGAGGTTTTTTTATGGGATTTTATTTTATTATAAATTAATATTTTTAGAGATCCAAAAAGTGCCCCTCACCTCAATTATAAAAGGTCACCTCCTCCCTCACCCATTCACTTCACTTTGAGCCTTGAATCTTGGTAATACCCTACCCATTTTCTTTATAAACTTCCCTAGTTACATTCTAGAAGTTTTGGTCTTCTTTAAAGACTAACTATAGTGCCTTGAGAGGATATTTAGAGGGAGCACGTTGAAAATAGGTAATATCCTCTACCGATTCTTTCAGACTTATTTCTTATTCTGCTTCCTCTTCATGATTTATTTCATTATAAAGTAATAACTATAGTATCACTTATATAATGATATTTTATTATGATTATGAAACAACCATGTTCTAACATCTATCCATCCAAAAAAATAAAATCACCACGCGTGCGTATGTACGGCTTATCGTCTCCATGATGTGGTGTAATCTGTTTTTCACCACTACCTTACTTAGATGGGTATAATTATGTAAATAATAACTATATATGATTATTATAACATGATATTTATTCTGAAATATTATACACCATCCACTTCAATTACATTCAATAATTAAAGGAATGATATCTTCGCTTGTGCGTACATACGACCTACCATCTCCAAGATGCGATGCGATTCATTTTACATGATCTTAATTAAATAATGAGTATATAAATGAATTTAATGAGTAAATATAATATATATTATACTAATATAATTATTTAAATTATATAACTATAACTAAGAAGAGAAACAAGAACTTATCCAACAAAACATGCGTAATAAAATAAAGAAGTTAACACCCGATGGACGAGTAATAATGTTACTAACAAATTGATTATAATATGATCATATATGATATCATAAAAATTACTATGATTATTAAATAATTAAATTAAAATATTTAAATCATTATATATGAGGTTCAGATATATATAATGGAAATCAAACCTAAGATAAGGGATAATTTCACAATCTCATTATTATCCGAGATTGTTTATACATGAGTATTTACTAGGGTATATATATCATCCATCTCCATGTTTCCTAATTATGTATTCTAAAATATTCTTTCTATTATTATGAAATTTTTTAGATTCAATTTTAACCCTTGGTAAATTTTTATTAAATGGAATGAAAGGAACCTTTTTTTATTTTTGATATGAGGTGCTTTTTGACTTTTTTGGAAAAAGTAAGAAGAGAATGTTTTTTTAACTTATACGGTATGAATGGATTTTTAAAATTTCATAATGCCTTATTTCCATGAAGCTTCCTCTACACTATTTCAAGTTTATTTTCAAATAAATTCTTTTCTTTTAAAATTTCACATAATTTTGAGAAAATAAAATGTTTTTTAATAAGAAAGGATATTTTCATCGAGAATTAATTTCAAGTGTTATATCAAAATTATTTTCCATCTAAGATGGAATTATTTAATATGGTTATGTTTCAAGTATAATACACTTATTTTTCCTATGGTTTTATTGTTTTTATGATAGAATTATATTTATTAAATACATTTGTTTTACATGGATTATGATATGGTGTTTAAAGAAACCCATTTTATTCCTTGGGTTATGATGAATGATTTATGTTATTCTGGAACAAGTAAGAATGATTTTATTATGAGATTATTGGGACCTATATATCCATATAATGCATTGGGTAAAGATTTATATCTCATGAGATATACATTTTTGGAATGAGAAATGATCTTGATTCATTAGTATAGGGTTGGAATGAGGAATGAACTCAATTCAGTAATGGACTTTGTCAGTTATGATGGTCTTGTAAATGAGAATTAGCTAATATAAAATTATTTTCTATGTTTATGTGTATCCCAAAAAAATTCATGTCTTTTTTTATGACTTTTTGGATTATGTTCATTGACTCTTATGAACTTTTATAATTTATCCTATGTCATGATATCATGATCTTTCATATGTAGGATAAGATATTCAAATGTTATGTTATTATGTCTTATGATTATGATATGATTGATGTCTCCCTTATTTACCCTTACTAAGCATTTGAGATAACCCTTTAATATGTTTTTTCCCAGGTCATGAAGAAGGGTATTAAGTAAGACATGTCAAAAAGGGCTCTAATTATGCTGAAATAAGTGGGATACAATGAAGATGTCTTATAAACCATTTTTTTATGTTTATCAATTTCTAAAGACATTATAACTATACGGTCCTGTCATGGATTTGTTATATTTTGTAATTAATATTATTCAGTTTTGAAGTAATATCAATGTATTTAAAGTATGGGTTGTTATAGTTGGTATTAGAGGAAAGGTATAGTTAACATTTGTAAATTAGGATGAGAAAACCTTAGTAAGAACCCAAAGGATATGTTGAAGTATAGGTTACAATCCTAGTGTTTTAGAAATGATCATGAATAAACTAGGATAAAACCTAAAGTGTCCTAAATTGAAAATTTATTCTTGATTATGTGGTTTCCCCATTATGATTAGTGTTTCTCACACTATGATTCCTGGTTTTAGTCAATGTATAGAACCTGGAGGAACTGCGTTAATGCTGATGTTATGGGAAATGAAATGAGTGTCCTCCTAAGAAACCAAATATTATGGGAGATGGAATGAAAAATATGGTATCTATGCTCACACAAATTTCTCAAGCTATAAATCATGAAATACTTCCAAACAATCAAATGAGGGAACAACATTATATTGAGTCCTTCATAAGGAAGTGTCCACCTTCTTTCAATGGGTCTTCTGATCCATTAGTGGTTGAACAATGGATCAGTACCACTGAAAAGATATTTTCAGTTCTCAAATGTTCAAAACATGATAAATTCGTCTTATCAGACTATCATTTGGAAGGTGAAGTTGATCAATGGTGTAACCTTATAAAGTCTATAAGACAAAGAGATGAAATTGAATCCATGGAATGGGATGAGTTTAAGAACTTATTTTTAAATAATTTCTTTACTCGTATTCTTCAAACAAATATAGAGAAGGATTTCCTTGAACTTAATCAAAAGGATGATGAATCTGTTGGTACCTACGAAGCAAATTTTACAAAACTTTTAAGGTACACTTCTGGAATTATTATCTAACTTGAGAGTAAAATTGATCAATTCTTTAGTGGCTTAAAACTAAGTATCTAAAGGGAATTATCCATAAGGTACTTCAATAGCTATGAGGAAATCATTTGATGTGCTCTCAAGGTTGAGATGGAGATTGGAGTAACCTGTTTATCCTATGGGTTTTATAAAAATGGAAAAATGGAATTTAAGGGAAAATATAAAGAACGCACTGAAAAGACGATGAGTTTTACCTTATGCTTAAGTATGAAAATAAAAAAGGAGGAAATTGTCTTAATGGGACTAGAAATTTTTTTAAGTGTAGAAAATAAGTTCATAGGGAATTGGAGTGCTGAAGTTATGGGAAAAATATTTCTAATGATGTGAATATATAAAAGTCTACACATAATTCACCTCCTACACTTCAATGTTACAAGTGCAAGGAAATATTTAATTATTCCAATTAATGCCCTAATCCAAGGGTTATTGATGATGATCAACATAAGTAAACACTTAAGGCCAAATACAAAGGAAATTCACACGATGTGGAGTACAATAATGAAGTGTTTAAAGGTACACTTACCATCCACTCTAAAGTAGAAAATGTTTTATTTGATTCTAGATCAACCCACTCTTTTATTTCTGAAGAATTTTCTAAGGGTATGTCCATATTACCTCAACAATTAGATGTTTTTTTAGCTATGAAAACTTCTAATGGCACAATGGTCACATCAAAACTTTATAATTCTTCTCTGGTTGAAGTTTGTGGGAAACTGATTCCTTCAAATCTTGTGATCCTTTCTATAGTGTAATTTGATGTGATTCCTAGCATGGATTTGATTTCTCTATATGGATCTCATATCAATTTCCAATAAAGGTAAGTCACATTTCATATTCCATATTAATCTATGATCATCTATCGATGCAAGCATGAATATAACCTTCATTAGAAATTTCTTCTATCTTATGGGTCTTGATTCTTATAAATGAATGTTTTCTATCTCAAATGGTTGGGGACAAACTCACAATTAAGAATACACCCATTGTATAGGATTTTAATGATGTCTTTTTGGAATAATTTTTAGGTCTTCCACTGAATCGTGAAGTTGAGTTTTCAATAGAACTCATACTAGGTTCTATGCCTATTTCAAATACACCTTATAGAATGGCCCCAATTGAGTTGCAGGAATTGAAGAATAAACTCCAAGAGAATCTTGATAAGGGATTCATATGCCCTAGTATGTCACTTTGGGGAGCACATGTTCTATTTGTTAAGAAGAAATATGGGTTAATGAGACTCTTCATTGATTATTGAGAACTTAACAAGATCAGTGTCAGGAAAAAATATCCCCTTGCCTGTATTGATAACTTATTCAACCAAATATGAAAAGCTCAATACTTTTCCAAGATTGATCTTCATTTAGGATATCATCAATTAAGGGTCAATAAGAATGATATACCAAATATGTAATTCCATACAAGGTATGAACACTGTGAATTTATAATTATTCCTCTTAGTCTTACTAATGTCCCCTCTATCTTCATGGATCTAATGAATATATCCTTTAGAGACTATCTTGATCCGTTTGTGGTAGTCTTTATAAAAGATATTCTTGTATATTTGAAGAGAAATTAATATCATGAATATCACTTTATAATTGTACTAAATACCATGATAAAGGCAAATATTTATGAAAAATTTACCAAGTGTGAATTCTGGCTTCAAAAAGTTTCATTTTTGGGTTACATAATCTCAAGATAGGAGATATTTGTGGATCCAGCAAAAACAAAAGTTATTTAAAGTTGTTCAAGACCAACAATTTTAACTGATATTCAAAGTTCTCTTTGTCTTTATGGATATTATTGAGGTATTTTGAAATATTTTTCAAGATTATCTGATCCACTCTCTAAGTTGACTCAGAAAGGAGTTAAGTTCATATGGATGGAGGAATGTGAAGATAATTTCAAAGAGATAAAAAAAGGTTACCCAGTGCACCTGTGCTCACACTACCTTGTAGTGGAGAAAGGTTTGTGATCTGTAGTGATGTATCCAAGAAGGTTATGGGTTTTTTTCTCATGGAAAATTATATAGTAATATCTTATGCCTCATGGAAATTGAAAATCCATGATAAAAATTACCCAACTTGTGATTTGGAGTCAGCTGTAGTAATATTTGCACTAAAGATATGGAGAAATTATATTTATAGTGAAAGGTGAATTATTTATATTGATCATAAAATTTTAAATTATATTTTCACATAAAATAAGATGAATATGAATCGAAGAAGTTGGTTGGAGTTGATTAAAGATTACGGATGCTCAATACATTACCACCCTGGGAAAGAGAACAAGGTGGTAGATTCTTTGAGCTGAAAAGACCATACAATCCTATCCATGATGAAGATCACAAAATATCCAATATTTATGGATATCAAAAAGGATGGATCTTGAAATTTTAAAGGAAGGGGAGAAATATTATCTTTATCAAATGAATTTTCAACCATCTATAAAAGTGTAGATTAAGGAGGCATAGAAGGAAGATGTGAAGCTATAAAAGAAGGTGAGAAAAGTTCTTGAATTCAACCTTGATTGTGATGGAATAATAAGGTTCAGAAATTGGATTTATATTCCTTATATTCTATAATTAAATAAGGAGCTATTGGATGAGGATTGTAGTTCTTCATTCTTTATTCATCTTAGAAGCACAAAGATGTATAGGGACCTGAAAGAGTATTTCTGGTGGGATGGCATGAAAATAGATATTTCCAAATATGTCTCTCAATGATTGGTTTGTTAAAAATTTAAGGATAGGAGATAGAAGTAAAATGGGATGTTACAACCATTACCCATACTAGAATGGAAATGGGAAAACATCACTATATACTTTTTCATCAGACTTCCCAAAATATCTAAAGTCCATAATGCTATATGGGATATAGTTGATTACCTTAAGAAGTCGACACACTTTATTTCTATTATATAGGATTTTTATTTTTATCAACTTACCGGGATATATGTAAAGGAAGTGGTAATATTTCACGGGTACCACTTTCCATTATATTTGATCAGGATCTGAGGTTTACCTTGAAGTTCTAGAAAAGTCTTTAGCAGGTTTTGGATACAGAGTTAAGTTTCACCACTGTATATCATCCTTAAATAGATGGTCAGTCTGAGAGTACAATTCAAACTCTATAATACATGTTGAGAGCTTACTCTATGGATTTCAAAGTTGTTTGGGATCAATACCTAACTTTGGTGGAATTTTCTTACAACAATAGATTTCACTTCAGTATTCATATGGCTCCTTATGAAGCCCTCTATGGAAAGAAGTGCATAACTCTAATTTTATAGGATTAATTTGGATAAATAAAGCAATTATAACTTGATCTTGTGGATGAAATGGTAGAAAAGGTCATATCTATTCAACAACGCATAATAGAAGCTTAGAATCGAAAAAAAATGCCATGCTGACAACTGATGAAAAGACCTAGAGTTTGATGTGGGTGATAATGTTTTTCTATGAATATCTCCCCAAAAGAGAGTAATGATACTTGAAAATAAGGGAAAGTTGAGCCCTATGTATATTGGTCCTTTTGAAATTTTGGACTGTGTTGGGAAGGTTTCCTACCAATTAGTTGTTCCACCAAATATCTCTCAAGTTCATGATGTGTTTTGTGAATCTCTCTTAAGAAAGTACATACCTGATCCTTCACATGTACTAAACTCAGAATTCATATTGCTGGAGAAAGCTCTTTCTTATGAAGAACAACTTATAGAGATTCTGGATCATAGATAAAAAGTTCTACAAAACAAGATAACTCACTTGGTTAAATTTTTATGGTGGAAACACCAATTTGAGGAATCTACATGGGAACTTCAGGATGCAATGAAGAAGATATATCCTCATCTGTTTGTATCCAAGTAATGAATTTTAAGGAAAAAATGCAGTTTAAGGGGGTAGAATGTAACACCCATATGTTTTTATGAAATATGTTCTTTAAATAATTTTAATTATTCAATAACTTCCATTACACAATATTATGATTTTAAATGAATCGTGATATGCCCTTAGTATAAAATGACCATTATAACCAAGCAGTTAGGTTGGAGATAATAAATATAACTAACTTATGAAAATGTATTTTGAATAAAAAATATAAATAAATTATATATTTGTATTTTTTAAGTTATTTACAGTTATTAAATGAAATATATTTTTTATATATTTAATAAAATATTTTTTATATTCATCGAATAGATATGTTTGTTATAGGGTATGAATAAACCTTATTTATTGTATAAAAACCCTATATTTTTTAAAAGGGTAATTTTACACATATTAATGGTGAACCCCTTTTAAATTAATATTTTGATACATTAATAATATCACAACATAAAAAATTTATTTGTAAGAGGGATATAAAAAATTTACTTTGGATGAAGTTTTTATATTTTCTGCTAACTTTCAAGTTTTGATGAATAATAAAAATACACTAAATTTTAATTGAAAATAGATTTTTTCTTCAAAATAATTTATATAGTTAAATTATAATATTAAATGGTTTTAAATTATAAATATAATATATTTTTATCATTCAATATAATGTATGTCATTATAATTAATATTAAATTGAATTTAGATGTAAAAACATTTCAATATTTTTTAATGTTTTAACTTTTAAAACTCATTCTCTCTTTCCGACAATGAAATTAATTTTAAATTAACTGCTGTAAAGTATGTACTTTGAATTTTTATAAATGGATTCCATATTTGGAATTCGTAAGTCCAAGTTATGTAAATAGCTTACTTTTATTTTTGGGCATTATGAATAGTAACTTCAATAATTTTTATTAATACAGTATAAGGGTAAATCAGGAAATTAAGGGTAAAAATAATATTATTAAATTACCCTAACACTTTTCCTAATATCATTGGATTAGTGTATTTCTACCTAAATCATCCTTGGGTCGAAATGGTGTCCTTTGGAAGGCACTTGGGTGATATTAGGACTTTTAATTTATTTTATTTAAAGAAAAGTTATATATGTCTTACTCAAATTTTAATAAATATTTCATTTTTAATATAAGGTTATACAGAAGATAAATTAGATTATAAATACTAATTTTAAATCTAAAATGGTTTTATTCATCATTATAATTTATTTTTAATTTTTATGAAATAAATAATTACCTTACAGACTTATACTTTAATGTTGCAAAAATTATTTAATTGATGAGAAATAAATAAAATAATTATTATTAAAGTGATAATAAACATTAAAACACCAAAAAACTAGACCAAATCTTATCGATCAACAATATATCAACCATAACCATCAAACGGTTGAATTATTGACTATTTGGAGCCTTATAGAAGATATTATGAGACTTATATTATTTTATTTAAAGCGATGATAAAATTTTCACATTCATGTGTTAATAAGTATAACATTTTTAATGATATATTATAAAAAAATAAATTCTATTATAAGTATTCTTCTGAAATATATGGGATTTATATTTTTCATAGTATTTTTATTTTTATTTTTTATTCAAAAAATAAGCATATTAAATAATTACACAAAACTATTGTAGTAATTATTTTATTCAGGGAAATATCAAATAAATATTATTAAATTATTAAAATAAATATAATTTGGGATAATTAATATGTCCAATGAATTTTATATATGACCTTTTCCTCTTAGGAATATAACAAAATACTTTTTTTGAATTTAACTTGTTATCTTAGTATTTTTAAAAATCAATGAATTGAATAGTTTCAAAATTAACACTATTGATTGTTTATCAAAATAATGTTTTAATAAATTATTTAAAAATCAAAAAAATATAATAATTGTGATATGGTAAAAAATGTTCTAAGGTATTTATTTATGGTATAATTTACATCAAATAAGTAAATATTTCACCCTTTAAATATTGAAATATTTACCACCCTAGTTAAAAATTAAATAGAATAATTAAGTGTTAATTAAAATGATAAGGTGAAAATTGATAGAAAAAATTGTTTAAATATATTTTTTGATGATATTAAAACCCTATATAATCTCATATTCTAAAATAATACATTTTTAAATTTTTTAGATGGGATTTTATTTTATTATAAATTAATATTTTTAGAGATCCCAAAAGTGCCCCTCACCTCAATTATAAAAGTGAATCTCCTCCCTCACCCCTTAACTTCACTTTGAGCCTTAAATATCGGTCATCCCCTACCCATTTTCTTTATGAACTTCCCTAGTTATATTCTAAAGGTTTTTTATTCTTCAAAGACCAACTCTAGTGCTTTAATAGAAGATTTAGAGGGAGCACATCGAAGAAGAGGTAATCTCCTCTACCAATTCTTTCAAACTTATTTTTTATTCTACTTCCTCTTAATGGGTTGTTTCATTATAAAGTAATAACTCCAGTATCACTTATATATTGAGATATTATTTATATTATGAAACAACCATATTCAACCTTCTATTTATCCTACAAAAAAACAAAATCGCTACACGTGCGTACGTACGGCTTATCATCTCCACATCGTGGTGTAATCTGTTTTTCACCACCACCTTAATTATATGGGTATAATGATGGAAATAATAACTATATATGAGTATTATAACATGATATTTATTATGAAATATTATACATCATCCACTTAAATACCATTCAATAATTAAGGGAATGATATCATCACTCATGCGTACGTACGACCTACCATCTCTATGATACAAAGGGATTCATTCTACATGATCTTCATTAAATAATGTTTATATAAATTAATTGAATGAATAAATATGATATATATTATACTAATATCATTCTTTAAATTATATAACTATAACCTAATAATAGGAACAAGAACTTATCTGACAAAACATGTGCAATAAAATTAAGAAGTTAACACCTAATGGATAAGAAATAATGTTACTAACAAACAGATGATAATATGATCATATAAGATATCATAAAAATGACTATGATTATGAAATAATTAAATTAAATTATCCAAATCATTATAAAGAAGGTTTGGATACATACAAAGGAAATCGGACCTATGGTAAGGGATAATTTCACAATTTCATTATTATCTGATATTGTTTATACATAAGTATTTATTACGGTATATTATCATCCATTTCCATGTTTCCTTATTATGTATTTCAAAATATTATTTATATATTGTTTAGAGTCAATTTTACCCATTGGAAAATTTTTATTAAATGGTATAAAATGAATCTTTTTTCATTTTTGATATGAGTTTCTTTTTACTTTTCCAAAACAAAGTAAAAGGAGAATGTTTTTTTAACTTATACAGAATGAAAGGATTTTTACATTTTCATAAAACCTTATTTACATTAAACTTGATCTACACTATTTCAAGTTTATTTTAAAATGAATTCTTTTATTTTAAAATTGTGTGACATTTTGAGAAAAGAAAATGTTTTTGAAGAAGAAAGGATATTTTCCTCAAGAATTGATTTCAAGTGTTATATCAAAATTATTTTCCATATAAGATGGAATTATTTAATAGGGATATGTTTTAAGTATAATATTCTTACTGTTCATATGGTTTTATTGTGTTTGTGATGAGATAATATTTATGAAATCCATTTACTTTACATGGATTGTGTTATGGTGTTTAAAGAAACACATCTTATTCCTTGGGTTATGATGAATGATTTATGTTATTATGGAACATGTAAGAATTATTTCATTATGATATGTGTGGGACCTATATATCCCTCCAATTCATTAGGTAAATATTTATATCTCATGATATAAACATGGCTGGAATGGGAAATGATCTTGGTTCAGTATTATAGGGTTGTAATGAGGAGTGAACTCGGTTCAATAGTGGACTTTGTCTACAATGATGGTCTTTCCAATGATCCTTGACTAATATGGAATGATTTTCTATACTTATGTGTATGCCACAAAATTTCATTTCTTATGTTATGACTTTTAGGATTATGTTCATTTATTCTTATGAACTTTTATGATTTATCCCATGGAATGATATCACGATCTTTCATATGCAGGATAAGATTTTCAAATGTTATGTTCTTATGTATTATAATTATTAAATGATTGATATATTCCTTGTTTACCCTTACTGAGCATCTGATCTCACCCTTTCATATGTTTCTTTTTTCTAGGTCATGAAGAATGGTATTAAGTAAGATATGTAAAAAGGGGGTCTAGTTATGACCAAATAAGTGGGAGATAATGAATATGTCTTATAAATTAGTTGTTTATGTTTTCTAGTTTCTAAATACATTATACATATATGGTCTTGTAGTGGATTTGTTATATTTTTTAATGAATATTTTTCAATTTTTAAGGTATATAAATGTATGTAAAGTATGGGTAGTTATATTATAAATGTCAAATTACTCTATAATTTATTTTATTGTAATGATATATCATTTATACCCTCTCATTATAACCTTTACCTAAGCTGTTACAATGCAAAAATTTAGTAAGGGGCCTCTCTCTTATTTTCAATTCAAGAACCTTCTTTATATTTAACCATTTGAATCTCAACTGGTTATGATTTCATGAATTTATAAAGGTCCATATACTATAAAATTTATTCCCTAATAATGATATATCATTTATTTCCTCTCATTATAACATTTATCTAAGTCGTTACTATACCGAAATTTTGTAAGGGATTTCTCTCTCTTTTTTCCATTCAAGCACCATCTTTATAAATAACCTTTTGAATTTCAATTGGATATGTTTTCAAGAATTTATAAATGTTAAACTACTATCCAAATTATGTTCTTGTAATGATAGATCATTTATCCCCTATCTTTATAACTTTTACCTTAAGTCATTACTATGCTGAAATTCAGTAAGGGACCTTTCTCTATCTCTTATTTTCAATTCAAGCACCTTATTTGTATTTATCCTTTTGAATATCAATTGGTTATGTTTTCATGACTTTATAAACATACATATACTATCATATTAATGTATTAATAATTATATATTATTTATACCCTACCATTATATCATTTACCTAATCCAATACTATGTCGAAATTTAGTATGGGACCTCTCTCTCTCTCTTTACATTCAAGAACATTCTTTGTATTTAACCTTTTGAATATAAATTGGTTATGTTTACACACCTTTATAAATGTTGCTTTAATTTCCAATTTTTGTTATTATATTTATAGATCATTTATCCCTTCTCATTATATCCATTACCTAAGTCGTTGCTATGCCGAAATTTAGCAAGGTATTTCTCTCTCTTCTTTTTAATTCAAGCACCTTCTTTGTATTTAGCATTTTGAATATAAATTAGTTATGTTTTCATGAATTTATAAAGATCCATATACTATAAAATTGACATCATAATAATTATATATCATTTATCACCTCTCATTATAGCATTTACCTAAGTCGTTAATATTCCACAATTTAGTAAGGGGTCTTCTCCTTCTCCTCTTTATTCAATAATCTTCTATATTTTATTTCTTCTAATTGAAAATTACTATTCATAGAATATGATATTACACACCCATATTAATTTCCTTATGATTTCCAAGTGATGAGTTACCCTTTTCATTCACATTAATCCCTCCCATGATTCATTATGTACCTCATTATACTGTAGAAATTATCTTGAGATTTTCCATGTTAAGTTCTAATTCAAGAACCATCCTTGTATTGTGTCTATTAATTCCAAAATGTTCATGTTTTATTATGTTATTACATATCCCTCATACTTTATTTTTTAATTCCATGTGATGAGAGACCCATTTCTCTCTCATTTTACCATTTTATTAATCTTTATGTACTGTCGTTATGCTGTAGAAATGTCACTATGATTTTCCACGTTGAACATTTGTGATGTGTATAACCATACCAATTTCCACTTAAGAATATTCACCTAGTTGTACCTTGGTATGCGCGTCACAACGCGTGCAAATTTACAATATTTATTTACCTACTAACTACTGTAGAAGTGGCGAGCAGGGTCGAACCACAGATAGAATGTGAGTAGACACTAGAAATGTCCTTTTGGAGGAATATCCAGGCAGATGGGCTTTAATTGTGCGATTAAAAACTAAGTTCTAAAAACTAAATGACTATTTTAAAAATGTCTATTTAAATTAACTAAAACAATCTAAGTGAACTAAGTTATGAAAAAAACTGGCATATATGGAAGTGTCACAGTCGTGACGTCTGCTCAAGTGCATGTAATGTGAATTATTTAATTCCACATTTGAATATTTATTTATTCAATTATCACCGATTAAAAATTTAATAAAAATACTATCTGGTCTCGTTCTCTGATGTTAGATAGTATTTTAATGTTTACACAAATTATCCTTCATTTCGTTCTCTGTCCTGATGAATAATTTGTGTGTAATTATAGCACTGAATCACTTGGTGAAATATGATGACCCATTTCTCACAAAGTCGAAGTATCTACCTACGTCGGATTCGCTCACATGAGATCAGTTATTCATTATCACTCACACAAGTTTGAAGAAGCGCACACACAAAATATTAATTTTTCAATTAATATATTTATTTATTCAGAATTCTCTCATGTTCTTGATCGAATTCTGGATAAATAAATTCTTTGATGAACTTCCGTTTGTGATTACTTATTAGGTATCACGCGAACGGGCAACAAATCATGTGTGAAGAACCCAAATGACAATTAATTTAAACGCAAATACAATTAATTAAATAAACATCCAAATGAAATTAATTCAAAAGGCAATCAAACATGAGGATAAATTAAAGAGATGCAATTACCATCACTTTCGTCACAACTTCGACACAAAAAGAAATTACCCTACCATCACGACGACACGACACATAAAATAATGAATATAAGATATCATCGTGCTCGTGTAGTTTCTATAGTCACCGCGATACGCCGTCAAAGATCTCAAAATAATAATCATCTCTCTGCTTTGTGCATTCACTGAAGCTACACCCGAATCAAACCATTGTGACGCTGAAAATATGATCTGATCTCCGCTCGCTCTCGCCATGCGACGTCAATCTCCAGAATCCCGAGCGAACTGCCGTGAACTTCGATTCAGCGGTATATTGAAGTCGATGGTGGATTTCCGCTACTTCGGATCAAGGAGAGTTTCTTGTTGTGGCTGGCGTACCTGCTGCACTTGAAGTGGGCGAGAAGGGGGGTTGGGATTGGGGAGAGGCCAAAGGGTATGTCGGGTGAGGATGGGAGAAGGGAGCGGGTAAAGGGAGATAAGGGGGGTTGGGCGAGTGGGGAGGGGGTGTAGGGGAATAGGAGGGGCGGCCTAGGGGTGAGAAGGGGGGGCGGGGGTAGCGGGTAGGCGGGATGGGGAGGGGAGGTGGCGGGTGAGAGAAGGGAGCAGGGGGCTTGGGCGGCTGGGATGGGGGAGAGAAGAATAGGGTGGCGGCGGGTCCAGGGGGAGAGAAAGGGGATGGCCGAGGGGCATGGGGTAAGGGAGATGGAGAGAGGCCAGTAGGGGGAATGGGTAGCGGGGTGTGAGTGGGTTGTTGGGGATGAGAGGGTAAGGGATTTTTTTGATTGGAGAGAGGGGAGGCGGGTAAATAGGGAGGGGCGTGAGATGAGGGGAGAGGTTGAGAGAAATGAGATAAAAAGTCAAAATAAAAGAGAAATTAAAATCATAAATTAAATCTAAGTTAGAATTAATAATTAAAAATAATTAATTAGTCTCAAGGTTAAATAATAATAATAATAATAATAAAATTAGAACAAAAAATTAATGCACATGTAATTAGATATTATACTATTAAATATAAAAATAATAAACTAATAAAAATATACAATGTTGTTAATACTATAAAAATAATTAAATAAAATAAAATACAAATAGAGAATTAAAATATATACATACAAATAAATTTAATAAAATAAAATAAACAAAAATTAGCGAAACTAATAATAATAATAATATAGTGTTAAATATAATATATAAAATTAATACAACTAATAAAAATACTAAATCACTAATATAAGTATATAAATTAACTAAAAATTATCAATATATATAAACTACTACAAAAGTACAAAAATAAACTAAAAATATAAAAAATGGTTAAACTAATTAATTAAAACTAAGTTAGAAAATTATAAAAATAGATGTAAAATCCATTTACATCAAATCCCCCACACTTAAACTTTTTCACTCCTGGGAAAAAATCAGAAAGAAAACACAAGTGGACCCGTATACAAATCAAAACATCAAAGTTACAAGTTCAAAATTTTTCAATCTCTTTTTCCCAAAAAATATCATGCTTCATTTAAAACTTCAATTTTCAAAAATAGTTTTTCTTTCACTTCCATTCTTTTCAAAACATGTACATGCACTCATGTATCATGTGACCTACCTCGCCATCACTCTCATCTCTCAGAAAAAATTTGATCGAAGTTTTTTCTCAGTTCTCATACACATGCATTATTATTATAGGCTTTCCATGAATTTCACATCTCCACTAGTAGAAATCAAAATAATGCACCAATCTCAAGGACTTTACATGAGATTCAAATGTTTTTGAGGATGTGGGATAGTGGTTTAAAAAAATTGACATATTTTTGGTAAAAAGGAGGGTTGAATCTTGAAATAAATGCATGATATATGTCAATCCAAATGTATCCCTCAAATGTCTCCCTCAAACTCTCGCTCCCCCACACTTAAAACATTTCTTGTCCCCAAGCATATGATAATCCAATGTTTCGCTCTTTTTTCACTCTTTTTTTTAGACACAACTCACTCAAATAATATGGTTAGGAAAAACTGGTGAGTATCAACTCAAAAACCCCATGAAATAAATTTCAAACAATAATCCTAAAGAATGGAACACAAGTAGTGTATACGCTGTAACATCTCAATGAAGGTAGGTCATATAGAAAACTTCCTAGATCCTGGAGTAATGAATCATCACTTTTATAGGTATCCCCAAAGTTGAGGGTTACCGCGTAATGACCACCAATGTACTCATTGTTAGAACCAAAAGGATTCTATATTCCTATATCAAAATATATGTAATGAATGTGGATACTGTGAAAAATAACTCATATGATCAGGATGGGATAATTTCAATCCATTTACATCAAATGACTCACTGCCCCTCGAAGAACCCTCTCCATGAGTAAATCTATCCCCCGCACTTAGATTGAAAATTATCATGCATAAATTCAAGAAATGGGTAGGGAAGGGTATCGGTTATGGGCTTATCCTAAAAAGGCTTCTTCATGGATTCTAAGGGTTGCACAATGGAGAAAATATATGGGTGGCTCAGTGGGTCAATGGGGATAAAATATCAAACAGATGCCTTGATCATTTTAGTGAAACTTTAAAAAATTCATATCGCTTTGATGAAAAAACATGGAAAGTTCTAGAAGACATAACACGGTTGATATTCCCTCAAGAAGAAAATAAATAATAGATGATTTAAAATGGCTCAGAGTCCTCACAGTTATGGAAATATAATGTTGCACAGCACAGATGAGCATGAGTGAAAATAAGTGTCTAAAAAATATACAAGTTTCTGAAAAATATTTTCGAAGCATGAAATAATAGTAGCAATCATCTAAGTCATGAGATCAAGGATCAAAGAATACTAAATAATAATCAGGTGCTCAAACTTCCTAGTGACATAGGTGGTATGTTCCTGACTGTGTTCCGACAAAAATACAACGGCTTTCATGTGGGTTCATCAATGACATGAATGTTAGTTTTTTTTTCATTTTTCAAATTTTTCGTGTTTTTTTAGTTAGTATACATGGTGTTTTTGGAAGCATAAAATATGGAAAAAATAAAACACTTCCCTGTGTAAGTGAAGATTGACGCGGAGAGGCTATTTATATCCGATGAAGCTCTAGAAATGGTATACCTGTAAAACCTACACAGTGACAACACATACTCGCATCATATCAAAGAAGTCACACCATAATAAAAATAATGTGGATGATAAAAATATTTATGATGAATTTAAATCCACTGCAGTTCTAGGAGAAAACAGATTGTGGTAAATGCATGCCTTTTTGTTTAAAAAAACTAAATGAAAAGAAATCAAATGCAGTGAAAAGAAAACAAACAAATGATGGGTTGCCTCCCATTGAGCGTTAAGTTTACTTCATCTTCAGCCAGATGTTGTTGAAACTCCACCAGGGTCGAACGGAAATGTAAACCATGCATTTGATTCTTTTTTAGTATGAGTGTGGAATCCATTCGTTGAAGATGAGTTTATCCTTCAAGATGCACAAAATCTCAACAGAATCTTGTTAGAAGAATTGATGTATGGAATGAAATGAAAATAGGCCAACTCACAAGGGAATTAATATACCTCGCCTGTATAAAGACTCACCAAATAATTGAATTTTGGGAAAAGGCCATCAATTGAAGGATCAAGAAGATTACCTCTTTGAATGTGCACTGGTGAAAAAATGCCTTTTACCAGACTCCTTAAGTGGTTTTCTTATATCCATAAAATACTTTAATGCATTATCTGGGTTGATGATGTATCCCAATTAATTTTCACACCCAACCACTAGCACAGGGAAATCCACTAGTTTCCAACTCAAAAAATGCTCGATGGTTTCATTGATTGTGTCAAGGTCAACAATATTGTTCACATATGTGGGTATTTCAAGTGAAGTGTTTTTAGACTTGATGCATGGAGCAAGTGGTGTGGGATCAATTGGAGTAGACGACTCCATTGTGTCAAGAATGACATCTTTTTCTAAATTTTATTTTATACCAACCTCATCATATTTCTTTGTTGGTACATGTTTCACCATAAACTCAGGATTCTCTAAACAATCCCATTATTCCACTGTTTCTAGAAAATTATGAGTGTTACCAATGGTGATTGATTCTCTGACTCCAGAAATGTTTTAGAAATCTCTATTTTAGAAAAAAAATTCGGACTCACAAAGATTTTCAGAAAGAGGTGATTCGATGTCATTTGAAGTGATGTCCTCTTGAGTATGTAAATTCATTGTCTCTTGGTTCAATCCTAAATCTATCATGGTAAATAATGGTCCTAGTTCAATTTCCTCTTCATCTTCAAAAGGTTCAATTTTATAGACATTGAATGTGTCCTTTTTCACTTTGGGATGACTGGGTTGTGAACTCACAGAAGGACATGAAATCACATTTTCCGAGGGACCATTATGTTCAACAGGGCAGAAGACCAAACTCTCGTATTCTTCAAATGTGATTAGATTGGAAGAATTATTTTTTTATGGAGGGGAGTCATCAATTTTATGGCAAGAAGGTAGATAAATCTCATTATCAGACTCGGGACATGGATGTTGTTCAAATAGAACCTCTATTGCACTCTCCTCAAAAGAATTGTTTTGAATTAGATCATCAAGTGGTAATGACGCAGATAGTTCGTAAATATGATTCATTTGATTTATTAAATTATTCAATTGATTTTATAGATCTTTTATTGAGGAAAGAAACATTGCATTATGTTCATCTTGAAGTTCAAACCTATGATTTGTCTCAGTGATAGCACAATGCAATATGTGCTCAATTATTAAATCATTTGTTTGAAATGAGTTATCAAGTTCTAAATTTTCAGGAATGCATTGACTTTGAAAATGATCAACAGAAGTATAAGGACTTGTTTTATATCATGGAGAAATATTCTCATATGGATCATAGCATGGACTTGAATAAATATCATTGAAATAAACGGGATTACCTGAATAGATCATGTGCGGTGAATCATTATACGTCATACCTTGAGTTGGGCCTGCGTAGGGCAGGTACTGGTTGTAATTGTGTGGTGCGGCCCATGTAATTTTGAACTTCTGGGTGTCTTGAAAATCCCTACAATGAAAAATTCTTAGAGTAGTGAACTGTTTTTTTTTTAGTTTTTTTTTAGTTTTTTTACCTAAATCACTCTTTTAAAGGAACTCCTAATGTTACTATTCTCCCCGACAACAGCACTAGAAATTTGGTAGGCGCATCGTAACACATGAAAATTTGCAATATTTATTTACCTACTAGATACTGTAGAATTGGCGATCAGGGTCAAACCACAGAGAGAATGTGAGTAGACACTAGAAATTTCCTTTTGGAGGAATGTTCAGGCAGATGGGTTTTAATTGTGTGATTAACAACTAAGTTCTAAAAACTAAATGACTATTTTAAAAATGAATATTTAAATTAACTAAAACTATCTAAGTGAACTAAGTTATGAAATAAACTGGCAGAGATGGAAGTGTCAGAGTCGTGACGTCTGCTCAAGTGCATGCAATGTCAATTATTTAATTCCCACATTTGAATATTTATTTATTCAACTATCACTGATTCCAAATTTAATCAAAATACTATCTAGTCTCATTATCTGATGTTACACAGTATTTTAATGTTTACACAAATTATCCATCATTTCATTCTCTGTCCTGACGAATAATTTGTGTGTCATTATAGCACTGAATCACTTGGTGAAATACGATGAACCGTTTCTCACAAAGTCGAAGTATCTACCTGCATCGGGTTCGCTCACATGAGATCACTTATTCAGTATCACTCACACAAGTTTGAAGAAGCGCACACACAAAATATTATTTTTTCAATTAATATATTTATTTATTCATAATTCTCTTGTGCGCTTCATCGAATTCTGGATAAATAAATTCTTTGATGAACTTTCGTTTGTGATTACTTATTAGGTATCACACGAACGGGCACCAAAGAATGTGTGAAAAACCCAAATGATAATTAATTTAAATGCAGATACAATTAATTAAATAAAAATCCAAATGAAATTAATTCAAAAGGCAATCAAACATGGGGATAAATTAAAGACATGAAATTACCATCACTTTCGTCACAACTCCGACATAAAAAGAAATTATCCTGCCATCACGACAACACAGAACATAAAATAATGAATATAAGATATCACCATGCTCGTGTTTTTGTTATGGTCACCTCAAGACACCATCAACAATAAAAAAATAATAATCATTGCTCCACTCTGTGCATTCACTGACATTGCACCCGAATCAAACCACTGTGATGCTGAAAATATGATCTGATCTCTTCTCACTCTCACCGTGCGACGTCAATCTCTAGAATCCCAAGAGAACTGATACAAACGTCGATTCAGTGGTATGTTGAAGTTGAGGGTGGATTTCCGCTGCTTCGGATCGAGGAGATTTGCTCACTGTGGAAGGCGTGCCTGATGCACTTGAAGTGGCTGAGAAGGGAGGCTGGGATTGGGGAGAGGCCAGCGGGTCTATCGGGTGAGGATGGGAGCAGGGATCAGGTAAATGGAGATAATGGGGTCGGTGAGTGGAGAGGGGGTGCAGGGGAATAGGAGGGGCGGTCGAGGGGTGAGAAGGGGGGGTAGCGGGTAGGCGGGATGGGGAGGGGAGGTGGTGGGTGAGAGAAGGGCGTAGGGGGCTTGGGCGTCTGGGATTGTGGAGAGAAGAATAGGGTGGTGACAGGTCCAGGGGGAGAGAAAGGGGATAGACGAGGGGTGCGGGGTAAGGGAGATAGAGAGAGGTCGGCAGGGGGGAATGGGTAGCGGGGCCTGAGTGGGTTGCTGGGGATGAGCTGGTAAGGGATTTTTTTTGATTGGAGAGAGGGGAGGCGGGTAAATAGGGAGGGGCGTGAGATGAGGGAAGAGGTTGAGAGAAAAGGGAGAAAAATTCAAAACAAAAGAGAAATTAAAATCGGAAATTAAATCTAAGTTAAAATAAATAATTAAAAATAATCAATTAGTCTCAAGGTTAAATAATAATAATAATAATAATAATAAAATTAGAAAAAAAAATTAATGCACATGTAATTAGATATTATACTATTAAATATAAAAATAATAAACTAATAAAAAGATACTATGTTATTAATACTATAAAAATAATGAAATAAAATAAAATACAAATAGAGAATTAAAATATATACAAACTAATAAAGTTAATAAAATAAAATAAAATAGAATTAGAGAAACTAATAATAATAATAATATAGTGTTAAATATAATATATAAAATTAATACAACTAATAAAAATACTAAATCACTAATATAAGTATATAAATTAACTAAAAATTATCAATATATCTAAAATACTACAAAACTAGAAAAATAAACTAAAAATATAAAAAATGGTTAAACTAATTAATTAAAACTAAGTTAGAAAATTATAAAAATAGATGTAAAATCCATGTACATCATACCTATAATTAATTTATTGGGTAATTACATTTATTTAACCCACATTCATTAATCTTGGGATTAAACATGATGAAAAATGATTCTATATTGAATGATCCATGTAGCACACTTATGCATATACAAGATATGAAAGTGATGGGTGTGGCCAGAATTATATATCTCTCCAATGAATTTGGTAATGTTTTAGTCTCATGAGACATCATGGATGGGATTAGGGAGTGAAAATAATATATTATGAGAATTTTTACAACATTTTATGATGTCTTGGTAGTAATCCTTGACCTTTGTTTATGATTTCATGTTTAAAGTTGTTGCCATATTTCCCATATTGTCTTTATGTTACCATGTTATATCATGAATTATTGTTCATTTTTATGATTATAACCCCTTTTATATCCCATTTAAATTCCTATTATCTAACATTTAATAATTTTTTCATGTTATTCTTTGTTTATTACCTTACTGGGATTTATATCTCACCCTTTTCTTCTATATGTCTCTATGTTATCCCATGCAGTTTTAAAAGAATTTGAATTTTAGAAGCATGTTAAAGAATTTTTTGACAATGTTTTTTATATCCATGTATCAAGTTGTTGTGTTATATACCTAATTACCCAAATACACTAGAATCATCAATCTTCTGGATTGTATTAAGTGTATTATTATGTAATAAATCATGAATTAATGTATAGTAAAGACAAGGGTTTTCATAACAAAGGACTCTCTATGTGCTATGGTATGGGTGTTTCATTCTCAATAAAGAGAATCATAGAAAGTTTAAATCTCATGAAGATGAAGGTATGATCCATGGATACTTAGGCAGGTTTAATGCAAATAAATTATTCAATAAGAGAATAGTAAAGCTTGTTGAAATAAATGATATCACTGTAGTGAAAAATGAGAAAAATCTTCAGTAAAAAAGTAAGCATATCCTAGAGGACAGTGATAAAGAGATGAAAAGATAAAGAGGAAAACAAAGGTATGTGGAATTTTCAGAATAATTCACTGATTTTGAGAAATATGGAATTATACCTACATCTGCATAGAAGCTAAAATGTAGAGAAAATATTGATGAGAAAAATATCATTAGTTATTAGTTAGCACCAGTGAAAATGATGAGAATTAAGTCTCAACAACAAACATTTTTCTTATATCAGTTAGAGCTGTAGTGTTTTTAAGAAGTGATAGGGGATGATAATTGGGTTTAGGTAATAAATGAAGAGCTTTAAAAAATAATAAAAATAACACAAGGGATATTGTTTTGAGACCGGTAGATAAGAACGAGATCAGGAGAAGATGGTTTTTATGTAACAAACTGAATGAATATGGTATGGTGAATCAAAAAAATGCATGGTTGGTGTTCAAGGGATACTCTCATATTGAGGGAATTGATGTTGATGAAATATTTTCACCTATGTAACAGATAGATATTATTCAACTATTCTTAGTCATAGCATTGAAAAATAAATTCATGGTTTTCCAGATGGAATTAAAGTCATCATTTCTAAGTGTAGTTTTGAAAGAATATGTGTACATCATGTAACTAGAAGGTTTTCTTGTCCATGAAGATGAGGAAAACGTTTTCTGAGTGAAAATGGCACTTTATGGAATGAATTAGGCACCAAGAGCGTGGTATTCAAGATTAGATCAATACTTAAATAAGATAAGTGTCTAGTATAGTGGATTTGATTAAAATATATATGGAAATAATGGTAGTGATCAAAGTTTGAAGGATATATTGTTTATAGATTAAATAATATTTATGGGATCATATGAAACATTGTGCAAATGGTTTTTAGAATTCATGAAGTGAGAGTTTAAAATTTAGATGATTGGAGAACTAATGCTTTTACCATGAAAGCTCAGTCTGAGGAAAAGCCTCAGAACATTTATTAAGAAAGGAAAAGTCCGGTGAATAGGAAAACAAACAAGAGGTACCAATTACATGTCATAAAATTAATACCCATCTCCGCACCCATGAAAATCCTCCACAATGACTGATTCCCATTCCAAGATATCATAGTGCTTGAGGATCTTCGTGTACTTCCTTCTGAGATTCAGTTTCTCCAAAGATATCAATTCCTTAGAGGATTTCTTGATAGAGGACCCAGTTGCCACCAGCTTTGGAAAATCAGAATAATCCTTCCTTAGCCTTCTTTTAACTGGAGGAGGTTCCTCTATTCCAAATTTCTTCTTCCCATCCTTGACAGTGTCACTATAAGAGGGCTTGAACAAACAATTCTGATTTTCTTTTTCACTCTCTGACACATCCCCCCATTTTCCAGTGGTAAGAACAGCTTGGCAAGCAGCTTGGACCTGCTCATAGCATCCATTACTGTCAATCATAGCCAAACACTGTGGGGGCTCCACAAAAGCATGACCAGCATCAAACTCCTTCCTAAATACACCCTCTAAGGCAATCTGCAAGATTTTTTTCCTCATTGAAGAGATCCCCTCCACTTCATCATGAGACAATTCATGGAATTGATTACAAGTTTCAACTGTGATCTGCAAACCACCATCAGATTTCGGCTGCACATTCTCCTGAATAGCCGGACCAAGAGTAATTCCATCATGTACTAGCCCATCACCGGCTGGACTCAATGGAAACTCTCCCTCCTTCTGTTCATCATCACCAGAAATAAACATCCCACTGACCTCGCCTGCAGCATCCTGACTAAGCCGAAATGCAGCCCCTGAGGAATCAAACACTCCCGAGCTGCCTCCAAATACATTACCAAGACCAGGACCATTAACACCATTACTCAATTTAAGATCTTTCTTCAATCTATCAAATACCGCAGCCACAGACGGGTTATTGTGTGCCCCCATATGTTTTCCCAATGCTGAACCACCCATCTCAACAGCATTTCCATGCTTGCCAGCATCTGTGCGTATCGACCCCTGACCAGATGACCTACCAGGCTTCTTTAACACAGCAGCCAACCTTCTTCTCCTTGATCTACCAAGACAATGACTGGCCATATGACCCAGGTGGCAAAAAATCGAGCATTAGTCAACCCACTCCTCAAAACAATATCTTGCCTCCATCAGAACTCCTCACCAACAGTAATTCATATCCAATCGATCGGTGGCCTCGAAGCATCCACATCAACACAAAGACGTGGATTCACTGGATGGCTCACAGAGGATGTGCGAGCATTAGAACATAAAAATCGACCAACCAGGTTACCTATCATATGGATTATTGAGGGATTTTGAAAGGGCAAAGGGAGATGTGGCAGACTTACCCATGTCTCTATCGCAGGAGGATACTGGTTCATGCAAAGGTCAAATGACCATCGAAGAAGGAAAATTTTGCATCTGTTGCATCTATGAGGAGATCTGGACCAAGAACAAATTAAGTCATCCTCTAAAGCAAATCATATCATCATGTGACAATTATCAATCAACCCTATTATTGTGCGGTCTTGTAGATCCCATTTGTTGAACACAAAATGGTCGAAATCATCAACCAAAGGTCGTCGATGCGAAAACCAGGAAACCAGGGTCAGATACAAGAAGCTCAAGGCCTCAAAGAATTCCGATAATGTGATCAAGAGATGAGTTTCCCCAAGGTGAAGATCTGGAACTTTCGGGCTTAGAGAAATCGACGGGAAGTCAGGAAAGAAACTAGGGTTCGAAAAAGGTACAAAGGGCCCCCGCGACCCCAGATACGGTGAAGCCAAACCATCCTCCCCCCTCCCACCACCAGGAATGGGGGGAATCCATTATCAGTCATCAGTTAGGGCATCGCCTCACCATCGCCATCGCCTCGAGCTCCATAGGAAAATAGAAATAATTCATGAAAATGATAGAAATCATTTTCCTTAGTTTACATGTAACTCAAGAATGAGAAGGTAATTTTATCTCCAAATATATATATATATATATATATATATATCAAGGTGGTTTAAATAGGGTTTATAATGGATGAATCCAATGTGATGACAACACTTCTGGATACTCAGATAAAATTTTCAAGGGATGATTATGGAAGTAGTAAATGTCATAAATTATAGGTAAATTATTAAAAGGATTCCATACTTATTAGTGAAATGGTCTGACAATATTTTTTCCACATGTTAAGTGGCATGGTATCAAAGTAACCCCAAATAAAAACACATTATTAAAGTAAATAGGATATTTTGATATATCAAAAGCATAGTGTATTTCATCTTACTTTATAACATAACATCAAAACATGTGTTTTTAGGGGATAAAAACACTGATTAGGATGGTTCAAATTATGATATAAAGTCTACATCATGTAGTGAATTTTATCTTAGTGGATTGGGCGTTTCCTATTTGGGTAAGAAACAAGACTGAATTTCATTGGGCACTAAAGAAGCTAAAAATATTACATACACTCAAGTTTGTATGCAACTATTATGGATGAAGAAACATCTTGAAGATATGGGAGTTAAAGTGAATTATCTAATTAAAATCAAGTTTTATAATTCAAGTGGTATAAATATTAGAAAAAATCTCATCCATCACTCAAGTATGAATCACATTGAAATAAAATATCAATTCATTATGGAGAAAGTGAAATATGGGTTAGTGAAAATAGATTATGTGTTAAAAGAACTTCAAAACACATATATCATAGAAAAGGCCTTACCCAATGAAGAATATGAAAGGAATCAGCTAGATCATAGAGTCTAGTTGACCCCCCACACTTAAAAAGTATAGATATGGACCCCTGCTCCCCAAGGTATGTTGTAAATTTTTATATATATTAATAACTAATATTTTCTCTATTTCATACCACAAAGGAGTTACCTTTGGGTTCCTTGAAAAAGGAGGATAAATATGTCTCATGAAGGGGAAGTGATTATTTAAACTTTCTATAGGGGAGAGTAAAGGTATTAAAAGGTGAGATATTTTCTTTTATAAATCAGTTGAAGTAAGGATGTAGGGGTAGTATTCAAATATGGTGATATTGAATTTGTTCTATCAATGAATAAAAATTGAAAAAGTTGGGACCTATGTGTTCATGATACAAGTAGTTACCATGTATGTTTATGGAGTAGTCTTGATGGCTGTTTCTGATTCAATGTTTGTATTAAGAAATATTCATCAAGTGGTATCAGGAACTAAATGATTCATTAATGACCTTAGTATTCTACTCTTGTTTCTCATTCCAAGCTTAAATCATGTGATCTTAGAGTACGTGCTTATAAATTCTTTGATCACTATTTGAAGTTGGATATATTAGGTTGTAAAAAGGAAATGGTGATTCAAGAGATAGGTATGAAAATTTTTTTCAACAGAAATATAAGGATTTTGAAGTATTTTAGAAAAACCAAAAGGGGGTATTTTTGTAAAAAAATTACACAAGATATTATTTTAAAGTTTTTAGGGTTTTTTTATAAAAAAAAATTGGCTAACAAGGTTTCATTTTGTGAAGAATTTGGGAAGCTTAGGAAGGTGTTTCATAAGTTTTGTGCTCAAAGTGGTGATGTTTCCTAGTGTTTTATAAAATTTTAAGTCCAAAATTTTAGAGGGAGAGAAAAGTTAATTTCATTAAAATAAAGGATTTTTATACAATTGAAATTTTGTGAAAACATGTAAAAAGTTTTTCAAAAGTGGTAATTTGAAGTCACATCATTGATATTTGTAAAAGGAAATATTTTCATGAAATTTTGGTGAATTTATGAAAAGAAATGTTGTAATATAACTAGTAGATACAAATAGAAAGTTATAGAAAAAAGTTGAGTTATGAATGAAGAGTGACGATGGAGGAAACAAGTGAGTTTTGTGAAAATTAGTTATGAAAATAAAGATAATTTTTTTCTTCATGAATAAGTGAGTTTTGTGAAATTTTAAGAGTTTCATGAAAGTAAAGATCTGGGTGAAAGTGCAGTGAAAGTGTGGAAGTTGTGTGAAAGTTTCGAAATGGTTGTGAAAAATTATAATTTGTGTGAAACTAAATGGAATTACTAGAATTTATATGGAAAATTGGAATTCATAATTTGAGTGAAATAATAGATTCTTTCTATACCCATTTTAGTGTGAACTAAATCAATGTTGATACAGATAATCAAAGGGTTCTTCTGAATGATAAATGAGTTCTTTTCATAAGATAGAATAGTCCATTATCAAGTGTGAATAGTTTTAAACCTGGAAGGATAGTGAGTCCACTTTGAACATTATAATAGTAGGGTGCTTAGTGATTCTAATACATTATCATATTTCCTTTGTAAAATAATTGTATTATCCTGGTTAGGGTAAACCAAGTAAAATTATTGTGTATCATACAAGAATTCATTTTTATTTATATATTTCAAATATAAAAAGAGATGAGAGAGTTTTTTTAATGATAAAATAAGATCAAAATGGTTAGTTCATTTAATCTTTCATTCCATGATTCAACCCCCCCCCCAAGGGTATTTAACCTAGTGTGTCTAATACATAGCATTAAGTCCTGACATTTTTTATGCAGTGACATTATGTGCAAGGTACCAAAGTGATTCAAAATAATCACATATAAAGGTTACTTAGAGGATAACTTGATATATTAAAGTAACTTAGATTTATGGTCTATTGTGAAAAAGAGATGAAGGATTGAATTTATATGGGTATACTGATGCTGATTGGTATGGAGATTGTAGTGACAAAAAATAAACACTGGGAGTTACATTTTTCATGAAAAAAAGTTGTGTGATATAGCATAGAAAAAATAAAAATTCTATAACTTTGAGCATAGAAAAATATAAGTATGTGTTTTCTATATATGTATAAACACAAATTATTTGGATAAAATATTGGTTGGAAGACCTAAAGGTGATGGTTGAGAAGACATTGAGAATTTATTGTGATAATAGGATTGAAATTGATTTATCTATGAATCTAGTGTTACACTTTATATCCAAACATATTGATATCAAATATAATTTTATCAAATATAAGGTTGAAAATAGATATTTGAGGATGTAATACATTTCCAAATTGGATCAAATTACTATTAATTTAATTGAGGGTATTCTAAGGGATGTATTTGAATATTTTAGGCTAAAAATACATATTCATCACTTCCCTATTATGTAAGAAATTTTGGCTAAGTCAAATCATCATTTGGATTCTATTATTTAAGGGGGAGAAATATACATAACTCGTGTGATTCCTAGTTGAGGAATCAAAATCTATTCTTCTTTAAAAAGGAGGATAAATTTTTTAGTGGATTACGGGGGAGAAATAAAATTCAATTTCCCTAAATTAAATGTCATTAAGGGATTTAATTATCTCAAAAAATTATTTCATCTAGCAGTGTGGTATTAGTAAGTTTTTATTTAATAACCAATGTGATTATTGGAGTTTTTTTTATTTTTTTTCCAAAATATATTATACGTTTTTTTTCAAGTGCTTATAATGTTTTTGAGTTGATTTTATAAGTGATGCATGTCTATCGTAGGGCATGTAAAAAAGTAAATTTATATTCCTAATTCATCACAGAGGCTGACCAGGGTCATCTCACTTGAAGATATTTCTCAGTTGTTCAATCACTTAATATAATTCACCTAAAAAACTTCATTTTTTTGTTTTTATTATTTATATGAATAAAATATAATTTAAATGAAAATATAAATGAAATTATAGAAACTAAACAAACATGAAATGATATAATGATGTTAAATAGAAAGGATATCTTCCTAGGAGAACAACCATAGTGAACCTTCATCATCTCTTAATTAATTTCAAATAAACTTAATTAACATGCTACATTTTATGCATGAACATACCCTTTTTTATATGGTTGTGAATATATAGTACACTAAACTATCATTGAGATATTGTACATCCAACTCCTAGATTGATAGAAAATATTACAGAAGAGAAAGTTAAGTCTTGGGTGGAAAGTGGAGACACAAAAGTTCCTTACCCACTAAGACCCCATCATACTAAATATAATAAAATATTAAATATTAAATATTAAATTGAAATGACTTGGGTTCAACACTGGATTGATCCATTAGGAACTTCCTTGGGTTAGTTACTCATAATAATAAGTATTAAAGATCACAGTGGAGAAGAAAGAGGTGGAATGAGAAAGAAATAAAAGAAAAGAATAAAAGAAAAGAGGGTGAAGAAAGGATGGAAGAAGACACAAAAGTAAAAATAGTGAATGAATTAGATTTTATTTAAAATAAACTAAATTTAAATTAAATTTTAAATAAAACTAAATTAAAAAAAAGAATAAAAATAAAAATAAAAGAAAAAAATAAATGGGTGCATCAACTTCCCCTTTAGAATCTATATCCTGTAAGTTTTCTCCTATTTATGAAAATATATATTTAAATAAACCCAATTTAGCTTCCTATAGGTTGTTTCAAATTTAATTACCTATCTTCTCTCCAAATTTCACGTTAATCGGACGCGTCTAGAGTATGTTATGGAATAAATATTGAGTGTGAATTTTTATGGATGACATTTCCAGGAATCTTCCTTCAATTTATATCATTAAATTTCCACCTTAATGGATTCATAACTCCCTAGAAGTTGTTGGTAAAATTATTACATGAGTTTTTTTACTATCCAGGTGGAATCACTTCAATTGGAGATGTGTATCCCGAGATATGCTTCAGTTACAGAGGTGTGGTCCACGTTGTCTGCCCGAAAGGTTTTCTAACTTCAATGATTTTTTAAGGCCTCTATATTGTCAAATAAACTCTTTCACTAGAATAAAAAGTTGAAAAAAATATAAATCAAGGAATCCTAAAAAGAATAATCACTCAAATTAGAATTATATTTTAAAATTTATGCCCAAAATACACTTGTGATAAAAATATGTCAAAATTTCAGAATTAACCAATTTTTACATTTTAGCTTAAAACACACCACTAATTAAAAATTGTTGAAAATAAGCTCAAATTCATAAATTTGGGGGGTTTAAATAATTGAAACTCATATAAAAAAGTGAGGAAAATTTTAGCTCTATCAATTCCCCCACACTTAAACCATTCTTATCCTCAAGCATAAAATCTCAACAAGGAATTCAGCAGACACCAATGTTACCAATATTCAAATTCCAGAGTAATAAAATAAAAAAAATCAATATCAAATCAGACTTTAAAAAATCTATATAAAATATCAATTTAATTTATCATTTTTCAAATAAATAATTATTTCGTGTATTTTACTTTTCCCCTTTGAAAACTGATGGATCTTCTCCTTTCATTCATTCAAGATCCTCAATTCATTATTATTAAACATGCCAAGTCATGATTTACCTCACTTTTGATTCGTTTCTCTCATCACTCATGATACAATTAAAATAGATTTATGGTCATATCATGTGAACATGATCCTTATACATAGGATTATAAATGAACTATTCTCTACTCTGTAAAGAAAAAATGCACATAAATTTAAGAGGTCTTTTCAATAAAGGTTCAAATGACTCTGAGGCTTAAGGTTTGTGGGATTTGATGCTTTGAAAATTAAGGCTTAATGAGGTGGTTTGTCTCTTAAGTAAAATTCATGATATCAAAAATTATAATGAAATTTTCCCCTTGAAAGTAGCAACTCCAACTTACCTTAAAACTCAAAGAAAATATCATGATCAGTTTAAGAATAATGAATGATTTTTTCACCCTCTTGAATATTTTTTTTTCATTTATAATTTTTTTCTTTTTCAAAGAACCTTTTAATTTTTTTATTTTTTGAAATTTATGTTTATAATAAACCTCACATCCACAACCTAACCACATATGATAAAAATCATAGGCCTAGTAATGGGTATTTTTGGTTTTCCTAAATCACAAACCATTTTTATTATTTTTTTTATTCTTTTGTTTTTTTCATGTCTTATTCAAGAGGGGAAAAACAATATAATAAAATGAATGATTCCACAAACTTTTAAAATTACCACAATAAGCACCCCCACACTTCTTCCTTACAATTTAAATTATCCCATTCACCATGGCTACCTTCTCCCATACACTTAAACTTTAAAATATCATGCAAATACCAAGAGTAGGGTAGGAATAGATAAAAATGGCTGGAAACATGGCTCATCCCTATAAAGTTCATTCAAACTCTCTATGGTAAAAATAATGATTGATGTAAAAGTGGTTGTTTATGGATAATTTCTTTTAAAAATATAACTCAATCATATTAAATGTGGTTTTGTACATTTATAGCTTTTATAAGTTCAAATTCAATTTCTGGTAGGTGACATGTTCCAAGATCACTTAAAAAATATGCTCAAGATAAAATAAGAAGTACATGGTCTAGAAATCATCTTGGGAATGGGAATATGATATTGTAAAATCACCCAAGACAAGATTAATAATAACAAATAAATTCACATGAATTTTTGAAATTCAAATCGTGAAAAATGTTAGGTAAATTTCATTTACATGAATCAAATAATTCCATCAAATCATGAGTCCTCATTTAAATATTCATGCTTCACTATAAATATTAAATTCTCCAATTTACTCATTAAATTTCATCAACATTGAAATATAAAACATAGAATCATAGGATTCCTAAGAAACTCATGTCTCCTATATAATTCATGTAAATCATGAATTCAAGCATAGGCATTAAATTCTAGTTGAAATCTCAAATCATTATTAGGACAAAAATGTAAGGAGTTTAAAAGATAAAAATTAAAATTGAACTCCATTTTGAAATAATGATCATTACTATTTCTTCCTTGTCTATTTTGGTCTACCTTGTTCTATTATGAACCTAAAAAAATAAATTACATAATTAGGAACAATGATCATTTCATTTAAGCTCAAAAAGATAAGAGGAATTGGGATGCATGGTGGACTAATTCCTAAGACTGAATTTAAAATCTAAATTATAAAGATTTAAAATGAAAGTACTAGAAATAAAGTAAACTATAAATCTTAGTACAATCCCCCAAGTGGACCCTAGCTTCTTTAACTGCCTCTATAGGGAAGTACCAGCTTTTATATATAATCTTTCGGTGGGTGGATTCTCTTGTATTTGAACCACCACAAGAAGTTCCTTCCAGGTGAATTATTTTTCTATATTAAGGAGGACTCTATGGATATAGTACAATATATTCTCCCCCTTCACACTATGGTATAAATTTCATGGTACGGGTAGGATGTAGAATGGAACCTCCTCCTCTTTTGTTGATACTTGTGCAACCTTATCTTCACTATCTGGTGGTTTCTCCAGATGTGCAACATTAAAATAATAATCAAACAGAGATTCAAATTTTAAATTTGAAGTATTAATTTAAAAATCTTTCCATTTAATATAGGCCACTAGTCTCTCTTGTTCTTCAGGACAACCCACTTAGATCTCTTCTTGTACTCCCTCTTGTAAATATTCAATTTCTTCAGGGAGATCTAGGTGTTCCTAAATAGGTGAAATTTCTTTTTCCTCTTCATCATCCAAGGAATAATAAGATTCATCCAATTATAAAACTTCAAAATAGTTGGTATTAATACTCAACTTATTTTAAATAAAAATAAATGAGTTTGATTTTAAGAATTTATCATCTCCCTGAGGTGGTTCGGCTTGAATCTCTTATTCAATAGAAAGTGCCTCTTGCATTTGATTATCGCTGGATGTAGGTAGGTAGTCAAGCTCCTACACCTCAAGTTTGTCCTCAAATTCTTTGATCTCTTCAGTGAAATCCTTAAATACCAGTGTCACTTCCTTCTTGGCCTTGAATCTTTTCAAGTCAATCTGGAGTTGATCGATCAAGATCATTAAATCCTGATATGTGATCCATGTCTCTTTGCCTATTTTGCATCTGTTTGACCAGTATCATTATAGAATCATCCCTTCATTGGAGGGCCACCTCAGTGTAGTCTATTTCTTGTTCTTTCACCTATGAGTAATTGTTTCTTTTAGAATAATACAAGTTTGGATACATCATGGAAATAATTTTCATGGTATTATTTTAATTTGTAAAACAATAAAAACTATATAAAATGTAAAAATAGAATAGGTAAAGTAAAAAATAAATTAACTCTTAGGAAATTTAACTAGTTTTGACACATTACTATTATAGGGCGTGGAAAAAGAAAATTTATATTCCTATTGCAGCACAGAAGCTGATCAGGTTTATCTCACATGTGGAGCTTTCTTGGAGTTCATTCACAAAATCTAATTCACCTAAAATACTTCATTTTTTTGTTTTTATTATTTATACAAATGAAATATAATTTAAATGAAAATAGAAATTAAATTCTAGAAACTAAAAAAAATATTAAATGATAGTATGATGTTAAACATAAAGGACATCTTCCTAGGATAACACCCATAGTGAACCTTCATCATCTCTTAATTAGTTTCAAATAAACTTAATTAATATGATCCAAAATATGCATGAGAATCCCCTATTTACTATGGTTTTGAATATATAGTGAACTAAATGATCATCAAGAGACCATACATACATCTCCTCGATCGAGGGAAAATATTGCAGAAGAGAAATCTAAGCCTTGGGTGGAAAGTAGAGACACAAAGATGCATTACACACTAATATCCCCCTTGGAATAACTATAATAAAATAAGAAACATAAAATATAAAAGTGAAATTGATTGGGTTAAATATAATATTGATACCTAAGGAACTTCCTTGGGTTAGTTATTCATGATCTTGAGTAGTAGATATCACAGTGGAGAAGAACAGGGTGGAATGAGAAAGAAATAGAAAAAAAAAGAAAATAATAAAAGAGGGTGAAGAAATGATGGAAGAAGAAATAAAAGGGAAAACCATAAATGAATGAAATTTTATTTAAAATAAAATAAATTTAAATTACATTTTAAATAAAAATAAAGTAAAAAGAATAAAAATAAAAATAAAAGAAGATAAATGGGTGCATCAGCTTCCCCTCCAGAATTTATCTCCCAGAATTTTTCTCCTATTTAGAACACCATATCCTCGAATCACCCCAATGTTACTTCTTATTGGTTGTTCCAATTTAAATGTCTTATCTCCCATATAAATTTCACATTAATTGAACATATCTAGAGTATGTTATGGAATAAATATTGAGTGTGACTTTTTCAGGATGACATTTCTAGGAATCTTCCTTCAATTTACATCGTTTAATGTCCGCCTTAATGGATTAATAACTCCCTGGAAGTTATTTTTAAAATGATCCCATGAGTCCTCTTTCATATCTTAGTGGAATAAATTCAATTGGAGGTGTGTAACCTAAGTTATGCTTCAGTTATGGAGGTGGGTTCCATGTTGTCTGCCCGGAATGTTTTCTAACTTCAATGATTTTTTTGGTCCTCTAGATAGTCCAACCATCTCCTATCCCAAAAAAATTGAAAAAAATCAATTAATACTAAAAAAAATCACTCAAATTAGAATAATATTTTAAAATTTATGCCAAAAATAAACTTTTTTTAAAAATGTTTCAAAATTCTAGAATTAACCATTTTTTTCATTTTAGCTCAAAACACACCATTAATCCAAAATTGTTGTAAATAAGCTCAAATTGATAAATTTTAGGGGTTTAAATAATTGAAATACATATAAAAATGAGAAAAATATTAGTTGTATCAAGAAGTGGTAAGATATTTCATGATGATTTGAGAAGGCTGAAGATGGATTATAGAAGTTTAAATTTAGATGTTAAAATAACTTAGTTTATACATAAAATATCATTGAAACATATTTTGGAAGAGTATTGTTCTAACACCCCAAAATTATAAAATAAGAACATTGTATTCAATAGCGTGTATGACATGAAACACCAATATTTGAAGAAAATATAACACCGTGAGACTTTATAATATATTTATTTTTAAATAAATTCAATCTCTTTAATATCATTTATTACATTCAATACTATGTTTAGATTGTGTTCAATGAAACACTGAGTTTAGTCTATGTTACATTCAACACCAAGTTTAAAATAAACATGACATATTATTAAAATATTATGAAAATAATAGTTATCTATTGATTATGAATAAAATAATCATCATTTAAAAGAAACGGAAATGTTTTATGAAAAAAAATATTTTTCTAAAAGATGGTTTAGTCGCGCTTTGCACACATGATTTGAAATTGATATTTAAAACTTATTAAATTTATTCGATAAAATTAACTTCATTTTTTAAACTATAATATCAAAATTATCTTGGGTTTAATTTTTTTTACTTTTCTAAAAAAAATCATTTTGTTATGAAAAGTGAAAAATAATGAATTTTAATTGATAACTACCTTTTTTTAAAATTATTTATAATGTTAAATTATATTTTAAATTGCTTTAAATATAAAATTATTTCAATTATATATCAATTAATCTAATTTATGTCATTAGAAACATTTTTATATTGAATTTTTATATAAAAACTTTGTAAACTTTTGAACATTTTCTCTTTAAAACTTGTTTTTTCATCGCGTTTGAAGAATTAATTTTAAATTAAATTTTTTAAATAATGTTAAAGGAATTTGGTAAAATGGATTCTATTTTTTTAATAATAATAATTTATAATTTATAATAAGGTGAACTTAATTTTTACCAAAATTAATTGTGAAAATAGTAAAAATTAATTACTACGGTTAAGGTAAAAATGGATTTACTGGGGAATTAAACTAAAAAGATAAGGGTTAAAATGACCTAAAAACTTTTATAAAATCTATTTTATAGACATATTTTGACTCTATAATGTATAATGATCTATAATAATCCATTTTTAACCCTTTTTTCAGGTGGAAAACATGGGTACACTTTTTTCTTTTCAAAAATTACAAGTGTGTCGCTCACCTCACTTATAAAAGGACACCCACTATCCTATATTCTTCACACCTTCACACCCTTTTGGTTCATCCATGAAAAAAAAATAACTTCCCAAATTCTATACAATAATCCTAGAAGCCTTATTTTTTTATAAATCCATCCTAGGAAAGATTTTGGTGCAAACCTAAGGATTTTACCTAAAGAAAAGGTAACGTTCTTCAATGAGTGTTTTTATTTTATTTCCTACTCCACATCCCTAAATTATTATTAAATATTGATGATATAATAACCACATTATATTCCATATAATTATATATTTTTATAAAATGGTCATGACCTATAACCATACCCACTTCTATCAAATCGGTTATGAAATCATCATTCGTGTGTACGGTAGGCTACTGCCTTGCGAATCGTTGTCATTCATTCTTCCATTACCACCTATAATAGTTGGGTATGATGATGTATATAAATTATATATATCATATTTATAACATATTTATACCTCTTTATTCATTATATCAAATATACGTTTTTATGTTACATTCTATAGGGGATATGATAGCGTCGCTCGTGTGTATGGTGGACTACTACCTCACGGAGGGATGTGATTCGTCTTTCACTAACTCTTTAAATAAAAGGTTATTGGGATAAATTTAATGAATATTTGTGATATAAATTACATAATTATTATATTAATGACATATTTATCAATATAAAAATATAATATAGCATTTTATTTTTTACACTGAAAAATGATAACATCATTCGTGCATGTGTGGACTATCACCTTCTTGAAGTGATAAGACTCTCTTTTCATCACCACACAACATGGATAATATATATAAGTATATTTAAAGAAATAATATGATATATAAGATATTATGATCATTCAGGTAATCTAAAATATTACTTACCATCTTTTCATGATGATCATTGTAAAATAGAAACGTTACTCATGCTTATGTACGGCCTACCATCTCCATGATCATAACATACTTCATTTTTCATAACTATATTTCATGATTGGTTTTAAAAGTATAATTGATATAAAAATATTATAATTATGTCATGATTATTATTCTTGATATGATGTAACTATATTATATATACAATAACTAGATCTTTCTTTAAGAAACACGATTGAGAAAACAAGGCAATTAACACCTAAAATAATGCAAATAATAAAAGATTATTAACGAATGGGTGATAATATGTTTTAAAAGGATAATATATGATATTATAAATATTAATATGGTTCTGTTATAATTTAATAACATGTTTAAAACCACTATACATGTGTTTAAATCATGTTCAACCAAAAGTAAGTGTGGGATAAGGGACTTTGTTTCAATTTCCCTTTATTGAGGTGTATAGTAATGTTATGCACTTAATTTCTTTTATATGATGTATATACTGCCCATTTTACATGTAACATCATGATTAATTAATAATTCATGGTATTTTAAGTTTCAATTTTAATTATTTCATCCAAGGGGATTTTACTTAAAAGTTACCAAGTGGTAAATAATTTTATAACTTAATTTCTTTCCATTGGGTTATGTTACTTCATCATCTTTGATATTCTAATATTATGTATGTAGTGACTTTATATTATCTTATTTTATATTTCTACTTTTTTTATCGGGATTTATATTTGATACACATAATCTACTCATTTATTAATTCTCACTTCAATATTATGATCATTGTAAGGTTTTATTTCACAATATCATTTTAATCAAGAATGTTTATTCTTGAATTTTAGTTAAAGTAAATTATTTGACTATTTACTAATAAACCCATTTCATTTTATTCTACTATATTTATTCATGATATTTATAAGTAATAGTACCATTTTCTCCACTCTTTCGTAATTAAAATAATTTATAAAATGTTTTGAAGGAAATCTAACTTCATTTCTCTCTTTGGTCGAAAATATGTTTTCTACCAAAGTACTATTTTCTAAAATATTTTTAAAAAAAATTGACCCTTTTAAAAATAATTTATTAAATATATTTTTAACTAATTTTACTTTTTACAAAATGTTTTTAAATTAATATTAATGTTAGTTTCAAAACATTTTCCATTTTTCTTTTACCGAAAAAGTGAAAGTAATATTTTTTTAACATGTACGGCATGAATAGAATCTATAACTATCAAAACCACCCAAATGTTTTAAAAAAAATTAAAATTTAAAAATTTATTTTCAATGAAAATTATTTTCAATTTTTTTTGTGAAATTTTAGTTTTAAAAAGTTATTTTCAAAATGAAAAGGATATTTTCCTTAAGAATGTCCTTAAATATCTTTTTATGATATTTCTATTAATCAATGACATTAACGCTTTATTATTACTCCAATGAGTACATATTGTATTGACCTCATACTCATTATTTCTATGGATGGTTTATGATAATTTTGACCAAGTAAAGTATTGGCATTCACTTACTTGATTCATTTTTGTAGTCATTAACTTTCCCTTGAATTATTCACCTTCATGTTGACATTAAAATTACTATAAATATCCATATTATTTATCATGGATATGTTAATTTCTTAAAATGTGTATCATTTTTACATATGATGTTATAAATTTAAAGTTATTTGTTTATCTAGAGAATTATTGAAAAATATTTATTCTATAATCAATATGGATATTTGATGATAATGCACATTATTCATGAATTAGATCGATTATTTGATATATGAGGGATGCTTTGGACATACAGACATGGGTGGGGCTTGGTTATAGATAGCCCCTCAATGCATTATTTGTCTCATGATGTGAATTATTAAGCTAGAATAAAATTATTTGGCCAAACCTGATGGGTTTGTACCCAGTAGTTTTAAATAATATTGAGTATAGATCTTGATGGTAGAGGTATCATGTTCCTAAGACATGATGTCCAATAATTATGCATTTCCTCATTTAGAATTTAGTTATGATTATCATTGATATTTTTACAATGATATTATATTTGGATGCATTTAATTCTCATATTATTCTTTAAATGGAATGTGTGTTTAGCTATTTACCTTACCATATTTATTATTCATTATCTTTTCATGGTATTTGGGTTATTTAAATGGAATGTGTGTTCAGTTATTTAACTTTCCATATTTATTATGCCTTGTCTTTTCATGCTAGTAAATTTATTTAAATGGCATGTGTTTTTAGTTATTTACCTTTCCATATTTATTATTATCAATGAGATTTTCATGTTGATATTATCTCTAGATTCACTTACTTCTCAGTTTATTGATTACATGGAATGTGTTTTAAGTTATTTACTTTTCCATATTAATTATGTTTATTAATTCATGATAGATCCCACTGTACTTAACCCTTAATGAGAATTTTATCTCACCCTTATTTTTTTCCTTTCCCAAGAATCCAGGAAGTGTACTATGAATGATATGCAAGGATATTATATAGGGAATAATGATATTCTCAAAAAAAATGTGTTGTAATTTTTATTTCAAATTTAATGCAATATTCAAGTATGAATCTAGTTTACCAAGACTACTAAACTATTCAGTCCTTTGGGATGGGATTCCTTATATCTTATTCCAATGTAATAAATAATACATTGGCACCAGGTTAATTGGGTTGGGGTTGCTATTGTTGGTATCAGAGGAAGTTTAGTAGAAACCTTAGGAACTAGATTTAGGAAAACATAGATTAGAGAACATAACCATATGATAAAATTTGAGGATAAGTATATAATAAACATCCTAAAGTTTTGATAAGGTAAATATTATGTGGTTTTTCCTAGAAATATATCCCTGTATGGATGCTACAAGTAGACATGGTTTGGGAATAGATGTATCTATGGGTAATAACTCTAAAAATGGTGCATTGGACTTGACTCGGTCATCACCTGTTGCATGATATAGGTCCTTACTTCACACCTATTTTGACACTCTTGGGGGATATTCTTAGGATAATTCACATTTTCTTTACAAACTATTATGAAGGATTTGAATATATGATGAAAATGAATAAACTAGGTTAAACCTAAGGTTTCATATAGTAAAAAATTATGTTTCATGATTTAAACATCAAATAAATGATTATATAGTTTTCCCACTATGATTATTGTTTATCACACTATGCTTTTTGGTTTTAGTCAATGGTTGGAACTTGAAGTAATCATGTTAACATTTAATATAAAGTAAAATTTGGTGACAATGAGAAACCAAATGGGATGATGACTTGAGTCAAATATATAGCGATTATTCCAAATTATTTATCCCAAAATATGATTAACAACATATACCTTAACCAACTCCCAGACTCACCAATGAAGAGAAGGATGGAGTTTTCCAACAGATCGAGTGATGGAGAACATAGAGGAAGAATGATCAATTTCCATCATATAAGAAATATGGAAGGAGACACTCAAGAAAGTATCTCAATGTAATTGGAAAATTTTTTATGTGTGGAAAGGAAGGGCATAAAGAAAATAATTTCTAAGGAAAATGAAGAGTGTGATGGAAGGAAATAAATATCATCTTAGGGATTCATTTATATTTTTTTGTCTTAAATTTAGATAACCTAGGAATTATTCGAGTCAATTAAATCTTCTAAAGGATAAACCCTAGACTAAGGAAGGACTTATATAGAAATAAAATGGATGAAGTACTTATGTATTGGTCTTTAAGAATTAAATTGTGGAAGAATTTTTTCACCAATGGTATTTTGGTGATAAGAATTATGAATGTCTAAGGATTATATTAAATTTTACAAGCATATGTTCATTAATTAACTTAATATTTATGGAAAACATCATGGGTTTATGATTTTAAGATTGATCATAAGTTCAAAGTCTCAGCCATCCATTTTTATGTTTTATTTGATGGGATTCTGCCTATATTAAGGATATTTGGGGAGAAATATACAACAAGTATATGTTTTAGTGGAAAAGTTATTTGTGGAATAATTTCTTCACATTTTATAGACATAATTTTAAAGGTATTGATAACCTTTAGGGTTGAAATTATCATTAATTACATTTTAATAATAATCAAATAATATTATTAGACTTTGTGAAAAAAATGGTTGTATTGAAAACCTTAGTAAGAAGGTTATTTAATAATTAATTTTATTTCAAGGATGGCCATCATATTTTTTGTTGGGGGTGTTGTAGAAATTATATTAACATAGTTTAGAAAATGGAAAACCTTCATGTTGGTTGAAAACATATTTCATTCATTAAGGCCATGGGGCTTGAAATCATGGCCAAAGGATGATAAGTTTTTTGCACTTACTACTAGCATACATGATGTCCTAGTTAATATGTCATTTTTTTAGTCAAACACTTTGAAAAATAAATATTAATGATGAACTGGTGGTATTACTTTTGAGGTTTAGAGATTAATTTGTTATATTTAATACCTTATTTTAACCATATTGGTTTTGGAAAATATATAGAGACATACAGAAAGACTTTCACTCTTTTATGGATCTTACGATCTATTAAAAGTGAATTTTAGTGCTTTAGGCATAAAAATTTCATTTTTATATATTCATTTCTTGGAGTAAAAGATTAATTTAAAATTTATTAAAGCAAAACCAAAGGATAAAGTTTTTCTTATAAAATAAAAACATATCAAATAATTATTTCTTTATATTCTTAGAGAGTAAAATAATTCTTTAACTTTTGAAAAAGGATCTTGAAACAAAAATGTTATCCTATTACATTCATATTTTATGAATCATATGGTCTTTTAAAACATCAAAAATTTATGGTTTTGAGGCCCTTAACTTTACATTGATCATTAAATTTATTTTCATCAATGACCTCAATCACTCTCTATAATTATTTACATTTTTATTCCATGTCCATATCATCACTTTCCACCAATGTTCTCCTACTTAGAAACCTAGTTATGTGTTTTTTCAGGTGACCTTTATACTTCTCTTTATCCCTTATTAAGAGGATATTTTATTAACCCTTTTAATATGCAGTATTTTAAATAATGGTATTTCCAAATTCCAAACCCTTTATTACCAAGATCAAATATAAATTGTGGGGATGCAATTTATTTTAGGTGGGGAGAATGTAACACCCTGAAATTCTAAAATAAGAACATTATTTTCAATAACATGTATGACATGAAATACCAAGATTAGAAGAAAATATAAAACCCTGAGATTTTAAGATATATTTATTTTAAAATAAATTCAATATATTCAATAGCTTTGATTATGCATAACACTAATTTTAGCATGTGTTTCATGCAACACTAGGTTTAGCTTGTGTTACACGCAACACTGAGTTTAAACAAAGTGTGACATATTATTAAAATTTTATTATTTAATATAATATTTATCACTTAGACATTTTAATTTTGTTTATGAATATTAATAACTAAATTATGAAAATTATGGTTATCTATTGATTAGAAAAAATAATGAGAATCATTTAAAAAAATAGAAATGTTTTCTGAAAACTGTATTTTTCTAAAAGGAGGTTTAGTCGTGCTTTGCACAAATAATTTAAAATTAATATTTAACACTTTAGAAAATTTATTTTTTAAACTTAAATTTATTTTTTAAACAATTATATCAAAATTATCTTAGGTTGAATTTTTGATATTTTTCTGAAAAGTTTCATTTTTTGGATAAATAGTGAAAAATACTAAATTTTAATTAAAAATGAATTTTTTTTAAATTATTTATAATGTTAAATTATATTTTAAATTAGTATTAAAGTAAAATTATTTTAATTATATATCAATTAATCCAATTTAGTTCAGTGGAATCATTTTCATATTGAATTTTATATAAAAACATTGTAAACTTTTGAACATTTTCTCTTTAAAAACTCGTTTTATCGTTGCATCTATGAGATTAATTTTAAATTAAAATTTTCCACTTTTATTAATGAAATTTATAAAAAATTATTCCATGTTTTGAATCAGAATGATTTATATTTTATAATAACTTAATCTTAATTTTTGAACAAATTGAATAGTGAAAATAATAAAAATTAATTACAAATGTTAATGTAAAAATGGACTTACCAAGGGGTTAAACTAAAAATATAAGAGTTAGAATGAAATAAAAAAATTTCTTAAATATATTATATGGGAATATTTATACTCTATAATTTCTAAGTATTGGTAAGACGTCATTTTTTACCCTTTTGGTGGCTGGAAAACATGGGTATACCTTTTTATTTTCAAAAATTATAAATGTGTCACTCACCACACTTATAAAAGGATACACCCTATCCTCTATTATTAAAATATTCACAACCTTTTAGTTAGGAAATTACCTGATTAAATAACTTCCCAACTTCTATAATATCATCCTATAATCCTTATTTTTTCATAAAGCTAACCTATGAATGTTTTTGGTGCAAACCTAAGGAGTTTACCCGAGGAAGATGTAATGTTCTTCAATGAGCATTTTTACTTTATTTCCTCCTCCACATTCCTAAATTATTATTAAACTGTGATGATATAATAACCTCAATATATGACATATAATTATATGTTTTTATAATAATTTCATGACATAAAACCATCTTCACTTCTATCAAATGGGTTGCGAAATCATCATTCATGTGTATGACGGACTACCGCCACACGAACTGATATTATTCATTATTACATTACCACCACTCACGGTAGGGTATGATGATGGATAAAAATTATATATATTATATTTTTAACATATTTATAACTATTTAGTAATTATATCATATATACCTTTTTATGTTCCATTCTGTAGGGGATACAATAACATCACTCGTGTGTACAGCGGACTACCGCCTCGCAATGAGATGTGATTCATATTTCACTAATGCTTTATATAGAAGGTGATAAGGATAAATTTAATTAATATATGTAATATAAATTAAATAATTATGATATTAATTACATATTTATCAATCATAAAATATAATATATCATTTTATTTTTTACATTGAAAAATTATAACATCGTTTTGAGTACATGTGGACTACCACCTTCACGAAGCGTTGTGACTCTCTCTTCATCACAAAACCACATGGAAAATATATAAAAGTATATTTAAAGAAATAATATTATATATAAGATATTATTATCATTCTATAAAAATAAAATATTACTTACTTTATTTCCATGATGATCATTGGAAAATGGAAACATTGCGCATGCATATGTGCGGTTTACCATCTTCATGATCATAACGTACTTCATTTTTCATAAACATATTTCCTGATTGGTTTTAAAGGTATAATTGATGTGAAAATATGATAATTATTTCATGACTATTATTCTATAGATTATGTAACTATATAATATTTGAAATAACTGGATCATTCATAACGAAACATGCATGAGAAAACAGGGCAATTAACAACTAAAATAATGAAAATAATGAAAGATATTAACAAACGGGTTATAATATGTTATAAAAGGATCATATATGATATAATAAATATTAATATGGTTCTTTTATAAGTTAATAACATGTTTAAAACCAATATAAATGAGTTTAATTCACGTTTAACCAAAAGGAAGTGTGAGGTAAGGGACTTCATCATAATTTCCCTTCATTGAGGCATATTGCAATATTATGCACCTAATTTATTTTATATGGTGTGTATATTAACCCTTTTAAATGTAATATAATTATTCATTAATAATTCATGTTATTTTAAGTTTCAATTTTAATTATTTTATACAAGTTTATTTGACTTAATAGTTACCAAGAAGTAAATAATTTCAAAACTCAATTTCTTTTCATTGGGTTATACTACTTCTTCATCATCTTTGATATTATAAGATTATGTGTGTAGTTAATTTAGATTATATTATGTTGTATTTACACTTATTTTATATGGATTTATATTTTATACACATAATTTATTCATTTGTTAATTCTCACTTCAATGTTATGATCATTGTAAGGGTTTATCTCAAAATCCCATTCCAATCGATATTTTTTATTCTTAAATCTCAGTTAAAGGAAATTCATTAAAAAAATTCCTAATAAACCCATTTCATTTTATTATAATCTGGTTATTTATGATATTTTCAAGTGATATTACCATTTTATACGCTCTTTGGTACTTAAAATAATTGATAAAAATTTTGAAGGAAATCCAACTTCATTTCTCTCTTCGATCGAAAATCTATTTTCTACCAAACCCTTGTTTTCTGAAATATTTTTATAAAAATTAAACCTTTTCCAAATGATTTAATAAATACATATTTAAAAAATTAATTTTTAAAAAATGTTTTTAAATGAATATTCATGTAATTTTAAAAACATTTATCATTTGGATTTTAATGAAAAGGTGAAAGGAATATTTGTTTTAACGTATACAGCATGAAAAAAAATTATTTCTATCAAAACCACTAAAATTTTTTAAATATTCTTTTATAAGTTTAAAAGTTTATTTTCAAAGAAAATTTTTTGTGAAATTTTAGTTTTAAAATGTGATTTTCAAAATGAAAAGGATATTTTCCCCAAGAATTTTTTTAAATATCTTTTTATGTAATTTATATTCATCAATGATAACAACCCTTTATTATTATTCCAATGAGAATATGTTATATTGATACTATCCTTATTCTTCATCTAGATTATTTATGATCATTTTGACCAAGTAAAGTATTGAAATTCACTTATTTGATTCATTTTTGTAGTCATTAACTTTCCCTTGAATTATTCACTCTCTCGTAGAAATTAAATTTCCCCTAAATATCCATATTGTTTATCATGGATATGTTAATTTCTTAAAATGTATATCATTTTTACATACATTGTTCTAAATTTAAATTTATTTGTTAATCTGGTGAAATATTGATAAATCTATATTGTTTATTCAGTATTGATATTTGATGATAAGGCGCACTATTCATGAATTAAATTGATTATTCAATATATGATGGATGATTTGGACATGTAGACATGGGTGGGTCTTAGTTATAGATAGTCTCCCAATTAATTGGTAGTCTCATGAGTTGAATCACTAAGCTAGCATAAAATCAGTTGGCAAAACCTAATGGGTTTATACCTAATAGTTTTAAACTGTCTTAAGGATTGATCTTGATGGTAGAGGTATCGTGTACCTAAGACATGACATCCAATAATTAAGCATTGTCTTCATTCAGAATTCAGTTGTTATTATCCATGATATTTTCACAATGATATTATCTCTGGATGCATTTCATTCTCAACTTATTATTTAAATGGAATGTGTTTTTAGTTTTTACCTTTCTATATTTATTATTCCTTATCTTGTCATGATATTCAAGGTATTTAAATGGAATGTGTGTTCGGTTATTTATGAAATCATCATAACACATTGATTTTTCAAGAAGGTGGTGGGGGCGATTTTGTGACACCTTTACCCTTTGGAGATGGCGATGGCTCCCGTGCTGGTCCCTCCTCCCCCGCCGGGGGAGGGACCTCTAGCATTTGTCATAGGAATGGCTCCCTCCTTCTCTCCCTTCTCAAACCCTGACTTTCTTCCCTCCTTCCCTCAGATTTCTCCTTGTCCTAAAGTTATGGACTTGATAAATGGCCTTCCAAACCTTTCAATCTCAACCTCAGAGTTCAACAAGGCTTCGAGTCTACTGAATCTCTACCTGATTGCGCACTTCAATAAGCAGTGTCCCTCGGTAGATTTATTTGATAGGTATATATTCAGGTTGTGGGATTTATAGGATAGAGCAACAGTGGGTCTACTTGATTCTAGGCATATTTGGATTTGATTCTCAACTGAGGAGGATTTGGTTAAATCCTGGTCCAGTGCACCGCAAAGCTACAATGGTCTCCGATTTTACCTATTTCATTGGTTGTATGACTTCCACATGCATCGTGACTCCCCTACAACAGTGGTTTGGGTTAGTTTTCCACAACTCCATTTACCATTTCAAAACCCTACAATTTTGAGAATGCTAGGTAACCTTGTGGGTAGATTTCTGTGTGCAGATTCAAGAACCAAGGCACTCTGTCACTCAGTTTTTCCCCGTATATGTGTTGAACTTGATGTCTCTAAAATTCCACATGAGTTTGTGTGGATTACAGTGGAGGGGGAGTTTAGGTACAAACAACCTATAGTATATGAAACTTGGTTTGACTTCTATAATTGTTGTAAGAAGCTGGGTTATGCTAGGGTATCTTGTATACATGAGAGGATGTCTCCTAGGAAGGTTACGTATTCAAGCGATGGAGGAAATGGATTGTGTATGGGTGAAGGTAGAGGAAAATATTTGTAAGTTGGACCAGTGTGTGCCACCAGTGGTTCCGAATATGAGTAACAGGAGATGGAGACGCCAGGATTCAAATCTGGTCTTATAGAACAGGATTCTATGAGGAAAGTAACAACCCCCTCTCCAAACCCAAATGTTACTATGGTTTTTGACAGATTGAAGAGAGACCTGGGGGTTTGCATCCCAGGGGAAATGGTGAGAAAATAAACTTCATCCGACATAGGTGCTATCGAGGTGGTAACCCAGGATAAAGAGGTTTCAGGTTGTAGTAACAAGGTGGGAAAAGACCTGCACTTGCTTTTGGAAGGTGGATCAACTGTAGGTAACAATAACAGAGTGAAGGATGCCCACTAGGAGGAAACAGCAATCCAGATTATTCCAACAAATACAGCCAATGTTACAGAGGTGATTGAGGGACTTTGTGAGGACCATGAATCCGGTGGGCATTCCTAGTGTCTGGCTCTGAAGGACACCTCAATGCAATTTAAATATATGGGATGAGGCTATCAACAGGAAGAAGCCTCTGAGGTTCCAAGGTAGGCCATGCAGGTGACCCTTTCTTATGTGGAGAAGGTTATAGCTGTGAGATCAAATATGGACCTTCAAAATCTGTATGGAGTGTTGGGTGATGATGACTACCAAGCTAGTGGGGATCTAAATAGGAAGGAGACTATACATGGAAAGGACCACTTGGTAGATGTAGGTGAGTCCTAAGAGGAGATGGATGATGTTCTGGATGCCTCTGTTGAGACCAAGGAAGTGATCATGGCAAAGGAATATCTTAGATCATCCTCACAAAAGGGAAAGTTCACTACTACTGATTCTAGTGTCATTATCAATAACAGCCAGAGGGGGCGACGTAGGAAGGAGTATTCTAACCTACCTAGTTCTCCTATCACGAGGTCTGCAAGTAAGGGAAAGAAACTACCAAAGTATCCTATTACTGTGAGAAATTTATATGCAGTGGTCAATACATATAGCGACCTGGTGTCTTCAGGTGGTGAGGTTGGTGTCCCTGCCACTCCCTCGACGAAGACGAGGGATCCTGAACAGCAACGTGAGACAAGCTCTGCCAGAGACCCTCAGTGACAGATATCATCGATGTTGGAATGCATGGATCTACTTTTTCACTCAGATGAAGAAATTTGAGAGGAATATATGGATATGAAAGCATTGAAGAAGATAGGAAGAACGATTCGTGAGATCACTACAAAGGAACAAGGTGAGTGGATTTATAAGCAGGATCGTATTCTACTCAGAGGCTTCAATATGGGGAAGATTAACATGGAGGAATTCAAGAAAACTTGGGACAACATGGCACATTAGTATGAAGGAATCTTGAAGGGCTACTCTGACTCCCAGGTAAACTCAATTCCCTGGATCTTGTTTAGGGAAATTGATTCCAATCGACTCAAATTGTTCTTCAACAAATCTCTAGTTTCTTTTGGTATTTAATGTTGTGAGGGTTCTCACTATCCCCTTAAAAGTGTTTGGAAAATAAAAAAGTAACATTGGATGGTGTGTTCAATTATTTACCTTTCAATATTTATTGTGCCTTATATGTTCATAATGGTCAAGTTATTTAAGTGGAATCTATATTTAGTTATTTACCTTGAAATATCGATTATTATCCATAATATTTTCATATTCATATTATCAATGGATTTAATTCCTTCTAGGTTCATTGATTATATAGAATGTGTGTTCAGTTATTTACCTTTCCATATTGATCGTGATTATTTTTTCATGATACATTTAGTTATACTTAACCCTTACTGATCATTTTAGGTCACCCTTATTTTTCTTCTTTTACCATGAATCAAAGAAGTGTGCTATAAATGATATGAAAGGATATACTGTAGGGAATAATGATATTCTCCAAAAAAATGTAATTTTTGTTTTGAAATGTAATGAAAGTATCAAGTACATATCTATTTTACCAATACTACTAAACTATTCAGTCTTTCAGGATGTGATTCCTTGTATATTATGCTAATGTAATAAAGCAGATACCAACTCTGGGTTAGTGGGGTCAGGGTCTCTATAATTGTGATACATAAGAATAATATAGATAATACATTGTGATATGTAAGAGTAATTTCTTATCATGTAAGATTAGATAAGGTGTTTGAAAGGATACATAATATCTCAAAGAAGATACATAAGAGTGAATTGGAACATACACACAAATAAGTTGATAATGTGTAATATTAACTCTAAATATCCTTTTCATATATAAGATTAAATCTAAGTCTATGAAAGAGTAACATGTGGTTTCAAATAATACATAATATTTTTTAAATTTATTATAACATTATACAGGTTTTCCAAATGATATATAATATTGATTTTGATGATATTATATTATTCTTCAGTGAATAAAAATCATGATGTTAAGTGTTAATTCATGATTCAAGGAAAATATTATGGTGTTTATGATTTAAGAATATTACATTATGACATGAATATTTACACCAAAATTATATTTATGTATGTAATCCTGCACACGTGGTAGGAAGATGTGGTTTTTGTGGAAATTAAAATGAAGGGAGAAGTTGATATTTATGGATAATTAAATGAGAATATCATGAGAAGAAACTTTTGAATTATATTAGAGGATGTTTTAATAATAATATATGTTTTCATATTTTTGGGATCAAATCTATAAAATTCCAAAACTGATACTTGAACAGTGTTGAATGAAGATCATGATATATAGTTTCAATGGAATTTCCAAATTTAAATTATGTAAAATATTCATTGTGATCCCACTAAATATATTTATAGAAGAGAATATTATCAATGAAAATTATAAAAAGAAATAAAGAGAGATAAAAATAATTGAGATAGAGAGAAAAATTGAGTTGATAAAGAGACTGATGACCAGCTACTATTACTGGATATTTTTTAAATCAATTTTCTTGAGAGGAGGAAGCCTAATTTCATGCAAATGATTCTAATGTATTGAAGAGAATATCGTTATTTTAATATTGAAGCATTATATAGTTACTTTATATCCTTTTATTCTATTTTGAAAACCATTTTTTAAACTGGAGGGATCTATTATAATGAAATATCAGGATACATAATTGTTCTAGAACACTCTTCGGTTAAGTATGATACCTTCCCTAATTTTAATCACTTGATGATATTAATGATACATTTGTGATTTGGACTCAACCAAAACACATCAAGTATTTAGTCACCCATATTGGGGGAAGAACCTTGTAAAAATCAGTGTTATTTTATGTAATTGATTATGTTTGTTTCATATGGGTGAAAATGAGATTAAAAGGGTTAGTGAATATTGACTTTAATAGGTCATATAGTTTATATCCATAAAATAAATTTTAAAAAGGGTTACACTGATTCACCTCCCCCCAGTGTTACACCATTAATAATTTGGGTACTTCAATAAGTTATATACAATTATAAAAAGAAGAATCAACAAAGAAAAAATAATTTTCTAAAAACACAATTAGAAATGACTAGTCTATAGACTATTCATCGAACTATGCATCACCCACTAGATTCCTCAAAGTAACCCACTTAGTTCTTATGCATGGTCTTTTACTGATGCATCAAGATATTATAACCTATATTTTCTTCCATTTTTCACTATAAAACTTGAAATTTTCCAAAATAGTCTATGTGACTTTAATTTAAACCATAATAACACTATTTTAAATTAAAAAATTATAAAAAAATTTGATAAACAAGGTTTAAATAAAAATATTCTTTTCTGAAATTCCATAAAAACTCAATTATCATTGCTAAAAGTGTTATTCAAACACTTCCTTGAGATATGAACATTGAGTTTTAAATATCCTATATTATTTTTAACATAACTCTCCAAATAAAATACTTAAAGTGGGATCTAATACCATTTTGTATCCTAACAATCTAAGAATTGTAACTCAACACACTAGTTTGCATGACACCGGGATTAAAGTTTGTTTTAATCACTATATATTGGAATAATTATCGACGGTAACAACCATATCATTTTGAGAATTATTTTACCCTAATAAAATCACAAAATAGAACTTTTATTTCCACTAGATATTTGGCATTAAGTTCCCATACATTGAACTTTCCATGCCACGTCAATGATATCTTTTCAAAATAAACTCAAAACCAAACATGGTATAAAAAACCAAAATATCAGATAAAATAAAATATACATAATAAAAATCATCCAAATATTACATAATCCAATAAAAATTAACAGTGTTTTATATATATGGTAACCAAAATACACATCCAAACAAAAAACATAAATAATGGTAAATGTGGATATTTTAAAATATATAATCTAAAAATGAACCAATATATAACCAAACATAAAAAATAATACTATATCACAATGATTATTATAGTCACATTCTATATATAACCACCACTATAGCTCCACTCAAGAAACTATAGTCCATTTCCAAAAGAGAGGGATGCTTTCCATTTACTAAAACCATGGATAAATAAGTATACATACCTACAATCCTATGTTTTTATTGAATGATTATAAACCCAGTAAAATAAATCCAATGATTTTATAAAAATACCTTTATTAACCAAACCAAAAATGATATTTTAAAATAAATTAATTAAATTACTCACACATTTATAAAAGATTATTTTCTTTTATAAGTCATAGAGGAGTTCCCATTAAATTCAACTTTAAATAAAATATTTATAAATCATTTATAAATCATAGATAGGGTTTTAAAAATCCAAACAAAACTTGATAACATTTCAAGTAATACCAACACACTAGAGAGTAGGCTACTAGGATCTGAGTACAAATCATAACCTTTCTATAAATAATGCATTCATCCTACTATTAGTGATACAAATTAATAACCCAAATTTATCAATAGAATCTTGATCGAGTTCTCTTACCAGTTAGAGAAAAATAATAACTAGGGGTACCCATTTCTCAGAGTAAAATAATAACTAATGATTCTAGTCATAGTGAAATCATAAATAGAAATAACTCTCATTATAATCTCTATATTATATATGTAATCCTTCCCTTTTATTACCAATCTTTACATATCATTTTACAAACAGAGGATCTTCTGAAGTTTAGTGTCTTTGAACAAAGGTATATAACACATGAAAAAATTCTTATAATACACTTGAAAATATTCATAATAGGTTCATACTAAGTGAATTTATTTCATCTCATAAATTGGGGATATACATCTAATGAAAGGGTGAGCATAAGTCCTAGTAAGGGAAAATAAGGGAAACAGTTTACTTGTGATATTCTGGATTATCAATAAGAACTTGAGGAAATACATAAAGAATAAAAAAAGAGGAATATAATAATAATAAAAACATTAATCATAACTTTTAAGTGTGGCTAAAACATTTAATTTAGTCATTCATAATAATATCACCAAGGTTTATCACTTAGGTGTCATAAAAATTACCAAGGTTATTCACCAAGGTATCATAAAACATGTCATCTCTGGAGATAAAATTATTTACCCAATGCATTGGATCGATGTAAAGGAAAACCATTAATTTGTATTAATTAATATGATCCACATATATCATAATAAAATAATTCAGAAATAACTCATGGAGAATAAAAGAAACTGGTTTCATAACAAAATAATGATGTTTTTAAGAAAAAGTGCTTAAATACAAGATCTTTATGTCATAATTAACCCATGAAAAACAAGAAGGGTTTAAAATAAATTAATCCCAGAATAAAATATATAATTTTGAAATCTATTTTAATACCCCTAGATAAAAAATAGTTTTGGGTATTCACAAAATAAAATAATATAATTTCTTGAGAAAAAAAGAGAGAAATTTTGAGAAGAAAATATGGCAGTACAACTGGAATAAAACATGGTTTTAGAAAAAATTAAAAAGATAGGGGAAATTGGTATATCATTAATAAAATAATATTAATATAGTAAAGGTATATAATAAAATTTAAATAATAACATGTTATGGAAATTTGAAAGACATACCACATAAAAAGAAACTTGAAAGGAAAAGAGAAGTTGAGATTTACCTTACCTTGATGAGTGACTTATAAAACACAAAGATCAGGACCTTGGGAGTTTGAGGAAACATTTGGGGACTCATTGGAAAGTAATATTATCATTTATTTATATAGAATTAATTTTTAATTAAATATAATATAGAAATTTTTGGCTATTTATAGGAAAAGTGAGGGAGTTTTTTACTAATTTCCATAGACACCTCAGTAGTGGTATTTGCAAAACCATGGGCTTTCCCATGGTATTCTCCAATGGTATTGTCCAATTGGGACTCCTAATATCATATTTTAATACACAATAGTTGATCATAATTTTATATTAATTATTACATCATTATGATGTAATTAAACATACCGAAAAACTCAAACTGTATTTTTACTATTCACAAAAAAAACAAAATTATTTTAGAAAGTTCTCATAAATTTTCCCTAAACTAATATAGATGTTATGATTTCAAAAATGAAATTTATTTTATCATAAAAATATCTAAATATGATAAATTTAAATTTCAACTCTAAAAATACTTATTTATTAAAAATAATAACGGATAGAAAATGCATAATAAAATTTCCGAAACTTGAAAAAAAATATTTTGTCATTTTTAATTAAATAAGTGTATTTTTATAAAACTATTTAATTATAATAAACTTTATTAACAATACCTTATTTTATTATAATAATTATATTTTTTCTGAAAAGTTCAATTTTTGATCGAAAAATCAATTTATCAAATTTTTCATATTTTTAAGAAAAAATAAACTCAAATTAGAATTGAGGGAATAAAAATTTTATTTATACAAAGGTATTATACATTAAGTAACTAAGTACTTTACACATAACCCCTTATAACACCCAAATACGACCTAAGGGTAAGTTTTTTGATGGTGATAGACTCTTGGGGTGGCTCGGATAACATTGCCTGAGTGGTAATTTCTACCAACTTGAACTTATCATGTAGCTAATTTTGTTCAAGACTAACATGTTAAAGCTCATCTTATTATTGGTCAATATCGAAGCCCAAAGATACTACCTACCACCCAAGTTCTGAAAAATGGGCTTCGTATGGCATGATTCTACAAGATGAGGTCATAGACTCTTCTTTCCTCATTAATTAACCATTATCATTTCTATTTATAAAACTAATTATAACATTAAAATTATTATTAAGATTATTATTTCCAATGGTCATATTGACCAACGGTCATATTGACCAACGGTCATATTGACCAACGGTCATATTGACCAACGGTCATATTGACCAACGGTCATATTGACCAACGGTCATATTGACCAACGGTCATATTGACCAACGGTCATATTGACCAACGGTCATATTGACCAACGGTCATATTGACCAACGGTCATATTGACCAACGGTCATATTGACCAACGGTCATATTGACCAACGGTCATATTGACCAACGGTCATATTGACCAACGGTCATATTGACCAACGGTCATATTGACCAACGGTCATATTGACCAACGGTCATATTGACCAACGGTCATATTGACCAACGGTCATATTCACCAACGGTCATATTGACCAACTGTCATATTGACCAACTGTCATATTGACCAACTGTCATATTGACCAACGGTCATATTGAACAATGGTCATAATTGATCAATGGTCATATAATGGTTGAAACCCAAAGGATGAATTTAAAATTATACTCACTTCATTATTAATGAGATATAGTTTTGTTTTGTAATATAATATAACACACATTTTTAGAAAACAATTATTATTCAAAAAATTTAGGTCATTGCATTCTTCTCCCCTTAAGAAATTTCATCCTCAAAATTTCAACTCGTTACCTCAGTTGAGAAAATGTGTGGGTACTTTTTCTTCATTGTATCCTCTAGTTCCCACATGGATTCTTCATGTTTTTTGGTTCCTCCACAACACTTTAAGGAGGTGGGTAGTCTTATTGAGTATAACCTTGTCTCTACAGTCCAAGATCTCTAACAGATACTCCTCATAAGGGAGGCCATGTTCCAATTGTACCGCCTCCAAATTTAGTACATGTGAAGGGTCGAGTATATACTTCCTCAAGGGAGATATGTGGAATACATCATTAACTTAAGCTATATTTGGAGGGAAGTTCAAGAAGATAAACCAATGCTCTTATGCAATCAGCGATTTCATTGGGTCCAATGTACCTAGGGATAAGCTTCTATTTCTTCCCAAACCACATGAATTTCTTCCAAGGTGAAATTAGAAGGAAGAATTTGTCACCAAAATCAAACTCCAAGTCCCTTAAATGGTTGTCAAAATAGCTCTTCTATCAAATCTAAGAATCCCTAATGTGTTGTTTGATGGCATGAACCTTTTCTTTCGTCTCTTGTACAAGATCATGGCCAAGAAGCTTTCTCACACCAACTTCATCCCAAAAAGTTGGAGTTATACATCACTTTCCATATAGAACTTCATAGGGTTCCATTTTAATACTCAAATGGAAGTTTTTTTTGTAAGAGAACTCAACTAATGGGAGATGTTGATCTCATCCACCTTTAAATTCAATTGAGAATATTCTCAGAATGTCCTCAAGTGTCTAAATAGTCCTCTCAGATTGGTCATCATTTTTGGGGTTATAGGTTGTACTGAAATTCAATTTGGTACTAAAATCTTGTTGAATACTTATCAATAATTTTTATGTGAACCTTGGATCATGATTAGATATGATAGAGAGTGGTATACCATGCATCCTTACTGCTTCCTTTATGTAAATCTTGGCAAGGTTTTCAAGAGAGAAATCCTCCCGAATAGAGATAAAATAGGAAGTCTTGGTGAGTCAGTACACTCTAACCCATATCAAAATATTTACTTTGGATGTTTTTAGGAGAACTGTGTAAAATTCCATAGTGATATTGTACCACTTCTATGCTGGTATGGGTAGTGGTTATAATACCCCTTTAATAAGTTGTTTCTATGCCTTAACTTGTTGACACACCAGGCACCTTGTAGTGTATCTGGAAATATTCCTTTTCATTTTATCCCACCAATAATGATCATGAAGGTCCCTATAAATTTTTTTCTTCCAAGATGTTTAGAGAATGTCGAGCTATGAGCTTCATCCATCAGCTTCTTCTTTATTTCTATAATAGATGGAACACATAGTCTTGTATGAAATTTAAGTACAACTTCTTAATCAATATTGAACTTAGGAAACTTCCCACTCTTTACAACCTTTATCCTATTCTGTAAAAAAGGATATTCTATTTAAGCTTTCTTAATCTTATCTAGTAATGATGTTTGAGAAATCATTTGGGATAGGGTTAATGATAAACCATCCCTTACGATACCCATGTCTAGTTTTACTAGGTCTTTAATCAAAGTATATCCTTGAATCCTAATCATTGCTAGCACAATAGGTTCTTTACTACTTAATGAATCATCAACTTTGTTTTCTTTTTTGATTTGATAATGAATTGAACAATCATAGTATTTAAGAAGTTCCAAACATATCCTTTATCACATGTTTAATTCCTTTTTCATGAAAATATACTTCAAACTTTCATGGTCTGTGTATATATCACATTTCTTCCTATAAAGATAGTCCCTTCATATATTCAGAGAAAAAATAACCACAGCCATCTCCAGGTCATGCGTAGGATAGTTCTTCTCATGAGGCTTAAATTATCGAGATGTATAAGAAATCACATTTTCATTTTTCAAGAGGACTCACCCAATCCCTTTCATAGATTCATCGCTAAAAATAATGAACCCTTATACGATAGAGGGTAGAGTTAACATAGGTGTAGTAACCAATATCTTCTTCATCTCTTGGAAAATTTCTTTACACTTCTTTTTCTAGATGAACTTAACTCCTTTTCGAGTTAACTTAGTTAGTGGATTAGAAAGTCATGATTTTTTTTTCAAAAAACTCCTATAGTATCCCACTAATCCAAGGAAACTATGAATCTTATTTATTTTTGTAGGAGGAGGCCACTCCTCCACAACCTTTTTCTTTTCAAGGTCAACTGAGATTCCTCTATTGGTTACAATGTACCCCAAGAAAGCAACTTGTTGTAACCAAAATTCACATTTTCTGAACTTTCCAAAAAACCTCTCCTTCCTCAGATTTTTTAATATAACCCTTAGATGATCTTTATACTCTCCATGAATTTTAGAATATATCAGAATATTATGAATAAAAAATACCAACATTTTCCATTCTATACAGGGTCTTTGATATCAGCTTGGATCCAGGCATAAGTTCAAAGGAGAACTATAACTCTCTTTTTAGGGGAGGCCTAGGTAACTCCATAGGAATTATGTCAATGTATCCCTATATAATAGGTACATTCTTTATTCATATACTTTCATTTCCTTCTTCGTATTCACTGATAATGTTCATAAATAATACTACGGGTGGTGATTATATAAAAAGTTCAGATCGAGATATCTCTCCTTTTAAAACAACTATAGGTTGTATATTAAGACTACTGATATTTCCTTGCTTCAGTAGTTGATCTTAGCATTATAATTTTGATATCCAGTTTGTCCATAGTATAATGTTGAATTCTAACATGGGAAGGACTACTATATTTTCGATGAGATTAAGCTCTCCAAATTGAAGACTATATTTTATATACACTATTAATGATTGGTTGGATAATCCATCCAGGAGTCTTGATAGATAACTCTACTTCTAGCTGTTTAGAGATAGATTCTATAATCTTTGAAAACTTAGAGGAAATAAACGAATGCATAGAACTAGACTCAAACAAAGTACTTTCTATATTTGAGAGAAAAAAAAGATTACCTTCCACCACATAATTTGGAGCTTCAAATTTAGTCATTATGATAGAAAAATCATGACCTTGATCTATTGGCCTATGCTAGGGTTAATGGTGATTCCCCTCCACTACCCTCAGATTTGGAAAGTGATTGGAAAAGTGTCCAAGATATCCACATTTGAAGCATTAGACTTTAAGAAAATCCTACACCATCTTCCCTTTGTCATTTATGTTGAGAAGTTGAGTCTTTCTCTCACTATGATAGTTCTGAGAGATATGGTATACTCTTCTACACTTGTAACATTTCTTGCTCCTAATCAATCAGTTCCCTAAATTCTTCTTCCCACACTTATTCCATATGGAAATTTTCAATTTATTTTCTCCCCTTCCTTGATAAAATCTCCTTTGTAAGATTGGATCCAAATATCTCTTCTTTTTATTATATTTTTGAGACCACTACATCTTACCAAACTTCAGTTCGACTTTCATAGCACTTCGTACTATCTCATCATAGATTTCATAGACTTGATTGGAAAGATTCTTCTATAAATGGGGTAATAGTCCACCAAATAATCTATAAAACTTTCCATTAAGATCCATGAAAACATTAAAGGTGTATATAGAAATTATTGTAAATTTCATCTTATATATTCCCACGGATTCATTATCCTTCTTCTTCAGCTTTAGGAATTCCTTCTCCATTTTTATTCACAATGAATGGGGAAAATATTTTTTGAAAAAGCTTCATATAAACTTGTCACATTCCATAGATTTAATATTCCCTCTTGGATTTGTATATTTCATTAGAAACCACTATTGATTAGATTATACCTCAAAGTGGTAAATAGATAGGGTGATTTTCTATTGTTCTAAATAATGAAGTACAGAAAAGATATTTTCAATAGAGCTTATCCACTGTTCAGAAATCAATGGGTTAGTAGATCCACTGAAAGTTGTTGGTCATTTACACATAAATAACTCAATAGAAAGTTGTTCTCTTTATGGTGAATCTAGTCTCTCAGATTGATTCAAGTTATTGCACATAACTTGATTCACTTGATTCATCATTCTCGTGAATTTTTTTTTTCCAGATTCCATCAGAAGGTCATCAGTGTCTGGTCCATTGTGCTCACCATTTACATAGTTTCTACTATTTCCCTATTTTTTCTAAAAGAAGAAAAGCTTAGTGAAAAACATGTTTCGTTTAATAATATTATAATTCCAAGGGAACTTTTATGTAATATAACATCAATCTAAAACAAGTTATTCATTAAAAACAATTAAATTTTCTATAAATCCTTCATAATTATTCATAAAAATCTTGTGATTAACCAAACATATCCCCCAGAAGTGTCAAACCATGAGTACAGCAAGGCTCGTTGTCATGTACCAGGTTACTTTGAGTCAGGTCTGATGCACCTTGTCAGAGTTGTTACCCCTATGTACATTTATACTAGAGCCACATCTACTTGTTCGTATATAGATAGAGATTTATTTGTTCAAAAACCACTTACTTAATATTTTACCAAAATATCATGAAGTTTTATTATATTTAAAATTTTATCTAGGGTTCTTCCTAAAGTTTTAAAATCCTAATTTACACAAATAATAAAACTGTCCTTTTATACTACCCATGACATCCTGTCTTTTTATTACATATCTTTACATAGTAGTTTACAAAGAGAAGATCTTTTAAAGTTTAGTATCTTGAAAAAAAAGGTATATAATGCATGAAAACATAAAAAACTTATTCTATTCCACTTGAAATTATTCATCATAGGTTCATCATAAGTATATTTATTTCATCTCGTAACTTGGGGACATACATAAAAGGAAAGGGTGAGCATAAGGCCCGGTAAGGGAAAAACAAGGGAAGCAGTTTACTTGTGATCTTGAGGATTATCAATAAGAACTTGAGGAAATTCATAAAGACTTGATAAAGAGGAATATAATAATAATATTAAGAACATGAATAATAACTTGGAAGTTTTAATACAACATTTATTTGATTCATTCATAATCATATCACCAAGTTTTATCACCGAGGTTTCATAAAAATTACCAAGATTATTCACCAAGGTATCATAAAACATGTCATCTTTAGAGATTAAATTCTTTACTAAATGAATTAGAGAACTATCAGGGTGCACCCTTAATATGTATTAATTAATGGGAGACACATATATCATGATAAAACATTTCATTAATAACTCATGGATAATAAAATAAATGGGTTTCATAACTAAATCATGATGTTTTTAGGAAAAAGTGCTTCAATACAAGATCTTTATGTCATAATTAACCCACAAAAAGGAAGGTGGGTTTCATGTATGTTAATCACAGAATAAAATATATAATTTTAAAATCTAGTTTAATACCCATAGATAATAAATATATTTGTGTATTCATAAAATAAAATAAGATAATTTCTTGAAAAAAAGATAGAAATTTTGAGAAGAAAACCCGATAACATAACGGGTATGAAACATGGTTTTAGATTACATTAAAAAGACAGTGGAAAAGGTCTACCATTAATAAAATAATCTTAGTACAATAAAGGTATATAATAAAATGTAAATAAGAACATGGTATGGAAATTTGAAATACATACCACATGAAAAGAGGACTTGAAAGGAAAGGAGAAGTTGAGATTTCCCTTACCTTGAAGAGTGACTTCTAAAACTCAAAGATCGGGACCTTAGATGATTTATGAAAACTTGGTAGAAATAATTTGGAGGTAATATTATCATATATTGGTGGATAATTAATTTTTAATGAAATATAATGGAGAAATGGGTGGTTATTTATAGGAAAATTGAGGGAGTTTTTTATTAATTTCCTTGGACACCTCAGTAGTGGTATTTGAAAAACCATGGGCTTACCCATGGTATTGGACACTTGGGAAACCTAATATCATATTTTAATCCAAAACATTAGACCATAATTTTCTATTAATTATTAAATCATTATGATGTCATTAAACATACCGAAAAAACTCAAATTGTATTTTTACTATTCACAAAAAAACTAAAGTATTTTAGAAAATTCTCAAAAATTCACCATAACCTAATATTTATGTTTTTATTCAAGAAATAAAATTTATTTTATCATAAAAAAATCTCTAAATATGATAAATATAACTTTTAACTATAAAAATACTTATTTATTAAAAATAATATTGGATATAAAATGCATAGTAAAATTTCTGACACTTGAAAAAAAAATTATTCTATCATTTATAATTAAATAAGAGTGTTTTTATAAAACTATTTAATTATAATAAAAATTATTAATAATACCTTATTTTATTATAATAATTATATATTTTCTGAAAAGTATAATTTTTGACTGAAAAATCAATTTATCAAATTTTTCATATTTTTAAGAAAAACTAAAGTCAAGATAAATTGATGGAACAACAATTTTATTTATAAAAATGTATTATCCATTAAGAAACTAAGACCTTTTCACATAACTCCTTATAACATCTACATAAGACCTAAGGGTAAGGTGTGTAATGGTGATAGACTCTGGGGGCGGCTCGGATAACATTGCCCAAGTGGTAATTTCCACCAACTTGAACTTCTCCCATATGCGATTTCATTCAAGATTAACATGTTGAATCTCAGATTGGGCTTGGTCAAGAGCGAAGCCCAAAGATTATACCTCCCTCCCAAGTTCTAAAAAATGGTCTTTTATGGAACGATTCTACTAGATTAGGTCATTGACTCTTCTTTCTGCAGTAATTAACCATTATCATTTCTATTTATAATAATAATTATAACATTAAAATTATTATTAAGAGGATTATTTCCAATGGTCGTATTGACCAATGGTCATAATTGACCAACAGTCATATAATGGTTGAAACCTAAAGTTCACATCTCAAATTATACTAACTTCATTATTAATGAGATATAGTTTTTTTGTGTAATATAATATAACACACATTTTCAGTAAATATTTAATATTTAAAAAGTACAAGTCATCACATTAGACACATATAGACTCCATGAGGTTTTAAATAATGACTAAATAAATCAATGAAATAATAATAAAATCACTCATTCTAACCCCCATACAACCTATTATATAAATAGTTCCTATTATTTTTAAAATCAAATATTCCATTTCCATGTAAATTTTATAAAAAACAGTATAACCAATAGGGTAATAAAAACATGTAATAATAAAATCACACTCACCATTAATTGGAATATTTATAATATTAAAACTCATTATAAACTGAAATTGGATATAATACACCAATGAGTTTTGTTAATAATGCATATAATTTTATAATCAAAAGTAAATAATCACATAAATTAACATTACATAATAAAATAGGGTTTTATAATCATTAAAAAAATTAGAAACCCCCAAAAATGGGAGGATCTTTAAAATAATAGAAAATTATAGTATCTTTAGTCTTAGATGATTGTAAATGGAATAATTCTTTAAAATAGAAGTAAATCAAGGCTATATAATGTATCTACACACCTTAAACATCATAAAACCCAAAATATTTTCCAACCATAGTTATAGAATCAATCCACCATAGTCCTTTTAGGAAAATAAAAAGGATAATAGAGAGATGTGTAAGAAAATAAATGAAGGGGGAGGATCCTTGACCTTGAGATTTTGTGAATAAATCATAAAGAAATAATATAAAAAACACTAAGTATAGAAAAAATAAGGATTAACCACCCATGGAGACCCCTAGGGTTAAACCCAAAGTCCTTTTAAGGATAATGTCCTAGAAAATTATTGAAACAAAGTTTTAAAATTAAATTTATTGAAGTTTTAAAAATAAGTATGGCCCAATTTCATGGTCTCCCTAACCATGCACAGGATCATGAATTTCCCACTTTTTAAATTTTTTTACCCTATATGGTCCTATTTTTTGGTCTCCAATATCATGTATTATGACAAAAATTTCTTTAAAAGTTTCTATAATTTCTAAAATTCTCACTCAGTATTCATAAAACTCAATGAAATAATTAATAATTAAAATAAATATTCATTAGTGACATCATGGTTTTCACATGTTCTAGGTGTTAATGGTTGTTCATATATATTATCATGTGTGTATGTCTATCAACCCAGGACCATTATCAATATGTTACATGTGATATGTAATTTGATGCATGATTAAAACCATGATAGTTTTTGTGTATATAAAGGAATAAAATATCTTGTGAATCTTGAATAGTATAAAATTTATTAAATGATCAAGGATGGATTTATCCCTTTAATGTGTGTTAAGAAGATATCTTTGGCTATTTTATTTGTATTATAGTACCTATAGTAAATCCATAGTAATGGTAAAAATGCATAATACCTTCTAGGATTGTTAAAGAAATATATATAAAGTGTACAAGGATTATGAAACAAGTATGTATCATGTTTGATGAGATGTCAATTGACAAAGAGATTATATTATATAGTGCACGTTTATAGTAAAATTATCATTTCTATGAAATATCCTTATCTAATTAGGACCTATGATTTATTACTAAATATCTCTCTTGGTATATTATTTTGATTCAATACTATCAAGATAATGTCTTAAAGGGTTACACACATAGTGTATCCAGAAGCTCTGTGAATTCATATGAATGAATTTTTAGGAAGATGTGGGCCCCGTATCTATGGTCTTGTGATCACCCAAGTTTAAATGATCAAGATTAAATACATTAATTTATTAAATTTTAATTTATTAAATTTTAATATCTTTAAAATTGAATTTATTTCTTAATGTATTCACAAATCATTTATGTTTAAAAAATATAATGTGAAAAAAAATGAATGAACATTACATGTTCAAGGTTTTTTAAACATATATAGGATAATATAAGTTGATATAATTATTTATATTTCATCACATGACACGTGGAAGTGTTATAAATTAGTGATGAAGTACACATAATATTTAATATGTGTTAAATAATTCTAAATATAAATTTTTGTTCATTTTAGATATTAAGTTTCTTAGGGGGGTAAATTAAAACTAATAAACTTGAAACCTATATATAAAAACATTTTTAAGCCCAAAAAATAGATACCATTCTAGTTTCATCAATATGATCTCATCCCCATCATTATCTCAAGTTTTTTATGAGAGAAATATGAGAGATGAAAACCACTGATATGATGTATTCTTTTTAGATTGTATTTATGGTATTTGGTGATAACATAAGTAATAAAATATTATACTTTCTTATATGATAGTACATGAATAATGAATATCATTTAACTAGATGATTTAAATCATTTTTTAATTTCTATATAGGGTTCCTCACTTAGATCCTTTGATCAACGAAAAACTGATGATGAGCATAGTAAACTGGGATCTCATAAAATGATCAATGTGTTGTTTATTTTATTGTTCTTATTTCTCATGTATATAATTCATGGAGATATTTTAATGATATTATACTAGATCTAATTTTATTAAATAGATCCAATAAGAAAATTTAAAATACTTAAAATGATTTCTTATAAAATAATCAGGTTCCTTCAATTGGTATCAGAGAAATTGTGTGTGATTTAAGTCAATTATATATCATAGAAACATTCAAGAATACTAAAGTAAGGGGTTTATATAGTACCAATAGTTGAGAAAAAACATTCATCAAATCCTAAAAATACAATATACGATAGATTATCCCCCTTATAAGGGGTATAAAATCCTTGGTGCATGTACTACACACACTAATAGGGGGAAGAGGTGCATTGTGGATAATAAATAAAAAAAATTAAATGAAATTAAATTTTTATTATTATTTTTATTAAAATATATGTGTGTGTGGTTATGTGAAGTTAATAATGTACATTACTAGTTTGGGTTATCATCACCTTATTTCACCCTTATATTCCCCTTCAAAAGGGGTGATGGCTACTCATTGAGCACTCCCAGTGAGCATGATCCAACCTAGGTGGCTTAACCCGAGTCACAGTAGGTTGGGTCATCATTGCATGAATTGGAACCCTTATAACCTAAAACCATTTCATTTTTAGATTCATAGTGATATATCATGATCAAATAGACACTTCTATGTATTTGTGTTTATTTATTTATTTAATTTTAATCATAGAATGAATTCTATATTGTAATAATTATTATTAAATTTATTATTTTAAAATTTTTAAATCATACATCAACCTTTATAATGTATAACGGTCTAAGTTCTCACATTTAATCATTAAATATAATTTTACCCCCCATTTCCTCTTTCCAACATATGTGTATACAATTTTAAAGGATATATATCCTCCAGATGATGTGGTTTGAGATGAGAAATAGTGAAGACTCAAATAATAAATGGTTTTATGGAGTTGAAAAATGTTGAAACTTGATTCGTTTATAGGTCAAAGAGTAACCTTAGGGTCTTTTTTTATTTATCTTTAACTCATTAAACAAAACTTTGTTTGAATATCAAAATGAAGTTATCATTTAATTTTTAGCTTCACATGGTTAATTATGTGAACTTTTTTATGAACAATGTCACATAGGATAGGTAACAAGTATGCTTAAATAATAATGAATTGTTGTATGATAAATGTATTCTCTTTATACATAGTTAAATTTTTTGAAAGTGATCACATAGTTTATATTAACAAGCATGATTAAATAAAATTGTATTTATTTTAATAAGATGAATAAAATAAATAAAACACTCAAAGAAATATTAATTTATAAAACCTTTAATCACTTTTGTTATGATAAAACCATAGTTTGAGGTTTCTTTTAGAAATAGTTTAGAGTTACACCACTTATTGAGTATTTTTTTTATAAGATTCATCCATTTAATTAATTAAAATTTTCATCAAATAAGTATCTATGGCTAATTTGGTGCAATTTTAATGGAAATTATTGATTAAATCCAAGATTAGGATTTACAGGATTGGGGAAACCAAGATCAAGGAACCATGAGTTAATATAATTAGACATCCAAAATCCTACCTTAAGCTCTTTATGTTGAGGTGCATCTATATCATAGACTATGAATATATATTTAAGGATCCTTTCCCGCTAGAATATTCAAGAAAATGGATATTCAAAATACAATGGTGAGGGATATTAGTATTTTAAGATAATTATGGGATATATTAAATAATAAATCAATAAATAAATTATAAATTATTAACAATCAATAATAAAATACTAATCAACTAAAGTTTTATTTTTTATAGATAAAATGGAAATAAAAACTAAAAACTCATTATCACTATAAATAATATTTGAAAAATAAAATTTCATAATTAGTAATAACTTCGAGGAGTGGTATAGTCACTTACACATTTTACTATTCTAGTAGAATAAATTTTATGAACTAAATTTCCCTCTTATTATTGGACCTTATTAAGGAGCAGATAAAGTGGATTATAAATCCTAAAATAAAAATTTTGGATGATACATTGGATGTATTATAAATTATTTTATCATCAATGTCTAGTTAAAAAACATGAAAACAAAGATGAATATAATATTTTGTCTCATATCTATGAGTTATACTAAGAAAGAGTGAGTTAATAGAGATATGAGATCTTTAATACAATTTTTACATGTAGATTGGGAGAAGGAACATGAGATAGCCCTTATGAACTCAAAATGATTTTGTTTTTTTAATAATTGGAAACTTTAGGGTTTAATTTGGATAATAAATTATCTACTAATATCATGTCATTATCCTTATTATCAAGATTCTCATGATTAATTATTAAATATTAAAGAAACATTATAAATAATTATCTCCTAGATCTTCTAGTTATTATTCACTAAGAAGATAAGGACACAAATAAATGTAATCATTTGGTCCTTTTGGTAAATAAGAAAAAAGGGTGAGGATAATATGCCAATGGAAAAAATAAAATCCAAATATACTTGTGGACTATCCTTCAAAAAATACCAATATATCATGGAAAATCAATGAGTATGAGGTTGTTTGTTTCACATTTGGTAATAAAGGTCATTGTAAGAAGAATTATAAAACTGGGAATAATTGAAATTTAGTAGCCTTAACTTTATGTATTTATTTAATTGAATATAATATTTTTGTTTCAATAATTTGGTCATTATATATAACATATTGTACCGACATATGTATTACAAGGACCAAGTATATTCAAGAAGATCACAAAGTGTGGATTGGATCCTTTAGTAGCTAATAGAGAAACACTTACACCATTAGTGATAGGATAATATCATCTCTCTTTGCTCAATGGGGTAGTTCTTATGTTATATAACTATTATTATGTATCCAATGTTACTAAAAACATAATATTTTTTTAGGTTTAGACATAAAGGAATTTTATATCAGGTTTGGAAATAAAAGTTGGTTATTTTATAAGGATGACATATGTTATGGTATAGAACAATTATATAATGGTTTATATAAACTTGAACTAGAAAATATAATGGTAGAAATCAATGATTAATCCATTTTTCATGAATCATATCACACCATTAAATGGAACTTTAGGCTTGTTCGTGTAAATTAAATGCATTTGACTAAGTTACACTAAGAAAGGTATTTATATTCTTTCAAGTTAAAACCCATGGAAATATATAAATATTTTTTATAAGGTAAAAATAAAAAATAAAAACCATATAGTAGTAAATTTTAAAGCACCACATAACTTCTAGAATTTATTCACAATTATTTGTATGCACAATTTCTAATAGAATAAAGGTGAGTATTCTTATACTTAATTACTTTTAACAATGAATTTATTAGATTTAATTATATCGACCTAATTTGGAACAAGTAATATTCTTTTATTGTGTTTAAGGAATATCAAAATTATATAGGGAATCATCTTGGTAAGAAGATAAAGAAACTTCACTCAGATAGAGGTATATAATTTCTTAACCAAGAATTATTTGATCACTTAAAGGGATATTGAATTATTTAGAAAATAACTCATGTTTATACACCATAATGGAATGGTGTTAGTAAAAGAAGAAAACACATCTTTTTATACATAGTGACATTGATTATTTATGAATCTCTTTCATTATCATCATGGGGATATACTTTTCCTACATTGTCATATACACTAAATTGTGTGCCAACTAAAGTAGTATAAGGTATTTTACATGGGATATGGTATAGAAAGAAACTTGAACTATTACATATACATGTATGTGGATATGAAGGATTTTTAAAGACTATATCTAATGAAAGATTCACATCACAAGGTAAAAAGTTCATATTTATAGTACATCCTAAGTAAATTAAAATATATTGCCTTTATAAACCATTAGATAAAAATATCATTATGGAAATACATGCCATATTTATAGAAAGGGGTAATATTTTTATGTAAATAATGGGAGAAATATATAGATTGATGAATTTTAATATTATGTTCATAAGATTTGTCATGGTAACAAACTCCACAAGAACTAGTGGAAGAAGTTATCGAGACACAATTATTCCATTGGTAGACATGGGAGGTTAGATAACTAGATAGATATAGTTTTATTTTCATTAATTCTAGTTACATGTTATTATTTGAGTATAATGAACTACTTATTAATAATGAAGTAGTGCATGGAATGTAATCTACCAAATTCTAAAGGATATGAATTTTTAAATATATTTCATTTTCCAAAATCAAGCTTGGATTTTAGTATACCCTCCAACTAATGTAAAACCCATTGGGGATAAATGAGTATTAATAAAGATGTTAGACATGGATTATAAATTATATACCTATAAATAATGATTGGTTACTAAAGGTTTCAAACAAAGATAATTAAATTAATATTAAGAAACCATTTTACTAATCACAATGATGAAATTAATTAAAATTATTCTTAACATAGAAAATTTTCATGATTATGAGATTTAGAAGATGGATATAAAAAATTAATTCTAGAACAGAAAATGTTTGAAGTTGTCTATATAATATAAACAAAGTGGTTTGAAATACCTAAATATTCCAACAAGGTATTCAAGTTGTGAATATCTATTTATGAAGTGTTTATTTTGATGAATCCATAAGAGAATTTAGTTTCATTAGAAATGGTAATGATCAATGTTTCTATAATAATGTTAATTAAAGAGTTGTAATTTTATTTTTGTTATATTTTTATATAATATTATTAATGGGAAATAAATTTCAAGTATAATAGTGAGTTAATAATTGGATAAATGAATACTTATCCATGAAGGAATTGGTTAAAGTGGTCTATATTTTAGGGATCAAGATCCATCGAGATAGATACAAAAGGTAGTTTAGTCTAATTAAGAGTATCTATATTAATAAGTTAATCAAGAGTTAATAAATGGAAAAATCCAAGAGGATACTTTTATCAATGTTTCATGGAATTAAAATATAAAATAAAATTATTTTATAAACATTAGAATATATATAAAGAATAATTATAATTACTCATGTTTTGATAATGGGATCTATCATGTATGTCATGATATATACTATACTTAATGTTTCCTAACCCTTGATCATAGAGGGAATATATGTGAAAAATATATAATAATTATACCAGATTGTAGTTAAAACTATCCTTAAGTAATTGAGACATAAAAATTATAATTTATTGATTTATTAAGGATATGAGGAGATGGCAGTGAGGGGATAAATTAATGATAGCTTATAAAGAGTTCATAATTATTTAACTACATATCCATACTATTTTTAATACTTTAATTTTAGTGGAATTAGTTGTAAAAGTACAAAGTAGATCATGTTTAAGTTTTATAGTAATGTTCAAGTATGTTGTGGATTTTAATATAGCTAACGAAGAAATATGAATACATAAATTTTTCTATGATATTGGAGTTGTAACTAGAAGTGAAAACCATTTCATGGTGTATTGTGATAATATTATAGAAATAATACTTTTGAAGGATCTGAGACACACCATAGAATAAGGCATATACTTTAAAAGTTTCATCTCTTTAGATATTTTACTCAAAGAGGTGAATTCATGGTAAGAAAACTATACATAGTGGATAACATGATAAAACCACTAACTAAATCCATATCTTAATAAAATAATTATTCTCATGTGATACATAGTGGGTTGGGAGTTATTAGTGTTAAAAACCATGTCTCGCAATGTTTGAAGAAGCTAAAATTGAAAGAAGAATAATGTTTTCTGGTCTTGGTTTGGATTGAATTCATAGTCTCCAAATATGTTGGTTTTTGTTATCAATTAAAATAATGACTATAATTGTTATATTTATTGATAAAAATGTTATTTAAGTTAACTTGAAGGTTTGGGACTCATTTTAACTATTAAAGATGAGTTTGATGAAGTTTTGGTGTTGTAAAATAAATCATATTGGGATTATATATACCATGATATAATATTTATGTGAATTTTTTATAGAAATTGGTTATATAAATATCAATTTACAATGATTATTTACTATATCGTGATTTATAGATAGAGTTTATGATTCTTATTCTGGTCAAAATTACATGATGATCATGTCTTAATGGTATATCATAATTTATTTGTGTTTGTGTTATAGGTCACTATAGAGAAATTATATCATGGTTTGAAGGACATTAATTTGAACTTGGAATAGTATGGTGATTATTTATTAATATTACACTATAATAAAAAGGGAATGATGAAAATTGGTGTCCATTTGTTTGATGTGGGGAGATCATTAGGTCATGTTTTAAAATATGTAATAGAAAATGGGAAACCATTACTCTATAATGAAAAATATAATTATGGAATGGATTTGAAATGAATTTCAATTTTCAAGGTAGTAGATTTTAAATATTTTTTAACTAGTGTTATTATGTTGTAATGGAATAAATTACACCATGAATTTTAAAATATTTATATATATTTCAAAATTATCAAGAATTCAGAATAACATTTGTAAGATAAGTGTATTTTTTATTATTAGATACTGATAGAGAAGTTACTTGATCTACGAAAAGGGTAAAGGGAAGTGTGAAGAAGGTTCTTGAAGTTTGAACATCAATTCATCAATTTATGAAGGATGATAAATTCATTTTGATATTGGTGATTCTACTTTAAATAAATAATTATTTTTATTTTCTAATACATAAAGATTAATAATATGTTTGTGATTCTCTAAAGTTGAAAAAAAGATATTTAAGAGTTGAATATTATAGAAGAATAAACTCATTAAAAGGCAACCATTTCAGTGACATGTGATCAAATAAGATCATCATTGTTGATTTTAATTTTTTTTTATTTCATATATGTATGGGAGCATATGAAAAATTTAGGATAATTTATTATAATCAGTGAAAGATCATAAACTTATAATTCATATTCACTAGATTTTATTATTGAATCATATATACATGGATGTTTCCAAGTAATGTCAGGGATGCAGTCCTTCATGTTTGATCAGTGAACCTTGTAAATGATTTTGTTCTACCAGTTCATTTTGTTTATTTACCAAACTAAATAAGTTAAAAATATTGTAAAGTTAATCTAGTAATTTAATTAAGATTTTATTAAGGTTTATAAAATAATGGAATAAAAAATATATTCACTAATTTATTGAATCTAGTGTTATATCTCTAATTGGGACCTCCTCTATTGGTATTAGAATAGTCCATTATTCCTTTAAAAAATATTTTACTATCATTTTAATGTATATTTTAAGATTAAAGACAAGTTTAAAGTTTTTTATTTGATTTCCATAATGTATTTTAATGATCCACGCTATTATAAGTTAGATAATTTAGGGGTCATTTTATTTTTTTCTCAAAAGTAGGGGTATTTCAAGAATTGAGATTCAGGTCAAAAATATAAGAGTTTGGACATATATAAGAAGGTTTTTTACACATGGTTGGGTGTTTGGATGGTGATTAGGGGCATCAATCATGTGTTATATGGATGTTGTTATGATAAAATTACATCAAAATAGTACAAAGGTGTTGGTTGATGGGAAATATAAAATAAAGGGAGAGGTTTATCCATTTTGAACATGAAATTTTCTGTTGCATTTTATGAGTTGAGTGTAGGGTATATATCACTTGAAAATATAATATATATCCCATTAAGGATATACTAATTATGGTATCATACGTTATAAATTTTAATAGAAATTCCTAATGTCTCAGTGAAGAGTCTCTTGTTTTTTACACCAGGTTTTCCCACATAGACTTAGATTAGATTAACTCAAGGCTCTTGGCTAAGTTGTGTGCTGTGACATCATTCTCTCAAAAATGGTTAAAAGGTTTAATTTATATATAAATAGGGATAAGAATATTATTTTAAGATAATTCAGTTAAGGAGAGAATACCCCTGTATTCCATTTCATTTATTATCAATAATGTGGGTAAAGTAAATGATCACACATATTTTCATAAGAGGAGTTTGGTGGTATTAACAAAAAATTCAAAGGGGGTTAAAGTTTCCAAGAATGGATTGTATTTATAGTCAATAAGTAAGGATATAAATATGTGTTGGAGAAGTTTGGAAGTAATAATAAGGTTCCTTTATGGTGATTGGGAAAGTAATATAATGAGGAAGTTTCTTCCATTGAATATCTCTTGATGATTAATGAGTATATTGGCAAGAAGAGTTAGAAGTTGTGATACTACCTTGAAAAACTTTTGTGGATTATTTTAGGAGTTATCCCCTTAATATGTGATGATTGATGAACTTTTATTCATGTTAAATGAAATTACTGATGATTAAGTAATGCATAAAATAGTTAATAGAATTTGGAAGTTTCTATCTAATTGGTGAGATGGAATTGGGTTTTATTCTTTATGAGGAATATGTTAAAGAAAGTGAGAAGATATATCCATTAAAGGAATATAACTTAGAGTATATTTAAAGATTTTTTTGAGTGTTTGATATATCTCTTAAATATTTTAATAGGTTATGAAATGTGTTGATTGGGGTCTAGATTTTAGATATTGATGGCCAAAATTTAGAAGGTGAATGCTATATTGGAAATTAAAGAAACTTCCCAAAGGTTCCTATGTTTTATTACTATTTTTATTAGTGTTATATATACTTGGATGATGTTTCATGTTGTTTTTGTGTGGTTTAGAAATCCTAGAGTTGAATTTGAGTTGTTATAAATTTAATTGAGTAAATTCTAGAAGTTTGGAACAATGGTTAAATCTGAAGTTTGGAAGATTCATTCTTGAATTTGGAATAAAAATTGAAAAAGTAATGATACTTTAGAAGAGTCTCAGTAGAGTTTTAATGAGTCATAAATAGAGTCTATAAAAGTCATAAATGAATTTGGATGAGTCACCCTAGAGTTCATATTAGTTAATTCCAAATTTTGATGAGTCACCGATAACTTTGGATGAGTACCTATAGATTTAGAATAAGTAAAGCTCAAGTTTGGATGACTCGTGACTTAGAAAAAATATAAGATTGTTGTAGAATAAAAATTCAGTAGTTTATAGAATAATATATTCTAAATAAAAGTTAAACATTTTATATTATAAAAGTAAACTATTATTAAATGTTTTATATATCATAATTAATTATAATAATTATGATTCATGCTAAGATAAATAAATAAGTGAAGATAATCATTAGTATATTAGTTTTACATTTCAAGGGGAATTACCCCATTTCAAGCACTACATATTCATGCATTCATGGAAGGATTTGTTTACTGTGATATTTTGTAGAGATTGAGGAGATATAGTTATTAAAATATCTTATGGGAGTTAAAATCAATGAATTTAGGGGTTTAAAATTATTTTATTTGTATAACATCCAAGACTCTAGAAACCTAGATCTGGAAGTTATATTACATTATTGGTATAGAATAAAACAGTTATCAAAGGATCCAATAGTTTAGAAATCTTGAAAGAATAGATACATACATGAATTTCATTTCTAAACATTAGATATAGAATGGACATATTGTGATAACATTATTATCCCTTCCATCATATCCCTAAAAATTACACATAGTCCTCTATTTTTTGGGGGAAATGAAAACAAATAAGGGTTAGGTCATATACTCATTAAGGAGTATCATATATTAGAATCCATCATAACATAAACATGTCATAAATGATATGGTAGGAATAAATAAACAACATGAATCCATAATCAATTGAAATGGAGGGAATTATATATCCATTATAATAAATAAAAACTTGGATAGCAATAATCATTGATCTCATACTAATGGAATACATGTCAGACATCAAAAACATGTTTTCAAGTCTTTTTTCTAAGACACTATACTGATATGGGATATTATTACACCAAAAACAAATCATTTTTTTCTCATAAGTCTTGTTGATGCATCGAGGGGATATATAATTCTAGACCCCACCTGTCACTTGATTAAGTCCAATGCATTCACCAAAGAGTTAACAAGACCTTTCATATGATTCCCTATGGAACCTATGGCTGAATAAAAATATTTTTATCCATATAATGAAAAATACTAAAATCAAATACTTCCCCATTCAATGGAATAATATGGATTTCCAATAGAACATCCCTTAATTAACTTAGAAGTTGTAGGGTATCATCAATTAATAGAAAGTACCCTTATAAAATAAATATAGTGGTGAAGGTAATTTAAATGTGATATGATAGGTTATCCATGGAATATAGTAATTAGGTTCAATAGTTTTAATTAATAGGATACTAAGGAAATGGTAGGAAAAATATGTCATCATGGTCCATAAATAGAATGTGAATATTCCAAATCATATCCCCTATGAGTGTCTCTCTAGGTGTGCAGTATTAGACGCATTTATCGTGAATCAAATTGATGATTGATTCAATGGTAATCCAACCCTTTTCTGGGTGATTAAACCTAGGTACATTTTTTCAATGACTGCATCCACTTTCTAGTATCCATACAGGGATATATTTTCTAGAAAACTCCACATGATTTTATTTTACCCAAACTTTGAGTTGTTTTTCCACCATAGAAAAGATTAAGTTTTACGATGGTTTTGGTATCACTAAAATCAAAATAATATGAGAGGGTTAACAATGTATAATTTTAAATCCCTTAAACTTTTTGAGTAATATGGTAAAAAATCCTTCATGGAAACATATGCACCACACAAAATTAAATAGTTGGTGGATATAATATGAGTCCCAAAGAATGAAAATTGAGATGGAAAACCCCTACTTATGGATTGGGTAAAAATTTAATAAAAACCTTCTAAAAGAGAGGGATTAAAATTGAACATAAAATACCATGAATAAAGGAATTTCATGATATAACATCTCAAATAGGAAGTGTATACACATAAGGGAAATTAAGTGCATAATACCAAATATGTCTCAAAGAGAGGAATTTGAGATGAAAACCTTTACCTCTTATATTCAATTTCAGAAATATAATTTAAACTATAGTATCACAAACATAGATATCTTAATAACTTAATTCATAACCTTACTCGTATATATTTTCATTTAAAATCTTCATAAATAGTCATCCTCTATATGAATTATATTGATTTCCTTCATTGGGTATTTATAGTTTTGATCATCAGTACTGGTTTCATAATAGTTGTGTTTGTATTAATTATTATTAAAAAGTTTATCTTTACTATATCAATAAAGTTACTATTAGGTATTATTTATAATTATTTTTTATGTTTAAAATTACTTTCATGAGTTTTTTAGTCTTTATCCTTGAAGATGAAATTGATAACAAGAATGTATCAATGATTCTTGAAGATTGAAGGTTGTTTTCTCAATTGATGAATTAAATATTGATATAGCATCTCCAAAATAAAAAAAACTATTTATATATTTATGTTATACTATAACATTTTTTATATTCCCATATTCATTCAAGATATAAATTCATAGCCTTGTTCAATTAGGTGGTTAAACTAAGCCAAACATGAACATACCCTGATTTAATGAATGATTATGAGGTGGTTTTGCTGTAATATAATTATAATATAAGAATAATTATATTATTTAGATATTATTATGGTGATTTATCATAATTATAAATTAATTTAAATAATAATTAATGGATATGAAAATATTACTTAATTTAAATAAAATATTTTCCCATTAGCACACTTGTCTTAAAAAATTGAATTAATGATGATTATTTATTTATCATATCATTAATATGTTATACAATTTGTCATAAAATAACCTTAATGGTATCATAAACATAATATTTCCTCATTTAACTATTTTAGAAACCATCAATGATGTGTAGTGATGAAAAATGAATTTTGTTTCTGATAGTGCTGGTAGTCTGAACGTATGGACAAATAATGGTTTAATTTTTATTAATGGATGGGATAGATGAATATATAATGATAATACCATTGATATAGTAACATTATAGTATATAAATGATACTAATATCATTATATTATTGTGGGTATAATAAATTTTAATAAATATAAATAAGAAGAAAAGCTAAGTAGTTGATAATACTCACGTCAGGGACTTGAATTTTCCTTAGAAGTCTCTGTAGAAATGAAGGAATTATGATAACTAATTGTGGATAGAATATTTTGAATGTGGAAAATTTTCAAGGAGAAATTATAAGGTAATGTTGTTATTTAAGTGGTGGATATGTTAATCTTTTTATAATTGGTCATAAGGGTGGTTTTAGGAGTAACCCTTACATTTTCAATAATGTAAGGTTACTATTCAAGGGCCAATAGCCTAGAAATGGGAAAAAATTAATAGAGATTTTGGGTCAAAAATCACCTCAAAAACACCTTTTTGAGAAATCTATGACTATTTTGGGGCTTTATATTATAACTTTTTAACTTTTAAACTAATTTACTTTACCTTAGTAACTAACTTCTAACCTTAGTAATTAATTTTTATGAAAAAGATTAATAGTGACCCTTTTACCTAATTTGGTACTTATGATTTCAAATTTTAAAATAATTTTATAAAATAAAGTTTTTAAAGGTGTTAAAAGTTAATTTTTAAATAAACACATTTAATCACACAAAAATAATTTTCAGAAGAAAAAAATTGTTTAAGTTTTAAATTTATATATAAGATAAAATTATCACAGATATATATTTTAATGATATAAAAAGATTTATTATAAAATAAATAAAGTATATGAGGCTTTCAAGGTAATAAAAAACCGAATCTCCCTTGAAATACTTGATTCATAGAGAAGACCTAGAACAGTTTTTTTATTAAAGTGGAATTTTAATTAGTTCTAAAAATATTGGATGTAGGATTTATAAGTTTGAAGAATATTTTAAATTGCATATTTTTATTCCATAAATTAATATTTTATTACTTAAATTTTTTTAAACTTCTAAGTCATTCTCATATAATGATAAAGTCATACAAATTACAAGTTTTGTGAAAATCATATTTTTTGACTAAAAAATGACTTTTTAGAAAAATAAAATAAAAAAAATCATACCAAGATAATTTTGATGTGAAAATTTGAAAAATAAAGTTATTTTGGTCAATTTCAAATACAAAAATTTAAATTTTAAATAAATTAAAGAATAAAGGCTCTTGAGAGTGAATATTATTTGATAGTTCAGGATATGTTGTTTACCTGCTATAGTAGGGTCTCGAGAATTTCAATCATGATGTTTAAAATGAAATTTAGAATAAAAATAATTATAGGGGATTTATAGGTTGTGATATAGGGATATTTAAATTTCTATTTATATAGGTGATGTTATATGAAAATATAAAAATAGTTTTAAATGAGTTTAAAATTCTAGAAATGTAGAAAAATTATATAGATGAGGTATTTGGAGAATTCAATACACAATAATATCAAGGTAAAATGATAATTAATATTCATTTATTCTATGAATATAAAATATGGAGGAGAATATTGAGATAGTTAATCTAAATATAATATTATTAAAGAACACCGTCTGAGTCAATGAAAATAAGGAGAGAAGTAGATAACCTTCAACAATTCTGCTACTTTGGAGAAACCCATTCAGTCAAAGAAGTAGGATAATCTGATATTGATGGTAATATAATGATAATCTGAGTATCGAGGAAGGAGGAACCCAATGCATCCAGGAGAGCATATGTGTATTGAATAAAAAATAAGAGAAATAATCCTTTGATAATCATATATTGTGGTAGAATGTAATGACCCAAAATTTTATAAATAAAATTATATTTATGATTAAATTAAATGACCTATTATATATTATGGTTATAGAAAACACATGAACTTATTTGGTTTTATTATATCATATTATATTTAAAATACCTTAAATAATAATAACTATTTATAATATAGTTTTTGAATAGTGATCATTTGATTAGTATAAATATAGGGTTTTGATAAATCCAATTGACATAAACAAAGGAAGTGATGGTCTTGACCAGTAGGATCATACCCTATGAAGCACATTTATCCAAGCTTTTGAGTGAGATAGCATCACTATGGTTTTTCATTGACCAATACCAAGACAATCTCCAACAACTAAATCACAGTCAAAATCATTTATGGGATATATTCAAGCTCATTAAGATTACGGCTCAAACCATATACGCCGAACCACCCCATTAAAATATCATTTTCACACACCTTACCCTTAGGTAATTAGATAGTGTAATAAAGTTCTATGTATCAAGACCCTAAAAATATTAATATGTATATTTTATATAATAATTAATATATTTTCTTCCTATTGTTGTTACTTTATAAATGATTTTGATTTTGATACGATAAAACACAAATTGTATTTCTGGGTAATATGAAATTTCAATTAAGATATTTATTTTGATGAATTAATGCATTTTTTAAATAAATAATATTTTAATAAAATATTATTATTAAATAATTAATATTAAACATAAATGATAATATAATTTTTATGATGTCAAATGTAATTTTTATAAGGGTTCGAAAACTGTTATTTTCAAAACCCTAGAATTTCTCAATAAATTTTGATTCTATTTTAAAATTGAAAATTAAAAAAAATAGAAAATTATTTTTATAAAATAAATATTATTTTTGGAATCATCATGTTGAAATTATCTATTGGTTAATTTTTCATAATTTTCTGAGATAGTGTGATTTTAGGGTAAAAATTAAATACAATATAAATAAACAATGTGTATTGTGAAATAATAATGACCCAAAAGTTATGTAATAAATGATAAAAAGGGTATCTAAAACCAAATCCATGTTACCCATTTAAATTAATATGTTTTGAGGTTATTTTATTAATTTTATAAAGATATTATGAATCCTCCAAAACCTATATTATAATTTGAGGTTTCAAAATCATTTCTTTTTGAAGATGACTCACTTATACATCACCAAGGGTAATATTTTAAAAATTCCGGTACTTTTACTTATAAAATAATTAAAAAAATCATATTTTTTAGAAACCATGTGAAAAAAAACCATGGAAAGTTTTTTGGTTTTTATTACTTTATTATATAGAGTCCAAAACCTAAGTTTGGGAAATAATAAATAAATCCTTTCTCTTTTCCTATATAAACCCACACAATCTACCATTACTCTTCACCCAAAAACCTTAGATCATGTCCTTACTATGACCTACCCTATCTAGATTCCTCAAAAGGTGACCCAGACTCTCAAGAAGCTCCTCCCAAGCTTTTGGAATCACCCTCCCAAGGTAAGGGATCCTATCTTTCTCCTCTTTATTCAGGAATTTTATTCATTTTATACCTTTTATTTCCAATTCCTAATGTTGGGATATATTTTTACACATCCCTATTACTATCCTTTTTATTTCCAAATTATTATAGACCTCTTTCACTCTCATTAAACCATTTTATGAATCTTTAAGTATTATCTCTATGCTGCCAAAATTTCACTGTGATTTTTTTATGCCAAGTTTTTATTCAAGCACCATCATTGACTGAAAATTAATTTTTTTATTTAGAAAATAATTTTAAGGGATAATTGAGAACCCATGAAAGTAAAAAATACAAACCATCAAAAACCATATGAAATGGATGAAACATTAAAATCTAATTTGAGCCTATTTGACATGTTTTCCTTAAATAATTTCCAGTGAAGATTGTTTACCTCTCTATACAATTCATATTTGATAAGGTCTTCAAACCAATATTCCATCTTTTCCCACATTTGAGTGTACTCCTCCATCTTTAATTTCTATACATTGAAATCTCATACTAGAATTCGCGATGCAAAGCAGGCCCACGGCCCGCGGGCTTTACGGGTATGGGGAGGATGTGGGGCGGGGTGGGCCTAAAAATTTTGATCATTTAGAGTGTGAGCCAATGAAGGTTGGGGCCACACAGGTTTGGTCCAATGCGGGTTGATCCCACGCGGGTGCGAGCTTGCTCGTGGGCCTGATTTAAAAAATATATATATTATTTTTACAACATATGTTTCTTTAACATTTTAGTTTTTTTAATAAAAAAATCATGGTTAAACGGTGACATATGATTTATCACTGTAATGGTCATATTAATTAACCATTTATTCACATGTGAATTTTAAATAGGCCTATATTTATTGTTTTAAAATGATATTATATTATTTATATAGTAATTATTAACCATATTCACATGGTGTGTCAACCCATCTCTTGAAAAATGGAACTCATCGCCCCTGCGCATGGTTTCAATTATATAAGAGTTATTATAATCATAATATTTTTTAGGTCAATTTTATTTTTTTATTATTTTATTTTATTTTTTTTATTAAGAGAATAGGATAGAACCTCATGAAAACACTATTAATAGCTTCCTCTAAAACTGATCGTTACCTAGAGAGACTTCATTCATTCACATGTTTAGTTGTTCACATCACCACACAACCAACATTATCATTCATCATCCATCCCTAATCACTCACCTACTTTCTATCACAACAGTTTTCCACCACATCGGCATCACTGCATGCCACCATTAACCCACAAAAAAATGTTACATCGCATCCTTTAAAAATCTAGTTATTTTTAATTCATACTTCTCCCCACAATACCTTTAAGAATGATAAAAAATACAGTATTTAAATTATTATAAATAGTGTTTTTTTATAAATGTGGGTAAGCCTGTGGGAAACACACGGTTTTATGCAGGGCGAGGCGGGCTTGAAATTTTTTGTTCGCGTTATATGCGGACTTTTACAGACAAACCCGCACGGGCGCAAACCCGTGCGGGCTTGGCCCACCCCACCCCGGCTCGCCCGTTTCGCATTACTAACCAGAATAAGGTCCGGCTTATTGATCCACTATATCTTCTCCTTGTTGGTATCCACAAGTATAAGTCACTCAAACATCCTATATGCATCCTATTTCAAGGCATTAATCACAAGTGAGTCTTCCATCATTTATTACTTAGATTGTAAAATCAGCTCCTAGAGGTTGGATAGATCCTCTTTGCAAGCCTCCCTCTACTGTTCATTAGGCATAATCATAAAATGATCAACTCGATTAGTGGTGTTCTCAACAACCACCACCAAGGATTCCTGAATCAATGGTCTAATCATTGGATATGACCTTTTCTCACCAGAAATAGTACCCCTGTGTCCTGAAAATTTAGAATCGGGTAATCTTTTGCAACATTTCCAATTTCAGGATGGTTAAACACATCCTGGACAGTCCCCTGAATTCCCTCCTTAAGCGAGGTACCACTACCATCTCTTAAGATCACAACATAAGAAGCTGCATCAACTAGGGTAGGAAGACCAAAGGCATACGATCCCTCTGGCCCCCTAACCTGGATAATGCCTGCTTAACTAAACCATCCAGATCGTGATGCAATATTATAAACACATATGAAACCTTTAGATTAACCTCACTTGGAAAAACCTCCTTCCTGATGGAAAACATGTTTGCTGCTTCACCCACACCTCATAGACCGGCTGCCTCACTAGAGGTGGGAGGATGAGAATCCTGTTGGGTCCCCACTTGCAAACTAAGCCCCTCCTAGAATATCGACTGAACATGGTTCTTCACCTAAATGGTTTCCACTTCTTTACCCATATTTATATCAATGCCACTATAGCTTACTCTCCACCAGCAATAGGAATCCAAATTTTCCAGGTTCTTACACTTCTTGCAATAATCTACCTAAGATTAAAAGTATATTGATTATTTGCACCTAAATTCTTCACCAACAATGACCCACACCCACTCCATTGAAGGGTTTAATATTTTGACCTCCACACATATCCACAGGTTAATAGGATGGATAACAGAGCGGTTTATATTATTAGAACATAGAAAATGACCTACCATATTTCCTAGCATTTGAAGGATTGAAGGGTTTTGAAAAGGAAATGGGAGTTTTCAAAAACTAACCTAGATATCAATTGAGGGAAATTCCCTCTTCATATGAAAATTATATTACCATAAAAATAGGAAGAACCTGTAGTCAAGGAACTTATGTGGAGCACTGGACCATGCACATATAAGATCCTCCTTCGAGCCAAAATGAATCATCAGAATATGATTATCGAAAAGAATGAGAACTGCACGCTCTTTCAAACCCCAATATCCAAAGATAAACTGGTAAAAATCATATATGGATGGTCTTCGGTTCCATAAATAGGACACAGGGTTCAGATCAAAGAGGCTTGAAGCTTTTATGAACTCCAACATTGATAAAGAAAGTTGATTCTCACCATCAAGAAGAAAGTGAACCTTCGGGCTAAGAGAAATAACCAAGAACAAGGGTTAAGCACCATGGGTTAGATACTACTTTCTCTCTAATTTAATAACTTTATGAATATTCATGTACTATCATTATGCTTCCAAAATTTCAATGAAATTTTCCATGATGAACATTTGTGAGGTGTATACATGTACTCATTTATACTCAAGGGTATTCACCTGATTTTACATATACTTCATTGATTGGGGAATCCCATGTATGTAACCCAAAATCCGTAATCATGGGATTAAATGTGATAAAATATTTTTTTATGTTATATGATATGTGTGGAACACTTATTCATGTACATGATATGATTATGATGGGTATTACCTATATTGTTCTCCAATGCATTGGGTAATCTTTTAGTCTCATGATATGCCATGTATGGTGAATGGTAGGTTATCTTAAGAATGTTATGTTATTTTTTTCTTATTGTTTAACCTTAACTTATTTTTATGATGTCATGTTTAAAGTTGTTTCCTCATTTCCCATATTGCCTTTATGTTACCATGCTATATCATGCCTCATTGTCCATGTTTATGATTCTCACCCCTTTTATGACCCATTGAAATGTATATTTTCTAGCATGTAATTTTTTCTTTATGTTATGCTTTGTTTATTCCCTTAATGGGATTTATATCTCACCCATTTCTTATATACATCCCTAGGTTATCCCATACAGTATTAGAGAACTAATGATTTCTAAATGCATGTTAAGGAAGTTTTCAATAATATTGTTGTATCTCATGTACAAAATGTAATGTTATGTACCTAATTCCAAAATAAACTAGAATTCATGATCTTTTAGGTTGTATTATGTGTATCCTTATGTAATAAATCATAAATTAATTTGAAATAAAGGCAAGGGTTTTCATAGTTGGTATCAAAGGAAAGTTTAGTTTTTTTATTATAATTATAAAATTCTAGTGAAAACCCTAGGGATAAGACTAAACATAAAAAACATCCCTAAGTTTTGGTAAAGTATAGAATAAGTGGTTTACAAGAAAATACATCCCTTTATATATGATATAAATAGATTTTTCTATCTCATAGATGCACCTAGGGGTAGCACCTAAAAACACTACATTGAGTTAGACTCAATCGAGTCTCAGTGCATGATAATGGGTCTTGATTCACTCCTGGTTTGACACTCCTAGGGGATATTCTTTGGTAAATTCACAAGATCATTAAAAACCATTATTAAGGGAACAAAAATGACCATTGGAATTTAGGTTAGGAAATAGATCATGGATAAACTATGTTGAAGCCTGGAAATTCATAAGTTAAGGAATAAATTCAATTTATAAATTACCCCATTAATGTTATTAGATTCCTATTTTTGTGTTTAATAGTTTAAATAAACTCATCTATAATTTTACCTTTATTATATCCAATGGCCAAAAATATGAGTAACCGAGTAAACAACTAATGTGAAGGGAAATGTGATGACTACCCAAATGAGATGCCCATCCTGATAGGAGAATTAATTTATAACTTTGTGATGATACTATCTTAGTTGAATTAGGTTTTGAATATATTCATAAATCAGGAGGAATGCCTAAATCCCCTGAAAAAAGAACAAGCTACAATTGAGACCTTTATGTGAAAATGGCCTCTAAATTTCAATGGATCAGCTGATCCCTTAATCATGGAACAATGGATCAACTCCATTGAGAATATATTATCCATCCTTCAATGTTCCAAAAAAGATAATTTTATATCAGCTATTTATTATATAGATAGAGAAGCAGATTATTGGTGTACATTGATCAATAATATGAAGCCTGAGGAAGAGATTGAATTGATGGGGTAGAAGAAATTCTGAAAAAAAAAATCCACAAATATTTTTCTCACACTCTCTAAAGTAAAATGGAAATTAATTTCCTTTACCTCAAGTAAAAAATACAATGATCCCATCGTGGTTTATGAGGAAAACTTCAAAAGACTTTCATGATATGACTATGACTTTTTTGTTACCGCAAAATGAAAATTTGAACTCTTATTTGGTGGGATAAAACTGAGTCTACTAAAAACTCTAGTGATATGATACTTGGATAGATATAAGGAAATTGTCTGATGTTCCCTCAAAGTTAAAATGGATATTGGTGAATCACAAGGGTCTTACGAGGATAATAAGTAGAATGTAGAGTTTAACTTTAGTGGTGAGATGGAGAAATCTAATGGTGGTAAGAAATTTTAACATCCAAATTGTCAAAAGTGTGGAAAGAAGCACCTTGGAAATTACCTAAGGGGTACGAGGAAATTCTTTAGGTGCAGAAAATAAGGTAACCTAGCTAGTAATTTGTGATGGGAGAAATCCATCAATGTAATAGAGGAGAGGAATGATCTAGAATAACATCATCCTATTGTCCAATGTTTTAACTGCAAAAAACAAGTAAAATATGAGAACCACTACCCTAATTCAAGGGTTTTCAAATAAAATCAACACTAATAACCTGTAAGGAATAAAGGGCCATATTATGTCATCACAACTGATGAGGTGGATCCTGAAAAATAAGTAGTGACAGGTACGCTAGTTATTCATTCAAGAATAGAAAACATACTTTTTGATTTTGGTTCTACACATTCCTTCATATCACATGAGATTAGTAGAAATATTCAAACACCACCATAAAGCATATAAGTAGAGTTTTCAGGTAAAATGAAAAATAGAGAAATTATTTCATCCTAAGTATATAACTCCTACCCGATCAAAATTTGTGGTTTTAAATTCCTAGAGAACCTTGTGATACTTACTTTAGTGTAATTTTATTAAATTTTGGTTATGGATTGTATTTCCTTATATAGAGACAACATAAATTTACTTGAGAAGAAAATTTATCTATGTATCATGAATCATCCTCCAATTCTATACAAGTGCAAGGAGGAGGATGAATGTTATTTAGCACCAACATCTCAAGAATGGATATTATTTCCCTAAGAGAAATCTTATCTATCCCATATGACTTAGTCTAAGGAAAAGATCATCCTTGAATACATTCCCATTGTGAGGGAATATGATGATGTGTTTCCCAAATAATTTCCTGGTCTTCCTCCAAGCCGAGAGGTTGAATTTTTAATTGATCTTATACTGGGGGAATTTCCATTATCCAAGACTCTTTATAGAATGGTTGTTGTGAAAATTGAGTAGATTAAAAAACAACTATAGGAGAATCTGGATAAAGGGTTCATACACCCAAGTGTTTCACTATGGGGTGCACCAATCCTCTTTGTCAATAAGAAGGATGGTTTAATGCACCTTAGAATTGATTATTGTGATCTAAATAAGATCATGATAAATAACTAGTATCCTCTACCATGGATTGATGAATTTTTTCATCAGATACATGGATCCCAATACTTCTCCAAGGTGGATCTTTTGTTGGGGTATTATCAATTAAGGGTGAAGAAAGAGGATATCCCCAAGACTGCTTTCCATTCTAGGTACGGGAACTATGAGTTCATAGTAATTCCATTCAAACTCACTAATACTCCAAAAATATTCATGGATTTTATGAATAAATTCTTTATAGATTACCTCAAAAAATTTATGGTAGTCTTTATAGATGATATTATAATATACTCTAAAAGAAAGGAGGAGTATGAGGAGAATTTGAACATTGTTCTAAATACCCTACGAAAGAGAAGATTTATGAAAAGTATAGAAAATGCGAGTTCTAGTTGAATAAAATATCATTGTTGGGGAAACTTATCATAAGAAATGTGATATTTGTAGACCCTTCAAATACATAAGCAATTAAAGTACGGACAAGACTAACCATTATGATGGAAATCTATATTTTTATTGGATTAGTTGGGTACTATCATCGATTTGTGATAAAATTATCATGATTATCAAAACCTCTAACCAAGATAACTAAAAAGAGAGTCAATTTTTTTGGAATAATGAATGTGAAAATAGATTCAAGGATTTTAAAAAGAGTCTTATCACTACACCTATAATTACACTACCCACAAGTGGGTAACTTTTCTTGGAATACAGTGATGTTTCAAAGAATGGCTTGGGCTGTGTATTAATGCAAAATGACAAAGTGAAAGCATGTGACTCAAGGAAGTTGAAAATTCATGAACATAACTACCCAATTCAAGATCTGGAGTTGGATGCAGTGATCTTCATGTTGAAAATATGGCATCATTATCTCTTTGGGGAGAAGTGTGAAATATATACAGATTATAAGAGCCTCATGTATATATTCACACAAAAAGAGATGAATATGCGATAGTGAATATGGTTAGATATGATTAAGAAATATGACTAATAAATCCACTACCATCCTAGGAAAGAAAAAAAAAGTGGAATATTCTCTAAGTAGAAAGGATCCAGAAATTTTATCATTGATGATAATTGAGAAGGATATGATCTTCTTAGACTTGAAAATTATGGAAATGGGAATCATAAAGGAAGTAATATCATCAATCCTTTCACAAATGATTGCTCAACCATCACTTATGGATAAGATAAGGGATGCACAAAGAGGTAAAGTGTAAATTTAGAAGAAGGGGGAAGCTATAAGAAAATGGAAATCCTCATAGTTCAAAATTAATGAAGAAGGATTTGTAATATTTGGGTCATGAAAATGTATACCATCAAATCCTAAGTTAAAGAAGGAGTTGTTGGATGATGCACATAGATCAACCTTCTCCATCCATACTGGGAGCACAAAGATGTATCAAGATCTCTGATATCACTATTTATGGGACAATATAAAGAAAGAGATCATATAATATACATCAAGGTTTCTTATATGTTAGAAAGTGAAGGGTTAAAGTCAAAAATCCAAGGGGATGATGCAACCATTAACCATACCTACATGGAAATGGGAAAACATAACAATGGACTTTTTCACTGGTCTTCCAAAGATATAAAGAGTAAATAATGCTATATGGGTTGTGGTGGATTGTCTTACAAATTATGTTCACTTCATTGAAATTCAAGAGGACTTATCACTTGATCAACTTGAAAGGATATACATTAGAGAAGTGGTGAGGATGCATGAAACGCCACTATCAATTGTAACCGATTTAGATCCAAGATTTAGCTATAAGTTATAGAAGAGTATATTAAATTATATAAATACTGATTTTAACTTCATCATGTCTTATCACCCTCAAAATTATGGCCAATATGAGTGGGCTATCCAGAAACTCAAGGGAATATTGAGAGGATTCTCGATGGACTTCAAATGGGATGGGATCAACATCTTCCTCTGGTCGAGTTATTATACAATAATAGTTTCCACTCAAGAATCCAAATAGATGACTATAAAGAACTTTATGGTAAGAGGTGAAAAACACCTTCATGTTGGGATGAAGTTGGTGAACAAAAACTGCTAGGTCCTGAAATAGTCGAGGAAATGGTGGAAAATTTCAAAACTATTCACCAGCACATCAGGGCTGCTTAGAGTCAATGGAAGAGTTATGTTGATAATCGTCGATGAGACATAGAGTTTGAGATTGGAGATAAAGTATTATTATACATATTTCTATGGAAGAAAGTCATGTGATTTAGGAATAAGGTAAAGCTTAGTCCATGATACATTGGCCTCTTTGAGATCCTTGATCGCATCAGAGCGGTGGCCTGTCGAATAGCACTCCCACCTAACCTATCATAGTTATATGATGTGTTCTATGTATACCTGTTGAGGAAGTACATATCATACCCCTTGCATGTACTGAATCCTAATGTGTTTCCATTGTAGAATGATGTTTCATATGAGGATAAGTTGGTGAAAATCTTAGATCATAGAGACAAAATTCTACAAAATAAGAAAATGCACCTATTCAAAGTGATATGGAGAAACCACAAGTTTTAAGAAGTGATGTGAGAAAGATAAGAGGTGATGAAACAGAATTAATATCATCTATTTTGTGTGTGGAATGAAAATTTCGAGGGTAAAATTTTTGAAGGGGGAAGATTGTAATGACCCAAAATTTTATAAATAAATTTCCCTTTGTTATTGAATTAAGTTCCCTATTATATATTATGTTTATAGAAAAAAACATTAACTTATTTAGTTTTATTATATCTTATCAAATTTAAAATATTGTTAATCATCATAACCATTTATAATATAGTGTTTTAATAGTGATCATGTGATTATTATAAATATAGGGTTTTGATAAATCCAATTGACATAGATAAAGGAAGTGATGGCCTCAACTAGTAGGATCATACCCTATAAAATCCATTTATTAGATATTACAAGGGAGATAGAATCATTGGGATTTTTCCTTGACCAAGCCCAATTATAGATCCAATAACTAATTTAAGATTGAAACCATTTACGAGATAACTTCAAACTCATTGAGATCATGCCCCAAACCATGTACGACGAACCACCCCATGAAAATATCACTATCATTCAACCTTACCCATAAGAAATTTTTTGGTGTAATAAATGGTTATGTATCAGGAACCTAATAATATTAATATGTATATTATATATAATAATGAATATATTTTCTTCTTATTGTTGTTACTTTATAAATGATTTTGATTTTCATATGATAAAACACAAATTATATTTTTGGGTAATATGCACTTTCAATTAAGAAATTTATTTTGATGAATTGATAAATTTTTGAAATAAATAATATTTTAATAAAATGTTATTATTAAATACTTATTATTAAATATAAATTATAATATAATTTTTATGATGTCAAAGGTAATTTTTATAAGGGTTCGAAAATTGTTATTGTCAAAAAACCCAGCATTTCTCAATAAATATCGATTATGTTTTAAAAGTGAAAATTCAAATAATTAAAAAATATTATAAAATAAATATTATTTTTGAAATCAGGGTGTTGAAATTATCCAATAGTAAATTTTTCATAATTTTTTAAGACATTGTAATTTTTGGGTAAAAATTAAATACAGTATAAATATATTGTGTATATTATGACATCATAATGACCCAAAAGTGGTGTAATAAATGATATAAAAGGTATAAATAACCAAATATATATTTACCCTTTAAATAATGGTGTTTTTTAGGTTATTTTATTAATTTAATAAAGCCCTTAGAACCCTCCAAAACCTATATTATAATTTAAGGTTTTAAAATAATTTATTTAAGAACATGGATCACTTCCACATCACCAAGGGTAATATTTTAATAAGTCCAAACCTTGGAATTATAAAATAATTAAAAACACTCCTATTTTTTAGAAACCACAGTCAAAAACCATGGAAAGTTTTTTTTATTACTTTATTATATCACTACCACAAAACAGGCTTTTAACAATGTTAGAAATAGCCTTTATCAGCACTAGAAAAGCATTTACAATGTGAGCGATGTCAAAATACTAGGAATTTTATCATGACTAAAAAATACCTGATAAAGGGTTCATTTATTAGTGATAAAAAATCACTGATAAATTGGAACTTTATCAGTGCTTTTAAAAGCACTGATAAAAGACCCATTTATCAGTGCTTTAATTTAGCACTACTAAAGGAACCCTTTATTAGCGCTTATTAAAGCGCAGATAAAGGAATTTTATCAATTCTTTTAGAAGTGCTAGTAAATGTGTTTTTTATTAGTGTTTTTAAAAGCACTGATAAAGGTCCTATTTATTAGTGCTTTTAGAAGTGCTGATAAAGGTCCATATTGTAGCATGTTATTAAAACACATTGTAGCACCAATGTAGTTTACTATAATAGCACACTGTTTCTCTAGAAACACATCAGATATTAACAAAAACAAGTCCCAATATAGAATTTAAATGAAATGAAATTTTCAACACAAATACCATAAAAACACTATATTATAGGCATTTCATAAATCGGTTTATACAATTACATAAATACAAATTATTATATGTATCCAAAAATAATAATAACTATAAATGTTACCATGATTTCTATTGACTTTATTTGTCGAAATTTCAACATTGCATGAGTATTTTCGAACAAACCACCTAAACTCAAAAAAATAATCCACCTGCATAAGAAAAAAAATATTGAGAGTAATATTAAAAAGAAAAAAAATAAATATAAATATGAAATAATACATTAATTCTATAGACAATGATTTTACTAGTCAAATATCAATATTACCTCTATGATTGAGTAGTATAGGGAACTTGAAAGAAAGTTATAAATGTCAACACAAAATGAGTGAAAGTTTTTGTGAGGGAAGAATTCTGTGGAAGTTTTGGTGCAGAAAGGGATGAAATATGGACATAGAACCCAAAATAGAACAAAATAATCCACCTGTATAAGAAAACAATCATTATTTGAGTAATACTAAAAAATAAATAAATAAAATATACATATGAAACAATACATTAATTCTATGGACAATTATTTTACTATGAAAACATAAATATTACCTATGTGATTGAGTAGAGACAACATTGTTGCTATTCCTACAAATTCAGTGGAGGTAACTTGAAAGAAAGTGATAAATGCACCATTGTAGGGGTGAAAAGGTTTTAAGGGATAAGGAGCATGGAAGTTGGACAGAGCACCCCAACTCAAAAAAAAATATTCCCCTTGTATAAGAAAACGATTATTATGTGAGTGATACTAAAAATAAATAAATTATAAACATACGTATAAAATAATAAATTAATTATATAGAAAATGATTTTACTATGAAAACATCAAGATTACCTCTATAATTGAGTAGAGGTAGCATCGTTCCTCTTCCTTCAAAGGCAGTGGAGGTAACTTGAAATAAATTGATAAATTCACCACTGTAGGGGTGAAAAGGTTTTAAGGGATAAGGAGCATGGAAGTTGGAAAGAGCACCCCAACTCGAACAAAAGAATCCATATATATAAGAAAACAATTATTATGTGAGTAATACTAAAAAGAAATAAATTAAACATACATATGAAACAATACATTAATTCTATGGAAAATTATTTTACTGTGAAAACATCAATATTATCTCTGTTATTGAGTAGAGGCAGCGTCATTGCTTTTCCTGCAAATGTAGTGGAGGTAACTTGAAAGAAAGTGATAAATGCACCACTACAATGGTGAAAAGGTTTTAATGGAGAAGGAGCGTGAAAGTTGGATAGATCACCCCAAATTGAATAAAATAATCCACCTATATAAGAAAACAATTATTATGTGAGTAATACTAAAAAGAAATAAATTAAACATACATATGAAACAATACATTAATTCTATGGACAATGATTTTTTATGAAAACATCAAGATTACCTTTGTGATTGAGAGGAGACAATGTCATTGATCTTCTTGCAAAGGCATTACACATGAACATAAAACTTCTAAAATAAACTAACTCTGCAAGGAATAATGAAAATTAAATCAATGTTCAATTATATAATTTTTCAATAAAATAGAGAAAGTATATTGTAACGTTACCTTTGCATCTATCCAAATGGTTTAATTCATTATAGTTTCTTCTTCTGAGGGATTAGTAACATCATCATGTTCAGAAGAAAATGTCTATATGAGTATTCAAATATTTAATTTAGATTATTTTAATGAATTAGAGAACATATAACATTATGAGGAAGAACATAATATATTAAAAAACAATTTTACCTTCTCATTGAACTCTCTTTTTTTAAAGGTTTCAAGGATTTGGTTCCTCTTGTGAGAATCCAAATACTCTTGTTGTGGTCCCCTATAATGTACAAGACATTGTTTACATTGATACTATCATGAAATTATTGTGATGTACTAATGAAAGGGTCATCCTTTATTGAATTTTCATTTGACTCAACATTTTTTTTAGTTCTAGTAGGACAATCAACCAATTCTTGTTTTTTGGATCAGAGACATAAAATAATTTCACTGCTTGTGATGCCATTATTAACGTCTTGTCTTTTTCACCTTCTATAATGAAATTCACCTTCACAAAGTCCAGTCATTAAATTTCACTCCATTGATATTATCAGCCCATTTTCAATGGAAAAGAGGCACTTGAAATGTTGTATAATCCAACTCATATATCTATTTGATAATTCCAAAATATGACATATTTTTAGAAATTGGATTTCTATCCTTGGAACCAGATATGTGCATCGCTTCAACCACAAGTGTAACACCGCTATTTTTCATCATATAGAAGTCATCATGTTCTTTTGTATAAAATGTATAACCATTGATTACAAACCCAATGTAAGATATAAAATTTTTATTAGGTCATCTAGATATCCATTAAAGTCATTTGGTATTTGAATTTGGATTTTTAGATAAATCCTTATAAATTTTATCTCTAAACCATCCTATAAACTGTTGATTATGTGTATCTAATATCCATCTTTCATCCCTTAATGGATTCAAATCTCTAATAATTTTTTTGTGGGATTCAATGTATGGATCAACATCTTAACTATTATGTAATATGTAAATATGTGATTTCTCCTGCTCTGTTAATGTAATTGTAACAACATCTCTTCTGGAAATCCCTTTTCCCATAAGGCATTCGTTGTGACGAGACTTTGGGAGACTGATGCTTTCAACATCGAATAGGTAATTAGTAAAGTATTCAATAGGTTCTTCAACAATATATCATTATTCAATACAACCTTCTGGCCGACTTTGATTCTTTACATACCCTTTCAAAATCTTCATATACCATTCAATGGGGTACATCCATCTGTAATGGACAGGACCACATAGTTGAACCTCTCTGACCAACTGAACCATCTGGTGGACCATTATATCAAAGAATGATAGTGGGAAGAATATTTCTAATTCACATAATATAATTTAAATCTCATTATTCATGATGGGAAACTTCACTAGGTCTACAAATTTACTACATATGGATTTGAAAAAGAAGCAGAGTCTGGTTAATATATGTCATACATTTTGAGGCAAAATGAAACAGAAAGCAACATGCATTAAATCTTTCATTAAAACATGACACTCATGTTATTTTAGACCTTGTAACTTTAAATTAGTCATTGACACAATATTATTGATATTTTATTAACACCCCATGTGGAACTTTTACACTTGTAAGGAAAAGGAAAAATTGCAATTTTTCCTATCTGGATAGAGTTTAAGCTTCTAGAGGAAGAAAAATATTCCTTTTACCCTTCACCAATGCTAAATCTTCCCTTATCCCCATTTCAATCAAGTCCAACCTAGTCTTGATTCCATCTTTCATTTTTCTAGGAACATTTAGTAATGTTCCAATAACATTATCAAATACATTTTTTCCACATGCATGACATCAAAAAAATGTCTAACATACAAACAATTCCAATATAGTAATTCAAAGAAAATTGATCTATTCTTCAAATATAATTTTTTAAGGTTTTTCAAAAACGTTTTAGCAAAACCAGTGTAAATACTTTTTAATTTTTTGTACAGTTTATCACCCATTGCTGGAGACAATGTTGTACCTTGTTTGATATTCCCATAGAATGTTGCCATCCATGATTGGTATTTATGTCGTCGAGGTAAAAAATTTCAATGTCCTAAAAACACAGTCTTTGAGAAATGTTTAAACTGAACTAAGTATGTGCATTTTTCACAAATGGGACACCCCAACATGCCTTTAATTCTATATCCTAATAAATTTCCATAATTGGTGAAGTCATTTATCATTCCATAAAAAATGGCCCTAAATGTGAATTCATCACTTCTATGAGCATCATACATTATAACACTTGTATCCCACATCAATTTCAAATATTTGATCAATGGATCCAAATAAAAATAAATATAATTACTGGGTTGCTTTGGTCCAGATATAAGTAGAGACAACATAATATATTTCTGCTTCATACATAACCATGGTGGCAAGTTATAATTTACCAACATGAAGGGCCATGTACTGTGAGTACTACTCTGTACACCAAAAGGATTTATTCCATCTATAGATAATGAAAGATGAAAGTTTCTTAGCTTATCTTCAAATTTAGGAAACTCATAATCAATTTTCTTCTACTAAGGAGAATCTGTTGGATGAAGTAGGTTCCCATCTTTAATTCTTGTATCTGTATGCAATGTTAATTGTCTTGTAGTTTCCTGACATCCATATAGTCTTGTAAACCATGGAATGATAGAAAAGTACCATACATATTTTGAAGGACTTGATTCATTTTTCTTGTATAGATATGCACCACACTTAGGGAATTTGATGAGTGATTCATGGTCCTTTTGAAACAATATTAAATCATTTGTAAAATCATGTATTTTGTTTAAAGATCATGCCCATTGAACGTAACATTCGTTTAGTGTCATATGTCCAGCACGGTAGTTCATTTTCTTCTGGTATCATATCTTTCAAAAGACCAAGTAGTTATGTAAAGCTGGTGTCACTCCATCCATTTCCAGCTTTCAAACTATATAACTTCGATATAGCTAACAATGTTGTGTATTTAGTACAACTGATATACAATGGTTTCTTGGAATAGCTATTTAACTTCTCAAACAATTTTGTAAAATTATGAAGTTCATATTCAATTTCCATTGTAATTTATTCCATGTAATCTCCATCATCTTTTACAAAGGTATTCATATCAAATGATTCATAAACCATAATATCATCCCAATCGATGTCCACAATCATTTTTTCCACATGTTTATTCCAACATTTATAGATTTGATCTATTCCATGACAAATAAAATATTCTTCCAACTCTTTTAGACTATTTTTTCTTGAATAAAAACAATGTAAACAAAGACATAGGATTTTACAAGGGTCATCTACATGCTCTCTTGCAAACTTGATGAACTATTTAAATCCATCTTCATATTCGTTTGTCAAACGATTAGTGTGCATCTATTTTTGGTTCATATATATCATATTGGGTTCATTAAAGATTAATTTTATACAATATATAAGTAAATACACATAACATATTCATTATCAAAAGTTAAAGTTATAGACAATTCTAATTAGGGAAATATGGATCATTTCTACTAGAATATCTGAGCACCTAGATATTTTAAATCCAATAATAAGGGATGTTAGAATTTGAAAAAATATAGGGAGATAAAGTCATATAATAAATGATATTATCACTAAACTTTATAGGTGTAAATCAGAATATGGATGGTGTAATGACCCTATCCTGAATTTCCCAAACAACACCAGGTCATATCATCTTATGACCACTAACACACCTCAAAGCCTCTAAAGGATGGTTTATACTTTGGGTGTAAAAATTCATAAATGGGAGGTGGTCCCCCCCCCAAAAAAATAGAAACAATTAGTACCAAAGGTCGAACAAAATTCAAGCATGACCCTTGGGGTCAATGGATATGTAGACCCAAAATCATCATTACCCGATATAGGTATACCTGTTAGACAAACAGCTATAGAAATAAATGATGCAATAGCTATATAGACACACATACATGTCATTCCAGTAAAAAAAACTCACCCACTTATAGTCTATAAGAAATATCAAAATGATAAAAGCCTGATATTCAAACATAATGTGAACTAAAGGCACCATAATGATTCAAAAAGTGAAGGCTTGATGTGATAAAACCTCATGTGATTAACTAGGGACGGACCCTTTGAATCTTCTTTATAAGAAAACTAAGAACCATAGTGAATTATAAGATTAATTAGATCCTATGATATATATAACCAATAGAGGAACATAAATCACTCCACTAACTTAGTTCTTGAAAAATAGCATCTGAAGCTACATGTCCACTGAGGTGTCCAGGAAAGGTGTCAATATATATATAATCATTAGGGAACCACCAATATGCCTCAAATCAGTAGTCAATAAACAAGAATATACATGAAAATTTCTACACATTTATATACATATATGAAAAAATTATTTAGTAAGAAGATATAAAACATAGCAGTAAAACAACAATGAATACATCTAAGGTTCAGTGACAGATATAAACAATGGATCATACATCAGTAGTCAATACAAACAACTGACCACAAATTATTCCCTAAACAAAGGATCACAAACAAATTGTAAACAACAGATCATAAAAAATGGATCATAAACAAATCATAGAAGAAGAAATCAAAAACGAAACCAAAAATATACAAATAAAATCAGAAGGGCTACCTCGCTAGGTTGAAGAAAATATGAGACCCTCTTCAGATGTCAGATGAGATGTTTGAAGGCAGTCGAGTGGTGTGATTTGACCTTCGATTCACTAAGGAGGAGCTCTGGCAGTGGGTGGCTTCCACAGAAAGCTTCTATATCGTGATGGGTTCGCAAATTGTTAGGGTTTTTAAAATAGATCGGGACACTTTTTCAGTGCTTACCAATAAGCACTGATAAAGAGCCCTTTTATCAACGCTTATTACATAAGTTCTAATAAATGTTCATTTTATTAGTGCATTGTTTAGCACTGATAAATCCTCATCTTTATCATTTTAAAAAAAATGTTGATAAAGATTCTTTTATCATTGCTTATTATGAAAGCACTGTTAAAGGATTTATAATTATAATTATAAAAAAATTAAATATTTATAAATACATAATAAATATATATAAATATAAATATATTAAATATATTTCTTTTTTATTATAATTTTATAATTATTTATTTATAATTATTTATTTATAATTATTTATTTATAATTATAGAAATATTTTAAAAAATATTATTTATATCAGTATATATATTTATATAATTATACATATATTTATTTAAAAAATATATATAAATATAAATATAGTAAATATATTTATTATTTAAGTAAATTTATTATAAATTTAATAATTATTTAAATATACATAATTATTTATTTATAATTATATAAATACTTTTAAAAAATATTTATTTATTTATAATTATAAATATATAATTTTATAAATATAGTGAATATACATTTATAAATATTTTTATTTATAAATATTTTTTTAAAAATTTATTTTTAACATTATTAATTAATATCTAATTTTGAGTGCATGCATATATGTACAAAATGGGTGAAATTGAATAAATTAAGAATATAGGTACACTTTAACAATATTGAAAAAATGGATAAATTTTGTGTGTACACATATTGTATATAAAAATGCATTAATTACATATATATGAAATCAATATAACACACATTTGATCTATATTAAATTGAAAAATCAAACAACATTTAATTATTTGTCGAGTACTATGCAATTAGTCAATATTCTTAATTCATATTAATTTTTAATTATATAACATTATACAATAAATATATAGAAATTTAATGTAAAGTGCATAAATATTTTTTAATATATAAATCATATTTATATAAATTAATATATATCTATATATTTAATATATACAATTTAATAACATTAATTATCATAATTATATAATTAATAAAATGTTTAATATTTAATAATGTATAATCAATCAACTCATTTTTATAAATAGTTATTTAACTAATAAAAGTTGTAATGTTTTTTTTAATAAACACAATTTATATTATTTATTTATTTATTTATTTATTTATTTCATTTTTTTAGTGCTAAAAAAGAGCTGATGAAAGCAATATTTATCAGCACTAAAAAATAAATGGTACCCTTTATTAATGAAAAAAATAAAGCGCTGATAAAGGATACCCTTTATCAGCGCTAAAAATAAAGTGCTGATAAAGGATACCCTTTATCAGTCTAAAAATAAAGCACTGATAAAGGTTTCCTTTATCAACACTAAAATAAAAGCGCTGATAAAAGGTTAAATTTATCTACAGTTTCTTTAGCACTGATAAATAATAGTGTTGTTAAAGGCTTGTTTTGTAGTATTGTATAGAGTCCAAAACCTATGTTTGAGAAATAATAAAGAACTCTCCTCTCTTTTCCTATATAAACCCACCAAATCTCCCCTTCCTCTTTACTAAAAACCATTAGATCAAATCCTTTCTATACCCTTCCCTCTCTAAAGTCCTCCCAAGGTTCCCCCAAGATCTCAATAATCCCCTACTAAGCTTTTGAAATCACCCTCTAAAGGTAAGGGATCCTCTCTTTCTCTTCTTTATTCAAGCATATTCTTTATTTTATGCATTTTATTTCCAATTTGTAATGTTGGAATATATTTTTCCACATCCCTGTTACTGTCCTTTTGATGTAAAAATTATGATATATCCCATTTTCTCTCATTAAAACATTTAATGAATTTTTATGTACTATCCTTATACTTTCTAAATTTTATTGTGATTTTTTCATGGTAAGTTTTTATAGTGACCCTAGCCTTTCACATATAAGATTACATGATTTTAAGAATAATTATACATCAGAGTACAAGCCAATGATCGTTAAGTCTAGTGTCTTGGAGGACTAGGTGCATAAAAAATAAAACATGGGGATAAAAAAACTTCTTTATTTAATCATCATAATGAGCTCCTAACTTCCATTGTGCTCATACATCTTCATAGGATATCCTGGGGAAACACATGAACAAAGAAATAAGCTAAAAATCCCAGTAAGGGAATGAACATAAGAATAAATCTTAAGCATATGAGTTAGGAGGCATGAATTAAAGATATAAAAATCATGGAACATATGGAATAAAAACATATAAACATGGGATCATATAAATATGGAATCATATAAATGTGGAAGAAATATAACACATGACTTTAGTACAAGTCAAGGCTAACCCCCAAGATCGTTTCCCATAGTAGCACAAGTCAAGGCTAACCGCCAAGACCGTTGCACAAAACATATCATGAGACTTAACTTTACCCAATGAATTAGAGTGTTGTATGGATGCACCCATATTAACATTTTTATGAATATTATTTCCACATAAATAATCATACATAATCAACCACACATAAACATAAGGGTACCCGTGGAAAGAAGTGGGTATCACAATCATGTCATAAATTATAATAGATGGGTGTATAATAAAAGTGTCTATGAAAGAAAGGAACTAAAATATACATGGAGATTCATAAGCTAAAGTATCCATGTATCATGGTGACTGATGTCAAGCATAAGTGACAACATGTAATAAATGTATTTATGAAACTCTATCATTAAAACATTTTTGAGGAGTTTTAAATAAAATACTATAGAGCCTTTAAAAAATAGAAAAGGGAACAATCCTTTATACAAAACCAGAAGTGAACCATGAAATTTTTCACAATAAAATGACTGATTTTATAAATACAATGGTGGGTTAAAACAGAAGATATAGTGTACTTTAAATCGGGTAAGAATCCAGGATGTTCCCTTAAAATAGGTTTTCTTATCGGAAAGAATTAAGGAGGGAATCACTTAAAAAGATGTATATACCCGAAGGTGAATGATGGATGGATCTTGAAACATGAGTTTGGATCATATAAACATCATGTAGAAGTTGTTTATAAAAATAAAAGACAACTTCTTTTGGGTAAAAAGAAAGATTGAGCAACCCAAAGGAACAAAGTTGGTTTAGGTAAAATCCCTTACGGAATATCAGCATGGTATCAAGTGTACTTAAGAGGTCATAATGAGAGAGAAATGGATTTATCATCTTTTATAAATAATGAGGTGAGTATATTTAAGGTGATAAATCATACCCTGACATTAGTAATTATATATAAAATGGCATAACATAGAGTACATTCTTGAATAAAAGTGAAACAGAGAGGATCCCTTACCTTAAGTCTGATGGTATTCTCCACTTGATATTAAAGACCTGAATAATAAAATTAGGTTCATTAATTAATAAGACCATAATATATTATATATTTAAAATATTTATTATGACCTTTTTAAGTTCATTCAATACCTTTTTTATTGGTTATAATGTTCAATTTCATTGTTTAGGTCTGTTTGCTTTCTTGGTTTATATGGTCGGTTCACTTGTATTCATGTTCGAAGAATCGGGTAAAATGGGGATGGTTGTCTAGAATTAGAGTTATATGTTATTATTTAAAATCCAGGAGGTTAAATGATTGTAAATTTAATTTGGTTACTTGTCATGAAGATGAGTCATTATATAAATTATTTAATGATAATTGTTTGGGTTAATTGGTGGTTTTTGACCACAAGGAACATGTTTTGTTTTACAAATAAAAACCTTGTGTACAAAAGGATTACAGAACCATAGATGAGGAATAATACATATATTATGGTCTGGTTCAACCATGAAAATGGCTTCATGACCATAATTTAATACAATAATAGAAATTGAAAACCCATCATCCTTGAATGTGGTAAATTAGCACATCTCATATGGTATTTTCATTTTAGTATATATAAAAAAAGAAAGGAGAGATGATGAAGAATTATTAATTTATCATGAAAAAAAATCAAGTAAATTTAAGTTACTAGATTCATCACAACATTTGGATAAAATGATATGGGGAAAGAAAAAGAAAATAGATGAACTTAAAAATGAAAGAAAAGTTTAGAGATCCCTTATGAAAATTCAGCAGCCTAACAGCGTCACTTAAAATTTCATAAAATGAATTGATGAGAGTGAAGAGGGTATATAATAATATTGAAAAAAATTACATTAATAGTGATACATAATATCAAACCCCAACATATGAGAATGGAAATTTAAAGAGATAACATAAAAGAAGTGTTGACAAAAAGAGGAGGGTGAAAGGTTCCATTACCTTGTGAAGTATCTCCTAAAACTTGAAGGTTGGGACCTTGGGGGATTGAGGACACCTTGGTAGGGATACTAGGGAGGTAAAAACACCATATATTCTAGGAGGAGTGATTTTTAATTAAGTAAAACGAATGGATGAGTGGGTATTTATAGTAAAAGAGAGATAATTTTTTATTAATTTAAAAAGACACCTCATTAGTGGTTTTTTGTAAAAACATGGGCTTGCCCATGGTATTTTCCCATATTATTAGCCACTTGGGACACCTAATATCTGATTATACTTTAAAAAAGTTGACCAACATTTTTTATTAATTATTACCTAATTATGATGTCATCCAACATACCGAAAACTCAAAACTGTATTTTTACTATTCATAGAAAATCCAAGTATTTTAGAACAATACCAAAAATTAACCCTAACTATTTTTCAACATGTAGAATTAAAAAATGAACTCCGTTTTTTGAAAATAATTTTCTAAATATTTTTAATTTAATTTTTAAATAAAATCATAATTTATTCAACAAAATCAACATTAAAACTATAACTTGTTTTATAACACCTTGAAAAATTAATCAAGGTCCCATAAAATTATCTTATAACCATAAGATAATAAAGTAAAAAATTTATGATTAAGTTTTATGAAAATACCTTTCCATTTTAAATTATTAAATTAAACATAAAATTATAAATAAAAAAATTGACATACAAAAATATCAATTCTTATACTATGATCATTTTTTCACTTTTAAGATGTCTAAATTGCGTTTGTACATTCATGGGTGAAGTTTCTATTTTTTTGGCCGATTTTATATTCATTACTATTTATAAAGGTATGATGCTATTCATAAGGGTATGTTACTATTCGTTAAAAATTATTTTTGTCTTATCAGACTCCAAATCACTTATTGATCACAATTGTAGAAGACCGTTTTTCGAAATTAAAAACACACAAGTGACAACTTATGTTTAAAGGTCACATAATACTTAGTAGTTCATTATGTTATGACTCCATGTTATTATATGACATAATTATAAGAAGGGATTCCATTGAAAACTTTGGGTTGTTACATTCTTCCCCCCTTAAGAATTTTTTCCCTCGAAATTCCATTTTACATTCTTGGCCATAAACAGGTGGGGTACTTTTCCTTCATTGCTTCCTTTAGTTCCCATGTTGCCTCTTCATACTTATGGTTCCTCCATAGTACCTTGACTAGGTGAGTAGTCTTGTTACGTAGAACTTTATCTCTACGATCCAAGATCTTCACTAGTTGATCCTCGTATGAAAGGTCATCCTCCAACTGTACCACCTCTGAAGAGAGTACATGTGAAGAGTCTGGTATGTACTTCCTTAATAGGGATACATGAAATACATCATATAATTTGTCCATGGTAGGTGGAAGTGCTAGTAGATAGGCTATAGCTCCGACTCGATCTAGGATCTTGAAGGGGTCGATGTACCTGGGACTTAGCTTCCCTTTCTTTCCAAACCTCATGACCTTCTTCCACTAAGATATGCATAGAAATACCATGTCTCCCACTTTAAACTTAAGGTCTTGTCGATGATTGTATGCATAACTCTTTTGTCGACTTTGGGCTGCCTTGATGTGATGCTGAATTGTTTTCACCTTCTCCACCATTTCTTCAACCATTTCAGGTCCTATCATCTTACGCTCACTGACTTCATCCCAAGACACTGGTGTTCTGCACCTTTTCCCATAAAGGTATTCATATGGTGCCATTCAGATGCTCGAGTGGAAACTGTTGTTGTAGGATAATTCAACCAGTATAAGATGTTGGTCCTATCCTCCTTTGAAGTACATAGAACATGATCTCAACATATCTTCCAGTGTCTGAATAGTTCGCTCAGATTGGCCATCAGTTTGAGGATGATAGGCCATACTGAAGTTCAGTTCAGTGCTTAGAGCATGTTGAAGACTTTTCCAGAACTTCGAGGTGAATATAGGATCATGATTAGATACAATAGATAGTGGTACTCCATGAAACCTTACCACTTATTTGATATATATTTGTGCAATTTGATCCAATGATAATCCCTCTCGAATCATGATAAAGTGAGTTGTCTTTGTAAGACGGTCCACAACAACCCATATAGCATTGTTCCCTCTGTATGTCCTTGGAAGCCCAGTGACAAAGTCCATGGTGATGTTCTCCCACTTCCATGTTGGTATGGGTAGTGGTTTTATCATCCCCTTAGACTTCTGTCTTTCATCCTTCACTTGTTGACATACTAGGCACTTTGATGTATATTTAGAAATCTCCCTTTTCATATTGTCCCACCGGAATTTCTCTTAGAGATATCGATACATCTTTGTGCTCCCTAGGTGGATAGAGAAGGTTGAGCTATGTGTGTAATTCAAAATATCATTATTTATCTCTAGATCAGATAGTACACATAATCATGACCTAAATATTAAAACTCCTTCCTCATCAATCCTGAAATCAATGGATTTTTTACTTCTGATAGCTTCCACCCTTTTCATAAGTCCAACATCTTTTCTTTGAGAATCCTTTATTTTCTCCATGAGATATGGTTGAGAAATCATTTTAGAAAGTATTGATGATGTTCCTACCTTAATGATTTCCATGTCCATTCTCTGCAAATCTAATAAGATCGTATCCTTTTCAATTCTCATCATTGATAAAGATGCATGATCCTTTCTACTTAGAGAATCCGCCACCTTATTTGCCTTACCGGGATGATAGTGGATTGAGCAGTCGTAATCCTTGATGAGCTCTATCCATCTTCTCTGGTGTATATTAATCTCTTTTTGTGTGAATATATATTTTAGATTCTTGTGATTGGTATATATCTCACACTTCTTCCCATAGAGATAATGCCACCAAATTTTCAATGCAAATATCACAGCTGCCAACTCCATATCATATGTGGGATAGTTTTGCTCATGGATTTTTAGCTTCCTTGAAAAATAGGCTATCACTTTATCATTTTTCATTAGCACACTGCCTACGCCCTTCTTATAATCATCACTATACACCACAAAAAGTTATCCACTTGCTGGGAGTGTGAGTACTGGCATGGTGATTAGCCTCTTTTTCAACTCCTTAAAACAGTCTTCACATTCCTGATTCCAGACGAACTTTACTCTCTTCTGTGTCAGCTTGGTCATTGGGTTTGACAATCGTGAAAAGTTCTTCACAAATCATAAATAATACCCAGCTAGACCCAGAAAGATGTGGATCACCGTTACAGAAGTAGGTCTGGTCCACTCTTCAATTTCCTTTGTCTTGAAAGGGTCCATAGATATCCCTTTGTTGGTGATAACATGCCCCAAGAATGACACTTCATCCATCCAGAACTCACATTTACTATACTTTGAATACAACTTATCCCTTCGCAAAGTCTTTAACATATTATTCACATTCTACTCATGTTCCTCCTTGATCTTAGAGTATATTATAATATCATCAATAAGTACTACCACAAATTTGTCGAGGTAATCTCTAAATACTCTATTCATTAAATCCATGAAAATTGTTGAAGTATTAGTGAGTCTAAAGGGAATGACTATGAACTCATAGTGTCCATACCTTGTTTGAAAGTCAGTCTTGGAAATATCTTCCTTCCTCACCTTTAATTGGTGATATCCTGACTGAAGGTCCACCTTAGAGAAATAACAGGCCCCACGAATATGATCGAATAATTCATCTATCCGTGGAAGGGGATACTTGTTCTTTATCGTGATTTTATTGAGCTCACGATAATCAATGCAGAGGTGCATTGATCCATCATTATTCTTAATGAAGAGGACTGATGCACCCCATGGTGAAGCACTCAGGCATATAAAAACCTTCTCTAGATTCTCTTGTAATTGCTTCTTAAGCTCTTCTATCTCTACAGTGGCCATTCTGTAAGGTGTCTTTGAGATAGGCAGAGATTCGTGGATAAGTTCAATTGAGAACTCAACCTCTCGGTCGGGATGAAGACTAGGAAACTCTTCAAGGAATACATCAGTGTAATCCCTCACGATGGTCATGTCTTCAAGCATATTTCTCTCCTTTGTCTCAATAATTTGACCTAGATATTCTTGCTCATAAGGAAGCAATATCCACACTTGATATGGTGATTCTAAAGGAGATTCATCTTCCTCCTTACACTTTTAAAGAATCATAGGATGCTTTGGGATGTGAAGAGTGATCTCCCTTTCCCGACAGTTGATGTTGGATTTGTATAAAGATAGCCAATCCATGCCCAAGATAGCATCGAAATCCACTAAAGGAAGTATGAAAATATTTTCTGGGAGGTTCAGTCCACAAACATTAACCAGGTATGAGTTATAAACCATGGATGCAATAATTTCCTCATTCTCTGTTATCACAGATAACTTTTCCTCCAAATTTTGAGGTGGTAGTTGAATAATTCTACTAAACTTGCAATATATGAAAGAATTCATAGAACCAGAATCAAATAGTACGTTCGCTATTTTTTTTAGAGAAGGGTGAGGGTCAAGCCCCCTTTGATTAAGAAATAAAACCTCTTTTAGAATGGGAAAGAGGAAAACCATTACAAGCAGGGCACAAGCCTTAAAAAACAATAACCAAGTCAAAAGAAACAAACATCCAAGTGGCCATCAAAAAACCTCATCGCCCCCCTTTCCAAGCATCACAAAGTGAGTCCCATCAAGAAATTGCATCACCCCCTCTGCTAAGAAGTTGTACTGTGCTGGCAGCACAACATGTCAGAGCACCTCCCCAACCAACATCATGGAGGAGTGCCGAATGAAAGGTGCCAGCACACCTTTCACTCTTGCGAGCCACCCACCCGACAAAGTATGAAGATAACTTCAGCGATGTCAACCTGATGCAAAACAAAAAAAAATTGAAGAATCACTGAACAGATGACATGGAAAGGAACCCATACGCCCATCAAGGAGATGACGCATAACCGGATGAAGGATGTCAACACATCCCTACCTCTTTCAAGTCCGCCCACCCAATGACACATGCAATTTACTGTTCCATTCCAAATGCAACAAGGAGAACCAAAACCCACAAGGAAAGTTGCTTCTCATGAACAAGTATGAGAAAAACGAAATAGGAAAACCGAAGAAAACATAACAGATGTCAAGATCTCACTACATAAAACAACACACATCCCTCGGCCTCCAACCAGAATCTCAAGAACCAAACTACACCATTCAAGGATCTTCAACAGTGAAACCAGAGGAAAAGATCCCAAAAAATCAATTTGCAACTGAGCTTTATGCAGAATTTCCCACCTCCAAGCACAGATCCCTTCATTGATCCTCGAATACTTTCATTTGGATGAGACCAGGTAGAGGAAACCAAACAAGATCTCTGCAAGCAAGAAAACAAGCAGATCAAATTGGGGTGGAAAGGATTTGAAACTAGATCGAAACAGGAGGGGGAAGCATTACGAGGTGTAGGAAGACCTCAGCATCTATCGAAGAAATCATATCACAACCTAAACGAAGACCCGACCAGGCATTGTCCTGCACTCCACCATTCCGACACACTTCCCATCGGCACCAACGAATCCACCATAGCACATATCGGACGACCCAGCTATCGCAAAAGAAGAAATCGGAACCTCCACCAAAGACATGCATCTGAATAACCACACGAGTGAAATAAAATTAGATCCGTCACTCGGGAGAGACACCGGCCCGTCGTCACACGAAAACCAGAATGTTTCCGCAAGAACTCGACACCGAGGCAAACTATATTTGAACCAAAATCCAGGTAATGGAGCTCGAGCAGGATGGAAATGGCGTGGAACGAAGGATGAAAATGGGAATCACCCGGCAAATAATAGATTAGAGAAACCTCAATCAACAAGATTGAAGGTAGGAGATCCACGCCGCCACTAGAAGACTCTAAAAGCCCTAGTCGCGAGCAGCCTACCTAGAGAATGTGGAGCCATTTTTCCCTTAGTACGTTCACTATTCTTGAATGAATAACTAGAATACCTATCACCACATAATTTTCCAGCTCTACCTCAGCAGTAGTGATATAATAATCCCTTCCTTGTTTCCTTGGAGGTTGTTGTTGATTTCCTCTGACAACCCTTGGATTGGGAAAATTGTTTGCATAATTCTCATGCCCCTTGTAATTGTAACATTGCACCACTAGCTAAGAGTTGATCTGAACCTTCCTTTCTTCTTCCACGTTAGTAGTATTTTTCATATCCCTATAGCAGTTTTTAGCCAGATGACCAAACTTTCCACATTTGAAACAATTCTTGGTTCCCTTTAAATAGTTCCCAGGATGATTCTTCCCACAACTTTTAAAATTGGGATATTTGGGGTTCTTTTCATCATGAGATTTGTTTTTTGAACCACCCATGTTGTTATTTATTTTTTTTTCTTCTTGTCATTGGGCCCACATGACCACTGAGAGTCTCCAATCTCCATTTTAACCTTGATGTCACAACATAAAATCTTCTTATAATTGTCAAAGTCTCGAATCACCAATGATTTTCGTAGAATCGACTTTAGTCTGCTAAAGAAGCAATCCACCTTGCTTTCGGTGTTCATGAAAAAGTCATAGGTTTACCTTGAAAGCCTTGTAAAGTTTGCTTCATATGCCCCGATGGACTCATCTTCCTTCTTCTTGATTCTTAGGAACTCTCTTTCCATATTGAGATGGAGGGTTTGAGAAAAATATTTATTTAAAAACACCCTCTTGAATTATTCCCAATCCGTGGAATCAATTTCCTCATAGGACTTTTTATTCTTGATCAGTGTCCACCACTGATCAAATTCCACATCAAAACAATAGACCGCCAGTACAACTTTCTCTTATTTCAAGCACTAGAGGACATAAAATATCTTTTCAATAGAGCCAATCCACTGTTCCGTGAGGAGGGGATCAGAAGATCTTCTAAACATGGGAGGCCTTTGCCGCATGAAGGATTATATGGAAACTTTATCTCTTCTTGGAGGAGGAGGTAATTCCACATGATTCAAGTTATTATTCATAACTTGAGTCAGCTAAGAAAGTACTTTCATGATGCTTTGAGCACCCGTTCCCATCATATCAGGCATATAATTTGGACATTTTTCACATTCCCTTTCACATTAATTGTTGGAACGTGTTTTTCTATTTCCTTATATTAACTAAGAAAAAGAACGTATAATTAGAGGGATTTAATACTTAGTTATTGAACATAAAAAAGGAAACTTTTGAACATAAAAGGATAAACTTTTAAAGGATAAATATATCCTAACTTTTGATTCCTTAGGTTCAAATCTAGGTTATCCTCGATCTATTTCTAAACTTATATTCTTATGGGATTTTTTCCCTTAATAATGGTTTTTACTAAGCTCGTGAATCTATCAAAGCATGTCCCCTAGGAGTATTATAACAAAGAGTGCAGCAAGGCCTGTTTTCGTACACCAGTTCCCATTCGAGTCTAGCTCAAAGTAGTGTTTTCAGGTTTTACCCCTAGATACATCTATTCCAAAGCCACCTCTACTTGCTAGTATCTAGATAGGGATGTATTTTCTTGATAAACCACTTACTCAATACTCACCAAAATTTAGGAATGGTTTCTTATACTTTGTCTTATCCTTAAGGTTCTTACTAAAGTTCTCTATTACTAATCTCCAAAAATAACTAGACCATCCTTTGATACCAAATATAGTGACCATAGTCTTTCACATATAAGATTACATGATTTTAAGCATAATTATACATTAGAGTACAAGCCAAGGATTGTGAATTCTAGTGTCTTTGAGGACTAGGTAGATAAAACATAAAACATGGGGCTAAAAAAATATTTATTTAAACTCTATAATGAGCTCCTAACTTTCATTGTACTCATAAATATTCATAAGATATCCAGGGGAAACACATGAACAAAGTGATGATCTAAAAATACCATTAAGAGAATGAACATAAGAATAAAGCTTAAGCACATAAGTTAGGAGGCATGACTTAATGATATAAAAAGCATGGAATGTATGGAATAATAACATATAAACATGGGATCATATAAACATGGAATTATATAAATATAGAAGAAACATAATGCATGACTTTAGTACGAGTAAAGGCTAACCGCCAAGATCGTTTCCCATAGTAGCACAAGCCAAGGCTAACTGCCAAGACCGTTGCACATAACATCTCATAATACTTAACATTACCCAATGAATTGGATCTCTATCTGGGTGCACCCATATTAACATTTTCATGAATATGATTTCCACATAAATAATCATACATAATCAACCACACATAAACATAAGGGTACCCATGGAAAGAAGTGGGTATCACAATCATGTCATAAAGCATAATAGATGGGTGTGTCACAAAAGTGTACATGAAAGAAAGGAACTAAAATATATGTGGAGATTCATAAGTTAAAGTATCCATGTATCATGGTGAGTGATGTCAAGCATAAGTGACAACATGAAAGAAATGTATTTATGAAACTCTAGCATTAAAACATTTTTGAGGAGTTTTAAGGAAAATACTATAGAGCCTTTAAAAAATAAAAAAGGGAACAATCCTTTATACAAAAATAGAAGTGAACCAGGAATTTTTTTACAATAAAATTACTAACTTTATAAATATAATGGTGGCTTAAAATAGAAGATAGAGTGTACTTGAAATCAGGTAATAATTTGGGATGTTCCCTTAAAATAGGTCTTCTTATCGGAAAGAATTAAGGAGGGAATCACTTAAAAACATGTATATCCCTGAAGGTGAATGAAGGATGGATCTTGAAACATGATTTTGGATCATATAAACAAAAAATATGGGTTTTTCATAAAAATAAAAGACAACTTATTATGGGTAAAAAGAAAGATTGAGCAACCCGAAGGAACAAAGGTGGTTCGGGTAGAATCCCTCATGGAATATCATCATGGTATCAGGTGTACTTAAGAGGTCATAATGAGAGAGAAAGGGATTTATAATATTTTATAAATCATTAGGGAAGTATTGGGAAGGTGATAAATCATGCCCCAACATTAGTAATTATATTTAAAAGGTCATAACATAGAGTACATTCTTGAATAAAAGTGAAATAGAGAGTATCCCTTACCTTGAGTCTGATGGTATTCTCCACTTGATATTAAAGACCTGAATAATAAAATTAGTTTAATTAATTAATAATCCCAAAACCTATTATATATGTAAAATATTTATTATAAACTTTTTAATTTCATTCAATACCTTTTTTATTGGTTATAAGGTTCAATTTCATTGTTCGGGTCTGTTTGCTTCCTTGGATTATATAGTCGGTTCACTTGTATTCAAGTTCAGAGAATCATGAAAAATGGGGATGGTTTTCCAGAATTGGATTTATATGTTATTATTGAAAATCTATGAGGTTACATGATTTTAAATTCAATTTGGTTACTTGGAATGAATATGAGTCATTATATAAATTATTTAATGATAACTGTTTGGGTTAATTGGCAGTTTTTGACCACAAGGAACGTGTTTTGTTTTATAAATCAAAAACTTGTGTAAAAAATGATTAAAAACCATATATGAGAAATAATACATATATTATTATTTTTTTCAACCATTAAAATTATTTCATGACCAAAATTGAAGACAATAACAGAAATTGAAAAGCCATCGTCCTTGAATGTGGTAAATTAGCACATCTCGGATGGTATTTTCATTTTAGTATATATAAAAAAAAGGAGAGATGATGAAGAATTATTCCTTTATAATGAAAAAAAATCCAGTAAATTTAAGTTACTGGAGTCATCACAACATTTAGATAAAAGGATACGAGTAAATAAAAATAAAAGAGATGAACTTGAAAATGAAAGAAAAGTTTAGAGATCCCTTATGAAAATTCGGTAGCCTAACGGCATCACTTAAAATTTCATAAAATGAATTGATGAGAGTGAAGAGGGTATCTAATCATATGGTAAAAAAATTAAAATAATATTGATTCATAATATAAAACCCCAACATATGAGAATGGAAATTTAAAGAGATATCATTAAAGAAGTGTTGACAAAAAGAGGAGGGTGAAAGGTTCCCTTATCTTGTGGAGTAGCTCCTAAAACTTGAAGGTTGGGACCTTGGGAGCTTTAGGACACCTTAGTAGGGATGATAGGGAGGTAAAAATACCATATATTCTAGGATTATGGATTTTTAATGAAATAAAACAAATGGATGAGTGGGTATTTATAGTAAAAGGGGGATAATTTTTTATTACTTTAAAGACACCTCATTAGTGGTTTTTTGTAAAACCATGGGCTTTATCATGGTATTTTCCCATGGTATTAGCCACTTGGGACACCTAATATCTTATTTTACTGTAAAAAATTCTACCATAATTTTTTATTAATTATTACATCATTATGATTTCATCCAACATACTGAAAACTCAAAACTGTATTTTTAGTATTCATAGAAAATTCAAGTATTTTAAAAAAATCCCAAAAATTCACCCTAACCATTTTTTTATGTTTAGAACTAAAAAATTAACCCCATTATTTGAAAATAATTTTCTAAATATTTTTAATTTAATTTTTAATTAAAATCGTAATTTATTCAACAAAATCAACATTAAAACTATAACTCGTTTTATAACACCTTAAAAATTTAATCAAGGTCCAATAAAATTATCTTATAACTATAAGACAATAAAGTGAAAATTTATGATTAAGTTTTATGAAAATACCTTTCCATTTTAAATTATTAAATTAAACATAAAATTGTAAATAAAAAATTTTTAACGTACAAAAATACCAATTCTTATACTATGATCGTTTTTTCACTTTTAAGATGTCTAAATTGTATTTGTACATTCATGTGTGAAGTTTCTATTTTTTTGGCCAATTTTATATTCATTACTATTCATGACTATTCATAAAGGTATTCTACTATTCATAAGGGTATGTTATTGTTCATCAAAAAAAAATTTCTTATCAGACTCCAAATCACTTACTGATCACAATTGTAGAAGACTGTTTTTTGAAATTAAAAACACACAAGTGACAAACTTATGTTTAAAGGTCACATAGTACTTAGTAGTTCATTATGTTATGACTCCATTTTATTATATGAAATATTTATAAGAAGGGATTCCATTGAAAACTTTGGGTTGTTACAGTTTTTATTCAAGCACCCTCCTTGTCATATGCCTATTAATTACCAATTTTTTATGTTGTATTATGTTCTTACATATTCACTGTCCTTTTGACTTCAAAATGATTAGATAACCCTTTGTCTCTCATTAAACCAATTTATGAATATTCATGTACTTTTTTTATGTTGTTGAAATGTCACTTTGATTTTCCATGCCAAACATTTGTGAGGTGTATACCCATACTCATTTCCACTAAAGGGCATTCACTTAGTTATACCTATACTTCATTGATTAGGGGATCCCATGTATGTAAACCACAATCCTTAATCATGGGATTAAATGTGATGAAATATGTTCTTATGTAATATAATATGTGTGGCACACTTATGAATGTACATGATATGATTATGATGGGTGCACCCAGATATTGCTCCAATGCATCGAGTAATGTTTTAGTCTTATGAGATGTTATGTATAGTGAATGGGAGGTTATTCTAAGCACATTATGTTATGTTGTCTTGGTGGTTAACCTTTAATTATTCTATGATGTCATGTTTAAATTCATTTCCACATTTCTCATATTTCCTTTATGTTGCCATGTTATATCATGCCTCATTTTTCATGTTTATTATTATCACCCCTTTTATGTCCCAATTAAATGCATATTGTATAACATGTAATATTTTATTTATGTTATGATTTGTTTATTCCTCTACTGAGATTTATATCTCATCCCTTTCTTATGTACATCCCTAGGTTATCCCATATAGTATTAGAGAGCCTATGAAATCTAAAAGCATGTTAAGGAAGTTTTTAATAATGTTGTTGTATCCCATGTTCAATATGTAATTTTATGTACCTAATTTATAAAGACACTAGACTTTGAGATATTATGGATTGTATTATGTGTATCCTTATGCAATAAATCATGAATTAATGTGTAATAAATACGAGGGTCATCATATATAATAAATGAGACTGAGAGGCCAGCCATTAATTCTATTATTATCTATCTTGTGGATCAAGAATCTCAGTAGATTGAGCAGTCACTGTTATTGCAAGTCACATTGTGATTGAGTGGAAGATAAATTCCAATTCACATTCATAAATACTAATTATATTTTTGGTGGTTGAATACATGTTCATGAAGGTTGTAAAGGACCCTTAAAAGAAATGATGGTACCAGTATAAACAATGCTTCCATCCATTCAGGAGGACTGTGCTATTAGAGATAGTATTGAGACTTGGATGATAAAATCCTATCCCTTGTGTTCCACTTACTATGCACTTATAATCACTTCAAATTAAAGTGATAATAAAATCTATCTTCTCAAAAAAAAATCATCTTGGAGTAGGTTTTCCGGGAAGGATTTGAACCGTGTGAAAACCTTTTGGGTTGTTTTTATTGTTTATTTCTACATTTCATACTGAGGTGAGGGTTGAGTGTGCATTAATATATTTATATATCTTTATCTAGAATAGAGTTTTAATTACAAGAAAGGATTATTTTGATAAAAAGTAAAACTTGGTAAAATTGGGTAGTCAATAATTCACCCCAACCCCATCTTAATGACCTCATATGATCCACTGGGATTTGCACACCCATTCCAAACTACTTATATAGTTAGGTTTTCCATTTAATAATAAAAAAAAAATCCCTCCTATAAAGTAATCTATCGTGTTTGGGATCTTTTATTTTTAAGGACACTTAAATCCTTCATTGAAAAGGAATAAATGATAAGAAGGGGTTATTCCATCAAAGGAGTTTGAGTGCATTCGAGAAATTCAATTGTAAAATTAAGGGAATTGTCTCACAAAATTTCTTATTATTTGAGATTATAAATGTTTAAACTTAATTTATAGAATTTGTATGTACTTTCCATTTAAATCTCCATTTTCATTTTCCTATAGTTATTTTGGGGATTCACATGTATTTGTAACATTTCCTTTATTATTTCCATCCATGTTCTTTCTATTTTTTTCTTGTATGTATTATCTATTCTTATCAAGACCCAGCCCAGAAAACCCATTAAAAAGGCTCTAAACCGGACTGCTACATGACCTGAAGGGAATTCACAATCCCCATGGACTAGAAACTAGCACCTAGTCATTTAAAAATAACCATTGGTAATTATTTTATCTACCTAAAATAACATGGAATGTATGTAGAGAAAGATAACAAGAAAGGAAATGTTTCATAGATAAAAAACAATATCATTATCAATGAAACTAATGAAAAAAGTAAAAAACTAATGTACATGTTAAAGAACAAAACCCAAGTCAACCCAACTACTGTAAGTTACTACATTAGATACATAGGAAACACCCTACCATCTCACCACTAGCTACACATGCCCAACTAACATAAAAAAAATATTTTTCTCTCTATGGTTAATTTCCCTTTCCTATGTGAGAAAAAATGTGGTCTACACACCCCCATGAGAGTGTGTAGGGTGTGAGAAAAATAGTATCAATAGGATCTCACCCAAGTGTTCTATATCAATTCTCTGTCATATAATCCCAATATTCTCAATATATAAAAAAATGGCATGATAAAATGTATTTCACAATTATCTAAAAATCATGGTAAAGCATTTCCCCTTTTCATAATTCTAAACAATTCTATATAAATAGTTTTAAATCACATTTCAAGTAAACCATTTGTCATTTATCAAATCATGAATCATATATCTATAACAAAATTAGATACAAGTAATGAAAATAAATATGGATATCACCCCTATGATAACATATGTATGGTATATCTAGGTATCTCATACATCAGTAATGAAAATAAGACTTAATACACTAAAAAAGTCCCTAGAACAACAGGGCTAAAAGAACACAATAACAACCTATGAGTGAACCCCATATGGTTTCATAGAATCAAGTTCCTAGGAAAATAGGGAAAAGGAATAGAGAAACACCCTATGAGTAAACCCCCTATAGAAAAAAAGTACAAGTCCCAATACTAACACCCCCTCCTAGGTACCCAAAGATCCTATGTGTTATATATATAAAAATATTTCAAATGGATCATCGCATTTAAAAAAACAATTTCTAAACACCCCCTTTTTATAAAAATTATTCTTTGAAAAACAATTTCACAAACCATTCCATAGTACTTTGAAAACCTATTTCTTTCACCAAAATAAGGGGAAAATTCATCTTTTTTCAAAAACCATTTTTACATGCATATCAGGAAAAACAAGGATCATGTAAAACATCATTTAGAAAACAAATTAAAAAACTAGATCATTTGCGGTTCCACAAACAAAGACTAGAGACAGAACCACCTACCTCGCACTTGGGTTCACACAGAAACAATAATGGGATCCACACATTGGAAGGAAATGGAGCACACAAGAAAGATATAGGATGCCCTAGAAATAGATTCCCATATCTTATAATCAATTTTCTATAAGTACAAGGTAGGTGGAGAATATATAAGATCACACACCTCGTAGAACACAAGATATGAACCCAACCAAACAAGATTTGAACTCTGAGAACCAAACACAAAATGGATCTATGATAAATAAGATAGGAATCATCACATGGTATATAGAAAAAAAACAAAGCATAGATCCACTACCAATCTAAGAGATTAGATCAAACTTAACAATATCATGACAACCAATCGATCCTAGATCAAAATTCTAAAATGAGAATTTTGAAAGATCTAAAAACACTAAAGGGAAACCTCTCCAAGATCCATAGTAAGATTAGGTTTAGAAAAGATGGATTAATGGATTAAAATCAGGTTTTAGGGGCATAAAACGACTAAACATACCTCAATTAACCAACCTAGACCAACTCCACCAACTAACCACTGGCTATCACCAGCTAGCTGGTGGTTCCAAGTAGAGATCCCACACCATTGGAAACACCACCGGTTGGCCAATGGGATTCCACCAGTTGGCCAGTGGGATTCTTGTAGGAATCTCTTACTAACAGCATGCCATCAGCTAGCCAGTGGATTTCTATAGCCACAATTAAGGATAGGATACCTACAAAATCCATCATGATACCTCCAAAACCTCATTATCCCGAAAGAAAACCTCTTAAAATTAAAATAGAGACATACCTAAACCATGATGTTGAAATCCTTCACTTTACTTATATGATTGCTTAAGGTCTATTTTCATTGAATTTTAATTGGTTATGATAGTATGAAGGGAATATTTTTATCTTTATTATTTTATATTTATAACCTAGTCATTTTTTCCATTGTTTCCTCCTATTTTATTTGCAAATTTTCCATTTAAATTTTTATAATTCCATGATTCTTTAAAATGTTTTTATTTCCTTTTTATTTTCCTTTTTAAAACAATTTATTCATTATATTTTTATTTTGAAAGGAAAATATTAAAATGAAAGGGATTTTTACTTATAATTTTTACATAATTTATTATCTTCCTCTAAATGGTTTTTTCATCTATTTCAATATAATTTTATGCTATACTCCTTTAATATTTATCATGTTTTGGTCAGAATGGCCCGAAGGCCTTAATTTTTTTATTATTTTGATAATCCACATTTCAAGGGATGAGGTGGAACCCTTACAAGGCCTGAAGGATTAGAGACAATTACATGACCCTTAGGTCTTAGAGGGAATCACCCAAACAAGACAACTTGGAACTAATTATCCCTAGAATATGTCATAATATCAGCACTCCACCTTCATTGGGATGGTTGGCTAGTTGTCCTATAAAAGGTTGCACAAGCCTGGTATTGATGGCAAAGCCATACCCTCTCATTCTTCCAATTCCAGTTAGATCTTCTCTAATGAATGTGCCTACCATGATCCTCATCTAAAGCCTTGTCCCTTATAGTCTTGATTGGTACATCTGCATCATGTGGCCCAAAGGCCTTGGGGTGGCCCAAAGGCCTTAAGGTGGCCCGAAGGCCTTGAGAAACAACCGTCCTAAAGGACTTAGGTGGACTGAAAGCCTTACAGGACCTGAGGACCAAACCGATGGCCTAGAGGCCCGGATGGATGAATAGTTCCATCTACTATAGTTCTGAATAGTGCCTGCCACAGTACTACTATAGTAACCCCAGAAATATGTATCCACCCGGATTTGGTCCCAGGACTCTTGGATGCACTTTCTAAGTCCTCACTAAGGATATAGTTTAATGAAATCATCCACTTTCTTTATTAAGATGATTTATTTGTAGGACTTATGAAAATTATTACGTAATACATTTTATTCTCACTAGTTAATTATGATAATATGGATTTATAAATGTTTCCTTGTTAATTTGGCACACATATGTATGGTTATGTCATTATGTAATGGGTGGGAATAAAATTATAGTCCTCCAATGCGTTGGTTAAAGCTTTATATCTCATGAGATGACTATGATATTCATGAACATGATGTAATTATCTTTGTTCATAATGTTATCCATGGACATTATGTAGTTTTCTTTATATATTATGTTATGATGTCCTTAGAAGAGCGCCTCTACATATATTGTGATTTTATATAATTATGCATGTACCAAATTCTTATGATATTACATGTCTTTATATTATGATTCATGTTATATTACATGGTTCTTATTTCTTTGGTTGTGACTTTATGATTATGATTTTAGACCTATATGTTCATTTTATGGTCACACCCTAATAATCTTCATTATAATCAAAAATGTTGATCAATTTGATATCTCATATATTTTACCTCTTACCAAGGGTATGATCTTACTCTATTCTTATGTTTCACATTTTTTTAGTTAATGAAGTATAATATTATGTATGATATTTCTAAATCTATATCATCTATAAATAATATTTTGGATGAAATGTATGTTTTATGATGTAATAATATAGATGTTTATTTGTTCTCCATAAACATTAAACCTTTATATTCTATGAGTGTGATTTATAATGTGAAATTAAGTAAAATGATATAAAACATATATATGTTATAGTTATGTCATCTCAAGTGTTAGTTCCTAGCTCGAGATATAATAATATTATTGGAACAAAGTGGGAATTCCATAATAAACATAATGAAAAAGGTAAATTGGAAAGGAATATGTAGATACTAGTTTGTAAGGGATACTATCAGGTTTAGGGAGTTAAATTTGATGAAATGTTTTCTCTGGTATTAAGGATTAATACCATTAGAATATTTATTTTTATTTCTACTAAAAGTGGATATAGGATATTTCATATGGATGTTAAGTTTTCATTTCTTAATATAGATCTTAAAAAAGAGGTATATATTGATCAACCTGATGATTTTTTGTTCATTAAAGATGTTATACATGTTTATGATTTAAATAAGGATTTATATGGTTTAAATTAAGCCTTTATAAATTGGTAGTTTGTGTAGGTTGTATTTTTGAATTCATTGGAATTCAAAAAAAGAAGATTGGAAAAAACCTTTATATAAAGAGGTTTTTATAGAAATAACTCATATTTATTATTTATATTGATGATATTATTTTTATTGGAAATTATGAATAAGTTTTCAAGGATTTTTCTACTCAGGTGAAGAATAATTTTGATATTTCAATTCTTAGATAAATGAGATATTTATTAGGTTTAAAAATTACTCAAGGAAAAGATCTTATTTTTATTTCTTGAGAAAAAAATCTTGAAACCTACTAAATTTTTTTGAAATAAATAATATAAGGATATTTCTTCTCTAATGGTAGTGGGAAAAAAACTTTTGAAATATGGTGAAGGTAAAGAGTTCAATTAAACAAATTTCTAAAAACTTATCAAAAATTTCCTCTTCTCAGATGCTTCAAAATAAGACATAATTTATCTTGTCTCATTATATGATTGATATCAAAGTACAACAAAGAAATTTGATATTGTTATAGTAAATAGAATCCTAATGTTTTTCAAAGTTATTATTAATC